>CM075680.1:31056346-32553013 GCA_037954025.1 Phaseolus coccineus | reverse complement strand
ATATGGTTCATGGATGTTGTGAAGTTCTTATGTATGCTCTTGATTTAAAGTTTTCTTAAATATATAGCTTACCCTGTATTTTGTTTCTGTGGCTGTTTTCTTAAACCTGTGATGATCGTGTAACTTTACACGGGAGCAGATGAGGTTGTAGGAAGTGGAATTCCCCTGTGAGTGATCGCCGTAGGTGGTCGCCTGTTTTCTGTTCTTGCTGGGCGATCGCCCCCCTTTTGCCATTTCTGATAGGCGATCTCCGTTTTCTGTTAGGAGATCGGTAGTTTTGTATTTTGCTGTCTTTATGTTTAAGTTTTGGAAAACGACCGCTTTGTATTAAACTCCCTGCGAGGAGAACTCCTTTGTATATATATACAATTATGTTTATTTCAATATATTT
Organism: Phaseolus coccineus; assembly: GCA_037954025.1. Taxonomy (NCBI): domain Eukaryota; kingdom Viridiplantae; phylum Streptophyta; class Magnoliopsida; order Fabales; family Fabaceae; genus Phaseolus; species Phaseolus coccineus. The sequence goes on along the minus strand of CM075680.1, from coordinate 32,552,622 downwards.
GTTTTACCGTTATTTCATATTACGAAAATGCAAAAAAAAAAATGCGAAATGTATTTGGCGGGATGTTACATTAATGGTATCAGAGCAGTTCGTCCTTTGGATGACCTGAGGGCTGTGGATCCATTGTGTTTTCTTCTGCTCATGAAAACTTATTTGAGTTTTAAGTGACAACTATTGTGAAAGGTTTTCAAACGTTTTTGTATTGAACTTTTTGTGTGTGCTGTAGTGAATGTATGCCTAACTGAAGATCTTAGTATTTAGAATGAGAGGGTCTTGATAAGGTGGTGAGGGTGCACACTCATGACCGGATCGGGGTGATTCTCAATCTAAATTCCAGAGGTTTAATGTTTAGCATACTTTGACTTCTGGTGTGATCTATTTCATGTTATTGAGTGTTCTCGTAATTGATTGTGAGTGGCGGTGTGGATTGATGGTTACACGCCAGTAGCTGTTCTGGTGTTTTGCTTGAGGTTATAAGCTTTATGGTTCTGTAGATGGACTGAAATTCCTAAGGAATTTGAGAAGCTGACCTTGTGAGGTCGAGATGTTATCCCCCTTGAATGAATTGATTTCCTTATCGATTTCATTCTTGTAGTTGTAGGGAATATAGAAGCTAGTGGTTTCGGAATCTGAGAACGAAGAAGATGACTCGTAGACCTCCTACCTCTCCCCAACCTTCTTCTGAAATGGGCCAGATCGCCAGGGCCATTGAGATGATGGCAGGTGCCATCCAGCAACAGAATGCGGCGATGGCTCTGAACCATCAAGATACCATGCACCACTGGGAAGCTGCTCGGTCGGCTGATACGAATTCGCCCGTCGGTCAGCCTCAGGAACGGATGGGACTGGCCGAGTTCATGAGGCACAACCCACCCAAGTTCTGTGGGAATGCTACCCCTGATCAAGCAGATCAGTGGGTCAGGGAAATGGAGAAAATCTTTAGGGCGACCTCCTGCCCTGAAGAGAAGAAGTTGTTGTTCGCCACCTATCTGCTATCGGGTGAAGCCGAATTCTGGTGGATGGGAGCTCAGCAAATGATGGAGGCCAGATTGGAGGTGTTGGACTGGGAGAGCTTTAGGGTGAGGTTCTTGGAGAAATACTTCCCTGACAGCGCAAAGTTTGCGCGGGAAGCGGAGTTCTTAAAGTTGGAGCAGGGGGTGATGTCGGTGAACGCCTATGCTGCTAGGTTTGAGTACCTCGCCCGATTCTACACTCAGGCGACCTCCGAAGCTTGGAGGTGCAGGAAGTTTGAGGAAGGGCTGAAGCACGGGCTGAAGAGGACGATAGCCCCGATGTGCATCAGGGAATTTCACGCCTTGGTAGAAAAGGCGAAGATGGTGGAGACCCTGGAAAAGGGTGATCCCCGGGTGATCAGGTCGCACCCAGGGGGTTCTTCCAGTGGGCGGGCTAAGGTGCAGCATTCACAAGGCAGGCCATATGCGAGACCTCCACTACATCGGGCGGGAACAGGGTCACCCCAGTTTCAACAGCAGCAACCCTGGAAACCAAAATGTTCCCTCTGTGGTGGACCACACATGCCCAATGTGTGCCCCAAGAAGAATTCGGAGAGAAGGTGTTTTGCATGCCAAAGGACAGGGCACGTTGCTAGAGAATGCCCTAACCGGAATGGGGCGACTCAACCTAGTGGTTCTCAGCAGTTGAGAAATGAAGGCAGCAGACCCCAGGCAGCAGGGAGGGTGTTTGCCATGTCAGGAGCAGAAGCGTCCCAATCAGGTAACCTCGTGCAAGGTGTCTGTTTTATATCTGGTAGAAGTGTAGAAGCTTTGTTTGATTCTGGAGCGACACACTCTTTTGTGTCAAGTCGGTGTATAGCCGAGCTGGGCCTCCTAGTGAAGGAGCTGCCTTTTGAACTGTTGGTCTCCACACCTGCATCAGGACAGGTTATGACCTCTACGGTTTGCCCTGAATGTCCAGTAATAGTAGAGGGACGCAGATTCAAAGTGAACTTGATCTGCCTACCTCTTCAGGACCTGGATGTTATCCTGGGAATGGATTGGCTTTCTGCCAATCACGTTCTCATAGATTGCGGTAGGCAGAAAGTGGTGTTGCCCGATCTCCAAGAGCAGGATGTGGTATCTGCTCGGCATGGGCGGTTGGAGATGGAAGAAGGGGCGAGGTGCTTCGTGATGCTAGCTCGGTTGGAAGTGAAGAACAAAGGGGACGTGAGCAGGATACCTGTAGTGAAAGACTTCACGGATGTGTTCCCAGAAGAGGTACCTGGGTTACCTCCTATGAGAGAAGTGGAATTCTCCATTGATTTGGTCCCTGGAGCTGGACCAGTGTCAATGGCGCCTTACAGGATGGCCCCAGCCGAGTTGGTGGAGTTAAAGAAGCAAGTGGAAGAGCTGTTGGAGAAACAGTTTATCAGGCCCAGTGTATCTCCATGGGGAGCTCCAGTACTTCTGGTGAAAAAAAAAGATGGAGGGTCTCGGCTGTGCATAGACTACAGGCAGTTAAACAAGTTGACCATCAAGAACAAGTACCCTCTACCCAGAATTGATGATTTAATGGATCAAGTAAATGGGGCCTCGGTGTTCTCAAAGATTGATCTGAGATCGGGGTACCATCAAATTTTGGTAAAGGCCGACGATGTCCAGAAAACAGCCTTTAGGTCCCGGTATGGGCACTATGAGTACGTGGTGATGCCGTTTGGAGTGACCAATGCCCCAGCCCTGTTCATGGATTATATGAATAGGATTTTCCGCCCTTTCTTGGATAAGTTTGTGGTAGTCTTCATAGACGACATACGTGTCTATTCAAAGACCGAGGAAGAACATGAAGGACATCTGAGGTCGGTGTTGGAGGTTCTGAGGGAGAAGCAACTCTATGCCAAATTCTCTAAGTGCGAGTTCTGGCTGAGGGAAGTCAACTTCTTAGGACATGTGATATCTGCCCAGGGGATCTCGGTAGACCCAGCCAAAGTAGAGACAGTGCTGCAGTGGGAACGTCCCAAGACAGTCACTGAGATAAGGAGCTTTGTGGGTTTGGCGGGTTACTATCGGAGATTTATTGAGGACTTTTCCAAGGTGGTGGCTCCGTTAACACAGCTGACCCGTAAGGACCAACCTTTTGCTTGGACCGACCGATGTGAGCTCAGCTTCAGGGAACTAAAGAAAAGGTTGACGAGTGCTCCAGTGCTGGTGATTCCAGAAGTCGGAAGACCTTTTGACGTCTACTGTGATGCCTCACATCAGGGTCTGGGATGCGTTTTAATGCAAGAGAAAAGGGCGGTCGCCTATGCTTCAAGGCAACTCAAGGTTCATGAGAGGAACTACCCTACGCATGATTTGGAGTTGGCGGCAGTGGTCTTCGCCCTAAAGATCTGGAGGCACTACTTATATGGAGCTCGGTTCCAGGTGTTCAGCGACCATAAGAGCCTGAAATACCTGTTCGATCAGAAGGAACTGAACATGAGGCAAAGAAGGTGGATGGAGTTCCTAAAGGACTACGATTTTCAACTCATGTATCACCCAGGGAAGGCCAATGTAGTGGCAGACGCTTTGAGTAGAAAATCAATGCAAGTAGCCACCATGATGATGGAAGAACAGAAACTGATCGAGCAGTTCAGAGACTTAAACCTTGGGGTAGAACTTCATGTAAATCACATTAGTTGTAGTAAGCTGACTATAACTAATGACTTCATTGGAGAGATCAAGGATAAGCAGTTGGAGGACCCAAGTCTGAGGCGGACTGTGGAGTCGCTAGGGACCGACCAGGCTAGGGACTTTGCGATGGGCGAGGACGGGGTCTTGAGGTTTAATGGCAGAATTTGCGTACCTGCAGACGAAGGGTTGAAGAGGATGATCTTGGATGAGGGTCACAAGAGTCGCCTCAACCTACACCCAGGTATGAACAAGATGTACCATGACTTGAAGGGGTCATTTTGGTGGTCGGGCATGAAGAGAGACATCGCCCAGTATGTTGCAACTTGCCTAACATGTCAGAAGGCGAAGGCAGAGCATCAAAGGCCGGGCGGGCTGTTACAGCGACTGGATATCCCTGAGTGGAAATGGGACAGCATTGCCATGGACTTTGTCACCCATCTGCCTAGATCGGTGAAGGGTCATGAGGCAATCTGGGTCATAGTAGATCGGCTGACAAAGAGTGCCCACTTCCTCCCAGTGAATATGAAGATGCCCATGGAAAAGTTGGCACAACTGTACATCAAGGACATTGTGAGGTTGCATGGAGTGCCTACCAGCATCATTTCGGATAGGGATCCCAGGTTCACTTCGCGGTTTTGGCGGACTCTACAAGATTGCTTAGGAACCAAGTTGAGGATGAGCTCGGCTTATCATCCTCAAACAGATGGGCAGTCGGAGAGAACGATCCAGTCTTTGGAAGATCTGCTAAGGACGTGTGTCTTGGATCATTTGGGAAGTTGGGATGAGGTGTTACCACTGGTGGAGTTTACGTATAATAACAGTCACCACGCCAGCATTGGAATGGCACCTTATGAAGCCCTGTACGGGAGAAAATGCAGGACTCCCTTATGTTGGTATCAGGAGGGCGATGCAATCTTGGTTGGGCCAGAGTTGATTCAGCAAACAACCGAGAAGGTGAAACAGATACAAGGCAGGATGAGAGCTTCTCAAAGCCGGCAGAAGTCCTATGCAGATCAGAGGAGAAGACCTTTGGAGTTTGCTGCTGGAGACCATGTATTTTTGAGAGTGACCCCAACCAAGGGTGTAGGACGAGCTATCAGACCAAAGAAGCTGTCTCCTAAGTTTGTTGGACCTTACCAGATCTTGAGGAAAATTGGTCCAGTAGCCTATGAGATCGCCCTACCTCCACATTTAGCAAATCTGCATAATGTCTTCCACGTATCACAGTTAAGGAAATATCTCGCCGACCCTTGTCATGTGTTGGAGGTGGACGACGTGCAGATCAGGGACGACTTGTCTTTTGAAGCAAGACCAGTCAGGATAGACGATCACCAAAGCAAACAGCTCAGGAGTAAGACCATCCATATGGTTAAGGTGGTGTGGGATGAGAGATCCGGTGATTCGACTTGGGAGTTGGAAGAGAACATGAGAAACGATTATCCACATCTCTTTTCCTTGTAATTCAATTTTCGAGGACGAAAATTTTTGTTGTTAGGGAGATTGTAAGGACCTGGAAAATCTTATTGGAATAAAAGTGATATATTTTAAGTGAATTCTAAGTATGTTTTTATTTAAAATAAAAATGAAGGAAAGTGTAGATAGAAAGCCATGAGATCGCCTGGAACATGATCGCCAGGGCGCGAGAGGCATGCGGGCATTGCCAGGGCGCGAGACATGCGGGCATCGCCAGGGCGCGAGAGGCATGCGGACATCGCCAGGGCACGAGGCATGCGGGCATCGCCAGGGCGCGAGAGACATGAGGGCATCGCCAGGGCGCGAGATGCATGTGGGCTTTGCCCGGGCGCGAGAGGCATGCGGGCGTCGCCAAGAGGAGACCTCGGTCGGTCTCCAGGAAGAGGAGACCTCGGTCGGTCTCCAAGAGGAGGAGACATCGGTCGTCTTCCAGAGAGAGACATCGGTCGTCCTCCAGGATGGGTCATCGGTGGAGAGTCTTCGCGAGGAAGGTCATCGGTGGATTGTCATCGCGCGAGAGGTCATCGGTGGATTGTCTTTGCGCGAGTGGTCATCGGCGAAAGGTTATCGCGCGATGTCGTGTTTCACGCAGATGAAGTGGGGCCCTGGTTTCCAGGATGAACGTGCTGCATGTGCGACATGTAGGCAGTGAAAGTCCTTCGGAACAGTAGCTCCATGTGCGCAGAGACGCCACGTGGCCATACTGTCAGGTTTGCATTTAATTCGAGGAAGAAAACCCACACGGAGGGGTTAGTTAGAGAGTAGGTAATGATAGCTACATGACAGGCCTATGTTCCTAGTATCGGAATGCACCGCCTCTTAGTGAGTTTAGAAACGCAGTGAGAGTATAAAAGGTGACAGAGTGAGTTCACCTTCATCTTTCTCTTTTCTCTCCTTTGCGCTGCGACTCAGTAATTCCAGGCATCAGTTTATTTACCAGCGATTGCCATAGAGCATTTGAGAAGGTTCTCTACAAGTTTTACCGATTAGAACGCTTAGGCGGAGTTCAGGCATCCTTTACGTTCGGTGGTTAGAGCTTGAAGTGAGTTTCACGCTGATCCAGGTAAGGGAAGCTAGTCTTTTTCCAACGATAACTGGATATTTGATGTTTGTGATGATAGGGCGACGTGGTCGCCGGTTTTTACTTCGCTTTCACGGTGTTTGATGTTGAAATGTGAGATGTTTACGATAACAGTTCTGTTTGGATGTTGGGGGCGACGTGGTCGCCGGTTTTTCATCTGTTATTGATATATCCCCCGTTTTATGCTGTTTTAAAAGTGTTTGAGATTTTAAATGTGGTTTTTCGAAAATCTGAACCTTGGTATGAGTTTTGCTGTGATTGAAATCGTTCATTGAAGTGTTATGTGATGTGTTGAATGTTGTGATTGTGGATCGAGGCATAGTATTTTCAGAAAAGAAAATACCGTGTAAGGTCGTGTAAGAGGTGTATTGATCGGTGATCCTATAATGAGACATCCTGACTCTACTGAGGTAATGAAATCACATAGAGGAAGTTACTCAGTTGTGGAGAGTCGATGGAGGTTCATACGTATGGGTGTCTCGTGTGAAACAGAACGAGTTCGGCCTGTTGTATGGATTAACCTTGTCATACCGTGATAATGAGAATATTGAGATGGTGTGATGCGCATGGCTGTGGGAACTTTCCAGCCGTTTGGTATGACAGGTGCGAATCTCTGGGTCTAATCAACGCACGAGTCTCCGGAAATAGTGGTCAAGTGTCTGGTGTGATGAGTCAGTGGAAAGTCTGACGTGAGAAATGAGAAATTGAATTAATAGACACTTGATTGCTGATGTGAATTGAAATACTCTTGGATTGATTTGTGAAATATGGGATTTCCTGATAGTCTTGTGGAATATGGAAATGTGATGGCTGATATTGATATGGTTCATGGATGTTGTGAAGTTCTTATGTATGCTCTTGATTTAAAGTTTTCTTAAATATATAGCTTACCCTGTATTTTGTTTCTGTGGCTGTTTTCTTAAACCTGTGATGATCGTGTAACTTTACACGGGAGCAGATGAGGTTGCAGGAAGTGGAATTCCCCTGTGAGTGATCGCCGTAGGTGGTCGCCTGTTTTCTGTTCTTGCTGGGCGATCGCCCCCCTTTTGCCATTTCTGATAGGCGATCTCCGTTTTCTGTTAGGAGATCGGTAGTTTTGTATTTTGCTGTCTTTATGTTTAAGTTTTGGAAAACGACCGCTTTGTATTAAACTCCCTGCGAGGAGAACTCCTTTGTATATATATACAATTATGTTTATTTCAATATATTTGTTTTACCGTTATTTCATATTACGAAAATGCAAAAAAAAAAATGCGAAATGTATTTGGCGGGATGTTACATCTACTACCTGCAACCTCATCTGCTCCCGTGCAAATATACACGATCATCACAGGTTTAAGAAAAACAACCACGATACAAAACAAAAGGGTAAGCTAGATATTTTTAAAACTTTAAATATGAAACTTTATATCAATAGAAAGCATAAATCTTCACACCATTCATAATCTATATCAATTTCAACCATCAATATCCCCATATTCCACAAACTCGTCAAGTGTCTATTCAATACATTCAATACTCATGATTCACATGTCAGACTTTCCACTGACTCATAAGACATAGACACGTGACTCTACTTCCGGAAGACTCGTGCGTTGAACTTAGCATCCAGAGACCTGCACCTGTCATACTACATTGATGTAAAGTTCCCACAGCTATGCGCATAAACATAATCTCGATCTCAATCTCAATATCCTCACTCTCTCAGTATGACAGGGTTAATCCATATAACAGGTCAAGTCAGTTATCTTTCAAACGACTTACCCATACATATGGACCTCCTTCGATTCTCACCAACTGAATGACTTCATCTATGTGATTCCATCATATCAGCAGAGTCAGGATCGTCTCATTCACAGGATACTCACTGATCAATACACCCTCATAAAAAATCCACACGGTATTTTCTTTCCTGAAAATACTATGCTTTGATCACTCTTTCACATTCATCCAGTACATCATACCACACGTAAAAGCACAATTCCATCATATAATATTTTGAATCTTTTCTTAAACAATCCCAATCACAGAAACAATCATACCAAAGTTCAGATTTTCGAATATCATATGCATTTCACCTTTCAATCTCAAACAATTTCAAAACGACACTAAAACAGGGGATTTCTAAATTTGCATTAAAATCGGCGATCACGTCGCCCCACACATAAAAACAGAGCATCGTGAAATAGAATATGAAACCGGCGACCACGTCGCCCTCACTTCAGAACCTACTCGCCTAAAGTTTTTATAAACGAAAATGCTAGCTTCCCTTATCTGAACTTGCGCAAAATCAGTAAGAGCGCCAAAACCCACCGAAGCTTAAAGATGTCCTAACCTGCACCATGGAGCCTTTATCACAAAACTGACTATACTACTCATTTTCTACGCTAACAGAGACGATTTCTGGAGCTAAGGGAGTCGCCGGCAACGCCTCTGCAAAGGCAACCCTCTCAAGCTCAGATTCGACTCGAAAAACAGAGTAAAACGACTTACTCTGTTCTAGCGTCCTGACGGGAGAACTTACAGAGACTTCCCAGAATGACAAAGGCAGTCGCCGATCGTAGCACTGGTACGTGAGGATAGCTGCGCCTTCGAGTGGAGGAGAAAGGAGAAAGGGGAACTAAATGAGCTGATTCCCTCAGCTCTTAAGGTCGAACGGCTCTTTAGCCTTCACTGCCATTACCCACTCTCTGAGCAACCTTGCGTGTGGGTTTCCTCTAACAGTATGGCCACGTGGGTCTCTGCGCACACCAACTCTGGGTCACTTTCCATACCAACTCTCTGGAGCCACTGTTCTGAAGCACTCTCACTGACTACGTGTCACGCATGCAAGACGCTCATGCTGGGAGCCTAGGCCCCACCTCATCTGTGTGGAACACGACCTCGCGCGATGACCATCCACCGATGTCTCATCCTGGCAGACGAACGATGTCTCTCCCTGGAAGACGACCGATGTCTCTCCCTGGAAGACGACCGATGTCTCTCCCTGGAAGACGACCGATGTCTCCCCCTGGAAGTCGACCGATGCGTCCCTCATCCTGGAGATGACCGCGTGTCTCTCGCCCTGGCGATCCCCGCGTGTCTCTCGCCCTGGCGATCTCTCATCGTCCTTGATGTGGCGAGGACACATCGCCTTGCTTCTGTCGACTGATGCCACATCATCACACCCTGTTGAGGGCTCGTCCTACCACTACTCCACGCTTGTGTTATCACCCCCACATGGCTCGGTGACGTCGGTAGCTTCTCCTGCCCGAGGGCAGCTCAGTACTCAATCCTTACGTGCCTAAGCATGCAACACTAAGGTAAATCCCTTATGTCCAAGCGTAAAGTCCCGTAGTTATTCTGCATGCATGGCGCTCCGAAGGTTCAAATCACACCTCCCTACATGTGATTTCTGGAACCCACTATGGTCCACTGACCGACCTCTACCACGCCGCCCTCAGACCTTGGGCAACATCCGAGGTCTGACCACCATGAAATTTCCATTACAAGCTCTTTTCGTTTTAAGTAATAACATATTCAGAATTCATTAAAATTATACTTCTTCTATTCCAAATAATTATCTAGATCCTTACAATCTCCCCAACAAGAAAAATTTTTGTCCCCGAAAATTGAATTACAAGGAAAAGAGGTAGGGATAGGCTTCTCTCATGGTTTCTTCTAATTCCCAAGTTGAATCACCCGATCTGTCATCCCACACCACCTTTACCATGTTGATGGTCTTGCCTCTGAGCTGCTTACTCTGTTGATCGTCAATCCTGACTGGTTTCGCTTCAAACGACAAGTCATCCCTGATCTGCACATCGTCCACTTCCAATACGTGACTAGGGTCTGCAAGATACTTCCTTAGCTGTGACACGTGAAAGACATTATGCAGATTTGCTAATTAGGGAGGTAGAGCAATCTCATAAGCTACAGGACCTATCTTCCTTAAGATCTGATATGGTCCAACAAACTTAGGAGACAACTTCCTTAATCTGATAGCTCGTCCTACACCCTTGGTTGGCGTCACTCTCATAAAGACATGATCCCTAGCAGCAAACTCCAAAGGTCTTCTCCTCTAATCTGCATAGGATTTCTGCCGGCTTTGAGAAGCTTTCATTCTGCCTTGTATCTGTTTCACCTTCTCGGTTGTCTGCTGAATCAACTCTGGCCCAACCAAGACTGCTTCGCCCTCCTGGTACCAACATAAGGGAGTTCTGCATTTCCTCCCATACAGGGCTTCATATGGTGCCATCCCAATACTGGCGTGGTAACTGTTATTATAAGTAAACTCCACCAGCGGCAACACCTCATCCCAACTTCCCAATTGATCCAAGACACACGTCCTCAGCAGATCTTCCAAGGACTGGATCGTTCTCTCTGACTGTCCATCTGTTTGAGGATGATATGCCGAGCTCATTCTCAACTTAGTTCCCAAGCAATCTTGTAAGGTCTGCCAAAACCGTGAAGTGAACCTGGGATCTCTATCCGAAACAATGCTGGAAGGCACTCCATGCAACCTCACAATTTCTCTGATGTACAGCTGTGCCAACTTGGCCATAGGCATCCTAATATTCACTGGAAGAAAGTGAGCACTCTTCGTCAGCCGATCAATGATGACCCAGATTGCATCATGACCCCTTACCGATTTGGGTAAATGGGTAACAAAATCCATGGCGATGCTGTCCCATTTCCATTTAGGGATATCCAATTGCTGCAACAAACCGCCAGGCCTTTGATGTTCTACCTTCGCCTTCTGACATGTCAAGCAGGTAGCAACATACTGAGCTATCTCCTTCTTCATGCCCGACCACCAAAATGACTCTTTTAAATCCTGGTACATCTTATTCATACCTGGGTGCAGACTAAGGTAACTCTTGTGGCCTTCTTCTAGGATCTTCTTCTTCAACTCTTCATTTGCAGGTATGCAAATTCTGCCATTAAATCTCAAGATTGCATCATCGCCCATCGCAAAGCCTTTAGCCTGATCGGTGCCTAGTAATTCTACAATACGCTTCAGGCTAGGATCCTCTAATTGCTTATCCTTTATCATTCCAATGAAATCATTAGTTATAGTTAACTTACTACAACTAATATGATTTACATGAAATTCCACTCCAAAGTTTAAATCTCTAAACTGCTCAATCAATTTCTGCTCTTCAATCATCATGGTTGATACTTGTATTGATTTCCTACTCAAGGCATCTGCCACTACATTGGCCTTCCCTGGATGATATATCAGTTGGAAGTCATAATCTTTTAGGAACTCCATCCATCTTCTTTGTCTCATATTTAACTCCTTCTGATCAAACAGATATTTCAGGCTTTTATGGTCACTAAACACCTGAAACCGAGCTCCATACAAATAATGCCTCCAAATCTTCAAGGCAAACACCACAGCCGCCAACTCTAAGTCATGGGTAGGATAGTTCCTCTCGTGAACTTTGAGTTGCCTTGAAGCATATGCAACCATTCTTTTCTCTTGCATCAACACACATCCCAAACCTTGATGTGAAGCATCACAGTAAACATCAAAAGGATTTCCCACATCCGGGATCACTAACACTGGGGCGCTAGTCAACCTCTTCTTCAGCCCCATGAAACTCTGCTCACACTTTTCAGTCCAAGCAAAAGGTTGATCTTTGCGAGTTAACTGAGTCAAAGGAGCTACTACCTTGGAAAAATCTTCAATGAACCTCCGATAGTAGCCTGCTAAACCCACAAAACTCCTTATCTCAGTAACTGTCTTAGGACGTTCCCACTGAAGCACTGCCTCCACTTTGGCTGGATCCACCGAGATCCCCTGGGCAGATATTACATGTCCTAAGAAGTTGACTTCCTTCAACCAGAACTCACACTTAGAGAACTTGGCATATAATTGCTTCTCCCTCAGAATCTCCAATACTGTCTTCAGATGTTCTTCATGTTCTTCCTCGGTCCTTGAATAAATGAGTATGTCGTCTATGAAGACTACCACAAACTTATCCAAGAAAGGACGAAAAATTCTATTCATGAAATCCATGAACAGAGCTGGAGCGTTTGTTACTCCAAACGACATCACCACATACTCATAGTGCCCATAACGAGACCTAAATGCTGTCTTTTGAACATCTTCAGCTTTTACCAAAATTTGGTGGTACCCCGATCTCAGATCAATCTTTGAGAACACCGAGGCCCCATGTAATTGATCCATCAAATCATCAATTCTAGGTAGAGGATACTTGTTCTTGATGGTCAACTTGTTCAACTGCCTGTAATCTATACACAGCCGAGACCCTCCATCCTTTTTCTTAACTAGAAGCACTGGAGCCCCCCATGGAGATACACTGGGTCTGATGAATTGTTTCTCCAACAACTCTTCCACTTGCTTCTTTAATTCTACCAACTCGGCTGGAGCCATCCTGTAAGGTGCCATTGACACTGGTCCAGCTCCAGGTACCAAATCAATAGAGAATTCCACTTCTCTCTTAGGAGGTAATCCAGGTATTTCTTCTGGAAATACATCCATGAAATCTTTCACCACATGTATCCTGCTTACGTCCTCTTCATTCTTCACTCCCAACCGAGCTACGATCACGAAGCACCTCGCCCCTTTTTCCAACTCCGACCACCCATGCTGAGCAGATATCACATCTGACTCTTGGAGGTCTGGAAACGCTATTTCCTGACTACCGCAGTCTATGAGAACGTGATTGGCAGATAGCCAATCCATTCCCAGGATAACATCCAGGTCCTGAAGAGGTAGGCAGATCAAGTTTACTTTGAACCTGCGTCCCTCTACTATCACTGGACATTCAGAGCAAACTGTAGAGGTCAACACCTGTCCTGACACAGCTGTAGAGACCAACAGTTCAAACGGTAATTCCTTCACTAGAAGGCCCAACTCAGCTACACACAGGCTTGACACAAAGGAGTGTGTCGCTCCAGAATCAAACAAGGCTTTTACACCTCTACCAGCTATAAAACAAACACCTTGCACTAGGTTACCTGACTGAGACGCCTCTGCTCCTGTCATGGCAAACACTCTCCCTGCTGCTTGAGGTCTACTGCCTCCATTCCTCAACTGCTGAGGACCAACGGGTTGAGTCATCCTATTTCTGCTAGGACAATCTCTAGAAATGTGCCCCATCTTTTGGCATGTGAAACATCTGGGTTTCCATGTTTGTTGCTGCTGAAACTGGGGCGGAACTACTCCTGCCCGATGTGGTGGAGGTCTCGCATAAGGCTTGCTTTGTGGGTGCTGCACCTTGGCCTTCCCACTGGAATAACCCCCTGGGTGTGATCTGATCACCCGAGAATTACCCCTTTCCAAGGTTTCCACCATCTTTGCCTTCTTTACTAAGGCATGAAACTCCCTGATGCACATGGGTGCTATGGTCTTCTTCAGCTCATGCTTTAAACCTTCTTCAAACTTCCTACACCTCCAAGCCTCAGAGGTAGCTTGGGTATAAAATCTGGCTAGGTATTCAAACCTAGCAGCATAAGCGTTCATGGACATTCCCCTAGCTCCAACCTGAGAAATTCCGCTTCCTTCGTAAACCTTGCACTATCTGGAAAATATTTCTCTATGAACCTCTCTCGGAAACTTTCCCAGTCTAAAATGTCAGCTCTGGTTTCCATCATCTGCTGAGCTCCCATCCACCAGAACTCGGCTTCTCCAGATAGCAGATAGGTGGCGAACACCAATTTCTTCTCTTCAGGGCAAGAGGTCGCCCTAAAGATTTTCTCCAACTCCCTGACCCACTGATCTGCTTGATCAGGGGTAGCACTCCCACTGAACTTGGGTGGGTTGTGCCTCATGAACTCGGTCAGTCCCATCTGTTCCTGAGGCTGACTGACGTGGGAAGTGTAAGGACCTAGAAACTTTAATTGGAATAAAAGTGTTATATTTAAATAATTTCAGAAGATGTTATTATTTAAAATACAAAGAGCTGGTATTAGAAGTTTCGTAGTAGTCGCACCTCGGACGTCACCCAAGGGCTGGGGTCAGCTGGTAGAGGTCGGTCGGCTGACTCTTGTATTAACAAAAAAGTCAGGTGCGATGACCTTATCGTGAGGTAATCACGAGGGTGTGCTCGAGGAAGACATGTGGATCAAGAAGAGTAAAGGAAGGAAAGTGTACCTTAGAAGACTATGAGATCGCCTGGTCAGTACATAATCGCCTGTCGCCTAGACTACCCATGCGGACATCGCCAGGGCGCGAGGTATGTGGATATCGCCAGGGCGCGAGGCATGCGGACATCGCCAGGGCGCGAGAGACATACGGACATCGCCAGGGCGCGAGAGGCATGCGGGTCGCCAGGGCGCGAGAGGCATGCGGGCATCGCCGGGGCGCGAGAGGCATGCGGGCATCACCGGGGCGCGAGAGACATGCGGGCGTCGCCTGGGATAGACATCGGTCGTCTCCTAGAGAGAGACATCGGTCGTCTCTGTAAGGACCTGTAAAATGTAATTTGGAATAAAAGGGTATATTTTAAATAAATTCTAAGTAAGTTTTATTTAAAATAAAACATGGAAGAAAAGGGCGCGAAGCGTGCGGGCATCGCCAGGGCGCGAGGCGTGTGGACTTCGCCAGGAGAAGACCTCGGTCGTTCGCCAGGAGAAGACCTCGGTCGTCCTCCAGGGGAAGACCTCGGTCGTCCGCAAGGGGAGACCTCGGTCGTCCGCAAGGGAGAGAAGTCGGTCGTCTGCAGGGGAGACGTCGGTCGTCCTCCAGGGTGAGGAATCAGTCATCGCCGGTGTAAGGAACATCGGTCATTTCTGACATGGGAGCCATGGATACCGGTGGATGGTTATCAGGGGTCCGGTTATACGCAGATGAGGTGGGGCCCCGGCTTCCAGGATTAACGTGCTGCATGTGCAACATGTAGGCAGTGAAAGACCCTCGGAACAGTGGCTCCATGCACGTAGAGACGCCATGTGGCCATTCTGTCAAGTCTGCATTTAATTCGAGGAAGAAACCCACACGGAAGTGGTAGTTAGAGAGTAGGTAATGATAGCTACATGGCAGGCCTATGTTCCTAGTATCGGAATGCACCGCCTCTTAGTGAGATTAGAACGCAGTAAGAGAAAATAGTGACAGAGTTTCATCTTTCTCTTTTCTCTCCTTTGCGCTGCGACTCAGTAATTCCAGGCACCAGTTTATTTACCAGCGATTGCCATAGTGCATTTGAGAAGGTTCTCTACAAGTTTTACCGATTAGAACGCTTAGGCAGAGTTCAGGCATCCTTTACGTTCGGTGGTTAGAGCTTGAAGTGAGTTTCACGCTGATCCAGGTAAGGGAAGCTAGCCTTATCTCTGATGAAAACTGTGTGTTTGATGAGTTTGATGATGGGGGCGACGTGGTCGCCGGGTTTGTAGAATGTTCTTGTTTAAATCCCAGTTTAGTGAGTGATTGCCTGTGTTTTGAAGGTGATCGCCGGTTTTCATCTGTTACTGAAATATCGTCTGTTTTTGGTGTTGTTTGAAAACTGTTGAGATTTAAATGTGATATTCGAAAATCTGAACCTTGGCATGAGTTTTGCTGTGACTGGAATCATTTGTTGAAATGTTATGTGATGTGTGAATGTTGTGAATGTGGGATCGAGGCATAGTATTTTCAGGAAAGGAAATACCGTGTAAGATCTGTGTAGGATGTGTATTGATCAGTGAGTGTCCTGTTAATGAGACGATCCTGACTCTGCTGATATGATGGAATTACGTAAATGAAGTCATTCGGTGGTGAGAGTCGAAGGAGATCCTATGAATGAGTGGCCCGTGTGAAACAGAACGAGCTCAGCCGTCATATGGATTCACCCTGTCACACTGTGATAATGATGATATTGAGATTGAGATTGTGTGATGCGCATGGCTGAGGTCACTTTCCAGCCTTTTAGCGTGACAGGTGCAGGTCTCTGGACGCTGAGTTCAATGCACGAGTCTCCGGAAATAGTGGTCAAGTGTCTGGTGTGATGAGTCAGTGGAAAGTCTGACGTGTGAAATGAGAAATTGAATTGATAGACACTTGATTGCTGATGTGAATTGTGAGACTCTGGAATTGATTTGTGAGATATGTGATTATCGAATGTTTTGGTGGAATATGAGAAAGTTGATGGTTTTATGTGGATGTCTTAAACGGGTTTCATCTTGATTCTTAAGTTCATATTTAAACTCTCTTTTAAATGTCTAGCTTACCCTTTGCGTTTTGGTTCTGTGGCTGTTTTCTTAAAACCTGTGATGATCGTGTAATTTTTACACGGGAGCAGATGATCTTGCAGGAAGAAGAGCTCCTCAGTGAGTGGTCGCCGGGATGAGATCGCCTATTTTGCTTCTGTTGGGCGATCACCCCTTTTCCTGTTTTCTGATCGGAGATCGCCCTTTTCTGATAGGAGATCGCCTCTTTGGTTAGGAGATCGCCCCTTTTTGTTGGGAGATCGGCTGTTTGGTTGTATTTTGCTGTATTTTGTTTAAGTTTTGGAAAAAAAAAAAAACGACCGTTTTGTATTAAACTCCCTGCGAGGAGAAACTTCATTACATATATATAATCATGTTCATTTCAAAACATTTTGGTTTTACGTTTATTTTCATTATATAATTGTGAAACGATTTGGCGGGATGTTACAGTCTCCCAGAGAGAGACATCGGTCGTCTTCCAGAGAGAGAGATCGGTCGTCTTCCAGGATGAGTCATCGGTGGAAGGTTATCGCGCGATGTCGTGTTTCACACAGATAAGGTGGGACCCAGGCTCCCAGCATGAAACGTCCTGCACGCGCGCCACGTGGACAAAAAGGGTGGTTCAGAATAGTGACATCAGAAAGTTGGCATGCGCAAGAGAGACCCACGGCCGTACTGTTCAGGGAAGTGGTTGGCATGCGCAAGAAGACAAAAAGGGTGGTTCAGAATAGTGACATCAGAAAGTTGGCATGCGCAAGAGACACCGTGGTCGTACTGTTCAGGGAAACGTACACTCAGACTTTCCTGCAAAGTGGGTGGTGGCAGCAGCATGTGTGGACAAGTTAGTGTAGATTCAAAAACCCACTTCGGGGAGGCAAAGAACGTTGCTGTGGTTCAAGAGTGACAGAGTGAGTCTACCTTCATCCTTCTCTTTTCTCTCCTTCACTCTGCGATTCAGGCCTTATCACGTTCCTGCTTGGCTATCGACGACTGCCATAGAGCACCTGGGAGGTTCTCTGCAAGTCCTCCAAACCAGACGCTAAAACAGAGTTAAGGCATCCTTGAAGCTCGTTGGGTTGGAGCTCTTAGTGAAGTTTACGCAAGTCCAGGTAAGGGAAGCTAGCTTTGTTTTTCAATAAAAGCCGTAGGCTAGCTGTTTCTGAAGTGGGGGCGACGTGGTCGCCGGTTTCATATTTTGTTTTCGCGATACTCTGTTCTATGTGTTTGGGCGACGTGGTTGCCGGTTTTAAACTCAATTTCACGATGCTCTGTTTTATGTGTGGGGGCGATGTGATCGCCGGTTTTAAACCCCTTTTTCATGATGCTCTGTTTTCATGAGCTTGGGCGACGTGATCGCCGGTTTTAAATACAGATTTCGAACTCCCCTGTTTTAGTGTCATTGAGACTGTTTGAGATTTAAATGTGGAATGCATGTGATATTCGAAAATCTGAACCTTTGAAATGATTGTTGCTGTGATTTGAATCATTCATTTGAGTGGTATGACGTGTTGAATGTTGTGAATGTGGGATCAAGGCATAGTATTTTCAGGAAAGAAAATACCGTGTAAGATCGTGTGTAATGTGTATTGACTAGGGGCTTGTCTAGAAGGAGATATCCTGACTCTGCTGATATAATGGAATCACGTAGATGAAGTTATTCAGTTGTGGAGAGTCGAAGGAGGTTCATATGTATGGGTGAGTCGTGTGAAAAAGAACGAGCTCGGCCTGTTATATGAACCAACCCTGTCATACCGGGGGAGTGATAATATTGAGACTATGTATGCGCATGGCTGTGTGGATTTCACAGTGGTGTGGTATGACAGGTGCAGATCTCTGAGCCTGAGTCAACGCACGAGTCTTCCGGAAGTAGTGTCAAGTGTCTATGTGTGATGAGTCAGTGGAAGTCTGACGTGAGAAATGTGAAATATTGAGAATTGTTGATAGACACTTGATGGTTGTGTGATATGAATGAGAAAGTGATGGACTCTTGAGAATGTTTAAAAAGGCTGATCTACGTTGGTTGTCCAGTTTATAATTTAAAGTTTTAAAAAAATTATCTAGCTTACCCTTTGTATTGTTCTGTGGCTGTTTTCTCTTAAAACTGTGATGATCGTGTATTTTACACGGGAGCAGATGATCTTCCAGGGAGTAGAGCTCCTTAGTGAGTGGTCGCCGGAAGGAGATCGCCTGTTTCTGTCTCTATGTGGTGATCGCCTGTTTTTCTGTTCTGATAGCAGATCGGCTGTTTTGGGTCTTCTGATAGGAGATCGCCGGTTTATGTAGGGAGACCGCCGGTTTTCATTTTATTTGGCTGTATTTTGTTTTAAGTTTTGGAAAATTGACCGGTTATGTATTAAACTCCCTGTGAGGAGCAACTCCATTTTATATAAGTACGTATGTTCACTTCAATATTATTGTTTTACCTTTATTTCATTTTATAATTGTGAAAAGGGTTTGGCGGGATGTTACAGGAAGCTGTTTCAGCCGACCGAGCAGTTTCCCAATGGTGCATTGTAGCTTGATGATTCTGAGCCATTGCTGCATTCTGTTGTTGGATGGCAGTTGCCATCATCTCAATAGCCTTGGCAATCTGGCTCATTTTCGAAGAAGGTTGGGGAGGGGTAGGAGGTTAACGAGCCATCTTTCTTCGTTTTAGATTTTGAAACTATTGGTTTCTATATCCCCTACAACTATAAGAATGAGATCGATAAGAAATCAATTCATTCAGGAGGTAACATCTAGACCTTACAAAGGTCAGCATCTCAAAGCCATTTAGAATTTGAGTTCATCAACAGAATCATAATGCTCAAAATAGAAAGCATAACACTGAACAGTCATGGGTACAAAACTATCAATCAAATATCACCACACTTAATAATTGGGATAAAACACACCAGAAGTGGATATATGCTCAACATCAAACTTTTAGAATTAAGATTGAGAACATCTCGATTCAGTTATGAGTGTGCACCCTCACTACTTTATCAAGATCCTTTCACTCTTAATTTTAAAATTTTTCATTTAGAGCCTATATCTACTAAAGCACAAACAATATTTCAATTAGAAAACATTTGAAAACCTTTCACTATAGCTTTGATTAAGACTCCAATAGCAGAAGAAACACAATGAACCCACTCTCCTCAGGTCATCCTAAGGACGAACTGCTCTGATACCATTAATGTAACGCCCCTCAAAATATTGTTCATTTTTATATAATAAAATAAAGGTGAAACAATAATATCAAAATTTAACATAGATATATACATAATATAATTCATCCATTAATACAAATGTGCCTCAAAATAATATCCCTTTTCGAGGAAGTTTTAATACATCTCCATACAGGAGTTTTCAAAATAAAACAAAACAACAGCATTCAAAAACCGGCGATCTCCTCCTCCAGAAATGCTCACTGAGGAGCTCTACTACCTGCAACCTCATCTGCTCCCGTGCAAATATACACGATCATCACAGGTTTAAGAAAAACAACCACGATACAAAACAAAAGGGTAAGCTAGATATTTTTAAAACTTTAAATATGAAACTTTATATCAATAGAAAGCATAAATCTTCACACCATTCATAATCTATATCAATTTCAACCATCAATATCCCCATATTGTAAGGACCTGAAAAATTAAATTGGAATAAAAGGAATATATTTTAAATGAATTTTAAGTATGTTTTTATTTAAAATAAAAAGGGAGGAAAGTGTAGCTTAGAAGAGTATGAGATCGCCTGGTTAGTACATAATCGCCTGTCGCCTAGACTACCCATGCGGACGTCGCCAGGGCGCGAGGGACGTCGCCAGGGCGCGAGGTATGCGGACATCGCCAGGTCGCGAGGTATGCGGACATTGCCAGGGCGCGAGGTATGCGGACATCGCCAGGGCGCCAGAGGCATGCGGGCATCGCCAGGGCGCCAGAGGCATGCGGGCATCGCCGGGGCGCGAGAGGCATGCGGGCATCGTCAGGGCGCGAGGCATGCGGGCATCGCCAGGGCGCGAGAGACATGCGGGCGTCGCCAGGGATAGACATCGGTCGTCTCCCAGAGAGAGACATCGGTCGTCTCCCAGAGAGAGAGAGAGATCGGTCGTCTTCCAGAGAGAGAGATCGGTCGTCTTCCAGGTTGAGTCATCGGTGGAAGGTTAACGCACGATGTCGTATTTCACGCAGATGAAGTGGGGCCCAGGCCCCCAGCATGAGCGTCTTGCATGCGCGACACGTAGTCAGGGAGCGTACTTCAGAGCAAGGATTTCAGAGAGTTGGTATGGAAAGTTACCCAGAGACCCACGTGGTCATACTGTTCAAGGAAGTGTGCACGCAAGCTTTCTTGCAGAGTGGGTGGTGGCAGCGGCAATTCTGGGCAAGTTGAGTTAGATTTAAAAACTCACTTCTGAGAGGCAAGGAACGTGCTGTGGTTCAAGAGTGACAGAGTGAGTGAGTGAGTTACCTTCATCCTTCTCTTTTCCCTCCTTCGCGCTGCGATCCAGGCACCATCAAGCACCAGTACGACGAGCGACGACTACCACAGGCCACCTGGGAGGTTCTCAGCAAGTCCTCCAAACCGGACGCTAAAACAGAGTAAGTCGTTCCCTCTGTTCTTCAAGTCGATCCTGCACCTGAGAGGGTTGCCTCTGCATTGGTGTTGCATGCAGTTCTCTTAGCTTCAGGAATCGTCCCTGTTAGCGTAGAAATGAGGAGTATAGCTAGTTTTGTGACTAAGGATCCATGGTGCAAGTTAAGGCATCCTTGAAGCTCGTTGGGTTGGAGCTCTTAGTACTTTTCACGCAAGTCCAGGTAAGGGAAGCTAGCCTTATTTCCAACGAAAACCTTAAGTTAGATGATTTTGATGATGGGGCGACGTGGTCGCCGGTTTTCAACTGTTATTGCATAATCCTCTGTTTTTGATGTTGGGACGTTGCGGTCGCCAGTTTTTCCCTTGTGTTTCGAAATCCCCTGTTTTGGATGTGATCACCGGTTGGTGATCGCCGGTTTTAAATATTGATTTCGAACTCCCCTGTTTTTAGTGTTGTTTGAAACTGTTTGAGATTGAAATGTGAAATGCATGCAATATTCGAAAATCTGGACCTCTAAATGATTGCTGCTGTGATTGGAATCGTTCATTTAAGTGTCATATGATGTGTTGAATGTTGTGAATGTGGGATCAAGGCATAGTATTTTCAGGAAAGAAAAGACCGTGTAAGATTGTGTAGGATGTGCATTGATCGGTGATTTCTATAATGAGATATCCTGACTCTCCTGATATAATGGAACCATATAGAGGAAGTTATTCAGGTGTTGAGAGTCGAAGGAGGTTCATGAATGGGTGAGTCGTGTGAAAAAGAACGAGCTTGGCCTGTTACATGGATTAACCCTGTCATACTAGGAGAGTGATGAGATTGAGATTGAGATTCATTTATGCGCATGGCTGTGTGAGTTTCACAGCGACCCTGTGTGGGTGATGTAGTATGACAGGTGCAGATCTCTGAGTCTAGTCAATGCACGTGTCTTCCGGAAGTAGTGTCAAGTGTCTATGTGTGATGAGTCAGTGGAAGTCTGACGTGAGAAATGTGAAATATTGAGAATTTTGATAGACACTTGATGGTTATGTGATATGAATGAGAAAGTGATGGACTCTTGTGAATGTTTAAAATGGCTGATCTACGTTGGTTGTGTAAGGACCTGGAAAATCTTATTGGAATAAAAGTGATATATTTTAAGTGAATTCTAAGTATGTTTTTATTTAAAATAAAAATGAAGGAAAGTGTAGTTAGAAAGCCATGAGATCGCCTGGAACATGATCGCCAGGGCGCGAGAGGCATGCGGGCATCGCCAGGGCGCGAGAGGCATGCGGACATCGCCAGGGCGCGAGGCATGCGGGCATCGCCAGGGCGCGAGAGACATGCGGGCATCGCCAGGGCGCGAGATGCATGTGGGCTTTGCCCGGGCGCGAGAGGCATGCAGGCGTCGCCAAGAGGAGACCTCGGTCGGTCTCCAGGAAGAGGAGACCTCGGTCGGTCTCCAGGAGGAGGAGACATCGGTCGTCTTCCAGAGAGAGACATCGGTCGTCCTCCAGGATGGGTCATCGGTGGAGAGTCTTCGCGAGGAAGGTCATCGGTGGATTGTCATCGCGCGAGAGGTCATCGGTGGATTGTCTTTGCGCGAGTGGTCATCGGCGAAAGGTTATCGCGCGATGTCGTGTTTCACGCAGATGAAGTGGGGCCCTGGTTTCCAGGATGAACGTGCTGCATGTGCGACATGTAGGCAGTGAAAGTCCTTCGGAACAGTAGCTCCATGTGCGCAGAGACGCCACGTGGCCATACTGTCAGGTTTGCATTTAATTCGAGGAAGAAAACCCACACGGAAGGGTTAGTTAGAGAGTAGGTAATGATAGCTACATGGCAGGCCTATGTTCCTAGTATCGGAATGCACCGCCTCTTCGTGAGTTTAGAAACGCAGTGAGAGTATAAAAGGTGACAGAGTGAGTTCACCTTCACCTTTCTCTTTTCTCTCCTTTGCGCTGCGACTCAGTAATTCCAGGCACCAGTTTATTTACCAGCGATTGCCATAGAGCATTTGAGAAGGTTCTCTACAAGTTTTACCGATTAGAACGCTTAGGCAGAGTTCAGGCATCCTTTACGTTCGGTGGTTAGAGCTTGAAGTGAGTTTCACGCTGATCCAGGTAAGGGAAGCTAGTCTTTTTCCAACGATAACTGGATATTTGATGTTTGTGATGATAGGGCGACGTGGTCGCCGGTTCTACTTCGCTTTTACGGTGTTTGATGTTGAAATGTGAGATGTTTACGATAACAGTTCTGTTTGGATGTTGGGGGCGACGTGGTCGCCGGTTTTAAAAATGTTTCTTGTTTAAAAACCCAGTTTTGTTCGTGATCGCCGGTTTCTGGAGGTGATCGCCGGTTTTTCATCTGTTATTGAAATATCCCCCGTTTTATGCTGTTTCAAAAGTGTTTGAGATTTTAAATGTGGTTTTCGAAAATCTGAACCTTGGTATGAGTTTTGCTGTGATTGAAATCGTTCATTGAAGTGTTATGTGATGTGTTGAATGTTGTGATTGTGGATCGAGGCATAGTATTTTCAGGAAAGAAAATACCGTGTAAGGTCGTGTAAGAGGTGTATTGATCGGTGATCCTATAATGAGACATCCTGACTCTACTGAGGTAATGAAATCACATAGAGGAAGTTACTCAGTTGTGGAGAGTCGATGGAGGTTCATACGTATGGGTGTCTCGTGTGAAACAGAACGAGTTCGGCCTGTTGTATGGATTAACCTTGTCATACCGTGATAATGAGAATATTGAGATGGTGTGATGCGCATGGCTGTGGGAACTTTCCAGCCTTTTGGTATGACAGGTGCGAATCTCTGGGTCTAATCAACGCACGAGTCTCCGGAAATAGTGGTCAAGTGTCTGGTGTGATGAGTCAGTGGAAAGTCTGACGTGAGAAATGAGAAATTGAATTAATAGACACTTGATTGCTGATGTGAATTGAAATACTCTTGGATTGATTTGTGAAATATGGGATTTCCTGATAGTCTTGTGGAATATGGAAATGTGATGGCTGATATTGATATGGTTCATGGATGTTGTGAAGTTCTTATGTATGCTCTTGATTCAAAGTTTTCTTAAATATATAGCTTACCCTGTATTTTGTTTCTGTGGCTGTTTTCTTAAACCTGTGATGATCGTGTAACTTTACACGGAAGCAGATGAGGTTGCAGGAAGTGGAATTCCCCTGTGAGTGATCGCCGTATGTGGTCGCCTGTTTTCTGTTCTTGCTGGGCGATCGCCCCCTTTTGCCATTCCTGATAGGCGATCTCCGTTTTCTGTTAGGAGATCGGTAGTTTTGTATTTTGCTGTCTTTATGTTTAAGTTTTGGAAAACGACCGCTTTGTATTAAACTCCCTGCGAGGAGAACTCCTTTGTATATATATATACAATTATGTTTATTTCAATATATTTGTTTTACCGTTATTTCATATTACGAAAATGCAAAAATGAGAAATGTATTTGGCGGGATGTTACATTAATGGTATCAGAGCAGTTCGTCCTTAGGATGACCTGAGGGCTGTGGATCCATTGTGTTTTCTTCTGCTCATGAAAACTTATTTGAGTTTTAAGTGACAACTATTGTGAAAGGTTTTCAAACGTTTTTGTATTGAACTTTTTGTGTGTGCTGTAGTGAATGTATGCCTAACTGAAGATCTTAGTATTTAGAATGAGAGGGTCTTGATAAGGTGGTGAGGGTGCACACTCATGACCGGATCGGGGTGATTCTCAATCTAAATTCCAGAGGTTTAATGTTTAGCATACTTTGACTTCTGGTGTGATCTATTTCATGTTATTGAGTGTTCTCGTAATTGATTGTGAGTGGCTGTGTGGATTGATGGTTGCACGCCAGTAGCTGTTCTGGTGTTTTGCTTGAGGTTATAAGCTTTATGGTTCTGTAGATGGACTGAAATTCCTAAGGAATTTGAGAAGCTGACCTTGTGAGGTCGAGATGTTATCCCCCTTGAATGAATTGATTTCCTTATCGATTTCATTCTTGTAGTTGTAGGGAATATAGAAGCTAGTGGTTTCGGAATCTGAGAACGAAGAAGATGACTCGTAGACCTCCTACCTCTCCCCAACCTTCTTCTGAAATGGGCCAGATTGCCAGGGCCATTGAGATGATGGCAGGTGCCATCCAGCAACAGAATGCGGCGATGGCTCAGAACCATCAAGATACCATGCACCACTGGGAAGCTGCTCGGTCGGCTGATACGAATTCGCCCGTTGTAACATCCCGCCAAATCGTTTCACAAATATATAATGAAAATAAACGTAAAAACACAAAATGTTGAAATGTACATAATTATATATATATGTAACGAAGTTTCTCCTCACAGGGAGTTAAATACAATATCGGTCAATATTCCAAAATCTTAAGCCAGATACAGCAAAGAAAAAAAAACAACCGATCTCCTCACGGCTGATCTCCTACCAGCCACGCTCATAACAGCCGACCTCCTAACAGCCGACCTCATAACAGCCGATCTCTCACTGAGGAGCCCGACTTCCTGGAAGATCATCTGCTCCCGTGTAAAGATTACACGATCATCACAGGTTTTAAGAAACCAATCACAGAACCAAAACACAAAGGGTAAGCTAGACAGTTTAAAAGAGAGTTTGAATATGAACTTAAAAATCAAGATGAAAACCAATATAAGACATCCACATAAAAACCATCAACTTTCTCATATTCCACCAAACCATTCGATAATCACATATCTCACAAATCAATTCCAGAGTCTCAAAATTCACATCAGCAATCAAGTGTCTATCAATTCAATTTCTCAATATTTCACACGTCAGACTTTCCACTGACTCATCACACCAGACACTTGACCACTATTCCGGAAAACACGTGCATTGAACTTAGCGTCCAGAGACCTGCACCTGTCACGCTAAAAGGCTGGAAAATGACCTCAGCCATGCGCATCACACAATCTCAATATCATCGTTATCACAGTGTGACAGGGTGAATCCATATGACGGCTGAGCTCGTTCTGTTTCACACGGGCCACTCATTCATAGGACCTCCTTCGACTCTCACCACCAAATGACTTCATTTACGTAATTCCATCATGTCAGCAGAGTCAGGATCGTCTCATTAACAGGACACTCACTGATCAATACACATCCTACCCAGATCTTACACGGTATTTCCTTTCCTGAAAATACTATGCCTCGATCCCACATTCACAACATTCACACATCACATAACATTTCAACAATTGATTCCAGTCACAGCAAAACTCATGCCAAGGTTCAGATTTTCGTATATCACATTTAAATCTCAAACAGTTTCCAAACAACACAAAAACAGGAAATCATTCAATAACAGATGAAAACCGGCGATCACGAACAAAACTGGGTTTAAAGCAAGAACAGTTTTGAACACCCGGCGACCACGTCGCCCCCAACATCAAAATCATCACACATACAGTTTTCATTAGAAGTAAGGCTAGCTTCCCTTACCTGGATCAGTGTGAAACTCACTTCAAGCTCTAACCACCGAACGTAAAAGATGCCTGAACTCTGCCTAAGCGTTCTAATCGGTAAAACTTGTAGAGAATCTTCTCAAATGCTCTATGGCAATCGCTGGTAAAAACTGGTGCCTGGAAATACAGAGTCGCAGCGCAAAAGAGAGAAAAGAGAAAGATGAAACTCTGTCACTATTTCCTCTTACTGCATTTCTAAACTCACTAAGAGGCGGTGCATTCTGATACTAGGAACATAGGCCTGCCATATAGCTATCATTACCTACTCTCTAACTAACAATTCCGTGTGGGTTTCTTCCTCGAATTAAATGCAGACTTGACAGAATGGCCACATGGCGTCTCTATGTGCATGGAGCTACTGTTCCGAAGACTTTCACTGCCTACATGTCGCACATGCAGCACGTTCGTCCTGGAAACCAGGGCCCCACCTCGTCTGCGTATAACCGGACCCCTGATAACCATCCACCGGTATCCATGGCTCCCATGTCAGAAATGATCGATGTTCCTTACACCGGCGATGACTGATTCCTCACCCTGGAGGACGACCGACGTCTCTCTCTGGAAAACGACCGATGTCTCCTCCTCCTGGAGACCGACCGAGGTCTCCTCTTGGCGACGCCCGTATGCCTCTCGCGCCCGGGCAAAGCCCACATGCATCTCGCGCCCTGGCGATGCCCGCATGCCTCGCGCCCTGGCGATCATGTTCCAGGCGATGTCATGGCTTTCTAACTACACTTTCCTTCATTTTTATTTTAAATAAAAACATACTTAGAATTGACTTAAAATATATCACTTTTATTCCAATAAGATTTTCCAGATCCTTACATTCTCCTCAACAACAAAAATTTTCGTCCTCGAAAATTGAATTACACGGAAAAGAGGTATGGATAGGCTTCCCTTATGGATTCTTCTAGCTCCCAAGTTGAATCACCCGATTTCTCATTCCACACCACTTTCACCATGTGGATGGTCTTGCCTCTGAGCTGTTTACGTTGCCAATCGTCAATCCTAACTGGTTTTGCTTCAAAGGACAAGTCATCCCTGATCTGCACATCGTCCGCTTCCAGCACATGACTAGGGTCTGCCATGTACTTCCTCAGCTGTGATACGTGAAAGACGTTATGCAGATTCGCTAAATGGGGAGGTAGGGCGATCTCGTAAGCCACTGGACCAATCTTCCTCAAGATCTGGTATGGTCCAACAAACTTAGGAGACAACTTCTTTGGTCTGATAGCTCGTCCTACACCCTTGGTTGGGGTCACTCTCAAAAATACATGGTCTCCAGCAGCAAACTCCAAAGGTCTTCTCCTCTGATCTGCATAGGACTTCTGCCTACTCTGAGAAGCTTTCATTCTGCTTTGTATCTGTTTCACCTTCTCGGTCGTCTGCTGAATCAACTCTGGCCCAACCAAGATTGCATCGCCCTCCTGATACCAACATAAGGGAGTCCTGCATTTTCTCCCGTACAGGGCTTCATAAGGTGCCATCCCAATGCTGGCGTGGTGACTGTTATTATACGTAAACTCCACCAGTGGCAACACCTCGTCCCAACTCCCCAATTGATCTAAGACGCACGCCCTCAGCAGATCTTCCAAGGATTGGATCGTTCTCTCTGACTGACCATCTGTTTGGGGATGATATGCAGAGCTCATCCTCAACTTAGTTCCCAAGCACTCTTGCAAGGTCTGCCAAAACCGTGAAGTGAACCTGGGATCTCTATCTGAAACGATGCTGGAAGGCACTCCATGCAACCTTACTATTTCTTGGATGTATAATTGTGCCAGCTTGGCCATAGCCATCTTCATATTCACTGGAAGGAAGTGGGCACTCTTTGTCAGCCTATCAATGATAACCCAGATTGCATCATGTCCCTTTACCGATCTGGGTAAATGGGTGACAAAATCCATGGCAACGCTGTCCCATTTCCACTCAGGGATATCCAGTTGCTGCAACAGCCCGCCAGGTCTTTGATGCTCTACCTTCGCCTTCTGACACGTTAAGCAGGTTGCAACATACTGGGCGATGTCCCTCTTCATGCCTGACCACCAAAATGACTCCTTCAAGTCATGGTACATCTTGTTCATACCTGGGTGTAGGTTGAGGCGACTCTTGTGACCTTCTTCTAGGATCATCTTCTTCAACTCTTCATTTGCAGGTATGCAAATTCTGCCATTAAATCTCAAGATCCCATCATCGCCTATTACAAAGCCTCTCGCCTGATCTGTCCCTAGTGACTCCATAGTACGCTTCAGACTAGGGTCCTCCAACTGCTTATCCTTTAACATCCCAAGGAAGTCATTAGTTATAGTCAGCCTACTACAACTAATGTGATTTACGTGAAATTCCACTCCAAGGTTTAAGTCTCTGAACTGCTCGATCAGTTTCTGCTCCTTTATCATCATGGTGGCTACTTGCATTGATTTTCTACTCAAAGCGTCTGCCACTACGTTGGCCTTCCCTGGGTGATACATGAGTTGAAAATCGTAGTCCTTTAGGAACTCCATCCACCTTCTTTGCCTCATGTTCAGTTCCTTCTGATCGAACAGGTATTTCAGGCTCTTATGGTCGCTGAACACCTGGAACCGAGCTCCATATAAGTAGTGCCTCCAGATCTTTAGGGCGAAGACCACTGCCGCCAACTCCAAATCATGCGTAGGGTAGTTCCTCTCATGGACCTTGAGTTGCCTTGAAGCATAGGCGACCGCCCTTTTCTCTTGCATTAAAACGCATCCCAGACCCTGATGTGAGGCATCACAGAAGACGTCAAAAGGTCTTCCGACTTCTGGAATCACTAGCACTGGAGCACTCGTCAACCTTTTCTTTAGTTCCCTGAAGCTGAGCTCACATCGGTCGGTCCAAGCAAAAGGTTGGTCCTTACGGGTCAGCTGTGTTAACGGAGCCACCACCTTGGAAAAATCTTCAATAAACCTCCGATAGTAGCCCGCCAAACCCACAAAGCTCCTTATCTCCGTGACTGTCTTGGGACGTTCCCACTGTAGCACTGTCTCTACTTTGGCTGGGTCTACCGAGATCCCCTGGGCAGATATTACGTGCCCTAAGAAGTTAACTTCCCTCAGCCAGAACTCACACTTAGAGAACTTGGCATAAAGTTGTTCCTTCCTCAGGATTTCCAATACCGACCGCAGATGCCCTTCATGCTCTTCCTCGGTCTTTGAATAAACAAGTATATCGTCTATGAAGACTACCACAAACTCATCCAAGAAAGGACGGAAAATCCTATTCATGTAGTCCATGAACAGAGCTGGGGCATTGGTCACTCCAAACGGCATCACTACATATTCGTAGTGCCCATATCGGGACCTAAAAGCTGTTTTCTGCACATCTTCAGCTTTTACCAAAATCTGATGGTACCCCGATCTCAGATCAATCTTTGAGAACACCGAGGCCCCATTCACTTGATCCATTAAATCATCAATTCTGGGTAGAGGGTACTTGTTTTTGATGGTCAACTTGTTTAACTGCCTGTAGTCTATGCACAGCCGAGACCCTCCATCCTTTTTCTTCACCAGAAGTACTGGAGCTCCCCATGGAGATACACTGGGTCTGATGAACTGTTTCTCCAACAGCTCTTCCACTTGCTTCTTTAACTCCACTAACTCGGCTGGAGCCATTCTGTAAGGCGCCATTGACACTGGTCCAGCTCCAGGTACCAAATCAATAGAGAATTCCACTTCTCTCTTAGGAGGTAACCCAGGTACCTCTTCTGGGAATACATCTGTGAAGTCTTTCACTACAGGTATCCTGTTTACGTCCCCTTCATTCTTTACTTCTAACCGAGCTAACATCACGAAACATCTCGCCCCTTCTTCCATCTCCAACCGCCCATGCCTAGAAGATACCACATCCTGTTCTTGAAGATCGGGCAACACCACTTTCTGCCTACCGCAATCTATAAGAACGTGATTGGCAGATAGCCAATCCATTCCTAGGATAACATCCAGGTCCTGGAGAGGTAGGCAGATCAGGTTCACTTTGAATCTGCGTCCCTCTACTATTACTGGACATTCAGGGCAAACAGTAGAGGTCACAACCTGTCTTGATGCAGGTGTGGAAACCAACAATTCAAAAGGCAGCTCCTTCACTAGGAGACCCAACTCGGCTATACACCGACTTGACACAAAAGAGTGTGTCGCTCCAGAATCAAACAAAGCTTCTACACCCCTACCAGCAATAAAACAAACACCTTGCACAAGGTTACCTGATTGAGACGCTTCAGCTCCTGTCATGGCAAACACTCTCCCTGTTGCCTGAGGTTTGCTGCCTTCATTCCTTAACTGCCGAGGACCCGCAGTTTGAGTCATCCTATGCCTGTCAGGGCAATCTCTAGAAACGTGCCCCACCTTTTGGCACGTGAAGCATCTGGGTGACCAAGGTTGTTGCTGCTGCAACCTGGATGACATTGTTCCCGTCCGATGTGGTGGAGGTCTCGCATATGGCTTGCCTTGTGAATGCTGTACTTTAGCTCTCCCACTGGAAGAACCCCCTGGGTGTGACCTGATCACCCGAGGATCACCCTTTTCCAGAGTCTCCACCATCTTCGCCTTTTCTACCAAGGCGTGAAATTCCCTGATGCACATCGGGGCTATAGTTCTCTTCAGCCCATGCGTCAGCCCCTCCTCAAACTTCCTGCACCTCCACGCCTCGGAGGTCGCCTGGGTATAAAAACGGGCGAGGTACTCGAACCGAGCAGCATAGGCGTTTACAGACATACCCCCCTGTTCCAACTTTAGGAACTCAGCTTCCCTTGCAAACCTCGCGCTGTCTGGGAAGTATTTCTCTAGAAACCTCACTCTGAAGCTCTCCCAGTCCAAAACATCCTCCCGGGCTTCCATCATCTGCTGAGCTCCCACCCACCAGAACTCAGCTTCTCCAGATAGGAGATAGGTGGCAAACAGTAATTTCTTCTCTTCAGGGCAGGAGGTCGCCCTAAAGATTTTCTCCATTTCCCTGACCCACTGATCTGCTTGATCAGGGGTAGCATTTCCACTGAACTTGGGTGGGTTGTGCCTCATAAACTCGGTCAATGCCATCCCTTCCTGAGGCTGGCCAACGGGTGAATTTGTATCTGTCGACCGAGCAGCTTCCCAGTGCTGCATGGTCGCCTGGTGATTCTGAGCCATCGCCGCATTCTGTTGCTGGATGGCACCTGCCATCATCTCAATGGCCTTGGCGATCTGGCCCATTTCAGAAGAAGGTTGGGGAGCGGTAGGAGGTCTACGAGTCATTTTCTTCGTTCTCTGATTTCGAAACTACAAGCTTCTTTATCCCCTACAACTATAAGAATGAAATCGATAAGAAATCAATTCGTTCAAGGGGTAACATCTCGACCTTACCAGGTCAGCTTCTCAAATTCCTTAGGAATTCGAGTCCATCAACAGAAACATGAAGCTTATAACCTCAAACAAAACACCAGAACAGCTACTGGTGTGCAACCATCAATCCAAACAGCCACTCAAAAACAATTACCAAACACTCAATAAAAAAAAACAATCACGCCAGAAACCGAAGTATGCTAAACATTAAACCTCTGGAAGTTAGATTGAGAATCACCCCGATCCGGTCATGAGTGTGCACCCTCACTACCTTATCAAGACCCTCTCATTCTAAATACTAAGATTTTCAGTTAGGCATACATCCACTACAGCACACACAAAAATTTCAAATACAAAAACGTTTGAAAACCTTTCACAATAGTTGTTACTTAAAACTCAACTAAATTTTCGTAAGCAGGAGAAACGAAATGAAACCACTACCCTCAGATCATCCAAAGGACGAACTGCTCTGATACCACTAATGTAACATCCCGCCAAATCGTTTCACAAATATATAATGAAAATAAACGTAAAAACACAAAATGTTGAAATGTACATAATTATATATATATGTAACGAAGTTTCTCCTCACAGGGAGTTAAATACAATATCGGTCAATATTCCAAAATCTTAAGCCAGATACAGCAAAGAAAAAAAAACAACCGATCTCCTCACGGCTGATCTCCTACCAGCCACGCTCATAACAGCCGACCTCCTAACAGCCGACCTCATAACAGCCGATCTCTCACTGAGGAGCCCGACTTCCTGGAAGATCATCTGCTCCCGTGTAAAGATTACACGATCATCACAGGTTTTAAGAAACCAATCACAGAACCAAAACACAAAGGGTAAGCTAGACAGTTTAAAAGAGAGTTTGAATATGAACTTAAAAATCAAGATGAAAACCAATATAAGACATCCACATAAAAACCATCAACTTTCTCATATTCCACCAAACCATTCGATAATCACATATCTCACAAATCAATTCCAGAGTCTCAAAATTCACATCAGCAATCAAGTGTCTATCAATTCAATTTCTCAATATTTCACACGTCAGACTTTCCACTGACTCATCACACCAGACACTTGACCACTATTCCGGAAAACACGTGCATTGAACTTAGCGTCCAGAGACCTGCACCTGTCACGCTAAAAGGCTGGAAAATGACCTCAGCCATGCGCATCACACAATCTCAATATCATCGTTATCACAGTGTGACAGGGTGAATCCATATGACGGCTGAGCTCGTTCTGTTTCACACGGGCCACTCATTCATAGGACCTCCTTCGACTCTCACCACCAAATGACTTCATTTACGTAATTCCATCATGTCAGCAGAGTCAGGATCGTCTCATTAACAGGACACTCACTGATCAATACACATCCTACCCAGATCTTACACGGTATTTCCTTTCCTGAAAATACTATGCCTCGATCCCACATTCACAACATTCACACATCACATAACATTTCAACAATTGATTCCAGTCACAGCAAAACTCATGCCAAGGTTCAGATTTTCGTATATCACATTTAAATCTCAAACAGTTTCCAAACAACACAAAAACAGGAAATCATTCAATAACAGATGAAAACCGGCGATCACGAACAAAACTGGGTTTAAAGCAAGAACAGTTTTGAACACCCGGCGACCACGTCGCCCCCAACATCAAAATCATCACACATACAGTTTTCATTAGAAGTAAGGCTAGCTTCCCTTACCTGGATCAGTGTGAAACTCACTTCAAGCTCTAACCACCGAACGTAAAAGATGCCTGAACTCTGCCTAAGCGTTCTAATCGGTAAAACTTGTAGAGAATCTTCTCAAATGCTCTATGGCAATCGCTGGTAAAAACTGGTGCCTGGAAATACAGAGTCGCAGCGCAAAAGAGAGAAAAGAGAAAGATGAAACTCTGTCACTATTTCCTCTTACTGCATTTCTAAACTCACTAAGAGGCGGTGCATTCTGATACTAGGAACATAGGCCTGCCATATAGCTATCATTACCTACTCTCTAACTAACAATTCCGTGTGGGTTTCTTCCTCGAATTAAATGCAGACTTGACAGAATGGCCACATGGCGTCTCTATGTGCATGGAGCTACTGTTCCGAAGACTTTCACTGCCTACATGTCGCACATGCAGCACGTTCGTCCTGGAAACCAGGGCCCCACCTCGTCTGCGTATAACCGGACCCCTGATAACCATCCACCGGTATCCATGGCTCCCATGTCAGAAATGATCGATGTTCCTTACACCGGCGATGACTGATTCCTCACCCTGGAGGACGACCGACGTCTCTCTCTGGAAAACGACCGATGTCTCCTCCTCCTGGAGACCGACCGAGGTCTCCTCTTGGCGACGCCCGTATGCCTCTCGCGCCCGGGCAAAGCCCACATGCATCTCGCGCCCTGGCGATGCCCGCATGCCTCGCGCCCTGGCGATCATGTTCCAGGCGATGTCATGGCTTTCTAACTACACTTTCCTTCATTTTTATTTTAAATAAAAACATACTTAGAATTGACTTAAAATATATCACTTTTATTCCAATAAGATTTTCCAGATCCTTACACCCGTCGGTCAGCCTCAGGAACGGATGGGACTGGCCGAGTTCATGAGGCACAACCCACCCAAGTTCTGTGGGAATGCTACCCCTGATCAAGCAGATCAGTGGGTCAGGGAAATGGAGAAAATCTTTAGGGCGACCTCCTGCCCTGAAGAGAAGAAGTTGTTGTTCGCCACCTATCTGCTATCTGGTGAAGCCGAATTCTGGTGGATGGGAGCTCAGCAAATGATGGAGGCCAGAGAGGAGGTGTTGGACTGGGAGAGCTTCAGGGTGAGGTTCTTGGAGAAATACTTCCCTGACAGCGCAAAGTTTGCGCGGGAAGCGGAGTTCTTAAAGTTGGAGCAGGGGGTGATGTCGGTGAACGCCTATGCTGCTAGGTTTGAGTACCTCGCCCGATTCTACACTCAGGCGACCTCCGAAGCTTGGAGGTGCAGGAAGTTTGAGGAAGGGCTGAAGCACGGGCTGAAGAGGACGATAGCCCCGATGTGCATCAGGGAATTTCACGCCTTGGTAGAAAAGGCGAAGATGGTGGAGACCCTGGAAAAGGGTGATCCCCGGGTGATCAGGTCGCACCCAGGGGGTTCTTCCAGTGGGCGGGCTAAGGTGCAGCATTCACAAGGCAGGCCATATGCGAGACCTCCACTACATCGGGCGGGAACAGGGTCACCCCAGTTTCAACAGCAGCAACCCTGGAAACCAAAATGTTCCCTCTGTGGTGGACCACACATGCCCAATGTGTGCCCCAAGAAGAATTCGGAGAGAAGGTGTTTTGCATGCCAAAGGACAGGGCACGTTGCTAGAGAATGCCCTAACCGGAATGGGGCGACTCAACCCAGTGGTTCTCAGCAGTTGAGAAATGAAGGCAGCAGACCCCAGGCAGCAGGGAGGGTGTTTGCCATGTCAGGAGCAGAGGCGTCCCAATCAGGTAACCTCGTGCAAGGTGTCTGTTTTATATCTGGTAGAAGTGTAGAAGCTTTGTTTGATTCTGGAGCGACACACTCTTTTGTGTCAAGTCGGTGTATAGCCGAGCTGGGCCTCCTAGTGAAGGAGCTGCCTTTTGAACTGTTGGTCTCCACACCTGCATCAGGACAGGTTATGACCTCTACGGTTTGCCCTGAATGTCCAGTAATAGTAGAGGGACGCAGATTCAAAGTGAACTTGATCTGCCTGCCTCTTCAGGACCTGGATGTTATCCTGGGAATGGATTGGCTTTCTGCCAATCACGTTCTCATAGATTGCGGTAGGCAGAAAGTGGTGTTGCCCGATCTCCAAAAGCAGGATGTGGTATCTGCTCGACATGGGCGGTTGGAGATGGAAGAAGGGGCGAGGTGCTTCGTGATGCTAGCTCGGTTGGAAGTGAAGAACAAAGGGGACGTGAGCAGGATACCTGTAGTGAAAGACTTCACGGATGTGTTCCCAGAAGAGGTACCTGGGTTACCTCCTATGAGAGAAGTGGAATTCTCCATTGATTTGGTCCCTGGAGCTGGACCAGTGTCAATGGCGCCTTACAGGATGGCCCCAGCCGAGTTGGTGGAGTTAAAGAAGCAAGTGGAAGAGCTGTTGGAGAAACAGTTTATCAGGCCCAGTGTATCTCCATGGGGAGCTCCAGTACTTCTGGTGAAAAAAAAGGATGGAGGGTCTCGGCTGTGCATAGACTACAGGCAGTTAAACAAGTTGACCATCAAGAACAAGTACCCTCTACCCAGAATTGATGATTTAATGGATCAAGTAAATGGGGCCTCGGTGTTCTCAAAGATTGATCTGAGATCGGGGTACCATCAAATTTTGGTAAAGGCCGACGATGTCCAGAAAACAGCCTTTAGGTCCCGGTATGGGCACTATGAGTACGTGGTGATGCCGTTTGGAGTGACCAATGCCCCAGCTCTGTTCATGGATTATATGAATAGGATTTTCCGCCCTTTCTTGGATAAGTTTGTGGTAGTCTTCATAGACGACATACTTGTCTATTCAAAGACCGAGGAAGAACATGAAGGACATCTGAGGTCGGTGTTGGAGGTTCTGAGGGAGAAGCAACTCTATGCCAAATTCTCTAAGTGCGAGTTCTGGCTGAGGGAAGTCAACTTCTTAGGACATGTGATATCTGCCCAGGGGATCTCGGTAGACCCAGCCAAAGTAGAGACAGTGCTGCAGTGGGAACGTCCCAAGACAGTCACTGAGATAAGGAGCTTTGTGGGTTTGGCGGGTTACTATCGGAGATTTATTGAGGACTTTTCCAAGGTGGTGGCTCCGTTAACACAACTGACCCGTAAGGACCAACCTTTTGCTTGGACCGACCGATGTGAGCTCAGCTTCAGGGAACTAAAGAAAAGGTTGACGAGTGCTCCAGTGCTGGTGATTCCAGAAGTCGGAAGACCTTTTGACGTCTACTGTGATGCCTCACATCAGGGTCTGGGATGCGTTTTAATGCAAGAGAAAAGGGCGGTCGCCTATGCTTCAAGGCAACTCAAGGTTCATGAGAGGAACTACCCTACGCATGATTTGGAGTTGGCGGCAGTGGTCTTCGCCCTAAAGATCTGGAGGCACTACTTATATGGAGCTCGGTTCCAGGTGTTCAGCGACCATAAGAGCCTGAAATACCTGTTCGATCAGAAGGAACTGAACATGAGGCAAAGAAGGTGGATGGAGTTCCTAAAGGACTACGATTTTCAACTCATGTATCACCCAGGGAAGGCCAATGTAGTGGCAGACGCTTTGAGTAGAAAATCAATGCAAGTAGCCACCATGATGATGGAAGAACAGAAACTGATCGAGCAGTTCAGAGACTTAAATCTTGGGGTAGAACTTCATGTAAATCACATTAGTTGTAGTAAGCTGACTATAACTAATGACTTCATTGGAGAGATCAAGGATAAGCAGTTGGAGGACCCAAGTCTGAGGCGGACTGTGGAGTCGCTAGGGACCGACCAGGCTAGGGACTTTGCGATGGGCGAGGATGGGGTCTTGAGGTTTAATGGCAGAATTTGCGTACCTGCAGACGAAGGGTTGAAGAGGATGATCTTGGATGAAGGTCACAAGAGTCGCCTCAACCTACACCCAGGTATGAACAAGATGTACCATGACTTGAAGGGGTCATTTTGGTGGTCGGGCATGAAGAGAGACATCGCCCAGTATGTTGCAACGTGCCTAACATGTCAGAAGGCGAAGGCAGAGCATCAAAGGCCGGGCGGGCTGTTACAGCGACTGGATATCCCTGAGTGGAAATGGGACAGCATTGCCATGGACTTTGTCACCCATCTGCCTAGATCGGTGAAGGGTCATGAGGCAATCTGGGTCATAGTAGATCGGCTGACAAAGAGTGCCCACTTCCTCCCAGTGAATATGAAGATGCCCATGGAAAAGTTGGCACAACTGTACATCAAGGACATTGTGAGGTTGCATGGAGTGCCTACCAGCATCATTTCGGATAGGGATCCCAGGTTCACTTCGCGGTTTTGGCGGACTCTACAAGATTGCTTAGGAACCAAGTTGAGGATGAGCTCGGCTTATCATCCTCAAACAGATGGGCAGTCGGAGAGAACGATCCAGTCTTTGGAAGATCTGCTAAGGACGTGTGTCTTGGATCATTTGGGAAGTTGGGACGAGGTGTTACCACTGGTGGAGTTTACGTATAATAACAGTCACCATGCCAGCATTGGGATGGCACCTTATGAAGCCCTGTACGGGAGAAAATGCAGGACTCCCTTATGTTGGTATCAGGAGGGCGATGCAATCTTGGTTGGGCCAGAGTTGATTCAGCAAACAACCGAGAAGGTGAAACAGATACAAGGCAGGATGAGAGCTTCTCAAAGCCGGCAGAAGTCCTATGCAGATCAGAGGAGAAGACCTTTGGAGTTTGCTGCTGGAGACCATGTATTTTTGAGAGTGACCCCAACCAAGGGTGTAGGACGAGCTATCAGACCAAAGAAGCTGTCTCCTAAGTTTGTTGGACCTTACCAGATCTTGAGGAAAATTGGTCCAGTAGCCTATGAGATCGCCCTACCTCCACATTTAGCAAATCTGCATAATGTCTTCCACGTAACACAGTTAAGGAAATATCTCGCCGACCCTTGTCACGTGTTGGAGGTGGACGACGTGCAGATCAGGGACGACTTGTCTTTTGAAGCAAGACCAGTCAGGATAGACGATCACCAAAGCAAACAGCTCAGGAGTAAGACCATCCATATGGTTAAGGTGGTGTGGGATGAGAGATCCGGTGATTCGACTTGGGAGTTGGAAGAGAACATGAGAAACGACTATCCACATCTCTTTTCCTTGTAATTCAATTTTCGAGGACGAAAATTTTTGTTGTTAGGGAGATTGTAAGGACCTGGAAAATCTTATTGGAATAAAAGTGATATATTTTAAGTGAATTCTAAGTATGTTTTTATTTAAAATAAAAATGAAGGAAAGTGTAGTTAGAAAGCCATGAGATCGCCTGGAACATGATCGCCAGGGCGCGAGAGGCATGCGGGCATCGCCAGGGCGCGAGAGGCATGCGGACATCGCCAGGGCGCGAGGCATGCGGGCATCGCCAGGGCGCGAGAGACATGCGGGCATCGCCAGGGCGCGAGATGCATGTGGGCTTTGCCCGGGCGCGAGAGGCATGCGGGCGTCGCCAAGAGGAGACCTCGGTCGTTCTCCAGGAAGAGGAGACCTCGGTCGGTCTCCAGGAGGAGGAGACATCGGTCGTCTTCCAGAGAGAGACATCGGTCGTCCTCCAGGATGGGTCATCGGTGGAGAGTCTTCGCGAGGAAGGTCATCGGTGGATTGTCATCGCGCGAGAGGTCATCGGTGGATTGTCTTTGCGCGAGTGGTCATCGGCGAAAGGTTATCGCGCGATGTCGTGTTTCACGCAGATGAAGTGGGGCCCTGGTTTCCAGGATGAACGTGCTGCATGTGCGACATGTAGGCAGTGAAAGTCCTTCGGAACAGTAGCTCCATGTGCGCAGAGACGCCACGTGGCCATACTGTCAGGTTTGCATTTAATTCGAGGAAGAAAACCCACACGGAAGGGTTAGTTAGAGAGTAGGTAATGATAGCTACATGGCAGGCCTATGTTCCTAGTATCGGAATGCACCGCCTCTTCGTGAGTTTAGAAACGCAGTGAGAGTATAAAAGGTGACAGAGTGAGTTCACCTTCACCTTTCTCTTTTCTCTCCTTTGCGCTGCGACTCAGTAATTCCAGGCACCAGTTTATTTACCAGCGATTGCCATAGAGCATTTGAGAAGGTTCTCTACAAGTTTTACCGATTAGAACGCTTAGGCAGAGTTCAGGCATCCTTTACGTTCGGTGGTTAGAGCTTGAAGTGAGTTTCACGCTGATCCAGGTAAGGGAAGCTAGTCTTTTTCCAACGATAACTGGATATTTGATGTTTGTGATGATAGGGCGACGTGGTCGCCGGTTCTACTTCGCTTTTACGGTGTTTGATGTTGAAATGTGAGATGTTTACGATAACAGTTCTGTTTGGATGTTGGGGGCGACGTGGTCGCCGGTTTTAAAAATGTTTCTTGTTTAAAAACCCAGTTTTGTTCGTGATCGCCGGTTTCTGGAGGTGATCGCCGGTTTTTCATCTGTTATTGAAATATCCCCCGTTTTATGCTGTTTCAAAAGTGTTTGAGATTTTAAATGTGGTTTTCGAAAATCTGAACCTTGGTATGAGTTTTGCTGTGATTGAAATCGTTCATTGAAGTGTTATGTGATGTGTTGAATGTTGTGATTGTGGATCGAGGCATAGTATTTTCAGGAAAGAAAATACCGTGTAAGGTCGTGTAAGAGGTGTATTGATCGGTGATCCTATAATGAGACATCCTGACTCTACTGAGGTAATGAAATCACATAGAGGAAGTTACTCAGTTGTGGAGAGTCGATGGAGGTTCATACGTATGGGTGTCTCGTGTGAAACAGAACGAGTTCGGCCTGTTGTATGGATTAACCTTGTCATACCGTGATAATGAGAATATTGAGATGGTGTGATGTGT
The DNA here is from genome assembly GCA_037954025.1 of Phaseolus coccineus. Taxonomy (NCBI): domain Eukaryota; kingdom Viridiplantae; phylum Streptophyta; class Magnoliopsida; order Fabales; family Fabaceae; genus Phaseolus; species Phaseolus coccineus. The sequence continues at coordinate 32,512,365 of CM075680.1, read as the reverse complement.
ATGGCTGTGGGAACTTTCCAGCCTTTTGGTATGACAGGTGCGAATCTCTGGGTCTAATCAACGCACGAGTCTCCGAAAATAGTGGTCAAGTGTCTGGTGTGATGAGTCAGTGGAAAGTCTGACGTGAGAAATGAGAAATTGAATTAATAGACACTTGATTGCTGATGTGAATTGAAATACTCTTGGATTGATTTGTGAAATATGGGATTTCCTGATAGTCTTGTGGAATATGGAAATGTGATGGCTGATATTGATATGGTTCATGGATGTTGTGAAGTTCTTATGTATGCTCTTGATTCAAAGTTTTCTTAAATAAATAGCTTACCCTGTATTTTGTTTCTGTGGCTGTTTTCTTAAACCTGTGATGATCGTGTAACTTTACACGGGAGCAGATGAGGTTGCAGGAAGTGGAATTCCCCTGTGAGTGATCGCCGTATGTGGTCGCCTGTTTTCTGTTCTTGCTGGGCGATCGCCCCCTTTTGCCATTCCTGATAGGCGATCTCCGTTTTCTGTTAGGAGATCGGTAGTTTTGTATTTTGCTGTCTTTATGTTTAAGTTTTGGAAAACGACCGCTTTGTATTAAACTCCCTGCGAGGAGAACTCCTTTGTATATATATATACAATTATGTTTATTTCAATATATTTGTTTTACCGTTATTTCATATTACGAAAATGCAAAAATGAGAAATGTATTTGGCGGGATGTTACAGGTTGTCCAGTTTATAATTTAAAGTTTTAAAAATATCTAGCTTACCCTTTGTATTGTTCTGTGGCTGTTTTTTCTTAAAACTGTGATGATCGTGTACTTTACACGGGAGCAGATGATCTTCCAGGGAGTAGAGCTCCTCAGTGAGTGGTCACCGGAAGGAGATCGCCTTTTCTGTGCTGATAGCAGATCGGCTGTTTTGGGTCTTCGGACCGGAGATCGCCTGTTTTATGTTGGGAGACCGCCGGTTTCATTCTATTTTGCTGTATTTTGTTTAGGTTTTTGGAAAATTGACCGGTTATGTATTAAACTCCCTATGAGGGGCAACTTCATTTTATATATATACATATGTTCACATCAATATTATTATTTTACCTTTATTTCATTCTATATTTATGAAAAGGATTTGGTGGGATGTTACACATATTCCACAAAGTCGTCAAGTGTCTATTCAATACATTCAATACTCATGATTCACATGTCAGACTTTCCACTGACTAATAACACATAGACACGTGACTCTACTTCCGGAAGACTCGTGCGTTGAACTTAGCATCCAGAGACCTGCACCTGTCATACTACATTGCTGTAAAGTTCCCACAGCTATGCGCATAAACATAATCTCGATCTCAATCTCAATATCCTCACTCTCTCAGTATGACAGGGTTAATCCATATAACAGGTCAAGTCAGTTATCTTTCAAACGACTTACCCATACATATGGACCTCCTTCGACTCTCACCAATTAAATGACTTCATCTATGTGATTCCATCATATCAGCAGAGTCAGGATCGTCTCATTCACAGGATACTCACTGATCAATACACCCTCATAAAATCTCCACACGGTATTTTCTTTCCTGAAAATACTATGCTTTGATCACTCTTTCACATTCATCCAGTACATCATACCACACGTAAAAGAACAATTCCATCATATAATATTTTGAATCTTTTCTTAAACAATCCCAATCACAGAAACAATCATACCAAAGTTCAGATTTTCGAATATCATATGCATTTCACCTTTCAATCTCAAACAATTTCAAAACGACACTAAAACAGGGGATTTCTAAATTTGCATTAAAACCGGCGATCACGTCGCCCCACACATAAAAACAGAGCATCGTGAAATAGAATATGAAACCGGCGACCACGTCGCCCTCACTTCAGAACCTACTCGCCTAAAGTTTTTATAAACGAAAATGCTAGCTTCCTTTACCTGAACTTGTGCAAAATCACTAAGAGCTCCAAAACCCACCGAAGCTTAAAGATGTCCTAACCTGCACCATGGAGCCTTTATCACAAAACTGACTATACTACTCATTTTCTACGCTAACAGAGACGATTTCTGGAGCTAAGGGAGTCGCCGGCAATGTAACATCCCGCCAAAATCCTTTTCACAATTATAAAATGAAATAAAGGTAAAACAATAATATTGAAGTGAACATACGTATTTATATAAAATGGAGTTGCTCCTCACAGGGAGTTTAATACATAACCGGTCAATTTTCCAAAACTTAAAACAAAATACAGCCAAATAAAATGAAACCGGCGGTCTCCCTACATAAACCGGCGATCTCTTATCAGAAGACCCAAAACAGCCGATCTTCTATCAGAACAGAAAACCGGCGATCACCACGTAGAGACAGAAACAGGCGATCTCCTTCCGGCGACCACTCACTGAGGAGCTCTACTCCCTGGAAGATCATCTGCTCCCGTGTAAAATACACGATCATCACAGTTTTAAGAAAACATCCACACAACAAAAACACAGGGTAAGCTAGATATTTTTAAAACTTTAAATTATAAACTGGACAACCAACGTAGATCAGCCCTTTTTAAACATTCACAAGAGTCCATCACTTTCTCATTCATATCACACAACCATCAAGTGTCTATCAACAATTCTCAATATTTCACATTTCTCACGTCAGACTTCCACTGACTCATCACACATAGACACTTGACACTACTTTCGGAAGACACGTGCATTGACTAGACTCAGAGATCTGCACCTGTCATGCTGCACCACTGTGAAATCACACACATTCACAGGGTCGCTGTGAAATCACACACATTCCCAAGCGTATAAATGAATCTCAATATTATCACTATCCTAGCATGACAGGGTTAATCCACACAACGGGTCGAGCTCGTTCTCTTTCACACAAGTCACCCATACCTGTGAACCTCCTTCGACTCTCAACGCCTGAATAACTTCATCTATGTGCTTCCATTACATCAGGAGAGTCAGGATATCTCATAAAACGAATCACCGGTCATTGCACACTCTACACGATCTTACACGGTATTTTCTTTCCTGAAAATACTATGCCTTGATCCCACATCCACAACATTCAAAACATCATACCTCTCAAATGAATGATTCAAATCACAGCAACAATCATTTCAAAGGTTCAGATTTTCGAATATCACATGCATTCCTTATTTAAATCTCAAACAGTCTCAACGACACTAAAACAGGGGATTTCGAAAGCTGTATTTAAAACCGGCGATCACGTCGCCCAAACACATAGAACAGAGCATCGTGAAATAGAGTTTAAAACCGGCGACCACGTCGCCCAAACACATAGAACAGAGCATCACGAAATAGAGCTTAAAACCGGCGACCACGTCGCCCTCACTTCAGAAACAGCTAATCTACGGCTTTTATTGAAAAACAAAGCTAGCTTCCCTTACCTGGACTTGCGTAAACTTCACTAAGAGTTCCAACCCAACGAGCTTCAAGGATGCCTTAACTCTGCTTTAGCGTCTGGTTTGGGGGACTTGCAGAGAACCTCCCAGGTGCTCTATGGCAGTCGTCGATAGCCAAGCAGGGACGTGATAAGGCCTGAATCGCAGAGTGAAGGAGAGAAAAGAGAAGGATGAAGGTAACTCACTCTGTCACTCTTGAACCACAGCAACCTTCTTTGCCTCTCTGAAGTGAGTTTTTAAAACTAAACCAACTTGTTCCACAAATGCCGCTGCCACCACCCACTCTGCAGGAAGGCTTGCGTGCACGCTTCCTTGAACAGTACGGCCACGTGTGTCTCTGCGCATGCCAACTCTCTGATGTCACTCTTCTGAAACACCCTTTTTGTCTACGTGTCGCGCGTGTAGGACGTTTCATGCTGGGAGCCTGGGTCCCACCTTATCTGTGTGAAACACGACATCGCGCGATAACCTTCCACCGATGACTTCTCGCGCGATGACTATCCACCGATGTCTCATCCTGGCGGACGAACGATGTCTCTCTCTGGAAAACGACCGATGTCTCTCTCTGGGAGACGACCGATGTCTCTCTCTGGGAGACGACCGATGTCTCTCTCTGGGAGACGACCGATGTCTCTCTCTGGGAGACGACCGATGTCTCTCTCTGGGAGACGACCGATGTCTCTCTCTGGGAGACGACCGATGTCTCTCTCTGGGAGACGACCGATGTCTCTCTCTGGGAGACGACCGATGTCTATCCCTGGCGATGCCCGCATGCCTCGCGCCCTGGCGATGCCGCATGCCTCGCGCTCCGGCGATGCCCGCATGCCTCGCTCCCTGGCGATGTCCGCATGCCTCGCGCCCTGGCGATGCCGCATGCCTCGCGCTCCGGCGATGCCCGCATGCCTCACGCCCTGGCGATGCCCGACTACACATCGCCACGCCTTGCTGAAGGTTCTTCGTCCCACTATGTTACGTCCAAGGTATCATCTCCACATGACTTGGTGACGTCGGTAGCTTCACATTTCCAAGAGTAGATCAGCACTAGTCCTCGTGCGCCCATGCATGTAACACTAAGGACGATTTCTTATGTTCAAGCATAGAGCTTCGCATGCACAGCGTATCTAAGGCTTAACCCACACCTTGATACGGGTGGTTTTTGGAACCCACAATGGTTGATCCAGCATCTTGACCACATACTAAGTGCACCTTCGGCGATCATGTACACCATAGGCGATTGGTGATCATGTGTACTCTAGGCGACAGGCGACTATGTACCAGAGAAGTCGGAGATCGCCTCCGCCTTCAAGAACGGCGATCTCGTACTTCTAAGCTACACTTTCCTTCCTTTACTCTTCTTGATCCACATGTCTTCCTCAAGCACACCCACGTCATTACCTCACGATAAGGTCATCGCACCTGACTACTTTGTTAATACAATAGTCAGCCGATCGACCTCTACCAGCTGACCCCAGACCTTGGGTGACGTCCGAGGTCCGACTACTACGAAACTTCTATTACCAGCTCTTTGTATTTTAAATAATAACATCTTCTGGAATTATTTAAATATAACACTTTTATTCCAATTAAAGTTTCTAGGTCCTTACAATCTCCCCAACAAGAAAAATTTTCGTCCTCGAAAATTGAATTACAAGGAAAAGAGGTATGGATGGGCTTCTCTCATGGTTTCTTCTAATTCTCATATTGAGTCACCCGATCTGCACGTCGTCCACTTCCAACACGTGACTAGGGTCTGCAAGATACTTCCTTAGCTGTGATACGTGAAATACATTATGCAGGTTTGCTAATTGGGGAGGTGGGGCGATCTCATAAGCCACTGGACTGATCCCCCTTAGGATCTGATATGGCCCAACAAACTTAGGGGACAGCTTCTTTGATCTGATAGCTCGTCCTACACCCTTGGCTGGTGTCCCCCTCATAAAGACATGATCCCCAGCAGCAAACTCCAAAGGTCTTCTCCTCTGATCTGCCTAGGACATCTGCCGACTTTGAGAAGCTTTCATTCTGCCTTGTAACAGTTTCACCTTCTCGGTTGTCTGCTGAACCAACTCTTACTGCTCCAATACTTCATCAAATTCCATTGTACATCCCTGCATATGGAATATGCTGCTCCATTGAGCGCCAACTCCAGCATTCACACTCTACTTCCAACCTTGAAGACTTGGTCGAGCAAGTCCAGAACTAGGCTCTTAACAGAACCAGGACTAGCCCCTTTAGAGAAAAGCGAGCAAGATCTCTTCATCGAAAGGAAAGGGGACAGCTGCCTACTGTTCATGCCCCTTAGCCAACTCAAACTAGGATCCGAAATATCCTTCTAGGAATCAATTTCTGCATCTTGATCAAAACCATCCATCGACTTCCCAACTGCTGATCTAATTCTCACGCTCCCTAAAGGAACACCTTTGGTTCACCACTATGCTACAAAATTCTGCACCTTATAAAGACAAAGTTCCTGTTGCTGTTACTTTCTAAATCATTATTATGACTTCCTTTGCCAACTCGGCTTCCTGCTCCCATTATTTCCTCCTTTTTCAATGTATACGTTGGATGCATTGATTTGGGTTCAGGTGCCTATCCAAAAAGGCATACGAGAACGAACGCACCATATATCTCAACCACAACCATGTAAGTAGTGGAGCCGATTGGAAGATTTCCTCTGCATCTGGAATTTCTTGCTTAAAGACAATTCTATTCTTCTTCTCCCAGATACAACAGACTATTTCCACCCACATTCCCTTCCACACCTGATTCTACTTGGATGACATATGTATAAGATAAAAGTTCTCAAGGTGGGACCTCAAATCCTTATGTTGAACAAATAGAACACTTAACCACTTGAAGCACATAGACCAGCCACGTTGCTTTAAAGTTAAAGTTAGTGGCCCACGCATCCTCCTAAAATCTCACATCTCCTCCGCCTCCAACTTTCCAAACAATGACTTTTTGGAACCAACCATCATCTTCACCCTCCTCGCACACCTTACATACATCTCTCCACCACCACGATTGATATTTCAAATGAGCTCGGTTTCTCCCAAGTTCCGAGTCATATTTGGATATAAGAATATCTTTCCATTTCCCTTTCTCATCACTCATTGTCCACCATTTCCATTTTGCCAGAAGAGCAAAGTTAAAATTTCTGATATCTCTTAAATTCTTCATTTACTGGTATGCAAATTCTGCCATTAATCTTAATATCCCATCTTCACCCATTACAAAGCCTTTAGCTTGATCGGTGCCTAGAAATCCCACAATACGCTTCAGACTAGGCTCCTCTAATTGTTCAATCAAAACTGGTTCGCCCTCCTGGTTCCAACAATAAGGGAGTTCTGCTTTTCCTCCCATACAAAGCTTCATACAATTACTGTTTTCAAATCTCCATAACAATACTACCACTGCCGATTCTAAATCATAAGTAGAATAATTTCTCTCATGAAATTTGAGTTGCATTGAACATATGCAACTCCTGTCTTCTCTTGTATTCAGACACAATTCAAACTTTGATGTGAGGCATCATACTAAACCTCAAAAGGCTTGTCTTCTGCACATCTTCTGCCTTAGCAAAAATTCTGGTTTTATCCAAATCTCCGATAAAACTTTGAGAACACTGAGGTTTCATCTAACTGATCCCCCGAATTTATCAATTACGGGTAGAGGATAGTTGTCCTGGATGGTCAACTTATTCAGCTTCCTGTAGTCCATACACAGTTGAGATCCTTCATCTTCCCTTTTTAACCAACAACGCTGGAAACTCCAAGGAGATATATTGGGCTTGACTAACTGCGTCCCTCACAACTCTTCCATTTATTTTCTTCAATTTAATCAACTCAGCTGAACTTTGGAAATACTATCTTTCGTTGAGCATAACCTTTGAAAACGTGATTGACAGATCGCCAATCCCCTTCCTGGAATAACATCCAATTCATCTCCTACATACTCAACATAAACTAGGGTCCAAATTTCGAATCACATACTGCTTTCAAAACTAAATCAATTAAACAACATCCATTCTGCGTGCAACATTCTCTCTCATCCAAACAATTCCTCCGCCTGTTGCTTTTCAACAAATTTTCTTTGCCTAACTGTAATTCTAAACACAATTAAGATATTTCATCTTTCCTCTTCCCAAAATTATTGATACATTTCAAGATGATAAAATCATCTTGTAAACTTATTCTCCACCAAATCTGAAATTTCCTCTTAAGCCTTGTTGTCCAGCTAGAGCCATCTTATGTTGTGTTATTGATACTAACACCTTCCAAGCTCCAGATCAACGAAAATTCCTACTTTCATCTTGGAACTTAACTCCAGCACTCCCTATAGAAGCACGTGCTTAAATCTTTAAACCCTCAATATACTGCTGATTTACTCTTTGTGTCTTATATCTATCTGAAACTAAATCATGGCGCAACTAAATCTAACTTGCACTTGCCTTACACTTATTGGGTGACTATCCATTTTACTTTCTAGAGATCCTGAAACTATTGTTTTCCATATTTCCAACAACTATAAGAATGAAATCGATAAGAAATCAATTCATTCAGGAGGTGACATTTAGACCTTACAAAGGTCAGCATCTCAAAATCATTTAGAGTTTGAGTTCATCAACAGAATCATAATGCTTGTAACATCAAGTATAACACCAGGATAACTACTGGTATACAATCATCAATCCAAACAACCACTTTCAATCAATTACAAAGACACTCAAGAGAATGAAATAAATCACACCAGAATTCATTGTATGCTAAACATCAACCTTTAGAATTAAGATTGAGAACATCTCGATCCAGTTATGAGTGTGCACCCTCACTACTTTATCAAGATCCTTTCATTCTCAATACTAAAATTTTCAGTTAGAGCATATATTCACTACAGCACACACAAAATTTCAATACAAAAACGTTTGAAAGCCTTTCACTATAGTTTTTGTTTAAAACTCAAATAAATTTTATGAGCAGAAGAAACACAATGGATCCACAGCCCTCAGGTCATCCTAAGGACGAACTGCTCTGATACCATTAATGTAACATCCCGCAGAAATCCTTTTCACAATTATAAAATGAAATAAAGGTAAAACAATAATATTGAAGTGAACATACGTATTTATATAAAATGGAGTTGCTCCTCACAGGGAGTTTAATACATAACCGGTCAATTTTCCAAAACTTAAAACAAAATACAGCCAAATAAAATGAAACCGGCGGTCTCCCTACATAAACCGGCGATCTCTTATCAGAAGACCCAAAACAGCCGATCTTCCATCAGAACAGAAAACCGGCGATCACCACGTAGAGACAGAAACAGGCGATCTCCTTCCGGCGACCACTCACTGAGGAGCTCTACTCCTTGGAAGATCATCTGCTCCCGTGTAAAATACACGATCATCACAGTTTTAAGAAAACATCCACACAACAAAAACACAGGGTAAGCTAGATATTTTTTTAACTTTAAATTATAAACTGGACAACCAACGTAGATCAGCCCTTTTTAAACATTCACAAGAGTCCATCACTTTCTCATTCATATCACACAACCATCAAGTGTCTATCAACAATTCTCAATATTTCACATTTCTCACGTCAGACTTCCACTGACTCATCACACATAGACACTTGACACTACTTTCGGAAGACACGTGCATTGACTAGACTCAGAAATCTGCACCTGTCATGCTGCACCACTGTGAAATCACACACATTCACAGGGTCGCTGTGAAATACATTCACAAGCGTATAAATGAATCTCAATATTATCACTATCCTAGCATGACAGGGTTAATCCACACAACGGGTCGAGCTCGTTCTCTTTCACACAAGTCACCCATACCTGTGAACCTCCTTCGACTCTCAACGCCTGAATAACTTCATCTATGTGCTTCCATTACATCAGGAGAGTCAGGATATCTCATAAAACGAATCACCGGTCATTGCACACTCTACACGATCTTACACGGTATTTTCTTTCCTGAAAATACTATGCCTTGATCCCACATCCACAACATTCAAAACATCATACCTCTCAAATGAATGATTCAAATCACAGCAACAATCATTTCAAAGGTTCAGATTTTCGAATATCACATGCATTCCTTATTTAAATCTCAAACAGTCTCAACGACACTAAAACAGGGGATTTCGAAAGCTGTATTTAAAACCGGCGATCACGTCGCCCAAACACATAGAACAGAGCATCGTGAAATAGAGTTTAAAACCGGCGACCACGTCGCCCAAACACATAGAACAGAGCATCACGAAATAGAGCTTAAAACCGGCGACCACGTCGCCCTCACTTCAGAAACAGCTAATCTACGGCTTTTATTGAAAAACAAAGCTAGCTTCCCTTACCTGGACTTGCGTAAACTTCACTAAGAGTTCCAACCCAACGAGCTTCAAGGATGCCTTAACTCTGCTTTAGCGTCTGGTTTGGGGGACTTGCAGAGAACCTCCCAGGTGCTCTATGGCAGTCGTCGATAGCCAAGCAGGGACGTGATAAGGCCTGAATCGCAGAGTGAAGGAGAGAAAAGAGAAGGATGAAGGTAACTCACTCTGTCACTCTTGAACCACAGCAACCTTCTTTGCCTCTCTGAAGTGAGTTTTTAAAACTAAACCAACTTGTTCCACAAATGCCGCTGCCACCACCCACTCTGCAGGAAGGCTTGCGTGCACGCTTCCTTGAACAGTACGGCCACGTGTGTCTCTGCGCATGCCAACTCTCTGATGTCACTCTTCTGAAACACCCTTTTTGTCTACGTGTCGCGCGTGCAGGACGTTTCATGCTGGGAGCCTGGGTCCCACCTTATCTGTGTGAAACACGACATCGCGCGATAACCTTCCACCGATGACTTCTCGCGCGATGACTATCCACCGATGTCTCATCCTGGCGGACGAACGATGTCTCTCTCTGGAAGACGACCGATGTCTTTCTCTGGGAGACGACCGATGTCTCTCTCTGGGAGACGACCGATGTCTCTCTCTGGGAGACGACCGATGTCTCTCTCTGGGAGACGACCGATGTCTCTCTCTGGGAGACGACCGATGTCTCTCTCTGGGAGACGACCTGATGTGAGTTCATTATGAACCTTTCTTGGTTTGGGTTGAGTTGATATAGGTTTCATTGTATTCATGACACTTTCAAGAATTAGGATCAAAATTCTAAAGAACAATTAATAGAGTTTCTACTCAAGAAAACAAAAGGTTCATACTAAAAGCACATGAATAGGTAACTTGTAGTGTAAGATAACAATGGAATATGAATGGGTAATTCAAGAACAGTATCAAACCTCAAAGGAAACACAAGAACAACATAAGAACACCAAGAACAAGTGAAAATACTGATTGAAATTCAATAGGAATTAGAAAATCACAAAGAAATTCATCAAAGAACAAAAACCCATGGATGGAAAACAAGAACAACACATGTATATGGAAACCCATGGTTTGGACGAAATTAAAACAGCAAGAAAACAAGGAAATAAACCAGCAAAGTGCAGAACAATGGCAGCAAATGAAAGGAAACAACTCATGGAAAAGATTGAACCGATTAAAAATGGAAAAACTACAAGAAAACACAAATGGGTATTTTTAGAAGATGAATAGAAATGACTTATGTGGTTGTAGCCTTTTGGAGATGTGATTCACGCCACTTGGAGGGTGGTTCTTCCAAGATGAGTGGGTGGTGCCGCCACTTGAGAGTCTCCAAAGCTCACAAGATAAGACATGAAGGAGAAGAAGAGACAAGTCTCACAAACTCACTCTCTCTCAATTTCAAGATAGTTTCTTTTCTTCTAACTTTCAACTTTTTCTATTCAAAGTACCAAGCACCCCTATTTATAATGGAGAGGGCTGGTCATGTTACAAAGGGGAAGGAGTGGGAAGAGTCACTCTTCTAGCTCCTTCTAGTGCCTAAGAGAGAAAGGAGTAGAAAAGTCACTTTTTCCACTTTTTCCTAAAGAAAGTGCCTAAAATGCCTTACATTTAGAGGTTTCTTTTGGTTTTCCTCTTTGGCATACTCCTAAGGATATTTCTATATTATTTACAAATTTATACAAGAGTATTTACAAAGATTTATTTATACTACTATCTTTTGAATTTTCAAGAGAACCCAAAATGTTCTACTTTTTAAGAAGACTAGTAAGAAGAATTTTAAATGCTTGGGTGGATGACCTCTTCCTCCATTAGTAAAATCCTCTTCTACTTGATCTCCATCATGCTCCCCAGGTTGGAGAGAATTCGTCCGCGAATTCAGAATCCCTACATATAACAAAGTCAGTTTGCTATCAAATAAAACAGTGGATGATAATAAAGGCAAACTTGACTTAGCATTATGAATCATTGGGATGTCGGAAAAAGAAGTCCTATAGACAGACCATGTTGGAAAAAAATGTGGGGGAATGATTATTTTCTTAGGAAAAATTCCCTTTAAAGGGTAAAAACCATTAGTAGGTATGGAAAAATCATCCCTAACATTTTTCAACCAATATGGAGTGCAAGTAGGAACTTTTGGTAATGAAAAAGACAAAGAAGAAGAATACCTTGGATGCTCAAATTGAGGCATAGCATGAGTAAAAAAGATTGATTTAGTTGATAAGGTATTATGACTCATTTTATCATTTTCTTCTTTTTCATTTTCTCTTTTATTTTTCATTTTTAATTGGTCCTCATGAACTTCGTGTGGAGATAGGGGTTTTAAGGTAACCTTGCGCCCTTGGAAGGAAAAAGACATTATATTGGTGAGGCCATCATGTAAAACATGTCTATCAAATTGCCAAGGCCTCCCTAAAAGAATATGGGTTGCTTCCATAGGCACAACATCACATAAAACCTCATCTTTATACTTTCCTATTTCAAAATTTATGAGGACTTGTTTATTAACCATGATTTCTCCCTTTTTAGTAAGCCATTGGAGCTTATAGGGCTTGGGATGAGAGATAGTGGGTAAAACAAGCTTATCCACCACTCTTGTACTAGCCACATTTGTACAACTACCCCCATCAATTATCATGGAACATAACTTTTTGTTGATAAGGCACCGGGTATGGAAAATATTTTCTCTTTGGGTATCATCCAAAGGTTTTTGAATTGTGCCCATCATGCGCCTTATCACCAATAAGTCACCTTCACATTGTATTTCACATTCATTATCACTAGGGCTAGGGGAAGGGGAGTTAGATTTAGAAGAATTATCACTATGTTCACTTACAACTAAACCCCCTTTTACCATCATGGTTCTTTTTGTTGGACAATTTGCGGCTATATGACCATAACCTAAACACTTAAAACATTTCTTACTTGAGGTTTTGGTTGGTGATTTATTAGTTGAAGTGGAAGGCTTTGAATCCTTGGATTTGAAAGATGAATCTTTAGAAGGAAATTTGGACAAAGACTTGTTTTTATTTTTCCAAGAGTTGTTGTAATAGCCATCACTATGAGTATTTTTGAAAGCAAGTTTCTTTGCAATTTGGGTTTCAACCTTGATGGCAAGGTGAACCAAGTTTTCTAAAGAAGAGTACTCATAAAGTTCAACAACATCTTGAATGTCCCTTCTAAGACCACTTACAAATCTAGCCATCTTAGCTTCATCACTTTCATGTATATCAACTTTAAGCATAAGCGTTTCTAGCTCTTTAAAATAAGCATCCACACTTAGCGTGCCTTGGTGAAGCCTTTGGAGCTTCAACAATAGGTCTTTCCTAAAGTGTGGTGGAACAAATCTAGCGCGCATACACTCTTTCAAATTGTTCCAAGAAACCACGGGAGGTCTCTTGTTTAGCCCAATGTCCATAAGAGTTTTATGCCACCATTGCATGGCATAGTCTAGAAATTCTAAAGTAGCTAGTTTTACCCTTTGGTCTTCTTGGACCTCATGTACATGAAAGATTTGTTCAACCTTTGCTTCCCACCCTAAATATACATTTGGATCACCTTCACCACTAAAGCTAGGTAATTTTACAAAAGGCATATAAGGCTTTGCCACATGTTGGCGCCTTTCTTCATAATGATGATGCCTCCTCCATTGGGTTTCATCTTCATGTCCATGATAGTTGGAAGAAGTTCTTGATGAATGCCTTGAAGAATGGCGTCTTCTATGGTGTGTATGGCTGGACCTTTCATTAGTCACTTCAAGCCTTTGCAATCTTTCTTCCAATTGTCTTATAGCTTCATCTTTTTGTGCAAGTGACCTTTTGGCTTCTTTTAATTCACCAAGAATGAAAGCTTTTTGTAGAGAGTGTGGTTTGGAAGATTCTCCACTTGAATATTGAGCCATTTTCAAAACAGTACAGCAAACACAAATAGCAAACAATTAAAGAAAACAAGGTTAGAAAACAAAGAAATAAGTGGTGCGGTTTTGGTAAAAAAATTAAGGCACTCAAAATCACTCCAAGAAATTATACTTCCCTCAATCAAGCTACTCTTGTGGAATGGAGTAACCTCAAATGAAAGATGCCAAAGCACTCAACCACTCATCCAAAAATAACCACCACAAAACTTAAAGAACAATAAAAGACAAGCAAGAAAAGGTACAAAACAAGAAAGGGTAGTGCAAAAAGAATACAAGATATATGACAAAACTTAAGGAATGAAAGACAAGCAATAAAAGGTACACAATAAGACTCAAAGAATACTCACTAAACTTTATAATCAAGAAAGAAAGTACAACTCATAAACTTGTCAAAATACAAGGATCAAAAGTTCCACAAAGTAGACAACAATTTGCCAATCACTATGATTCCAACTTTGGTATGAAAATTAATGTGCAAAAGAATGAATAGATGCAAATACCAAACTGTTTTGAAGGATTTAAAAACAGAATTTGTTCTGTTTTGTTCTGTTTCAGTTCTGTTTTTTTTTTCTTTTTTTTTTTTATACCAAATGGAACTTATGTAGTGAAAGAACCATAATATGCATCATATGGAAGTTGAAACATCAATCAAATTGCACAAAAATTTTATGAAGGATTCAAGACAATTGAACACTTGAAATCAAATGTTTGGAACCTCCAATCACAAGTACTAAAACAAATTCAAGAGAAATACAAACTTTCAAAATCAAAAGCAAGCAAGTAGAGACAAGATTTGGACACCTAGAACACTATGAACATAAAACTCAAAGCAAAAAGTATGATCAATGAAAAGGCACAACTAAAACATATTCAAACCAAACAAAAGTATGAATATAAGGTGCTGGAAAAACAAGAAACACAAAATTATAGGTGCTGGAAAAAAAATTGCCCAAAAAGAAAGTGTCTATTCAACTCACAATCAACAAATCAACACCATGGCTCTAGATACCACATGATGTGAGTTCATTATGAACCTTTCTTGGTTTGGGTTGAGTTGATATAGGTTTCATTGTATTCATGACACTTTCAAGAATTAGGATCAAAATTCTAAAGAACAATTAATAGAGTTTCTACTCAAGAAAACAAAAGGTTCATACTAAAAGCACATGAATAGGTAACTTGTAGTGTAAGATAACAATGGAATATGAATGGGTAATTCAAGAACAGTATCAAACCTCAAAGGAAACACAAGAACAACATAAGAACACCAAGAACAAGTGAAAATACTGATTGAAATTCAATAGGAATTAGAAAATCACAAAGAAATTCATCAAAGAACAAAAACCCATGGATGGAAAACAAGAACAACACATGTATATGGAAACCCATGGTTTGGACGAAATTAAAACAGCAAGAAAACAAGGAAATAAACCAGCAAAGTGCAGAACAATGGCAGCAAATGAAAGGAAACAACTCATGGAAAAGATTGAACCGATTAAAAATGGAAAAACTACAAGAAAACACAAATGGGTATTTTTAGAAGATGAATAGAAATGACTTATGTGGTTGTAGCCTTTTGGAGATGTGATTCACGCCACTTGGAGGGTGGTTCTTCCAAGATGAATGGGTGGTGCCGCCACTTGAGAGTCTCCAAAGCTCACAAGATAAGACATGAAGGAGAAGAAGAGACAAGTCTCACAAACTCACTCTCTCTCAATTTCAAGATAGTTTCTTTTCTTCTAACTTTCAACTTTTTCTATTCAAAGTACCAAGCACCCCTATTTATAATGGAGAGGGCTGGTCATGTTACAAAGGGGAAGGAGTGGGAAGAGTCACTCTTCTAGCTCCTTCTAGTGCCTAAGAGAGAAAGGAGTAGAAAAGTCACTTTTTCCACTTTTTCCTAAAGAAAGTGCCTAAAATGCCTTACATTTAGAGGTTTCTTTTGGTTTTCCTCTTTGGCATACTCCTAAGGATATTTCTATATTATTTACAAATTTATACAAGAGTATTTACAAAGATTTATTTATACTACTATCTTTTGAATTTTCAAGAGAACCCAAAATGTTCTACTTTTTAAGAAGACTAGTAAGAAGAATTTTAAATGCTTGGGTGGATGACCTCTTCCTCCATTAGTAAAATCCTCTTCTACTTGATCTCCATCATGCTCCCCAGGTTGGAGAGAATTCGTCCGCGAATTCAGAATCCCTACATATAACAAAGTCAGTTTGCTATCAAATAAAACAGTGGATGATAATAAAGGCAAACTTGACTTAGCATTATGAATCATTGGGATGTCGGAAAAAGAAGTCCTATAGACAGACCATGTTGGAAAAAAATGTGGGGGAATGATTATTTTCTTAGGAAAAATTCCCTTTAAAGGGTAAAAACCATTAGTAGGTATGGAAAAATCATCCCTAACATTTTTCAACCAATATGGAGTGCAAGTAGGAACTTTTGGTAATGAAAAAGACAAAGAAGAAGAATACCTTGGATGCTCAAATTGAGGCATAGCATGAGTAAAAAAGATTGATTTAGTTGATAAGGTATTATGACTCATTTTATCATTTTCTTCTTTTTCATTTTCTCTTTTATTTTTCATTTTTAATTGGTCCTCATGAACTTCGTGTGGAGATAGGGGTTTTAAGGTAACCTTGCGCCCTTGGAAGGAAAAAGACATTATATTGGTGAGGCCATCATGTAAAACATGTCTATCAAATTGCCAAGGCCTCCCTAAAAGAATATGGGTTGCTTCCATAGGCACAACATCACATAAAACCTCATCTTTATACTTTCCTATTTCAAAATTTATGAGGACTTGTTTATTAACCATGATTTCTCCCTTTTTAGTAAGCCATTGGAGCTTATAGGGCTTGGGATGAGAGATAGTGGGTAAAACAAGCTTATCCACCACTCTTGTACTAGCCACATTTGTACAACTACCCCCATCAATTATCATGGAACATAACTTTTTGTTGATAAGGCACCGGGTATGGAAAATATTTTCTCTTTGGGTATCATCCAAAGGTTTTTGAATTGTGCCCATCATGCGCCTTATCACCAATAAGTCACCTTCACATTGTATTTCACATTCATTATCACTAGGGCTAGGGGAAGGGGAGTTAGATTTAGAAGAATTATCACTATGTTCACTTACAACTAAACCCCCTTTTACCATCATGGTTCTTTTTGTTGGACAATTTGCGGCTATATGACCATAACCTAAACACTTAAAACATTTCTTACTTGAGGTTTTGGTTGGTGATTTATTAGTTGAAGTGGAAGGCTTTGAATCCTTGGATTTGAAAGATGAATCTTTAGAAGGAAATTTGGACAAAGACTTGTTTTTATTTTTCCAAGAGTTGTTGTAATAGCCATCACTATGAGTATTTTTGAAAGCAAGTTTCTTTGCAATTTGGGTTTCAACCTTGATGGCAAGGTGAACCAAGTTTTCTAAAGAAGAGTACTCATAAAGTTCAACAACATCTTGAATGTCCCTTCTAAGACCACTTACAAATCTAGCCATCTTAGCTTCATCACTTTCATGTATATCAACTTTAAGCATAAGCGTTTCTAGCTCTTTAAAATAAGCATCCACACTTAGCGTGCCTTGGTGAAGCCTTTGGAGCTTCAACAATAGGTCTTTCCTAAAGTGTGGTGGAACAAATCTAGCGCGCATACACTCTTTCAAATTGTTCCAAGAAACCACGGGAGGTCTCTTGTTTAGCCCAATGTCCATAAGAGTTTTATGCCACCATTGCATGGCATAGTCTAGAAATTCTAAAGTAGCTAGTTTTACCCTTTGGTCTTCTTGGACCTCATGTACATGAAAGATTTGTTCAACCTTTGCTTCCCACCCTAAATATACATTTGGATCACCTTCACCACTAAAGCTAGGTAATTTTACAAAAGGCATATAAGGCTTTGCCAGATGTTGGCGCCTTTCTTCATAATGATGATGCCTCCTCCATTGGGTTTCATCTTCATGTCCATGATAGTTGGAAGAAGTTCTTGATGAATGCCTTGAAGAATGGCGTCTTCTATGGTGTGTATGGCTGGACCTTTCATTAGTCACTTCAAGCCTTTGCAATCTTTCTTCCAATTGTCTTATAGCTTCATCTTTTTGTGCAAGTGACCTTTTGGCTTCTTTTAATTCACCAAGAATGAAAGCTTTTTGTAGAGAGTGTGGTTTGGAAGATTCTCCACTTGAATATTGAGCCATTTTCAAAACAGTACAGCAAACACAAATAGCAAACAATTAAAGAAAACAAGGTTAGAAAACAAAGAAATAAGTGGTGCGGTTTTGGTAAAAAAATTAAGGCACTCAAAATCACTCCAAGAAATTATACTTCCCTCAATCAAGCTACTCTTGTGGAATGGAGTAACCTCAAATGAAAGATGCCAAAGCACTCAACCACTCATCCAAAAATAACCACCACAAAACTTAAAGAACAATAAAAGACAAGCAAGAAAAGGTACAAAACAAGAAAGGGTAGTGCAAAAAGAATACAAGATATATGACAAAACTTAAGGAATGAAAGACAAGCAATAAAAGGTACACAATAAGACTCAAAGAATACTCACTAAACTTTATAATCAAGAAAGAAAGTACAACTCATAAACTTGTCAAAATACAAGGATCAAAAGTTCCACAAAGTAGACAACAATTTGCCAATCACTATGATTCCAACTTTGGTATGAAAATTAATGTGCAAAAGAATGAATAGATGCAAATACCAAACTGTTTTGAAGGATTTAAAAACAGAATTTGTTCTGTTTTGTTCTGTTTCAGTTCTGTTTTTTTTTTCTTTTTTTTTTTTATACCAAATG
This sequence comes from Phaseolus coccineus, assembly GCA_037954025.1. Lineage (NCBI taxonomy): Eukaryota > Viridiplantae > Streptophyta > Magnoliopsida > Fabales > Fabaceae > Phaseolus > Phaseolus coccineus. Next base: position 32,493,815 of record CM075680.1, on the reverse strand, counting down.
GAACTTATGTAGTGAAAGAACCATAATATGCATCATATGGAAGTTGAAACATCAATCAAATTGCACAAAAATTTTATGAAGGATTCAAGACAATTGAACACTTGAAATCAAATGTTTGGAACCTCCAATCACAAGTACTAAAACAAATTCAAGAGAAATACAAACTTTCAAAATCAAAAGCAAGCAAGTAGAGACAAGATTTGGACACCTAGAACACTATGAACATAAAACTCAAAGCAAAAAGTATGATCAATGAAAAGGCACAACTAAAACATATTCAAACCAAACAAAAGTATGAATATAAGGTGCTGGAAAAACAAGAAACACAAAATTATAGGTGCTGGAAAAAAAATTGCCCAAAAAGAAAGTGTCTATTCAACTCACAATCAACAAATCAACACCATGGCTCTAGATACCACATGATGTGAGTTCATTATGAACCTTTCTTGGTTTGGGTTGAGTTGATATAGGTTTCATTGTATTCATGACACTTTCAAGAATTAGGATCAAAATTCTAAAGAACAATTAATAGAGTTTCTACTCAAGAAAACAAAAGGTTCATACTAAAAGCACATGAATAGGTAACTTGTAGTGTAAGATAACAATGGAATATGAATGGGTAATTCAAGAACAGTATCAAACCTCAAAGGAAACACAAGAACAACATAAGAACACCAAGAACAAGTGAAAATACTGATTGAAATTCAATAGGAATTAGAAAATCACAAAGAAATTCATCAAAGAACAAAAACCCATGGATGGAAAACAAGAACAACACATGTATATGGAAACCCATGGTTTGGACGAAATTAAAACAGCAAGAAAACAAGGAAATAAACCAGCAAAGTGCAGAACAATGGCAGCAAATGAAAGGAAACAACTCATGGAAAAGATTGAACCGATTAAAAATGGAAAAACTACAAGAAAACACAAATGGGTATTTTTAGAAGATGAATAGAAATGACTTATGTGGTTGTAGCCTTTTGGAGATGTGATTCACGCCACTTGGAGGGTGGTTCTTCCAAGATGAGTGGGTGGTGCCGCCACTTGAGAGTCTCCAAAGCTCACAAGATAAGACATGAAGGAGAAGAAGAGACAAGTCTCACAAACTCACTCTCTCTCAATTTCAAGATAGTTTCTTTTCTTCTAACTTTCAACTTTTTCTATTCAAAGTACCAAGCACCCCTATTTATAATGGAGAGGGCTGGTCATGTTACAAAGGGGAAGGAGTGGGAAGAGTCACTCTTCTAGCTCCTTCTAGTGCCTAAGAGAGAAAGGAGTAGAAAAGTCACTTTTTCCACTTTTTCCTAAAGAAAGTGCCTAAAATGCCTTACATTTAGAGGTTTCTTTTGGTTTTCCTCTTTGGCATACTCCTAAGGATATTTCTATATTATTTACAAATTTATACAAGAGTATTTACAAAGATTTATTTATACTACTATCTTTTGAATTTTCAAGAGAACCCAAAATGTTCTACTTTTTAAGAAGACTAGTAAGAAGAATTTTAAATGCTTGGGTGGATGACCTCTTCCTCCATTAGTAAAATCCTCTTCTACTTGATCTCCATCATGCTCCCCAGGTTGGAGAGAATTCGTCCGCGAATTCAGAATCCCTACATATAACAAAGTCAGTTTGCTATCAAATAAAACAGTGGATGATAATAAAGGCAAACTTGACTTAGCATTATGAATCATTGGGATGTCGGAAAAAGAAGTCCTATAGACAGACCATGTTGGAAAAAAATGTGGGGGAATGATTATTTTCTTAGGAAAAATTCCCTTTAAAGGGTAAAAACCATTAGTAGGTATGGAAAAATCATCCCTAACATTTTTCAACCAATATGGAGTGCAAGTAGGAACTTTTGGTAATGAAAAAGACAAAGAAGAAGAATACCTTGGATGCTCAAATTGAGGCATAGCATGAGTAAAAAAGATTGATTTAGTTGATAAGGTATTATGACTCATTTTATCATTTTCTTCTTTTTCATTTTCTCTTTTATTTTTCATTTTTAATTGGTCCTCATGAACTTCGTGTGGAGATAGGGGTTTTAAGGTAACCTTGCGCCCTTGGAAGGAAAAAGACATTATATTGGTGAGGCCATCATGTAAAACATGTCTATCAAATTGCCAAGGCCTCCCTAAAAGAATATGGGTTGCTTCCATAGGCACAACATCACATAAAACCTCATCTTTATACTTTCCTATTTCAAAATTTATGAGGACTTGTTTATTAACCATGATTTCTCCCTTTTTAGTAAGCCATTGGAGCTTATAGGGCTTGGGATGAGAGATAGTGGGTAAAACAAGCTTATCCACCACTCTTGTACTAGCCACATTTGTACAACTACCCCCATCAATTATCATGGAACATAACTTTTTGTTGATAAGGCACCGGGTATGGAAAATATTTTCTCTTTGGGTATCATCCAAAGGTTTTTGAATTGTGCCCATCATGCGCCTTATCACCAATAAGTCACCTTCACATTGTATTTCACATTCATTATCACTAGGGCTAGGGGAAGGGGAGTTAGATTTAGAAGAATTATCACTATGTTCACTTACAACTAAACCCCCTTTTACCATCATGGTTCTTTTTGTTGGACAATTTGCAGCTATATGACCATAACCTAAACACTTAAAACATTTCTTACTTGAGGTTTTGGTTGGTGATTTATTAGTTGAAGTGGAAGGCTTTGAATCCTTGGATTTGAAAGATGAATCTTTAGAAGGAAATTTGGACAAAGACTTGTTTTTATTTTTCCAAGAGTTGTTGTAATAGCCATCACTATGAGTATTTTTGAAAGCAAGTTTCTTTGCAATTTGGGTTTCAACCTTGATGGCAAGGTGAACCAAGTTTTCTAAAGAAGAGTACTCATAAAGTTCAACAACATCTTGAATGTCCCTTCTAAGACCACTTACAAATCTAGCCATCTTAGCTTCATCACTTTCATGTATATCAACTTTAAGCATAAGCGTTTCTAGCTCTTTAAAATAAGCATCCACACTTAGCGTGCCTTGGTGAAGCCTTTGGAGCTTCAACAATAGGTCTTTCCTAAAGTGTGGTGGAACAAATCTAGCGCGCATACACTCTTTCAAATTGTTCCAAGAAACCACGGGAGGTCTCTTGTTTAGCCCAATGTCCATAAGAGTTTTATGCCACCATTGCATGGCATAGTCTAGAAATTCTAAAGTAGCTAGTTTTACCCTTTGGTCTTCTTGGACCTCATGTACATGAAAGATTTGTTCAACCTTTGCTTCCCACCCTAAATATACATTTGGATCACCTTCACCACTAAAGCTAGGTAATTTTACAAAAGGCATATAAGGCTTTGCCACATGTTGGCGCCTTTCTTCATAATGATGATGCCTCCTCCATTGGGTTTCATCTTCATGTCCATGATAGTTGGAAGAAGTTCTTGATGAATGCCTTGAAGAATGGCGTCTTCTATGGTGTGTATGGCTGGACCTTTCATTAGTCACTTCAAGCCTTTGCAATCTTTCTTCCAATTGTCTTATAGCTTCATCTTTTTGTGCAAGTGACCTTTTGGCTTCTTTTAATTCACCAAGAATGAAAGCTTTTTGTAGAGAGTGTGGTTTGGAAGATTCTCCACTTGAATATTGAGCCATTTTCAAAACAGTACAGCAAACACAAATAGCAAACAATTAAAGAAAACAAGGTTAGAAAACAAAGAAATAAGTGGTGCGGTTTTGGTAAAAAAATTAAGGCACTCAAAATCACTCCAAGAAATTATACTTCCCTCAATCAAGCTACTCTTGTGGAATGGAGTAACCTCAAATGAAAGATGCCAAAGCACTCAACCACTCATCCAAAAATAACCACCACAAAACTTAAAGAACAATAAAAGACAAGCAAGAAAAGGTACAAAACAAGAAAGGGTAGTGCAAAAAGAATACAAGATATATGACAAAACTTAAGGAATGAAAGACAAGCAATAAAAGGTACACAATAAGACTCAAAGAATACTCACTAAACTTTATAATCAAGAAAGAAAGTACAACTCATAAACTTGTCAAAATACAAGGATCAAAAGTTCCACAAAGTAGACAACAATTTGCCAATCACTATGATTCCAACTTTGGTATGAAAATTAATGTGCAAAAGAATGAATAGATGCAAATACCAAACTGTTTTGAAGGATTTAAAAACAGAATTTGTTCTGTTTTGTTCTGTTTCAGTTCTGTTTTTTTTTTCTTTTTTTTTTTATACCAAATGGAACTTATGTAGTGAAAGAACCATAATATGCATCATATGGAAGTTGAAACATCAATCAAATTGCACAAAAATTTTATGAAGGATTCAAGACAATTGAACACTTGAAATCAAATGTTTGGAACCTCCAATCACAAGTACTAAAACAAATTCAAGAGAAATACAAACTTTCAAAATCAAAAGCAAGCAAGTAGAGACAAGATTTGGACACCTAGAACACTATGAACATAAAACTCAAAGCAAAAAGTATGATCAATGAAAAGGCACAACTAAAACATATTCAAACCAAACAAAAGTATGAATATAAGGTGCTGGAAAAACAAGAAACACAAAATTATAGGTGCTGGAAAAAAAATTGCCCAAAAAGAAAGTGTCTATTCAACTCACAATCAACAAATCAACACCATGGCTCTAGATACCACATGATGTGAGTTCATTATGAACCTTTCTTGGTTTGGGTTGAGTTGATATAGGTTTCATTGTATTCATGACACTTTCAAGAATTAGGATCAAAATTCTAAAGAACAATTAATAGAGTTTCTACTCAAGAAAACAAAAGGTTCATACTAAAAGCACATGAATAGGTAACTTGTAGTGTAAGATAACAATGGAATATGAATGGGTAATTCAAGAACAGTATCAAACCTCAAAGGAAACACAAGAACAACATAAGAACACCAAGAACAAGTGAAAATACTGATTGAAATTCAATAGGAATTAGAAAATCACAAAGAAATTCATCAAAGAACAAAAACCCATGGATGGAAAACAAGAACAACACATGTATATGGAAACCCATGGTTTGGACGAAATTAAAACAGCAAGAAAACAAGGAAATAAACCAGCAAAGTGCAGAACAATGGCAGCAAATGAAAGGAAACAACTCATGGAAAAGATTGAACCGATTAAAAATGGAAAAACTACAAGAAAACACAAATGGGTATTTTTAGAAGATGAATAGAAATGACTTATGTGGTTGTAGCCTTTTGGAGATGTGATTCACGCCACTTGGAGGGTGGTTCTTCCAAGATGAGTGGGTGGTGCCGCCACTTGAGAGTCTCCAAAGCTCACAAGATAAGACATGAAGGAGAAGAAGAGACAAGTCTCACAAACTCACTCTCTCTCAATTTCAAGATAGTTTCTTTTCTTCTAACTTTCAACTTTTTCTATTCAAAGTACCAAGCACCCCTATTTATAATGGAGAGGGCTGGTCATGTTACAAAGGGGAAGGAGTGGGAAGAGTCACTCTTCTAGCTCCTTCTAGTGCCTAAGAGAGAAAGGAGTAGAAAAGTCACTTTTTCCACTTTTTCCTAAAGAAAGTGCCTAAAATGCCTTACATTTAGAGGTTTCTTTTGGTTTTCCTCTTTGGCATACTCCTAAGGATATTTCTATATTATTTACAAATTTATACAAGAGTATTTACAAAGATTTATTTATACTACTATCTTTTGAATTTTCAAGAGAACCCAAAATGTTCTACTTTTTAAGAAGACTAGTAAGAAGAATTTTAAATGCTTGGGTGGATGACCTCTTCCTCCATTAGTAAAATCCTCTTCTACTTGATCTCCATCACGACCGATGTCTCTCTCTGGGAGACGACCGATGTCTATCCCTGGCGATGCCCGCATGCCTCGCGCCTTGGCGATGCCGCATGCCTCGCGCTCCGGCGATGCCCGCATGCCTCGCTCCCTGGCGATGTCCGCATGCCCCGCGCCCTGGCGATGCCGCATGCCTCGCGCTCCGGCGATGCCCGCATGCCTCACGCCCTGGCGATGCCCGACTACACATCGCCACGCCTTGCTGAAGGTTCTTCGTCCCACTATGTTACGTCCAAGGTATCATCTCCACATGACTTGGTGACGTCGGTAGCTTCACATTTCCAAGAGTAGATCAGCACTAGTCCTCGTGCGCCCATGCATGTAACACTAAGGACGATTTCTTATGTTCAAGCATAGAGCTTCGCATGCACAGCGTATCTAAGGCTTAACCCACACCTTGATACGCGTGGTTTTTGGAACCCACAATGGTTGATCCAGCATCTTGACCACATACTAAGTGCACCTTCGGCGATCATGTACACCATAGGCGATTGGTGATCATGTGTACTCTAGGCGACAGGCGACTATGTACCAGAGAAGTCGAAGATCGCCTCCGCCTTCAAGAACGGCGATCTCGTACTTCTAAGCTACACTTTCCTTCCTTTACTCTTCTTGATCCACATGTCTTCCTCAAGCACACCCACGTGATTACCTCACGATAAGGTCATCGCACCTGACTACTTTGTTAATACAATAGTCAGCCGACCGACCTCTACCAGCTGACCCCAGACCTTGGGTGACGTCCGAGGTCCGACTACTACGAAACTTCTATTACCAGCTCTTTGTATTTTAAATAATAACATCTTCTGGAATTATTTAAATATAACACTTTTATTCCAATTAAAGTTTCTAGGTCCTTACAGGCAACGCCTATGCAGAGGCAACCCTCTCAAGCTCAGATTCGACTCGAAAAACAGAGTAAAACGACTTACTCTGTTCTAGCGTCCTGACGGGAGAACTTGCAGAGACTTCCCAGAAGGACAAAGGCAGTCGCCGATCGTAGCACTGGTACGTGAGGATAGCTGCGTCTTCGAGTGGAGGAGAAAGGAGAAAGGGGAACTAAATGAGCTGATTCCCTCAGCTCTTAAGGTCGAACGGCTCTTTAGCCTTCACTGCCATTACCCACTCTCTGAGCAACCTTGCGTGTGGGTTTCCTCTAACAGTATGGCCACGTGGGTCTCTGCGCACACCAACTCTGGGTCACTTTCCATACCAACTCTCTGGAGCCACTGTTCTGAAGCACTCTCACTGACTACGTGTCGCGCATGCAAGACGCTCATGCTGGGAGCCTGGGCCCCACCTCATCTGTGTGGAACACGACCTCGTGTGATGACCATCCACCGATGTCTCATCCTGGCGGACGAACGATGTCTCTCCCTGGAAGACGACCGATGTCTCTCCCTGGAAGACGACCGATGTCTCTCCCTGGAAGACGACCGATGTCTCCCCCTGGAAGTCGACCGATGCGTCCCTCATCCTGGCGATGACTGCGTGTCTCTCGCCCTGGCGATCTCTCATCGTCCTTGATGTGGCGAGGACACATCGCCTTGCTTCTGTCGACTGATGCCACATCGTCACACCCTGTTGAGGGCTCGTCCTACCACTACTCCACGCTTGTGTTATCACCCCTACATGGCTCGGTTGCGTCGGTAGCTTCTCCTGCCCGAGGGCAGCTCAGTACTCAATCCTTACGTGCCTAAGCATGCAACACTAAGGTAAATCCCTTATGTCCAAGCGTAAAGTCCCGTAGTTATTCTGCATGCATGGCGCTCCTAAGGTTCAAATTGTAAGGACCTGTAAAATTAAATTGAAATAAAAGGAATATATTTTAAATGAATTCTAAGTATGTTTTTATTTAAAATAAAAAGGAAGGAAAGTGTAGCTTAGAACAGTATGAGATCGCCTGGTTAGTACGTAATCGCCTGTCGCCTAGACTACCCATGCGGACATCGCCAGGGCGCGAGGTATGTGGACATCGCCAGGGCGCGAGGTATGCGGACATCGCCAGGCGCGAGGTATGCGGACATCGCCAGGGCGCGAGGTATGCGGACATCGCCAGGGCGCGAGAGGCATGCGGGCATCGCCAGGGCGCGAAGCATGCGGGCAACGCCAGGGCGCGAGAGGCATGCGGGCATCGCCGGGGCGCGAGAGGCATGCGGGCATCGTCAGGGCACGAGGCATGCGGGCATCGCCAGGGCGCGAGAGACATCGGTCGTCTCCCAGAGAGAGACATCGGTCGTCTCCCAGAGAGAGACATCGGTCGTCTCCCAGAGAGAGACATCGGTCGTCTCCCAGAGAGAGAGATCGGTCGTCTTCCCGGATGAGTCATCGGTGAAAGGTTATCGCGCGATGTCGTGTTTCACACAGATAAAGTGGGACCCAGACTCCCAGCATGAAACGTCCTGCAGGCGCGCCACGTAGACGAAAAGGGTGGTTCAGAATTGATGGCATTTTCATGTGTTCTTCTTGAATCAAAGTAGAAATAGATGGAGCAGAAGCAATGGATGAGTGAAACAAGACCCTCCTAGGAGTTGTGTTGGTCTTGAAGGTGCATGATGAGTATGGGTTGAGTGGTTCGGCCAGCTCAAGGGAGAAGGTGAAAGGATTGAAGTTTATAGCCTAGATTTCTAGGAGGAGTAAAGCTTGTGCACAAAAATGGCAGCATAACATTACTCAAATAAACTTGAAAATACATGAGGTAGGCCTCCTTATTTATAGATTTAGGAGCCTTGGTGAGCAAGCTTAAAGGGTAGGGATGGAAATACAAAAAGTGGGGGCTGCCTAGGGTATTGACTTTAGTCAAACCACACCATCATCCTAATATTCTAGAAGATAGGTCAAAAATGCAACATTTGATAGTACACCCCTCCCTCTTTTGCTAAAGGCACCTATTTGCTAGCACACCCCTCCTTCTATTGCTAAGGGCACCTTTTTGATAGCACACCCCTAAGTTAGCAAGTTTTGCTTTCTACACTACACTAATCTACTAAGCTACCCCTAATGGGCCTCCAAGTAGCATGTACAAGGTCTTCTCCCTCCCATCCGTGGCTTCTTCTATGTGTGCTTGGATATGTTTAGCCATGGATCTTGTGAGAGGTCCTAGACGGTCTAGCTCCATGGATAGCCTCCCTCCTTCACGTCCTAGACGCTCACTTCTTGGAGCTAGACGCTCCTCTTGGTCTAGACGGTCTTCTTGGTTTGGGCCTTGGCTTCCTTGGTTAGATGTGCTTGGCCCTCCTCCATCATCCCCTCCCCCTTGGAAAGGATTTGTCCTCAAATCCAGCTCGTCATCGTCATTGGTACCTACAAATGGAGAAAGATCAATTACATTAAATGTGTCATGTACTCCATATTCAAGAGGTAGGTCCAATTTATATGCATTGTTGTTGACTCGCTTAAGGACTTGGAAGGGTCCCTCACCTCGGGGACTTAGTTTGGACTTCCTTTGATTTGGAAATCTTTCTTTTCGAAGATGAAGCCAAACTAAGTCTCCTTCCTCAAAAATTATTTCTCTCTTCCCTTTGTTGTTGTGTTTTGTGGACTTCTCATTTTGTTGTTGTATTTGAATTTTAATCTTCTCATGCATTTTCTTGACAAAATCAGCCTTGATTACTCCTTCCTTATGCACAAAATCTTGTGGATTAGGAAGAGGAATTAAATCCATGGGCGTGAGAGGATTAAAACCATATACTACCTCAAAAGGAGAAGCATTAGTAGTCTTGTGAACTACTCTATTGTAAGCAAATTCAATGTGGGGAAGGTACTCATCCCAAGATTTGTGGCTGCCCTTCATGATAGCCCTAAGCATAGTTCCAAGAGATCTATTGACTACTTCGGTTTGCCCATCCGTTTGAGGATGACAAGAAGTTGAAAATTGTAGTCTTGTTCCAAGTTTACCCCAAAGAGTTTTCCAAAAGTGACTTATAAACTTGGGATCTCTATCGGACACTATACTTCTAGGGAGACCATGGAGTCTCACCACTTCTCTAAAGAAAAGTTTAGAAATATTTTTAGCATCATCTACTTTGTGGCATGGAATAAAGTGAGACATTTTGCTAAAACGGTCCACTACCACAAAGATAGAGTCATGGCCTCTTGCAGTCCTAGGAAGTCCTAAAATGAAATCCATGCTAATGTCTTCCCAAGGAGCATTTGCAATCGGCAAAGGGGTGTAGAGTCCATGCGGCATTGTTCTAGACTTTGCTTTTAAACATGAGATACATCTAGAGCAATGGCGTTGGACATCTTTCCTCATGTGTGGCCAACAAAATTTTGCTTTCAAAAGATCTAGAGTCTTATCAACTCCAAAATGGCCCATGAGTCCCCCTTCATGTGATTCTTTGACAAGGAGTTTTCTATGTGTTCCTTGGGGAATGCAAAGTTTTCCTTCTTTAAAAAGATATCCCTCGGACACATAGTAACCTCCTTGCGCTCTATGTAGACATTGGGCATAGATGGATGAAAGTTCTTGATCTTCTTAGTAAAGCTCTCTTATGTGGTCAAATCCAAGAATTTGGGCACCCAATTTTGAAAAGAGTGTGTGGCGTCTTGAAAGAGCATCGGCCACTATATTGGTGCTTCCTTTCTTGTATTTGATTACATAAGGAAATTGTTCAAGAAATTCCATCCATTTTGCATGTCTCTTATTGAGCTTGTGTTGGCCCTTTAAATATTTTAAAGACTCGTGATCACTATGGATAACAAATTCTTTGGACACAAGATAGTGTTCCCAAGTCTTTAGGGCTCTCACAAGAGCATAGAGCTCTTTGTCATAAGTGGGGTAGTTGAGGGTGGCACCATGGAGTTTTTCACTAAAATAAGCAATGGGGTGTCCACCTTGCAACAATACCGTGCCTATGCCTACTCCCGATGCATCACACTCTATCTCAAAAGTTTTGGAAAAATTTGGGAGAGATAGGATGGGTGCATTGGTGAGTTGAGCTTTTAGCCTTTGAAAGGCTTGCTCATGCTTTTCATTCCAACAAAATGCAACATCTTTTTTAACAAGTTCATTCAAAGGAGAAGCTAGGCTAGAAAAATTAGGCACAAACCTTCTATAGAAGCTAGCTAACCCATGAAAACTTCTTACATCACTTACATTTTGTGGAGTTGGCCACTCTTGGATGGCTTTGATTTTCTCGGGATCTACATGTACCCCCGTTTTGTTTACTATAAAGCCTAAAAAGACTACACTATCTACACCAAAGGTACACTTATCCCTATTTGCAAAAAGACTATTTTTCCTAAGAACTAGAAAGACTTCCCTAAGGTGACTTAGATGGTCTTCTAGGGTTTTACTATATACTAAGATATCATCAAAGTAAACTACTACATATTTACCTATACAATCCCTCAAGGTGTGATTCATAAGCCTCGTGAATGTGCTTGGAGCGTTAGTGAGTCCAAAGGGCATCACCAACCACTCATATAATCCAAATTTGGTCTTAAAAGCGGTTTTCCACTCATCACCCTCCTTGATTCGAATTTGGTGATATCCACTTTTAAGGTCAATTTTGGAGAATAGAGTTGACCCATGCAATTCATCAAGCATATCATCAAGCCTTGGGATTGGATGCCTATACTTGATGGTGATGTTGTTGATTGCTCTACAATCACAACACATTCGCCATTTTCCATCTTTTTTAGGCACCAACAAGACAGGTACAGCACAAGGGCTTAGACTCTTTTGAACCCAACCCTTCTCCAACAAGTCTTGAACTTGTGATTCTATCTCCTTTGTTTCCTCGGGGTTGGTTCTATAAGCAGGCCTATTTGGTAGGCTTGCCCCCGGAATGAAGTCAATTTGATGTTCTATCCCCCTAAGAGGAGGAAGCCCATTGGGTCCTTCTTGTGAGAATAGATCGTCAAATTCACTCAAAAGGTTTTCTATTTGAGGAGGTAAAACCGTGAGTTCATTACTTGTGGCAGTGCATGTAAGTGCTCCTTTACAAAAGATAAGGCTTGGTTGTTCAACAAGAAGCAAGTTTTCTAAAACATTTTCAAAAGGCTTTTCTTGTAGACCAACCTTGTGGGAAGGAACACTCTTCTCCCACGCCTTCCTATCCCTAAGGATTTTCTCTTTTTCTAGCACTCTTTTTTTTTTGTTTTCCTCATCCCTCTTTTGTTTCATTTGTATTTGGTCTTTCACCACTTGAGAATGTGGTAAAGGACTAAGTACAAACTTCTTATATTTATGGGTGAAGGAAATCTCGTTAGTGAGACCATCATGCAAGGTTTTCTTGTCAAATTGCCATGGCCTCCCTAATAAGATATGGCAAGCTTCCATAGGCACTACATCACATAAAACTTTATCTTTGTATTTCCCTATGGAAAACTTGATTTCCACTTGCTTATCTACATGTAGTTCCCCATTTTCATTAAGCCATTGAAGTTTGTAAGGTTTTGGGTGAGGAACCACTTGTAGCTTAAGCTTTTCAACCATCCTAGAACTACAACAATTACAACTAGATCCACTATCCACAATGAGGGAACATATATTTTCTAAAACATTGCATCTTGTATGAAATATGTTCTCCCTTTGTGTTTCAATGGATGTGCTAGGGTGATTGTTGAGGGTTCTCCTAATCATAAGCAATTCTCCCTCTAATGGAGCTACCCTCTCATCCTCTCCCCCTTCCTCTTTCTCACTAAGCTCATCCTCGCCACTAGTGTATTCGTCTACACCTTTAAGAAACAAAGTCCTTTGGTTTGGACATTGTGCTTGCACATGCCCCCTACCATAGCACTTAAAACATTTAACATCTCTAGCTCGGATGGGTGGGGTTGAGGTTTCTTTGGTGAAGGGTTTGGTAGGTTCTTTTGGTTTTTCCTTAGATGTACTACCCTCCCTTTTAAACTCTCTCTTGGGATAAAAGTTAGAATAGGGGCTCACCTTTTGACTTGATGTTTTGCGCAAATTTTGTTGCTCAACTTTAATGCAAAGTTGAACCAAATCATTCAAGTCTTGATAAGGTAAGAGCTCTACTCTATCTCTTATCTCAAGTGATAGGCCACTAAGGAACCTAGATATGGTGGTTTCCTCTTCCTCTCTAATAGAGGCTCTCATCATATAGAGCTCCATCTTTTGCCTATACTCTTCTACACTCATATTCTTTTGTTGGAGTCTTTGGAGCTTGTCCATCAACTCCCTATGGTAGTAAGAAGGTATATGTCGACGTCTTAGGGCTCCCCTAAGGTCATTCCAATATTCTATGGGAGGTTCCCTATGAAGACGTCGGTCTCTTTCTAAAGAGGTCCACCAATACATGGCATTTCCTTGGAAACTAAGGGTGGCTAAGGGTACTTTTCGTTCCTCACTTACCCTATGGCAAGCAAAGAGTTGCTCTACCTTCATCTCCCAATCTAGATATATTTCTACATTTTCCTTTCCATGAAAATGAGGTAGGTCTACTCTAGTTTCCCTTGGCACCTCTTGTTCCCTTTGCCTAGTTCTTCTAGGGGGTGGTTGGTAGTAGTCATTAATTCTAAGGCTTCCCTCCCCTAGAGTTGCAATGCTTTGGGATGCATGAGTATTTGTTTTTTTTGATTTTTGAGATTTTTGGGATTTCTCTTCTTGAGCTCTAGCCAACTCATTAATCTTGTTTTCATTCTCCAATTGCCTAGAAGAGATTAATTGTACCGCTTGGGATACCTCTTTCAAAAGGGTTTTCAAAGATTTTACTTCACATTCTATAGACTTTGGAGAATGAGAAGAAGAAGACATGGCTAGACCTTTGTGTATTTAGGCGTTTTTACTTTGAGAAAGATTAGGGAAGATAAAGAAGGTAGTTTTCCAGGTAAGGGAGGTGAGTCTCAAAGGACTACTTAAGTACCAAGCCTTTTCCTTGCCAAAAACTAGTCTCCAATGCCTTCTCACAAAAATTTCTCTTAGTGAAACACTTAAAACACAAGAAGTTGAGAAATCAAAAAGCAATAAAACTATGTAAGCTAAAAAAAAAAGATATGCAACAAACTAGTCGGTTTTAGCACAAATTAAACTAAACTAATCATGCAAAACGTTTCTACCAAAACAATAGAAAACAAGTTCAAACAAGCAACAAATTACTAAGCAAAAAATTTACTATGCTATTCGGCCCTAGGTGAGGCTTCTTGGACACTTTGAGCCCTTGAAGACACACTCACCGTCTAAACGTAATTAAAGAGGTAATTAACAATAAACCAAGTTGCAAAGGAAAAGAAGACTCCCTTTGTTGATCCTCTTTTGGGTTAGTGCACTTCCTTGTTGTCTTGAATTTTTTTTTGATCTTCTAGGTGTTTGTATTGTTTGTTTCAAGTAACCTTGTTTCGGCTTTAGCTTTGTCTCCTCCTTAAAATGATGGCTTTAATTCTCCAATTTCCAGCACCTATTCACAAGAGCTAAACCTAAACCAAGTCAAGTTCCATGCACATATGCACCAAGGAGAATTAAATTCCAGCACCCAAAAGAGAGGTCAAGAAACAAAAGCAAGAAACAAATTTAATTGAATAAAAACAGTACCACCAAAAGGATTTATAATATGACAACTTAGAAAGAGAGTCAAGAAATTAAAGCAAACAATTAAAGGTACTCAAAAAAAAGTTGGCACACAAAAGGAATTCCTAAAGAAAAGCACTAGATTAGATGACCAAATAAAAAAAAAAAAAAAAAAAAAAACAGCACCACTGAAAATTGTTGTGGGCCAGAAAACGTGTTTGTTCCCCGATTTATGCTGAGCTGTATTTTTAAAATTTGTCTCTGAAATTTATATTCAAGAAAATTCAGGATCTTATCTAAACAATGGCTTTGGAATCACCTAAAACGCATGCACCATTTTTTTTTAATAATTTTTGCAAATTTGGTGTGCAGTTAGGCCAGCTGGAGCGCTCAAGATTTGCACTCTGATTTTGTAAGATTTATCATATTTTTTCTGTTGCCTTTTTTGATCTGATTCTTTTTTTTGTCCTTTTTGTAACACTTCAAACTTGCATTTTCCAGAGAATCACAAATTTCCTATGAGTGGAAATAATTTTTGAAACAAAAAAACAGCCAGACAGAGAGAGAAACAGGGGAAATCTGGAAAACTGGAAAAAAAAAACAGCAAGATACCAAAATTTAACACAAAGGAAAATGTAAGAAGGAAATTGTGTAAGAACTAAGACACAATTATGAACTCAAACTAAAATTAAAAAGGCAGCAAAGGATCAAAATAACAGCAGATTAAGGCAAATTAAAGAGACCCAAAAACAAGAAACAATCAAGCCAAAAATAGGACTACTAAGAATTGATGACAATTATGGATTCACATGACTTGACACAACATTTATAGATTCAGAAAATAAAGACTCAAAGCATAAAATGAAGCAATTATAAGAAAGCAATAAAGACTCAAATTCCTAAAAGAAAACAGCCACTCAATGTGTAAGGAATCCTATCATAATTGCACAAGAAAATGTTCAAGATCAATTGAACACATGTGCTTCGGTTGGATCTTCCATAAGCACACCAAGAACAATTTAAAATGTAAAAAAAAACAGCAAGACAATTATGGAATTGAAATGACAAGATGAAAATAAAGAAGAACTGAAAATTTAAAAAGACAAGCTACTCATCTTGAAGAACCAAAAGCTCATGATACCAAATGATGGCATTTTCATGTGTTCTTCTTGAATCAAAGTAGAAATAGATGGAGCGGAAGCAATGGATGAGTGAAACAAGACCCTCCTAGGAGTTGTGTTGGTCTTGAAGGTGCATGATGAGTATGGGTTGAGTGGTTCGGCCAGCTCAAGGGAGAAGGTGAAAGGATTGAAGTTTATAGCCTAGATTTCTAGGAGGAGTAAAGCTTGTGCACAAAAATGGCAGCATAACATTACTCAAATAAACTTGAAAATACATGAGGTAGGCCTCCTTATTTATAGATTTAGGAGCCTTGGTGAGCAAGCTTAAAGGGTAGGGATGGAAATACAAAAAGTGGGGGCTGCCTAGGGTATTGACTTTAGTCAAACCACACCATCATCCTAATATTCTAGAAGATAGGTCAAAAATGCAACATTTGATAGTACACCCCTCCCTCTTTTGCTAAAGGCACCTATTTGCTAGCACACCCCTCCTTCTATTGCTAAGGGCACCTTTTTGATAGCACACCCCTAAGTTAGCAAGTTTTGCTTTCTACACTACACTAATCTACTAAGCTACCCCTAATGGGCCTCCAAGTAGCATGTACAAGGTCTTCTCCCTCCCATCCGTGGCTTCTTCTATGTGTGCTTGGATATGTTTAGCCATGGATCTTGTGAGAGGTCCTAGACGGTCTAGCTCCATGGATAGCCTCCCTCCTTCACGTCCTAGACGCTCACTTCTTGGAGCTAGACGCTCCTCTTGGTCTAGACGGTCTTCTTGGTTTGGGCCTTGGCTTCCTTGGTTAGATGTGCTTGGCCCTCCTCCATCAAGAATAGTGACATCAGAAAGTTGGCATGCGCAAGAGACACTCGCGGTCGTACTGTTCAGGGAAGTGGTTGGCATGCGCAAGAAGACAAAAAGGGTGGTTCAGAATAGTGACATCAGAAAGTTGGCATGCGCAAGAGACAACCGTGGCCGTACTGTTCAGTGAAACGTACACTCAGGCTTTCCTGCAGAGGGGGTGGTGGCAGCAGCATGCGTGGACAAGTAGACTTGGATTCAAAAACCCCCTGCGGGGAGGCAAAGAACGTTGCTGTGGTTCAAGAGTGACAGAGTGAGTCTACCTTCATCCTTCTCTTTTCTCTCCTTCACTCTGCGATTCAGGCCTTATCACGTCCCTGCTTGGCTATCGACGACTGCCATAGAGCACCTGGGAGGTTCTCTGCAAGTCCTCCAAACCAGACGCTAAAACAGAGTTAAGGCATCCTTGAAGCTCGTTGGGTTGGAGCTCTTAGTGAAGTTTACGCAAGTCCAAGTAAGGGAAGCTAGCCTTATTTCCAACGAAAACCTTAAGTTAGATGATTTTGATGATGGGGCGACGTGGTCGCCGGTTTTCAACTGTTATTGCATAATCCTCTGTTTTTGATGTTGGGGCAATGTGGTCGCCAGTTTTTCCCTTGTGTTTCGAAATCCCCTGTTTTGGATGTGATCGCCGGTTGGTGATCGCTGGTTTTAATGTTGTTGTTCGAACTCCCCTGTTTAGTGTCGCTTTGAACTTGTTGAGATTGAAATGAAAAATGTATATGCTATTCGAAAACCTGATCGGTGGTATGCTGGTTCTTGTGAGTGGGGTTGTTTAAGAAAAGATTCAAGGTATTCTATGATGGATTTATTCTTTATGTGTGGAATGATGCTTTGAATGTTGTGGATGTGGGATCAAGGCATAGTATTTTCAGGAAAGAAAATACCGTGTAAGATCGTGTAGAGTGTGCAATGACCGGTGATTCGTTTTATGAGATATCCTGATTCTCCTGATGTAATGGAATCACATAGATGAAGTTATTCAGGCGTTGAGAGTCGAAGGAGGTTCACATGTATGGGTGAGTTGGTTTGAAAGAGAACGAGCTCGACCCGTTGTGTGGATTAACCCTGTCATGCTAGGATAGTGATGATATTGAGATTCATTTATACGCTTGTGAATGTGTGTGATTTCACAGCGACCCTGTGAATGTGTGTGATTTCACAGTGGTGCAGCATGACAGGTGCAGATCTCTGAGTCTAGTCAATGCACGTGTCTTCCGGAAGTAGTGTCAAGTGTCTATGTGTGATGAGTCAGTAGAAGTCTGACGTGAGAAATGTTGAGAAATTGTTGATAGACACTTGATGGAATTATGTGAATTGAAAGACTCTTGAGGAAATTGTGAAATATGTGATCACTTGATGGTTGTGTGATATGAATGAGAAAGTGATGGACTCTTGAGAATGTTTAAAAAGGCTGATCTACGTTGGTTGTCGAGTTTATAATTTAAAGTTTTAAAAATATCTAGCTTACCCTTTGTATTGTTCTGTGGCTGTTTTCTCTTAAAACTGTGATGATCGTGTATTTTACACGGGAGCAGATGATCTTCCAGGGAGTAGAGCTCCTCAGTGAGTGGTCGCCGGAAGGAGATCGCCTGTTTCTGTCTCTATGTGGTGATCGCCTGTTTTTCTGTTCTGATAGCAGATCGGCTGTTTTGGGTCTTCTGATAGGAGATCGCCGGTTTATGTAGGGAGACCGCCGGTTTCATTTTATTTGGCTGTATTTTGTTTAAGTTTTGGAAAATTGACCGGTTATGTATTAAACTCCCTGTGAGGAGCAACTCCATTTTATATAAATACGTATGTTCACTTCAATATTATTGTTTTACCTTTATTTCATTTTATATTTTTGAAAAGGATTTGGCGGGATGTTACATTAATGGTATCAGAGCAGTTCGTCCTTAGGATGACCTGAGGGCTGTGGATCCATTGTGTTTCTTCTGCTCATAAAATTTATTTGAGTTTTAAATGAAAACTGTTCTCGCCGGTTGACTCCGCCGTCAGCTGAATCTGCGACACTCACACACCTCCTTCCTCACCTTGGTCTGTGCTCGATTCCGCACCTGCAAAAGAGAAAGGGGGGCGCCCTCGCGGCCGTTGTAGCTCCGACGCTCAAGTCAATATGGGGCAAGAAACATCAAAGTATTAATTCTCTATGTGTTTAGGTCTAGAAACTGCGTACCTCTGTGAAGTATATTACTGTTCCTTATATAGCCTGGGCTGTGCCGCTAACCCTAATTAGGGTTTACTGCGCTGCTAGCCATATTTAGGGTTTACTGGAATACCCTTGCGCCGCTATCACCCAGTCTTGGGGTAATCTAGCACATAGGGTTTCCTTCTCTGGAGTGCAAACACTGATAGGCCGCTATCTCCCTCTCTCTGCGGAGCAGGTGATGACCGATCACCCCTCTCTGTGAGAACAGGCTGATGACCGATCACCCCTCTCTGCGGGAACAGGCTGATGACCGATCACCCCTCTCTATGAGAACAGGCTGATGACCGATCACCCCTCTCTATGAGAACAGGCTGATGACCGATCACCCCTCTCTGCGGGAACAGGCTGATGACCGATCACCCCTCTCTGTGAGAACAGGCTGATGACCGATCACCCCTCTCTATGAGAACAGGCTGATGACCGATCACCCCTCTCTGTGAGAACAGGCTGATGACCGATCACCCCTCTCTGCGGGAACAGGCTGATGACCGATCACCCCTCTCTATGAGAACAGGCTGATGACCGATCACCCCTCTCTGTGTTCCGGACGACCGAGCTCTGGCCACTACACAAGCCCCCCAGGCTCGAGTTGTGACTTGCTTCAACGAAGAGCCTTACAGCTCGCCCAGTCGACCTATGTGGCATGACTCGACGTGGTCAACTGCCGATGACCGACCGGATCACAAGCCCCCCAGTCTCAAGCTGTTAACTTGTTTCAGCGAAGAGACTAAGTTATCGACTCCTTTACTATCTGCTCTCGGTGCCCGAGGACCAGCATTTGGCATCATCGCCAGAGACTCTTCTGATCTGGTACTCGCTGAATTATCTTTGGGCGATTTCCTTTCTCTTACTCTTCTTGATCCACTTGTCCTCCTCAAGCCCTGCTCTAAGAAGCGGAGGGTGAGGTCTTTCTCATCTCGCCTCACTTGCTCAAAGGCAAGGAGGTCTTCCTCTGTTGCCTCAGCCTCGCTGTACAAAGTCGAGGTGAGGACCTTTTCTGTGAACCATACTGTTCTTCTCCTTTCTTTAATATGGTAGAAGAGGTTCTTTTTACAGTTTAACACAAATATGTCTCTCTAAATTCTTCTCTTTATTGGGTGACCTCGTTAAAAAGAGTGTCCCCTAGACTGAAAAATACGATTGTGTTAAAACATGTATCTATTAACTGAAATAAAACTTGGAGGCGAGCTCCGCTGGGAGGCGTGCTCCTCTGGAAGGCGTGCTCCACTGGAAGGCGTGCTCCTCTGGGAGGCGTGCTCCTCTGGAAGGCGTGCTCCAGTGGAAGGCGTGCTTCGCTGGAAGGCGTGCTCTACTGGGAGGCGAGCTCCTCTGGGAGGCGAGCTCCTCAGGGAGGCGTGCTCCTCAGGGAGGCGTGCTCCAATGGAAGGCGTGCTCCTCTGGAAGGCGTGCTCCACTGGAAGGCGTGCTCCTCTGGGAGGCGTGCTCCTCTGGAAGGCGTGCTCCAGTGGGAGGCGTGCTTCGCTGGAAGGCGTGCTCCACTGGAAGGCGTGCTCCTCTGGGAGGCGTGCTCCTCTGGGAGGCGTGCTCCTCTGGAAGGCGTGCTCCTATAGGAGGCATGCTCCTCCTTCAAACCCCCCTGAGATGGTATAGATTTCCCCATGAATGGGCACCTCGTGCCTCTCGTCTCCTGTTGGGTTTGTTGCCGCCGTGTCTCCCTGTGGTTCCTGCAGGTAGGGCGCTAAAA
The DNA here is from genome assembly GCA_037954025.1 of Phaseolus coccineus. NCBI lineage: Eukaryota > Viridiplantae > Streptophyta > Magnoliopsida > Fabales > Fabaceae > Phaseolus > Phaseolus coccineus. The sequence goes on along the minus strand of CM075680.1, from coordinate 32,473,617 downwards.
AGCCGCTTTTTACCAGGTCATCCAATTGATAACCCAAGCAGAGGCAATTGCGCAGATTGTGGCCTTTCGCTTGATGGAAATCACACCAATGGCTTTTCCGAGGTCCGACATGTCCCTCGGCCTTCTGGGGAGGCTTCAACTTGCTTGCCACCTCAGGGATTGTGATGAGCTCCTTGAGGCCGACCTTGAAGCTGTGCCGGGGTGGTCTGGGCCTTGTGGACTCGTAGGGTGCGTGTCTATCCTTCTTCTCTGCGGCCACAAGCACCCTTAGGGGTTGGGCGCGTACTGGGGCGCGAGGTTTGGAGAGGTCGCCCCTTGTACGCTTTTCGGCGACTCTTCCTTCTGCCGTGATGTGGGCGAGCGCCCTGCACTGTATCTCATCAAATGTCCTTGCTGGACATCGTATGAGTGCGTCGCTGAATGGTCCAGGAAGGATTCCCCTCTCGAAGGCATGCACTATCACGGCGTCCTCCTTGGTTGGCAGTCTCACCACCAATGCCGCGAACCGGTTGAGGAAATCCTTCAGTGGTTCTTCCTGGAACTGCTTTACATCAAAGAGGTCGAACGCAACCGGCATCCGAGCCCGATTGACAATGAACTGCCTTTTGAACAATTCTGCAAACTGCTCGAAGGATGTAACGTGTCCGTCTGGGAGTCCCACGAACCAGTTTAGCGCTGTCCCTGCAAAGGTACCCATGAACAGCTTGCAGTGCATGGCATCAGTCCCCCCAGAGATCATCATCTGCGTATGGAACGCTGTGATGTGGGCTTCTGGATCTTCTACGCCTGTAAAGGTAATCTTTGGGATTACGAAAGACGCTGGTATTACTGTCTGCATGATCTCCTGCGAGAAAGGCATAGGTCGGGGCCTGGCTGGAGGCATGGCCCCCTGTCCCGCTGCGGCCCTTTCTCCCATTCCTCTCCTCAGTTCCTCGTTGGCTCTCCGCAGCTCCTCATTCGCCGCCAAAGACGCGTTCAGGTCGGCCCTAAACTGCTCCTGCTTTAAGGCCTGATCAGCGCTGGAGGCGGTGAACGCCTGCTGGAGATTGCGGATTGTCTCCATTAGCTCCTGGATGGTGGCGGTGTGATTACCATCGCCTCCTCCAGTGGCACCTTGCCTAGTGCTTCTCATGCTGTCTGGCTTTCCTCTTCACAACTGTGGATGGGACCTTGATTTACTCGGCCCCACGGTGGGCGCCAATGTTCTCGCCGGTTGACTCCGCCGTCAGCTGAATCTGCGACACTCACACACCTCCTTCCTCACCTTGGTCTGTGCTCGATTCCGCACCTGCAAAAGAGAAAGGGGGGCGCCCTCGCGGCCGTTGTAGCTCCGACGCTCAAGTCAATATGGGGCAAGAAACATCAAAGTATTAATTCTCTATGTGTTTAGGTCTAGAAACTGCGTACCTCTGTGAAGTATATTACTGTTCCTTATATAGCCTGGGCTGTGCCGCTAACCCTAATTAGGGTTTACTGCGCTGCTAGCCATATTTAGGGTTTACTGGAATACCCTTGCGCCGCTATCACCCAGTCTTGGGGTAATCTAGCACATAGGGTTTCCTTCTCTGGAGTGCAAACACTGATAGGCCGCTATCTCCCTCTCTCTGCGGAGCAGGTGATGACCGATCACCCCTCTCTGTGAGAACAGGCTGATGACCGATCACCCCTCTCTGCGGGAACAGGCTGATGACCGATCACCCCTCTCTATGAGAACAGGCTGATGACCGATCACCCCTCTCTATGAGAACAGGCTGATGACCGATCACCCCTCTCTGCGGGAACAGGCTGATGACCGATCACCCCTCTCTGTGAGAACAGGCTGATGACCGATCACCCCTCTCTATGAGAACAGGCTGATGACCGATCACCCCTCTCTGTGAGAACAGGCTGATGACCGATCACCCCTCTCTGCGGGAACAGGCTGATGACCGATCACCCCTCTCTATGAGAACAGGCTGATGACCGATCACCCCTCTCTGTGTTCCGGACGACCGAGCTCTGGCCACTACACAAGCCCCCCAGGCTCGAGTTGTGACTTGCTTCAACGAAGAGCCTTACAGCTCGCCCAGTCGACCTATGTGGCATGACTCGACGTGGTCAACTGCCGATGACCGACCGGATCACAAGCCCCCCAGTCTCAAGCTGTTAACTTGTTTCAGCGAAGAGACTAAGTTATCGACTCCTTTACTATCTGCTCTCGGTGCCCGAGGACCAGCATTTGGCATCATCGCCAGAGACTCTTCTGATCTGGTACTCGCTGAATTATCTTTGGGCGATTTCCTTTCTCTTACTCTTCTTGATCCACTTGTCCTCCTCAAGCCCTGCTCTAAGAAGCGGAGGGTGAGGTCTTTCTCATCTCGCCTCACTTGCTCAAAGGCAAGGAGGTCTTCCTCTGTTGCCTCAGCCTCGCTGTACAAAGTCGAGGTGAGGACCTTTTCTGTGAACCATACTGTTCTTCTCCTTTCTTTAATATGGTAGAAGAGGTTCTTTTTACAGTTTAACACAAATATGTCTCTCTAAATTCTTCTCTTTATTGGGTGACCTCGTTAAAAAGAGTGTCCCCTAGACTGAAAAATACGATTGTGTTAAAACATGTATCTATTAACTGAAATAAAACTTGGAGGCGAGCTCCGCTGGGAGGCGTGCTCCTCTGGAAGGCGTGCTCCACTGGAAGGCGTGCTCCTCTGGGAGGCGTGCTCCTCTGGAAGGCGTGCTCCAGTGGAAGGCGTGCTTCGCTGGAAGGCGTGCTCTACTGGGAGGCGAGCTCCTCTGGGAGGCGAGCTCCTCAGGGAGGCGTGCTCCTCAGGGAGGCGTGCTCCAATGGAAGGCGTGCTCCTCTGGAAGGCGTGCTCCACTGGAAGGCGTGCTCCTCTGGGAGGCGTGCTCCTCTGGAAGGCGTGCTCCAGTGGGAGGCGTGCTTCGCTGGAAGGCGTGCTCCACTGGAAGGCGTGCTCCTCTGGGAGGCGTGCTCCTCTGGGAGGCGTGCTCCTCTGGAAGGCGTGCTCCTATAGGAGGCATGCTCCTCCTTCAAACCCCCCTGAGATGGTATAGATTTCCCCATGAATGGGCACCTCGTGCCTCTCGTCTCCTGTTGGGTTTGTTGCCGCCGTGTCTCCCTGTGGTTCCTGCAGGTAGGGCGCTAAAAAGCCGCTTTTTACCAGGTCATCCAATTGATAACCCAAGCAGAGGCAATTGCGCAGATTGTGGCCTTTCGCTTGATGGAAATCACACCAATGGCTTTTCCGAGGTCCGACATGTCCCTCGGCCTTCTGGGGAGGCTTCAACTTGCTTGCCACCTCAGGGATTGTGATGAGCTCCTTGAGGCCGACCTTGAAGCTGTGCCGGGGTGGTCTGGGCCTTGTGGACTCGTAGGGTGCGTGTCTATCCTTCTTCTCTGCGGCCACAAGCACCCTTAGGGGTTGGGCGCGTACTGGGGCGCGAGGTTTGGAGAGGTCGCCCCTTGTACGCTTTTCGGCGACTCTTCCTTCTGCCGTGATGTGGGCGAGCGCCCTGCACTGTATCTCATCAAATGTCCTTGCTGGACATCGTATGAGTGCGTCGCTGAATGGTCCAGGAAGGATTCCCCTCTCGAAGGCATGCACTATCACGGCGTCCTCCTTGGTTGGCAGTCTCACCACCAATGCCGCGAACCGGTTGAGGAAATCCTTCAGTGGTTCTTCCTGGAACTGCTTTACATCAAAGAGGTCGAACGCAACCGGCATCCGAGCCCGATTGACAATGAACTGCCTTTTGAACAATTCTGCAAACTGCTCGAAGGATGTAACGTGTCCGTCTGGGAGTCCCACGAACCAGTTTAGCGCTGTCCCTGCAAAGGTACCCATGAACAGCTTGCAGTGCATGGCATCAGTCCCCCCAGAGATCATCATCTGCGTATGGAACGCTGTGATGTGGGCTTCTGGATCTTCTACGCCTGTAAAGGTAATCTTTGGGATTACGAAAGACGCTGGTATTACTGTCTGCATGATCTCCTGCGAGAAAGGCATAGGTCGGGGCCTGGCTGGAGGCATGGCCCCCTGTCCCGCTGCGGCCCTTTCTCCCATTCCTCTCCTCAGTTCCTCGTTGGCTCTCCGCAGCTCCTCATTCGCCGCCAAAGACGCGTTCAGGTCGGCCCTAAACTGCTCCTGCTTTAAGGCCTGATCAGCGCTGGAGGCGGTGAACGCCTGCTGGAGATTGCGGATTGTCTCCATTAGCTCCTGGATGGTGGCGGTGTGATTACCATCGCCTCCTCCAGTGGCACCTTGCCTAGTGCTTCTCATGCTGTCTGGCTTTCCTCTTCACAACTGTGGATGGGACCTTGATTTACTCGGCCCCACGGTGGGCGCCAATGTTCTCGCCGGTTGACTCCGCCGTCAGCTGAATCTGCGACACTCACACACCTCCTTCCTCACCTTGGTCTGTGCTCGATTCCGCACCTGCAAAAGAGAAAGGGGGGCGCCCTCGCGGCCGTTGTAGCTCCGACGCTCAAGTCAATATGGGGCAAGAAACATCAAAGTATTAATTCTCTATGTGTTTAGGTCTAGAAACTGCGTACCTCTGTGAAGTATATTACTGTTCCTTATATAGCCTGGGCTGTGCCGCTAACCCTAATTAGGGTTTACTGCGCTGCTAGCCATATTTAGGGTTTACTGGAATACCCTTGCGCCGCTATCACCCAGTCTTGGGGTAATCTAGCACATAGGGTTTCCTTCTCTGGAGTGCAAACACTGATAGGCCGCTATCTCCCTCTCTCTGCGGAGCAGGTGATGACCGATCACCCCTCTCTGTGAGAACAGGCTGATGACCGATCACCCCTCTCTGCGGGAACAGGCTGATGACCGATCACCCCTCTCTATGAGAACAGGCTGATGACCGATCACCCCTCTCTATGAGAACAGGCTGATGACCGATCACCCCTCTCTGCGGGAACAGGCTGATGACCGATCACCCCTCTCTGTGAGAACAGGCTGATGACCGATCACCCCTCTCTATGAGAACAGGCTGATGACCGATCACCCCTCTCTGTGAGAACAGGCTGATGACCGATCACCCCTCTCTGCGGGAACAGGCTGATGACCGATCACCCCTCTCTATGAGAATAGGCTGATGACCGATCACCCCTCTCTATGAGAACAGGCTGATGACCGATCACCCCTCTCTGTGTTCCGGACGACCGAGCTCTGGCCACTACAAAAACTATAGTGAAAGGCTTTCAAACGTTTTTGTACTGAAATTTTGTGTGTGCTGTAGTGAATATATGCTCTAACTGAAAATTTTAGTATTAAGAATGAAAGGATCTTGATAAAGTAGTGAGGGTGCACACTCATAACTGGATCGAGATGTTCTCAATCTTAATTCTAAAGGTTGATGTTTAGCATACAATGAATTCTGGTGTGATTTATTTCATTCTCTTGATTGTCTTTGTAATTGATTAAAAGTGGTTGTTTGGATTGATGATTGTATACCAGTAGTTATCCTGGTGTTATGCTTGATGTTACAAGCATTATGATTCTGTTGATGGACTCAAACTCTAAATGATTTTGAGATGCTGACCTTTGTAAGGTCTAGAGGTTACCTCCTGAATGAATTGATTTCTTATCGATCTCATTCTTGTAGTCGTAGGGAATATAGAAACCAATAGTTTCAAAATCTGAGAACGAAGGAAGATGACTCGTAGACCTCCTACCTCTCCCCAACCTTCTTCGGAGATGGGCTAGATCGCCAGGGCCATTGAGATGATGGCAACTGCCATCCAACAACAGAATGCAGCAATGGCTCAGAATCATCAAGCTGCAATGCACCACTGGGAAACTGCTCGGTCGGCTGAAACAGCCTCCCACGCTAGTCAGCCTCAGGAGCAGATGGGGCTGGCCGAGTTCCTCAGGCACAACCCACCTAAGTTCAGTGGGAATGCTACTCTTGACCAAGCAGATCAATGGGTCAGGGGTTTAGAGAAAATCTACAGGGCGACCTCCTGCCCTGAAGATAAGAAGCTGGTATTCGCCACATATCTTCTGTCTGGAGAAGCTGAGTTCTGGTGGATGGGAACTCAGCAGATGATGGAGGCTCGAGAGGAAGTGATGGATTGGGAGAGCTTCAGGGTGAGGTTCCTAGAGAAATACTTCCCAGACAGCGCAAGGTTTGCGAAGGAAGCGGAGTCCCTAAGGTTGGAGCAGGGGGATATGTCTGTGAGCGCCTATGCTGCTCGATTTGAGTACCTCGCCCGATTCTATACCCAAGCTACCTCTGAGGCTTGGAGGTGCAGGAAATTTGAAGAAGGACTGAAACATGAACTAAAGAGGACCATAGCACCTATGTGCATAAGAGAATTTCATGCCTTGGTGGAGAAGAGGAAGATGGTGGAGACTCTGGAGGAGGGTGAGTCTCGGGTGATCAGGTCCCACCCAGGGGGTTCCTCCAGTGGGAAGACAAGGGTGCAGCAGCAGCAGAATAAGCCTTATGCGAGACCTCCACAGCATAGGGCAAGAGCAGCACCGCCCCAGTCTCAGCAGCAACAACCCTGGAAACTTAAATGTTTCCATTATGGTGGACCACACACAGCCAATGTGTGCCCCAAGAAAGATTCAGAGAGAAGATGTTTTGCCTGCCAGAAGACGGGACACCTTGCTAGAGAGTGTCCTAACGGGTATAGGGCGACTCAACCCAGTGTTTCTCAGCAGTTGAGAAACGAAGGCAGCAGACCTCAGGCACCCGGGAGAGTGTTTGCCATGTCAGGAGCAGAAGCGTCTCAGTCAGGTAACCTAGTACAAGGTACTTGTGTATAGCTGGTAGATACGTTAGAGTTTTGTTTGATTCTGGAGCGACACACTCTTTTGTGTCAAATCGGTGTGCAACCGAACTGGGCCTTTTAGTGGAGGAGCTGCCGTTTGAATGGTTGGTCTCTACACCTGCATCAAAACAGGTTTTGACCTCCCCAGTTTGCTCTGAATGTCCAGTGATAGTAGAGGGACGCAAGTTCAAGGTGAATTTGATCTGTCTACCTCTTCAGGATCTGGATGTTATCCTGGGAATGGATTGGCTATCTGCCAATCACATTCTCATAGATTGCAGTAGGCAGGAAGTGGTGTTTCCGGGCCTCCGAGAGTCAAATATGATATCTGCTCAGTGTGTATGGTCGGGGTTGATAGAAGGGGCGACGTGCCTTGTAATCCTAGCTCAAGGGGGAGTGAAGAATGATGAAGATATGGGCTGTATACGTGTGGTGAAGAATTTCATGGATGTAGTTCCAGAAGAAATACCTGGACTACCTCCTAAGAGAGAGATGGAATTCTCTATTGTTTTGGTACCTGGAGCTGGACCAGTGTCCATGGCTCCCTACATAATGGCTCCAGCTGAGTAGATGGAATTAAAGAAGCAAGTGTAAGTTAGATTTAGTTGTACCAAGGTTTAGTTTCAGCTACATATAAGTTATGGAGAGTAAATAAACAGTATGTTGGGGGTTTAAAGCTTAAGCATGTGTATCCATGGGAAGTACCAGAGTTAAGTTCCAAGAATGAAAGAATGAAATTTTCTTTTGAAGCTTGGAAGATGTTCATGTCGATGAAACAGCATGAGATGGCTCTAGCTTAAGCTTCACGCAGAATGGATGCTGTTTTGTTGATCGTGATTTGAAAGATGATTATGGAAATGGTGGGTTGAGATAAAAGGCTTCCGAAGCCGTAAGCCTCCTGATTTTGGCAAATGAGGATGCAGTTCGGCCTGTGAATGTAGAAGGGAAGGAGGTAATGGCTGTGGATAAGTGTAAGGACCTGTAAAATTAAATTGGAATAAAAGGAATATATTTTAAATGAATTCTAAGTATGTTTTTATTTAAAATAAAAAGGAAGGAAAGTGTAGCTTAGAAGAGTATGAGATCGCCTGGTTAGTACATGATCGCCTGTCGCCTAGACTACCCATGCGGACATCGCTAGGGCGCGAGGTATGAGGACATCGCCAGGGCGCGAGGCAAGCGGACATCGCCAGGGCGCGAGAGGCATGCGGGCATCGCCAGGGCGCGAAGCATGCGGGCAACGCCAGGGCGCGAGAGGCATGCGGGAATCGCCGGGGCGCGAGAGGCATGCGGGCATCGTCAAGGCGCGAGGCATGCGGGCATCGCCAGGGCGCGAGAGACATGCGGGCGTCACCAGGGATTGACATCGGTCGTCTCCCAGAGATAAAGATCGGTCGTCTCCCAGAGAGAGACATCGGTCGTCCTCCAGGATGAGTCATCGGTGGAAGGTTATCGCGCGATGTCGTGTTTCACACAGATAAAGTGGGACCCAGACTCCCAGCATGAAACGTCCTGCAGGCGCGCCACGTAGACAAAAAGGGTGGTTCAGAATAGTGACATCAGAAAGTTGGCATGCGCAAGAGACAACCGTGGCTGTACTGTTCAGTGAAACGTACACTCAGGCTTTCCTGCAGAGGGGGTGGTGGCAGCAGCATGCGTGGACAAGTAGGCTTGGATTCAAAAACCCACTGCGGGGAGGCAAAGAACGTTGCAGTGGCTCAAGAGTGAAAGAGCGAGTGCATCTTCATCCCTCTCTTTTCTCCTCTTTGCGCTGCGATTCAGGCAACCTCAAGCACCAGTACGACAAGCGACGACTGCCCTTGGACACTTGGGAGGTTCTCTGCAAGTCCTCCAAACCAGACGCTAAAACAGAGTTAAAGCATCCTTGAAGCTCGTTGGGTTGGAGCTCTTAGTGAAGTTTACGCAAGTCCAGGTAAGGGAAGCTAGCTTTGTTTTTCAATAAAAGCCGTAGATTAGCTGTTTCTGAAGTGAGGGCGACGTGGTCGCCGGTTTTAAGCTCTATTTCGTGATGCTCTGTTCTATGTGTTTGGGCGACGTGGTCGCCGGTTTTAAATACAGCTTTCGAAATCCCCTGTTTTAGTGTGATAGCATTCCTATGAGCTCTTCTTTGGATTTTGGAGTTCCTTGGTGATGATGGATGCGGAAGCTTATGGAGGAGGTGAGCAAGGCCTTCCTAGGAAGCATGGGTGCCTTGAAGGTGCATGAAGAGTGAGGAAATGGGGAGGTTTGGCCAGCCCCTTTGGTAGTGATGAATTGAAGACTAAAACCTAAGTGTTAGGCAAGGAGTAGTGTATGGCACAATTTGGGCAGCATAACAATACTCTATTTAATCTTGAAAATACAAGGTGTAGGCTCCTCCTTTTATAGGCTAAGGAGGACCATAATGCAACCCTAATGCTAGCCAAATGAAATGTAAATGTGAAGCACATGGGCCACATGGAAAGTGTGAGCACATGGGGAGGGGTGTGTCTAGTTTATAAGTTCACCCCCTCCATGGGCTTTCTAGAATAGTGGGAAGGTTAACTTCTCCTTAATTCTAATGTGCAGAAAAATAAACATTTGTCCACATGGCTATGCTATTTACACCCCAATTAAAGCTAAACTACATTTGATGGGCCTTCACGGAATATGTGCTAGTATGCCACTCTCCCATTCATAGCTTTGATCCAAGTCTTCTTGTCCTAGACGCTTCTAGCTTGGCCTTCTCGTCCTAGACGCTCCTAGCTTGTCTTAGACGCTCCTAGCTTGGTCTTAGACGCTCTTGACTTGGCTCTTGCCTTTCATGGAAGGTTGTGCTTGGCCCTCTTCCATCATAGTGTCGTTGAGACTGTTTGAGATTTAAATGTGGAATGCATGTGATATTCGAAAATCTGAACCGTGGAATGAATGTTGCTGTGACTGAATCGTTCATTCAGTGTTGTATGATGTGTTGAACGTTGTGAATGTGGGATCAAGGCATAGTATTTTCAGGAAAGAAAATACCGTGTAAGATCGTGTGTAATGTGCATTGACTAGGGGCTTGTCTAGAAGGAGATATCCTGACTCTGCTGATATAATGGAATCACATAGATGAAGTTATTCAGTTGTGGAGAGTCGAAGGAGGTTCATATGTATGGGTAAGTTGTTTGAAAGATAACTGACTTGACCTGTTATATGAATTAACCTTGTCATACCGGGAGAGTTGATATTGAGACTATGTATGCGCATGGCTGTGTGGATTTCACAGCGACCCTGTGTGGATTTCACAGTGACCCTGTGTGGATTTCACAGTGGTGTGGTATGACAGGTGCAAATCTCTGAGCCTGAGTCAACGCACGAGTCTTCCGGAAGTAGTGTCAAGTGTCTATGTGTGATGAGTCAGTGGAAGTCTGACGTGAGAAATGTGAAATATTGAGAATTGTTGATAGACACTTGATGGTTGTGTGATATGAATGAGAAAGTGATGGACTCTTGTGAATGTTTAAAAAGGGCCGATCTACGTTGGTTGTCCAGTTTATATTTTAAAGTTTTAAAAAAATATCTAGCTTACCCTTTGTATTGTTCTGTGGCTGTTTTCTCTTAAAACTGTGATGATCGTGTATTTTACACGGGAGCAGATGATCTTCCAGGGAGTAGAGCTCCTCAGTGAGTGGTCGCCGGAAGGAGATCGCCTGTTTCTGTCTCTATGTGGTGATCGCCTGTTTTTCTGTTCTGATAGCAGATCGGCTGTTTTGGGTCTTCTGATAGGAGATCGCCGGTTTATGTAGGGAGACCGCCGGTTTCATTTTATTTGGCTGTATTTTGTTTAAGTTTTGGAAAATTGACCGGTTATGTATTAAACTCCATGTGAGGAGCAACTCCATTTTATATAAATACGTATGTTCACTTCAATATTATTGTTTTACCTTTATTTCATTTTATATTTGTGAAAAGGATTTGGCGGGATGTTACATTAATGGTATCAGAGCAGTTCGTCCTTAGGATGACCTGAGGGCTGTGGATCCATTGTGTTTCTTCTGCTCATAAAATTTATTTGAGTTTTAAATGAAAACTATAGTGAAAGGCTTTCAAACGTTTTTGTACTGAAATTTTGTGTGTGCTGTAGTGAATATATGCTCTAACTGAAAATTTTAGTATTAAGAATGAAAGGATCTTGATAAAGTAGTGAGGGTGCACACTCATAACTGGATCGAGATGATTCTCAATCTTAATTCGAAAGGCTGATGTTTAGCATACAATGAATTCTGGTGTGATTTATTTCATTCTCTTGAGTGTCTTTGTAATTGATTGAAAGTGGTTGTTTTGATTGATGATTGTATACCAGTAGTTATCCTGGTGTTATGCTTGATGTTACAAGCATTATGATTCTGTTGATGAACTCAAACTCTAAATGATTTTGAGATGCTGACCTTTGTAAGGTCTAGAGGTTACCTCCTGAATGAATTGATTTCTTATCGATCTCATTCTTATAGTTGTAGGGAATATAGAAACCAATAGTTTCAAAATCTGAGAACGAAGGAAGATGACTCGTAGACCTCCTACTCCTCCCCAACCTTCTTCGGAAATGAGCCAGATTGCCAAGGCTATTGAGATGATGGCAACTGCCATCCAACAACAGAATGCAGCGATGGCTCAGAACCATCAAGCTACAATGCACCACTGGGAAACTGCGCGGTCGGCTGAAACAAATTCTCACGCCGGTCAGCCTCAGGAACAGATGGGACTGACCGAGTTCATGAGGCACAACCCACCCAAGTTCAGTGGGAATGCTACCCCTGATCAAGCAGATCAGTGGGTCAGGGAGTTGGAGAAAATCTTTAGGGCGACCTCCTGCCCTGAAGAGAAGAAATTGTTGTTCGCCACCTATCTGCTATCTGGAGAAGCCGAGTTCTGGTGGATGGGAGCTCAGCAGATGATGGAGGCCCGAGAGGATGTGTTGGATTGGGAGAGCTTCAGGGTGAGGTTCCTAGAGAAATACTTCCCAGACAGCGCAAGGTTTGCGAGGGAAGCTGAGTTCCTAAAGTTGGAGCAGGGGGATATGTCTGTGAACGCCTATGCTGCTCGGTTTGAGTACCTCGCCCGATTCTATACCCAGGCGACCTCCGAGGCTTGGAGGTGCAGGAAGTTTGAAGAGGGATTGAAGCAGGGGCTGAAGAGGACCATAGCCCCGATGTGCATCAGAGAATTTCACGCCTTAGTAGAGAAGGCGAAGATGGTGGAGACCCTGGAAAAGGGTGATTCTCGGGTGATCAGGTCACACCCAGGGGGTTCTTCCAGTGGGAAGGCTAAGGTGCAGCACTCACATAGCAAGCCCTATGCGAGACCGCCACCACATCGGGCAGGAGCAACATCATCCCAGTTTCAGCAGCAGCAACCTTGGAAACCCAAGTGTTTCCATTGTGGTGGACCACACACCTCCAATGTGTGCTTCAATAAGAGTTCAGAGAAAAGGTGTTACACCTGCCAAAAGACGGGGCACGTTGCTAGAGAGTGCCCTAACCGGAATGGGGCGACTCAACCCAGTGGTTCTCAGCAGTTGAGAAACGAAGGCAGCAGACCTCAGGCAACAGGGAGGGTGTTTGCCATGTCAGGAGCAGAAGCGTCTCAGTCAGGTAACCTCGTGCAAGGTGTTTGTTTTATAGCTGGTAGGGGTGTAAAAGCTTTGTTTGATTCTGGAGCGACACACTCTTTTGTGTCAAGTCTGTGTGTAGCCAGGCTGGGCCTTCTAGTGAAGGAGTTACCTTTCGAACTGTTGGTCTCTACACCTGTGTCAGGACAGGTGTTGGCCTCTACAGTTTGCCCCGAATGTCCAGTGATAGTAGAGGGACGCAGATTCAAAGTGAACTTGATCTGCCTACCTCTTCAGGACCTGGATGTTATCCTGGGAATGGATTGGCTAGCTGCCAATCACGTTCTCATAGACTGCGGTAGTCAGAAGATAACGTTTTCAGACCCCCAAGAGTCAGATGTGATATCTGCTCAGCAAGGGCATTCGGAGTTGGAAGAAGGGGCGAGGTGTTTCGTGATGCTAGCTCGGTTGGAAGTGAAGAATGAAGAGGACGTAAGCAGGATACATGTAGTGAAAGACTTCACGGATGTATTTCCAGAAGAGGTACCTGGGTTACCCCCTAAGAGAGAAGTGGAATTCTCTATTGATTTGGTACCTGGAGCTGGACCAGTGTCAATGGCACCTTACAGGATGGCACCAGCCGAGTTGGTAGAATTAAAGAAGCAAGTGGAAGAGTTGTTGGAGAAACAATTCATCAGACCCAGTGTATCTCCATGGGGGGCTCCAGTGCTCCTAGTTAAGAAAAAGGATGGAGGGTCTCGGCTGTGTATAGATTACAGGCAGTTGAACAAGTTGACCATCAAGAACAAGTACCCCCTACCTAGAATTGATGATTTGATGGATCAAATACATGGGGCCTCGGTGTTCTCAAAGATTGATCTGAGATCGGGGTACCACCAAATTTTGGTAAAAGCTGAAGATGTTCAAAAGACAGCATTTAGGTCTCGTTATGGGCACTATGAGTATGTGGTGATGCCGTTTGGAGTAACAAATGCTCCAGCTCTGTTCATGGACTACATGAATAGGATTTTTCGCCCTTTCTTGGATAAGTTTGTGGTAGTCTTCATAGACGACATACTCATTTATTCAAGGACCGAGGAAGAACATGAAGAACATCTGAGGACAGTATTGGAGATTCTGAGAGAGAAGCAACTCTATGCCAAGTTCTCTAAGTTTGAGTTCTGGCTGAAGGAAGTCAACTTCTTAGGACACGTGATATCTGCCCGGGGGATCTCAGTGGATCCAGCCAAGGTAGAGGCAGTGCTGCAGTGGGAACGTCCTAAGACAGTCACTGAGATAAGGAGCTTTGTGGGTTTGGCTGGCTACTATCGGAGGTTTATTGAGGACTTTTCCAAGGTAGTGGCTCCTTTAACACAGCTGACCCGCAAGGATCAGCCTTTTGCTTGGACCGACCGATGTGAGCAGAGCTTCATGGAACTAAAGGAAAGGTTGACTAGTGCTCCAGTGCTTGTGATCCCAGAGGTAGGAAGACCTTCTGATGTCTTCTGTGATGCTTCACATCAGGGTTTGGGATGTGTTTTGATGCAAGAGAAAAGAGTGGTTGCATATGCTTCAAGGCAACTCAAGGTTCATGAGAGAAACTATCCTACTCATGATTTGGAGTTGGCGGCTGTGGTGTTTGCCTTGAAGATTTGGAGGCACTATTTATATGGAGCTCGGTTCCAGGTGTTCAGTGACCATAAGAGCCTGAAATACCTATTCGATCAGAAGGAACTAAACATGAGACAAAGAAGGTGGATGGAGTTTCTAAAGGACTATGATTTTCAACTCATGTATCATCCAGGGAAGGCCAATGTAGTGGCAGATGCTTTGAGTAGAAAATCAATACAAGTAGCCACCATGATGATGGAGGAGCAGAAATTGATCAAGCAATTCAGAGACTTAAACCTTGGGGTAGAATTTCATGTAAATCACATTAGTTGTAGTAAGCTGGCTATAACTAATGACTTCCTTGGAGTGATAAAGGATAAGCAGTTGGAGGACCCTAGTCTGAAGCGTACTGTGGAGTCACTAGGGACCGACCAGGCTAAAGACTTTGTGATGGGCGATGATGGGGTCTTGAGATTTAATGGCAGAATTTGCATACCTGCAAATGAAGAGTTGAAGAAGATGATCCTAGAGGAAGGTCACCAGAGTCGCCTTAGCCTACATCCAGGCATGAATAAGATGTACCATGACTTGAAGGAGTCATTTTGGTGGTCGGGCATGAAGAGGGACATCGCCCAGTATGTTACAACCTGCTTAACATGTCAGAAGGCGAAGATAGAGCATCAAAGACCTGGCGGGTTGTTACAGCAACTGGATATCCCTGAGTGGAAATGGCACAGCATTGCCATGGATTTTGTTACCCATTTACCCAGATCAGTAAAGGGTCATGATGCAATCTGGGTCATCATTGATCGGCTGACGAAGAGTGCCCACTTTCTCCCAGTGAATATGAGGATGCCTATGGCCAAGTTGGCACAGTTGTACATCAAAGAAATAGTGAGGTTGCATGGAGTGCCTTCCAGCATTGTTTCGGATAGAGATCCCAGGTTCACTTCACGGTTTTGGCAGACCTTACAAGATTGCTTGGGAACCAAGTTGAGAATGAGCTCGGCATATCATCCTCAAACAGATGGACAGTCAGAGAGAACGATCCAGTCCTTGGAAGATCTGCTGAGGACGTGTGTCTTGGATCAATTCGGAAGTTGGGATGAGGTGTTGCCGCTGGTAGAGTTTACTTATAATAACAGTTACCACGCCAGTATTGGGATGGCACCATATGAAGCCCTGTATGGGAGGAAATGCAGAACTCCCTTATGTTGGTACCAGGAGGGCGAAGCGGTATTGGTTGGACCAGAGTTGATTCAGCAGACGACCGAGAAGGTGCAACAGATACAAGACAGAATGAAAGCTTCTCAAAGCCGGCAGAAATCCTATGCAGATCAGAGGAGAAAACCTTTGGAGTTTGCTGCAGGAGACCATGTGTTCATGAGAGTGACACCAACCAAGGGTGTAGGACGGGCGATCAGATCAAAGAAGTTGTCCCCTAAGTTCGTGGGACCATATCAGATCTTAAGGAGGATTGGTCCAGTGGCCTATGAGATCGCCCTACCTCCCCATTTAGCGAATCTGCATAATGTCTTTCACGTATCACAGCTGAGGAAGTACATGGCAGACCCTAGTCATGTGCTGGAAGTGGACGATGTGCAGATCAGGGATGACTTGTCCTTTGAAGCGAAACCAGTCAGGATTGACGATCGTCAAAGTAAACAGCTCAGAGGCAAGACCATCAACATGGTGAAAGTGGTGTTGATGGAAGAGGGCCAAGCACAACCTTCCATGAAAGGCAAGAGCCAAGTCAAGAGCGTCTAAGACCAAGTTAGGAGCGTCTAAGACAAGCTAGGAGCGTCTAGGACGAGAAGGCCAAGCTAGAAGCGTCTAGGACAAGAAGACTTGGATCAAAGCTATGAATGGGAGAGTGACATACTAGCACATATTCCGTGAAGGCCCATCAAATGTAGTTTAGCTTTAATTGGGGTGTAAATAGCATAGCCATGTGGGCAAATGTTTATTTTTCTGCACATTAGAATTAAGGAGAAGTTAACCTTCCCACTATTCTAGAAAGCCCATGGAGAGGGTGAACTTACAAACTAGACACACCCCTCCCCATGTGCTCACACTTTCCATGTGGCCCATGTGCTTCACATTTACATTTCATTTCGCTAGCATTAGGGTTGCATTATGGTCCTCCTTAGCCTATTAAAGGAGGAGCCTACACCTTGTATTTTCAAGATTAAATAGAGTATTGTTATGCTGCCCAAATTGTGCCATACACTACTCCTTGCCTAACACTTAGGTTTTAGTCTTCAATTCATCACTACCAAAGGGGCTGGCCAAACCTCCCCATTTCCTCACTCTTCATGCACCTTCAAGGCACCCATGCTTCCTAGGAAGGCCTTGCTCACCTCCTCCATAAGCTTCTGCATCCATCATCACCAAGGAACTCCAAAATCCAAAGAAGAGCTCATAGGAATGCTATCAGGTGTGGGATGAGAGATCGGGTGATTCAACTTGGGAGTTAGAAGAACCCATGAGAGAAGCTTATCCATACCTCTTTTCCTTGTAATTCAATTTTCGAGGACGAAAATTTTTCTTGTTGGGGAGAATGTAAGGACCTGTAAAATTAAATTGGAATAAAAGGAATATATTTTAAATGAATTCTAAGTATGTTTTTATTTAAAACAAAAAGGAAGGAAAGTGTAGCTTAGAAGAGTATGAGATCGCCTGGTTAGTACATAATCGCCTGTCGCCTAGACTACCCATGCGGACATCGCCAGGGCACGAGGTATGTGGACATCGCCAGGGCGCGAGGTATGCGGACATCGCCAGGGCGCGAGGTATGCGGACATCGCCAGGGCGCGAGAGGCATGCGGGCATCGCCAGGGCGCGAAGCATGCGAGCAACGCCAGGGCGCGAGAGGCATGCGGGCATCGCCGGGGCGCGAGAGGCATGCGGGCATCGTCAGGGCGCGAGGCATGCGGGCATCGCCAGGGCGCGAGAGACATCGGTCGTCTCCCAGAGAGAGACATCGGTCGTCTCCCAGAGAGAGAGATCGGTCGTCTTCCCGGATGAGTCATCGGTGAAAGGTTATCGCGCGATGTTGTGTTTCACACAGATAAAGTGGGACCCAGACTCCCAGCATGAAACGTCCTGCAGGCGCGCCACGTAGACGAAAAGGGTGGTTCAGAATAGTGACATCAGAAAGTTGGCATGCGCAAGAGACACTCGCGGTCGTACTGTTCAGGGAAGTGGTTGGCATGCGCAAGAAGACAAAAAGGGTGGTTCAGAATAGTGACATCAGAAAGTTGGCATGCGCAAGAGACAACCGTGGCCGTACTGTTCAGTGAAACGTACACTCAGGCTTTCCTGCAGAGGGGGTGGTGGCAGCAGCATGCGTGGACAAGTAGACTTGGATTCAAAAACCCACTACGGGGAGGCAAAGAACGTTGCTGTGGTTCAAGAGTGACAGAGTGAGTCTACCTTCATCCTTCTCTTTTCTCTCCTTCACTCTGCGATTCAGGCCTTATCACGTCCCTGCTTGGCTATCGACGACTGCCATAGAGCACCTGGGAGGTTCTCTGCAAGTCCTCCAAACCAGACGCTAAAACAGAGTTAAGGCATCCTTGAAGCTCGTTGGGTTGGAGCTCTTAGTGAAGTTTACGCAAGTCCAAGTAAGGGAAGCTAGCCTTATTTCCAACGAAAACCTTAAGTTAGATGATTTTGATGATGGGGCGACGTGGTCGCCGGTTTTCAACTGTTATTGCATAATCCTCTGTTTTTAATGTTGGGGCGATGTGGTCGCCAGTTTTTCCCTTGTGTTTCGAAATCCCCTGTTTTGGATGTGATCGCCGGTTGGTGATCGTCGGTTTTAATGTTGTTGTTCGAACTCCCCTGTTTAGTGTCGCTCTGAACTTGTTGAGATTGAAATGAAAAATGTATATGCTATTCGAAAACCTGATCGGTGGTATGCTGGTTCTTGTGAGTGGGGTTGTTTAAGAAAAGATTCAAGGTATTCTATGATGGATTTATTCTTTATGTGTGGAATGATGCTTTGAATGTTGTGGATGTGGGATCAAGGCATAGTATTTTCAGGAAAGAAAATACCGTGTAAGATCGTGTAGAGTGTGCAATGACCGGTGATTCGTTTTATGAGATATCCTGATTCTCCTGATGTAATGGAATCACATAGATGAAGTTATTCAGGCGTTGAGAGTCGAAGGAGGTTCACATGTATGGGTGAGTTGGTTTGAAAGAGAACGAGCTCGACCCGTTGTGTGGATTAACCCTGTCATGCTAGGATAGTGATGATATTGAGATTCATTTATACGCTTGTGAATGTGTGTGATTTCACAGCGACCCTGTGAATGTGTGTGATTTCACAGTGGTGCAGCATGACAGGTGCATATCTCTGAGTCTAGTCAATGCACGTGTCTTCCGGAAGTAGTGTCAAGTGTCTATGTGTGATGAGTCAGTAGAAGTCTGACGTGAGAAATGTTGAGAAATTGTTGATAGACACTTGATGGAATTATGTGAATTGAAAGACTCTTGAGGAAATTGTGAAATATGTGATCACTTGATGGTTGTGTGATATGAATGAGAAAGTGATGGACTCTTGAGAATGTTTAAAAAGGCTGATCTATGTTGGTTGTCCAGTTTATAATTTAAAGTTTTAAAAATATCTAGCTTACCCTTTGTATTGTTCTGTGGCTGTTTTCTCTTAAAACTGTGATGATCGTGTATTTTACACGGGAGCAGATGATCTTCCAGGGAGTAGAGCTCCTCAGTGAGTGGTCGCCGGAAGGAGATCGCCTGTTTCTGTCTCTATGTGGTGATTGCCTGTTTTTCTGTTCTGATAGCAGATCGGCTGTTTTGGGTCTTCTGATAGGAGATCGCCGATTTATGTAGGGAGACCGCCGGTTTCATTTTATTTGGCTGTATTTTGTTTAAGTTTTGGAAAATTGACCGGTTATGTATTAAACTCCATGTGAGGAGCAACTCCATTTTATATAAATACGTATGTTCACTTCAATATTATTGTTTTACCTTTATTTCATTTTATATTTGTGAAAAGGATTTGGCGGGATGTTACACAAATCACACCTCCGTACATGTGATTTCTGGAACCCACTATGGTCCACCGACCGACCTCCACCACGCCGCCCTCAGACCTTGGGCGACATCCGAGGTCTGACCACCATGAAATTTCCATTACAAGCTCTTTTCGTTTTAAGTAATAACATATTCAGAATTCATTAAAATTATACTTCTTCTATTCCAAATAATTATCTAGATCCTTACATAAGGCTTCCTTAACTGGAGTGCAAACTCTAACAGGATGGCCACCTGGGTACCCCCCTCATGCACCTAATCTCTAGGGCCACCGGTCCTGGGAGTGCCTTCACTGTTCACGTGCCATGCATGTAGCTTCACTGGGAAACCCTAATCCTGATGGGTACTCAACCCTTCAAGACTCTGCACCTAACTATGCTTTCCCTGCCACACGCATGGGTGCTTCGTGACTAAAGCCTCTCCCTACCTCTGGGCATCTTGCTGATAACTGGTCTTCTATAGGGACCCACGTTAGATGTTCTAATTCTGTTGTTCAAAACACCCAAGACCGATGTCACCTCGTCACACTCTGTTGCCGAGGACTCGTCATCCTGCTGAGTGATGAGGACACATTGATCCATTCTGGTGGTCGACATGCTGATGACTAACCATCCCACTAGTCCATACTACCTGTGGGGCCCAGCCCACGTGGCTTTGGCCCATGCTGTGGGACCCAACTGACATGGCTCACCATTACTAGCTGTTCTCGGTGTCCGAGGATTGGTCGGTATAGAAATGAAAGAAACACACTACTTGGAGTAAGGAGGTCCTCCAAGATAAGTGAGAGTTGGCCGCCACTTGAAGAACTCACACTCTCACAAGATAAGACCTAAGCTAAAAGCTCACAATTCTCACACAAAATGTGCACAGTTTTCCTTCTATAAATTTCAACATAAAAAATACACTAGGTAGGTCTCCTATTTATAGGTAAAGGAGCCTTGAACTACAAGCTAAAGGGGTAGGATGGGAAAAGGGAAAAAATGGGCATCCTTAGGGTTTGACTTAGTCAAACCCGCATCCTAGGCTTGCCCTTCTAGAAACTAGGTCAAAATGCCTTCCTAAAGGGCTAGGAACAATCTAAAATGATAACTACACCCCCTATTATGCTAAAGGCACCTTATTCTAGCCTATCTTTGCTATTTGGATCCCTAAAGTGAGCCCAAATTATTTACAAACATATTCTATTTATTTATTTTTTAAGAAGACCAAAAGGAAGAACTTCTGGTATTCTAGTTTATAGCTTCTTCTTTTGTTGATTCTTTCTCGAGGATTGGTGGGGCTTGACTTTGTATCTTGAGATGACTAACCCTTTTGGGCAGTGCTTGTTGTGTCCTTAGTCATCTGTCGGTTTGTATAACAATGTTAGTGAGGTACAAAGTTTTCATGGCCTTGCTAGTTTTTATAGGTTTGTGAAAGACTTTAGTACCTACCTGATCTTGCCGTTGACTCGAATGTGGAGGATATGCCTCGTCACTCCTTTGTCTAGCCTTCTGCAACCGCGTGTTCTACAAGAACGCTCCAAGAACCTTCTCTGGAACTCAAATGATGCCTGCAAAACAACACAGACGGTGCCTCTAGCGGCCGTTTGCACTCTGACGCTCAAGTCAGGTAACAGAACTACCCAAAACTCTCTCTGAATCTCTCTGTGAGACTCGTGTGTCCTCTCAGATCCACTTTCTCTCTCTATAACTGAATTCTGTTATCACTGTGCAACGTGTGTAAAACGTGCTCACAATGACTCAGAAATGTGTGTAATGAATATTCCCCGTCCATCTGTGTACCTTACATGACGTGGAGTGCTTTTATACCTGGGTCACGCCTCTCTCTCAGATGGTGACACGTGGAGGCATGCAACTTACATCTAACCGTACGCGTGTCACACCTGAAGGGCCTTTGCGCTTTTCTCTGTGCGCCTAAGTTATTCCCTTACGGAGTAACTTAGCGCATTTCTTCCCTCTGAGTGAGTCGCATGCTCCCAGGAGAGCACCAGGGGTGGCTGGTCTAAACACACTCACCAGGCGCTGCATCCTTCATGCATGATCTCACTGCATAGTGCCATGCACTTAATGGGTTAAGAGAGTCACTGATCACTGACCAATTTACTAGCTCTCTTTTACCATCCTCATGCACGACCCTACTGGCGAGCAGCTCTTCTTCTTCTGGTTTGGAATCATGCGAGGTGCATGCGTAACGCTCTCGCTGGGAGCCTGGGTCCCTGTTTAACTGCGTGTAGCAAGAAACCCCGATGACCATGCACCGATGACTGATCGGTGCTTCATTACTTCTCGCGCTCTGCTTCCAGGCGCTCATCTAGGCACCGATCTGCGGGTGGTGGTCACTTAGTAACTGACCACCGATCACCGTTCTGAGTGATCTCCTCCCTGATTCACCTGCTATCTTATTCCACGTGTCACCCTATGAATGGTCCACGTGGTCATCTGCTGCTGACGTCATCAACTACTGATGACCGACCGGATCACTACCATTGCCGCACCTCTCAATGCCACAGTAACGAAGGATGTTGTGTTTAAATGCGGCCAAGAACAAGAAAAAGCTTTTGAAACTTTGAAAGATAAATTGACCAAGGCACCCATTTTAGCACTATCCAACTTTACTAAGACATTTGTGATCCGGTCGGTCATCAGTAGTTGATGACGTCAGCAGCCGTTGACTACGTGGACCACGAACAGGGTGGCATGTCGTAGAAAGAGCAAGTGAATCAGGGAGGAGATCACCTAGAATGGTGATCGGTAGTCAGATATCAAGTGGCCACCACTCCCAGTTCAGAGCATAGATAAGCGCCTGAAAGCCCCGCACGGACGTCGGTGGATATTCAGGAGGCATCGCACGGACGTCGGTGGCAAGTCATGAGGGACCGCCCGGGTGTCGGTGGCAGGTCATGAGGCACCGCACGGATGTCGGTGGCAGGTCATGAGGCACCGCACGGACGTCGGTGGATATTCATGAGGCACCGCACGGACGTCGGTGGCAAGTCATGAGGTACCGCCCGGGTGTCTGCATGAGGAGCGCGATCGGGCGTTAAGAGGGAGATCGGTCGTAATTGCATGCAGAGGGAGGTCGGTCATCGGGGTTCCCAGCAAGAACGCTACGCATGCACCTCGCATGATGCCCCACTCAGAGGACGTGCGGCGAGGCCATGCAGGCAGGATGTGCCTGGCGCTCTCCTGGGAGCATGCGGCCCGCACAGAGAGAAGCGCAGAAGCCCTCCGGGTGTGACGCGTGTACGGTAGATTCAAGCTGGTGACTCCACGTGTCACCATCTGGGAGTGAGACGCGGCTCAGGTATAAAGCTCTCCACATCATGTAAAGTAGGGAGATTCCTTTCATTCTTTTACACAGGCTCTCTACACTGGGATTCTGAGTCACTGTGAGAGCGTTTTTACACGTGGCACAGTGATAACAGAAAACAGTTATAGAGAGAGAAAGTGGATCTGAGAGCACACACGAGTCTCACAGAGAGATTCAGTGATAGATTTGGTGTTCCTGTTGCCTGACTTGAGCGTCGGAGCTACAATGGCCGCTAGAGGCGCCGTTCGTGTGTTTTGCAGGCAGCGTTTGGAGTTCCGGTGGTGGTTCTTGGAGCGTTCCTGCAGACCAGAGGGCTAGACGAAGGAGTGACGAGGCAATCCTCCACGTTCGAGTCAAGCGGCCGGATCATTTGGCGCCCACCGTGGGGCATCATGCGAATTTTGTTCCCATCCACATCGCAGTTCTTGAAGTTTCTTGAGGTTTCTTGGAGCTTCTTGATCATTTCGTCGAAGTGAAGTTACGTCGAAGTGCAGAGGAGATGAGTAGAAGAATCAGGCAAACCTCACCTGCGCCATCTGCTGAAGAAGGAGCTGTTACCATGGCGCAGGCAGTGGAGATGATGCGCGCGCTACAAGATAGCGTCGCGGAATCGAGAGCTGAGCAAGAGAAAGTGCGTGCAGAGCTGACTGCATCGCAGAGAAGAAACAAAGAGTTGAACCGTATGAATGAAGAGCTGCGTAGGGAATTGCAGGCGCAAAGGGAGCGCGCAGCTGAAGAAAGGACGTCGACGCCACCGTCGCCTCCGAGAGCATTCCCTATGCCTTTCTCCCCCGAAGTCATGAACACGGTGGTGCCTCCCAATCTGGTGGGACTGAAAGCGTCGTTCACGGGGGTGGAAGATCCAGAAGCACACCTGACAGCCTTCCACACTCAGATGATGCTGACTGTAGGTTCAGATGCTGTGTACTGCAAGATGTTCATGAGCACGCTGAGCGGAGTGGCTATGGAGTGGTTCGTCAGCCTGCCAGAGGGCCACGTCACTTCCTTCCATCAGTTTGCGAAGCTGTTCACGGAGCAGTACATCATCAACCGACCGGTGCCAGTGGTGTCCTACGACCTGTTTGACGTGCGCCAGTATCAGGGGGAGCCGTTGAAGGACTACCTCAATCGCTTTGGGGCGCAGGTGGTGAGATTGGCCAGCAAGGACGAGGACATGCTGGTGCATGCGTTCAAGAGAGGTGTCCTCCCTGGTCCTTTCAGTGAATCGCTCATCAGGAGCCACCCTGCCACCTTCACCGAGATACGGCGACGCGCGGTGGCACACATAGTAGTAGAGACAGAGGTCTCTGAGAAGAGAGGAAGTGCTGCACCGTCGAAGCCACATGGAGGTCAGGGGAATCAGCAGCAACAGGCGCGGGTGCATGAGATCAAGGAAGGGAGGAAGGAGCAGGGAAGGTCTCGCCCTTATGCACCAAGGAAGGACCAGACCAGGGGGCGTGCAAGCAACGCACCCCCCAGGTATGATTTCATGATAAGTTTGGCGGAGCTGATCGCCATCCCTGCTGTGGCAGCAAGACTCCATGTGCCAGAGAAAACCGACAGGGTACTTGGAGGGAGGAAGGATGAGTGGTGTGGATTCCATCAAGCTTATGGACATACACTCTGTAACTGCCTGGCGTTGGGGCGTCAGCTTGCTGGGTTGGTGGAGACAGGGTTCCTGACCGATTACCTGCAGAAGACACAAGGTGATCGCGCTTCGGGGTCCCAGGAAGGCGACCAGCAGCATGAACTCCCTGTGTTTGGGAAGGTGAGGTGATGGAAGAGGCTACACTAGGGGGGCTCCCAGAGCTGAAGCGGAAGGCATGATCGCCCCACGTGTGTCAATCGCCAGGGCGGTCATCGCCGGTTAAAGGAGACCCCATCCAGAGTGGTTGAGACGTTGGAGAATGGAGCTCATCGGCTGGTGACTCTGGACGTAACGACTATTCCCAGAACCTAGGACGCTACACGCTTCTTTCCTACTCTCGTTAAGTTGTAAAGTAGATGCGCTATCGCGCTGTACACATACCTAGTGTATTAAAACAGTTGAGCAGATCAGGGGCACTCTTTTTAACGATGCCACCCAATAAAAGATTTTTAGTACATAAAGTGTGCGAGTGTTCCCAGTTTAAAGTTCTCCTTGCCCCAGGTGCAAGACCAGGTGATCGGTGGTGAGTTACCAAGTGGCCACCACCAGCAGATCAGCCCCTAGATAAGCGCTGGTATGTAGAGCGCGATCAGCCATCAGTGCCTGCAGACCGCGATCAGCCGTCGGTGCATGTAGAGAGTGAGCGCTCGGTCGGTGCAGGGTCATCGGGGTCTTGCTAACACGTGTTGAGTTGGAACCCAAGTTCCCAGCGAGAGCGTTAAGCATGCACCTCGCATGATTCCAGAGAAGAGCTCCTCGCCGGTCGGGACGTGCGGAGAACGCATGATGAGGCAATGCAGGCAGGGCGCGCCTGGCGAGTGCGCTCAGATCAGCCACGCCTGGCGCACCCCTGGGAGCGTGCACCCAAGAGAAAGTCCTCCCTCGACTTTGTACAGCGAGGTGCAGGCGAGAGAAAGTCCTCTTCCTTTGCTTTTTACAGCAAGGTTGAGGCAACAGAGAAAGTCCTCTTCCTCTGCTTTATACAGCAAGGTTGAGGCAAGAGAAAGTCCTTTTCCTTTGCTTTTTACAGCAAGGTTGAGGCAACAGAGAAAGTCCTCACCTCTGCTTTATACAGCGAGGCTGAGGCAAGAGAAAGTCCTCTTCCTCTGCTTTTTACAGCAAGGTTGAGGCAACAGAGAAAGTCCTCACCTCGACTTTGTACAGCGAGGCTGAGGCAAGAGAAAGTCCTCTTCCTCTGCTTTATACAGCAAGGTTGGGGCAAGAGCGAAAGTCCTCTTCCTCTGCTTTTTACAGCAAGGTTGAGGCAACAGAGAAAGTCCTCTTCCTCTGCTTTATACAGCAAGGTTGAGGCAAGAGAAAGTCCTTCACCTCTGCTTTTTACAGCAAGGTTGAGGCAACAGAGAAAGTCCTCACCTCGACTTTGTACAGCGAGGCTGAGGCAAGAGAAAGTCCTCTTCCTCTGCTTTTTACAGCAAGGTTGAGGCAACAGAGGAAGTCCTCCTTGCCTTTGAGCAAGTGCAGGCACCAGAGGAAGTCCTCCTTGCCTTTGAGCAAGTGCAGGCACCAGAGGAAGTCCTCCTTGCCTTTGAGCAAGCGCAGGTGAGAACAGAGGAAGTCCTCCTTGCCTTTGAGCAAGTGCAGGCACCAGAGGAAGTCCTCCTTGCCTTTGAGCAAGTGCAGGCACCAGAGGAAGTCCTCCTTGCCTTTGAGCAAGTGCAGGCACCAGAGGAAGTCCTCCTTGCCTTTGAGCAAGTGCAGGCACCAGAGGAAGTCCTCCTTGCCTTTGAGCAAGTGCAGGCACCAGAGGAAGTCCTCCTTGCCCTTGAGCAAGTGCAGGCACCAGAGGAAGTCCTCCTTGCCCTTGAGCAAGTGCAGGCACCAGAGGAAGTCCTCCTTGCCTTTGAGCAAGTGCAGGCGAGAAAAGAGGAAGACCTCCTTGCCCTTGAGCAAGTGTAGGCACCAGAGGAAGACCTCCTTGCCTTTGAGCGAGTGCAGGCGAGAAAGAAGAAAGTCCTCCCTCGACTTTGTACAGCGAGGTGTAGGCGAGTGAAAGTCCTCACCTCGACTTTTTACAGCAAGGTTGAGGCAAGAGATCAAGTCCTTTTCCTCTGCTTTTTACAGCAAGGTTGAGGCGAGAGAACCAAGTCCTCTTCCTCTGCTTCTTACAGCAAGGTTGAGGCAAGAGAACCAGGTCCTTTCCCTCTGCTTTTTACAGCGAGGCTCAGGTGGGAGAAGCAAGACCTCACCCACGACTTCTTACAGCAAGGTTGGGACAAGAGGGGTCACCGAGAAGCACTTTTCTTCCTCAAAACACAGGCGTCATAGTTGGTGTTCAGGCCCTCTATGCACTCAGTGCTGGTGTGGCAGAGAAGTGTAGCGAAGCCAGAGGCGCGACGACTGATCGGTGGTGCACTAACACGCTAGTCGGTGGTCGGTGGTAGAAGGAAGTTCTGCTGCGTGAAGCCGAAGCGTTTAGGCCTCGTTAAGTCAGTCATCCAGCATGAAGTTATGTTGAAGGTAATGCTAAGGTAACAGTTAGCCGCGATCAAGTCAGAAGCCAAGTTTGAGGGGTTGCAGTGGGATCGCGCTAAAGCCTAAGCTAGTTAACAGTTAGTCACATGCAGAGAGTTAAAGAGGAGAAACACAGTGAACCCTAGCGCGTTTGAGAAGAAGAAAACAGAGAGGGTGAACCTCTAGATGATCCAGAGGGATGCGCACGCTTCGGTTGAATGAAGGAAACGGTAG
Source organism: Phaseolus coccineus (assembly GCA_037954025.1). Lineage (NCBI taxonomy): Eukaryota > Viridiplantae > Streptophyta > Magnoliopsida > Fabales > Fabaceae > Phaseolus > Phaseolus coccineus. The sequence continues at coordinate 32,446,923 of CM075680.1, read as the reverse complement.
CGACACTCAGTGGGGGCTATTACTGTGTCCATGTGTCGAGAGATAAAGTATGGAAGCCGTGACGCCGAGGAGCAGATACGTGAGCAGCATGTGGCGTGGCCCCACTTGCCACGTGGGCCGAGGGCGCGACTACTTAGTCTCTTCGCTGAGAACAAGTTCACAGCTCGAGACTGGGGGGCTTGTGATCCGGTCGGTCATCAGTAGTTGATGACGTCAGCAGCCGTTGACTACGTGGACCACGAACAGGGTGGCATGTCGTAGAAAGAGCAAGTGAATCAGGGAGGAGATCACCTAGAATGGTGATCGGTAGTCAGATATCAAGTGGCCACCACTCCCAGTTCAGAGCATAGATAAGCGCCTGAAAGCCCCGCACGGACGTCGGTGGATATTCAGGAGGCACCGCACGGACGTCGGTGGCAAGTCATGAGGGACCGCCTGGGTGTCGGTGGCAGGTCATGAGGCACCGCACGGATGTCGGTGGCAGGTCATGAGGCACCGCACGGACGTCGGTGGATATTCATGAGGCACCGCACGGACGTCGGTGGCAAGTCATGAGGGACCGCCCGGGTGTCTGCATGAGGAGCGCGATCGGGCGTTAAGAGGGAGATCGGTCGTAATTGCATGCAGAGGGAGGTCGGTCATCGGGGTTCCCAGCAAGAACGCTACGCATGCACCTCGCATGATGCCCCACTCAGAGGACGTGCGGCGAGGCCATGCAGGCAGGATGTGCCTGGCGCTCTCCTGGGAGCATGCGGCCCGCACAGAGAGAAGCGCAGAAGCCCTCCGGGTGTGACGCGTGTACGGTAGATTCAAGCTGGTGACTCCACGTGTCACCATCTGGGAGTGAGACGCGGCTCAGGTATAAAGCTCTCCACATCATGTAAAGTAGGGAGATTCCTTTCATTCTTTTACACAGGCTCTCTACACTGGGATTCTGAGTCACTGTGAGAGCATTTTTACACGTGGCACAGTGATAACAGAAAACAGTTATAGAGAGAGAAAGTGGATCTGAGAGCACACACGAGTCTCACAGAGAGATTCAGTGATAGATTTGGTGTTCCTGTTGCCTGACTTGAGCGTCGGAGCTACAACGGCCGCTAGAGGCGCCGTTCGTGTGTTTTGCAGGCAGCGTTTGGAGTTCCGGTGGTGGTTCTTGGAGCGTTCCTGCAGACCAGAGGGCTAGACGAAGGAGTGACGAGGCAATCCTCCACGTTCGAGTCAAGCGGCCGGATCAATTTGAAATTGAATGTGATGCCTCCAACATAGGCATTGGGGCTATCCTTCTTCAAGAGGGACACCCCATAGCTTATTTTAGTGAGAAAGTCAAGGGAAGTTATCTCAACTACTCAACCTATGATAAAGAACTTTATGCTCTTGTGAGGGCCTTGCAAAATTGGCAACACTATCTTTTTCCAAAGGAATTTGTGATACAAAGTGATCATGAATCCCTTAAATATTTGAAGGGCCAAAGCAAGCTCAACAAGAGACATGCCAAATGGGTGGAGTTCACAGAGCAATTTTCTTATGTGATCAAACATAAGCAAGGTAAAACAAATGTGGTTGTGGATGCTCTTTCAAGAAGGCATACCTTGCTAAATGTTTTGGATACTAAATATTTGGGCTTTGGTCACATAAAGGAAATCTATAATGATGACCTTGATTTTTCTCACATCTATCAACAGTGCTCAAAGGGAGGACACAAAGAATTTTTCTCACATGATGGCTTTCTCTTTAAAGGAAAAAGACTTTGTGTTCCCCAAGGGTCTTTGAGGCAATCTCTTGGTAGAGAGGCACATGAAGGTGGTCATATGGGACATTTTGGGGTAGCTAAGACCTTAGATACTTTGCATGAGCATTTTTTTGGCCCCACATGCACAAATCCGTACATAGCTTCTGTGATAATTGCATAGCATATAAGAAGGCTAAATCTATGGTTCAACCCCATGGTTTATATACCTCTCTTCCCATCCCAAACATGCCTTGGGTAGATATCTCCATGGATTTCATTCTAGGTTTTCCCAAGACATCAAAGGGTATGGACTCTAACTTTGTGGTAGTGGACCAGTTTTCAAAAATGGCCTATTTTATTCCATGCGACAAAGTAGATGATGCTACTTATATTGCAAATCTCTTCTTCAAGGAAGTTGTTAGATTGCATGGGCTTCCTAGAAGTATAGTATCCGACAGAGATTCAAAATTCTTAAGTCACTTCTGGAAGACATTGTAGGGGAAACTTTGTACTAAACTCTTGTTTTCTACTACTTGTCATCCCCAAACTGATGGTCAGACAGAAGTGGTTAATAGGACTTTGGGTCAAATGTTTAGGTGCCTTATTTCTGGGAACCCAAGGGTGTGGGAAAACTTACTTCCTCATATTGAGTTTTCTTATAATCGATGATCCTGCCACTTGACTCGAACGTGGAGGATTGCCTCGTCACTCCTTCGTCTAGCCTTCTGTTCTGCAGGAACGCTCCAAGAACCACCACCGGAAACCCCAAACGCTGCCTGCAAAACACACAGACGGCGCCTCTGGCGGCCGTTGTAGCTCCGACGCTCAAGTCAGGCAACAGGAACACCAAAACTATCACTGAATCTCTCTATGAGACTCGTGTGTGCTCTCAGATCCACTTTCTCTCTCTATAACTGTTTTCTGTTATCACTGTGCCACGTGTAAGAACGCTCTCACAGTGACTCAGAAACTCAGTGTAGAGAGCATGTGTCAACTTGTAAAAATGGAAGGAATCCCCCTACCTTACATGATGTGGAGTGCTTTATACCTGAGCCGCACCTCTCTCCCAGATGGTGACACGTGGAGGCATGTAGCTGGCATCTACTGTACACGCGTCACACCTGGAGGGCTTCTGCGCTTCTCTTTGTGCGGGCCGCATGCTCCCAGGAGAGCGCCGGGCGCATCCTGCCTGCATGGCCTCGCCGCACGTAGCGTCCTCGCTGGGAACCCCGATGACCGACCTCCCTCTGCATGCACTTACGACCGATCTCCCTCTTAACGCCCAATCGCGCTCTTCCTGCAGTCACACCCGGGCGGTGCCTCATAACTTCCCCTGATGACCGGGTGGTGCCTCATGACTATCCACCGACGTCCGTGCAGTGCCCCATGACCTGCCATCGACGTCCGTGCGGCGCCTCATGACTATCCACCGACGTCCGTGCGGTGCCTCCTGACTATCCACCGACGTCCGTGCGGTGCCTCATGACTATCCACCGACGTCCGTGCGGTGCCTCATGACTATCCACCGACGTCCGTGCGGTGCTTCCAGGCGCTTATCTGTGCTCTGAACTGGGAGTGGTGGCCACTTGGTATCTGACTACCGATCACCGTTCTAGGTGACCTCCTCCCTGTTTCACTTGCTCTTTCTACCACGAGCCACCCTGTGCATGGTCCACGTGGTCAACGGCTGCTGACGTCATCAATAGAAAGCATAAATCTTCACACCATTCATAATCTATATCAATTTTCAACCATCAATATCCCCATATTCCACAAACTCGTCAAGTGTCTATTCAATACATTCAATACTCCTGATTCACATGTCAGACTTTCCACTGACTCGTAACACATAGACACATGACTCTACTTCCGGAAGACTCGTGCGTTGAACTTAGCATCCAGAGACCTGCACCTGTCATACTACATTGCTGTAAAGTTCCCACAGCTATGCGCATAAACATAATCTCGATCTCAATCTCAATATCCTCACTCTCTCAGTATGACAGGGTTAATCCATATAACAGGTCAAGTCAGTTATCTTTCAAACGACTTACCCATACATATGGACCTCCTTCGACTCTCACCAACTGAATGACTTCATTTATGTGATTCCATCATATCAGCAGAGTGAGGATTGCCTCATTCACAGGATACTCACAGATCAATACACCCTTATAAAATCTCCACACGGTATTTTCTTTCCTGAAAATACTATGCTTTGATCACTCTTTCACATTCATCCAGTACATCATACCACACGTAAGAGCACAATTCCATCATATAATATTTTGAATCTTTTCTTACACAATCCCAATCACAAAAACAATCATACCAAAGTTCAGATTTTCGAATATCATATGCATTTCACCTTTCAATCTCAAACAATTTCAAAACGACACTAAAACAGGGGATTTCTAAATTTGCATTAAAATCGGCGATCACGTCGCCCCACACATAAAAACAGAGCATCGTGAAATAGAATATGAAACCGGCGACCACGTCGCCCTCACTTCAAAACCTACTCGCCTAAAGTTTGTATAAACGAAAATGCTAGCTTCCCTTACCTGGACTTGCATAAAATCTCACTAAGAGCTCCAAACCCACCGAGAACTCAAGGATGCCTTAACTCTGTTTTAGGGCTTTGAGCAGAACACTTGCAGAGTAACTTCCCAGGAGGACAATGGCAGTCGCCGATCGTAGCACTGGTACGTGAGGATAGCCACGTCTTCGAGTGGAGGAGAAAGGAGAAAGGGGAACTAAATGAGCTGATTCCCTCAGCTCTTAAGGTCGAACGGCTCTTTAGCCTTCACTGCCATTACCCACTCTCTGAGCAACCTTCCGTGCACACTTCCTTGAACAGTATGACCACGTGGGTTTCTGCGCATACCAACTCTCTGATGCTAACTATTCTGAAACACCCTTTTTGTCTACGTGTCGCGCATGCAGGACGTCTCATGCTGGGAGCCTGGGTCCCACCTTATCTGTGTGAAACACGACATCGCGCGATAACCTTCCACCGATGACTGCTCGCGCGATAACCTTCCACCGATGACTGCTCGCGCGATGACTATGCCTCTCATATCGGCGATGACCGATTCCTCTTCCTGACAGACGACCGATGTCTCACCCTGGCAGACAACCGACGTCTCACCCTGGCAGACAACCGATGTCTCACCCTGGCAGACCACCGATGTCTCACCTTGGCAGACAACCGATGTCTCACCCTGGCAGACAACCGATGTCTCATTCAAGAAGACGACCGATGTGTCTCCCATCCTGGTTGATGACCGATGTTCCTCTCATCCTGTTGGCGATCTCTTATCGCCCTTGTATGTGATGAGGACACATCGTCCCACTCTGGTCACCGATGTCACATCGTCACACCTTGCTGAAGGTTCATCCTCCCATTCCTCTAAGTCTGTGTTATTACGGTTCACACTACTCATGGTGGCAGACATGCCACCTATCTTCTATATCACTCATCTTCTGTATTTAGACCACATACTAAGTGCTTACCAAGTCTTCTCGAATACACGGCGATGTGCTCTTTTCGGCGATCATGTACACCATAGGCGATTGGCGATTTCATACAGGAGAAGTCGGAGGCCGCCGTCTTCTTCAAAAACGGCGATCTCCTTGACTTCTAAGCTACACCTTCCTTTCTCTTACCCTTCTTGATTCACGTGCCTCCCCCCTTTCAAGCACGCCCACGTGATTACCTCACGATGAAGTCATCGCACCTGACTACTTGGTTAGTACACTGGTCAACCGACCAACCTCTACCAGCTGACCCCAGACCTTGGGCAACGTCCGAGGTCTGACCACTATGGTATTTTCTATTTTTATGCCCTTTTTATTTTAAACAATAACATACCCAGAAATTATTTAAAATCTATCACTTCTATTCCAAATAATTTATAGGTCCTTACACTCGACCTTCTGAGCGGTGATGTGCGCCACTGGTTCTGCCTCCACCCACTTGGTGAAATACTCGATGGCCACTATGAGGAACTTCATCTGCCTGATCGCCAAAGGAAAAGGTCCCAGGATGTCAATTCCCCACGTGTGAAATGGCTATGGGCTATGGATGGACTTCAACTCCTCGGGGGGTGCCTTATGCCAGTCTGCATGAAGTTGGCACTGTTTGCACCACTGAGCATACTTCACGCAGTCTTCCTTCAGCGTTGGCCAGTAGTACCCTGCACGGAGGATCCTACTTGCCAAAGCGCGACCACCGACGTGGCTTCCGCACACTCCCTCATGCAACTCTAACATGAGTCTGGTGCATTGCTCCCCATGCACGCAGATTTGTACCAGATGGGAAAAGCCAAATCTAAACAAATTCCCATCAATGAGAGTAAACTTACTCGAGCTCTTCTTTATCTTCTTTGCCTCTGCCGGGTCCAGTGGAAGCACACCATCTTCTAGGTACAACTGGTACGGTGTTATCCACGTATCGGGCTCCTTGACAGCGCAGACTTCCATCGCCTCATCGGTCCTTATCGGTCGCGCCCTCACCCTCGGCGCTTTCAGCGTTTCTTGAGTCAGGGACCGATGACTGATCGCCAGACGCTCCATCGACTTGGATACTTGAAGCACTTGGTTGTCTGACACGAACGCTCGTGGCACCTTCAGAGTCTCCTGAATGACGGTCCTATGCCTTCCCCCCTTGCCTGAGCTGGCCAGCTTGGCAAGCAGGTCTGCTCTTGCATTTTGCTCTCTGGGCACATGAACCAATTCAAACTCATCGAAGGATGTCTTCAGGAGCTATACGTACTCCAGGTAAGCTGCCATCTGAGGATCCTTCACCTGGAACTCTCCTGTAACTTGTCCAGTGACTAGCAACGAGTCGCTCTTAGCCACCAGACTTCTTGCTCCCATTTCTCTTGCCAGCAATATTCCTGCGATCAGGGCTTCGTACTCCACCTGATTGTTGCTGTCCTTGAAGGCAAAGCGAAGGGACTGCTCGATCAGTACCCCGTTCGGGCCTTCCAAAATGACTCCAGCACCGCTCCCCTGCTGATTGGAGGAGCCGTCCACCGATAAAACCCATTGAAAATCTACGCTTTCTGCAGGTGTCGCGACCGACGACAGCTCGACCACGAAATCGGCGAACACCTGCCCTTTGATCGGTCCTCGGGGCTCGTACTAGATGTCGAATTCTGAAAGTTCCACAGTCCACTTGACCATCCTTCCTGCTACGTCTGGCTTCTTCAACACCTTATGGATGGGCAAGTCGGTCATGACCACTACGGTGAAGCTGTGGAAGTAGTGTCTGAGCCTTCTGGCTGAAAAAACCACTGCCAGAGCGGCCTTCTCCAGAGCCTGATACCTTGTTTCAGGGCCCTGCAGCACCTTACTCACAAAATACACAGGCTTCTGGACCTGATCTTGCTCTTGTACCAGGACTGAGCTGACTGCCCTCTCCGTCACAACAAAGTACAGACGAAGAGGGGTGCCCACTTGTGGTTTACACAATACTGGTGGGCTCGCCAGATACTCCTTCAACTGTAGGAAGGCCTCTTCGCATTCCTGTGTCCAAAGGAATCTGCTGTTGCGCTTGAGACACTGGAAATACAGATGACCCTTCTCTCCTCCAGCAGACATAAACCGTGACAATGCGGCCAACCGACCGGTGAGCTGCTGCACCTCCTTCACCGTCGTTGGGCTCCTCATCGCCACGATTGCTGCGCATTTCTCTGGATTTGCCTCGATCCCTCGCTCTGTCAAGAGGAAACCCAAGAACTTCCCAGCCTCCACACCGAAGATACACTTTTCAGGGTTGAGCTTCAACCTGTACTTGGCGATGGTGGTGAAAAGTTCCTCCAGATCAGCTACATGATGCACCTTCTCTCGCGACGTGACCACCATGTCATCTATGTATGCATGCACGTTCCTTCCAAGCAAGGGTGAGAGCACCGTATCCACAAGTCTCTGATAGGTAGCCCCCACGTTCTTCAGCCCGAACGACATTACCTTGTAGCAGTAGCAAGATCGTTCCGTCATGAAAGCGGTCTTGCACTCGTCCATGGGGTGCATCCTGATCTGGTTGTAGCCTGAGAGCGCGTCCAGAAAGCTGAGGAGCTTCCCCCCTGACGCCCTGTCCACCAATACATCTATACTAGGGAGAGGGTAGGAGTCCTTGGGGCAGGCTTTATTGAGGTCAGTGAAGTCCACGCACATCCTCCACTTGCCGTTTGACTTCTGCACCAGCACCACGTTCGCCAACCACTCAGGGTACTGGATTTCTTTGATATGTCCTGTGGCAAGGAGCTTCTGCATCCCTGGCATGTCAGAAGCTGACCATGCAAAGGTGCCCATGTGCCTTTCGATCACACTGGCGATCTGTGCTCGTTCTTCTGCAGCGAGCGATCCCCCCAACTTAAACTTCTTTCCCCTTATTTCCACCTCCACCCATCGCTCGGCTGGATGGGGTCTCCTTTCATTGGCGATGACCGCCCTGGCGATGACCGCCCTGGCGATGCCTGACTCACGAGGAGCGATCATGCCCTCTGCTTCAGCTTCCACCTGAGCTACCTGGGAGCCCCCCAGCGTAGCATCCTCCATCACCTGATTTGCCTGTGTACCACGAACCACCGATCGCTCCTTGAGCACGCCTGATGGTGATGTCGTAGTGACATGGCAGACGCTTCTCTTCTATTTGAGGTTGTTCTCATAACAGCGCCTAGCCTCAGCCTAATCTGACTTGATGGTAATGACAACCCTTTCCATCGACGGCAGCTTCAACTTCATGTGCCTTGTCGATGGCACTGCACCCAACCTGTTGAGCGTGGGTCTTCCCAGCAAGATATTGTATGCAGATGGGGCATTCACCACCAAGTACTTTATCTTCTCTGTGCGGGACGCCACTCCATCAGTGAACGTCATTCTCAACTCTATGTAGCCCCGCACCTCGACCTGGTCCCCCGCGAAACCATAAAGACACCCAACGTATGGCCTCAGCTGATCAGGGGACAGCTGCAGCTTGTTGAACGTCGGCCAGAACATGACGTTTGCTGAGCTTCCTTGGTCTACAAGCACCCTGTCCACTCTTCTTCCTGCTGTCACGAGGGAGATGACCACCGGATCGTTGTCGTGGGCTACAACGTCCTGCAGATCAGCCCTCGTGAACGTGATATCCAACTCGGGGAAATGGCTTTCATTCACTAAGTCTACAACCATCACTGAGCGTGCATACCTTCTTCTTTGCAATGCGGAGCACCCTCCGCCAGAGAAGCCCCCCATGATCATCCTCACTTCCCCGTGCACAGGGATTTCATGTTGCTGATCACCTGCCTGGGACTCCGAAGTGCGATCACCTTGCGCCTCCTGTAGGTAATCGGTCAAGAAACCTGACTTCACCAATTCAGCAAGTTGATGCCCCAATGCCAGGCAGGTGTGAAGTGTGTGTCCATAAGCCTAATGGAATTCACACCACTCATCCTTCTTCCTTCCAAGTACCTTATCAGTTTTCTCTGGTACTCGGAGTCTTGCAGCCACGGTAGGGATGGCGATCAGCTCCGCCAACTCTACCATGAAATCATACCTAGGGGGTGCGTTGTTCTCCCTTGCACGCCCCCTGGTCTGGTCCTTCCTGGGTGCATAGGGACGAGGCCTTCCCTGTGCCTTCTTCCCTTCCTTGGCCTTGTGCACCCACGCCTGTTGCTGCTGCTTCCCCTGACCTCCGCGCGGCTTCGACGGTGCGGCACAAGACAAGGGGGAGCTACATGAGGAGCGTCTAGGAGGGAGCCTAGACCGTCTAGGACCTCTCACAAGGTCCATGGCCAAGCACATTCACGCCCAAATGAGTCAAGCCACGGATGGGAGGGAGAAGACCTTGTACATGCTACTTGGAGGCCCATTAGGGGTAGCTTAGTAGATTAGTGTAGTATAGAAAGCAAAACTTGCTCACTTAGGGGTGTGCTATCAAAAAGGTGCCCTTAGCAATAGAAGGAGGGGTGTGCTAACAAATAGGTGCCTTTAGCAAAAGAAGGAGGGGTGTACTATCAAATGTTGCATTTTTGACCTATCTTCTAGAATATTAGGATGATGGTGTGGTTTGACTAAAGTCAATACCCTAGGCAGCCCCACTTTTTGTATTTCCATCCCTACCCTTTAAGCTTGCTCACCAAGGCTCCTAAATCTATAAATAAGGAGGCCTAACTCATGTATTTTGAAGATTAAATAGAGTATTGTATGCTGCCCAAATTGTGCCATACACTACTCCTTGCCTAACACTTAGGTTTTAGTCTTCAATTCATCACTACCAAAGGGGCTGGCCAAACCTCCCCATTTCCTCACTCTTCATGCACCTTCAAGGCACCCATGCTTCCTAGGAAGGCCTTGCTCACCTCCTCCATAAGCTTCCGCATCCATCATCACCAAGGAACTCCAAAATCCAAAGAAGAGCTCATAGGAATGCTATCATTTGGTATCTAGAGCTATGGTTCTTCAAAGATGAGTATCTCTTTTCATTTTCTTTTTGAGTTCTTCTTTTCTCCAATTTGTTTATCTTTATTCCAAGTTGTCTTGCTGTTTTTTGTGTTTTAATATGATTTGAATGCTTGTTTATTCATTTCATTTGGTGGGTTTGTTCAAACTTGTGCTTGAACATCTATTTTCAATTTTGTGTAGGATTCTTGATATATTTGTGTTGCTGTTTTTATTTTTTAGGTATTTGAGTCTTGCTTGAAATTTCATTGGGGTCATATGATGTTCTTGAGTCTTTTCATTTTATGAATCCATAAGTTTTGTCTAAGTCATGTGTTTCCATATTTGTCATCAAATCCTAGTAGTACTCTTTTTGATTTATTTGTTTCTTGTTTTTGGTCTGAATGTTTGATCTGAAATCTGTTTTGTGTTGATCCTTTGGTGCATTTTTAATTTTAGTTTGAGTTCTTATTTGTGTGTTAGATCCACACAAATTCCATCATATTAACTCCATTGTGTTTTTGAGGTATATCATTTTGTTTTTTATTCCAGTTTTCAGAACCCCTGTTTTCACATTTCTGTGCTGACTGTTTTGTCTTATGAAAATTACATACATCATCAAAACTTTCTGAGCCTCTGGATTTCACAAATTTGAGGTGTTAGCAAAAGCACAAAAAAAAGAACCATCTGAAAAAAAGAAATAGAAAAAAAAAGATAAATATTACAAAAAAAGTGTGCAATCCTGACGTTCCAGCTGGCAGCTCTGAGCACTGATTTTATAAAATTTACCAAAATTAATTGGTACATGCGTTTGGAGTGAAACCAACGCCAAAAGTTTGTTAAGATCTTGTTCTGATTGTGTCTCAATTTTAAGAAGCAAATACAAAAGGGTCAGCTCAGCATAAATCTTTTAAAGATACGCTTTCTGGACCACAACAATTTGTGCTTTTCTGTGGTGCTGTTTTTTGGTTTTTAAATCAAATCTAGTGCTATTCCTAGGTTCCTTTTTGTGTGCCATCCATTATTTGAGTACCTTTTATTTGCTTGTCTAATTTCATTTGAACTCTTTCTAGTTGTGTCACATTTAAATTCCATTTGTGTGGTACTGTTTTTCAAATTAATTTGTTTCTTGCTTTCTGATCTCGCCGCGGACTCGAGCGTGGGGAAAATGCCTCGTCACTCCTTCGTCTAGCCTTCTAACTGCTGCGCGTTCTGCAAGGAGGCTCCAGGAACCTTCACCGGAACTCCAAACGATGCCTGCAAAACACACAGACGGCGGCTCTAGCGGCCGTTGTAGCTCCGACGCTCAAGTCAGGCAACGGGAACACCAAAACTCTCTCTTGGATCTCTCGGTGTGAGACCCGTGTGTGTGTGCCCTCAGTCCTCTTTGATTTGAAAACTGAAGGTTCTTGGTTTTGTGTTGTGTATTGTGTGGCAAAGATTGCATACCTGGTTTGGTGTTCTTCATCCTCATATAAACCCGCGTCGCCCCTACTGGCTACCTCTAGGGCCACTTGATTACTTTGCACCGCCGTTTCTACTCCCCAGGGCTACCTTGCGTGCCAGCCTTCTTCACTCGAGTGCAAAGTCTGACAGGGGAGGCTGCGTGGGTACCTCTGTACCCCTCGATTTCTGTGCCTATCTGCCCTACCTATTCTCTGGGAACATCTTCACGGTCCACGTGGCAGGCATGCAACCCCACTGGGAGACTCTAACCTTGATGGGTTCTTGTCCCAGCAGGATTCTGCACCCAACTGCGTCTTCTCATCTTCATGCATGGTCGTCTCGCGACTAAGGCCACTCCCTGCCTCTGGGCGCTTTACTGATCACTGGTCACGTTGTTCACATCGCGCAGCCGATGTCACCTCGACACACACCGATGACCGAGGTATCTCTTATCCTGGCCGATGTCCTATAGCGCTTCTTCACGTTGTCGTGCTCTGCTTATGGAATTAGGCAAAGTCCTTGAGTAACGTTCTCGCTGGGAGCCTGGGTCCTAGTTTAACACGTGTTGGCAAGGAACCCCCGACGATTGATCACTCTGCATGCACCGATGACTGATCACTCTGCATGTACCGATGACTGATCGGTGCTTCATCACTTCTCACGCTCTGCTTCCAGGCGCTCGTGTAGGAACTGATCTGCTGGCGGAGGTTACCCGGTACTGGCCACTGATCGTCGTTCTTGAACGATCTCCACCCTGGTTCATCTGCTATCTCATGCCACGCGTCACTCTGTGACTGGCCCACGTAGTCATCAGCTGCTGACATCATCGACTACCGATGACCGACCGGATCACAAGCCCCCCAGTCTCGAGCTGTGAACTTGTTCTCAGCGAAGAGACTAAGTGGTCTTCGTTGCCAAAGAGAAGAAGGAGGTCAAAGCTGATGTACCTGAGACCATGGCTGCTGGTGCCGAGGTTCTGATAGATGGGTTCCGTGGGCTGGCAGCAGGTTCACTGCGTCCTTCCAGACTTGGACTCTGCCCAACCTAGCCTCCACCATTCAGTGGTTGATGGCAAGCTCATTCCTCCTCCTTGAGCTTCTTCCCTTGCGACTTCTCCTTTTGTGTAATCTCTTTTTCTCAGCTGCCTTTCTCTTTCTCCACCTTTAACTCACTCTGCATGTGGCCAACTGTTAACTGGCTTAGGCTTCGGCGCGATCTCACTGTGACCCTTCAAACTTGGCCTCTGATGGTGTCTAAATGCTTCGACTGATCGCCCAAGAGCTTGTTTGGGGAAGCTTTCATACTCAGAGCTTTACTACCGACATCCGACTAGCATGTTAGCGCACCACCGATCAGTCACCGTGCTTCAGTTTTCGCATTACTTCTGTGTCACTCCAGCGCTAGTTGTTGCATAGAGGGCCCGAATGCCAAAGATGACGCCTGTGTTTTGGGGAATGCTTCTTGACGACCCCTCTTGCCTCAGCCTCGCCGTAAGAAGTCGAGGTGAGGTCTTTCTCCTCTCGCCTCAGCCTCGCTGTACAAAGTCGAGGTGAGGGCCTTTTATCTCGCCTCAACCTTGCTGTAAAAAGCAGAGGAAGAGGACTTTTCTCTCGCCTCAACCTTGCTGTAAAAAGCAGAGGAAGAGGACTTTCTCTGCCTGCACCCCGCTGTACAAAGTCGAGGGTGAGGACTTTCTCCTCTGAGTGGGTGCACGCTCCCAGGGGAGCATCAGGGGTGGCTGTCTAAGCGCACTCGCTAGGCGCATCCCTGCCTGCATGGTATCACCGCACGCCCTTTGAGTAGGCAACTCCTCTTCTTATGGTTTGGAATCATGCGAGGTGCATGCGTAACGCTCTCGCTGGGAGCCTGGGTCCCAGCTTAACACGTGTTAGCAAGACCCCGATGACCATGTACCGATGAGTGCTCTGCTTCTGGAATCATGCGAGGTGCATGCGTAACGCTCTTGCTGGGAACCTGGGTCCCAACTTAACACGTGTTAGCAAGACCCCGATGACCAATCTTCTTCTGGAATCATGCAAAGTGCATGCGTAACGCTCTCGCTGGGAACCTGGGTCCCAGCTTAACGCCTGTTAGCAAGACCCCGATGACCAATCTTCTTCTGGAATCATGTGAGGTGCATGCGTAACGCTCTCGTTGGGAACCTGGGTCCCAGCTTAACACGTGTTAGCAAGACCCCGATGACCATGCACCGACCGAGTGCTCACTCCCGACATGCACCGACGGATGATCACGCGTTGGGTTCACCGATGACTGATCGCGCTCTGCTTCTTGGTGCTTAAACGCGAAGATTATGTCTTGCTTCGGGGAAGAAGAGTTTTTCTTGTTGACCCCTCTTGCTTGCCTCGAGGTCATGGACCCTTAGGTCTGGTTCCTGTTGGACGTTTCTCGAAATCTTCCCTTTCCCTCTCTTGGTCTTACTAGTACTCCCGAGTTCCCAAACTTTGGCCACCTGCACTCACTCCTGGGGTGAGGAGAATATAGGTCAGTGGTCCGTACTCGCGCCTGGGGCGAGCAGGCTCCAACCGATCACTTGGACTTGCATCTGGGGCAAGCGGAACTTGAAACTGGGAAACATGTGCACACTTGACATACTGAAATCTTTTTTATTGGGTGGCCTCGTTAAAAACCCTCATCAGGAAAAGAGTGCCCCCTGATCTGTTCAACTATTTACAGTATATACATTGAGTGTGTGTACAGCGTAAGAACGCATCTACTTTATAACTTAACTAAAGTAGAATCACAAGTGTGTAGCGTTCCATGTCCTGGGGATAGGTGCTCCATCCAGAGTCTCCAGCCGATAAGCTCCATTCTCCAACGCCTCAACTACTCTATATGGACCCGTCCACTTTGGAGATAACTTGTTCTCCATCTCATTCTGATGTGCTTTCCTCATTACCAGATCGCCCTCCTGGAAACGCCTGGGCTTCACCTTGGAATTGTGCCTCCGTTCTACTCTTCTCTTGACAGCTTCAGCACTAACCCTGGCCCCCTCTCGCACTTCGTCCAGGAGGTCCAGATTCACCTTTCGCTCTTGATTGGACTCTTCGGCGATGAAGTTCAGGAATCTAGGGGAACTCTCCTGTATCTCCACGGGGATCATAGCATCCGTCCCATAGACAAGACTAAAGGGTGTCTCTTGGGTGCTAGACTGTGGGGTGGTATGGTAGGACCATACAATTCTGGGAACCTCTTCTGCCCAATTCCCCTTGGCTTTCTCTAATCTTCGCTTCAGTCCCCTAAGCAGCACTCGGTTGGCTGACTCCACCTGCCCGTTGGTCTGCGGGTGTTCTACTGAGGCGAACACTTGTTGTATCTTCAATTCTTCGCACATCTTTCTCAACTGATGACTGGTGAACTGAGTGCCGTTGTCGGATACCAGCCTCTTGGGTACTCCGAAACGACAGACAATATTCTTCCAGACAAAATGCTCGACCTTCTGAGCGGTGATATGGGCTGTAAGGACCTGTAAAATTAAATTGGAATAAAAGGGTATATTTTAAATGAATTCTAAGTATGTTTTTATTTAAAATGAAAAGGAAGGAAAGTGTAGTTTAGTAGATTATAAGATTTCCTTGTTAGTACATAATCGCCGGTCGCCTAGACTACACGTCATCGCCAGGGCGCGAGGCATGCGGGCATCGCCAGGGCGTGAGGCATGCGGGCATCATCAGGGCGTGAGGCATGCGGGCATCTTCCAGCGAGAGGTCATCGGTGGATAGCCTTCGCGCGAGAGGTCATCGGTGGATAGCCTTCGCGCGAGAGGTCATTGGTGGATAGCCTTCGCGCGAGAGGTCATCGGTGGATTGTCTTCGCGCGAGAGGTCATCGGTGGATAGTCTTCGCGCGAGATGTCATCGGTGGATTGTCTTCGCGCCAGTGGTCATCGGCGAAAGGTTATCGCGCGATGTCGAGTTGCACGCAGAAAAGGTGGGACCCAGACTCCCAGCATGAAACGTCCTGCACGCGCGACACGTAGACAAAAAGGGTAGTTCAGAATAGTGACCTCAGAGTTCTAGCCTGCGCAGAGGCATGCGTAGTCGTACTGTTCAGGAAGCGTACACGCAACCTTCCCTGCAGAGTGGGTGGTGGCAGCGGCTTTTGTGGAATAGTTGGTTTAAGATGGAAAAACCCACTGCTGAGGGAAAGAAACATTGTAGTTGTTCAAGAGCGAAAGAGTGAGCTACCTCCTTTCTCCTCCATTTCTCTCCTTCGCGCTGCGATTCTGGCACCTTCACACAAGAGTACGACGAGCGACAGCCACCATTAGAGCACCTGGGAAGTTCTCTGCAAGTCCTTCAAACCAGACGAAAAAACAGAGCCAAGGCATTCTTCAAGCTTCGTTGGATTTAGGAGCTCTTGGTATTTTGCACAAGTCCAGGTAAGGGAAGCTAGCCTTCATTTTCAATACAAGCCATAGATTAGCTGTTTCTGAAGTGAGGGCGACGTGGTCGCCGGTTTCGTTTTCATCTTCGTGAATGCTCTGTTCTATGTGTCTGGGCGACGTGGTCGCCGGTTTTGGCGTTGTTTTGCGAACTCCCCTGTTTTTGGTGTTGTTTTGAGACTGCTTGAGATTTAAATGTGATATTCGAAAGTTTGAACCTTTGAAATGATTGTTGCTGTGATTTGAATCATTCGATTGAGTGGTATGATGTTTTGAATGTTGTGAATGTGAGATCAAGGCATAGTATTTTCAGGAAAGGAAATACCGTGTAAGATCATTTGTGTAATGTGTATTGACTAGGGGCTTGTCTAGAAGGAGATATCCTGACTCTGCTGATATAATGGAATCACGTAGATGAAGTTATTCAGTTGTGGAGAGTCGGAGGAGGTTCATATGAATGGGCTAGTAGTGTGAAAAAGAACGAGCTCGGCCTGTTATATGAATTAACCTTGTCATACCGGGAGAGTGATAACATTAAGATTATATATGCGCATGCTGTGTGGATTTCACAGCGACCCTGTCTGGATTTCACAGTGGTATGGTATGACAGGTGCAGATCTCTGAGCCTGAGTCAACGCACGAGTCAATCCGGAAGTAGAGTCATGTGTCTATGCATTGTGGGTCAGTGGAAAGTCTGACGTGTGAATCTTGAATATTGAAAGTAGCAGATAGACACTTGACGAGTATGTGGATTATGGAAATCTTGATGGTTGCATTTGATATGGCTTATGTATGGAGTGGAAATTCACGTTTTCTATGGATTTAAAGTTTTGAAACATCTAGCTTACCCTTTTATCTGGTATTGTGATTGTTTGCTTAAACCTGTGATGATCGTGTAATTTTTACACGGGAGCAGACGAGGTTGCAGGTGGTAGTGCTCCTCAGTGAGTGGTCGCCGGAAGCAGATCGCCCATTTACGTTTGTGTTAGGCGATCACCCTTTTTTGTATTCTGAAGGGAGATCGCCCTTTTCTGATAGGAGATCGCCTAGTCCGTTGGGAGATCGCCTGTTTTTACTTATTTTGCTGTATTTAGTTTACGTTTTTGGAAAACTGACCGACCTTGTATTAAACTCCCTGCGAGGAGAAAACTTCATTACATATATACGTTTATGTTCACTTCAATATTATTATTTTATCTCTACTTCGTTTTATAATTATGAAAAGAATTTGGCGGGATGTTACATGGGCCACTGGTTCCGCCTCCACCCACTTTGTGAAATACTCAATGGCCACTATGAGGAACTTCATCTGCCTGATCGCCAGAGGAAAGGGTCCCAGGATGTCGATTCCCCACGTGTGAAATGGCCACGGGCTATGGATGGACTTCAACTCCTCCGGGGGTGCCTTATGCCAGTCTGCATGAAGTTGGCACTGTTTGCACCGCTGAGCGTACTTCACACAGTCTTCCTTCAGCGTTGGCCAGTAGTACCCCGCGCGGAGGATCCTACTTGCCAAAGCGCGACCACCGACGTGGCTTCCGCACACCCCCTCGTGCAACTCGGACATGAGTCTGGTGCATTGCTCTCCATGCATGCACATTTGTACAGGATGGGAAAAGCCAAATCTAAACAAGTTCCCATCGATTAGAGTAAACTTACTCGAGCTCTTCTTTATCTTCTTTGCCTCTGTTGGGTCCAGTGGGAGCACACCATCCTCTAGGTACAACTGGTACGGCGTTATCCACGTATCGGGCTCCTTGACAGCGCAAACTTCCATCGCCTCATCGGTCCTTGCCGGTCGCGCCCTCACCCTTGGTGCTTTCAGCGTTTCTTTAGTCAGGGACCGATGACTGATCGCCAGACGCTCCACCGACTTGGATACTTGAAGCATTTGATTGTCTGATACGAACGCTCGTGGTACCTTTAAAGTCTCTTGAATAACGGTCCTCTGTTTTCCCCCCTTGCCTGAGCTGGCCAGCTTGGCAAGCAGATCTGCTCTGGCATTTTGCTCGTGGGGCACATGCACCAACTCAAACTCATCGAAGGACGTCTTCATGAGCTGCACGTACTCCAGGTAAGCTGCCATCTGAGGATCTTTCGCCTGGAACTCCCCTGTAACTTGCCCAGTGACTAGCAACGAATCACTCTTAGCCACCAGACTTCTTGCTCCCATTTCTTTTGCCAGCAACATTCCTGCGATCAGGGCTTCATACTCCGCCTGATTGTTGCTAGCCTTGAAGGCAAAGCGAAGGGACTGTTCGATCAGCACCCTGTTTGGGCCTTCCAGAATGACTCCAACACCGCTTCCCTGCTGATTGGAGGAGCCATCCACCGATAAGACCCATCGAAAAACTACGCCTTCTGCAGATGTCGCGACCGACGACAGTTCAACCACGAAGTCGGCGAACACCTGCCCCTTGATTGGTCCTCGGGGCTCGTACTGGATGTCGAATTCTGAGAGTTCCACAGCCCACTTGACCATCCTTCCTGCAACGTCTGGCTTCTTCAACACCTTATGGATGGGCAAGTCTATCATGACCACTATGGTGAAGCTGTGGAAATAGTGTCTGAGCCTTCTAGCTGAAAAAACTACCGCCAGTGCTGCCTTCTCCAGGGCCTGATACCTCGTTTCCGGGCCTCGCAGCACCTTACTTACAAAATACACAGGCTTCTGGACCTGATCTTGCTCTTGTACCAGGACCGAGCTGACCGCCCTCTCTGTCACAACAAAGTACAGAAGAAGAGGGGTGTCCATTTGTGGTTTACACAATACTGGTGGGCTCGCCAGATACTCTTTCAGCTTCAGGAAGGCTTCTTCGCATTCCGGTGTCCACACGAATCTACTGTTGCGCTTGAGACATTGGAAATACGGATGACCCTTCTCTCCTCCAGCAGACATGAACCGTGACAAGGCGGCCAACCGACCAGTGAGCTGCTGCACCTCCTTCACCGTCGTTGGGCTCCTCATTGCCACGATTGCCTCGCACTTCTCCGGGTTCGCCTCAATTCCACGCTCCGTTAGGAGGAAACCCAAGAACTTCCCAGCCTCCACACCGAAGATGCACTTTTCAGGGTTGAGCTTCAACCTATACTTGGCGATGGTGGTGAAAAGTTCGTCCAGATCAACTACATGGTGCGCCTTCTCCCGCGACATGACCACCATGTCATCTACGTATGCATGCACGTTCCTTCCAAGCATGGGCGAGAGCACCCTATCCATAAGTCTCTGATAGGTAGCTCCTGCATTCTTCAACCCGAACGGCATTACCTTGTAGCAGTAGCAAGATCGTTCCGTCATGAAAGCAGTCTTGCACTCGTCCATGGGGTGCATCCTTATCTGGTTGTAGCCTGAGAAGGCGTCCAGAAAGCTGAGGAGCTTCCCCCCTGACGCGCTGTCCACCAATGCATCTATACTAGGGAGAGGGTAGGAGTCCTTGGGGCAGGCCTTATTGAGGTCAGTGAAGTCCACACACATCCTCCACTTGTCGTTTGACTTCTGCATCAGTACCACGTTTGCCAGCCACTCGGGGTACTGGATCTCTCTGATATGTCCAGCAGCAAGGAGCTTCTGCGTCTCGTCATGCATCACCTTCTTCTTCTCTTCATTAAATCTCCTTCGCCTTTGGCGCACTGGCCGCACCTTGGGGTCCATTGACAGGTGGTGGCAAAGGAAATCAGGGTCGATCCCTAGCATGTCAGAAGCTGACCACGCAAAAGCGCCCATGTGCTTCTCAATCACACAGGCGATCTGTGCTCGGTCTTCCGCAGTGAGCGATTTCCCCAACTTAAACCTCTTTCCCCTTATCTCCACCTCTTCCCATCCCTCAGCTGGATGGGACCTCCTTTCATGGGCGATGACCGCCCTGGCGATGTCTAACTCACGAGGAGCGATCACGCTCCCTGCTTCCGCTTCGACTTGACCTACCTCAGAGCCCCCCAGCGTAGCATCTTCCATTACCTGATCTGCCTGTGCCCCACAAACCACCGATCTCTCCTGGAGCACGCCTGCTGGTGGTGTTGTAGTGACATGGCAGATGCTCCTCTTCTGCTTGAGGCTGTTCTCATAACAGCGCCTAGCCTCAGCCTAATCTGACTTGATGGTAATGACAGCCCCTTCCACCGACGGCAGCTTCAACTTCATGTGCCTCGTCGATGGCACTGCACCTAACCTGTTGAGCGTGGGTCTTCCCAGCAAGATATTGTATGCAGATGGGGCATTTACCACCAAGTACTTTATCTTCTCTGTGTGGGACGCCACTCCATCTGTGAACGTCGTCCTCAGCTCTATGTAGCCCCGCACCTCGACCTGGTCCCCTGCGAAACCATATAGACACCCAACATATGGCCTCAACTGATTGGGGGACAGTTGTAACTTGTTGAACGTCGGCCAGAACATGACGTCCGCTGAGCTTCCTTGGTCTACGAGCGCCCTATGCACTCGTCTTCCTGCTGTCACCAGGGAGATGACCATCGGGTCGTTGTTGTGGGGTATTACGTCTTGCAAATCAGCCCTTGTGAAGGTGATGTCCACCTCGGGAAAATGGCCTTCATCCACCGAGTCCACGACCATCACCGACCGTGCATACCTTCTTCTCTGCGACCTGGAGCACCCTCCACTGGAAAAACCCCCCGCAATGGTCATCACCTCCCCATGCACAGGGATTTCGTGTTGCTGATCACCCGCTTGAGACCCCGAAGCGCGATCACCCTGCGCTCCCAGTAGGTAATCGGTCAGGAGACCTGTCTTCACCAACTCAGCGAGTTGACGTCCCAACTCCAGGCAGGTGCGGAGTGTGTGTCCATAAGCATGATGGAACTCACACCAGTCATCCTTCTTCCTTCCAAGTACCCTGTCAGTCTTCTCTGGTACTCGGAGCCTTGCAGCCACGGCAGGGATGGCGATCAGCTCCGCCAACTCTACAATGAAATCGTACCTAGGGGGTGCGTCGTTCTCCCTCGCACGCCCCCTGACCTGGTCTTTCCTGGGTGTATAGGGACGAGGCCTCCCTTGCACCCTCTTTCCTTCCTTGGCCTCATACACCCGCGCCTATTGCTGTTGCTTCCCATCACCCCCGCGTGGCTTCGATGGTGCAACACTGCTTCTCTTCTCAGAGACCTCTGTCTCCGCTACTATGTGCGCCACCGCTAGTCGCTGAATCTCAGCGAAGGTGGCAGGGTGGCTTCTGATGAGCGATTCACTGAAAGGGCCAGGTAGCACGCCTTTCTTGAATGCATGCACCAGCATGCTCTCATCCTTGCTGGGCAATCTCACCACCTGCGCACCAAAGCGGTTGAGGAAGTCCTTCAGCGACTCCCCCTGGTTCAGGCGCACGTCGAACAGGTCGTAAGTCACCACCGGCGGTGCTCTGTTGACTATATACTGCTCCGTGAATAGCTTTGAGAACTGATGGAAGGAGGTGATGTGGCCCTCTGGCAGGCTCACGAACCGCTCCATGGCTATTCCGCGCAGTGTACTCATAAACATTTTGCAGTACACAGCGTCTGAGCCTCCAGACAGCATCATCTAAGTGTGGAATGCCGTCAAATGCGCTTCTGGGTCTTCCACCCCAGTGAACGACGCTTTCACTCCCACCAGGTTGGGAGGCACCACCGTGGTCATGAAATGCCCTAGGAGGCGACGGCGGCATCGACGTTCTATCTTCGACTGTGCGCTCTGTAAGGACCTGTAAAATTAAATTTGGAATAAAAGGAATATATTTTAAATGAATTCTAAGTATGTTTTTATTTAAAATAAAAAGGAAGGAAAGTGTAGCTTAGAAGAGTATGAGATCGCCTGTCGCCTAGACTACCCATGCGGACATCGCCGGGGCGCGAGGTATGCGGGCATCGCCAGGGCGCGAGAGACATCGGTCGTCTCCCAGAGAGATACATCGGTCGTCTTTCCGGATGAGTCATCGGTGAAAGGTTATCGCGTGATGTCGTGTTTCACACAGATAAAGTGGGACCCAGACTCCCAGCATGAAACGTCCTGCAGGCGCGCCACGTAGACAAAAAGGGTGGTTCAGAATAGTGACATCAGAAAGTTGGCATGCGCTAGAGACACCCACGGCCGTACTGTTCAGGGAAGTGGTTGGCATGCGCAAGAAGACAAAAAGGGTGGTTCAGAATAGTGACATCAGAAAGTTGGCATGCGCAAGAGACACCGTGGTCGTACTGTTCAGGGAAACGTACACTCTGGCTTTCCTGCAAAGTGGGTGGTGGCAGCAGCATGTGTGGACAAGTTAGTGGAGATTCAAAAATCCACTTCGGGGAGGCAAAGAACGTTGCTGTGGTTCAAGAGTGACAGAGTGAGTCTACCTTCATCCTTCTCTTCTCTCTCCTTCACTCTGCGATTCAGGCCTTATCACGTCCCTGCTTGGCTATCGACGACTGCCATAGAGCACCTGGGAGGTTCTCTGCAAGTCCTCCAAACCAGACGCTAAAACAGAGTTAAGGCATCCTTGAAGCTCGTTGGGTTGGAGCTCTTAGTGAAGTTTACGCAAGTCCAGGTAAGGGAAGCTAGTTTTGTTTTTCAATAAAAGCCGTAGGCTAGCTGTTTCTGAAGTGGGGGCGACGTGGTCGCCGGTTTCATATTTTGTTTTCGTGATACTCTGTTCTATGTGTTTGGGCGACGTGGTCGCCGGTTTTAAACTCAATTTCACGATGCTCTGTTTTATGTGTGGGGGCGACGTGATCGCTGGTTTTAAACCCCTTTTTCATGATGCTCTGTTTTCATGAGCTTGGGCGACGTGATCGCCGGTTTTAAATACAGATTTCGAACTCCCCTGTTTTAGTGTCGTTGAGACTGTTTGAGATTTAAATGTGGAATGCATGTGATATTCGAAAATCTGAACCTTTGAAATGATTGTTGCTGTGATTTGAATCATTCATTTGAGTGGTATGACGTGTTGAATGTTGTGAATGTGGGATCAAGGCATAGTATTTTCAGGAAAAAAAATACCGTGTAAGATCGTGTGTAATGTGTATTGACTAGGGGCTTGTCTAGAAGGAGATATCCTGACTCTGCTGATATAATGGAATCACGTAGATGAAGTTATTCAGTTGTGGGGAGTCGAAGGAGGTTCATATGTATGGGTGAGTCGTGTGAAAAAGAACGAGCTCGGCCTGTTATATGAATCAACCCTGTCATACCGGGAGAGTGTTGATATTGAGACTATGTATGCGCATGGCTGTGTGGATTTCATAGCGACCCTGTGTGGATTTCACAGTGGTGTGGTATGACAGGTGCAGATCTCTGAGCCTGAGTCAACGCACGAGTCTTCCGGAAGTAGTGTCAAGTGTCTATGTGTGATGAGTCAGTGGAAGTCTGACGTGAGAAATGTGAAATATTGAGAATTTGTTGATAGACACTTGATGGTTGTGTGATACGAATGAGAAAGTGATGGACTCTTGTGAATGTTTAAAAAGGGCTGATCTACGTTGGTTGTCCAGTTTATAATTTAAAGTTTTAAAAATATCTAGCTTACCCTTTGTATTGTTCTATGGCTGTTTTCTCTTAAAACTGTGATGATCGTGTATTTTACACGGGAGCAGATGATCTTCCAGGGGGTAGAGCTCCTCAGTGAGTGGTCGCCGGAAGGAGATCGCCTTTTTCTGTCTCCATGTGGTGATCGCCTGTTTTCTGGTTTGATAGCAGATCGGCTGTTTTGGGTCTTCTGATAGGAGATCGTCGGTTTATGTAGGGAGACCGCCGGTTTCATTTTATTTGGCTGTATTTTGTTTAAGTTTTGGAAAATTGACCGGTTATGTATTAAACTCCCTGTGAGGAGAAACTTCATTACATATATATAATTATGTTCACCTCAATATTATTGTTTTACCTTTATTTTATTTTTTTTTATTTATTCCAAAGTATTTGGCGGGATGTTACACGCTCATTCTGCGCCTGCAATTCTCTGTGCAATTCCTCGTTCACGCGGTTCAACTCTTCATTCCTGCTATGTGATGCAGTCAGCTCTGCATGCATCTTCTCTTGCTCAACTCTCGACGCCGCGACGTTATCCTGCAACGCGCGCATCATCTCCATGACCTGCGCCATGGTCACAGTTCCTTCACCAGCAGGTGGTGCAGGTGTCGTTTGTCTGGCTCTTCTACTCATCTTCTCAACACTCCAAAGACTGCGATGTGGATGGGAACAAAATTCACACGGGCCCCACGGTGGGCGCCAAATGATCTCGCCGCGGACTCGAGCGTGGGGAAAATGCCTCGTCACTCCTTCGTCTAGCCTTCTAACTGCTGCGCGTTCTGCAAGGAGGCTCCAAGAACCTTCGCCGGAACTCCAAATGATGCCTGCAAAACACACAGACGGCGCCTCTAGCGGCCGTTGTAGCTCCGACGCTCAAGTCAGGCAACGGGAACACCAAAACTCTCTCTCGGATCTCTCTGTGTGAGACCCGTGTGTGTGCCCTCAGTCCTCTTTGATTCGAAAACTGAAGGTTCTTGGTTTTGTGTTGTGTATTGTGTGGCAAAGATTGCATACCTGGTTTGGTGTTCTTCTTCCTCATATAAACCCGCGTCGCCCCTACTGGCTACCTCTAGGGCCACTTGATTACTCTGCACCGCCGTTTCTACTCCCCAGGGCTACCTTGCGTGCCAACCTTCTTCACTCGAGTGCAAAGTCTGACAGGGGAGGCTGCGTGGGTACCTCTGTACCCCTTGATTTCTGTGCCTATCTGCCCTACCTATTCTCTGGGAACATCTTCACGGTCCACGTGGCAGGCATGCAACCCCACTGGGAGACTCTAACCTTGATGGGTTCTTGTCCCAGCAGGATTCTGCACCTAACTGCGTCTTCTCATCTTCATGCATGGTCGTCTCGCGACTAAGGCCACTCCCTGCCTCTGGGCGCTTTACTGATCACTGGTCACGTTGTTCACATCGCGGCCGATGTCACCTCGACACACACCGATGACCGAGGTATCTCTTATCCTGGCCGATGTCTGATGGCGCTTCTTCACGTTGTCGTGCTCTGCTTATGGAATCAGGCGAAGTCCTTGAGTAACGTTCTCGCTGGGAGCCTGGGTCCCAGTTTAACACGTGTTGGCAAGGAACCCCCGACGACTGATCACTCTGCATGCACCGATGACTGATCACTCTGCATGTACCGATGACTGATCGGTGCTTCATCACTTCTCACGCTCTGCTTCCAGGCGCTCGTGTAGGAACTGATCTGCTGGCGGAGGTTACCCGGTACTGGCCACTGATTGCCGTTCTTGAACGATCTTCACCCTGGTTCATCTGCTATCTCATGCCACGCGTCACTCTGTGACTGGCCCACGTAGTCATTAGCTGCTGACGTCATCGACTACCGATGACCGACCGGATCACTTTCTTTCTTTGGCCTCTAAGCTTGTGGGTGGATTAAATATCAATTGGTACTTGTTGAGTGAGAATTTGACTTGAGGGGAGTCTAGCTTGCTTAATAGGTGCTGGATTGAAGATTTTATTGACCTAATTCCAAGAGGATTAAAGGCAAAGGGCAGCAACAAACACCATACTACAAATACACCACACACTTTGGAAGGCCCAACAAGTAGAAAAGCAACAAAAGGGGTGCAACTAGAAGAACAACAAAAGGGGTGCAAATAGTAAAAGCAACAAAGGGAGTGTCATTTAATTTCTTTGCAATCTTGCTTGTGTTAATTACTTGTTAATCACGCAATTAGTCGGTGAGTGTGTCTTCAAGGGCTCCAAGTGTCCAAGAAGCCTCACCTAGGGCCGTCTAGCTTAATTTGTTTTTGTTAATTGCTTTAATTGAACCAACTTGCTTTAATCACTTCGTTAATTTCTTGTTTAATCTTGTTTAAGGCTTTCATAGCTTGCATTGTTTTCTTGCATTAAAAATTTGATTTCTTCATCCTCATTGTGTTCTAAGTGTTTTACCTAAAGAAGGACTTGTGTGAAGGTTTTGGAGGGATAGTTTTTGGCTAAGGCAAGACTTGGTATTTAAGTAGTCCATTGTGACTCACCTCTCTTATCTGGAAAGCTACCTTCATTAACTTTCCTCTTCTTTCTTAAAAGTAAAACATTTCTATACACAAAGTTCTAGTCATGTCTACTCACTCTTCCAAGTCCATTGAAAGTGATGTAAGGTCCATAAAACCTCTTTTGAAACAACTCTCCAAGGACGTACAACACATTTCATATAGACAATTGGAAAATGAGTCTAAAATCAATGAATTAACTAGAGCAAAGGAAGAAAAATCTCAAAATTAAAAAAAAACACATACCCATGCATCTCAATCACAAATCCAAGAGTCTCTAGGGGAGGGAAGCCTTAGAATCAATGATTACTACCAACCACCCCCTAGGAGAAATAGGAGAAGAGAGGAAGAAGCCCCAAGGGAGGTTAGAGTAGACCTACCTCATTTCCATGGTAAGGAGAGTGTAGAAACCTACCTAGATTGGGAGATGAAAGTAGAGCAACTCTTTGCTTGCCATAGGGTGAGTGAAGAACGCAAGGTACCTCTAGCCACCCTTAGCTTCCAAGGGAACGCCATGTATTGGTGGACCTCTCTCGAAAGAGAAAGACGTCTTCATAGGGAACCTCCAATTGAATATTGGAACGAACTTAGGGGAGCCCTAAGACGTCGCCACATACCCTCATACTACCATAGGGGGTTGATGGACAAGCTCCAAAGACTCCGGCAAAATAATATGAGTGTTGAGGAGTATAGACAAAAAATGGAGCTCTACATGATGAGAGCCTCCATTAGAGAAGAAGAGCATATCACCATAGCTAGATTCCTTAGTGGCCTCTCACTTGGGATAAGGGATAGAGTAGAACTTCTACCATACCAAGACTTGAATGACTTGGTCCAACTTTGCATTAAAGTTGAGCAACAAAATTTGCGCAAAACTTCAAGTCTAAAGGTTGGATCCTACTCTAACTCCTATCCCAAGAGAGAATATACAAGGGAGGGTAGTACATCAAAAGAAAAACCTAGGGAAACTACCAAACCCTTAGCCAAAGATGCCTCCACCCCACCCATCCGAGCTAGGGACGTTAAGTGCTTTAACTGCTATGGAAGAGGGCATGTGCAAGCACAATGCCCAAACCAAAGGACTTTGTTTTTGAAAGGTGTAGATGAGTACACTAGTGGCAAGGATGAACCAAGTGAAAGAGAGGAAGGGGGAGAGGATGAGAGGGTAGATCCATTAGAGGGAGAATTGCTAATGATTAGGAGAACCCTCAACAATCATCCTAGTGCATCTATGGAGACACAAAAAGAGAACATCTTTCACACAAGATGTAAAGTTTTAGAAAATATATGTTCTCTCATTGTGGATAGTGGATCAAGCTGCAATTGTTGTAGCTCAAGAATGGTTGAAAAGCTCAATCTACAAGTAGTTCCTCATCCTAAGCCATACAAGTTGCAATGGATAAATGAGAATGGGGAACTAAGTGTAGATAAGCAAGTGGAAATCAAGTTTTCCATAGGGAACTATAAAGACAAGGTTTTATGTGATGTAGTGCCTATGGAAGCTTGCCATATACTCTTAGGAAGACCATGGCAATTTGATAAAAAAACCTTGCATGATGGTCTTACTAATGAGATTTCCTTCACCCATAAGCATAAAAGTTTGTACTTAGTCCTTTACCACATTCCCAATTGGTGAAAGACCAAATACAAATGAAAGAAAAGAGGGATGAGGAAAAGAAAAAGAAAAGAGAGCTTGAAAAGGAAAAAGTCCTTAGGGATAGGAAGGAGTGGGAGAAGAGTGTTCCTTCCCCCAAGGTTGCTCAACAAGAGAAGCCTTTTGAAAACATCTTGGAAAATTTGCTTCTTGTTGAACAACCAAGCCTTGTATTTTGTAAAGGAACACTTGCATGCACTGCCACAAGTAGTGAACTTATGAGTCTACCTCCTAAAGTAGAAAAACTTTTAAGTGAATTTGATGATGTATTCTCTAATGAGGGACCCAATGGACTCCCTCCCATTAGAGGTACAGAACACCAAATTGACTTGATTCCGGGGGCAAGCCTACCAAATAGGCCCGCCTATAGAACTAACCCCGAGGAGACCAAGGAGATAGAGTCACAAGTTCAAGACTTGTTGGAGAAGGGTTGGGTTCAAAAGAGCCTAAGCCCTTGTGCTGTACCTGTCTTGTTGGTGCCCAAAAAAGATGGAAAATGGCGCATGTGTTGTGATTGTTGAGCAATCAACAACATCACCATCAAGTATAAGCATCCAATCCCAAGGCTTGATGACATGCTTGATGAATTGCATGGGTCCACCATGTTTTCCAAAATTGACCTTAAAAGTGGATATCACCAAATTAGAATTAAAGAAGGTGATGAGTGGAAAACTGCTTTTAAGACCAAATTTGGACTATATGAGTGGTTAGTGATGCCTTTTGGACTCACTAATGCCCCTAGCACATTCATGAGGCTCATGAATCACACCTTAAGGGATTGTATAGGTAAATACGTAGTAGTGTATTTTGATGATATATTAGTATATAGTAAAACCCTAGAAGACCATCTAAGTCACCTTAGGGAGGTCCTTCTAGTGCTTAGGAAAAATAGTTTGTTTGCCAATAGGGATAAGTGTACCTTTTGTGTAGATAGTATAGTTTTCTTAGGTTTCATAGTCAACCAAAAGGGGCTGCATGTTGACCCTGAGAAAATCAAAGCCATCCAAGAGTGGCCCACTCCACAAAATGTAAGTGATGTAAGAAGTTTCCATGGGTTAGCTAGCTTTTATAGAAGGTTTGTGCCTAATTTTTCAAGTCTAGCTTCTCCTTTGAATGAACTTGTGAAAAAAGATGTTGCATTTTGTTGGAATGATAAGCATGAGCAAGCCTTCCAAAGGCTAAAAGCTCAACTCACCAATGCACCAATTCTAGCTCTCCCAAATTTTTCCAAAACTTTTGAGATAGAATGTGATGCATCGGGAGTAGGCATAGGTGCGGTATTATTGCAAGGTGGTCATCCCATTGCATATTTTAGTGAAAAACTCCATGGTGCCACCCTCAATTACCCCACCTATGACAAAGAGCTTTATGCTCTTGTGAGAGCCCTAAAGACTTGGGAACACTACCTTGTGACCAAAGAATTTGTAATCCATAGTGATCACGAGTCTTTAAATTATCTAAAGGGCCAACACAAGCTCAATAAGAGACATGCTAAATGGATGGAATTTCTTGAACAATTTCCTTATGTAATCAAGTACAAGAAAGGAAGCACCAATATAGTGGCCGATGCTCTTTCAAGACGGCACACACTCTTTTCAAAATTGGGTGCTCAAATTCTTGGATTTGATCACATAAGAGAGCTTTATCAAGATGATCAAGAATTTTCATCCATCTATGCCCAATGTCAACATAGAGCGCAAGGAGGTTACTATGTGTCCGAGGGATATCTTTTTAAAGAAGGAAAACTTTGCATTCCCCAAGGCACACATAGGAAACTCCTTGTCAAAGAATCACATGAGGGGGGACTCATGGGCCATTTTGGAGTTGATAAGACTCTAGACATTTTGAAAGTAAAATTTTATTGGCCACACATGAGGAAAGATGTCCAAAGACATTGTTCTAGATGCATAGCATGTTTGAAAGCAAAATCTAGAGCAATGCCTCATGGACTCTACACTCCCTTGCCGATTGCAAATGCTCCTTGGGAAGACATTAGCATGGATTTCATTTTAGGACTCCCTAGGACTGCAAGAGGCCATGACTCTATCTTTGTGGTAGTGGATCGTTTTAGCAAAATGTCCCATTTTATTCCATGCCACAAGGTAGATGATGCTCAAAATATTTCTAGGCTCTTCTTTAGAGAAGTGGTGAGACTCCATGGTATACCTAGAAGTATTGTCTCCGATAGAGATCCCAAGTTTATAAGCCACTTTTGGAAAACTCTTTGGAGTAAACTTGGAACAAGACTACAATTTTCCACTTCTTGTCATCCTCAAACGGATGGTCAAACCGAAGTAGTCAATAGATCTCTAGGAACTATGCTTAGGGCTATCATGAAGGGAAACCACAAGTCTTGGGATGAGCACCTTCCCCACATTGAGTTTTGTTCCTGCCGGTTGACTCTGCGTCAGCTGACTTCTGCGGCCGCCACACACCTCCTTCCTCACCTAGTCTGCGCTGGTATGATCGCACCTGCAAAAGAGAAAGGGGGGGCGCCCTCGCGGCCGTTTGCACTCCGACGCTCAAGTCAGAACGGGGCAAGAAACATTAAAGTCTGAATTTCTCTCTGTGTTTAGGTCTAGAATTGCGTACCTCTGTGAAGCATATTACTGTTCCTTATATATTTAGGGTTTTCTGTGCCGCTAACCCTAATTAGGGTTTATTGCGCTGCTGGACACACTTAGGGTTTACTGGAATGCCCCTGCGCCACTTTTACCCAGTCTTTGGGATAACCTAGCGCATAGGGTTTCCTTCTCTGGAGTGCAAACTCTAACAGGATGAACACCTGTTCTGGGAGGGCCTTTACTGTTCACGTGCCATGCATGTAGCCTTCGTGATTCGGGACTCTCTTTACCTCTGGGAATATTTACTAATAATCTGCGGAGCAGGCGATGACCGATCACCCATCTCTCTGTGGAGCAGGCGATGACCGATCACTCATCTCTCTGTGGAGCAGGCGATGACCGATTACTCATCTCCCTACGGAGCAGGCGATGACCGATTACCTCTGATGGGGTCTACTCCACGTGGCTTTGGCCCATGCTGTGGGGCCCATCTGACGTCCGAGGACTGGTCAGTACAAGTTTGCTTATAATAGAGTAGTCCACAAGACTACTAATGCTTCTCCTTTTGAAGTAGTATATGGATTTAATCCTCTCACACCTATGGACTTGTTACCCCTTCCTCATCCACAAGATTTTGTGCATAAGGAAGGAGCCATCAAGGCCGATTTTGTTAAGAAAATTCATGAGAAGGTTAAACTTCAAATACAACAACAAAATGAGAAGTATGCAAAATACCACAATAAGGGGAAGAGAGAAATGATTTTTGAGGAAGGAGACTTAGTTTGGCTTCATCTTCGAAAAGATAGATTTCCCACTCAAAGGAAGTCCAAACTAAGTCCCCGAGGAGATGGACCCTTTCAAGTCCTCAAGAGAGTCAACAACAATGCATACAAGTTGGACCTACCTCTTGAATATGGAGTGCTGACACATTTAATGTAATTGACCTATCTCCATTTGTAGGTACCAATGAAGACTTGGATTTGAGGACAAATCCTTTCCAAGGGGGAGGGGATGATGGAGGGAGGCCAAGCTCACCCCACCATGAAAGCCAAGGGCCAAGACTAGACCGTCTAGAACCACATGGAGAGCGTCTAGCACAAGACAAGGGGGAGCTACATGAGGAGCGTCTAGGAGGGAGCCTAGACCATCTAGGACCTCTCACAAGGTCCATGGCCAAGCACATTCACGCCCAAATGAGTCAAGCCACGGATGGGAGGGAGAAGACCTTGTACATGCTACTTGGAGGCCCATTAGAGGTAGCTTAGTAGATTAGTGTAGTATAGAAAGCAAAACTTGCTCACTTAGGGGTGTGCTATCAAAAAGGTGCCCTTGGCAATAGAAGGAGGGGTGTGCTAGCAAATAGGTGCCTTTAGCAAAAGAAGGAGGGGTGTACTATCAAATGTTGCATTTTTTACCTATCTTCTAGAATATTAGGATGATGGTGTGGTTTGACTAAAGTCAATACCCTAGGCAGCCCCACTTTTTGTATTTCCATCCCTACCCTTTAAGCTTGCTCACCAAGGCTCCTAAATCTATAAATAAGGAGGCCTACCTCATGTATTTTGAAGATTAAATAGAGTATTGTTATGCTGCCCAAATTGTGCCATACACTACTCCTTGCCTAACACTTAGGTTTTAGTCTTCAATTCATCACTACCAAAGGGGCTGGCCAAACCTCCCCATTTCCTCACTCTTCATGCACCTTCAAGGCACCCATGCTTCCTAGGAAGGCCTTGCTCACCTCCTCCATAAGCTTCCGCATCCATCATCACCAAGGAACTCCAAAATCCAAAGAAGAGCTCATAGGAATGCTATCAGGAAGGCCGTCAGATGTGCTTCTGGATCTTCCACCCCCATGAACGACGCCTTCACTCCCACCAAGTTGGGAGGCACCACTGTGTTCATGATCTCGGGGGAGAAACGCATAGGGAATGCTCTAGGAGGCGATGGCGGCATCGACGTCCTATCTTCGACTGCGCGCTCCTTCTGCGCCTGCAATTCCCTACGCAATTCTTCGTTTATACGGTTCAACTCTTCATTTCTACTCTGCGATGCAGTCAGCTCTGCATGCATCTTCTCCTGCTCAGCCCTCAATGCCGCGACATTATCCTGCAGCGCGCATCATCTCCATGACCTCGCCATGGCAACAGCTCCTTCTTCAGCAGATCGCGCAGGTGTGGTTTGTCTGGTTCTTCCACTCATCTTTTCAGCAAAACCTTCGACGAAAACTTCAAGAAACTTCAAGAACTGCGATGTGGATGGGAACAAGATTCACACATGCCCCACGGTGGGCGCCAAATGATCCTGCCTCTGACTCGAATGTGGAGGATATGCCTCGTCACTCCTTTGTCTAGCCTGCTGCAACCGCGTGTTCTACAAGAACGCTTCAAGGACCTTCTCTGGAGCTCCAAATGATGCCTGAAAAACAACACAGATGGCGCCTTTAGCGGCCGTTTGCACTCCGACGCTCAAGTCAGGTAATGGGACCACCAAACACTCTCTCTGAATCTCTCTGTGAGACTCGTCTGTCCTCTCAGATCCATTTTCTCTCTCTCTAACTGAATTCTGTTATCACTGTTGATCCCGCCGCGGACTCGAGCGTGGATGGGCTCCGCGTTCCTCCCGTGTCCGTGTCTGTTCCTCCGGTTGGCTTCCCTTCGAACGAAGCAAACGGTTCCTGCAAACACAGAGGGGCGCCCTAGCGGCCGGTGTAGCTCCGACGCTCAAGTCAGTTTGGGCAAGGAACACCAAGAATTCTCTTTGTCTAATTTCTGGGTTAAGTATTGCATACCTGGTTCGGCGTTCTTCTTCCTCATATAAACCCACGTCGCCCCCTACTGGCTACCTCTAGGGCCACTTGATTGCTCTGCACCGCCGCTGTCTACCCCCCAGGCC
Source organism: Phaseolus coccineus (assembly GCA_037954025.1). Taxonomy (NCBI): domain Eukaryota; kingdom Viridiplantae; phylum Streptophyta; class Magnoliopsida; order Fabales; family Fabaceae; genus Phaseolus; species Phaseolus coccineus. The sequence continues at coordinate 32,413,800 of CM075680.1, read as the reverse complement.
TACCTTGCGTGCAGGCCTTCCTCACTTGAGTGCAAAGTCTGACAGGGGAGGCCGCGTGGGTACCTCTGTACCCCTCGATTTCTGTGCCCATCTGCCCTACCTATTCTCTGGGAACATCTTCACGGTCCACGTGGCATGCATGCAACCTCACTGGGAGACTCTAACCTTGATGGGTTCTTGTCCCAGCAGGATTCTGCACCTAACTGCGTCTTCCCATCTTCGTGCATGGTCGTCTCGCGACTAAGGCCACTCCCTGCCTCTGGGCTCTTTACTGATCACTGGTCGCGTTGTTCACATCGCGCGGCCGATGTCACCTCGACACACACCGATGACCGAGGTATCTCTCATCCTGACCGATGGCCGATGGCGCTACTTCACGTTGTCGTGCTCTGCTTATGGAATCAGGCGAGGTCCTTGGGTAACGTTCTCGCTGGGAGCCTGGGTCCTAGTTTAACACGTGTTGGCAAGGAACCCCTGACGACTGATCACTCTGCATGCACCGATGACTGATCGGTGCTTCATCACTTCTCGCGCTCTGCTTCCAGGCGCTCATGTAGGAACTGAGCTGCTGGTGGAGGTCACTCGGTAACTGACCACTGATCGTCGTTCTTGAACGATCTCCACCCTGGTTCATCTGCTATCTCATGCCACGCGTTGCTCTGTGACTGGCCAACGTGGTCATCTGCTGCTGACGTCATCGACTACCGATGACCGACCGGATCAACTATGGAACGTGTGTAAAACGTGCTCGCAATGACTCAGAAATGTGTGTAATCTGTGTAAACTATAAAAATCCGTGTGTACCTTACATGATGTGGAGTGCTTTTATACCTGGGCCGCGCCTCTCTCTCAGATGGTGACACATGGAGGCATGCAACTTGCATCTAACCGTACACGTGTCACACCTGAAGGGCCTTTACGCTTTTCTCTGTGCGCCTAAGTTATTCCCTTGCGGAGTAACTTAGGGCATTTCTTCCCTCTGAGTGAGTCGCATGCTCCCAGGAGAGCACCAAGTGTGGCTGGTCTAAGCACACTCACCAAGCGCTACATCCTGCATGCATGACCTCACTGCACAGTGCCATACACGTAATGGGTTAAGAGAGTCACTGATCACTGACCAGCTTACTAGCTCTCTCATACCATCCTCATGCACGACCCTACTGGCGAGCAGCTCTTCTTCTTCTAGTTTGGAATCATGCGAGGTGCATGCGTAACGCTCTCACTGGGAGCCTAGGTCCTAGTTTAACTGCATGTAGCAAGAAACCCTGATGACCATGCACCGATGACTGATCAATGCTTCATTACTTCTCGCACTCTGCTTCCAGGCGCTCATCTAGGTACTGATTTGCGGGTGGTGGTCACTCGGTAACTGACCACCGATCACCGTTCTAAGTGATCTCCCTGATTCTCCTGCTAACTTATCCCACGTGTCACCCTGTGAATGGTCCACGTGGTCATCTACTGTTGACGTCATCGACTACCGATGACTGACCGGATCAAGTGGACTCAATCTTGAGATTAGAGATAGGGTTGAAATTTTTACCCTACAGAGACTTGAATGATTTAATTCAATTGTGTATCAAAGTTGAGCAACAAATTTTGAGGAAAACTTCAAGTCGTAGGGAAAGTACATATTCTAACTCTTCTCCCAAGAGAGAGTATAATAGGGAGGAAACCATACAGGAAAAACCAAAAGAAACTCCCAAGAAAATAGAATTAGATACCTCTAGCTCACAACCCCGTAGCAGAGACACTAAATGTTTTAAGTGCTTTGGTAGAGGTCACATAGCTACCTAATGTCCAAACAAGAGAAATATACTCTTAAGAGGGAGGGACAAATGTAGTAGCCAAAGTGAAGAAGTTAGCGGGGGAGAGGAGAAAGTAAATAGTGAGAGAGTGTATCCATGTGAGGGGGGAGTTAATGATGATTCGTAGAACCCTCAACAACCAACCTAGGGTGGACCAAGAGACACAAAGGGAGAACATTTTCTATACAAGATGTAAAGTTTTTGAAAATGTGTGTTCTCTCATTGTGGATAATGGTTCTTGCTGCAATTGTTGTAGCAACAAGCTGGTTGAAAAGCTGAATCTACGGGTATTACCTCATCCTAAAACTTATAAACTTCAGTGGATAAACGAAGATGGGGCATTAACTGTAGATAAGCAAGTGAAAGTCGAGTTATCTATGGGAAACTATAAAGACAAAGTTTTATGTGATGTAGTTCCCATGGAAGCTTGTCACATCTTGTTAGGTAGACCTTGGCAATTTGACAAGAAAACCATGCACAACGGTCTTACCAATGAGATTACTTTCACTCACAGGGATAAAAATTTTGTACTCTATCCCTTATCACACTCACAAGTGATAAAGGATCAAGTACAAATGAAAATCAAAAAAGAGGAAAAGAAAATAAAAACTGAAAAATCGCTAGCTCTTCTAGAACAAAAGGTAATGTCTAAAGAGTCTAGTAATAAAAATCCAAAACAAGGGAGGAAAAACTTAGAAACAAAAATTATGTATTCCTCTCTAAAGAAATCTTGTGAAAAGTTGCCAAAAACAATAGAAAAACAAGAGGAATGGCAACTTAAAAAGAGTGGTTTTTATACAGCTGTTGAAACTAACTTTGATTTGTTTGATGACTCCAATAGATGGACATTTGATCCTGGAGTAGCATAGTTTTCAAAGCAGGAATAAGGCTGTTGTTCGAGATCAACCCTATAGATCTGAGAATAGATCCTTTCAAGAAGGAAGGGGATGATGGAAACCATCCAGCCACACATAACCACATAATAAGGCAATGACGAAGAAGAGGCAGAAGCATTGGATTTGAGGACAAATCCTTTTCAAGAGGGAGGGGATGATGGAAGAGGTCAAAGCCCAAGCCCAAGTCTAAGCCCAAACTCATGTTCAAGTCCAATACCAAGCTCAAGCCCACCAAATAGAAGATATGGGCCAACTACAAGGGCTGTGGCAAGAAGAATACAAGAGGATTGGGACACTACTACTGATGGCAGAGAGACTTTTCTCTACATGATAAAGAGGCCATAAGCTTAGTATAGAAGTAGAATTTAATTTTCTTGTCAAAATTAAAATAGGAAAATAATTGTAATTTTCTTAGAATTAATTTTGGTACCTAAAACACCAACCTAGGTTAATTTAGGGTTTCTAAAACCACTAAATTAACCAAGGCCGGTTGGAAAGCCCATAGAGGGAGTGAGCTTGCAACGCTAATCACACCCCTCCCATGTGCTTTCATTTAGGCGCCACTTTTGGTGGAAATATCATTTGAATTTCCCTCCACTTTCATTTGAATTTTCAGCCCTCTAACACTATAAATAAGAGGGCTTGCTTCATGTATTTTTAAGATTAATATACTTAGTGAATTGCTGCCAAGTTTGAGCCAATTTCACTTCTTGCCCAAAAACCTCTCAAGGTTAGGCTATTGATCTTCAATTCTCACCTTACCAAAGAGAGATGGCCTCACCACTCTCATTCCCTACCTAGCATGCACCTCCAAGGTCACCACACCTCTTAGAAGGACCTTGTCCATTTTCAATCCACAATTGCTTCCGCTCACCAACAATTTCTCCAAACATGAAGGCACTCTTCTATCAGCTTCAGAACCCATGATTCCTCAAAGGATCATAAGGAGTAGAGCCCAAGCCATGGGAGTTGAGCATCAACTAGTTTCTTTATTTTTAATTTCCGTAGAGTAGGGTCCATTTAACATAATAAGGGGGTTTACTTATCATTTTAGCTTGTGTTTAGGCCTTTTTAGGGTAGAATAGGTGCCTGTACCGGCCAGTTCTCACCCATGACTTAGTCTTTTCGCTGAAACAAGTTAACAGCTTGAGACTGGGGGGGCTTGTGTACCGACCAGTCCTCGGACACCGAGAACAGGTAGTAAAGGGCGAACCACGTCAGCTGGGTCCCACAGCATGCGCTAAAGCCACATGGAGTGGACCCCGCAGGCAGCTTGGATTAGAGGGTGATCAGTCATCGGTGTGTCCAATCAGAGAAGGGTGATCAGTCATCGGTGTGTTCCCTTAGAGAAGGGTGATCAGTCATTCCCCTCAGAGTAGGGTGATCAGTCATCGGTGTGTCCCCTTAGAGAAGGGTGATTAGTCATCAGCATGTTCCCACAGAGAAGGGTGATTAGTCATCAGTGTGACGATCACCAGGAAGGGCTGATGTGTCCTTGTCACTCCGCAGGGTGATCAGTCCTCGGCAACAGAGTGTGACGAGGTGACATCGGTCTTGGGTGATTTGAACAGCGTAGACAGAACAGCTAAGATTGGTTCCCAGTGTGGGCCAATGACCAGTTAAATACCCAGAGGTAGGGAGAGGCCTGAATGACGAAGAGCCTATGCGGGTAGCAGGGAGAGCACAGTTAGGTGCAGAGTCCTAAGGGTCGAGTACTCATCAGAACTAGGGTTTCCCAGTAAAGGCTATATGCATGGCACGTGAACAGCAAGGGCACTCCCAGAACAGGTGGCCCTAGAGACTAGGTGTACAAGGAGGCATCCAGGTGGTCACCCTGTTAGAGTTTGCACTCCAGAGAAGGAAACCTTATGTGCTAGATTACCCTAAGATTGGGTGATAGCGGCGCAAGGGTATTCCAGTAAACCCTGAATATGGCTAGCAGCGCAGCGAACCCTAATTAGGGCTAGCGGCACAGTAAACCCTAGACTATATAAGGGACAGTAAAATACTTCACAAAGGTACGCAGTTTCTAGACCTAAACACAGAGAAACTCAATACACTTGGTGTTCCTTGCCCTACACTGACTTGAGCGTCGGAGTGCAAACGGCCTCTAGGGCGCCCCCTTTCTCTTTTGCAGGTGCAGATTGTTTCGCATGAATCAAGCACGTATCAACGTTAGGAAGGAGGCGTGTGAGTGTCGTGGAGTCAACTGACAGGCGAGTCAACCGGCAAGAACAGTGCCTATAGCATAATAGGTGGTGTAGTTATCATTTTACACAAGTAGAAAATGTGCAATTTACAACTCCTTATAAAGATGGTTCTTTAATAACAGTCGTAACAAGAGACGCGGTGGCAACTTTCATAAATTTTTAAAAAAATTCAGGGTTTGTAACGATGGTTCTGCCTAAAAGCGTTGTTAATTGTATGTTGTGTGAGGAAACAATGACGGTTCTGCCTAGAACCGTTGTTAATTGTATGTTGTGTGTGGGAACAAAGACGGTTCTGCCTAGAACCGTCGTGGATACGCTGGTCAGGGAAAACATATCCCGCGTGCGCACTTCTCTTTCCCTCACTCATATTCACTCTAATTTTTGCACATTCTCTCCACTCTCATTTTCTCTCACACTCCCAACCGATTGCCACTACCAGTCGTGCCACCTGCATCAATCGTGCAACCTGCTTCGACCATGCCACCACGTGCTCTAACTGTGCCACCATGTGCTCCGACCACGCCAGTTGCTCTGTGTAAGGACCTAGAAACTTTAATTGGAATAAAAGTGTTATATTTAAATAATTTCAGAAGATGTTATTATTTAAAATACAAAGAGCTGGTAATAGAAGTTTCGTAGTAGTCGCACCTCGGACGTCACCCAAGGGCTGGGGTCAGCTGGTAGAGGTCGGTCGGCTGACTCTTGTATTAACAAAGTAGTCAGGTGCGATGACCTTATCGTGAGGTAATCACGAGGGTGTGCTCGAGGAAGACAGGTGGATCAAGAAGAGTAAAGGAAGGAAAGTGTAGCTTAGAAGACTATGAGATCGCCTGGTTAGTACATAATCGCCTGTCGCCTAGACTACCCATGCGGACATCGCTAGGGCGCGAGGTATGTGGACATCGCCAGGGCGCGAGGCATGCGGACATCGCCAAGGCGCAAGAGACATACGGACCTCGCCAGGGCGCTAGAGGCATGCGGGCATCGCCAGGGCGCGAGAGGCATGCGGGCATCGCCGGGGCGCGAGAGGCATGCGGGCATCACCGGGGCGCGAGAGACATGCGGGCGTCGCCTGGGATAGACATTGGTCGTCTCCCAGAGAGAGACATCGGTCGTCTCCCAGAGAGAGACATCGGTCGTCTTCCAGAGAGAGAGATCGGTCGTCTTCCAGGATGAGTCATCGGTGGAAGGTTATCGCGCGATGTCGTGTTTCATACAGATAAGGTGGGACCCAGGCTCCCAGCATGAAACGTCCTGCACGCGCGCCACGTGGACAAAAAGGGTGGTTCAGAATAGTGACATCAGAAAGTTGGCATGCGCTAGAGACACCCACGGCCGTACTGTTCAGGGAAGTGGTTGGCATGCGCAAGAAGACAAAAAGGGTGGTTCAGAATAGTGACATCAGAAAGTTGGCATGCGCAAGAGACACCGTGGTCGTACTGTTCATGGAAACGTACACTCAGACTTTCCTGCAAAGTGGGTGGTGGCAGCAGCATGTGTGGACAAGTTAGTGTAGATTCAAAAACCCACTTCGGGGAGGCGAAGAACGTTGCTGTGGTTCAAGAGTGAGAGAGTGAGTCTACCTTCATCCTTCTCTTTTCTCTCCTTCACTCTGCGATTCAGGCCTTATCACGTTCCTGCTTGGCTATCGACGACTGCCATAGAGCACCTGGGAGGTTCTCTGCAAGTCCTCCAAACCAGACGCTAAAACAGAGTTAAGGCATCCTTGAAGCTCGTTGGGTTGGAGCTCTTAGTGAAGTTTACGCAAGTCCAGGTAAGGGAAGCTAGCTTTGTTTTTCAATAAAAGCCGTAGATTAGCTGTTTCTGAAGTGAGGGCGACGTGGTCGCCGGTTTTAAGCTCTATTTCGTGATGCTCTGTTCTATGTGTTTGGGCGACGTGGTCGCCGGTTTTAAACTCTATTTCACGATGTTCTGTTTTTATGTATTTGGGCGACGTGATCGCCGGTTTTAAATACAGCTTTCGAAATCCCCTATTTTTGGACGAGATCGCCGGTTGTGGCGTTGTTTTTCGAAATCCCCTGTTTTAGTGTCGTTTGAAATTGTTTGAGATTGAAATGTGATATTTTAAAGTCTGAACCTTGGAATGATTGTTGCTGTGATTGGAAATCGTTCATTTAAGTGTTATAGGATGTGTTGAATGTTTGAATGTGGGATCAAGACATAGTATTTTCAGGAAAGGAAATACCGTGTTGAGATTATTTATGAGGTGTATTGATCAGTGAGTATCCTGTGAATGAGACGATCCTGACTCTGCTGATATGATGGAGTCACATAGATGAAGTCATTCGGTTGGTGAGAGTCGAAGGAGGTCCATATGTATGGGTAAGTCGTTTGAAAGATAACTGACTTGACCTGTTATATGGATTAACCCTGTCATACTGTGAGAGTGATGAGATTGAGATCGAGATTATGTTGATGCGCATGGCTGTGGGAACATTACAGTGATGAAGTATGACAGGTGCAGGTCTCTGGATGCTAAGTTCAATGCACGAGTCTTCCGGAAATAGTGTCAAGTGTCTATGTGTGATGAGTCAGTGGAAGTCTGACGTGAGAAATGTGAAATATTGAGAATTGTTGATAGACACTTGATGGTTGTGTGATATGAATGAGAAAGTGATGGACTCTTGTGAATGTTTAAAAAGGGCCGATCTACGTTGGTTGTCCAGTTTATAATTTAAAGTTTTAAAAATATCTAGCTTACCCTTTGTATTGTTCTGTGGCTGTTTTCTCTTAAAACTGTGATGATCGTGTATTTTACACGGGAGCAGATGATCTTCCAGGGAGTAGAGCTCCTCAGTGAGTGGTCGCCGGAAGGAGATCGCCTGTTTCTGTCTCTATGTGGTGATCGCCTGTTTTCTGTTCTGATAGCAGATCGGCTGTTTTGGGTCTTCTGATAGGAGATCGCCGGTTTATGTAGGGAGACCGCCGGTTTCATTTTATTTGGCGGTATTTTGTTTTAAGTTTTGGAAAATTGACCGGTTATGTATTAAACTCCCTGTGAGGAGCAACTCCATTTTATATAAATACGTATGTTCACTTCAATATTATTGTTTTACCTTTATTTCATTTTATAATTGTGAAAAGGATTTGGCGGGATGTTACACTCTGAATGCGCCATCACGAGCAGTCGATGCTCCTCTAGACCCAGTTCCTGCCGCGACCTAGAGGTTCTTCCAAGCAGCTATCGCGACCAGGAGTGTTGTTCCAACCCTTGCCGCGAGTTTCCCTTCCTCCGTCAGCCTCCTCCGCCCCACCAGACACAACAACCGCTACCAGATGTGTGTTCAGCTTTCGCATCCACCGCTTGCCACCTTCGTGTGCCGCACCAATCAACTTCCTCCACCGCATTAGCCACCATTTTTCCCTAGCTGGCGCCACTTTTCGCTCCTTCCACCGTCGGACTTCCATTTTCCTCCAACTGTACACGCCAAAACACGAAAAGGTTAGTTAATATTTTAATTTATTTAATTAAATTTATAATAAATATTTGTATTTATATTTATAGTAGTTAGTATTCTTGTTCTTGCCAGTTGACTCTATGACAAACACGCGCCTTTTTCCCTCTCCTTAGGTAATGCTTCGCTGGATCGAAACAACCTGCACTTGCAAAGACAGAAGGGGCGCCCTAGAGGCCGTTTGCACTCTGACGCTCAAGTCAATACTGGGGCAAGCACACCAAGTGTATAGAGTATATTAGTTTAGGTGTAAAAGCTGCGTACCTTTGTGAAGTGTTTTACTACCCTTTTTATAGTCTAGGGTTTCCTCTGCACCGCTACCCATATTTAGGGTTTCTGCAGGAATATCCTTGTGTCGCTATTACCCAGTCTTAGGGTAATCTAGCGCGTAAGGCTTCCCTTAACTGGAGTGCAAATTCTAACAGGATGGCTACCTGGGTACCCTCTCGTGCACCTAATCTCTGGAGTCATCTGTCTTAGAAGTGCCCTCACTGTTCACATGCCATGCATGTAGCTTCACTTGGAAACCCTAATCCTGATGGGCACTCAAACCCTTCAAGACTCTACACCAAACTGTGCTTCCCCTGCCACATGCATGGATGCTTCGTGACCTAGGCCTCTCCTTACCTCTGGGCATTTTATTGATAACTAGTCTTCTCTCGGGACCCACCTTCTATGGTCTAGTTCTGCTGTTCAAAACACCCAAGACCGATGTCATCTCGTCCCACTTTGTTGCCGAGGACTCATCACCCCGTTGCGTGACAAGGACGCATCGTTCCAATCTGGTGATCGACATGTTGATGACTAATCAGCCCACTAGTCCATGGGACCTGTGGGACCCAACCCACGTGGCTCTGGCCCATGCTCTGGGACCCAGCTGACGTGGCTCACCATTACTAGCTGTTCTCGATGCCCGAGGACTGGTCGGTACACAAGCCCCCCAATCTCAAGTTGTTAACTTGTTCAGCGAAGAGACTAAGTCATCGGCTCGAGCGACCTACGTGGCTCTGAGTGAAAGGACATGAACAGTGTGCTGAAGAGACATCTCACCATACTCCCTTAATCTGCAGACACGTGGCTAGATCAATAGTTAGGGTTTCCTAAAGTTTGCACTCCCTTGCCTACGTGAAACCCCTTCAAAAACCCACGCCTCAGCATTGTTCCAGCACTTTCACTCAAACTCTCTTGCCATCATCATCTTCTCTCGAGTGCTTCTACTCACACTACAACTCTCGCAACCCCTCGTCTCCGTTTGCTTAAAGGTATGATTTTTACTCCTTTTCCTGCCTTTGCTTTATGATTCTGTTACCTATTACATGCTATAACTGCTCTGGGACTGTTTATGATTTTTGCACTTTAGGGTTTCTGTTCTTCTTCCCTGTTTGCATTCTTCGTCTTTGAGTCTTTGTCCACCATTTGAAACACACCCTCTCTTTCTTCTAAAGCTTTGTTTCCTTCCTCTTGCCTCTCCTTTTGTTTTAGATTCAAGATGGCAAGAACAAAAACTACTTCCAACCCTCCTTCCACAGTCAACTATAGAGCCCTCTACTCCTGGGCCCTTGAGGAGCTCCTTCCTGAGACCTTAAAACTCACCTCCTGTGAAGACCTGAGGAAACACAAGGATGACGAGAACAAGGTCAAGGGGCACGTCTTCAGCAAGGAATGCGACGTGTACGTCTCGGTTCGACCTTGTACAGAGGGCGAACCAGTGTGCGTAGATGATCGCTCCAACGATGGAGAACCCTTATTCTTCCTCTACGCCACCATCTTCAAGCAAGTCAAGGTCCGCTTGCCCTTCACCGGGTTTGAGAGGGCCCTCCTCACAGAGCTCAACGTGGCACCTGCCCAACTGCACCCAAACAGTTGGGCCTTCATGAGGGCTTTCTCCATCCTGTGCAACCACCTAGGGTTTCCTCCTTCTGTGGATGTCATCCTCCACTTCTTTGAAGCGAAAAGCCCCGGGAAGAGGCTTTGGGTAAGCCTCAACGGGGTGGCAAGGAGAGTCCTGCTGACTCTCTTCCAGCAATCCTAAAAGGGCTTCAAAGGCAAGTTCTTTAGGGTCTACTGCAGCTCCTATGACTCCACTCTGCTCGACGGGTTTCCCCTATACTGGGTGGAGAAACTAAAGATCAAGAAACCCCGGGGTCTTGAGGAGCTGGTGGGCTGGCCAGATATTCTTTCAGCTTGAGGAATGCTTCCTCACACTCCTTGGTCCACAAGAACCTACTATTCCTCCTCAAGCACTGGAAATAGGGGTGGCCTTTATCTCCCCCAGCTGATACGAATCTGGACAGAGCGGCCATCTGCCCTGTTAACTGCTGAACCTCCTTTACTGACTTTGGGCTCCTTATATTGAGGATTGCAGCGCATTTATCAGGATTAGCTTCTATCCCACGCTCAGTGAGCAAGAATCCTAAAAACTTGCCTACTTCCACCCCGAAAACACACTTCTCTGGGTTCAGCTTCAGCCTGTACCTAGCTATCGTAGTGAATAGCTCTTCCAAATTAGCGACGTGTTGATCCTTCACCTGCGGCCCCACCACCATATTGTCCACATAAACTTGCACATTGCGTCCTATTGTAACATCCCGCCAAATACATTTCGCATTTTCATAATATGAAATAACGGTAAAACAAATTCATTGAAGTAAACCAAATTGTATATATATCTAAAAGAGTTTCTCCACGCAGGGAGTTTAATACAAAACGGTCATTTTCCAAAACTTAATCAAAATACAGCAAAAACAACAAAACAGCCGATCTCCTGATCAGAAACGGCGATCTCCTGTCAGAACACAGCAAAAGGGTGATCGCCTGGAAATAACAGAAACAGGCGATCTCCTATCAGAACACAGCAAAAGGGTGATTTCCATCCGGCGACCACTCACAGAGGAGCACTACTTCCTGGCACCTCGTCTGCTCCCGTGTAAAAATACACGATCATCACAGGTTTAAGAAACAATCACAGAACCAAAAATACAGGGTAAGCTAGATATTTTCAAAACTTTAAATCAATAGAAAACATAAAACTTCACCAATAACAATCTCATATTCCACAACTCGTCAAGTGCCTATTTGTTACTTCCAATATTCACATTTCACACGTCAGACTTTCCACTGACCCACAATACATAGACACAAGACTCAAAATTCCGGAAAAACTTGTGCGTTGACTCAGGCCCAGAGATTTGCACCTGTCATACCATATCATTGTGAAATGCCACCCAGCCATGTACATACGTGATTCCAATACTATCGCTCTCCCGGTATGACCAGGGTTAATCCATACAACAGGCCGAACTTGTCCTTTTTCAAACGAGGTACCCATACGTATGAACCTCCTTCGACTCTCCACAACTGAGTAACTTCCTCTATGTGATTTCATTACCTCAGTAGAGTCAGGATATCCCTTTTTATATAAGCCCCTAGTCAATACACATACTACACAATCTTACACGGTACTTTCTTTCCTGAAAATACTATGCCTCGATCCATATTCACAACATTCAACACATCACATAACATTTCAACGAATGATCCCAACCAAAACAACAACCATTCCAAGGTTCAGATTTCAAATATCACATGCATTTCACATATAATTCTCAACACAGTTCTAAACAACACAAAAACAGGGGATATCCCAATAACAGATGAAAAGCCGGCGATCACGTCGCCAAAACACATGAAAACAGAACATCATGAAAAAGGGGTTTAAAACCGGCGACCACGTCGCCCAAACACATAGAACAGAGCATCGCGAAAAGAATATGAAACCGGCGACCACGTCGCCCTCACTTCAGAAACAGCTAGCCTACGGCTTTTATTGAAAGTAAAGCTAGCTTCCCTTACCTGGACTTGCGCAAAACACCAGGAGCTCCGAAACCCAACGAAGCTTAAAGAATGCCTTGGCTCTGTTTTTGCGTCTGGTTTGAAGGACTTGCAGAGAAGTTCCCAGGTGCTCTAATGGTGGCTGTCGCTCGTCGTACTCTTGTGTGAAGGTACCAGAATCGCAGCGTGAAAGAGAGAAATGGAGGAGAAAGGAGGTAGCTCACCCTTTCGTTCTTGAACCACTGCAACGTTTCTTTTTCTCAGAAGTGGGTTTTTGAATCTTAAACCCACTTGCCCACAAAAGCCGCTGCCACCACCCACTCTGCAGGGAAGTTTGCGTATACGCTTCCCTGAACAGTACAACTACGCGTGCCTCTGCGCAGGCTGACACTCTGAGGTCACTATTCTGAACCACCCCTTTTGTCTACGTGGCGCGCGTGCAGGACGTTTCATGCTGGGAGTCTGGGTCCCACTTTATCTGTGTGAAACTCGACATCGCGCGATAACCTTTCACCGATGATCACTAGCGCGAAGACTCTCCATCGATGTCCTCCCGCGCGAAGACTCTCCACCGATGACCTTCCGCGCGAAGGCTATCCACCGATGACTCATCCTGGAGGACGACCGATGTCTCTCTCTGGAAGACGACCGATGTCTCTCTTTGGCGATGCCCTCATGCCTCGCGCCCTGACGACGTCTGCATCCCTCGCGCCCTGGCGATGACCGAATGCCTCGCGCCCCGGCGATGCCCGCATGCCTCGCGCCCCGGCGATGCCCACATGCCTCTCGCGCCCCGGCGATGTCCACATTCCTCTCGCGCCCTGGCGATGTCTGCATGCCTCTCGCGCCCTGCCTCTCGCGCCCTGGCGATGTCCGCATGCCTCTCGCGCCCTGGCGATGTCCGCATGCCTCTCGCGCCCCGGCGATCATGTGCCAGGCGATCTCATAGTCTTCTAAACTACACTTTCCTTCCATTTTCATTTTAAGTACAACCATACTTCGAATCCATTTAAATTATATCCTTTTATTCCAGTAATATTTTCCAGGTCCTTACAATCTCCCTAACAACAAAAATTTTCGTCCTCGAAAATTGAATTACAAGGAAAGAGATGTGGATAGTCCTTTCTCATGGTTTCTCCTAACTCCCAAGTGGAATCACCCGATCTCTCATCCCACACCACTTTCATCAGGTTGATGGTCTTACCTCTGAGCTGATTACTTTAGCGATCGTCGATCTTGACTGGTTGCTTCAAACGAACAATCATCCCTGATCTGCACATCGCCCACTTTCAAAAAAAATCGTGACTAGGGTCTGCCATGTACTCCCTCAGCTGTGATACGTGAAAGACATTATGCAGGGTTGCAAAAAGGGAAGATAGGGCGATCTCATACGCTACAGGACCTATCTTCCTCCAGATCTGGTATGGTCCAACAAACTTAGGAGACAGCTTCCTTGATTTGCTAGCTCGTCCTACACCCTTGGTTGGTGTCACTCTTATAAACACATGGTCTCCAGCAGCAAACTCCAAAGGTCTTCTCCTCTGAATCTGCCGACTTTGAGAAGCTTTCATCCTGCCTTGTATCAGCATCACCTTCTCGGTTGCCTGCTGAACCAACTCTTACTACTCCACTACTTCATCAAATTCCATTGTACATCCCTGCATATGGGATATGCTGCTCCATTGAGCGCCAACTCCAGCATTCACACTCTACTCCCAACCTTGAAGACTTGGTCGAGCATTTCCACAACTAGGCTCTTAACAGAACCAGGCCTAGCCTCCTTAGAGAAAAGCGAGCATGATCCCTTCATCGGAAGGAAAGAGAACGACTGCCTACTGCTCATGCCCCCTAGCTAATACAAACTAGGATCCGAAATATCCTTCTAGGAATCAACTTCTGCATCTTGATCAAAACCATCCATCGACATCCCAACTGCTGATCTAATTTTCACGCTCCCTAAAGGAACACCTTACATACATCTCTTCACCACCACGATTGATATTTCAAATGAGCTCGGCTTCTCCCAAGTTCCGAGTCATATTTGGATACAAGAATATCTTTCCATTTCCCTTTCTCATCACTTATCATCCACCATTTCCATTTCGCCAGAAGAGCAAAGTTAAATTTTCTGTTATCCCTTAAATTATTCATTTACTGGTATGCAAATTCTGCCCTTAACCTTAATATCCCATCTTTACCCATTACAAAGCCCTTAGCTTGCTCGGCGCCTAGAACTCTCACAACACGCTTCAGATTAGGCTCCTCTAATTGTTCAATCAAAACTGGTTCGCCCTCCTGGTTCCAACAATAAGGGGGTTCTGCATTTCCTCCCATACAAAGCTTCATACAATCACTGTTTTCAAAACTCCATAACACTACTACCACTGCCGATTCTAAATCATAAGTAGAATAATTTCTCCCATGAAATTTGAGTTGCCTTGATGCATATGCAACCAGTCTCTTCTCTTGCATCCAAAACACATCCCAACCCTTGATGTGAAGTACCACAGTAGACGTCAAAAGGTCTTCCGTCCTCTGGAATTACCAGCACTGGAGTACCTCATGGAGATACACTGGGTTTGATGAAATGCTCTGCTCTAACAGCTCTTCCACTTGCTTCTTCAATTCCACCAACTCGGCTGGAGTCATCCTGCAAGGTGCCATTGACACTGGTCCAGCTCCAGGTACCAAATCAATAGAGAATTCCACTTCTCTCTTAGGAGGTAACTCATGTACTTCTTCTGGAAATACATCCATCAAATCTTTCACCACATGAATCCTACTTACGTCCTCTTCGTTCTTCACTTCCAACCGAGCTACCATCACGAAACACCTCGCCCCTTCTTCCAACTCTGATCGCCCATGCCGAGCAGATCTCACATCTGGCTCTTGGAGATCGGGAAACACCACTTTCTGCCTACCGCAGTCTATGAGAACGTGATTGGCAGACAGCCAATCCATTCCTAGGATAACATCCAGATCCTGGAGAGGTAGACAGATCAAATTCACTTTGAATCTGCGTCCCTCAACTATCACTGGACTTTCGAGGCAACTGTAGAGGTCAACACCTGTCCTGACGCAGGTGTAGAGACCAACAGTTCGAAAGGTAACTCCTTCACCAGAAGGTCCAGCTCGGCTATACACCGACTTGACACATAAGAGTGTGTCGCTCAGAAACAAACAAGACTCTTATACTTCTACCAGCTATAAAACAAGCATCTCACACCAAAATACCTGCCTGGACGCCTCAGCTCCTGCCATGGCAAACACTCTCCCTGTTGTCCGGGGTCTGCTGTCTTCGTTCCTCACTTGCTGGAATCCACCGGATTGAGTCATCCCATTCTGAGTAGGACAATCTCTAGCAAAGTGTCCCGTTTTTTGGCAGGTGTAGCACCTTTTCTCTGAATTCTTCTTGAAGCACACATTGGAGTTGTGTGGTTCGCCACAATGGAAACACCTACGTTTCCATGGTTGTTGCTGCAACTGAGACGATGTTGCTCCTGCCCGACGTGGTGGAGATCTCGCGTAGGGCTCAGACTGCTGTTGCTGCATCCTTGTCTTCCCACTGGAAGAACCCCCTGGGTGTGACCTGATCACCCGAGGATCACCCTTTTCCAGGGTCTCCACCATCTTCGCCTTTTCTACTAAGGCGTGAAATTCCCTGATGCACATCGGGGCTATCGTCCTCTTCAGCCCATGCTTCAGCCCCTCCTCAAACTTCCTACACCTCCAGGCCTCGGAGGTCGCCTGGGTATAGAACCGGGCGAGGTACTCAAACCGAGCAGCATAGGCGTTTACTGACATATCCCCCTGCTCCAACTTTAGGAACTCAGCTTCCCTCGCAAACTTGGCGCTGTCTGGGAAGTATTTCTCCAAGAACCTCACCCTGAAGCTCTCCCAATCCAATACATCCTCTCAGGCCTCCATCATCTGCTGAGCTCCCATCCACCAGAACTCAGCTTCTCCAGTTAGTAGGTAGGTGGCAAACAACAGTTTCTTCTCTTCAGGGCAGGAGGTCGCCCTAAAGATTTTCTCCAACTCTCTGACCCACTGATCTGCCTGATCAGGGGTAGCATTCCCACTGAACTTGGGTGGGTTGTGTCGCATGAACTCGGTCAGTCCCATCTGTCCTTGAGGCTGACCGACGTGGGAGTTTGTTTCCGCAGATCGAGCAGTTTCCCAGTGTTGCATTGTAGCTTGATGGTTCTGTGCCATCGCTGCATTCTGCTGTTGAATGGCAGTCGCCATCATCTCAATGGCCTTAGCAATCTGGCTCATCTCCGAAGAAGGTTGGGGAGGGGTAGAAGGTGTAAGGACCTGGAAAATCTTATTGGAATAAAAGTGATATATTTTAAGTGAATTCTAAGTATGTTTTTATTTAAAATAAAAATGAAGGAAAGTGTAGTTAGAAAGCCATGAGATCGCCTGGAACATGATCACCCGGGCGCGAGAGGCATGCGGGCGTCGCCAAGAGGAGACCTCGGTCGGTCTCCAGGAAGAAGAGACCTCGGTCGGTCTCCAGGAGGAAGAGACCTCGGTCGATCTCCAGGAGGAGGAGACATGAGGACTTCGCCAGCGCGCGAGAGGCATGCGGACATCGCCAGGGCGCGAGGCATGTGGACATCGCCAGGGCGCGAGGCATGTGGGCATCGCCAGGGCGCGAGAGACATGCGGGCATCGCCAGGGGGCGAGACACATGCGGACATCGCCAGGGAGAGAGACATCGGTCGTCTTCCAGAGAGAGACATCGGTCGTCTTCCAGAGAGAGACATCGGTCGTCTTCCAGAGAGAGACATCGGTCGTCTTCCAGAGAGAGACATCGGTCGTCTTCCAGAGAGAGACATCGGTCGTCTTCCAGAGAGAGACATCGGTGGAAGGTTATCGCGCGATGTCGAGTTGTACGTAGAGAAGGTGGGACCCAGACTCTCAGCATGGAACGTCCTGCACGTGCGCCATGTAAGAACCTAGAAAATTATATTGGAATAAAAGTGATATATTTTGGATGAATTCTAAGTATATTCTTATTTAAAATATAAAGGAAGGGAAGTATAGCTTAAAAGTCTACGAGATCGCCGAAATTGAAAGAGTAGGCGATCTCCGAGTTCTCTGGCACATGATCGCCTGTCGCTTTGATTTCACCTAAACGCCAATCGCCTGTAGTGTACCTAGTCGCCTGTCGCCTAGAGTACACATGATCGCCGAAACTACACTTAGTGTGTAGTCAAGATGTTGGATCAACCATGGTGGGTTCCCAAAAACCACGTGCGTCAAGGTGTGGGTTAAGCCTTAGACACGCGGTGCATGCGAAGCTCTATGCTTGAGTATAGGAGATCGTCCTTAGTGTTGCATGCATGGGCGCACGAGGACAAGTGCCAATCTACCCTTGGAAATGTGAAGCTACCGACGTCACCGAGTCATGTGGAGATGATACCTTGGACGTAACATAGTGGAATGGAGAACCTTCAGGAAGGCGGGGTGTGTCGTCGGGCATCGCCGGGACGCGAGGCATGCGGGCATCGCCGGGGCGTGAGGCATGCGGGCATCGCCAGGGCGCGAGGCATGCGGACATCGCCGGGGCGCGAGGCATGCGGGCATCGCCGGGGCGCGAGGCATGCGGGCATCGCCAGGGCGCGAGGCATGCGGGCATCGCCGGGGCGCGAGGCATGCGGGCATCGCCAGGGCGCGAGGCATGCGGGCATCGCCAGGGCGCGAGGCATGCGGGCATCGCCAGGGCGCGGGGCATGCGGGCATCGCCAAAGAGAGACATCGGTCGTCTTCCAGAGAGAGACATCGGTCGTCCTCCAGGATGAGTCATCGGTGGAGAGTCTTCACGCAAGAGGTCATCGGTGGAAGGTTATCGCGCGATGTCGAGTTGTACGTAGAGAAGGTGGGACCCAGACTCCCAACATGAGACGCGCAGCACGCGCGACACGTAGACAAAAAGTGTTGGTTGAGAACAGTGACATCAGAATGTTGGCATGCACAAGAGACAACAGTGGTCGTACTGTTCAGAGCAGTGGTTGGCATGCACCAGAGACAACAGTGGTCGTACTGTTCAGAGCAGTGGTTGGCATGCACAAGAGACAACAGTGGTCGTACTGTTCAGAGAAAGGTACACTCAGACTTCCCTGCAGAGTGGGTGGTGGCAGCTGCTTTTGTGGACAAGTTGGTTTAAGAGGCAAGAACCCACTTCTGAGAGGAGGAAAAACGTTGCAGTTATCCAAAGAGCGAAAAAGTGAGTTACCTCCCTTCTCCTCCATTTCTCTCCTTCGCGCTGCGATTCAAGCACCTTCGAGCAAAAAGCAAAGACGAGCGACGACTGCCATAGAGCACCTGGGAAGGTTCTCTGCAAGTCTACCGATCAGAAAGCTTAGGCTGAGTTCGGGCATCCGTGAGTTCGGTGGATTAAAGCTTGAAGAGAGAGTTTCACGCTAGTCCAGGTAAGGGAAGCTAGTCTTTTTCCAACGATAACTGGATATTTGATGTTTGTGATGATAGGGCGACGTGGTCGCCGGTTTTACTTCGCTTTCACGGTGTTTGATGTTGAAATGTGAGATGTTTACGATAACAGTTCTGTTTGGATGTTGGGGGCGACGTGGTCGCCGGTTTTAAAAATGTTCTTGTTTAAAAACCCAGTTTTGTTCGTGATCGCCGGTTTCTGGAGGTGATCGCCGGTTTTTCATCTGTTATTGAAATATCCCCCGTTTTATGCTGTTTCAAAAGTGTTTGAGATTTTAAATGTGGTTTTCGAAAATCTGAACCTTGGCATGAGTTTTGCTGGACTGGAATCTTTTGTTGAAATGTTATGTGATGTGTGAATGTTGTGAATGTGGATCGAGGCATAGTATTTTCAGGAAAGAAAATACCGTGTAAGATTGTGTAGGATGTGCATTGATCGGTGATGTCTATAATGGGATATCCAGACTCTCCTGATATAATGGAATCAAATAGATGAAGTAATTCAGGCGTTGAGAGTCGATGGAGGTTCATACGTATGGGTGTCTCGTGTGAAACAGAACGAGTTCGGCCTGTGGTATGGATTAACCTTGTCATACGTGAGAAATGATATTGAGATTGGGTGATGCGCATGGCTGAGGGCACTTTCCAGCCTTTTGTATGACAGGTGCAAATCCCTGAGTCAGTCAATGCACGTGTTTTTCCGGAAATAGTGGTCAAGTGTCTTGTGTGATGAGTCAGTGGAAAGTCTGACGTGAAGTATTGAGAAATTGAATCGTTAGACACTTGATTGCTGATGTGAATTGAAAGACTCTTGGATTGATTTGTGAAATATGTGATTACCTGATGGTTTTGTGGAAAATGAGAAAGTTGATGGTTTCATGTGGATGTCTTAAATTGGTTTCATGATTGGTTTTTAAGTTCATATTCAAACTCTCTTTTAAATGTCTAGCTTACCCTGTATTTTGGTTCTGTGGCTGTTTTCTTAAAACCTGTGATGATCGTGTATTTTACACGGGAGCAGATGATCTTGCAGGAAGAAGAGCTCCTCAGTGATCGCCGGAAGGAGATCGCCCCTTTATGTTGGGAGATCGCCTGTTTTGTTTCTGTTGGGCGATCACCCCCTTTTCCTGTTCTCTGTCAGGAGATCGCCTTTTATGTTAGGAGATCGCCTCTTTATGTTGGGAGATCGCCTGTCGGGTTGTATTTTTGCTGTAATTCGTTTTAAGTTATGGAAAAATTGACGGTTTATGTATTAAACTCCCTGCGAGGAAAAACCTTATGACATATATATAATTATGTTCATTTCAATATTTTGTTTTATCTTTATCTTCATTATTTATTTGTGAAACGTTTTGGCGGGATGTTACACGCCACGTAGACAAAAAGGGTGGTTCAGAATAGTGACCTCAGAGTGTTAGCCTGCGCAGAGGCACGCTTAGTAGTACTGTTCAGTGCAGCGTACACGCAACTTCCCTGCAGAGTGGTTGGTGGCAGCAGCTTTTGTGGAATAGTTGGTTTAAGAGGGAAAAACCCACTGCTGAGGGAAAAAAAACATTTCAGTTGTTCAAAAGCCAAAGAGTGAGTTACCTCCTTTCTCCTCCATTTCTCTCCTTCGCGCTGCGACTCTGGCACCTTCACACAAGAGTACGACGAGCGACGGCCGCCATTAGAGCACCGGGGAACTTCTCTGCAAGTCCTTCAAACCAGACGCAAAAACAGAGCCAAGGCATTCTTTAAGCTTCGTTGGGTTTCGGAGCTCCTGGTGTTTTGCGCAAGTTCAGGTAAGGGAAGCTAGCCTTACTTCTAATGAAAACTGTATGTGTGATGATTTTGATGTTGGGGGCGACGTGGTCGCCGGGTGTTCAAACTGTTCTTGCTTTAAACCCAGTTTTGTTCATGATCGCCGGTTCCTGGAGGTGATCGCCGGTTTTCATCTGTTATTGAATGATCTCCTGTTTTTGTGTTGTTTGAAAACTGTTTGAGATTTAAATGTGATATTCGAAAATCTGAACCTTGGTATGAGTTTTGCTGTGATTGAAATCGTTCATTGAAGTGTTATGTGATGTGTTGAATGTTGTGATTGTGGATCGAGGCATAGTATTTTCAGGAAAGAAAATACCGTGTAAGGTCGTGTAAGAGGTGTATTGATCGGTGATCCTATAATGAGACATCCTGACTCTACTGAGGTAATGAAATCACATAGAGGAAGTTACTCAGTTGTGGAGAGTCGATGGAGGTTCATACGTATGGGTGTCTCGTGTGAAACAGAACGAGTTCGGCCTGTTGTATGGATTAACCTTGTCATACCGTGATAATGAGAATATTGAGATGGTGTGATGCGCATGGCTGTGGGAACTTTCCAGCCCTTTGGTATGACAGGTGCGAATCTCTGGGTCTAATCAACGCACGAGTCTCCGGAAATAGTGGTCAAGTGTCTGGTGTGATGAGTCAGTGGAAAGTCTGACGTGAGAAATGAGAAATGGAATTAATAGACACTTGATTGCTGATGTGAATTGAAATACTCTTGGATTGATTTGTGAAATATGGGTTTTCCTGATAGTCTTGTGGAATATGGAAATGTGATGGCTGATATTGATATGGTTCATGGATGTTGGGAAGTTCTTATGTATGCTCTTGATTCAAAGTTTTCTTAAATATATAGCTTACCCTGTATTTTGTTTCTGTGGCTGTTTTCTTAAACCTGTGATGATCGTGCATCTTTACACGGGAGCAGATGAGGTTGCAGGAAGTGGAATTCCCCTGTGAGTGATCGCCGTATGTGGTCGCCTGTTTTCTGTTCTTGCTGGGCGATCGCCCCCTTTTGCCATTTTCTGATAGGCGATCTCCGTTTTCTGTTAGGAGATCGGTAGTTTTGTATTTTGCTGTCTTTATGTTTAAGTTTTGGAAAACGACCGTTTTGTATTAAACTCCCTGTGAGGAGAACTCCTTTGTATATATATACAATTATGTTTATTTCAATATATTTGTTTTACCGTTATTTCATATTACGAAAATGCAAAAATGCGAAATGTATTTGGCGGGATGTTACATTAATGGTATCAGAGCAGTTCGTCCTTAGGATGACCTGAGGGCTATGGATCCATTGTGTTTTCTTCTGCTCATGAAAACTTATTTGAGTTTTAAGTGACAACTATTGTGAAAGGTTTTCAAACGTTTTTGTATTGAACTTTTTGTGTGTGCTGTAGTGAATGTATGTCTAACTGAAAATCTTAGTATTTAGAATGAGAGGGTCTTGATAAGGTGGTGAGGGTGCACACTCATGACCGGATCGGGGTGATTCTCAATCTAAATTCCAGAGGTTTAATGTTTAGCATACTTTGACTTCTGGTGTGATCTATTTCATGTTATTGAGTGTTCTCGTAATTGATTGTGAGTGGCTGTGTGGATTGATGGTTGCACGCCAGTAGCTGTTCTGGTGTTTTGCTTGAGGTTATAAGCTTTATGGTTCTGTAGATGGACTGAAATTCCTAAGGAATTTGAGAAGCTGACCTTGTGAGGTCGAGATGTTATCCCCCTTGAATGAATTGATTTCCTTATCGATTTCATTCTTGTAGTTGTAGGGAATATAGAAGCTAGTGGTTTCGGAATCTGAGAACGAAGAAGATGACTCGTAGACCTCCTACCTCTCCCCAACCTTCTTCTGAAATGGGCCAGATCGCCAGGGCCATTGAGATGATGGCAGGTGCCATCCAGCAACAGAATGCGGCGATGGCTCAGAACCATCAAGATACCATGCACCACTGGGAAGCTGCTCGGTCGGCTGATACGAATTCGCCCGTCGGTCAGCCTCAGGAACGGATGGGACTGGCCGAGTTCATGAGGCACAACCCACCCAAGTTCTGTGGGAATGCTACCCCTGATCAAGCAGATCAGTGGGTCAGGGAAATGGAGAAAATCTTTAGGGCGACCTCCTGCCCTGAAGAGAAGAAGTTGTTGTTCGCCACCTATCTGCTATCTGGTGAAGCCGAATTCTGGTGGATGGGAGCTCAGCAAATGATGGAGGCCAGAGAGGAGGTGTTGGACTGGGAGAGCTTCAGGGTGAGGTTCTTGGAGAAATACTTCCCTGATAGCGCAAAGTTTGCGCGGGAAGCGGAGTTCTTAAAGTTGGAGCAGGGGGTGATGTCGGTGAACGCCTATGCTGCTAGGTTTGAGTACCTCGCCCGATTCTACACTCAAGCGACCTCCGAAGCTTGGAGGTGCAGGAAGTTTGAGGAAGGGCTGAAGCACGGGCTGAAGAGGACGATAGCCCCGATGTGCATCAGGGAATTTCACACCTTGGTAGAAAAGGCGAAGATGGTGGAGACCCTGGAAAAGGGTGATCCTCGGGTGATCAGGTCGCACCCAGGGGGTTCTTCCAGTGGGCGGGCTAAGGTGCAGCATTCACAAGGCAGGCCATATGCGAGACCTCCACTACATCGGGCGGGAACAGGGTCACCCCAGTTTCAACAGCAGCAACCCTGGAAACCAAAATGTTCCCTCTGTGGTGGACCACACATGCCCAATGCTTCAGCCCATGCTTCAGCCCCTCCTCAAACTTCCTGCACCTCCAAGCCTCGGAGGTCGCCTGGGTATAAAATCGGGCAAGGTACTCAAACCGAGCAGCATAGGCGTTCACAGACATATCCCCCTGCTCCAACTTTAAGAACTCCGCTTCCCTCGTAAACTTTGCGCTGTCTGGGAAGTATTTCTCCATGAACCTCACCCTGAAGCTTTCCCAGTCCAACACATCCTCCCGTGCCTCCATCATCTGCTGAGCTCCCATCCACCAGAACTCTGCTTCTCCAGATAGCAGATAAGTGGCGAACAACAACTTCTTCTCTTCAGGGCAGGAGGTCGCCCTAAAGATTTTCTCCAACTCTCTGACCCACTGATCTGCTTGATCAGGGGTAGCATTCCCACAGAACTTGGGTGGGTTGTACCTCATGAACTCGCCCAGTCCCATCCGTTCTTGGGGCTGACCGACGGGCGAATTCGTATCTGCCGACCGAGCAGTTTCCCAGTGCTGCATGGTAGCTTGATGGTTCTGCGCCATCGCCGCATTCTGTTGCTGGATGGCACCTGCCATCATCTCAATGGCCCTGGCGATCTGGCCCATCTCAGAAGAAGGTTGGGAAGGGGTAGGAGGTCTACGAGGCATCTTCCTTCTTTCTCAGGTTCCGAAACTACTAGCTTCTATATTCCCTACAACTACAAGAATGAAATCGATAAGGAAATCAATTCATTCAAGGGGGTAACATTACGACCTTACAAGGTCAGCTTCTCAAATTCCTTAGGAATTTGAGTCCATCTACAGAACCATAAAGCTTATAACCTCAAGCAAAACACCAGAACAGCTACTGGTGTGTGATCATCAATCTACACAGCCACTCACAATCAATTACAAGAACACTCAATAACATGAAATAGATCACACCAGAAGTCAAAGTATGCTAAACATTAAACCTCTGAAATTTAGATTGAGAATTACCCCGATCCGGTCATGAGTGTGCACCCTCACCACCTTATCAAGACCCTCTCATTCCAAATACTAAGATTTTAAGTTAGGCATACATTCACTACAGCACACACAAAAAGTTCAATACAAAAACGTTTGAAAACCTTTCACAATAGTTGTTACTTAAAACTCAAATAGATTTTACGAGCAGAAGAAACACAACGGATCCACAGCCCTCAGGTCATCCTAAGGACGAACTGCTCTGATACCATTAATGTAACATCCCGCCAAAACGTTTCACAAATATATATAAATGAAAATATACGTAAAACCAAAGTGTTGAAATGAACATAATTATATATATGTAATGAGGTTTCTCCTCGCAGGGAGTTTAATACAAAACGGTCATTTTCCAAAACTTAAACATAAAAACAGCAAAAACAACCAAACAACCGATCTCCCAACATAAAAGGGCGATCTCCTATCAGGCAGGCGATCTCCTATCAACCAGGCGATCTCCTATCAACCAGGCGATCTCCTATCAAACCGGCGATCTCAACTTCCTGTAGCGTCATCTGCTCCCGTGTAAAGATTACACGATCATCACAGGTTTTAAGAAAACAGCCATAGAACCAAAATACAGGGGTAAGCTAGACATTTAAAAGAGAATTTGAATATGAACTTAAAAATCAAGATGAAACCAATATAAGACATCCACATAAAACCATCAACTTTCTCATTTCACACGTAACCATCAGGCAATTCACATATTTCACAAATCAATCCAAGAGTCTTTCAATTCATATCAGCAATCAAGTGCCTAACCATTCAATTTCTCAATTCACATACCACTGTGAAATCCACACATTCACATGGTCGCTGTGAAATCCACACATTCACAAGCGTATAGAGGAATCCACACATCCTCCCATTTCACACGTCAGACTTTCCACTGACTCACAACATATGGCCACAAAACTCGTGCGTTGATTAGACCCAGAGATTTGCACCTGTCATACCACACCACTGTGAAATCCACACATTCACATGGTCGCCGTGAAATCACACACATTCACAAGCGTATAGAGGAATCCACACATCCTCACCATCCGAGCATGACAGGGTTAATCCACACCAAACAGGCCGAGCTAGTTCTCTTTCAAACAACCCACCTGCACGGGTGGACCTCCTTCGACTCTCCACCACTGAGTAACTTCATCTACGTGATTCCATTTCCTCAGGAGAGTCAGGATGTCTCATTATAGGATCACCGATCAATACACCTATTACCAACCTTACACGGTATTTCCTTTCCTGAAAATACTATGCCTCGGTCCACAATCACAACATTCAACACATCACATAACACTTCAATGAACGATTTCAGTCACAGAAAAACTCATGCCAAGGTTCAGATTTTCGAATATCACATGCATTTCACATATAAACCTCAACCAGTTCTCAAACAATACAAAAACAGGGGATATTTCAATAACAGATGAAAAACCGGCGATCACCTCAAGGAACCGGCGATCACGAACAGAACTGGGTTTTAAACAAGAACATTTTGAAAACCGGCGACCACGTCGCCCTCAATCATCAAAACAGAATCAATTACAGTAAACACTTCGCATCCAACATCAGAACACCAGAACAAGAAATAAAACCGGCGACCCCGTCGCTCCACATCTAAATCAGCAAATACACAGTTTTCATTTGAAACAAGGCTAGCTTCCCTTACCTGGACTTGCGCAAACACCAGGAGCTCCGAAATCCCACGAAGCTTGAAGAACGCCTTGGCTCTGTTTTTGCGTCTGGTTTGAAGGACTTGCAGAGAACTTCCCAGGTGCTCTAATGGTGGCTGTCGCTCGTCGTACTCTTGTGTGAAGGTGTCCGAATCACAGCGCGAAGGAGAGAAATGGAGGAGAAGAGAGGTAACTCACTCTTTCGCTCCTGAATAACTGAAATGTCTTCCTTCCCTCACCAGTGGGTTTTTCCATCTTAACCCAACCATTCCACAAAAGCCGCTGCCACCAACCACTCTGCAGGGAAGTTGCGTGTACGCTGCACTGAACAGTACAACCACTGTTGTCTCTTGTGCATGCCAACCTCTGCTCTGAACAGTACGACCACTGTTGTCTCTTGTGCATGCCAACATTCTGATGTCACTGTTCTCAACCAACACTTTTTGTCTACGTGTCGCGCGTGCTGCGCGTCTCATGCTGGGAGTCTGGGTCCCACCTTCTCTACGTACAACTCGACATCGCGCGATAACCTTCCACCGATGACTCATCCTGGAGGACGACCGATGTCTCTCTGTGGCGATGTCCACATGCCTCGCGCCCTGGCGATGTCCGCATGCCTCCCGCGCCCCGGCGACGTTCGCATGCCTCTCGCGCCCTGGCGATGCCCGCATGCCTCAGGCCCCGGCGATGCCCGCATGCCTCACGCCCGGCGATGCCCGCGTGCCTCACGCCCGGCGATGCCCACATGCCTCTCGCCCCGGCGATGCCCGCATGCCTCACGCCCCGGCGATGCCCGCATGCCTCACGCCCGGCGATGACCGACGACACGCCTTGCTGAAGGTTCCTCATTGCACTATGTTACGTCCAAGGTATCATCTCCACATGACTCGGTGACGTCGGTAGCTTCACATTTCCAAGGGTAAATTGGCGTTTGCCTTCATGCGCCTATGCATGCAACACTAAGGACGATCTCCAATACTCAAGCATAGAGCTTCGCATGCACAGCGTGTCTAAGGCTTAACCCACACCTTGATGCACGTGGTCTTTGGGAACCCACTATGGTTGATCCAACATCTTGACTACACACTAAGTGTAGTTTCGGCGATCACGTGTACCCTAGGCGACAGGCGACTAGGTACACTACAGGCGATAGGCGTTCTGGTGCAATCAAGGCGACAGGCGATCATGTGCCAGAGAAGTCGGAGATCGCCTACTCTTTTAATTACGGCGATCTCGTAGACTTTTAAGCTATACATCCCTTCCTTTATATTTTTAAATAAAGACATACTTAGAATTCATTTAAAATATACCCTTTTATTCCAATTTAATTTTACAGGTCCTTACATTCTCCCCAACAAGAAAAATTTTCGTCCTCGAAAATTGACTTACCAGAAAAGAGGTAGGGACGCACCTCCCTCCTCTCATACATCCATAGTTATTCATTAGCTAATCTTACCGGTTTCTTACAGTAGAACCACCTCCCGAAAGGGATCAACGCTATACCACCAAATTGGTTGACCTTCGCCTAACATGAGTGTTGCTCGCCTACCCTAACATTAAAGTACCACATATAGGCCTGAAACCTACCGATGACTCCCGGGGAAACTCCGCTTCCCGCTCCAGCTATATGCCCCCTTCATGTACGTAACCACAATGAGCTCATAACTTGACATATCCAAGCAAAATGCAACAGAAACCAAACGCTTGTTGCTCCCTCTTACCTCTCCAATACTTCATCAAATCACATTCCACATCTCTGCATATGGAATATGCTGCCTTAATATCTTTCTAAAAAAAAAATCAACTTCTGCGTCAAAACCATCTATCGATTTCCCAACTGCGGATCTAATTCTCACGTTCCCTAAAGGAACACCTTACATACATCTCTTCCACTTGCTTCTTCGATTCCACCAACTCGGCTGGAGTCATCCTGCAAGGTGTCATTGACACTGGTCCAGCTCCAGGTACCAAATCAGTAGAGAATTCCACTTCTCTCTTAGGAGGTAACCCAGGTACTCCTTCTGGAAATACATCCATCAAACTTTTCACCACATGAATCCTTCTTACGTCCTCCTCGTTCTTCACTTCCCACCGAGCTATGATCACGAAACACCTCGCCCCTCCTTCCGACTCTGATCGCCCATGCTGAGCAGATCTCACATCTGGCCCTTGGAGATCGGAAAACACCACTTTCTGCCTACCGCAAACTATGGGAACGTGATCGGCAGACAGTCAATCCATTCACAGGATAACATCCAGATCCTGCAGAGGTAGACAGATCAAATTCACTTTGAATCTGCGTCCCTCTACTATCACTGAGCATTCGGGGTAACTGTAGAGGTCAACACCTGCCTTGACACAGGTGTAGAGACCAACAGTTTCGAAGGGAACTCCTTCACTAGAAGGTCCAACTCGGCTACACCGACTTGACACAAAAGAGTGTGTCGCTCAGAAACAAACAAAGCTCTTATACTTCTACCAGCAATAAAACAAGCATCATACACCAAATTACCTGACTGGGACGCCTCAGCTCCGGCCATGGCAAACACTCTCCCTGTTGCCTGAGGTCTGCTGCCTTCGTTCCTCACATGCTGGAGTCCACCGGATTGAGTCATCCCATTCCGAGTAGGACAATCTCTAGCAAAGTGGCCCGTCTTCTGGCAGACAAAACATCTTCTCTCTGAATCTTTCTTGGGGCACACCTTGGCTAGGTGTGGTCCACTACAAAGAAAACATTTAAGCTTCCAGGGTTGTTGCTGCTGAGACTGGGGCGGTGCTGCCCCTGCCCTATGCTGTGGAGGTCTCGCATAAGGCTCCAACTGTGGTTGCTGCATCCTCATCTTCCCACTGGAAGAACCCCCTGGGTGTGACCTGATCACCCGAGGATCACCCTTTTCCAGGGTCTCCACCATCTTCGCCTTCTCTACTAAGGCGTGAAATTCTCTGATGCACATCGGGGCTATAGTCCTCTTCAGCCCATGCTTCAGCCCCTCCTCAAACTTCCTACACCTCCAAGCCTCGGAGGTCGCCTGGGTATAAAATCGGGCAAGGTACTCAAACCGAGCAGCATAGGCGTTCACAGACATATCCCCCTGCTCCAACTTTAAGAACTCCGCTTCCCTCGTAAACTTTGCGCTGTCTGGGAAGTATTTCTCCATGAACCTCACCCTGAAGCTTTCCCAGTCCAACACATCCTCCCGTGCCTCCATCATCTGCTGAGCTCCCATCCACCAGAACTCTGCTTCTCCAGATAGCAGATAAGTGGCGAACAACAACTTCTTCTCTTCAGGGCAGGAGGTCGCCCTAAAGATTTTCTCCAACTCTCTGACCCACTGATCTGCTTGATCAGGGGTAGCATTCCCACAGAACTTGGGTGGGTTGTACCTCATGAACTCGCCCAGTCCCATCCGTTCTTGGGGCTGACCGACGGGCGAATTCGTATCTGCCGACCGAGCAGTTTCCCAGTGCTGCATGGTAGCTTGATGGTTCTGCGCCATCGCCGCATTCTGTTGCTGGATGGCACCTGCCATCATCTCAATGGCCCTGGCGATCTGGCCCATCTCAGAAGAAGGTTGGGAAGGGGTAGGAGGTCTACGAGGCATCTTCCTTCTTTCTCAGGTTCCGAAACTACTAGCTTCTATATTCCCTACAACTACAAGAATGAAATCGATAAGGAAATCAATTCATTCAAGGGGGTAACATTACGACCTTACAAGGTCAGCTTCTCAAATTCCTTAGGAATTTGAGTCCATCTACAGAACCATAAAGCTTATAACCTCAAGCAAAACACCAGAACAGCTACTGGTGTGTGATCATCAATCTACACAGCCACTCACAATCAATTACAAGAACACTCAATAACATGAAATAGATCACACCAGAAGTCAAAGTATGCTAAACATTAAACCTCTGAAATTTAGATTGAGAATTACCCCGATCCGGTCATGAGTGTGCACCCTCACCACCTTATCAAGACCCTCTCATTCCAAATACTAAGATTTTAAGTTAGGCATACATTCACTACAGCACACACAAAAAGTTCAATACAAAAACGTTTGAAAACCTTTCACAATAGTTGTTACTTAAAACTCAAATAGATTTTACGAGCAGAAGAAACACAACGGATCCACAGCCCTCAGGTCATCCTAAGGACGAACTGCTCTGATACCATTAATGTAACATCCCGCCAAAACGTTTCACAAATATATATAAATGAAAATATACGTAAAACCAAAGTGTTGAAATGAACATAATTATATATATGTAATGAGGTTTCTCCTCGCAGGGAGTTTAATACAAAACGGTCATTTTCCAAAACTTAAACATAAAAACAGCAAAAACAACCAAACAACCGATCTCCCAACATAAAAGGGCGATCTCCTATCAGGCAGGCGATCTCCTATCAACCAGGCGATCTCCTATCAACCAGGCGATCTCCTATCAAACCGGCGATCTCAACTTCCTGTAGCGTCATCTGCTCCCGTGTAAAGATTACACGATCATCACAGGTTTTAAGAAAACAGCCATAGAACCAAAATACAGGGGTAAGCTAGACATTTAAAAGAGAATTTGAATATGAACTTAAAAATCAAGATGAAACCAATATAAGACATCCACATAAAACCATCAACTTTCTCATTTCACACGTAACCATCAGGCAATTCACATATTTCACAAATCAATCCAAGAGTCTTTCAATTCATATCAGCAATCAAGTGCCTAACCATTCAATTTCTCAATTCACATACCACTGTGAAATCCACACATTCACATGGTCGCTGTGAAATCCACACATTCACAAGCGTATAGAGGAATCCACACATCCTCCCATTTCACACGTCAGACTTTCCACTGACTCACAACATATGGCCACAAAACTCGTGCGTTGATTAGACCCAGAGATTTGCACCTGTCATACCACACCACTGTGAAATCCACACATTCACATGGTCGCCGTGAAATCACACACATTCACAAGCGTATAGAGGAATCCACACATCCTCACCATCCGAGCATGACAGGGTTAATCCACACCAAACAGGCCGAGCTAGTTCTCTTTCAAACAACCCACCTGCACGGGTGGACCTCCTTCGACTCTCCACCACTGAGTAACTTCATCTACGTGATTCCATTTCCTCAGGAGAGTCAGGATGTCTCATTATAGGATCACCGATCAATACACCTATTACCAACCTTACACGGTATTTCCTTTCCTGAAAATACTATGCCTCGGTCCACAATCACAACATTCAACACATCACATAACACTTCAATGAACGATTTCAGTCACAGAAAAACTCATGCCAAGGTTCAGATTTTCGAATATCACATGCATTTCACATATAAACCTCAACCAGTTCTCAAACAATACAAAAACAGGGGATATTTCAATAACAGATGAAAAACCGGCGATCACCTCAAGGAACCGGCGATCACGAACAGAACTGGGTTTTAAACAAGAACATTTTGAAAACCGGCGACCACGTCGCCCTCAATCATCAAAACAGAATCAATTACAGTAAACACTTCGCATCCAACATCAGAACACCAGAACAAGAAATAAAACCGGCGACCCCGTCGCTCCACATCTAAATCAGCAAATACACAGTTTTCATTTGAAACAAGGCTAGCTTCCCTTACCTGGACTTGCGCAAACACCAGGAGCTCCGAAATCCCACGAAGCTTGAAGAACGCCTTGGCTCTGTTTTTGCGTCTGGTTTGAAGGACTTGCAGAGAACTTCCCAGGTGCTCTAATGGTGGCTGTCGCTCGTCGTACTCTTGTGTGAAGGTGTCCGAATCACAGCGCGAAGGAGAGAAATGGAGGAGAAGAGAGGTAACTCACTCTTTCGCTCCTGAATAACTGAAATGTCTTCCTTCCCTCACCAGTGGGTTTTTCCATCTTAACCCAACCATTCCACAAAAGCCGCTGCCACCAACCACTCTGCAGGGAAGTTGCGTGTACGCTGCACTGAACAGTACAACCACTGTTGTCTCTTGTGCATGCCAACCTCTGCTCTGAACAGTACGACCACTGTTGTCTCTTGTGCATGCCAACATTCTGATGTCACTGTTCTCAACCAACACTTTTTGTCTACGTGTCGCGCGTGCTGCGCGTCTCATGCTGGGAGTCTGGGTCCCACCTTCTCTACGTACAACTCGACATCGCGCGATAACCTTCCACCGATGACTCATCCTGGAGGACGACCGATGTCTCTCTGTGGCGATGTCCACATGCCTCGCGCCCTGGCGATGTCCGCATGCCTCCCGCGCCCCGGCGACGTTCGCATGCCTCTCGCGCCCTGGCGATGCCCGCATGCCTCAGGCCCCGGCGATGCCCGCATGCCTCACGCCCGGCGATGCCCGCGTGCCTCACGCCCGGCGATGCCCACATGCCTCTCGCCCCGGCGATGCCCGCATGCCTCACGCCCCGGCGATGCCCGCATGCCTCACGCCCGGCGATGACCGACGACACGCCTTGCTGAAGGTTCCTCATTGCACTATGTTACGTCCAAGGTATCATCTCCACATGACTCGGTGACGTCGGTAGCTTCACATTTCCAAGGGTAAATTGGCGTTTGCCTTCATGCGCCTATGCATGCAACACTAAGGACGATCTCCAATACTCAAGCATAGAGCTTCGCATGCACAGCGTGTCTAAGGCTTAACCCACACCTTGATGCACGTGGTCTTTGGGAACCCACTATGGTTGATCCAACATCTTGACTACACACTAAGTGTAGTTTCGGCGATCACGTGTACCCTAGGCGACAGGCGACTAGGTACACTACAGGCGATAGGCGTTCTGGTGCAATCAAGGCGACAGGCGATCATGTGCCAGAGAAGTCGGAGATCGCCTACTCTTTTAATTACGGCGATCTCGTAGACTTTTAAGCTATACATCCCTTCCTTTATATTTTTAAATAAAGACATACTTAGAATTCATTTAAAATATACCCTTTTATTCCAATTTAATTTTACAGGTCCTTACATTTTGCATGCCAAAGGACAGGGCACGTTGCTAGAGAATGCCCTAACCGGAATGGGGCGACTCAACCCAGTGGTTCTCAGCAGTTGAGAAATGAAGGCAGCAGACCCCAGGCAGCAGGGAGGGTGTTTGCCATGTCAGGAGCAGAAGCGTCCCAATCAGGTAACCTCGTGCAAGGTGTCTGTTTTATATCTGGTAGAAGTGTAGAAGCTTTGTTTGACTCTGGAGCGACACACTCTTTTGTGTCAAGTCGGTGTATAGCCGAGCTGGGCCTCCTAGTGAAGGAGCTGCCTTTTGAACTGTTGGTCTCCACACCTGCATCAGGACAGGTTATGACCTCTACGGTTTGCCCTGAATGTCCAGTAATAGTAGAGGGACGCAGATTCAAAGTGAACTTGATCTGCCTACCTCTTCAGGACCTGGATGTTATCCTGGGAATGGATTGGCTTTCTGCCAATCACGTTCTCATAGATTGCGGTAGGCAGAAAGTGGTGTTGCCCGATCTCCAAGAGCAGGATGTGGTATCTGCTCGGCATGGGCGGTTGGAGATGGAAGAAGGGGCGAGGTGCTTCGTGATGCTAGGTCGGTTGGAAGTGAAGAACAAAGGGGACGTGAGCAGGATACCTGTAGTGAAAGACTTCACGGATGTGTTCCCAGAAGAGGTACCTGGATTACCTCCTATGAGAGAAGTGGAATTCTCCATTGATTTGGTCCCTGGAGCTGGACCAGTGTCAATGGCGCCTTACAGGATGGCCCCAGCCGAGTTGGTGGAGTTAAAGAAGCAAGTGGAAGAGCTGTTGGAGAAACAGTTTATCAGGCCCAGTGTATTTCCATGGGGAGCTCCAGTACTTCTGGTGAAAAAAAAAATGGAGGGTCTCGGCTGTGCATAGACTACAGGCAGTTAAACAAGTTGACCATCAAGAACAAGTACCCTTTACCCAGAATTGATGATTTAATGGATCAAGTAAATGGGGCCTCGGTGTTCTCAAAGATTGATCTGAGATCGGGGTACCATCAAATTTTGGTAAAGGCCGACGATGTCCAGAAAACAGCCTTTAGGTCCCGGTATGGGCACTATGAGTACGTGGTGATGCCGTTTGGAGTGACCAATGCCCCAGCTCTGTTCATGGATTATATGAATAGGATTTTCCGCCCTTTCTTGGATAAGTTTGTGGTAGTCTTCATAGACGACATACTTGTCTATTCAAAGACCGAGGAAGAACATGAAGGACATCTGAGGTCGGTGTTGGAGGTTCTGAGGGAGAAGCAACTCTATGCCAAGTTCTCTAAGTGCGAGTTCTGGCTGAGGGAAGTCAACTTCTTAGGACACGTGATATCTGCCCAGGGGATCTCGGTAGACCCAGCCAAAGTAGAGACAGTGCTGCAGTGGGAACGTCCCAAGACAGTCACTGAGATAAGGAGCTTTGTGGGTTTGGCGGGTTACTATCGGAGATTTATTGAGGACTTTTCCAAGGTGGTGGCTCCGTTAACACAGCTGACCCGTAAGGACCAACCTTTTGCTTGGACCGACCGATGTGAGCTCAGCTTCAGGGAACTAAAGAAAAGGTTGACGAGTGCTGGTGATTCCAGAGGTCGGAAGACCTTTTGACGTCTACTGTGATGCCTCACATCAGGGTCTGGGATGCGTTTTAATGCAAGAGAAAAGGGCAGTCGCCTATGCTTCAAGGCAACTCAAGGTTCATGAGAGGAACTACCCTACGCATGATTTGGAGTTGGCGGCAGTGGTCTTCGCCCTAAAGATCTGGAGGCACTACTTATATGGAGCTCGGTTCCAGGTGTTCAGCGACCATAAGAGCCTGAAATACCTGTTCGATCAGAAGGAACTGAACATGAGGCAAAGAAGGTGGATGGAGTTCCTAAAGGACTACGATTTTCAACTCATGTATCACCCAGGGAAGGCCAATGTAGTGGCAGACGCTTTGAGTAGGAAATCAATGCAAGTAGCCACCATGATGATGGAAGAACAGAAACTGATCGAGCAGTTCAGAGACTTAAACCTTGGGGTAGAACTTCATGTAAATCACATTAGTTGTAGTAAGCTGACTATAACTAATGACTTCATTGGAGAGATCAAGGATAAGCAGTTGGAGGACCCAAGTCTGAGGCGGACTGTGGAGTCGCTAGGGACCGACCAGGCTAGGGACTTTGCGATGGGCGAGGATGAGGTCTTGAGGTTTAATGGCAGAATTTGCGTACCTGCAGACGAAGGGTTGAAGAGGATGATCTTGGATGAAGGTCACAAGAGTCGCCTCAACCTACACCCAGGTATGAACAAGATGTACCATGACTTGAAGGGGTCATTTTGGTGGTCGGGCATGAAGAGAGACATCGCCCAGTATGTTGCAACTTGTCTAACATGTCAGAAGGCGAAGGCAGAGCATCAAAGGCCGGGCGGGCTGTTACAGCGACTGGATATCCCTGAGTGGAAATGGGACAGCATTGCCATGGACTTTGTCACCCATCTGCCTAGATCGGTGAAGGGTCATGAGGCAATCTGGGTCATAGTAGATCGGCTGACAAAGAGTGCCCACTTCCTCCCAGTGAATATGAAGATGCCCATGGAAAGGTTGGCACAACTGTACATCAAGGACATTGTGAGGTTGCATGGAGTGCCTACCAGCATCATTTCGGATAGGGATCCCAGGTTCACTTCGCGGTTTTGGCGGACTCTACAAGATTGCTTAGGAACCAAGTTGAGGATGAGCTCGGCTTATCATCCTCAAACAGATGGGCAGTCGGAGAGAACGATCCAGTCTTTGGAAGATCTGCTAAGGACGTGTGTCTTGGATCATTTGGGAAGTTGGGATGAGGTGTTACCACTGGTGGAGTTTACGTATAATAACAGTCACCACGCCAGCATTGGGATGGCACCTTATGAAGCCCTGTACGGGAGAAAATGCAGGACTCCCTTATGTTGGTATCAGGAGGGCGATGCAATCTTGGTTGGGCCAGAGTTGATTCAGCAAACAACCGAGAAGGTGAAACAGATACAGGGCAGGATGAGAGCTTCTCAAAGCCGGCAGAAGTCCTATGCAGATCAGAGGAGAAGACCTTTGGAGTTTGCTGCTGGAGACCATGTATTTTTGAGAGTGACCCCAACCAAGGGTGTAGGACGAGCTATCAGACCAAAGAAGCTGTCTCCTAAGTTTGTTGGACCTTACCAGATCTTGAGGAAAATTGGTCCAGTAGCCTATGAGATCGCCCTACCTCCACATTTAGCAAATCTGCATAATGTCTTCCACGTATCACAGTTAAGGAAATATCTCGCCGACCCTTGTCACGTGTTGGAGGTGGACGACGTGCAGATCAGGGACGACTTGTCTTTTGAAGCAAGACCAGTCAGGATAGACGATCACCAAAGCAAACAGCTCAGGAGTAAGACCATCCATATGGTTAAGGTGGTGTGGGATGAGAGATCCGGTGATTCGACGTGGGAGTTGGAAGAGAACATGAGAAACGACTATCCACATCTCTTTTCCTTGTAATTCAATTTTCGAGGACGAAAATTTTTGTTGTTAGGGAGATTGTAAGGACCTGGAAAATCTTATTGGAATAAAAGTGATATATTTTAAGTGAATTCTAAGTATGTTTTTATTTAAAATAAAAATGAAGGAAAGTGTAGTTAGAAAGCCATGAGATCGCCTGGAACATGATCACCTGGGCGCGAGAGGCATGCGGGCGTCGCCAAGAGGAGACCTCGGTCGGTCTCCAGGAAGAAGAGACCTCGGTCGGTCTCCAGGAGGAAGAGACCTCGGTCGATCTCCAGGAGGAGGAGACATGAGGACTTCGCCAGCGCGCGAGAGGCATGCGGACATCGCCAGGGCGCGAGGCATGTGGACATCGCCAGGGCGCGAGGCATGTGGGCATCGCCAGGGCGCGAGAGACATGCGGGCATCGCCAGGGGGCGAGACACATGCGGACATCGCCAGGGAGAGAGACATCGGTCGTCTTCCAGAGAGAGACATCGGTCGTCTTCCAGAGAGAGACATCGGTCGTCTTCCAGAGAGATACATCGGTCGTCTTCCAGAGAGAGACATCGGTCGTCTTCCAGAGAGAGACATCGGTCGTCTTCCAGAGAGAGACATCGGTGGAAGGTTATCGCGCGATGTCGAGTTGTACGTAGAGAAGGTGGGACCCAGACTCTCAGCATGGAACGTCCTGCACGTGCGCCACGTAGACAAAAAGGGTGGTTCAGAATAGTGACCTCAGAGTGTTAGCCTGCGCAGAGGCACGCTTAGTAGTACTGTTCAGTGCAGCGTACACGCAACTTCCCTGCAGAGTGGTTGGTGGCAGCGGCTTTTGTGGAATAGTTGGTTTAAGAGGGAAAAACCCACTGCTGAGGGAAAAAAAACATTTCAGTTGTTCAAAAGCCAAAGAGTGAGTTACCTCCTTTCTCCTCCATTTCTCTCCTTCGCGCTGCGACTCTGGCACCTTCACACAAGAGTACGACGAGCGACGGCCGCCATTAGAGCACCGGGGAACTTCTCTGCAAGTCCTTCAAACCAGACGCAAAAACAGAGCCAAGGCATTCTTTAAGCTTCGTTGGGTTTCGGAGCTCCTGGTGTTTTGCGCAAGTTCAGGTAAGGGAAGCTAGCCTTACTTCTAATGAAAACTGTATGTGTGATGATTTTGATGTTGGGGGCGACGTGGTCGCCGGGTGTTCAAACTGTTCTTGCTTTAAACCCAGTTTTGTTCGTGATCGCCGGTTCCTGGAGGTGATCGCCGGTTTTCATCTGTTATTGAATGATCTCCTGTTTTTGTGTTGTTTGAAAACTGTTTGAGATTTAAATGTGATATTCGAAAATCTGAACCTTGGTATGAGTTTTGCTGTGATTGAAATCGTTCATTGAAGTGTTATGTGATGTGTTGAATGTTGTGATTGTGGATCGAGGCATAGTATTTTCAGGAAAGAAAATACCGTGTAAGGTCGTGTAAGAGGTGTATTGATCGGTGATCCTATAATGAGACATCCTGACTCTACTGAGGTAATGAAATCACATAGAGGAAGTTACTCAGTTGTGGAGAGTCGATGGAGGTTCATACGTATGGGTGTCTCGTGTGAAACAGAACGAGTTCGGCCTGTTGTATGGATTAACCTTGTCATACCGTGATAATGAGAATATTGAGATGGTGTGATGCGCATGGCTGTGGGAACTTTCCAGCCCTTTGGTATGACAGGTGCGAATCTCTGGGTCTAATCAACGCACGAGTCTCCGGAAATAGTGGTCAAGTGTCTGGTGTGATGAGTCAGTGGAAAGTCTGACGTGAGAAATGAGAAATGGAATTAATAGACACTTGATTGCTGATGTGAATTGAAATACTCTTGGATTGATTTGTGAAATATGGGTTTTCCTGATAGTCTTGTGGAATATGGAAATGTGATGGCTGATATTGATATGGTTCATGGATGTTGGGAAGTTCTTATGTATGCTCTTGATTCAAAGTTTTCTTAAATATATAGCTTACCCTGTATTTTGTTTCTATGGCTGTTTTCTTAAACCTGTGATGATCGTGCATCTTTACACGGGAGCAGATGAGGTTGCAGGAAGTGGAATTCTCCTGTGAGTGATCGCCGTATGTGGTCGCCTGTTTTCTGTTCTTGCTGGGCGATCGCCCCCTTTTGCCATTTTCTGATAGGCAATCTCCGTTTTCTGTTAGGAGATCGATAGTTTTGTATTTTGCTGTCTTTATGTTTAAGTTTTGGAAAACGACCGTTTTGTATTAAACTCCCTGTGAGGAGAACTCCTTTGTATATATATACAATTATGTTTATTTCAATATATTTGTTTTACCGTTATTTCATATTACGAAAATGCAAAAATGCGAAATGTATTTGGCGGGATGTTACAGAAGGTCTACGTGCCATCTCTTCTTCGTTCTCAGATCTTGAAACTATGAGTTTTCTATATTCCCTACAACTACAAGAATGAGATCGATAAGAAATCAATTCATTCAAGGGGTACCATCTAGACCTTACAAGGTCAGCTTCTCAAATTCCTTAAGAATTTGAGTTCATCAACAGAAACATGAAGGTTATAGCCTCAAGCAAAACACCAGAACAGCTACTGGTGTGCAACCATCAATCCAAACAGCCACTCACAATCAATTACAACCACACTCAATAAAAATGAAATCGATCACACCAGAATTCAAAGTATGCTAAACATTAAACCTCTGGAATTTAGATTGAGAATCACCCTGATCCGGTCATGAGTGTGCACCCTCACCACCTTATCAAGACCCTCTCATTCTAAATACTAAGATTTTCAGTTAGGCATACATTCACTACAGCACACACACAAAATTTCAATACAAAAACGTTTGAAAACCTTTCACAATAGTTGTCACTTAAAACTCAAATAAGTTTTCATGAGCAGAAGAAAACACAATGGATCCACAGCCCTCAGGTCATCCTAAGGACGAACTGCTCTGATACCATTAATGTAACATCCCGCCAAATACATTTCGCATTTTCATAATATGAAATAACGGTAAAACAAATTCATTGAAGTAAACCAAATTGTATATATATCTAAAAGAGTTTCTCCACGCAGGGAGTTTAATACAAAACGGTCATTTTCCAAAACTTAATCAAAATACAGCAAAAACAACAAAACAGCCGATCTCCTGATCAGAAACGGCGATCTCCTGTCAGAACACAGCAAAAGGGTGATCGCCTGGAAATAACAGAAACAGGCGATCTCCTATCAGAACACAGCAAAAGGGTGATTTCCATCCGGCGACCACTCACAGAGGAGCACTACTTCCTGGCACCTCGTCTGCTCCCGTGTAAAAATACACGATCATCACAGGTTTAAGAAACAATCACAGAACCAAAAATACAGGGTAAGCTAGATATTTTCAAAACTTTAAATCAATAGAAAACATAAAACTTCACCAATAACAATCTCATATTCCACAACTCGTCAAGTGCCTATTTGTTACTTCCAATATTCACATTTCACACGTCAGACTTTCCACTGACCCACAATACATAGACACAAGACTCAAAATTCCGGAAAAACTTGTGCGTTGACTCAGGCCCAGAGATTTGCACCTGTCATACCATATCATTGTGAAATGCCACCCAGCCATGTACATACGTGATTCCAATACTATCGCTCTCCCGGTATGACCAGGGTTAATCCATACAACAGGCCGAACTCGTCCTTTTTCAAACGAGGTACCCATACGTATGAACCTCCTTCGACTCTCCACAACTGAGTAACTTCCTCTATGTGATTTCATTACCTCAGTAGAGTCAGGATATCCCTTTTTATATAAGCCCCTAGTCAATACACATACTACACAATCTTACATGGTACTTTCTTTCCTGAAAATACTATGCCTCGATCCATATTCACAACATTCAACACATCACATAACATTTCAACGAATGATCCCAACCAAAACAACAACCATTCCAAGGTTCAGATTTCAAATATCACATGCATTTCACATATAATTCTCAACACAATTCTAAACAACACAAAAACAGGGGATATCCCAATAACAGATGAAAAACCGGCGATCACGTCGCCAAAACACATGAAAACAGAACATCATGAAAAAGGGGTTTAAAACCGGCGACCACGTCGCCCAAACACATAGAACAGAGCATCGCGAAAAGAATATGAAACCGGCGACCACGTCGCCCTCACTTCAGAAACAGCTAGCCTACGGCTTTTATTGAAAGTAAAGCTAGCTTCCCTTACCTGGACTTGCGCAAAACACCAGGAGCTCCGAAACCCAACGAAGCTTAAAGAATGCCTTGGCTCTGTTTTTTCGTCTGGTTTGAAGGACTTGCAGAGAAGTTCCCAGGTGCTCTAATGGTGGCTGTCGCTCGTCGTACTCTTGTGTGAAGGTACCAGAATCGCAGCGTGAAAGAGAGAAATGGAGGAGAAAGGAGGTAGCTCACCCTTTCGTTCTTGAACCACTGCAACGTTTCTTTTTCTCAGAAGTGGGTTTTTGAATCTTAAACCCACTTGCCCACAAAAGCCGCTGCCACCACCCACTCTGCAGGGAAGTTTGCGTATACGCTTCCCTGAACAGTACAACTACGCGTGCCTCTACGCAGGCTGACACTCTGAGGTCACTATTCTGAACCACCCCTTTTGTCTACGTGGCGCGCGTGCAGGACGTTTCATGCTGGGAGTCTGGGTCCCACTTTATCTGTGTGAAACTCGACATCGCGCGATAACCTTTCACCGATGATCACTGGCGCGAAGACTCTCCACCGATGTCCTCCCGCGCGAAGACTCTCCACCGATGACCTTCCGCGCGAAGGCTATCCACCGATGACTCATCCTGGAGGACGACCGATGTCTCTCTCTGGAAGACGACCGATGTCTCTCTTTGGCGATGCCCTCATGCCTCGCGCCCTGACGACGTCTGCATCCCTCGCGCCCTGGCGATGACCGAATGCCTCGCGCCCCGGCGATGCCCGCATGCCTCGCGCCCCGGCGATGCCCGCATGCCTCTCGCGCCCCGGCGATGTCCACATGCCTCTCGCGCCCTGGCGATGTCCGCATGCCTCTCGCGCCCTGCCTCTCGCGCCCTGGCGATGTCCGCATGCCTCTCGCGCCCTGGCGATGTCCGCATGCCTCTCGCGCCCCGGCGATCATGTGCCAGGCGATCTCATAGTCTTCTAAACTACACTTTCCTTCCATTTTCATTTTAAGTACAACCATACTTCGAATCCATTTAAATTATATCCTTTTATTCCAGTAATATTTTCCAGGTCCTTACACCTATCATGGGTGCAAGTACCTTGTCCATCAGTCTTTGGTAGGTGGCACCTGTATTCTTCTACCAAAAGGGCATGACTGTGTAACAATAGCAAGACAGCTCGGTCATGAATGTTGCCTTGCACTCATCCATGGGATGCATCTTAATCTGGTTGTAGCTAGAAAAAGCATCCTGGAAACTGAGCAGCTTGCAGCCTGAGGCACTGTCAACCAAAGCATCAATACTTGGCAAAGGATGGGAGTTCTTTGGGCACGCCTTGTTGAGGTCGGTGAAGTCTACACACATCCTCCACTTCCCATTGGCTTTCTTCACCAACACCACATTCGCTAGCCACTCCGGATATTGGATCTCTCGGATATGACCAGCCCTCAACAACTTCGGCGTCTCTTCCTTGATCACCAATCTCCTCTCTTCATTGAACTTCCTCCTCCTCTGACAGATAGGTCTGACCTGGGGATTCATCGCCAGGCGATGACACAAGAAATCGGGATCGATATCTGGCATGTCTGAGGCGGACCATGTGAAGGCATCCAAGTGTCGCTGTATGACTCCTGCAATTTGGTCTTGTGCGTCTTGGCATAAGGATTTGCCAACCTTGAACACCTTACCTCCGATCTCCCTTTCTAGGATGTCCTCAGCTAGCTTAGGTCATCTCTCTCAGGCGACCTCTGCTCGTGTGACCCCGTCTCCTTCTCGGGGTAGGTCAACAATGGTGCACACCCCATCATGTGATTCCACTAGCCACAATAACATGATTCTTTGATATTCTATGGAATCAACTTGAGTTGGCAAAGATTAGGCACTTTTATAGAAGAGGATCAATGCTCTATATTTCAAGAACTCACCAAATCTTGCACCACAAACCAAACTCACATGGAAGATCCATTTACTATCAATTGAACCGAAAAGAATTGAAGGAAAATAGAAATGAACCGATCAAAACAAATAAAAGGAAGAATAGTTGCTGGAAAACTGAAAATAGAACCAAAAACTCAAGAAAACCAACTC
This sequence comes from Phaseolus coccineus, assembly GCA_037954025.1. Taxonomy (NCBI): domain Eukaryota; kingdom Viridiplantae; phylum Streptophyta; class Magnoliopsida; order Fabales; family Fabaceae; genus Phaseolus; species Phaseolus coccineus. Next base: position 32,371,158 of record CM075680.1, on the reverse strand, counting down.
AAAACATGAACAACTAAAGAGAAGAAAGCAAGGAGAATAGAAAACTTATGAAAATGGATGTAGATTGGTATGAACACGCCACTAGAAGTGATGGATGCTCCTAGATGAGTGTGCTGCCGCCACTTGAGGACACCATGGATCCTTCAAGATAAGACTAGAGAAGAAGGCTCAAAGCTCTCCAATGTTCTCTCAAAATTTGAGTAGAGTTTCTTTTCTATAAAATTCCAATCTGAAAAATACAAAGAGAGCACCTCTATTTATAGCCTAAGGTGCTGAAATGCAAGCTGCACAAATTCAAAAATCTGCCTCCTAAATTGGCGCCAAAAACAAAGCATGAGGAAGGTGTGATCCTTCGCTTATTTGGCACCTCCTTATTTACTTCTACACCTATCTACTAATACTCCCCCCCTAAGACTCCTAACTAAAGACTAAAAGATGCTATAACAATAAAGGTTTCTAATGTTTCCCTCTAAGCACCTTCAACCAAAGAAATTACAAAAAGAGAAAATAATTATTCCCTAGCTCCTAAAGCTTTGAACATGCTTCTTGTAAGCCTTTGAGGTGGGCTTTGACCTCCATGGGCATCCTCTATTTGCGCCTCTACCTCTTCTTGATCTTGTTGATTGGCCTCCATGTCCACTAGAGCTTGATCTCCATCATACTCCCCGAGTTGGAGAGAATTCGACTACGAATTCTGGAGACCTATAGAAAAAGGAGTTAGATCCCTGACATTAAAAGTATGACTACCTAAGAATGTATCAGGCATATCTAACTCATAAGCATTGTTATTAATCTTCTTGAGAATTTGGAAAGGTCCATCCCTTCGGGGCATTAGTTTGGACTTCCTTTGAGTAGGAAAACGATCCTTCCTCAAGTGAAGCCAAACCCAATCACCCTCATCAAACAACAATGCTTTTCTCCTTTTATTGGCAAGTTCAGCATACTTGCCAACCTTCTTCTCAATTCTCTGCTTGATGTCTTTATGCAAAGTTTTCACAAAAGAAGCCTTTTCATCCCCATCTTTGCTCAAGACATCTCCAAGAAGAGGAATAGGAAGAAGATCAAGAGGTGTTAGGGGATTAAACCCATAGACAACCTCAAAAGGAGAATGTGAGGTGGTAGAATTTACTACACGATTATATGCAAACTCAACATGGGGTAGTAAATTCTCCCACACTCTAGGATTTCCCGAAATAAAACATCTCAATAGTTGTCCCAAAGTTCTATTCACCACCTCGGTTTGACCATCAGTTTGTGGGTGGCAAGTGGTAGAAAATAAAAGCTTAGTCCCAAGCTTGCCCCATAAGGTCTTCCAAAAGTGACTCAAGAACTTGGGATCTCTATCAGATACTATAGATCTAGGGATCCCATACAAGCGAACCACTTCTTGGAAGAAGAGGTTTGCAATGTGGCATGCATCATCCACTTTGTGGCAAGGAATAAAGTGAGCCATCTTTGAAAAACGATCCACTACCACAAAATGGAGTTCTTTCCCTTTGTAGTCTTGGGTAAGCCTAAGATGAAATCCATAGATATATCTACCCAAGGCATTGAAGGGATAGGAAGAGGAGTATATAGACCATGGGGGTGCATCTTAGACTTAGCTTTTCGGCAAGCTATGTGATCCGGTCGGTCATCGGTAGTCGATGACATCAGCAGCAGTTGACCACGTGGACCGTTCACAGGGTGACACGTGGTAGAGGATAGCAGGTGAATCAGGGAGGCGATCACTCAGAATGGTGATCGGTGGTCGGTTGCTAAGGGACCATCACCCGCAGATCAGCGTCAGATGAGCGCCTGGAGGCAGAGCGCGATGCGCGCCTGGAGGCAGAGCGCCTGGAAGCAGAGCGCGAGAAGTAAAGAGGCACTGATCAGTCATCGGGGGTTTCCTGTTAACACACAGTTAAGCTGGGACCCAGGCTCCCAGCGAGAGCATTACGCAAGAAGTACAGGTCAAGTAATCGCCTATCGCCTTGAGGATGAGTAATCGCCTATCGCCTTGAGGATCAGTAATCGCCTATCGCCATGTGTGAGGATGAATAATCGCCTATCGCCGTGTGTGAAGATCAGTAATCGCCTAGATTGCACATGATCGCCGTGTGTGAAGGTTAGGAGATCAGGTGGTCAGCAAGTCGCCGAAGGAGCACATCGCCGGGAATTTAAGAAGGCTTGGCAAGCACTTGTTGTATGGTCTAAATACAGAGGATAAGTGGCATGTCAGCCACCATGTGTAGTGTGAGCTGTGATACCCAGTGTTAACCAGCTCGCCATGTTAAGGTTGCGCCCAGGGTAGCCTGTGCACTGAGCTACTCCCTGTGTGGATAACTTAGTCGCAGGAGCAAAGTGAAGGTAACGTTTCAGCTGCAGGTACTCCAGATGGTGACACGTGTATGACCAGATGTTATCCACGTGTCAAGAGGAATAACCGTCAGGAGAGAGAAAGACTCAGGTATATATACGAAATTCTTAACAGAATAGAGGGGGATTGATTTTCGGTGGTGATTCACTTGTACACGGTTCTAAGTTTTCTTTGAAGTTCTTTGTTGATTCACTCACTGACTTGAGCATCGGAGCGTGACCAGCCGCAGAGGCGCCATATTGTCCTTTCAGGTGTCTTGGAGGATTCTCAGGTGGAGGTCATTGATGTGCTTGGCGTGAAGCTGGTGAGAACGAGGTTCGAGAAGGAGAAGCTCTAGCGCTTTGGTCAAGATGCTGGATCACTATGCACTTATCACACAAACTATGAACATGTTTATGCATAAGAGGCCAAAAGAAATGTTCATGCAACACATCCAAAGTTTTAGCAACCCCAAAATGTCCCATTAAACCCCCCTCATGAGCTTTTCTAACAAGAGATAATCTAATAGAGCATTGAGGAACATGATCCCGCCGCTTGACTCGAACGTCAACACTCCTCCACTCAGCTCCAAACCCTCCAAGAAACCTGAAAGAACAGAAAGGCGCCTCTGCGGCCGGTGTAGCTCCGACGCTCAAGTCAGTGGACAAATCAACAAATTCTTTCAAAGAAAACTAGGAACCGTGCAAGTCAGTTGTTACTCAAAATGAATCCCCCCTTAATACCGTTAGGAATTCTGCATATATACCTGTGTTTTTCTCTCTCCTGACGGTTATTCCTCTTGACACGTGGACCGCATCTGGTCGTACACGTGTCACCATCTGGAATACCTGCAACTCAAACATTACTTTCCGTTTACTCCTGCGACTAAGTTATCCACACAGGGAGTAACTTAGCATGCAGGCTACTCTGGTCACAGCTTTAAAGCTGGCTAACACTGGTTATTACGGTTCTCAGCGCACACGGGCCAATACACTCCTTATCTCCTGTATTTAGACCATGTAATAAATGTTCACCAAGTCTTCTCCAATACCCGGCGATGACATCTTCCGGCGACGTCCTCTCTCGGCGATCACGCGATATCCAGGCGTTTACTGATCTCATACGAGAGAAGTAGGAGACCGCCGCCTTCTTCAACAAACGGCGATTCCCTCAACTTCCAAGCTACATTCTCTCTTATCTTGTCGTTCCACGTGGCAATCTACTGCTGAAGTCATCGACTACCGATGACCGACCGTAACAGTTCTCGCCGGGAACCCTGGTCTCCACATAACACGCGTTGGCAAGAACCCCGATGACCGATCGCCCTCTGCATGCGCTTACGACCGACCGGTGCCTCACAACTATCCACCGACGTCCGTGCGGTGCCTCATGACCATCCACCGACGTCCGTGCGGTGCCTCCTGACTATCCACCGACGTCCGTGCGGTGCCTCATAACTTCCCCCGATGACCGGGCGGGGCCTTATAACTTCCCCCGATGACCGTACGGTGCCTCCTGACTACCCACCGACGTCCGTGCGGTGCCTACTGGCGCCTATCTAGGCACCGCTCTGGGGGTGGCGGCCACTAGATATCTGACTACCGATCACCGTTGTAAGCAATATCCTCCCTGATTCACTTGCTCTTTCTACCACGTGCCACTCTGTGTATGGTCCATGTGGTCACCTGCTGCTGACGTCATCAACTACTGATGACCGACTGGAACACAAGCCCCCCAGTCTCGAGCTGTGAACCTGTTCACAGCAAAGAGGCTAAGAAGTCGTCCTCTGGCGGTCTACAGGAGCGCACACTCTGGCAATAACACTGTTTCATTTCTTCCTCTTCGCCTTCAGACATTCAAAGCATCTCTCTGTGACACCTTTCGACTTCTTCAACCTCCAAACTTTGTCCGACGTCCTTCTGATCACCCAAAGGTAACCTCTTATCTCTTCTACTAACGACTGATCACCCGCTAATCCAAGCTGCCTGCTAGGTCCACTCCACGTGGCTTTGGTCCATGCTGCGGGACCCAGCTGACATGGATCACCCTTTGTTATCTGTTCTTCGACGACCGAGGTCTGGCCACTACAGAACATGTTCTCGCCGGTTGACTCCGCCGTCAGCTGAATCTGCGACACTCACACACCTCCTTCCTCACCTTGGTCTGTGCTCGATTCCGCACCTGCAAAAGAGAAAGGGGGGGCGCCCTCGCGGCCGTGTGCACTCCGACGCTCAAGTCAATATGGGGCAAGAAACATCAAAGTATTAATTCTCTATGTGTTTAGGTCTAGAAACTGCGTACCTCTGTGAAGTATATTACTGTTCCTTATATAGCCTGGGCTGTGCCGCTAACCCTAATTAGGGTTTACTGCGCTGCTAGCCATATTTAGGGTTTACTGGAATACCCTTGCGCCGCTATCACCCAGTCTTGGGGTAATCTAGCACATAGGGTTTCCTTCTCTGGAGTGCAAACACTGATAGGCCGCTATCACCCTCTCTCTGTGGCAGGCGATGACCGATCACCCTCTCTGCGGAACAGGCGATGACCGATCACCCTCTCTGCGGAGCAGGTGATGACCGATCACCCCTCTCTGTGAGAACAGGCTGATGACCGATCTCCCTCTCTCTGCGGGAACAGGCTGATGACCGATCACCCCTCTCTGTGAGAACAGGCTGATGACCGATCTCCCTCTCTCTGTGGGAACAGGCTGATGACCGATCACCCCTCTCTGTGAGAACAGGCTGATGACCGATCACCCCTCTTTGTGTTCCGGACGACCGAGCTCTGGCCACTACACAAGCCCCCCAGGCTCGAGTTGTGACTTGCTTCAACGAAGAGCCTTACAGCTCGCCCAGTCGACCTATGTGGCATGACTCGACGTGGTCAATTGCCGATGACCGACCGGATCACAAGCCCCCCAGTCTCACGCTGTTAACTTGTTTCAGCGAAGAGACTAAGTCATCGACTCCTTCACTATCTGCTCTCGGTGCCCGAGGACCAGCATTTGGCATCATCGCCAGAGACTCTTCTGATCTGGTACTCGCCGAATTATCTTTGGGCGATTTCCTTTCTCTTACTCTTCTTGATCCACGTGTCCTCCTCAAGCCCCGCTCTAGGAAGCGGAGGGTGAGGTCTTTCTCATCTCGCCTCACTTGCTCAAAGGCAAGGAGGTCTTCCTCTGTTGCCTTAGCCTCGCTGTACAAAGTCGAGGTGAGGACTTTTTCTGTGAACCATACTGTTCTTCTCCTTTCTTTAATATGGTAGAAGAGGTTCTTTTTACAGTTTAACACAAATATGTCTCTCTAAATTCTTCTCTTTATTGGGCGACCTCGTTAAAAAGAGTGTCCCCTAGACTGAAAAATACGATTGTGTTAAAACATGTATCTATTAACTGAAATAAAACTTGGAGGCGAGCTCCGCTGGGAGGCGTGCTCCTCTGGGAGGCGTGCTCCTCTGGGAGGCGTGCTCCGCTGGGAGGCGTGCTCCTCTGGGAGGCGTGCTCCTCTGGGAGGCGTGCTCCTCTGGGAGGCGTGCTCCTCTGGGAGGCGTGCTCCTCTGGGAGGCGTGCTCCTCTGGGAGGCGTGCTCCTCTGGGAGGCGTGCTCCTCTGGGAGGCGTGCTCCGCTGGGAGGCGTGCTCCTCTGGGAGGCGTGCTCCTATGGGAGGCGTGCTTTACTGGGAGGCATGCTCCTCTGGGAGGCGTGCTCCTCTTCCTGAAAATCCCCCTGAGATGGTGTAGATTTCTCCATGAATGGGCACCTCGTGCCTCTCGTCTCCCATTGGGTTTGTTGCCGCCGTGTCTCCCTGTGATTCCTGCAGGTAGGGCGCTAAAAAGCCGCTTTTTACCAGGTCATCTAACTGATAACCTAAGCTGAGGCAGTTGCGCAGATTGTGGCCTTGGGCTTGATGGAAATCACACCAATGGCTTTTCCGAGGTCCGACTGGTCCCTCGGCCTTCTGGGGAGGCTTCAACTTGCTTGCCACCTCAGGGATGGTGATGAGCTCCTTGAGGCTGACCTTGAAGCTGTGCCGGGTTGGTCTGGGCCTTCTGGACTCGTAGGGTGCGTGTCTATCCTTCTTCTCTGCGGCCACATGCACCCTTAGGGGTTGGGCGCGTACTGGGGCGCGAGGTTTGGAGAGGTCGCCCCTTGTACGCTTTTCGGCGACTCTTCCTTCTGCCATGATGCGGGCGAGCGCCCTGCACTGTATCTCATCAAATGTCCTTGCTGGACATCGTATGAGTGCGTCGCTGAATGGTCCAGGAAGGATTCCCCTCTCGAAGGCATGCACTATCACGGCGTCGTCCTTGGTTGGCAGTCTCACCACCAATGCCGCGAACCGGTTGAGGAAATCCTTCAGTGGTTCTTCCTGGAACTGCTTTACATCAAAGAGGTCGAACGCAACCGGCATCCGAGCCCGATTGACAATGAACTGCCTTTTGAACAATCCTGCAAACTGCTCGAAGGATGTAACGTGTCCGTCTGGGAGTCCCACGAACCAGTTCAGCGCTGTCCCTGCAAAGGTACCCATGAACAGCTTGCAGTGCATGGCATCAGTCCCCCCAGAGATCATCATCTGCGTATGGAACGCTGTGATGTGGGCTTCTGGATCTTCTACGCCTGTAAAGGTAATCTTTGGGATTACGAAAGACGCTGGTATTACTGTCTGCATGATCTCCTGCGAGAAAGGCATAGGTCGGGGCCTGGCTGGAGGCATGGCCCCCTGTCCCGCTGCGGCCCTTTCTCCCATTCCTCTCCTCAGTTCCTCGTTGGCTCTCCGCAGCTCCTCATTCGCCGCCAAAGACGCGTTCAGGTCGGCCCTAAACTGCTCCTGCTTTAAGGCCTGATCAGCGCTGGAGGCGGTGAACGCCTGCTGGAGATTGCGGATTGTCTCCATTAGCTCCTGGATGGTGGCGGTGTGATTACCATCGCCTCCTCCAGTGGCACCTTGCCTAGTGCTTCTCATGCTGTCTGGCTTTCCTCTTCACAACTGTGGATGGGACCTTGATTTACTCGGCCCCACGGTGGGCGCCAAATGTTCTCGCCGGTTGACTCCGCCGTCAGCTGAATCTGCGACACTCACACACCTCCTTCCTCACCTTGGTCTGTGCTCGATTCCGCACCTGCAAAAGAGAAAGGGGGGGCGCCCTCGCGGCCGTGTGCACTCCGACGCTCAAGTCAATATGGGGCAAGAAACATCAAAGTATTAATTCTCTATGTGTTTAGGTCTAGAAACTGCGTACCTCTGTGAAGTATATTACTGTTCCTTATATAGCCTGGGCTGTGCCGCTAACCCTAATTAGGGTTTACTGCGCTGCTAGCCATATTTAGGGTTTACTGGAATACCCTTGCGCCGCTATCACCCAGTCTTGGGGTAATCTAGCACATAGGGTTTCCTTCTCTGGAGTGCAAACACTGATAGGCCGCTATCACCCTCTCTCTGTGGCAGGCGATGACCGATCACCCTCTCTGCGGAACAGGCGATGACCGATCACCCTCTCTGCGGAGCAGGTGATGACCGATCACCCCTCTCTGTGAGAACAGGCTGATGACCGATCTCCCTCTCTCTGCGGGAACAGGCTGATGACCGATCACCCCTCTCTGTGAGAACAGGCTGATGACCGATCTCCCTCTCTCTGTGGGAACAGGCTGATGACCGATCACCCCTCTCTGTGAGAACAGGCTGATGACCGATCACCCCTCTTTGTGTTCCGGACGACCGAGCTCTGGCCACTACACAAGCCCCCCAGGCTCGAGTTGTGACTTGCTTCAACGAAGAGCCTTACAGCTCGCCCAGTCGACCTATGTGGCATGACTCGACGTGGTCAATTGCCGATGACCGACCGGATCACAAGCCCCCCAGTCTCACGCTGTTAACTTGTTTCAGCGAAGAGACTAAGTCATCGACTCCTTCACTATCTGCTCTCGGTGCCCGAGGACCAGCATTTGGCATCATCGCCAGAGACTCTTCTGATCTGGTACTCGCCGAATTATCTTTGGGCGATTTCCTTTCTCTTACTCTTCTTGATCCACGTGTCCTCCTCAAGCCCCGCTCTAGGAAGCGGAGGGTGAGGTCTTTCTCATCTCGCCTCACTTGCTCAAAGGCAAGGAGGTCTTCCTCTGTTGCCTCAGCCTCGCTGTACAAAGTCGAGGTGAGGACTTTTTCTGTGAACCATACTGTTCTTCTCCTTTCTTTAATATGGTAGAAGAGGTTCTTTTTACAGTTTAACACAAATATGTCTCTCTAAATTCTTCTCTTTATTGGGCGACCTCGTTAAAAAGAGTGTCCCCTAGACTGAAAAATACGATTGTGTTAAAACATGTATCTATTAACTGAAATAAAACTTGGAGGCGAGCTCCGCTGGGAGGCGTGCTCCTCTGGGAGGCGTGCTCCTCTGGGAGGCGTGCTCCGCTGGGAGGCGTGCTCCTCTGGGAGGCGTGCTCCTCTGGGAGGCGTGCTCCTCTGGGAGGCGTGCTCCTCTGGGAGGCGTGCTCCTCTGGGAGGCGTGCTCCTCTGGGAGGCGTGCTCCTCTGGGAGGCGTGCTCCTCTGGGAGGCGTGCTCCGCTGGGAGGCGTGCTCCTCTGGGAGGCGTGCTCCTATGGGAGGCGTGCTTTACTGGGAGGCATGCTCCTCTGGGAGGCGTGCTCCTCTTCCTGAAAATCCCCCTGAGATGGTGTAGATTTCTCCATGAATGGGCACCTCGTGCCTCTCGTCTCCCATTGGGTTTGTTGCCGCCGTGTCTCCCTGTGATTCCTGCAGGTAGGGCGCTAAAAAGCCGCTTTTTACCAGGTCATCTAACTGATAACCTAAGCTGAGGCAGTTGCGCAGATTGTGGCCTTGGGCTTGATGGAAATCACACCAATGGCTTTTTCGAGGTCCGACTGGTCCCTCGGCCTTCTGGGGAGGCTTCAACTTGCTTGCCACCTCAGGGATGGTGATGAGCTCCTTGAGGCTGACCTTGAAGCTGTGCCGGGTTGGTCTGGGCCTTCTGGACTCGTAGGGTGCGTGTCTATCCTTCTTCTCTGCGGCCACATGCACCCTTAGGGGTTGGGCGCGTACTGGGGCGCGAGGTTTGGAGAGGTCGCCCCTTGTACGCTTTTCGGCGACTCTTCCTTCTGCCATGATGCGGGCGAGCGCCCTGCACTGTATCTCATCAAATGTCCTTGCTGGACATCGTATGAGTGCGTCGCTGAATGGTCCAGGAAGGATTCCCCTCTCGAAGGCATGCACTATCACGGCGTCGTCCTTGGTTGGCAGTCTCACCACCAATGCCGCGAACCGGTTGAGGAAATCCTTCAGTGGTTCTTCCTGGAACTGCTTTACATCAAAGAGGTCGAACGCAACCGGCATCCGAGCCCGATTGACAATGAACTGCCTTTTGAACAATCCTGCAAACTGCTCGAAGGATGTAACGTGTCCGTCTGGGAGTCCCACGAACCAGTTCAGCGCTGTCCCTGCAAAGGTACCCATGAACAGCTTGCAGTGCATGGCATCAGTCCCCCCAGAGATCATCATCTGCGTATGGAACGCTGTGATGTGGGCTTCTGGATCTTCTACGCCTGTAAAGGTAATCTTTGGGATTACGAAAGACGCTGGTATTACTGTCTGCATGATCTCCTACGAGAAAGGCATAGGTCGGGGCCTGGCTGGAGGCATGGCCCCCTGTCCCGCTGCGGCCCTTTCTCCCATTCCTCTCCTCAGTTCCTCGTTGGCTCTCCGCAGCTCCTCATTCGCCGCCAAAGACGCGTTCAGGTCGGCCCTAAACTGCTCCTGCTTTAAGGCCTGATCAGCGCTGGAGGCGGTGAACGCCTGCTGGAGATTGCGGATTGTCTCCATTAGCTCCTGGATGGTGGCGGTGTGATTACCATCGCCTCCTCCAGTGGCACCTTGCCTAGTGCTTCTCATGCTGTCTGGCTTTCCTCTTCACAACTGTGGATGGGACCTTGATTTACTCGGCCCCACGGTGGGCGCCAAATGTTCTCGCCGGTTGACTCCGCCGTCAGCTGAATCTGCGACACTCACACACCTCCTTCCTCACCTTGGTCTGTGCTCGATTCCGCACCTGCAAAAGAGAAAGGGGGGGCGCCCTCGCGGCCGTGTGCACTCCGACGCTCAAGTCAATATGGGGCAAGAAACATCAAAGTATTAATTCTCTATGTGTTTAGGTCTAGAAACTGCGTACCTCTGTGAAGTATATTACTGTTCCTTATATAGCCTGGGCTGTGCCGCTAACCCTAATTAGGGTTTACTGCGCTGCTAGCCATATTTAGGGTTTACTGGAATACCCTTGCGCCGCTATCACCCAGTCTTGGGGTAATCTAGCACATAGGGTTTCCTTCTCTGGAGTGCAAACACTGATAGGCCGCTATCACCCTCTCTCTGTGGCAGGCGATGACCGATCACCCTCTCTGCGGAACAGGCGATGACCGATCACCCTCTCTGCGGAGCAGGTGATGACCGATCACCCCTCTCTGTGAGAACAGGCTGATGACCGATCTCCCTCTCTCTGCGGGAACAGGCTGATGACCGATCACCCCTCTCTGTGAGAACAGGCTGATGACCGATCTCCCTCTCTCTGTGGGAACAGGCTGATGACCGATCACCCCTCTCTGTGAGAACAGGCTGATGACCGATCACCCCTCTTTGTGTTCCGGACGACCGAGCTCTGGCCACTACACAAGCCCCCCAGGCTCGAGTTGTGACTTGCTTCAACGAAGAGCCTTACAGCTCGCCCAGTCGACCTATGTGGCATGACTCGACGTGGTCAATTGCCGATGACCGACCGGATCACAAGCCCCCCAGTCTCACGCTGTTAACTTGTTTCAGCGAAGAGACTAAGTCATCGACTCCTTCACTATCTGCTCTCGGTGCCCGAGGACCAGCATTTGGCATCATCGCCAGAGACTCTTCTGATCTGGTACTCGCCGAATTATCTTTGGGCGATTTCCTTTCTCTTACTCTTCTTGATCCACGTGTCCTCCTCAAGCCCCGCTCTAGGAAGCGGAGGGTGAGGTCTTTCTCATCTCGCCTCACTTGCTCAAAGGCAAGGAGGTCTTCCTCTGTTGCCTCAGCCTCGCTGTACAAAGTCGAGGTGAGGACTTTTTCTGTGAACCATACTGTTCTTCTCCTTTCTTTAATATGGTAGAAGAGGTTCTTTTTACAGTTTAACACAAATATGTCTCTCTAAATTCTTCTCTTTATTGGGCGACCTCGTTAAAAAGAGTGTCCCCTAGACTGAAAAATACGATTGTGTTAAAACATGTATCTATTAACTGAAATAAAACTTGGAGGCGAGCTCCGCTGGGAGGCGTGCTCCTCTGGGAGGCGTGCTCCTCTGGGAGGCGTGCTCCGCTGGGAGGCGTGCTCCTCTGGGAGGCGTGCTCCTCTGGGAGGCGTGCTCCTCTGGGAGGCGTGCTCCTCTGGGAGGCGTGCTCCTCTGGGAGGCGTGCTCCTCTGGGAGGCGTGCTCCTCTGGGAGGCGTGCTCCTCTGGGAGGCGTGCTCCGCTGGGAGGCGTGCTCCTCTGGGAGGCGTGCTCCTATGGGAGGCGTGCTTTACTGGGAGGCATGCTCCTCTGGGAGGCGTGCTCCTCTTCCTGAAAATCCCCCTGAGATGGTGTAGATTTCTCCATGAATGGGCACCTCGTGCCTCTCGTCTCCCATTGGGTTTGTTGCCGCCGTGTCTCCCTGTGATTCCTGCAGGTAGGGCGCTAAAAAGCCGCTTTTTACCAGGTCATCTAACTGATAACCTAAGCTGAGGCAGTTGCGCAGATTGTGGCCTTGGGCTTGATGGAAATCACACCAATGGCTTTTCCGAGGTCCGACTGGTCCCTCGGCCTTCTGGGGAGGCTTCAACTTGCTTGCCACCTCAGGGATGGTGATGAGCTCCTTGAGGCTGACCTTGAAGCTGTGCCGGGTTGGTCTGGGCCTTCTGGACTCGTAGGGTGCGTGTCTATCCTTCTTCTCTGCGGCCACATGCACCCTTAGGGGTTGGGCGCGTACTGGGGCGCGAGGTTTGGAGAGGTCGCCCCTTGTACGCTTTTCGGCGACTCTTCCTTCTGCCATGATGCGGGCGAGCGCCCTGCACTGTATCTCATCAAATGTCCTTGCTGGACATCGTATGAGTGCGTCGCTGAATGGTCCAGGAAGGATTCCCCTCTCGAAGGCATGCACTATCACGGCGTCGTCCTTGGTTGGCAGTCTCACCACCAATGCCGCGAACCGGTTGAGGAAATCCTTCAGTGGTTCTTCCTGGAACTGCTTTACATCAAAGAGGTCGAACGCAACCGGCATCCGAGCCCGATTGACAATGAACTGCCTTTTGAACAATCCTGCAAACTGCTCGAAGGATGTAACGTGTCCGTCTGGGAGTCCCACGAACCAGTTCAGCGCTGTCCCTGCAAAGGTACCCATGAACAGCTTGCAGTGCATGGCATCAGTCCCCCCAGAGATCATCATCTGCGTATGGAACGCTGTGATGTGGGCTTCTGGATCTTCTACGCCTGTAAAGGTAATCTTTGGGATTACGAAAGACGCTGGTATTACTGTCTGCATGATCTCCTGCGAGAAAGGCATAGGTCGGGGCCTGGCTGGAGGCATGGCCCCCTGTCCCGCTGCGGCCCTTTCTCCCATTCCTCTCCTCAGTTCCTCGTTGGCTCTCCGCAGCTCCTCATTCGCCGCCAAAGACGCGTTCAGGTCGGCCCTAAACTGCTCCTGCTTTAAGGCCTGATCAGCGCTGGAGGCGGTGAACGCCTGCTGGAGATTGCGGATTGTCTCCATTAGCTCCTGGATGGTGGCGGTGTGATTACCATCGCCTCCTCCAGTGGCACCTTGCCTAGTGCTTCTCATGCTGTCTGGCTTTCCTCTTCACAACTGTGGATGGGACCTTGATTTACTCGGCCCCACGGTGGGCGCCAAATGTTCTCGCCGGTTGACTCCGCCGTCAGCTGAATCTGCGACACTCACACACCTCCTTCCTCACCTTGGTCTGTGCTCGATTCCGCACCTGCAAAAGAGAAAGGGGGGGCGCCCTCGCGGCCGTGTGCACTCCGACGCTCAAGTCAATATGGGGCAAGAAACATCAAAGTATTAATTCTCTATGTGTTTAGGTCTAGAAACTGCGTACCTCTGTGAAGTATATTACTGTTCCTTATATAGCCTGGGCTGTGCCGCTAACCCTAATTAGGGTTTACTGCGCTGCTAGCCATATTTAGGGTTTACTGGAATACCCTTGCGCCGCTATCACCCAGTCTTGGGGTAATCTAGCACATAGGGTTTCCTTCTCTGGAGTGCAAACACTGATAGGCCGCTATCACCCTCTCTCTGTGGCAGGCGATGACCGATCACCCTCTCTGCGGAACAGGCGATGACCGATCACCCTCTCTGCGGAGCAGGTGATGACCGATCACCCCTCTCTGTGAGAACAGGCTGATGACCGATCTCCCTCTCTCTGCGGGAACAGGCTGATGACCGATCACCCCTCTCTGTGAGAACAGGCTGATGACCGATCTCCCTCTCTCTGTGGGAACAGGCTGATGACCGATCACCCCTCTCTGTGAGAACAGGCTGATGACTGATCACCCCTCTTTGTGTTCCGGACGACCGAGCTCTGGCCACTACAGAACACAAAGACGTTTTCCTTTAAAAAGAAAGCCATTTTGTATAAAAAAAATCTTTGTAATCCTCCCTTAAGACACTCTTGATAGATGAGAGAAAAATCAAGGTCATCATGATAAAGTTCCTTAATGTGATCAAAACCAAGATATTGAGAGCTTAAAAGATTTAGCAAAGTATATCTTCTAGAAAGAGCATCCGCCACAATGTTTACTTTGCCTTGCTTGTGTTTGATCACATAAGGAAATTGCTTAATGAATTCCACCCACTTAGCATGCCTCTTGTTAAGCTTGTTTTGGCTTTTCAAATATTTAAGAGATTCATGATCACTATGTATCACAAACTCTTTGGGAAAAAGATAGTGTTGCCAAGTGAAAAAAACCCTAACAAGTGCATATAATTCTTTATCATAAGTGGAATAATTGAGATGACTTCCTTTCAATTTCTCACTGAAATAGGCTATGGGGTGGCCCTCTTGAAGGAGAACAGCCCCAATACCTATGCTAGAAGCATCACACTCAATCTCAAATGTCTTAGTGAAATTAGGAAGGGCCAAGATGGGAGCATTAGTCAATTTTTCTTTCAAAGTTTCAAAGGCTTTGTGTTGTGCTTCTCCCCATTGAAAGACCACATCCTTTTTCACTATGTCATTGAGTGGTGCAGCAATGGTACCAAAGTTTGGGACAAATCTTCTATAGAAAGAAGCAGGTCCATGAAAACTTCGGACCTCATTCAAAGATTTCGGTGTAGGCCAATTTTGAATGGCCATCACCTTTGTTTTGTCCACATGGACCCCTTTGCAACTCACAACAAACCCTAGGAATTCTATATGATCAAGAGCAAACATACATTTAGCAATATTAGCATACAAATGTTCCTTCCTAAGGGTTTCTAAAACTTGCCTAACATGCAACCTATGTTCATCCAAAGATAAGCTATAAATGAGAATGTCATCAAAGTAAACAACAACAAACTTACCAATGAATGGTCTAAGAACATGATGCATGAGGCGCATGAAGGTACTTGGTGCATTAGTTAAACCAAAGGGCATAACTAACCACTCATATAGACCAAAGTTGGTCTTAAAAGCCGTCTTCCATTCATCACCCGGTTTGATACGGATTTGATTGTAGCCGCTTTTAAGATCAATCTTTGAAAAGATTTTTGAACCATGCAATTCATCCAACAAATCATCAAGCCTAGGTATGGGATGCCTATACTGAATTGTAATGTTATTTATGGCCCTACAATCCAAACACATTCGCCATGTGCCATCCTTTTTAGGCACTAAGATGATAGGCATAGCACAAGGACTCATGCTATCTTGAACCCACCCTTTTTCAATCAAAGCCTCAACTTGTTGGCGAATTTCCTGGGTTTCACTTGGATTGGTTCTATATGCTGGACGGTTTGGTAAAGAAGAGCCCGGTATCAAATCAATTTGGTGCTCAATCCCTCTCAAAGGTAGAAGTCCTTTTGGAGGATCTTGAAACACATCTTGAAACTCTTCTACCAAATTTTCCAAGCAATGAGAACTATCAACAAGGGGTTTTAACTTAAGAGTTCTAGGGATGGCTAAGAAAAGAGGATGATGAGCCACTATTTCCCTTTGAATCTCATGCTTAGACACAAGGAGTGTAGGCTTAGAACTCTTATCTTTTTTATCTTTTTTATCTTTTTCATCTTTTTCACTCTCCCTTTTTTTCTTCATAATAACTTGGTCCTCATGGACTTCTCTTGGAGAGAGAGATTTTAAAGTAACCTTGTGACCATGGAATTCAAAAGATAGTCTGTTGGTAAAGCCATCATGTAAAACTTTTCTATCAAATTGCCAAGGACTTCCCAAAAGAACATGAGTGGCTTCCATGGGCACAACATCACATAATACCTCATGTTTGTATTTTCCAATGGAGAAATGGATGAGGACTTGTTTATTTACAACTATTTCTCCTACTTCACTAAGCCATTGTAATTTATAGGGCTTTGTATGAGAGATGGTAAGTAAAGCAAGTTTCTCTACCACTCTTGTACTTGCCACATTTGCACAACTACCCCCATCCACTATCAAAGAACAAATGTTGTTTTGAATAAGACATCTTGTGTGGAAAATATTTTCCCTTTGACTTTCATCAAAAGGTTGTGAAACTTGCCCAAGAAGTCTTCTCACAACTAACAAATCTCCTTCAAGTGGACACTCACTTTCTTCCTCACTAGATGTATGAGAATGCAATGAATGCGTAGGAGAATCCGAATCATGCTCACTAACTACAATGCCCTCATGTATGTACATACTTCGTTTAGAAGGACAATTTGCAGCAATATGACCATAACCCAAACATTTAAAGCATTTAGTATTAGATGTTCTAGTGGGAGATTTAGGCCTAGAAGTAGATGGCTTAGTTTCCTTGGGTTTGAAAGAAGAATCTTTGGAAAGAGGTTTAGAAAAAGAGTTTTTGTTTCTCCAAGACTTGGAGTAGTATCCATCATTGGAAATGTTTTTGAAAGAGTTTTTCTTAGCAAGTTGGGCTTCCACCTTCATTGCAAGATGAACTAAAGATCCCAATGATGAATACTCTTGTAACTCAACAACGTTTTGAATATCCTTCCTAAGGCCACTTACAAACCTAGCAATCATAGCTTCCTCACTTTCTTCTAATTCAAGTTTAAGCACAAGCGTTTCTAACTCTTTGTAATATTCATCCACATTTAGTGTGCCTTGTTGAAACCTTTGGAGTTTCAACATGAGGTCTTTCCTAAAATGTGGGGGCACAAACCTAGCGCGCATTTGATATCTCAAAGAGTTCCAAGAGTCCACGGGAGGACCCTTGTGAAACATAAAGTCCTTTACAACACCATGCCACCATTTCATGGCATAATCTACAAATTCTAAGGTGGCTAGCTTATACTTGTGTTTTACATCTTTGATCTCATGGAGCTCAAATATTTGTTCACACTTAGCCTCCCAATCGAAATACACATTAGGATCACTAGATCCATTGAAAGTAGGAAGTTTGACCGAAGGTAGCCTAGCCTTTGCATCTTGATAGTAGCCATTGCCATAGTGAGGTCTCTCCCCTTGGTTGGGATGTCTACGTCCAAGGAATTGGTGTGGAGTTCTCCTTCTCCTATGCGCATCTCCACTGCCAAAATCATTTGAAGAGGCTCTTGTTGAATGTCTATGTGAATGATGCTCATATGGATTGAAGGAGATGGTCTATCTTGTTGCACCTCTAGCTGTTGCAATTTCTCTTCCAAACATCTAATGGTTCTTTGTGCTTCGTGTAATTCACCAAGGATTGAAGCTTTGGAAGGAGAATTCTGCTTGTATGAGGCATCACTTGAAAATCCAGCCATTTGTAATTAAAAACAGCAACACACAAAAACAGCAAACAAGGCAAGAAACAAAAATTAGCAAAACAGTGAGTGTTTTAAGTAAAAAAATAAAGCTGAATTGAATTTAGGCAGAAAGATTGGGGTCACTCTCAAAGAAATAATGTCCTTGCACTAATCTGATCTTGAGGCCTTGGAGTCCTCAAATGAAAGATGTCAAAGCAAACACACCAATCTCAAAGTCAACCACCACAAAAACAATGAACAATAAAGACAAACAAGAAAAGGTATAAGCAAAGAAAGGTAATGGCAAAAGGAAAACTATATGTAATACAAACTCAAAGAGTAAAGAATGAAAGACAAGCAAGAAAATAAAGAACTCAATGAAGAAAGAAGGCACACCAAAAGAGTCCTAGAGAAAAGTACTAGAGTAGATTTAAGAAACCAAAAACAGAACTACAAGAAAATTGTTGTATGCAAACTGTGCTATTTTTACAGAGTTAACTGGAATTATTGGAAGCGAACTGGAATGTGAAAAATTTACCACAGAAACTTCAAGGTCTCAACTCAAAAATGGCACTGGAATGAGGTAAAAAAAGTAAGCCAATTGAGAGAAATAAAGTTTTCAAAATTGCTGCCCAATTACCGTCTTTTTTTCGGCAGAAATGTACACTTTTCGTATTTTATTTATCATATTTTGTGTACTTGGAATGTTTGAGTACTTTTTTTTGCTATGCTTTTGTAACACTTTGAAGAATGTAAATCTAAATTTTCACAAATTTCCAGTGAGCCAATTAATTGCAGTAAATTGAAAACAGTAGCACGTTTGTAAGAAAACAGAGTATCCTATTTAGGAATGAAAAACAGTATGATGAACTAGCAAAGACATAATGGAAATTGTGTAAAGGAACTTGTATAGATCTAGAATACAAGCATGAACTCAAATCTAAAAAATGAAAATGCACAAAGGATCAAGCAATAAACTCAAAAACAGAATGTAAACCAAAGCAAGAAACAATCAAAGCAATAAAAGTACTACTAGAAGTAATGACAAGTATGGAAGAACATGACTAAGACAAAACTTGACATGATTACAAAATTAAAAGACATATCATAAGATATAACAAGTGAAAGGAAGCTTAAGGTCAGCTCTAGGAAGGAGAATGCCATTCCAAAAGAGCAACCATACTCATATGAATAATGAGTGCCATAAACCTTTTCACAAACACTTGGTGTAACAAAAGAAAAACAGCAAGAAAACTCAATTAAGCCTAAAACAGAAACTGAAATTGCAAGAAAATTAAAAGAGCTCTTGAAATAAAGTGCACACAACTCAACAATTAAACAAGAATGAACCTAAGACTCATGATACCACATGATGTGATTCCACTAGCCACAATAACATGATTCTTTGATATTCTATGGAATCAACTTGAGTTGGCAAAGATTAGGCACTTTTATAGAAGAGGATCAATGTTCTATATTTTAAGAACTCACCAAATCTTGCACCACAAACCAAACTCACATGGAAGATCCATTTACTATCAGTTGAACCGAAAAGAATTGAAGGAAAACAGAAATGAACCGATCAAAACAAATAAAAGAAAGAATAGTTGCTGGAAAACTGAAAACAGAACCAAAAACTCAAGAAAACCAACTCAAAACATGAACAACTAAAGAGAAGAAAGCAAGGAGAATAGAAAACTTATGAAAATGGATGTAGATTGGTATGAACACGCCACTAGAAGTGATGGATGCTCCTAGATGAGTGTGTTGCCGCCACTTGAGGACACCATGGATCCTTCAAGATAAGACTAGAGAAGAAGGCTCAAAGCTCTCCAATGTTCTCTCAAAATTTGAGTAGAGTTTCTTTTCTATAAAATTCCAATCTGAAAAATACAAAGAGAGCACCTCTATTTATAGCCTAAGGTGCTGAAATGCAAGCTGCACAAATTCAAAAATCTGCCTCCTAAATTGGCGCCAAAAACAAAGCATCAGGAAGGTGTAATCCTTCACTTACTTTGACACCTCCTTATTTACTTCTACACCTATCTACTAATACACCCCCCCTAAGACTCCTAACTAAAGACTAAAAGATGCTATAACAATAGAGGTTTCTAATATTTCCCTCTAAGCACCTTCAACCAAAGAAATTACAAAAAGAGAAAATAATTGTTCCCTAGCTCCTAAAGCTTTGAACATGCTTCTTGTAAGCCTTTGAGGTGGGCTTTGACCTCCATGGGCATCCTCTATTTGCGCCTCTACCTCTTCTTGATCTTGTTGATTGGCCTCCATGTTCACTAGAGCTTGATCTCCATCACCCCACCTGTTGGTTGGGTGGTCACTGTGCACACTCCTCTCCTTGTTTTGAGGCTATTCTCATAACACTTCTTCGCATCCTTCTGATCTGACCTGATGGGGATCACTACTCCTTCCATAGAAGGCAGCTTCATCTTCATATGCCTTATCGATGCCACCACCCCTAACCTGTTCAGGGTTGGTCTGCCCAATAATATGTTGTAAGCTGAGGGGGCATTGACGACAAGGTACCTGATGTTCTCTGTACAGGAGGCCACTCCATCCGTGAAGGTGGTCCTCAGTTCTATGTGCCCTCGCACTTCGACCTGGTCTCCAACAAACCCATATAAGCAACCAATGTAAGGTCTTAACTGGTCTGGAGACAGCTGCAGCTTGGTGAAGGTCGACCAGAACATTACATTGGCAAAACTTCCTTGATCCAGAAGCACCCGATGTACCCTCCTTCCCACAGTGACCACTGATGTCACCACTAGATCATTGTCATGAGGGACAACATCCTGGTGATCAGTCTTCGTGAATGTGAGATCAACATCTGGGAAGTGGTCCTCCTCATGTGCCTCAACTGCCATCACCGATAGTGCATACTTCTTCTGTTGCGATGAAGTGCACCCTCATCCCGAGAACCCTCCTAAGATGGTGTGGATCTCACCATGTATAGGCACCTCGTGCCCCTGGTCAGTCCTCGGGGTCACTACCACCTCTCCCCCTTGTGACTCCCGCAGGTAGTCGTTCAAGAAACCACTCTTGACCAACTCATCCAACTGGTGACCTAGGGCCAAGCAGTTGCGGATGGGATGGCTAAACTCCTGGTGGAACTCACACCATGCGTTCTTATTGGGCCCCAGCCTCTTGTCTGTCTTTGGGGGCTTCTTCAATCTTTCCGCTACGTTAGGAATAGTGATTAGCTCCTTCAAATCTACCAGGAAGTTATGTCTGGGAGGTACATCCTCCTTCGCACATGCCCTGGTTTGGGGCTTCTTGGCTTCCTAGGGTTTTTGCTTACCCTGTGCCCTCTTCTTTGCCGTTGCCTCGTGCACTCGGATGGGTTGTGGACGACTGGGCACCCGTGATCGTGAGGGGGCCATGCTCTCGTGTTTTTTGGTGAGTTCCCCTTCCACTACAATGTGGGCGACGGCTCGGCGCCTGATATCGCCGAAGGTCTTAGGGCAATTTCTGATGAGTGATTCATTGAAGGATCCTGGCAGTATCCCCTTCCTGAAGGCGTGCACCACCATATCCTCGTCCTTGGTGTGCAGCCTCACCACCATTGCTCCAAATCAGTTGAGATAATCCCTTAGGAACTCTCCCTGATACTGCCTTACATCAAATAGGTCATACGACAATGGCGGGGAGCCCGATTGACAATGTATTGCTCCCTGAACAGCGTGGAAAACTGTATGAAGGACATAATGTGTCCCTCAGGCAAGCTAATGAACCATTCCAACGCTGTCCCCGTCAACGTGGTCATAAAGAGTTTGCAATGCACTGCATCGGAGCCTCCTGACAGCATCATCTGAGTGTGGAATGTTGTGAGATGTGCCTTTAGGTCCTCTATCGGAGTTGGATTAATACACCAAGAATAAGTGATGCTTACGAAAAAGGGGTCGAAGAATTCTTACAGCTTGCGCAACAAAATGTGTAAGGACCTAGAAACTTTAATTGGAATAAAAGTGTTATATTTAAATAATTTCAGAAGATGTTATTATTTAAAATACAAAGAGTTGGTAATAGAAGTTTCGTAGTAGTCGGACCTCGGACATCACCCAAGGTCTGGGGTCAGCTGGTAGAGGTTGGTCGGCTGACCATTGTATTAACCAGTAGTCAGGTGCGATAACTTTATCGTGAGGTAATCACGTGGGGGTGCTCGAGGAAGACATGTGGATCAAGAAGAGTAAAGGAAGAAAAGTATAGCTTAGAAGTCTACGAGATCGCCGTTGTTGAAGACGGAGGCGATCTCTGACTTCTCTGGCACATAATCGCCTGTCGCCTAGAGTACACATGATCGCCAATCGCCTATGGTGTACGTGATCACCGGGAGTGCACTTAGTATGTGGTCAAGATGCTGGATCAACCATAGTGGGTTCCAAAAACCACGCGTATCGAGGTGTGGGTTAAACCTTAGATACGCTGTGCATGCGAAGCTCTATGCTTGAGCATAAGAAATCGTCCTTAGTGTTGCATACATGGGCGCACGAGGAGTAGTGCTGATCTATTCTTGGAAATGTGAAGCTACCGACGTCACCAAGTCATGTGGAGGTGATACCTTGGACGTAACATTGTGGGATGAAGAACCTTCAGCAAGGCGTGGCGATGTGTCATCAGTCATCGCCAGGGCGCGAGAGGCATGCGAAAATCGCCAGGGCGCGAGAGGCATGCGAACATCGCCAGGGCGCGAGGCATGCGGGCATCGCCAGGGCAAGAGAGACATGCGGACATCGCCAGGGCGCGAGGCATGCGGGCATCGCCAGGGCGCGAGAGGCATACGAACATTGCCAGGGCGCGAGGCATGCGGGTATCGCCAGGGCGCGAGAGACATGCAGGCATCGCCAGGGCGCGAGACATGCGGGCATCGCCAGGGTGCGAGAGACATGCGGACATCGCCAGGGCGAGAGACATGCAGGCGTCGCCAGGGAGAGACATCGGTCGTCTTCCAGAGAGAGACATCGGTCGTCTTCCAGAGAGAGACATCGGTCGTTCGCCAGGATGAGTCATCTGTGGAAGGTTATCACGCGATGTCGTGTTTCACACAGATAAGGTGGGACCCAGGCTCCCAGCATGAAACGTCCTGCACGCGCGACACGTAGAAAAGAAAAGGGTGTTTCAGAAGAGTGACATCAGAGAGTTGGCATGCGCAAAGACACACGTGGCCGTACTGTTCAAGGAAGCGTGCACGCAAGCTTTCCTGCAGAGTGGGTGGTGGCAGCGGCATGTGTGGACAAGTTGGTTTAGATTCAAAAACCCACTTCTGAGAGGCAATGAACATTGCAGTGGTTCAAGAGTGAAAGAGTGAGTTTACCTTCATCCTCCTCTTTTCTCTCCTTCGCGCTGTGATTCAGGTATCCTCAAGCACCAGTACGACGAGCGACGACTGCCCTTGGACTCGTGGGAAGTTCTCTGCAAGTTCTCCAAACCGGACGCTGAAACAGAGTTAAGGCATCTTTAAGCTTCGGTGGGTTTTGGAGCTCTTGGTGTTTTGCGCTAGTCCAGGTAAGGGAAGCTAGCCTTATTTCCAACGAAAACCTTACGTTAGATGATTTTGATGATGGGGCGACGTGGTCGCCGGTTTTCAACTGTTATTGCATAATCCCCTGTTTTTGGATGAGATCGCCGGTTTTGGTGTTGTTTTCGAACTCCCCTGTTTTAGTGTCGTTTGAAACTGTTTGAGATTTAAATGTGAAATGCATGTGATATTCGAAAATCTGAACCGTGGAATGATTGTTGTTGTGATTGAAATCGTTCATTTAAGTGTTGTATGGTGCATTGGGTGAATTGATGTTAATTAGCTGTCCTGTGTGGACTTCATTAGCTATCCTGTGTGGACTTCACTTGCTGTCCTGTGTGGACTTCACTAGCTGTCCTGTGTGGACTTTACAGTGGTGTGGTATGTGTCTATGTGTGGTGAGTTAGTGGAAGTCTAACGTGAGAAAGAGAATTGTTGAAATTTGATAGACACTTCAATGTTTATGTGAAACAAATAACACTTGATGAAATTGTGAAGTGTGTGAAATGAATGGGAAAATTGATGGATTTTACGTGAGTGTCTTAAAATTGTTTTATCTTGATTTTAAAGTTTCATATCTAAATTCTCTTTAAAATATCTAGCTTACCCTGTGTTTTTGTTGTGTGGATGTTTTCTTAAACCTGTGATGATCATGTATAATTTACACGGGAGCAGATGATGTTGCAGGAAGTTGAGCTCCTCAGTGAGTGGTCGCCGGAAGGAGATCGCCTGTTTTCTATTTTGCTGTATTTTGTTTAAGTTTTGGAAAATGACTGGATATGTATTAAACTCCCTGTGAGGAGAAATTTCATTACATATATATATATATGTTCACTTCGATATTATTGTTTTACCTTTATTTCATTATATAAATATGAAAAGCATTTGGCGGGATGTTACAAAATGCCTTTAGTAATCATAATGGAGTAAGAATAAGGTGTCCTTGTGTCAACTAAAGGCATTTTGTTGCGGAAACTGTAAGAATTCTTCGACCCATTTGGTAGTATATGTATTTATTCAACACGTTGATTCTGAGTCTGGGGGGTGTCCGACCCTCGGCACATTTGATTTAGTTATAGGATTTATATTTATTGTACACGTTGATTCTGAGTCCGGGGGTGTCTGACCCTCGGCACATTTGATTTAGTTATAGGATTTATATTTATTGTACACGTTGATTCTGAGTCCGAGGATGTTTGACCCTCGGCACATTTGATTTAATTATAGTATGTTGTTTATTTAAGATGTTTAATTTTGAGTTCGAGAGTATCCGGCCCTCGGCAATTTTGATTTAATTATAGAATTTGTATATATTGAACATGTTGATTCTGAGTTCAGGGGTGTCCGACCCTTGACAATTTTGATTTATATTTTCTTAGTTTATCAGTTCTATGGATCGGAGTTGGATTAATACACCAAGAATAAGTGATGCTTATGAAAAAGGGGTCAAAGAATTCTTACAGTTTGCACAACAAAATGCCTTTAGTAATCATACTGGAGTAAGAATAAGGTGTCCTTGTGTCAATTGTTTGAATGGAAGGATATTGAGAGTTTCCAAAATTAGAGAACATCTTTTGTGTGATGGATTTTTGAAAAATTATACAACATGGACGTGGCATGGTGAATTGTTAGATTTTCCAAGTGTGCGCAGAGCTTCGAAAGAAGTTGATTTCTCAATGGACGATAGATTAGAAGACATGATTCGTGATGTGGGAGCAGAATCTTTTGCTAATGCAGTTTTCAAAAATATGTCTAATGATATAGAAACTCATTTGTATCCTGGTTCAACTAACTTCACATGATTATCAGCAGTGTTAAGGTTGATGAATTTGAAGGCAATGAATGGATGAACCGACAAAAGCTTTACCTAATTTCTCCAATTGTTGAAGGACATGCTTCCAAAAGGAAATACATTACCCAATCAAAATTATGAGGAAAAAAATTCTTTGTTCGATGGGTATGGAATATAAAAAAATACACTAATGTCCTAACCATTGTATTTTATACAGAAATGAGTACGAAGATGTCCCAGGTGTGGTTTGTCACGTTATATGGTTAAAGTTGGTTAGAATGATGAAAGTGATGAATACACAAAGGAAGGTCCTCCTGCTAAGGCTGTTTGGTATCTTCCAATAATTCCAAGGCTTAAGCATTTCTTTGCAAATACAGATGATGCTAAAAACCTTAGGTGGCATGTAGATAATAGAAAATGTGATGGACTACTTCGTCATCCAGCTGATTCTTTGTAGTGGAAGAAGATTGATAAAGAATTTCCAGAATTTGGAAAAGAATCAAGAAACTTAAGACTTGGATTGGAAACTGATGGAATGAATCCCTTTGGAAATTTAAGTAGTAATCATAGTTCATGGCCCATTTTGTTAGTGATTTACAACTTACCTCCTGCTTTGTGTATGAAGTACAAATACATGATGTTATCTATGATGATCTCTGGTCCAAAACAACTTGGAAATGACATAGATGTTTATCTTATTCCATTAATTGAAGATTTGAACTAATTGTGGAATAAAGGGGTTGATGTGTTTGACGCATTTAAGAATGAATCTTTTCGATTGCATGCAATGTTATTTTGTACTATCAATGACTTTCCTGCATATGGGAACTTGCCAGGTTATAGTGTGAAAGGCTATAGAGCATGTCCAATATGTCAAGAGAAGACATCATATGAGTAGTTGAAACATGGAAGAAAAATTGTGTATCTTGGGCATCGTATATTTCTAAAGAAATATCATCCGTATCATAGATTGAAAAAAGCTTTTAACAGATACCAAGAACATGTCATTTGTCCCACCCCCTTATGTGGCCTTTAAATTTATGAAAAGATAAAAAATGTTAATGTGACTTTTGGAAAAATGAAGAAGAAGAAAATTGTGAGTGAAATATGGAAGAAGAGATCAATCTTTTTTGATCTTCCGTATTGGTGTAAGTTAGAAGTCAGACACACTGTATAGATTTAATGCACGTAGAAAAGAATGTGTGTGACAATAGTCTAATAGGAACACTTATGAACATTAAAGGCAAAACAAAGGATGGTGTGAATGCACGTCTGGATTTGATTGAGATTAATATACAAGAGGAATTGGCTCCGCGAGAAGTTGGTAAATGAACATACTTACGTACAACATGTTACACTTTGTCAAAGAAAGAGAAAACAAGTTTTTTTTAATGTCTTAAAGGTGTTAAGGTACCACAAGGCTACTCTTCAAATGTGAAGATCTTGTATCTATGAATGATTTGAAACTAATTGGCTTAAAGTCTCATGATTGTCACATTCTAATGCAACAATTACTACCGGTGGCTATTTGTGGAATCTTACCAAAAAATGTTAAGTATACAATCACTCGACTTTTTCATTTTTCAATTCCATATGTAGTAAAGAGATTGACTCACAAAAGTTGGATGAACTTGAAGAAGAAATAATTGTTCTCTTGTGTCAACTCGAGATGTTTTTTCCTCCATCTTGTTTTGATATCATGGTACATTTGGTTTTTCATCTTGTAAGAGAAATCAGATTGTGTGGGCCAGTTTATATGCAATAGATGTATCCAGTTGAATGATACATGAAGATTTTGAAGGGATATGTGAAGAATCAATGTCGTCCGGAAACTTCCATTATTGAAAGATACATTTCAGAAGAATCTATTGAGTTTTGTTCTGAGTACTTGTCAAAAGCCAAATCTATAGGAGTTCCAGAAAAATGTTGGCACTCTCGTAGATTGATAAGTAAATCTTCAAAAGGTGTACATGTGATACAAACCCACAAAGACTCCAAAACCAAGTCCACAAGAAGATGACCAAGAATGCCAACTATAAAGGGTCATCTCAAAAAGCAAAGAAAGACCTCTTCAATAGGAGGAATGGACAAGGTCTAGAGCACTTGAAGTTCTTCCTATTAGTCCTCTTAAATATTTAGAAAAATGTTGTAAATAAATTGGGCTCAAATGAGGGGTCCAAATAGTAGAAATAAGGTAGAATAAAGTGCCTTTAGCATAGTAGGGGGTGTGGGTAGCATTCTTGCTTGTTCCTAGCCCATTTGAAGGCATTTTGACCTAATTTCTAGAAGGATAAGCCAAGAATACGGGATTGACTTAGTCAAACCCTATGGCTGCCTACTTTTTTCCCTTTTCCCATTCTACCCTTTAAGCTTGCTTTCCAAGGCTCCTAAATCTATAAATAGGGACGCCTACCTCATGTATTCACAAGTTGAAAATTAGAGTAAAGTTACTATACACAAATTCTTGTGTGAATTGTGAGTGAGTCAGCTCCTCCAAAATTGGTCTTATCTTGTGAGTTTTGAGAGCTCTCAAGTGGCGGCATCCTTCACTTATCTTGGAATCATTTCACCATCCAAGTGGGGTGCAACCATTCTCAATTCCATTTTTTCATAAGCTTCCTTTTCCTTCATCTTTTCCTTCCATTATCATTTCATCTATTCATAAACATGTTCTTATTTTGCTTCATTATGTCTATTCGGTTTTTATATGTTGCTCTTGTTTTCCTTATGTAATTCCACACCATAACTTGTCATCATCATCACCTTATAATTGTGTTTTTCTTTTGCCTTTGTGAAATGAACCTTCACATCTACTTAACCACTTGGTTAAGTTAATGTCCAGTGGGGATTTTCCTTAGGTATTCACCTTAATCATCCTAAAATCTCAATCCTAATTAAAGTGCCACCATAAAATGCTAAATCATAAAATCAACTCACATCAACATGTCATAAGCAAATAAAGAGTAGAGGTTCTGCAAGCACACTTGTATATCCTGAATAACACTGATGAGGTGTTACCATACTTAGATACACACAAAGACATTGTCAAATATAAAAATCCAAGACAATCAGAAAAACGGGTGTTAATTGAGCATAACAAAACTTTTATGTCATGGTTTAAGCAACAAATCATGAATGATCCATCAGCATCTGTAACATTAACATGGCTTGCAAACGGTCTCAAGTTTGATGTTTTATGTTCTTCTGGCTATGAAGTAAATGGTTATTTGTTTTACACAAAGTCTCGAGATGATAGGAGTACAGTGCAAAATAGCGGAGTCACCTTGGAGGCAGAGTCTATACAGTTTTCAACTACAAAGGATCAAAATCCTATTGTGGGATCAATGCCTTATTATGGTGTCATAGTAGAGATTTGGGAAGTTAATTATACCAAGTTTACTGTACCTGTTTTCAAATGAAAGTGGGTTGACAATAAGACTGGTGTCAAAGTTGATGAATCGAGAATGACTTTGATTGACTTTCGAAAGATAGGTTATCATGACGAACCATTCATAATGGCACATCAAGCTTCCCAAGTTTTCTATATCCAAGATCCTATGTCTGAACACTGGTTTGTTGTGCTACATGGAAAAAAATGACATAATGACCCAGAAGATACAAACAATGACATTTGTGAGATTGAATCATTTACAAGACTGACGATCAATAAAGAGTACGAGGATGTTACTGATGTTGTACATGCAACTCGAAATGATCATGACGAAGGAATATATATTTGTATGTGCATGTGATTCATGTTTAGTTTTACAATATATAATTTTTATTATATTTCATATTCTTGATGCTTATCATATTTGTTTGATAACAATAACATGGCCGACAATAAAGTTTCTCGTTCAAAAACTGGTAGAGGACCTACAAGATTAAAGAATATGTTTAAGAAGATAAATAAAGATGACAAAATACCATTATCTATTGATGTCAACACTGGTATGGCCATTGGGCATATGCAAAGAAATTTAGCAGTTATCTCAGAGTACTTGCTGGTGAAAGGATCTCTATCTTAACTGAGTCCTGGGATCACGTGACCGAGCATGAGAGAAACATGATTTGGCAAGATATTATGGTATGGAATTGTTTTTACTTTGTTCAATCTAAAGTTCTTTTATACTTTGTTTAATTCGAAGGTTGTTTATGAACTAATTATCCCAAATAATGTAGACGCATTACAAGATTCCGAATGTGGAAACGTTGAAAGCCAAGGTTCTTTCTAATGTGAGTGTCAATTTTCGTCAGTTCAAATAAAAATTGACAATAGATTTTATATATGGTGAAAGGAAAGGAGAAAATCCTTGTACAAAATATGCATCCCTTGATGAAGAAACTTGGCAGAAGTTTGTAGAGATTCGAAAAACTGAAAAATGGCAGGTTAATATCACTTGTTATATTTAGATATAGCTTATATTAGCGTATTACTAAATTTTGAATGTTGATGATAGGATGTTCGGAAGAAAGTAAAAGCCAATCAGGCACATAATGATACCCCACACTTATTGTCCAGTGGTGGTTATAAGTTGTTAGAGCAGAAGATGCTTGAAGAAAAGATTAAAGCACATTCTACTTCCATTGAGGAAGGGAATAGTGTAGATTCTTTGAGGCCTCCATCCCCACCACCCCGACATGAGATGTGGAAGGGTGCCTGTATAAAGCCATTAGGGACATGGAGTTCTAAGTCTACAAAACAAATAGTTGAACAAATTGTAAGAAATATGTTTTTTATGTGTTATTTTAAATTTAATGTGTTGAAGTTTGACAAATTCTTTTCATTTGTTTTAGGATTCTCTTGCAGAGCAATCAACACAGGGGACTTTTCATCCATGTGGTCGTGAAGATATTCTTAATGTTGCTCTCGGACGACCCAGGCACCTTGGACATGTTCGTGTAGCTGGATATGGGGTTGGGATTCAGTCATACTTTGGACCTTCATCACATAGCAAGGAACAATCATCCAGTCAACCTAGTCAGGAGTATTTACTACAATTACGTCAATAGATAAAGGCTGAGGTAACTCAAAAGCTTAGAGAAAGCTTAATGGAGAAGTTTAATAAGCGGATGGAAAGGGAGTTCGAAAAGCGGTGGGAGGGTTTAGGACTCTCGCAGCAGCCACCTACTATGGTAGAAGATGAACCACATCCGCCTCCTATTAAGAAAGTCATCACTAAAGGGAGTTGTTCGGCGGTTGATCTATCGGGAGATGACTTTGGCTCAACTAGCCAATGCAAGTTATATGTTGAGTATAATTCTTTGACTCAATTCGTTGCCCTGGGTAAATGTTATGAAGGGGTCACAACGTTACACAATGTGCCTCTTCCTTCTAATTTTATAAAGGTCACAGTGGAGAAGGTCCTTTATGGTGATGTTGCAGTTCCTCTACCGACATTAGAGGTGACAATTGTAGCAGAGGCATTACATACTTTCGTTGCCAGGCCTATACATCTCGTTAGACCTATAGACTCTACAGTATATCTTTGCACTAATACTAATAGGATTACATATCAGATATATTACATTCTAACTAATTTAAGTATTTGTTTCTTTATTGATGAGTAGTAGGAATGTAAGACAAAACTGCCTCTGCGAAAGAAGAAAAAATTCTCCATTGGTGATCCTGTGGCGGCATTGGTGGAAGTTGCTACAGCTTTAGATACAACTGTTGTAGAGGTTCCATGGGATGTCGATGTTTTTGGAAGGCATAGTGATGTACCGTTGTACTTTCAAATGTTTGATTTGTTGGACCTTACATCTGGAAATCAAGAGATTAACATAACAGTTCTGCAATTATGGATGATGTAAGTTCAAATATTAAAATCTTTATACTTTTGATTTATTAAATATATCACTACTAACTTATTGAAATTTAGGTATATTTGTGGATTATGCTTCGATGAGGGGAAACACGATATATATGGGTTTTTAGACCCTTAAGTCATTCAATTAATTGGAAACAAGAAGTCAGAAACACAAACATACATCACCACTGCCTTAAAGAATGGAGGAAAACGAATTTATTTTGCTCCGTACATCCACGAGTAAGTCCTTATTTATTAAATAAGTTATAATAAATTATTGAAATAAGAGAAACTAATTAATTTGTTATATAGTTGTCATTGGAAACTATTGACCATATATATTCATACCGCTGCTTGGTTGTGCTCCTTGCATAAGAGACCCCCTACCTATTTTAAACAAATTATAGAGAGGTACGACAATTTCATTTAACATCTATTATTATTTATACATTATATAATGTTATGTATTCTAACATTAAATCTTATTATTTTAGTGCTTACTCTATGATCCTGCCGCTTGACTCGAACGTGGGGGATTGCCTCGTCACTCTTTCGTCTAGCCCTCTGGTCTGCAGGAACGCTCCCAGGAACCACCACGGGAACTCCAAACGCTGTCTGCAAAACACACGAACGGCGCCTCTGGCGGCCGTTGTAGCTCCGACGCTCAAGTCAGGCAACAGGAACACCAAATCTATCACTGAATCTCTCTGTGAGACTCGTGTGTGCTCTCAGATCCACTTTCTCTCTCTATAACTGTTTTCTGTTATCACTGTGCCACGTGTAAGAACGCTCTCACAGTGACTCAGAATCCCAGTGTAGAGAGCCTGTGTAAACTTGGAAAAGAATGAAAGGAATCCCCTACCTTACATGATGTGGAGAGCTTTATACCTGAGCCGCGTCTCACTCCCAGATGGTGACACGTGGAGGCACCAGCTTGAATCTACCATACACGCGTCACACCTGGAGGGCTTCTGCGCTTCTCTCTGTGCGGGCCGCATGCTCCCAGGAGAGCGCCAGGCACATCCTGCCTGCATGGCCTCGCCGCACGTCCCCTGAGTGGGCATCATGCGAGGTGCATGCGTAGCGTTCTCGCTGGGAACCCCGATGACCGACCTCCTTCTGCATGCAATTACGACCGATCTCCCTCTCAACGCCCAATCGCGCTCCTCATGCAGTCACACCCGGGCGGTCCCTCATGACTTGCAACCGACGTCCGTGCGGTGCCTCATGAATATCCACCGACGTCCGTGCGGTGCCTCATGTCCTGCCACCGACATCCGTGCGGTGCCTCATGACCTGCCACCGACATCCGTGCGGTGCCTCATGACCTGCCACCGACACCAGGGCGGTCCCTCATGACTTGCCACCGACGTCCGTGCGGTGCCTCATGAATATCCACCGACGTCCGTGCGGGGCTTTCAGGCGCTTATCTATGCTCTGAACTGGGAGTGGTGGCCACTTGATATCTGACTACCGATCACCATTCTAGGTGATCTCCTCCCTGATTCACTTGCTCTTTCTACGACATGCCACCCTGTTCATGGTCCACGTAGTCAACGGCTGCTGACATCATCAACTACTGATGACCGACCGGATCACTCTAGATATAACATCTTGAGTGGAAATGCAAACGCACAAAGACTCACTTGGATGTACTTTTTAATGCATTTAATACATTTATTTTCACATGCATTCTGTACCGACCAATCATCGAACACCGAGAATAGCTAGTAAAGGTGAGCCACGTCAGTTGGGCCCCACAGCTTGGGCCAAAGCCACGTGGGATGGACCCCGCAGGTAGTATGAACTAGCGGGATGATTAATCGTCAGCGTGTTGATCAAAAGAGTGGACTGAGGTGTCCTCGTCACTCAGCAGGGTGATGAGTCCTCGGCAACTGGGTGCGATGATGTGACATCGGTCTTGGATGTTTCGAACAACAGAACTAGAATATCTACAATGGGTCTTAAGAGAAGACCAGTTATCAGTAAAATGCCCAGAGGTAGGGAGAAGCCTAAGTCACGAAGCGCCCATGCGTTTGGCAGGGAAAGCACAGTTAGGTGCAGAGTCCTGAAGGGTCGAGTACTCATCAGGATTAGGGTTTCCCAGTGAAGCTACATGCATGGCACGTGAACAGTGAAGGCACTCCCAGGACAGGTGGCCCCAGAGACTAGGTGCACGAGGGGGTACCCAGGTGGCCATCCTGTTAGAATTTGCACTCCAGTTAAGGAAACCTTACATGATAGATCACCCTAAGTTTGGGTGATAACGGCGCGAGGGTATTCCAGTAAACCCTAAATATGGGTAGCGGCGTAGAGGAAACCCTAGACTATATAAAGGGTAGTAAAATACTTCACAAAGGTACGCAGTTTCTAGTCCTAATAGAGATACTGAATACACTTGGTGTGCTTGCCCTAGTTTTTGACTTGAGTGTTGGAGTGCAAATGGCCTCTAGGGTGCCCCTTTCTATCTTGCAGGTGCAGCTTGTTTCGAGACAACGAAGCATAATTCGAGGTGAGGAAAGGAAGCGCGTGAGCGTCGTAGAGTCAACCGGCAGGAGAGGCAACCGGCAAGAACATTTGGCGCCCACCGTGGGGCCGAAGTAAAACAAGGTCCCATACACGAGCAAAAGAGAAGAAACCAGACATGAGGAATACCAAGCAAGGATTTGTCCCACCAAATGGGGGCGAGAGCGTTACCATGCAACAACTCATGGAAACAATGCGTGCCCTCTAGGAGACGGTGGCAGAATCACGGGCAGATCAAGTGCGTATACAGATGGACCTGGCCGCATCATAGGCCAGGAATAAGGAGCTGCACAGGACGAACAAAGAGTTGTGCGTGAATTTGCGTAATTTGCAGCAAGCAGGGAAAGGGCGGCCCCTTCATGACTGCGAGTGCCTAGTCGCCCTTAGCCCATGCGGGTACATGAGGTGACAACAGAAAAGAGAGCCCAGGGAAAGCAGAAGCCCTACGAGGCCACAAAGCCCCATACTAGGGCACGTGCTAGGGAGGATGTGCCCCCCAGACATAACTTCCTAGTGGAGCTCAAAGAGTTGATCGTCATTCCCAACGTGGCAGAAAGGCTGGAGGTACCCCCAAAGACAGACAAGAGGTTGGGGCCCAAAAAGGCGCCTAGTGTGAATTCCACCAAGCTTTTGGCCATCCCATTCGAAACTGCTTGGCCCTTGGTCATCAGCTAGATGAGTTGGTCAAAAGCGGCTTCCTGAATGATTACTTGCGGGAGTCACAAGGGGGAGAGGTGGTGGTGGCGCCGAGGGCTGATCAGGGGCACGAAGTGCTCATACATGGTGAGATCCACACCATCGCGGGTGGATTCTCAGGCTGGGGGTGCGCCTCGTCGCAGCGCAAGAAGTATGCACGATTTCTGATGGCGGTGGAAACATGTGAGGAAGACCACTTCCCAGATATTGACCTCACATTCTTGAAGGCAAATCGCCTGGATGTTGTTCCCTATGGCAATGATCCAGTGGTGATATCGGTGGTTACCGTGGGAAGTAGGGTGCATAGGGTCCTCGTC
Organism: Phaseolus coccineus; assembly: GCA_037954025.1. Lineage (NCBI taxonomy): Eukaryota > Viridiplantae > Streptophyta > Magnoliopsida > Fabales > Fabaceae > Phaseolus > Phaseolus coccineus. The sequence continues at coordinate 32,337,201 of CM075680.1, read as the reverse complement.
GATCAAGGAAGTTCAGCCGATGTGATGTTCTGGTCGACCTTTAACAAGTTACAACTGTCCCCAGACCAACTGAGGCCTTATAAAGGCTGCCTGTATGGGTTTGCAGGAGACCAGGTCGAGGTGCGGGGTTATATAGAGTTGAGGACCACTTTCACTGATGGCGTGGCCTCTCGCACCGAGAACATCAAATATCTGGTTGTGAATGCCCCATCAGCTTACAACATGCTGTTGGGCAGGCCAGCTTTGAATAGACTGGGAGCCGTAGCATCGACGAGGCATATGAAGATGAAGTTGCCCTCGATGGAAGATTTGGTGATCACCATCAGGTTAGATCAGAAGGAGGCTAAGAAGTGCTACGAGAACAGCCTCAAGACGAGAAGGGGAATTTGCACAGTGACCACCCAACCACCGGGTGGAGAGTGCGCTGATACTGACCTACCCCGAGGAGACGTCGGGGTCGCACGAGCAGAGGTCGCCCGAGAGAGACGACCTGAACCGACGGAGGAGGTAGTAGAGAGGGAGATTGAAGGCAGAGTGTTCAAACTTGGCAAATCCCTATGCCAAGATACATAGGACCAAGTAGCGGGAGTCATAGAGCGGTATTTAAACGCTTTCGCTTGGTCTGCCTCAGATATGCCAGGCATTGACCCAGATTTTTTGTGTCATCAACTTGTGTTGAATCCCCAAGTCAGACCTGTCCATCAGAGGAGGAGGAAATTCAATGAAGAAAGGAGACAGGTGATCAAGGAAGAGACACAAAAGCTACTCAAGGCTGGTCACATACGAGAAATCCAATACCCTGAGTGGCTAGCAAATGTGGTGTTGGTGAAGAAGGCCAATGGGAAGTGGCGGATGTGTGTGGACTTCACTGACCTCAATAAGGCGTGTCCAAAGGATTCTTACCCTTTGCCGAGTATTGATGCACTGGTAGATAACGCCTCGGGGTGCAAGCTGCTCAGCTTCTTGGATGCCTTTTCCAGTTATAACCAGATCAAGATGCACCCAATGGATGAGAGCAAGACAGCGTTTATGACTGAGTTGTCCTGCTACTGCTACATAGTCATGCCATTTGGGTTGAAGAATGCAGGCGCCACATACCAAAGGCTGATGGACAAGGTCCTTGCACCCATGGTAGGGCGCAACGTGGAAGCCTACATGGATGATATGGTGGTGACGTTCCAGGTGAGAGATCAGCACATCGCTGATTTGGAGGAGCTATTCACCACAATAGCTAAGTATGGGTTGAAGCTGAATCCAGAGAAGTGTGTCTTTGGGGTGGAAGCAGGCAAGTTCCTCAGTTTCTTGCTCACCGAGCGAGGAATCGAGGCCAATCCTGACAAGTGTGCGGCAATCTTAGCCATGAGGAGCCTGACGTCGGTCAAAGAAGTGCAACAACTAACAGGTTGAATGGCTGCTCTTTCCAGGTTTGTGTCAGCTGGGGGCGATAAGGGCCAACCTTATTTTCAATGCTTGAGGAGGAGCAGTAGGTTCTTGTGAACCAAGGAGTGTGAAGAAGCATTGCTCAAGCTGAAACAATATCTGGCCAGCCCGCCAGTGCTATGCAAACCACAGATAGGCACCCCATTGCGCTTGTACTTCGCAGTCACTGAAAGGGCGGTGAGTTTAGTTTTGGTGCAGGAGAAGGACCAGAGCCAAAAGCCTATCTACTTTGTTAGCAAGGTGCTGCAAGGGCCCAAGGTGAGGTACCAGGCCATAGAAAAGGCAACATTGGTTGTGGTGTTCTCTGCGCGTAGGCTTCGCCATTACTTTAAGAGCTTTATGGTGGTGGTGGTGACAGACCTACCCATCTGGAAGGTGTTGAAGAGTTCCTTCGCGGATTTTGAATTGGTGCATGTGCCCAGAGATCAGAATGCTCGAGCTGACTTGTTAGCAAAACTAGCAAGCTCGGGCAAGGGGGCAGGTAGAGGACGGTCATCCAGGAGACCCTGAGGGCACCTCGCACCTACACAGCTGATAACTTAGTAGGTGTCCACCAGATCAGCCAGATAGACGGTGGGAGGAGGAGTCATTGGTCGTTGACCCAGGAAACTTTGAAGAAGCCAAGGGTCAACGTGTATGTGGCACTAGAGGAGACGTCGCCACAGGTATGCTTGTTGTAGAATGGGGAAACGTGGATGACGCCCTACAAGTGCTACTTGGCTGATGGGATGTTGCCCATGGAGCCGACAGAGGCGAGGAAAGTGAAGAACTCAACTAAGTACACACTCATTGATGGGGAGCTGTATAGGCACGGGTTCACACACCCCATTCTGGTGTGTGTGCATGGTGAGCAGTGCGTGCGTATAATGGCAGAGCTCCATGAAGGAATATGTGGGAGTCACATAGGAGGTCGCGCTTTGGCATCAAAGGCCATTCGAGCAGGGTATTACTGGCCGACAATGAGGGAAGATTGCACGAAGTATGCGCAGCAGTGCAAACAGTGTCAGCTACATGCAGATTGGCACAAGGCGCCTCTAGAGGAGCTCAGATCTATATACAGCCCTTGGCCATTCCACACCTAGGGAATTGACATCCTGGGGCCCTTTCCTTTGGCTGTGCGGCAGATGAAGTACCTCGTGGTCGCCATAGAATACTTCACGAAGTGGATCGAGGCTGAGCCCGTAGCACAAATCACAGCCCACAAGATCCAGCATGTTGTGGAAGAGTATAGTGTGCCGCTTTGGTGTACCCAAGCGCTTGGTGTCTGATAACGGCACCCAGTTTGCAAGTCAATAGTTGGGGAAGCTATGCATAGAGTTGGGAATCAAGCAGGTGTTCGCATCAATCGAACACCCTCAGACTAATAGATAAGGCTGGAAAAGGCGAAGGGAACTTAGGCTGAGGAGGTTCCCAGAATTGTATGGGCCTATCATACCAGTCCACAGTCCACCACCAAGGAGACCTCTTTCATCTTGGTGTATGGTTCAGACGCCATGATCCCAGTGGAGATCCAGGAGAGCTCACCACGTTTCCAGAACTTCGTGGCTGAGGAATCCAATGAGGAAAGTAAGGTGAATTTAGATCTCTTGGATGAAGTTAGGGAAGAGGCAGGAATCAAAGCCGAGGCATTGAAAAGGAGGGTTGAGCTCAAGTACAGTTCCAAGTTGAGAGCTCGGCAATTCCAGGTCGCCGACCTAGTCATGCGGAAGGCATCTCCCTACCAAATAGAGAACAAGCTATCCCCTAAGTGGACTGGTCCCTTTAGAGTGACAGAGGCCCTGGGAAATGGAATGTACAGGCTTGAGACTCTAGAAGGTGGTATGATTCCTCGTACATGGAATGCGACTCACCTGAAGTTTTATTTTAGTTAAAACTATGTAACATTGTACACAGTTTAGGGCACACTCTTTTTTCCCTTTTAAGGGTTTTTAATAAGGTCACCCAATAAAATTTTCAGTTAAGATATGTCTTTAAATGTATTTGTACAATGCAGTTCAAACCTGTCATTTGGGGTTAGAGGTCTCGTAAGTAGGAAGGTAGGTTCGTAAGGAACACCTCCTCTTCGAGTGAAAACTCCCAACTTGAACAGAAAGGTTCACCCAGTGAAATCCTCCTTCGCCTATGAGTAATGTGAGGTCAGTTCGAACCTGTCATTTGGGGTTAGAGGTCTCGTAAGTAGGAAGGTAGGTTCGTAAGGAACACCTCCTCTTCGAGTGAGAACTCCCAACTTGAACAGAAAGGTTCACCCAGCGAAACGCTCCTTCGCTTATGAGCGATGTGAGGTCAATTTGAACCTGTCATTTGGAGTTAGAGGTCTCGTAAGTAGGAAGGTAGATTCGTAAGGAACACCTCCTCTTCGAGTGAAAACTCCCAACTTGAATAGAAAGGTTCACCAGTTAAATCCTCCTCTGCCTTTGGGCGATGTGAGGTCAGTAAGGACTCGTCAGATTGGGTTAGAAGCCTTGGAAGCGGGAAAGGAAGGTTCATAGAGAACGCCTCCCCTTCCGAGTGAGAACACCAAGGACGACTCGTACCAGTGAAATCCTCCTTCGCCTATGAGCGATCAGAGGTCAGCTCAAATCTTTCGTTTGGGGTTAGAAGTCTCGACAGTTGGAAGGTAGGTTCGTATAGAACACCTCCTCTTCGAGTGAGAACTCCCAATTCGAACAGAAGGTTCACCAGTGAAGTCCACCCTCGCCTAAGAGCGATGAGTGGTTAGTTGAAACTCGTTAGCTTCCTTCACTGCCTCCAGCAAGGAGGGTTCAGGTGCATACAGATTGGCGCTAGAATCCTCACAGGGGTAAAGAGATATGGGCGATGACGAGATAAGTGAGGTGCTTTTCGGCAGAGAAGTTCTTATGAAGTCTTATCTGCGGTATAATCTCCTATCCTAATGGAAAGCAAAGCTCATAACAACTTGGCAGAGTCAAGCGTGCTACCTATGGATTGATCCTATGCTGAAGAGAAAGCTTAACCAAGTATGCCAAAGTAGCCAGACAACAATAGAGATACCAATACAAGTAAATTGATGCATAAAGTCAAATAAGTATGTAAGCCAAGTAAATGTATTAATTGGATTGGAAGAATAATTACACAAGATAGTTAAAAGAAGTCCAGCTACAGATAAAGCTATCCAAGAGACCTATCTAGGCACTATTTGCCCGTCGACTACCTACATGGACATGGAGAAGGGCGAAAGGTCCATCTCAGGATGCGCGCAGGCAACCTGAGCAAGGGCATCGCCAAACCCCTCTCCGTAGGCATCGGCGGCGTCTTTAGTTAGTTCCGCCTCGGTCTTCTTGAACAGCTCAGCTTGTTGAGCAAGCTCTTCCTCGACTTTGCCCAGCTAAACTTCTTGACTGGTAGCCCTTTCCTCCAGCTTGGTCATCTTAGCTTGGGCCCCCTCCAAGTGCTTTTCCAAGTCGATGACTCTGATGCGGAGGGGAAGAATTTTGGCCTCAAGCTGGAGGGCCTCCTGCCCCTTGGAGAAGAGGAGCCCCTAGGTCTCCTTCTCTGATTGGCGCAGACTGCCCAACTCCTGGTTCAGAGCAGTTTCACGCTTGGTAGCCAGTTGAACTTGGAGCTCCAAGTCTTTCTTTTGCTCCAGCTCTTTCTCCAATCTGGCTACCTTTTCTTGCATCTCTGCCTCAGCATTCCCCTTGACCAGCAGGAAGTTGGAGGCGGCAAGGAACTCACCAAGGCCGTGACTGATGAGGTCCCCTAGAGAGTTCCTGTCCATGGCCTCTATCGCTTCTTTGCCAGGCATGTGAGCGAGGGTCTGCTGGAGGAGAGGAGGAAGTTCGGGGGCAAGAGGTGCCTGGTTGGTTGGAGGGGCACTCTCTCCTCCACCCTCGAGCGCCAGGAGAGTCTCGGGGGGAGATGAGGCGCTAGGAAGGTGCTCCCTAAAAGATGGAGGTTGCCCCTCTATTGCATAAGAGGTCTCTGCAGCAGCCTCCACCCTTTTCCTCTTGAAAACAAGGTCGGAGCATGTGTCCTCGTCTTCAAAGATTACTACTGCAGCTGCCCTCTTTAACTTATCAGAAGTGGGGCCTAGGGCAGCCGCAGCAGGTGAAGAAGAGCCAGCAGGGCATGAGCCACCTGCTGTGCGACGATCCAACAAGGCGACTAGCCTCTTCTTCTTCTCAGCATCCAACACCATACCTGCGATGAGCAACAAGTAAATAATAAGAAGTGGCACGCAGAAAACACAAGTGTTGACAAATATGAGATGAAGGCAATTATACCTATATAGACGCTGAGGGTTTCAACATCATATTCATGCCTAATCAGCTGGGTGGTGTCGAACACCACACCCCAGCTGGAGAGGAGTTGGCACAAATCACGGTCAAAGGGCGTTTGCTCCTCGAGTCTGCGAGGCTTCTTGAACTTCAACTTCTCCACCCAATATAATGGGAACCCGTCGAGCATGGTGGAGTCGTATGAGCTGCCGCAGACTCGAAAGAACTTCCCCTTGAAGCCCTTGTATGACTGCGAGAAGAGGGTTAGCAGAACCCTCCCCGCCACTCCATTAAGGCTTACCCAAAGCCTTTTCCTAGGGCTCTGCACCTCGAAGAAGTATAGGAATACATCCACCAAGGGAGTGAACCCTAGGTTGTTGCAGAGTATGGAGAAAGCCTTGATGAAGGCCCAGTTGTTGGGGTGCAGCTGGGCAGGTGCCACATTCAGCTCAGTGAGCAGAGCCCTCTCTAATCCGGTGAAGGGCAGGCGAACCTTAACCCTCTTAAAGATGGTGGTGTACAGAAAGAAGAAGGGCTCCCCATCGTTGCAGCGAACGTCAGCGCATACAAGTTCACCCTTGGTACAGGGTCGAACCAAGACATACACGTTGCTCTCTCTGCCAAAGACGCACCCTTTAATCTCGTTCTTGTCATCTTTATGCTTCCTCTAGTCTTCATTGGAGGTAAGTTTTGAGGTCTCAGCAAGGAGATCCTCAGAGGCCCTGGGGTAGAGGGCCTTGTAGTCAACGGCTACGGCTGGAGGAGGGTTGGAGGTGATTTTGGTTCTGGCCATCTCGAATCTAAAACAAATGAGAGGCAGGGAGAAGAAAAGAGGGTTTAGAAGAAGTGATGGCGAAAACAATGGCAGACAAAGACATAGAAGAAGAACGAAAACAGGAAGAAGAACAGAAACCCTAAAATGCATGAACAGACCCATAGCAGTTATGGTATGTGAAGATAAACAGAATCATAAAGCGAAAGCAGAAAAGGAGATTAAAAACCGTACCTTTGTGTGACGAAGATGAAAGGTCGCGAGTGTAGGAGAGGGAGTAGAAGCGTACGAGAGAAGTTAGGAGGTATGGAGGCTCGTGTGAAAAGTGATGAAATAGTGTAGAGGCACGGGTTTTTGAAAGGGTTTAACGTAGGCAAGGAAGTGATAACGTTAGGAAACCCTAACCATTGATCTAGACATGTGTCTGCAGATTAAAAAGGGGTTGGTGAGATGTCCCTTCAACGAGCTGTTCATGTCCTTTCGCTTAGTGCCACGTAGGTCGCCCGAGCCAATGACTTAGTCTCTTTGCTGAACAAGTTAACAGCTCGAGACTGGGGGGCTTGTGTACCGAACAGTCCTCGAACACCAAGAATAGTTAGTAATGGTGAGCCACGCCAGCTGGGTCCCACAGCATGGGCCAGAGCCACGTGGGCTGGGTCCCACAGGTAGTAGGGACTAATGGGATGATTAGTCCTCAGCGTGTCGATCACCAGAGTGGACTGATGTGTCCTCGTCACTCAGCAGTATGATGAGTCCTCGGCATCAGAGTGGGACGATGTGACATCGATCTTGGGTGTTTCGAACAACAGGATTAGAGCATCTGATGTGGATCCTGAAAGAAGACTAGTTATCAGTGAAATGCCCAGAGGTAGGGAGAAGCCTAAGTCACGAAGCGTCCATGCGTGTGGCAGGGAAAGCACAGTTAGGTGTAGAGTCCTGAAGGGTCGAGTACTCATCAGGATTAGGGTTTCCTAGTGAAGCTACATGCATGGCACGTGAATAGTGAAGGCACTCCCAGGACAGGTGGCCCCAGAGACTAGGTGCACGAGGGGGTACCCAGGTGGCCATCCTGTTAGAATTTGCACTCCAGTTAAGGGAACCTTACGTGCTAGATTACCCTAAGTTTGGGTGATAGCGATGCGAGGGTATTCCAGTAAACCCTAAATATGGGTAGCAGCGCAGAGGAAACCCTAGACTATATAAAGGGTAGTAAAATACTTCACAAAGTGATGTGAGTTCATTATGAACCTTTCTTGGTTTGGGTTGAGTTGATATAGGTTTCATTGTATTCATGACACTTTCAAGAATTAGGATCAAAATTCTAAAGAACAATTAATAGAGTTTCTACTCAAGAAAACAAAGGTTCATACTAAAAACACATGAATAGGTAACTTGTAGTGTAAGATAACAATGGAATATGAATGGGTAATTCAAGAACAGTACCAAACTTCAAAGGAAACACAAGAACAACATAAGAACACCAAGAACAAGTGAAAATATTGATTGAAATTCAATAGGAATTAGAAAATCACAAAGAAACTCATCAAAGAACAAAAACCCATGGATGGAAAACAAGAACAACACATGTATATGGAAACCCATAGTTAGGACGAAATTAAAACAGCAAGAAAACAAGGAAATAAACCAAACAAAGTGCAGAACAATGGCAGCAAATGAAAGGAAACAACTCACGGAAAAGATTGAACCGATTAAAAATGGAAAAACTACAAGAAAACACAAATGGGTATTTTTAGAAGATGAATAGAAATGACTTATGTGGTTGTAGCCTTTTGGAGATGTGATTTACGCCACTTGGAGGGTGGTTCTTCCAAGATGAGTGGGTGGTGCTGCCACTTAAGAGTCTCCAAAGCTCACAAGATAAGACATGAAGGAGAAGAAGAGACAAGTCTCACAAACTCACTCTCTCTCAATTTCAAGATAGTTTCTTTTCTTCTAACTTTCAACTTTTCTTCTTTATTATTGAGAACCAAGCACTCCTATTTATAATAAGGAGGGCTGGACATGTTACAAAGGGGAAGGAGTGGGAAGAGTCACTCTTCTAGCTCCTTCTAGTGCCTAAGAGAGAAAGGAGTAGAATAGTCACTTTTTCCTAAAGAAAGTGCCTAAAATGCCTTACATTTAGAGGTTTGTTTTGGTTTTCCTCTTTGGCATACTCCCAAGGCTATTTCTATATTATTTACAAATTTATACAAGACTATTTACAAAGATTTATTTATACTACTATCTTTTGAATTTTCAAGAGAACCTAAAATGTTCTACTTTTTAAGAAGACTAGTAAGAAGAATTTTAAATGCTTGGGTGGATGACCTCTTCCTCCATTAGTAAAATCCTCTTCTACTTGATCTCCATCAAAAAGGTACGTAGTTTCTAGACATAACACAGATACTGAATACACTTAGTGTGCTTGCCCAGTTTTTGACTTGAGCGTCAGAGTGCAAACGGCCTCTAGGGCGCCCCTTTCTATCTTGTAGTTGCAGGTTGTTTGGAGACAGCGAAGCATAATTCAAGGTGAGGAAAAGAGGCGTGCGAGCGTCGTAGAGTCAATCGGCAAGAACAGAATATGTGGGAGCCACATTGGAGGTCGTGCTTTGGCATCTAAAGCCATTCGAGCAGGGTATTACTGGCCAACCATGAGGGAAGATTGCACGAAATATGCGCAGCTGTGCAAACAGTGTTAGCTACATGTAGATTGGCACAAGGCGCCTCCAGAGGAGCTCAGATCTATATACAGCCCTTGGCCATTCCACACATGGGGAATTGATATCCTGGGGCCCTTTCCTTTGGCTGTGCGGCAGATGAAGTACCTTATGATCGCCATAGGATACTTCACGAAGTGGATCGAGGCTGAACTGGTAGCATAAATCACAGCCCACAAAATCCAGCACTTCGTGTGGAAGAACATAGTATGCCGCTTTGGTGTACCCAAGCGCTTGGTGTCTGATAATGGCACCCAATTTGCAAGCCAACAGTTGGGGAAGCTATGCACAAAGTTGGGAATCAAATAGGTGTTCGCATCAGTCAAGCATCCTCAGACTTAATGGGCAGGTCGACTCAGCCAACCGAGTCCTACTCAAAGGACTGAAGAGAAGGCTGGAGAAGGCAAAGGAGACTTGGGCTGAGGAGGTTCCCAGAATTGTGTGGGCCTACCATACCACTCCTCAGTCCACTACCAAGGAGACCCCTTTCAGCTTGGTGTACAGTTCGGATGCCATGATCCCTGTAGAAATCTAGGAGAGCTCACCACGTTTCCAGAACTTCATGGCTGAGGAATCCAACAAAGAAAGGAAGGTGAACTTAGATCTCATAGATGAAGTAAGGGAAGATGATAGCATTCCTATGAGCTCTTCTTTGGATTTTGGAGTTCCTTGGTGATGATGGATGCGGAAGCTTATGGAGGAGGTGAGCAAGACCCTCCTAGGAGTGATGGTGATCTTGAAGGTGCATGAAGAGTGAGGAAATGGGGAGGTTTGGCCAGCCCCTTTGGTAGTGATGAATTGAAGACTAAAACCTAAGTGTTAGGCAAAGAGTGGTGTATGGCACAATTTTGGCAGCATAACAATACTCTATTTAATCTTGAAAATACATGAGGTAGGCCTCCTTATTTATAGATTTAGGAGCCTTGGTGAGCAAGCTTAAAGTGTAGGGATGGAAATACAAAAAGTGGGGGCTGCCTAGGGTATTGACTTTAGTCAAACCACACCATCATCCTAATATTCTAGAAGATAGGTAAAAAATGCAACATTTGATAGTACACCCCTCCTTCTTTTGCTAAAGGCACCTATTTGCTAGCACACCCCTCCTTCTATTGCTAAGGGCACCTTTTTGATAGCACACCCCTAAGTGAGCAAGTTTTGCTTTCTACACTACACTAATCTACTAAGCTACCCCTAATGGGCCTCCAAGTAGCATGTACAAGGTCTTCTCCCTCCCATCCGTGGCTTGACTCATTTGGGTGTGAATGTGCTTGGCCATGGACCTTGTGTTGGGCCTGAACTTGGGTTGGAGCTTGGGCCTCTTCCATCAGAAGAGGTGGGAATCGAAGCAGAGGCATTGAAGTGAAGGGTTGAGCTCAAGCACAGTTCCAAGTTGAGAGCTCACTAGTTCCAGGTTGCCGACCTAGTCATACGGAAGGCATCTCCCTCCTAGATAGAGAATAAGTTATCCCCAAGTGGACTGGTCCCTTCAGAGTGATAGAGGCCCTGGGGAGTGGAGCGTACAGGCTTGAGACTCTAGAAGGTGGTCCGACTCCTTGTTCATGGAATGCAACACACCTAAAGTTTTATTTCAGTTAAGACTATGTAACATTGTACACAGTTTAGGGGACACTCTTTTTTCCCTTCTAAGGGGTTTTAATGAGGTCACCCAATAAAATTTTCAGTTAAGATATATTCTTGAATGTGTTTGTACAATGCAGTTCAAACTTGTCACTTGGGGTTAGAGGTCTCGTAAGTGGGAAGGTAGGTTCATCAAGAACACCTCCTCTTCGAGTGAGAATGCCAAGTCGAACAGAAGGGTTCGTCAGTTAAATCCTCCTTCGCCTATGAGCGATGAGAGGTCAGTTCGAACCTGTCACTTGGGGTTAGAGGTCTCGTAAGTAGGAAGGTAGGTTCATCAAGAACACCTCCTCTTCGAGTGAGAACTCCCAATTCGAACAGAAGGTTCACCAGTTAAATCCTCCTTCACCTATGAGCGATGAGAGGTCAGTTCAAACCTTTCGTTTGGGGTTAAAGGTCTCGACAGTTGGAAGGTAGGTTCGTATAGAACACCTCCTCTTCGAGTGAGAACTCCCAATTCGAACAGAAGGTTCACGAGTTAAATCCTCCTTCGCCTATGAGCGATGAGAGGTCAGTTCGAACCTTTCATTTGGGGTTAGAGGTCTCGACAGTTGGAAGGTACGGCAAGGGATTTGAGGACAAATCCTTTTTCAAGAGGGAGGGGATGATGGAAGAGGGCCAAGCACAACCTTCCATGAAAGGCAAGAGCCAAGTCAAGAGCGTCTAAGACCAAGCTATGAGCGTCTAAGACAAGCTAGGAGCGTCTAGGACGAGAAGGCCAAGCTAGAAGCGTCTAGGACAAGAAGACTTGGATCAAAGCTATGAATGGGAGAGTGGCATACTAGCACATATTCCGTGAAGGCCCATCAAATGTAGTTTAGCTTTAATTGGGGTGTAAATAGCATAGCCATGTGGACAAATGTTTATTTTTCTGCACATTAGAATTAAGGAGAAGTTAACCTTCCCACTATTCTAGAAAGCCCATGGAGGGGGTGAACTTACAAACTAGACACACCCCTCCCCATGTGCTCACACTTTCCATGTGGCCCATGTGCTTCACATTTACATTTCATTTGGCTAGCATTAGGGTTGCATTATGGTCCTCCTTAGCCTATAAAAAGAGGAGCCTACACCTTGTATTTTCAAGATTAAATAGAGTATTGTTATGCTGCCCAAATTGTGCCATACACTACTCCTTGCCTAACACTTAGGTTTTAGTCTTCAATTCATCACTACCAAAGGGGCTGGCCAAACCTCCCCATTTCCTCACTCTTCATGCACCTTCAAGGCACCCATGCTTCCTAGGAAGGCCTTGCTCACCTCCTCCATAAGCTTCCGCATCCATCATCACCAAGGAACTCCAAAATCCAAAGAAGAGCTCATAGGAATGCTATCAGGCTCCATGCAGTTGATCCATCAAATCATCAATTCTTGGCAGAGGGTACTTGTTCTTGATAGTCAGCTTATTCAACTGCCTGTAGTCCACACATAACCGAGACCCTCCATCCTTTTTCTTAACTAGAAGCACTGGAGCCCCCCATGGAGATACACTAGGCCTGATGAATCGTTTCTCCAACAACTCTTCCACTTGTTTCTTTAACTCTACCAACTCGGCTGGAGCCATTCTGTAGGGCGCCATTGACACTGGTCCAGCTCCAGGTACCAAATCAATAGAGAATTCCACTTCTCTCTTAGGAGGTAGTCCAGGTATTTCTTCTGGAAATACATCCATGAAGTCCTTAACCACATGTATACAGCCCATCTCTTCTTCATTCTTCACTCCCCCTTTAGCTAGGATCACAAAACACGTCGCCCCTTCTTTCAACTCTGACCTCACATGCTGAGCAGATATCACATCTGACTCTTGGAGATCGGGGAACACCACCTTCTGGCTACCGCAATCTATGAGAACGTGATTAGCAGATAGCCAATCCATTCCTAGGATAACATCTAGATCCTGCAGAGGTAGACAGACCAAATTTACTTTGAACCTGCGTCCCTCTACTATCACTGGACATTTTGGGCAAACTGTGGAGGTCAAAACCTGTCCTGATGCAGGTGTGGAGACCAACAGTTCAAACGGCAGCTCCTTCACTAGAAGGCCCAACACATCTACGCACAAGCTTGACACAAAAGAGTGTGTCGCTCCAGAATTAAACAAAACTCTAACGCATCTATCAGCTATAAAACAAGCACCTTGCACCAAGTTACCTGACTGAGACGCCTCTGCTCCTGTCATGGCAAACACTCTCCCTGCTGCCTGAGGTCTGCTGCCTTCATTCCTCATCTGTTGGGAACCACCGGATTGAGTCATCCTATTCTGGGTAGGACAATCTCTAGCAACGTGTCCCGTCTTCTGGCAGGCAAAACATCTTCTCTCTGAATCTCTCTTGGGGCACACATTGGCTGTGTGTGGTTCACCACAATGGAAACATTTAAGTTTCCAGGGTTGTTGCTGCTGAGACTGAGGCAGTGCTGCTCTTGCCCTATGCTGTGGAGGTCTCGCATAAGACTTATTCTGTTGTTGCTGCACCCTGGCCTTCCTACTGGAAGAATCCCCTGGGCGTGACCTGATCACCCGAGACTCACCCTTTTCTAGAGTCTCCACCATCTTCGCCTTCTCCACCAAGGCATGAAATTCTCTTATGCACATAGGTGCTATGGTCCTCTTTAGTTCATGCTTCAGTCCTTCTTCAAATTTCCTGCACCTCCAAGCCTCAGAGGTAGCTTGGGTATAGAATCGGGCGAGGTACTCAAATCGAGCAGCATAGGCGTTCACAGACATATCCCCCTGCTCCAACCTTAGGAACTCAGCTTCCTTCGCAAACCTTGCGCTGTCTGGGAAGTATTTCTCCAGGAACCTCACCCTGAAGCTCTCCCAATCCAACACTTCCTCTCGGGCCTCCATCATCTGCTGAGTTCCCATCCACCAGAACTCAGCTTCTCCAGACAGAAGATATGTGGCGAATACCAGCTTCTTATCTTCAGGGCAAGAGGTTGCCCTGAAGATTTTCTCTAAACCCCTGACCCATTGATCTGCTTGGTCAGGAGTAGCATTCCCACTAAACTTAGGTGGGTTGTGCCTGAGGAACTCGGTCAGTCCCATCTGCTCCTGAGGCTGACCGACGTTGGGAGGTGTTGCAGCCGATCTGGCGGTCTCCCAATGCTGCATTGTAGCTTGGTGATTCTGAGACATCGCCGCATTCTACTGCTGGATGGCACTCGCCATCATCTCAATGGCCCTGGCGATCTGGCCCATTTCAGTAGAAGGTTGGGGAGGGGTAGGTTGTCTAGGAGCCATTCTTCTCTGTAGAAGATTAGGAAAAAAAAAACTATTATTTTCTACTCATATTCCTATAAAATGAACTTGATAAAGAATCAATTCATTTAGAAGACCACACTAGGCCTTACAAAGGCCAGCATCTCAAATCCATCTAGAATTTGAGTTTATCAGTAAGATCAATATACTTATACAAGCACATCACCAAAACAGCTACTAGTATAAAACCATCAATTCAAACGACCACTTTCAATCAATACAAAAACACTCAATAAACTGAAATAAAACACACCAGAATTCAATATATGCTAAACATCAAACTTTCAGAATTTAAGATTGAGAATCATCTTGATCCAGTTATGAGTGTGCACCCTCACTTCTTTATCAAGATCCTTTCATTCTTAATACTAAGATTTTCAGTTAGGGCATATATTCACTAAAGCACACACAAAATTTCAATACAAAAACGTTTGAAAACCTTTCACTATAGTTTTTATTTAAAACTCAAATAAATTTTATGAGCAGAAGAAACACAATGGATCCACAGCCCTCAGGTCATCCTAAGGACGAACTGCTCTGATACCATTAATGTAACATCCCGCCAAATCCTTTTCATATTTATATAATGAAATAAAGGTAAAACAATAATATCGAAGTGAACATATATATATATATATATGTAATGAAATTTCTCCTCACAGGGAGTTTAATACATATCCAGTCAGTTTCCAAAACTTAAACAAAATACAACAAAATAGAAAACAGGCGATCTCCTAACAGAAACAGAAAACAGGCGATCTCCTTCCGGCGACCACTCACTGGGGAGCTCTACTTCCTGCAACATCATCTGCTCCCGTGTAAATTATACACGATCATCACAGGTTTAAGAAAACATCCACAAAACAAAAACGCAGGGTAAGCTAGATATTTTAACGAGAATTTAGATATGAAACTTTAAAATCAAGATAAAACAAATTTAAGACACCCACGTAAAAACCATCAACTTTCTCATTCCCTTCACATGACCATCAAGTAATCACATATTTCACAATTTTCTCAAGAGTCGTTCAATTCACATAATCCATCAAGTGTCTATCAATTTCAATGTTTCTCATTTCTCACGTCAGACTTCCACTGACTCATCACACATAGACACTTGACACTACTTCCGGAAGACACGTGCATTGACTAGACTCAGAGATCTGCACCTGTCATACTGCACCACTGTGAAATCACGCACATTCACAGGGTCGCTGTGAAATCACACACATTCACAAGCGTATAAATGAATCTCAATATCATCACTATCCTAGCATGACAGGGTTAATCCATACAACGGGTCAAGCTCGTTCTCTTTCAAACAACTCACCCATACATATGAACCTCCTTCGACTCTCAACGCCTGAATAACTTCATCTATATGATTCCATTATATCAGGAGAGTCAGGATATCTCATAATAAACGAATCACCGGTCAATGCACACTCTACACGATCTTACACGGTATTTTCTTTCTTGAAAATACTATGCCTTGATCCCACATTCACCACATTCCATACATCATACCACATATAAAGAACAATTCCATCATAGAATACTTTGAATCTTTTCTTAAACAACCCCACTCACAAAAACAAGCATACCACCGTTCAGGTTTTCGAATAGCATATACATTTTTCATTTCAATCTCAACAAGTTCAAAGCGACACTAAAACAGGGGAGTTCGAAAACAACATTAAAACCGACGATCACATCCAAAAACAGGGGATTATGCAATAACAGTTGAAAACCGGCGACCACGTCGCCGCATCATCAAAATCATCTAACTTAAGGTTTTCGTTGGAAATAAGGCTAGCTTCCCTTACCTGGACTTGCGTAAAATCTCACTACGAGCTCTAACCCACCGAACTTAAGGATACCCGAACTCTGTTTTAGCGTCCTGATCGGAAAACTCGCAGAGAACTTCCCAGGAGTCCAAGGGCAGTCGTCGCTCATCGTACTGGTGCTTGAGGATGCCTGAATCGCAGCGCGAAGGAGAGAAAAGAGAAGGATGAAGGTAAACTCACCCTGTCACTCTTGAACCACAGCAACGTTCTTTGCCTCTCAGAAGTGAGTCTTTTTTAATCTAAACCAACTTGTCCACAATTGTCGCTGCCACCACCCACTCTGCAGGAAAGCTTGCGTGCACACTTCCTTCAACAGTATGGCCACGTGTGTCTCTGCGCATACCAACTCTCTGATGCCAACTATTTTGAAACACCCCTTTTTGTCTACGTGTCGCGCGTGCAGGACGTCTCATGCTGGGAGCCTGGGTCCCACCTTATCTGTGTGAAACACGACATCGCGCGATAACCTTCCACCGATGACTCATCCTGGCGGACGACCGATGTCTCTCCCTGGAAGACGACCGATGTCTCTCTTTGGAAGACGACCGATGTCTCTCTCTGGAAGACGACCGATGTCCATCCCTGGCGATGACCGCATGTCTCCCGCCCTAGCGATGCCCGCATGTCTCCCGCCCTGGCGATGCCCGCATGTCTCTCGCCCTGGCGATGCCCCCATGTCTCCCGCCCTGGCGATGCCCGCATGTCTCTCGCCCTGGCGATGCCCGCATGTCTCTCGCCGTGGCGATGCCCGCATGTCTCTCGCCGTGGCGATGCCCGCATGTCTCTCGCCCTGGCGATGCCCGCATGTTTCTCGCCCTGGCGATGCCCGCATGTCTCTCGCCCTGGCGATGCCCGCATGTCTCTCGCCCTGGCGATGCCCGCATGTCTCCCGCCCTGGCGATGCCCGCATGTCTCTCGCCCAGGCGATGACTGATGACACATCGCCACACCTTGCTGAAGGTTCTTCATCCCACTATGTTACGTCCAAGGTATCATCTCCACATGACTTGGTGACGTCGGTAGCTTCACATTTCCAAGAGTAGATCAGCACTACTCCTCGTGCGCCCATGCATGCAACACTAAGGACAATTTCTTATGCTCAAGCATAGAGCTTCGCATGCACAGCATATCTAAGGCTTAACCCACACCTTGATACGCGTGGTTTTTGGAACCCACTATGGTTGATCCAGCATCCTGACCACATACTAAGTGCACTTTCGGCGATCATGTACACCACAGGCGATTGGCGATCATGTGTACTCTAGGCGACAGGCGATTATGTACCCGAGAAGTCGGAGGTCGCCTCCGTATTCAACAACGGCGATCTCGTAGACTTCTAAGCTACACTTTCCTTCCTTTTTATTTTAAATAAAAACATACTTAGAATTCATTTAAAATATATTCCTTTTATTCCAATTTAATTTTACAGGTCCTTACACCCAGGCTCCCAGCGAGAGCGTTACGCATTCACCTCGCATGATTCCAAACCAGAAGAAGAAGAGTTGCTCGCCAGTAGGGTTGTGCATGAGGATGGTGTAAGAAAGCTAGTAAGCTGGTCAGTGATCGGCGACTCTCTTAACCCATTACGTGCATGGCACTGTGCGGGGAGATCGTGCATGCAGGATGCAGCGCCTGACGAGTGTGTTTACACCAACCACCTCTGGTGCTCTCGTGGGAGCATGCGACTCGCTCAGAGGGAAGAAACGTGCTAAGTTACTTCCCAAAGGAATAACTTAGGCACACAGAGAAAAGCGCAAAGGCCCTTCAGGTATGACATGCGTACAATTAAATCCTCCCTCGCCTCTGAGCAAAGTGAGGTAAGTGAGAACCTGTCACTTGGAGTTAGAGGTCTCGTAAGCGGAGAGGTAGGTTCGTAGAGAACACCTCCCCTTCGAGTGAGAACTTCCAACGTGAAAGAAGGGTTCGCCCAGTGAAATCCTCCCTCGCCTATGAGCGATGTGAGGTCAGTTAGAGCCTGTCACTTGGAGTTAGAGGTCTCGTAAGCGGAGAGGTAG
This sequence comes from Phaseolus coccineus, assembly GCA_037954025.1. Classification (NCBI taxonomy): domain Eukaryota; kingdom Viridiplantae; phylum Streptophyta; class Magnoliopsida; order Fabales; family Fabaceae; genus Phaseolus; species Phaseolus coccineus. The sequence goes on along the minus strand of CM075680.1, from coordinate 32,319,275 downwards.
GTTCGTAGAGAACACCTCCCCTTCAAGTGAGAACTTCCAATGTTAAAGAAGGGTTCGCCCAGTGAAATCCTCCCTCGCCTATGAGCGATGTGAGGTCAGTTAAAGCCTGTCACTTGGAGTTAGAGGTCTCGTAAGTGGAGAGGTAGGTTCGTAGAGAACACCTCCCCTTCGAGTGAGAACTTCCAACGTGAAAGAAGGGTTCGCCCAGTGAAATCCTCCCTCGCCTATGAGCGATGTGAGGTCAGTTAGAGCCTGTCACTTGGAGTTAGAGGTCTCGTAAGCAGAGAGGTAGGTTCGTAGAGAACACCTCCCCTTCGAGTGAGAACTTCCAACGTGAAAGAAGGGTTTGCCCAGTGAAATCCTCCCTCGCCTATGAGCGATGTGAGGTCAGTTAGAACTTGTCAGTGGGGGTTAGAGGTCTCGTAAGTAGGAAAGAAGATTCGTAAGGAACACCTCCTCTTCGAGTGAGAACTCCCAACTTGAAAGAAAGGTTCACCAGTGAAGTCCTCACCCTCGACTTCTTACAGCGAGGCTGAGGCGAGAGAGAAATTCCTCACCTCGACTTTGTACAGCAAGGCTGAGGCGAGATAACAAAGTCCTCACCTCGACTTTGTACAGCGAGGCTGAGGCAAGAGAGAAAGTCCTCACCTCGACTTTGTACAGCGAGGCTGAGGCGAGATAACAAAGTCCTCACCCTTGACTTCTTACAGCGAGGCTGAGGCGAGAGAAGAAAGTCCTCTCCCTCGACTTTGTACAGCAAGGCAGAGGCAAGAGAAAAAAGACCTCACCTCGACTTTTTACAGTGAGGCTGAGGCGAGAAGAAAGACCTCACCCTCGACTTTGTACAGCGAGGCTGAGGCGAGAGCAGAAAGACCTCACATTGACTTTGTACAGCGAGGCTGAGGCGAGAGGAGAAAGACCTCACCTCGACTTCTTACAGCGAGGCTGAGGCAAGAAGGGTCATCGAGAAGCACTTTTCTTCCCCAAGACACAAGCATCATCTTTGGCGTTCAGGCCCTCTATGTGCTTAGCGCTGGAGTAACAGAGAAGTAAAGCAGAGTCTGAAGCGCGATGAGTGATCGGTGGTGCACCAACATGCTAGTCGGTGGTCGGTGGTAGAAGCAAGTTCTGCTGCGAGAAGCCGAAGCATTTAGGCCCGTCAAGTCAGTCGTCCAGCATGAAGTTAAAGACAATGCTGAGTCACATGCAGAGAGTTAAAAATGGAAAGGGACATGCAGCTGGAGCAAAGATTTCATTCATATTGAAGTCAATGCAGTGAGCCTTTACAGCTAAAAGGTTTATACAAGTTATGAAGCAGAAAAACAAATTACACAGAAAAGATGAAGTTGCAAAGGGAGAAACTCAAGGAGGAGGAATGATCTTGCCATCGACCACTTAGTCTCTTCGCTGTGAACTCGTTCTCAGCGAAGAGACTGGGGGGCTTGTGATCCGGTCGGTCACCGGTAGTCGATGACGTCAGCAGCAGATGACCACGTGGACCATTCACAGGGTGACACGTGGTAGTAGGTAGCAGGTGAATCAGAGGGGAGATCACTCAGAACGGTGATCGGTGGTCAGTTGCTAAAGTTACCACCACCAGCAGATCAGTGCGTAGATGAGCGCCTGACAGCAGAGCGCGAGAAGTAATGAAGCACCGATCAGTCATCGGTGCAAGGTCATCGGGGAGAAGGGTGATTAACACCTCTTTGTCGAGAAAGAAGTCCTCAATTCGAGCAGAGAGCTCACCAATGAAGTCCTCAGAGGGTAAGAGATGTGGGCGATGACAAGGTGGTGAGAGTGTAGAGCCACGTAGGTCGCCCGGGCTGATGACTTAGTCTCTTCGCTGAAACAAGTTAACAGCTTGAGACTGGGGGGCTTGTGTACCGACCAGTCCTCAGACACCGAGAACAGGTAGTAAAGGGCGAACCACGTCAGCTGGGTCCCAGAGCATGGGCCAAAGCCACGTGGAGTGGACCCCGCAGGCAGCTTGGATTAGAGGGTGATCAGTCATTGGTGTGTCCAATCAGAGAAGGGTGATCAGTCATCGGTGTGTCCCCTTAGAGAAGGGTGATCAGTCATCGGTGTGTCCCCTCAGAGTAGGGTGATCAGTCATCGGTGTGTCCCCTGAGAGAAGGGTGATTAGTCATCAACATGTTCCCATAGAGAAGGGTGATTAGTCATCAGCGTGACGATCACCAGGAAGGGCTGATGTGTCCTCGTCACTCCGCAGGGTGATCAGTCCTCGGCAACAGAGTGTGACGAGGTGACATCGGTCTTGGGTGATTTGAACAGCATAGACAGAATAGCTAAGATTGGTTCCCAGTGTGGGCCAAGGACTAGTTAAATACCCAGAGGTAGGGAGAGGCTTGAATCACGAAGAGCCTATGCGGGTAGCAGGGAGAGCATAGTTAGGTGCAGAGTCCTGAGGGTCAAGTACTCATCAGAACTAGGGTTTCCCAGTAAAGGCTATATTCATGGCACGTGAACAGCAAGGGCACTCCCAGAACAGGTGGCCCCAGAGGCTAGGTGCACAAGGAGGCACCCAGGTGGTCACCCTGTGAGAGTTTGCACTCCAGAGAAGGAAACCTTATGTGCTAGATTACCCTAAGATTGTGTGATAGCGGCGCAAGGGTATTCCAGTAAACCCTAAATATGGCTAGCAGCGCAGTAAACCCTAATTAGGGCTAGCGGCGCAGTAAACCCTAGACTATATAAGGGACAGTAAAATACTTCACAAAGGTATGCAGTTTCTAGACCTAAACACAGAGAGACTCAATACACTTGGTGATCCTTGCCCTACACTGACTCGAGCGTCGGAGTGCAAACGGCCTCTAGGGCGCCCCCTTTCTCTTTTGCAGGTGCAGATTGCTTCGAAAGAACTAAGCACGTATCAACGTGAGGAAGGAGGCGTGTGAGTGTCGTGGAGTCAACTGACAGGCGAGTCAACCGGCAAGAACACAAACTTTAACAGGATGACCACCTAGGTGCCTCCTCGTGCACCTAGTCTCTGGGGCCACCTGTTCTGGGAGTGCCTTCACTGTTCACGTGCCATGCATGTAGCTTCACTAGGAAACCCTAGTTCTGATGAGTACTCGACCCCTCAGGACTCTGCACCTAACTGTGCTTTCCCTGTCCCACGCATAAGCTCTTCGTGATTCAGGCCTCGCTTTACCTCTGGGCATGTTACTGATAACTGGTCTTCTTTCAGGACCCACACCAGATGTTCTAGCTCTGTTGTTCAAAACACCCAAGACCGATGTCACCTCGTCACACTCTGTTGCTGAGGACTCATTAACCTGCTGAGTGATGAGGACATATCAGTCCACTCTGGTGATCGACACGTTGATGACTAATCATCCTGCTAGTTCATACTACCTAGGGGGTCCATCCCTCGTGGCTTTGGGCCATACTGTGGGACCCAACTGTCGTGGCTCACCATTACTAGCTGTTCTCGGTGTCTGAGGACTAGTCGGTACACCCCCTAATTGTGAACTGTGTCAACTTCTCTCAAGCTTGGCAGTGGTGTTTAACACTGCTCAACTGATCAAGCATGAGTTCGACACCAAGGCCCTCAAGGGTTACATCGGTACTTCTACCTTTTCCCTGCCTCGTTTTGCATATCTGTTGTTAGCTTACATATCACACGCTTCGTCTTTTCATGCTTGTGCATCCACTGATTTACCCTTTGCATACTGTGGCTCTTGTGCTTCTTGTTGCTAGTTGTATGCTGTGTAGGATTATCTTCTCATCTTTCATTGTCTTGGTGTAGGTATGGTGCTGAATGAGGAGAAAAGGAAAAAACTGGCTGAGCTGATTGCTTGCCGCCAAGCGGCACCTACTGGTGCAGGTGGCTCAGCCCTTACCGGTCCTCTAACTGTTGCCCAGGACTCGCCCAACCTAGCCCTAGCTGATAAGAACAAAGGGGCGGTTGCGATCGACTCCGAGGACGAGGACACTGAGGAGGGCCTTGTCTTCAAGAGGCCAAGGGTGGGGGTCATGGTGACCTCACTCTCTACTACTGATGACCACCCTCCATCATTCAGGGACAACCCCCCCAGCGCATCTTCTCCTCGCGGACCTCCCACGCTCGAAGGCGGTGGGGAGAGCACTCCTGGGGGTGACCAAGTGCCTCTTTCCCCTAAGCTCCCCGTCATACTCCAACAAGCCCTCTAGTGCTTCCAAGATAAGGAGGCGGTAGAGGCTTTGGACAGAGACTTGTTGAGGGAGCGCATGGTCCAGAGCCTTGGTGAGTTCCTCGTCAACTCCTTCACCTTCATGAGCCAAGCGGAGGCAAGGATGAAAGGGGAACTTGCCCTCCAAGCCCAGGTCTTCACCAACTGGGAAACAGCCCTGAACTCAGAGCTGAGCAGCCTCCGCCAATCGCAGAGAGAGACCAAGAAGCTGCTCTTTAATAAGGATTAGGAGCCTCTTCAGCTGGAGGCAAAGATCTTGCCTCTACGCAACATAGTGATCAATCTGGAGGAGCAGGCAGAGGGGGCAAAGGCAAAAATGGCCAAGCTGGAGGAGCGGGCCACCCAACAAGAGGTCCAGCTGGGCCGTGTAGAGGGTGAGTTTGCTCAAAAGATTGAGCTCTTCAACAAGACTGAGGCGGAGCTGACCGAAAACACTGCCGATGCGTATGAAGAAGGGTTTGCGGATGCCCTCGCTCAGGTTTCCTGCTTGCACCTTGAGCTGGACCTCTCTCCCTTCACGGTGACGAAGCGCGTCGTTAATGAGCAGCTCACACCCAGGTTCTAGCTCACTTTAATTTGTAGTAACCTGGCCTTTTGAAGAACAATTTGTATTCTGTATATATACTTTGTCCTTATTTATGAATCTATCTGCTTTTGGCTACTTTGTTTGCCTTGGTTGATAACTGATCCGGTCGGTCATCGGTAGTCGATGACGTCAGCAGCAGTTGACCACGTGGACCGTTCACAGGGTGACACGTGGTAGAGGATAGCAGGTGAATCAGGGAGGAGATCACTCAGAATGGTGATCGGTGGTCGGTTGCTAAGGGACCATCACCCGCAGATAAGTGTCAGGTGAGCGCCTGGAGGAAAAGCGCGATGAGCGCCTGGAACACACAGCTAAGCTGGGACCCAGGCTCCCAGCGAGAGCGTTACGCAAGAAGCACAGATCAGTAATCGCCTACCGCCTGTGAGGATGAGTAATCGCCGTGTGTGAAGATGAGTAATCGCCTATCGTCGTGTGTGAAGATCAGTAATCGCCTAGATGGCACATGATCGCCGTGCGTGAAGGTTAGGAGATCAGGTGGTCAGCAAGTCGCCGAAAGGAGCACATCGCCGGGTATTTGGGAAGACTTGGTAAGCACTTGTTATATGGTCTAAATACAGAGGATAAGTGGCATGACTTCTACCATGTGTAGTGTGAGCCGTGATACCCAGTGTTAACCAGCTCGCCATGTTAAGGTTGTGCCCAGAGTAGCCTATGCACTAAGCTACTCCCTGTGTGGATAACTTAGTCGCAGGAGGAAAGTGAAGGTAATGTTTCAGCTGCAGGTACTCCAGATGGTGACACGTGTATGACCAGATGTTAGCCACGTGTCAAGAGGAATAATCGTCAGGAGAGAGAAAGACTCAGGTATATATGTGAAATTCTTAACGGAATTAGGTGATGGATTTTTGGTGGTGATTCACTTGTACACGGTTCTAAGTTTTCTTTGAAGTTCTTTGTTGATTCAATCACTGACTTGAGCGTCGGAGCGCAACCGGCCGCAGAGGCGCCATACTGTTCTTTCAGGTTTCTTGGAGGACTTTTAAGTGGAGGTCATTGGTGTGCTTGGTGTGAAGCTGGTGAGGACGAGGTTCGAGGAGGAGAAGCTCTAGCGCTTTGGTCAAGATGCTGGATCACTAACTGTCGTGTCTCACCCTAACACGCTAACAAAATAGTTGACGAATATTCATACTCTAGGTAGTGCGCTCTTCCACCACTTGCTCAACCTTGCCTTCTTCGATTCTTTAGTGACCTAAGGTAATGGTGATGTGCGCACAAACCCTTAACTGGACTTACCTTGGCTATGCTAAGATAAGGGAATTCTTTGTTGCTCTTCGATCCTGCCTTACAAGACAAGAGAAGGAAAGAGAGATCCACTAACAGACCTCGCCCTTACTTCACTGAGTCTGGAGATGTCTTCCTGATGCCGCTGGTGAGGTATGCTACTCTCAGCCTCGACTTACAAACAAGGGAGAGGTTCGCCCTTCTGACCTTGACCTCGCTTCATGGGGACGAGGGAAGGCTTACCTATTTGAATCACATTGTTTTCACCTTGGCATTCTCACTCAAGAGGGAGGTGTTCTCTACGAACCATCCTATCCCAACTTTGAGGCTTCTAACCCAAGGAGGGGTTCGTAACTGACCTCGTCCTTGCTGTATGAAGTCAAGGGAGGATTTAACTGGTGAACCCTATTGTTCAACTTTGGTGTTTTCACTCAAGGGGGAGGTGTTCTCTACGAACCTACCTTCCCTGGACTTGAGACTTCTAACACAAGCAAACAGTTCATAGCTGACCTCGTCATCGCCCAAGGGCAAGAGAGCTTTTAACTGGCGAACCATACTGTTCGACCTTGGCGTTTTCACTCAGTAGGGAGGCGTTCTCTGCGAACCTTCCTTCCCCAACTAAGACTTCTAACTCAAGGTCGAGGGTCCATAACTGACCCCGTCCTCGCCATTTAAGGCAGAAGAGGATTTTAACGTGTGAACCATACTGTTCGACCTTGGCGTTTTCACTCAATAGGGAGGCGTTCTCTGCGAACCTTCCTTCCCCTACTAAGACTTCTAACTCAAGGTCAAGGGTACATAACTGCACTGTACAAAATATACTTTTAAACTGAAACTATATTGGGTGACCTCATTAAAAAACCCTTATAAGGGAAAAAATGTGTCCCCTAATACTATGTACAATGCGATAGTTCGACTGAAATAAAACTTTAACAATTCAACTGAAGTAAAATTTCAGATTGGCTGCATTCCAAGTATAAGGGATCGCTCAACCTTCCAAAGTCTCGAGCCTGTATGCTCCGTTTCCAAGGGCCTCTGTCACTCTGAAGGGACTAGTCCACTTGGGAGACAACTTATTCTCTAGCTGGTATGGGTGGGCCTTCCTCGTCACCAGGTCGGCGACCTAGAACTGTCGAGGTCTTAGCTTGGAGCTGTGCTTGTACAACACCCTTCTCTTCAAGGCTTCATCCTTGATTCTTGCTTCCTCCCTTACCTCATCCAGTAGGTCCAGGTTCACCTTCCTTTCTTCATTGAACTCTTCGGCCACAAAGTTCTGAAAATGCGGCGAGTTCTCCTGGATCTTTATAGGAATCATTGCGTCCGAACCATATAACAAGCTAAATGGTGTTTCCTTGGTGGTGGACTGGGAGTAGTGTGGTAAGCCTACACAATTCTAGGGACTTCTTTTGCCCAGGCCCCCTTAGCTTTCTCTACCCTTCTCTTCAAACCTCTGAGCAGGACTCGGTTGACGAACTCGACCTGCCTATTCATCTAGGGGTGTTCGACCGATGCGAACATCTATTTTATCCCAAGCTCTGTGCATAGCTTGCCCAATTGTTGGCTCACAAACTGGGTGCCATTTTCAGACGCCAACCGTTTGGGAACTCCAAAATGTCATACTATGTTTTTCCACATGAAGTGTTGGATCTTGTGGGCTGTGATCTGTGCCACTGGCTCGGCCTATGTCCACTTCGTGAAATACTCTATGGCAACCACAAGGTACTTCATATGTCCTATCGCCAAAGGGAAAGGCCCCAGCATGTTGATCTCCTAAGTATGAAACGGACAAGGGTTGTAGATCGATCTGAGCTCTTCCGACGGCGCCTTGTGCTAGTCAGCGTGTTGCTGACATTGCTTGCACTGTTGTGCGTACTTTGTGCAGTCTTCCCTCGTGGTTGACCAATAATATCCTGCACAGATAGCCTTTGATGCGAGAGATCAGCCACTGATATGGCTCCGATATATCCCCTCATGGAGTTCTGCCATTATTCGCTTGCATTGTTCTCCACTTACACATACCAAGATAGGGTGGGTGAACCCGTGTCTGAACAATTCCCCTTCGACGAGAGTGTATTTGCTCGAGTTCTTCTTTATTTTCCTGGCCTCTGTGGGCTCCATGGGGAGCATCCCATCAGCCAAGTAACGCTTGTAGGGCGTCATCCAGGTCTCTCCTCTTTGAACTAGGCAGACCTGCATCGACTCTTCCCCAGAAGCTGGATATGTGCTTATTCTAAGCGTCTTCAACGTCTCTGGAGTCAGTGACTGATGACTCCTATTCACTCCATCCGACGTGCTAATATGCTGGACTTCTACCAAGTTATCTGCAGTGAAGGTCCGAGGTGTCCTCAGGGTTTCCTGGATGATTGTCCTTTGTCTGTCCCCCTTGCTTGAACTGGCGAGCTTTGCTAGCAAGTCAGCTCGGGCATTTTGCTCTCTAGGGACATGGACCAGCTCAAACATCATGAACGTCTCCTTCAAGATCTGGACATACTCTAGATAGGCGGCCATCTGGGGATCTTTGGCTTGGTACCCTCCTGTTACTTGGCCCGTGACCAACTGGGAGTCACTCCTTGCCAGCAGACTCTTTGCACCCATCTCCTTAGCTAGCAGTATTCCCGCGATCAAAGCCTCATATTCTGCTTGATTATTGCTAGCCTTGAAAGCGAAACATAGGGCTTGCTTAATCAATAACCCGTTGGGCCCTTCTAAGATAACGCCAGCCCCACTACCTTGTTGATTGGAGGAGCCGTCCACAAAGAGTTTACTGGAATACCCTCGCGCCGCTATCACCCAGTCTTAGGGTAATCTAGCACATAAGGTTTCCTTTTCTGGAGTGCAAACTCTAACAGGGTGACCACCTGGGTGCCTCCTCGTGCACCTAGTCTCTAGGGCCACCTGTTCTGGGAGTGCCTTCACTGTTCACGTGCCATGCATGTAGCCTTTACCGGGAAAACCCTAGTTCTGATGAGTACTTGACCCCTCAGGACTCTACACCTAACTGTGCTCTCCCTGCTACCCGCATAGGCTCTTCGTGATTCAGGCCTCTCCCTACCTCTAGGTATTTAACTGGTCATTGGCCCACTCTGGGAACCAATCTTAGTTGTTCTGGTTATGTTGTTCAAATCACCCAAGACCGATGTCACCTCGTCACACTCTGTTGTCGAGGACTGATCACCCTACGGAGTGACGAGGACACATCAGTCCCTTCTGGTGATCATCACAACGATGACTAATCACCCTTCTCTGTGGGGACACGCTGATGACTAATCACCCTTCTGTCTGGGGACATGCTGATGACTAATCACCCGCTAATCAATACCACCTGCAGGGTCCATTCCACGTAGCTTTGGCCCATGCTGTGGGACCCAGCTGACATGGTTCACCCTTTACTATCTGTTCTCGGTGTCCGAGGACTGGTTGGTACACAAGCCCCCCAGTCTCAAGTTGTTAACTTGTTTCAGCGAAGAGACTAAGTCATCGGCTCGGGCGACCTACGTGGCTCTGCGTTTAAGGGCATGAATAGTGGGTTGAAGGGACACTTCACCAACCCCTTTTTATCTGTTAACACGTGGCCGCATCAACGGTTTGGGATTCCTAACGTTTACGCTGCCTAGGGCTACGCTAAACCTCTTCAAAACCCCGCGCCAGTTCACTATTCCATCACTTTGCATTCTCAACTTCTGCGAACTCTATCTTCCAGTGCACGCTTTCTTCCTCACACCAACCTTTTCAACCTCTCAGGTTCAGCTGAGCAAGGGCATCACCAAAACCTTCCCCATAGGCGTCGGCGGCGTCCTCAGTGAGCTCGGCCTCGGTCTTCTTCAGCAATTCGATTTGTTGGGCAAGTTCCTCCTCAACCTTGCCCAGCTGAACCTGAAAGGTTGACAAGGTTGGTGTGAGGAAGAAAGCGTGCACTGGAAGATAGAGTTCGCAGAAGTTGAGAATGCAAAGTGATGGAACAGTGAACTGGCGCGGGGTTTTTAAGAGGTTTAGCGTAGCCCTAGGGAGCGTAAACGTTAGGAATCCCAGACCGTTGATGCAGCCACGTGTTAACAGATAAAAAGGGGTTGGTGAAGTGTCCTTTCAGCGCACTATTCATGCCCTTACGCGCAGAGCCACGTAGGTCGCCCGAGCCGATGACTTAGTCTCTTCGCTGAAACAAGTTAACAGCTTGAGACTGGGGGGCTTGTGTACCAACCAGTCCTCGGACACCGAGAATAGATAGTAAAGGGTGAACCACGTCAGCTGGGTCCCACAGCATTGGCCAAAGCCACGTGGAATGGACCCCGCAGGTGGTATTGATTAGCGGGTGATTAGTCATCAACATGTCCCCAGACAGAAGGGTGATTAGTCATTAGCGTGTCCCCACAGAGAAGGGTGATTATTCATCGCTGTGATGATCACCAGAAGGGACTGATGTGTCCTCGTCACTCCGCAGGGTGATCAGTCCTCGGCAACAGAGTGTGACGAGGTGACATCGGTCTTGGGTGATTTGAACAACGTAACCAGAACAGCTAAGATTGGTTCCCAGAGTGGGCCAATGACCAGTTAAATACCCAGAGGTAGGGAGAGGCCTGAATCACGAAGAGCCTATGCGGGTAGCAGGAAGAGCACAATTAGGTGTAGAGTCCTGAGGGGTCGAGTACTCATTAGAACTAGGGTTTTCCTGCTAAAGGCTACATGCATGGCACGTGAACAGTGAAGGCACTCCCAGAACAGGTGGCCCTAGAGACTAGGTGCACGAGGAGGCACCCAGGTGGTCACCCTGTTAGAGTTTGCACTCCAGAAAAGGAAACCTTATGTGCTAGATTACCCTAAGACTGGGTGATAGCGGCGTGAGGGTATTCCAGTAAACCCTGAGCCAAAGCACCCTATTTATAGGAGATGGTGCCTTGGAGAGTAAGGAGCAAGGGTAGGATGGGGAATACATAAAAGAGGGGGCTGCTAGGGTGTTGACTAAAGGTCAATGCAGCCCCTTAGCATGCTTCTAGAAGGTAGGGCTACATTCCTACCCTAAAAGGCCTAGGTACAAGCTAAATTGTTAAATACACCCCCTATTGTGCTAAATGAACCCTACTCTACTGAAATTACAAATAAACTGAAATTAATTGATGCTTAGCTCCCATGGCTTGGGCTCTACTCCTTGTGGTCCTCTGAGGGGTCTTTGAATATGTAAAGAAAAGTTTCTCTGCCATCAGTAGCAGAGTCCCAATCTTCTTAAATACTCTTTTCCATGGACCTAGTTGTTGGGCCTGAGCTTGGGCTTAGGCTTGGGCTTGGGCCTCTTCCATCAAAGGGTCTACTGCTTCTCAGCGAAGGAAGTATGCCAGAGGAGTGATGACTGTTGAGGAAGGGCAAGCTGACCAGTTCCCAGAGCCTGACCACATTTTTATGAAGGCTGATCAGCTGGATGTGGTCCCAAATGCCAATGACCCGGTGGTGATTTCGGTGGTAACGGTAGGAAGGAAGGTACACCGGGTCCTTGTCGACCAAGGAAGTTCAGTAGACATGATGTTCTAGCCGACCTTTAACAAGTTGCAGTTGTCCTCTGACCAGCTGAGGCCTTACGATGGCTGCCAATATGGTTTTACAGGAGACCAAATGGAGGTCAGGGGTTATCCTTACTTCTAGTGTTTGAAGGGAAACAACCGGTTCGTATGGACTGACGAGTGTGAGGAATGATTCCTCAAGCTGAAAAAGTATCTGGGCAGTCCTCTAGTATTGTGCAAGCCATTGCCAGGTACTCCACTTCGCCTGTATTTCGTCATCACGGAGCGGGAGATCAGTTCAGTCCTGGTCCAGGAGCAAGACCAAGTGCAGAAACCCATTTACTTTGTCAGTAAGGTCTTGTAGGGACCTGACGTGCGCTACCAGGCCATAGAGAAGGCAGCGCTAGCTGTAGTATTTTTGGCTCAGAGGCTCCGACATTATTTTCACAGTTTCACTATCATTGTGATGACGGATCTACCCATTCGCAAGGTCCTGCAGAAACCTGATGTAGCAGGGAGGATGGTTCGCTGGGCAGTTGAGTTATCTGAATTCGAGGTGCAGTTTGAGCCCAGAGGGCCAATCAAGGGCCAAGTTTATGCTGATTTTGTAGTGGAACTATCCTCAGAAGGCAGGGAAAGGCAGACTTCAGGTAGGTCCTCTTAGTAGATGGGTCGTTAAACCAGCAGGGCAGCGGTGCCAGAGTGATCTTGGAGGGACCAGGTGGGATCCTGATCAAATAGGCCCTACATTTCGCCTTCAAAGCTAGTAACAACCAGGCAAAATATGAGGCTTTGATCGCAGGAATGCTGCTAGCTAAGGAGATGGGTGTGGAATGTCTATTGGCCAAGAGTGATTCATTGCTGATAACAGGGCAGGTGACAGGTGAGTACCAGGCCAAGGACCCCTAGATGGCCGCTTACCTCGAGAATGTGGAGCTCCTAAAGAGAACTTTCGTTGCGTTCGAGTTGCTACATGTCCCTGAGAACAGAATGCCAGAGTTGACTTGCTGGCAAAGCTCGCCAGCTCAGGCAAGGGGGGCAGGCAGAGGACAATCATATAGGAGACTCTTTGAGCACCTCAAACGGCCACAGATAGCATGGGTGACGTTCAAATGATAGGCATGTTAGAAGAAGGAAAAAAAAAGTCACACATCGCTAACTCAAGAGACGCTGAAAACACCCCGCATAAACGCATACGGCCTGCTAGAGGAGAGATCGTCCCAGGTTCACCTGGTTGAAGAGGGGGAAACCTGGATGACCCTCTACAGACGCTACCTAGCTGACGGAGTGCTCCCCATGGACCCGACGGAGGCCAGAATTGTGAAGAAGAACGCAGCTTGTTACACGTTGATCGATGGTAACTTATTTAGGCATGGTTACACCCATCCTATCTTGACCTGTATAAGCGGAGCGCAGTGTACCTGTATCATGTCTAAGCTCAATGAAGGCATATGCGAAAGCCACATTGGTAGCCGAGCTCTGTCGTCCAAAGCCGTTCGAGCTAGATACTACTGGCCAACTATGAGAGAAGATTGCGTGAGATATCTGTAGCAATGAAAGAAATGCCAGTAGCACGCCGACTGGCATAATGCGCCACCAAAGAATTTGAGGCCAATCAACAGCCCATAGCCTTTCCACACCTGGGAGATTGATATCCTGGGGCTTTTTCCCTTAGTGATTCGACAGATGAAGTACCTTGTGGTGGCTATAGAATATTTTACAAAGTGGATCGAGACCGAGCCAGTGCGCAAATCATAGCCCACAAAGTCCAACACTTTGTATGGAAGAATATAGTTTGCCGTTTTGGAGTTCCAAAATGATTGGTGTCTGACAATGGCACCCAGTTTGCAAGCCAGCAGTTGATCAAGTTGTGCACAAAGCTTGGCATCAGGCAAGTATTTGCGTTAGTCGAGCAGCCCCAGACTAACGGGCAGGTTGAATCAGCCAACAGAGTCCTACTCAGGGGCTTAAAGAGAAGATTAGAAAAAGCTAAAGGAACTTGGGCAGAGGAGGTTCCCAGGATTGTGTGGGCACATCACACCACCCCATACTCCACTACCAAAGAAACACCCTTTAGTTTTGTGTATGGGTCAGATATGATTCCTATAGAAATCCAGGAGAGCTCGGCTCGTTTTCAGTTAGAAAAGTGAAGAATCTAACGAGGAAAGAAAAGAGAACTTAGATCTGCTAGATGAGGTCAAAGAAGAGGCCTGCATCAAATTTGAAGCTTTAAAGAGAAAGGTCGAGTATAAGCACAAATCCAAATTGATACCTTGGCAATTGCAGGTAGCTGACTTGGTGATGTTAAAGGCTTATCCCTACCAGTTAGAGAACAAGTTGTCTCCCAAGTGGACTGGTCCATTCCGTGTGACAGAGACCCTTAGGAACAGAGCATACAGGCTGGAGACCTTGGTAATCCCCCGCACATCGAACGGTGCCAACCTCAAATTCTATTTCAGTTAATTACATTGTATTCAGATTTCATTTAGTTACATTCAATTAAATTGTACTTTCGATGTATTTAGTTAAGGGGACACTCTTTTTCCCTATGGTGTTTTTTAATGAGGTCACCCAATAAAAGAAAAAGGAATTAAGAAAGACATGTTTGTGTTGAGCAGAATGAACCTCTCCCTTGCCTTATACATAAGGGACGAGAATAGTTTGGTTCCATAATGAAAATCCTCTTCCTTGTCTTTGTACAGCAAGGTTGAGGCAAGTGAAAGTCCTCTTCCTTGTCTTTGTACAACAAGGTTGAGGCAAGTGAAAGGTCTTCCTTGACTTGTCAGTTGAGGTCGACACCGTGAAAGTCCTCATCCTTGTCTTTGCACAGCAAGGTTAAGGCAAGAGGTCTTCCTGGACTTGTCAGTCGAGTTAGACACCGTGAAAGTCCTCTTCCTTGTCTTTGTACAGCAAGGTCGAGGCGAGTAAGAGGTCTTCCTTGACTCATCAGCCAAGGTCAACACCAGTACGATTCCTCGCCCTTGTCTTTGTACAACAAGGTCGAGGTCAGCATGAGGCTCCCTTAGACTCATCAGCCAAGGTCGATACCAGCGAAGTTTCCTACCACACTAACATGCCAAGGCAGAAGCCAATGCATGAGATTGAGTTAAGCAGGTGTACCGACCAATCCTCAGACATCAAGAACAGCCAGTAATGGTAAACCACGTTAGCTGGGTCCCACAGCATGGACCAGAGCCATGTGGGCTGGGTCCCATGGGTAGCATGGACTAGTGGACTGATTAGTCATTAGCATGTCGATCACCAGAGTGGAACGATGTGTCCTCGTCACGCAACAGGGTGATGAGTCCTCGACAACAGAGTGAGACGAGGTGACATCGGTCTTGGGTGTTTTGAACAACAGAAATAGACCATAGAAGGTGGGTCCCGAGAGAAGACCAGTTATCAGTAAAATGCCCAGAGGTAGGGAGAGGCCTAGGTCACGAAGCATCCATGCGTGTGGCAGGGAAAACACAGTTAGGTGCAGAGTCTTGAAGGGTTTGAGTGCCTATCAGGATTAGGGTTTCCAAGTGAAGCTACATGCATGGCACGTGAATAGTGAGGGTACTCCCAGGATAGATGGCCCCAGAGATTAGGTGTATGAGGGGGTACCCAGGTGGCCATCCTGTTAGAATTTGCACTCCAATGAAGGGAAGCATTACGCGCTAGATTACCCTGAGACTGGGTAATAGCAACACAACGATATTCTTGCAGAAACCCTAAATATGGGTAGCGACACAGAGGAAACCCTAGACTATATAAAGGGTAGTAAAAAAACTTCACAAAGGTAGGCAATTTTTAGACCTAAACTGAGATACTCTATACACTTGGTGAGCTTGCCCTAGTATTGACTTGAGCATCGGAGTGCAAACGGTCTCTAGGGCGCCCCATTATATCAACCTGATCCCGCCGCGGACTCGAGCGTGGATGGGCTCCGCATTCCTCCCGCGTCCATGTCTGTTCCTCCGGTTGGCTTCCCTTTGAACAAAGCAAATGGTTCATGCAAATACAGAGGGGCGCCCTAGCGGCCGGTGTAGCTCCGACGCTCAAGTCAGTTTGGGCAAGGAAACACCAAGAACTCTCTGTCTAGTTTCTGGGTTACGTATCTCATACCTGGTTCGGCGTTCTTCTTCCTCATATAAACCCACGTCGCCCCCTACTGGCTACCTCTAGGGCCACTTGATTGCTCTGCACCGCCGCTGTCTACCCCCCAGGCCTACCTTGCATGCAAGCCTTCCTCACTTGAGTGCAAAGTCTGACAGGGGAGGCCGCGTGGGTACCTCTGTACCCCTCGATTTCTATGCCCATCTGCCCTACCTATTCTCTAGAAACATCTTCAAGGTCCACGTGGCATGCATGCAACCTCACTGGGAGACTCTAACCTTGATGGGTTCTCGTCCCAACAGGATTCTGCACCTAACTGTGCCTCCACCGCTTCATGCATGGTCGTTCCGTGACTAAGGCCGCTTCCTGGCTCTGGGCACCGATGACCGATGTGTCCTCTTGTTGGCGATCTCTCATCGCCCTTGTTCTTGGTGATCGACCCTTCTGAGGGCTCATCGATCTCTCAGCCCCTGGCTGATGTCTGAGGTCTGGCCACTACAATTCCCTTGTGGAGTAACTTAGCGCGTTATTCACGCCGTCGTGGCCGACGTCACTCGCCACACACCGATGACCGAGGTATCTCTCATCCTGACCGATGGCCGATGTCTCATTTTGGCCGGTGATCGATGTGTCACCCTGACCGATGACAGATGGCGCTTCTTCACGTTGTCGTGCTCTCTTTATGGGATCAGGCGAGGTCCTTGGGTAACATTCTCGCTGGGAGCCTGGGTCCCAGTTTAACACGTGTTGGCAAGGAACCCTCGACGATTGATCGCTCTGCATGCACCGATGACTGATCGGTGCTTCATCACTTCCCGCGCTCTGCTTCCAGGCGCTCATGTAGGAACTGATCTGCTGGTGGAGGTCACCCGGTAACTGGCCACTGATCGCCATTCTTGAACGATCTCCACCTGGTTCATCTGCTATCTCATGCCACGCGTCACTCTGTGACTGGCCCACGTACTCATCTGCTGCTGACGTCATCGACTACCGATGACCGACCGGATCACAAGCCCCCCAGTCTCGAGCTGTGAACTTGTTCTCAGCGAAGAGACTAAGTGGTCTTCCTTGCCAAAGAGAAGAAGGAGCTCGAAGCCGATGTACCTGAGACCATGGCTGCTGGTGCCGAGGCTATGATAGATGGGTTCCATGGGCTGGCAGCAGGTTCACTGCGTCCTTCCAGACTTGGACTCTACCCAACCTAGCCTCCACCATTCAGTGGTTGATGGCAAGCTCATTCCTCCTCCTTGATCTTCTTCCCTTACGACTTCTCCTTTTGTGTAATTTCTTTTTCTCAGTTGCCTTTCTCTCTCTCCACCTTTAACTCACTCTGCATGTGGCCAACTGTTAACTGGCTTAGGCTTCAGCGCGATCTCACTGTGACCCTTCAAACTTGGCCTCTAACTTGATCGCGACCAACTGTACCTTAGCATTCTTTTTAACAATTTTTATGCATAAATTCATGTTGGATGACTGACCTAATGGCGTCTAAATGCTTCGACTGATCGCCCAAGAGCTTGTTTGGGGAAGCTTTCATACTCAGAGCTTTACTACCGACCACCGACTAGCATGTTAGCGCACCACCGATCAGTCACCGCGCTTCAGGTTTCGCATTACTTCTGTGTCACTCCAGCGCTAGTTGCATAGAGGGCCTGAACGCCAAGGATGACGCCTGTGTTTTGGGGAATGCTTCTCGATGACCCCTCTTGCCTCAGCCTCGCTGTAAGAAGTCGAGGTGAGGTCTTTCTCCTCTCGCCTCAGCCTCGCTATACAAAGTCGAGGTGAGGACTATTTATCTCGCCTCAACCTTGCTGTAAAAAGCAGAGGAAGAGGACTTTCTCTGTTGCCTTAACCTTGCTGTATGAAGCAGAGGAGAAGGACTTGGTTCTCTTGCCTCAACCTTGCTGTAAGAAGCAGAGGAAGAGGACTTTCTCTCGCCTCAACCTTGCTGTAAGAAGCAGAGGAAGAGGACTTTCTCTGCCTGCACCCCGCTGTACAAAGTCGAGGGTAAGGACTTTCTCCTCTTAGTGGGTGCATGCTCCCAGGGGAGCACCAGGGGTGGCTGTCTAAGCGCACTCGCTAGGCGCATCCCTGCCTGCATGGTATCACCCGCACGCCCTTTGAGTGGGCAACTCCTCTTCTTCTGGTTTGGAATCATGCGAGGTGCATGCGTAACGCTCTCGCTGGGAGCCTAGGTCCCAGCTTAACACGTGTTGGCAAGACCCCGATGACCATGCACCAATGAGTGCTCTGCTTCTGGAATCATGCGAGGTGCATGCGTAACGCTCTCGCTGAGAACCTGGGTCCCAGCTTAACACGTGTTAGCAAGACCCCGATGACCATGCACCGATGAGTGCTCTGCTTCTGGAATCATGCGAGGTGCATGCGTAACGCTCTCGCTGGGAACCTGGGTCCCAGCTTAACACGTGTTAGCAAGACCCCGATGACCAATCTTCTTCTGGAATCATGCGAGGTGCATGCGTAACGCTCTCGCTGGGAACCTGGGTCCCAGCTTAACACGTGTTAGCAAGACCCCGATGACCAATCTTCTTCTGGAATCATGCAAGGTGCATGCGTAACGCTCTCGCTGGGAACCTGGGTCCCAGCTTAACACGTGTTAGCAAGACCCCGATGACCATGCACCGAACGAGTGATCTGCTTCTGGCATGTACCGACGGCTGATCTTGCTTTGGGTGGACCGATGACTGATCGCGCTCCGCTTCTTGGTGCTTAAACGCGAAGATGATGTCTTGCTTCGGGGAAGAAGAGTTTTTCTTGTTGACCTCTCTTGCTTGCCCCAAGGTCATCGACCTTTAGGTCTGGTTCCTGTTGCCTCCGCCTCGCTGTAAGAAGTCGAGGGTGAGGTCTTTCTCTCACCTACACCCCGCTGTACAAAGTCGAGGGTGAGGACTTTCTTCTCTGAGTGGGTGCATGCTCCTAGGGGAGCACCAGGGGTGGCTGTCTAAACGCACTCGCCAGGCGCATCCCTGCCTGCATGTATCACCGCACGCCCTTTAAGTGGGCAACTCCTCTTCTTTTGGCTTGGAATCATGCGAGGTGCATGCGTAACGCTCTCGCTGGGAGCCTGGGTCCCAGCTTAACACGTGTTGGCAAGACCGTGATGACCATGCACCGAGGAGTGCTCTGCTTTCCATGCACCGATGACTGATCGCGCTCTGAGTGCACCGGTTTTTGATCGCGCTCTGAGTGCACCGATGACGGCTCGCGCTCTGCTTCCAAGCGCTTATCTTAGGGGCTGATCTGTGGGTGGTGGCCACTCGGTAACTGACCACCGATCACCTGTACTTGCACCTGGGGCAAGGAGAACTTTAAACTGGAAAACACGTGCACACTTGGTATACTGAAACCTTTTTTATTGGGTGGCCTCGTTAAAAACACTCATCAGGGAAAAGAGTGCCCCCTGATCTGCTCAACTATTTACAGTTTATACATTGAGTGTGTGTACAGCGCAAGAACACATCTACCTTACAACTTAACTGAAGTAGAAACTTGAGTGTGTAGCGTTCCATGTCCTGGGGATAGGTGCTCCATGCAGAGTCTCCAGCCAATAAGCTCCACTCTCCAACGCTTCAACCACTCTGTATGGACCCCTGCCTTTCATAGGCGATGACCGCCCTGGCGACGCCTGATTCACGAGGAGCTTCCTCCTGAGCTGCCTGGGAGCCCCCCCCAGCGTTGCATCCTCCATCACCTCACGTCCCCATGCACAGGGACCTCGTGTTGCTGATCGCCTGTCTGAGACCCCTATATGCGATCACCTTGCGCCTCCCGCAGGTAATCGGTCAGGAATCCTGTCTTCACCAACTCAGCAAGTTGATGCCCCAACGTCAGGCAGGATCGGAGCGTGTGTCCATAAGCCTGATGGAACTCACACCACTCATCCTTCCTCCCTCCAAGTACCTTGTCGGTTTTCTCTGGTACTCGGAGTCTTGCAGCCACGGCAGGGATGGCGATCAGCTCTGCCAACTCTATCACGAAATCATACCTAGGGGGCGTGTTGTTCTCCCTTGCACGCCCCCTGGGCTGGTCCTTCCTGGGTGCATACGGACGAGGCCTTCCCTGCGCCTTCCTCTCCTCCTTGGCCTCATACACCCGCACCTGCTGCTGCTGCTTTCCCTGACCTCCGCGTGGCTTCGTCGGCGCAGTGCTGCCTCTCTTCTCAGAGACCTCTGCCTCTGCTACAATGTGCGCCACCGCGCGTCGCCGTATCTCAGCAAAGGTGGCGGGGTGGCCCCTGATGAGGGATTCACTGAAAGGACCAGGCAGCACGCCTTTCTTGAACGCGTGCACTAACATGTTCTCGTCCTTGCTGGGCAATCTCACCACCTGCGCAGCAAAACGGTTGAGGAAGTCCTTCAGCGACTCCCCCTAGTACTGGCGCACGTCGAACAAATCGTAAGACACCACTGGTGGCGCTCTGTTGACGATGTACTGCTCCGTGAACAGCTTTGAAAACTGATGGAAAGAGGTGATGTGGCCCTCCGGCAAGCTCACGAACCACTCCATAGCTACTCCGCTCAGCGTGCTCATAAACATTTTGTAGTACACAGCGTCTGAACCTCCAGACAGCATCATCTGAGTGTGGAAGGCTGTCAAATGTGCCTCTGGGTCTTCCACCCCCGTGAACGACGCCTTCACTCCCACCAGGTTGGGAGGCACCACCGTGTTCATGATCTCGGGGGAGAAGGGCATAGGAAATGCTCTAGGGGGCGAAGGCGGCATCGACGTCCTATCTTCGAATACGCGCTCGTTCTGCACCTGCAACTCCCTACGCAACTCCTCATTCACGCGGTTCAGCTCTTCATTTCTGCTGTGCGATGCAGTCAGCTCTACATGCATCTTCCCTTGCTCAACTCTCGACGCCGCGACATTCTCTTGCATCGCGCGCATCATCTCCATGACCTGCGCCATGGTAACAGCTCCTTCTTCAGCAGATGGC
Source organism: Phaseolus coccineus (assembly GCA_037954025.1). Lineage (NCBI taxonomy): Eukaryota > Viridiplantae > Streptophyta > Magnoliopsida > Fabales > Fabaceae > Phaseolus > Phaseolus coccineus. The sequence goes on along the minus strand of CM075680.1, from coordinate 32,298,704 downwards.
GTAGGTGCCGTTTGTCTGGTTCTTCTACTCATCTGTGCGATTTCTACTCTCGTTCTTGTGTATGGGGGCTTCGTTTTACTTCGGGCCCCATGGTGGGCGCCAAATGATCCCACCGCGGACTCGAGCGTGGATGGGCTCCGCGTTCCTCCCGCGTCCGTGTCTGTTCCTCTGGTTGGCTTCCCTTTGAACGAAGCAAACGGTTCCTGCAAACACAGAGGGGCGCCCTAGCGGCCGGTGTAGCTTCGACGCTCAAGTCAGTTTGGGCAAGGAAACACCAAGAACTCTCTGTCTAGTTTCTGGGTTACGTATCTCATACCTGGTTCGGCGTTCTTCTTCCTCATATAATCCCACGTCGCCCGCTACTGGCTACCTCTAGGCCCCCTTCTTATTCACGCTGTCGTGGCTGACGTCACTCGCCACACACCGATGATCGAGGTATCTCTCATCCTGACCGATGGCCGATGTCTCATTCTGGTCGGTGATCGATGTGTCACCCTGACCGATGACAGATGGCGCTTCTTCACGTTGTCGTGCTCTCTTTATGGGATCAGGCGAGGTCCTTGGGTAACATTCTCGCTGGGAGCCTGGGTCCCAGTTTAACACGTGTTGGCAAGGAACCCCCGACGACTGATCGCTCTGCATGCACCGATGATTGATCGGTGCTTCATCACTTTCTGCGCTCTGCTTCCAGGCACTCATGTAGGAACTGATATGCTGGTGGAGGTCACCCGGTAACTGGCCACTGATCACCGTTCTTGAACGATCTCCACCCTGGTTCATCTGCTATCTCATGCCACGCGTCACTCTGTGACTGGCCCACGTAGTCATCTGCTGCTGACGTCATCGACTACCGATGACCGACCGGATCACAACCAGTTTGGAGCAATGGTGGTGAGGCTGCACACCAAGGATGAGGATATGGTGGTGCACGCCTTTAGGACGGGGATTCTACCAGGACCTTTCAGCGAGTCACTCATCAGAAATCGCCCCAAGACCTTTGGCGATATTAGGCGCTAGGCCATCACCCACATTGCAGCGGAGGGGGAACTCACTGAAAAACGTGAGAGCGTGGCCCCCTCACGATCACAGGTGCGCAGTTGTCCACAACCCATGTGGGTGCACGAGGCGACGACAGAGAAGAGAACACAAGGTAAGCAGAAACCCTACTAGTCCAGGAAGCCCCAGACCAGGGCACGCGCGAAGGAGGATGTGCCTCCCAGACATAACTTCCTGGTACAGTTGAAGGAGCTAATCACTATTCCTAACGTAGCAGAAAGACTGAAGATGCCCCCAAAGACAAACAAGAGGCTGGGGCCCAATAAGAAAGCATGGTGCGAGTTTCACCAGGCGTTTGGCCATCCCATCTGCAACTACTTAGCCCTAGGTCACCAGTTGGATGAGTTGGTCAAGAGTGGTTTCTTGAACTACTACCTGCAGGAGTCACAAGGTGGAGAGGTGGTAGTGACCTCGAGGATTGATTAGGGGCATGAGGTGCCCATACATGGTGAGATCCACACCATCTTAGGAGGGTGCACTTTGTCGCAACGGAAGAAGTATGCACGATCGATGATGGTGGTTGAGGCATACGAGGAAGACCACTTCCCGGATGTTGATCTCACCTTAACAAAGGCAGATCGCCAGGCTGTTGTCCCTCATGACAACGATCCAGTGGTGATATCAGTGGTCACTGTGGGAAAGAAGGTGCATCAGGTGCTTGTGGATCAAGGAAGTTCTGCCGATGTAATGTTTTGGTCGACCTTTGCAATTGTCTCCAGACCAGTTAAGACCTTACACTAGTTGCATATATGGGTTTGTTGGAGACCAGGTCCAAGTGCGGGGGCACATAGAGCTGAGGACAACCTTCACGGATGGAGTGGCTTCCTGTACAGAGAACATCAGGTACCTTGTCGTTAACGCCCCCTCAGCTTACAACATATTATTGGGCAGACCAGCCCTGAACAGGTTAAGGGCGGTGGCATCGACAAGGCATATGAAGATGAAACTGCCTTCTATGGAAGGAGCAGTGATCACCATCAAGTCAGATTAGAAGGAGGTGAAGAAATGTTACGAGAATAGCCTCAAAACAAGAAGAGGAGTGTGCACCGTGACCACCCAACCATCGGGTGGGGTGTGCACCATTGCTGACCTATTTTAGAGGAGGAGACGGGGTCACAAGAGCAGAGGTCGTCCGAGAGAGACGACCTGAGCCAGCTGAAGATGTCCTAGAGAGGGAGATTGGGGGAAAGGTGTTCAAGCTTGGCAAATCCTTCTGTCAAGATGCACAGGAGCAGATTGTAGGAGTCATAGAGCGGCACCTGGATGCCTTCGCGTGGTCCGCCTTAGACATGCCTGGCATCGACCCCAATTTCCTGTGTCATCGCCTTGCGATGGATCCCCGGGTTAGACCTGTCCGTTAGAGAAGGAAGAAGTTTAATGAAGAGAGGAGACAAGTGATCAAGGAGGAGACGCAGAAGTTGTTGAGGGCTGGTCACATCCGAGAGATTCAATATCCGGAGTGGCTAGCCAATGTGGTGCTGGTGAAGAAAGCAAATGGGAAGTGGAGGATGTGCGTAGACTTCACCGACCTCAACAAGGCGTGCCCAAAGGATTCCTATCCCCTCCCAAGTATTGATGCCTTGGTGGATAATGCCTCAGGCTACAAGCTGCTTAGTTTCCTGGATGCTTTTTCTGGCTACAACCAGATCAAGATGCATCCCATGGATGAGTGCAAGACAGCGTTCATGATCGAGCTGTCTTGCTATTGTTACACAGTCATGCCCTTTGGGTTGAAGAATGCAGGTGCCACCTACCAAAGGCTGATGGATAAGGTGCTTGCACCCATGATAGGACGCAATGTGCAAGCCTATATGGATGATATGGTGGTGACCTTGCAGGTGAAGGATCAACATGTCGCTGATTTGGAAGAGCTATTCACTATGATAGCTAAGTACAGGCTGAAGCTGAACCCAGAGAAGTGCATTTTCGGGGTGGAAGCAGGCAAGTTTTTAGGCTTCTTGCTCACTGAGCGTGGGATAGAGGCTAATCCTATTAAATGCGCTGCAATCCTCGCTATGAGGAGCCCGATGTCAATAAAGGAGGTTCAGTAGTTAACAGGGCAGATGGCCGCTTTGTCCAGATTCGTATCAGCTGGAGGAGATAAAGGCCACCCCTATTTTTAGTGCTTGAGGAGGAATAGTAGGTTCTTGTGGACCAAGGAGTGTGAGGAAGCATTCCTCAAGCTGAAGGAATACTTGGCTAGCCCACCAGTGTTGTGCAAACCACAGCTCAGCACCCCGCTGCGCTTGTATTTTGCAGTCACTGAGAGGACGGTGAGTTCAGTTCTCGTGCAGGAGCAAGACCAGGTTTAGAAGCCCATCTACTTTGTTAGCAAACTATTGCAGGGGCCTGAGGTGAGGTACCAAGCCTTAGAGAAGGCAGCGCTAGCAGTGGTGTTCTCGGCAAGGAGGCTTCGCCATTACTTCCAGAGCTTCACAGTGGTGGTAATGACAGACCTTCCCATTCGTAAGGTCTTGCAAAAGCCAGATGTAGCAGGAAGGATGGTATGCTGGGCAGTAGAATTGTCAGAGTTTGACATACAGTACGAGCCCAGAGGCCCTGTCAAGGGCCAAGTTTATGCCGATTTTGTAGCCGAACTATCCTCGACAGAAACCCACCATGAAGAGTCTGACTTCAGATGGGTGCTCTTTGTAGATGGGTCTTCAAACCAACAAGGCAGCAGAGCTAGCGTGAAATTGGAAGGACCAAAGGGGCTGTTGATTGAGCAGGCCCTACGATTCGCTTTCAAGGCCAGCAATAACCAGTCAAAGTATGAGGCGCTAATCGCTGGGATGCTGTTGGCTAAAGAGATGGGTGCGCAGAGCCTCCTAGCAAAAAGTGACTCCTTGTTGGTTGTAAGGACCTAGAAACTTTAAATTGGAATAAAAGTGTTATATTTAAATAATTTCAGAAGATGTTATTATTTAAAATACAAAGAGCTGGTAATAGAAGTTTCGTAGTAGTCGGACCTCGGACGTCACCCAAGGTCTGGGGTCAGCTGGTAGAGGTCGGTCGGCTGACCATTGTATTAACCAAGTAGTCAGGTGCGAGTGCTTTATCGTGAGGTATTCACGTGGGTGTGCTCGAGGAAGACTTGTGGATCAAGAAGAGTAAAGGAAGAAAAGTGTAGCTTAGAAGTCTACGAGATCGCCGTTGTTGAAGACGGAGGCGACCTCCGACTTCTCTAGCACATAATCGCCTGTCGCCTAGAGTACACACGATCGCCAATCGCCTATGGTGCACATGATCGCCGAAAGTGCACTTAGTATGTGGTCAAGATGCTGGATCAACCATAGTGGGTTCCAAAAACCACGCGTATCAAGGTGTGGGTTAAGCCTTAGATGCGCTGTGCATGCGAAGCTCCATGCTTGAGCATAAGAAATCGTCCTTAGTGTTGCATGCATGGGCGCACGAGGAGTAGTGCTGATCTACTCTTGGAAATGTGAAGCTACCGAAGTCACCAAGTCATGTGGAGATGATACCTTGGATGTAACATAGTGGAAAGAAGAACTTTCAGCAAGGCGTGGCGATGTGTCGTCGGGCATCGCCAGGACGCGAAACGTGCGGACATCGCCAGGTTGCGAGGCATGCGGGCATCGCCAGGGCGAGAGACATGCGGACATCGCCAGGGCGCGAGGCATGCGGGCATCGCCAGGACGAGAGACATGCGGGCATCGCCAGGGCGAGAGACATGCGGGCATCGCCAGGGCGAGAGACATGCAGGCATCGCCAGGGCGCGAGACATGCGGGCATCGCCAGGGCGCGAGACGTGCGGGCGTCGCCAGGGATAGACATCGGTCGTCTTCCAGAGAGAGACATCGGTCGTCTTCCAGAGAGAGACATCGGTCGTCTTCCAGAGAGAGACATCGGTCGTCTTCCAGAGAGAGACATCGGTCGTCTTCCAGAGAGAGACATCGGTCGTCCGCCAGGATGAGTCATCGGTGGAAGGTTATCGCGCGATGTCGTGTTTCACACAGATAAGGTGGGACCCAGGCTCCCAGCATGAGACGTCCTGCACGCGCGACACGTAGACAAAAAGGGTGTTTCAGAAGAGTGACATCAGAGAGTTGGCATGCGCAGAGACACACGTGGCCGTACTGTTCAAGGAAGCGTGAAGCTATCCTGCGGAGTGGGTGGTGGCAGCGGCATGTGTGGACAAGTTGGTTTAGATTCAAAAAAACCCACTTCTGAGAGGCAATGAACGTTGCAGTGGTTCAAGAGTGAAAGAGTGAGTTTACCTTCATCCTCCTCTTTTCTCTCCTTCGCGCTGCGATTCAGGTATCCTCAAGCACCAGTACGACGAGCGACGACTGCCCTTGGACACCTGGGAGGTTCTCTGCAAGTTCTCCAAACCGGACACTAAAGCAGAGTTAAGGCATCTTTAAGCTTCGGTGGGTTTTGGAGCTCTTGGTGAAGTTTACGCTAGTCCAGGTAAGGGAAGCTAGTATTTTCGTTTATAAAAACTTTAGGCGAGTAGGTTCTGAAGTGAGGGTGACGTGGTCGCCGGTTTCATATTCTTTTTCACGATGCTCTGTTTTTATGTGTGGGGCGAAGTGATCGCCGGTTTTAAATGTTGATTTCGAACTCCCCTGTTTTAGTGTCGCTTTGAACTTGGTTGAGATTGATATGTGAAATGCATGTGATATTGGAAAACCTGAACCTTGGTACGATAGTTGCTGTGTTTGGAATCGTTCATTTAAGTGTTGTATGGTGCATTGGGTGAATTGATGTTATTAGCTGTCCTGTGTGGACTTCATTAGCTGTCCTGTGTGGACTTCACTAGCTGTCCTGTGTGGACTTTACAGTGGTGTGGTATGTGTCTATGTGTGGTGAGTCCGTGGAAGTCGGACGTGAGAAAGAGAAATATTGAGATTTGATAGGCATTTGATGTTTTATGTGAAACAAATAACTCTTGATGAAATTGTGAAGTGTGTGAAATGAATAGGAAATTGATGGTTTTACGTGGGTGTCTTAAATTTGTTTTATCTTGATTTTAAAGTTTCATATCTAAATTCTCTTTAAAATATCTAGCTTACCCTGCGTTTTTGTTCTGTGGCTGTTTTCCTTAAAACTGTGATGATCGTGTATTTTACACGGGAGCAGATGATGTTGCAGGTAGTCGAGCTCCTCAGTGAGCAGTTGGAGGAAGAGATCGCCTGTTTTCTTTTTATGCTGTATTTTGGTTTTATTTTGAAACAGTTGATGGAATGTATTAAAACCCCTATAAGAGGGACGTTGCTTTTTGAGATACAATGTATGGGATGATGTACTTTCAATATATATACATATGTTGATTTTATAAATAAATGTCTACGCTTATTTTATTATATAAATATGAAAAAGATTTGGCGGGATGTTACATTGGTCACAGGCCAAGTGGCGGGGGAGTACCAGGCCAAAGACACCCAGATGGCCTCTTACCTAGAATACGTCCAAGTGTTGAAGAAGTCATTTACAGCATTTGAGTTGCTGCATGTCCCTAGAGAATAGAATGCCCGAGCCAACTTGTTAGCAAAACTCGTCATCTCGGGCAAGGGGGGCAGACAAAGGATAGCCATTTAGGAGACCCTGAGGATACCTCCCACCTACACTGCTGACAATTTGGTAGGAGTCCATCAGATTAGCAAGTCAGATGGTGGGAAGAGAAGTCATCGGTCGTTGACCCAAGAAACCTTGAAGAAGCCAAGGGTCAACGCCTATCCAGCGTTGGGAGAAGAATCGATGCACGTCTGCCTGGTGCAGAGAGGAGAAACATGGATGACGCCTTATAAGTTCTACCTGGCTAATGGGATGCTACCAATGGAGCCAATGGAAGTGAGAAAAATAAGGAAGAACTCGACCAAGTACACACTCATTGATGGGGAGTTGTACAGGCATGGGTTTACCCACCCCATCCTGGTGTGTGTACATGGTGAGCAATGCACGCGGATAATGGCAGAGCTCCATGAAGGAATATGTGGAAGCCATATTGGTGGTCATGCTCTAGCATCCAAGGTCATTTGCACAGGGTACTACTCGGCAACCATGAGGGAAGACTGCACGAAGTACGCACAGCAATGCAAGCAAGGTGAACTACAAGCTGACTGGTACAAGGCGCCGCCAGAGGAGCTCAGGTGGATATATAGCCCTTGGCCATTCCACACATGGGGGATCGACATTCTGGGGCCTTTCCCTTGGCTGTGCGGCAGATGAAGTACCTCGTGGTCGCCATAGAATACTTCACAAAGTGGATAGAGGCTGAGCCAGTAGCACAAATCACAGCCCATAAGGTCCAGCATTTCATGTGGAAAAACATAGTATGTCACTTTGGCGTACCCAAACGCTTGGTGTCTGATAATGGCACTCAGTTTGCAAGCCAACAGTTGGGGAAGTTATGTACAGAGTTGGGAATCAAACAGGTGTTTACATCAGTCGAGCATCCTCAGACTAATGGGTAGGTCGAGTCAGCCAACCGAGTCCTACTCAAAGGACTGAATAGAAGGCTGGAGAAAGCCAAAGGAACTTGGGCAGAGGAGGTTCCTAGAATTGTGTGGGCTTACCACACTACTCTGTAGTCCACCACCAAAGAGACACCCTTTAGCTTGGTGTATGGTACAGACGCTATGATCCCTATAGAGATCTAGGAGAGCTCGCCACGCTTCCAGAATTTTGTGGCTGAAGAATCCAACAAAGAAAGAAAGGTGAAGTAAGGGAAGAAGCGGGAATCAAAGCTGAAGTATTAAACAGAAGGGTGGAACTAAATCATAGTTCCAAGTTGAGAGCTCGGCAGTTCCAGGTCGCCGACTTGGTGATGCGAAAAGCCCATCCCTATCAGATGGAGAACAAGTTGTCCCCCAAGTGGACTGGTCCATTCAGAGTCACAGAGACCCTTGGGAATGGGGCATACATACTCAAGACTTTATAGGGTGTGCCGATTCCTCGTACATGGAATGCGACTCACCTTAAGTTTTATTTCAGTTGAGTTGTAACATTGTACACAGTTTAGGGGAGACTCTCTGATGGGTTGTTCTTCATGACCATTTGTTCTTCTTAAAATATGAGGTAAAAAGGTGGTGGAAGCTATGGATGATATGGGTCAAGGATGGCTCATATAGAGCTGTGGGTTCCTTGTAGGTGCATGAAAGGTGTGGAGAGTGATAGGTTAGGCCAAATCACTTGGAGGAAGGTGAAGATGAAGATCAAAGTGTCTAACCTAGAGAGACTAGACAAAGAGTAGAAGCTAGCATAATTTTGGCAGCATTTACTCATATAAATTGATCTTAAAAAAACATGAGCCACAGCACCCTATTTATAGGAGATGGTGCCTTGGAGAGTAAAGAGCAAGGGTAGGATGGGGAATACATAAAAGAGGGGGCTGCTAGGGTGTTGACTAAAGGTCAATGCAGCCCCTTAGCATGCTTCTAGAAGGTAGGGCTACATTCCTACCCTAAAAGGCCTAGGTACAAGCTAAATTGTTAAATACACCCCCTATTGTGCTAAATGAACCTTACTCTACTGAAATTACAAATAAACTGAAATTAATTGATGCTCAGCTCCCATGGCTTGGGCTCTACTCCTTGTGGTCCTCTGAGGGGTCCTTGAATATGTAAAGAAAAGTTTCTCTGCCATCAGTAGCAGAGTCCCAATCTTCTTAAATACTCTTTTCCATGGACCTAGTTGTTGGGCCTGAGCTTGGGCTTTGGCTTGGGCTTGGGCCTCTTCCATCATCCCCTCCTTCTTGAGAGGATCTGTCCTCAGATCTACAGGGTTGATCTCAAACAGCAGCCTTATTCCTACTTTGAAAACTATGCTCGTCCTCCAGGATCAAATATTAACCTACAGTAAACATTATAGAAAAGTGAGATAAGAAGATTAAGACTAGTGTATTCAAATAAAATAGTAAGGAAATAAGGCCCTTTGCTATTTTTATAAAAGTTTTGTTTGAAAGAAATAGGGCCCTTTTCAAAAATATTTTTGCTTCCTTTGTGTTGTTCATTGCACAAGATAAGCAACAACATCACAAAGTGTTGTTTTTGTGATTTTTGAGAATAAGAGTAAGCATCATGATTCAAAGGAAAATGAGAGTTCAAAGTATTGCAATCTCTGTTTAAGGATTCTTTTCCCACTATTCTTGTAGGAGTTGTTGTAAGATACTCTTCATTCTTTCTAGATTCCTCTTCTTCTTTTTCAAACAATCCCTCACTTGGCTTTTCTGTGGAGGAAAGATTTATATTTATATCTGGTTCAGCTCCAGACACAAATTTTTCTTCAAGCATATTCTCACAAGGGTTTTCTATGGAAGAAGAATTTAAGTCAATGTCTGGTTCAACTCCAAACAAAGGATTTTTTGTACTTTCCTTTTCTATCCTCACTTTTTCTCTCTTTTCTTTCTCTTCTCTATCTTTCCTTTCATTCTCCTCTCTTTCTCTTTTGTCTTTCTCTTCTTTCTTTGTGACAAGAGCTTGTAATTTTTCTTTAAACTCTTTTTCTCTTCTAGTTCTTCTAGGTGGAGGTTGATAATAATCATTAACTCTCAGACTCCCCTCAGCATGTGAGTCATTTGACCTAGAACTAGATGCATGTGATGCCTGGGATTTTTTTAATTTTCTAATGTATTCATCTTTTTCCCTTCCAATCTTCAACACTTCATTCAAAACTGCAAGATGGGCATCTCTTTCTTTTTTATCTTCCAAAATTTGAGCCTCATGTTGCAATTGTCTTAGTGATAGTGATTGAAAATCTCTAGCCAATTGTTTCAAAAGAGATTTTGTGGATTTCCTATCACTTTCACTATGACTAGAAGAATGAGTAGACATGTTTAGGGTTTGTGATAAAAGTAATTTTCAAAAAGAAAGATAGGTGGAGTGAAGTAGGTAATTTCCCAGGAAAGGGATGTGGATCACTTGGATCACTTAAGTACCAAGTCTTTCCTTAGCCAGATACTATCCCACAACACTTTCACAAACCTTTCTCTAAGCAATTTACTTAGAGCACATTCAAAGATGAAAACAAAATTTTTATGCAAGAAAAACTATATAAAGCAATAAAACACAAATGAAAATTGCTATCTAGAAAGCTTTTAAAACTAGTCGAATCCTAAGGTGAGGCTTCTTGGCACTTTGGAACCTTGAAGACACACTCACCGTCTAAGACGTATTAATCCACTAATTAATCAATGTCCTTGAAAATTACAAATCAAAGAAATACAAAGAAATTAGGTCAACAAATTTTGATGCACAAAAAATTTAAAGTCCTATTCTATGCACTCCTTCACTTGTAGCTCCTTTGTGTATATTTGTGTATTTTTCAATGAGGTTGCTGCTGTCCCTTGCTTTGTCTCCTTAGGTTATTCAACCTTAAATCTTTAATCCAGTTCCTCTTTAGTGATATGGCTTTCACCAAAACAAAATTTTAGCTCCACACTCACCAAAGCACTTTTTAGGTCAAATCCACCAAAGAGAGGTCAAGCAAGTTTTAAAGCAACAAAACTCAAATTTAAAATCAAGGACTACTGCAAATGGAGTTGATATTTGACAAGACTTGAAAGAGTATTCAATAAAATTTGACAAGCAAAAAATTAAGGCACACAAGAAAAGGTAGCACACAAAGTGGAATCCTAGTGAATGGAACTAGAATAGATGAATAAAACCAAAACAGCACTACAGAATTTTTTTGTGTAAATTTTTCACAACTTTCCAATTTTATGCTGGACAGAATACTTCAAATTTGAGCTTGAAATTTTAACCACAGAAACTTCAATGTTTTAGCTCAATATAGGCGTTGGAATTTCACCAAAACAGTGAGCCAAATAATTGTAATAATTTTTCCGAAATCACTGCCGCGTCAGCGTTTTTTTCAGAGTCAGGATTTTTGCACTCTGTTCGTATTTCATTTATCATTTTTTTTGTATTTTGAATTTTGGTGTGCTTCTTTTTTTCAATTTTTCTTAACACATGAAACTACTCAAATCCAAAATTTCAGAATTTTTTACCAACAAATGTAATTTCTGGGAATGATTCCAGCCAGCACAGTAGCAGTGAAAACAGAGAAATCCTAACTTGGAATTAGAAAACGGTAAAGAAACTTCAAAAACACAATGGAAATGATTGGAAACGAACTTGTATGGAACTAACACACAAGTATGAACTCAAATATGAAAATATAAAAGGCACCAAAGCTTCAAAACCAGAAATATAAACTGCACTCAAAACAAAATCAAGCAACCAAATCAACAATAAAAGGCACCACTTGGAATTTATGACATTGTAGGATGAACATGACTTTGACAAAACTTGTATGGATTCAAAAATCAAAATGACTCAACCACAAACACTTTGCACCGATTAAAAACATCAATAAGACTCAAATAAAATAAAAATAGAACAGCCAACACAAAAGGAACCTAAAACAGTTTGAAAATGGAAGTTCAAGATCAAGTTGAACCAAAAATACCAAATAGAAATTTAAAAACAGCAACACCAAATTAAAAAGAAATTAAAAAACAGCAAGACATTTAAGGATATGATGAACAACATGGAATAAAGAAGAAAACTCAAAAAATAAAATGAAGAGAACACTTATCTCTTGAAGAACCAAAGCTCTAGATACCAAATGATAGGTTGTTCTTCATGACCATTTGTTCTTCTTAAAATATGAGGTAAAAAGGTGGTGGAAGCTATGGATGATATGGGTCAAGGATGGCTCATATAGAGCTATGGGTTCCTTGTAGGTGCATGAAAGGTGTGGAGAGTGATAGGTTAGGCCAAATCACTTGGAGGAAGGTGAAGATGAAGATCAAAGTGTCTAACCTAGAGAGACTAGACAAAGAGTAGAAGCTAGCATAATTTTGGCAGCATTTACTCATATAAATTGATCTTAAAAAAACATGAGCCAAAGCACCCTATTTATAGGAGATGGTGCCTTGGAGAGTAAAGAGCAAGGGTAGGATGGGGAATACATAAAAGAGGGGGCTGCTAGGGTGTTGACTAAAGGTCAATGCAGCCCCTTAGCATGCTTCTAGAAGGTAGGGCTACATTCCTACCCTAAAAGGCCTAGGTACAAGCTAAATTGTTAAATACACCCCCTATTGTGCTAAATGAACCTTACTCTACTGAAATTACAAATAAACTGAAATTAATTGATGCTCAGCTCCCATGGCTTGGGCTCTACTCCTGTGGTCCTCTGAGGGGTCCTTGAATATGTAAAGAAAAGTTTCTCTGCCATCAGTAGCAGAGTCCCAATCTTCTTAAATACTCTTTTCCATGGACCTAGTTGTTGGGCCTGAGCTTGGGCTTTGGCTTGGGCTTGGGCCTCTTCCATCACTCTCCCTTATAAAGGTTTTTAATGAGGTCACCCAATAAAACTTTTACTTGAAGTATATTCTTGATTATTTTGTACAATGCAATTAAAATCCTCCCTTGCTTGCAGGCGATGAGAGGTCAGTTAAGAACCTGTCACTTGGGGTTAGAGGTCTCGAAAGTGGGAAGGTAGGTTCGTTAGGACACCTCCCCTTTGAGTGAGAACACCCAAGTCGAACAAAAAGGTTCGTCAATTAAATCCTCCTTTGCCTGCAGGCGATGAGAGGTCAGTTAAGAGTTGTCAGCTTGGGTTAGAAGTCTTCGAAGTGGGAATGGAAGGTTTATAGAGAACTCCTCCCCTTTCGAGTGAGAACGCCAAGGATGACTCATACCAGTTAAATCGGTGTTAGAAGTCTCGAAGGGGTAAAAGGAGGGCCCGCAAGGAACACCTTTCCCTCGAGTGAGAACACCCAAGTTGGAGCACAGTGTCCGCCAGTGAAATCCTTGTAAGGACCTGGAAAATCTTATTGGAATAAAAGTGATATATTTTAAGTGAATTCTAAATATGTTTTTATTTAAAATAAAAATGAAGGAAAGTGTAGTTAGAAAGCCATGAGATCGCCTGGGACATGATCGCCAGGGCGCGCGAGACATGCGGGCATCGCCAGGGCGCGAGACATGCGAGCATCGCCAGGGCGCGAGAGGCATGCGGACATCGCCAGGGCGCGAGGCATGCGGGCATCGCCAGGGCGCGAGAGACATGCGGGCATCGCCAGGGCGCGAGATGCATGTGGGCTTTGCCCGGGCGCGAGAGTCATGCGGGTGTCGCCAAGAGGAGACCTCGGTCGGTCTCCAGGAAGAGGAGACCTCGGTCGGTCTCCAGGAGGAAGAGACCTCGGTCGGTCTCCAGGAGGAGGAGACATCGGTCGTCTTCCAGAGAGAGACATCGGTCGTTCTCCAGGATGGGTCATCGGTGGATTGTCACCGCGCGAGAGGTCATCGGCGGATGGTCTTTGCGCGAGTGGTCATCGGCGAAAGGTTATCGCGCGATGTCGTGGAGGTGCAGGAAGTTTGAGGAGGGGCTGAAGCATGGGCTGAAGAGGGCTATAGCCCCGATGAGCATAAGGGAATTTCACGCCTTAGTAGAGAAGGCGAAGATGGTGGAAACCCTGGAAAAGGGTGATTCTCGGGTGATCAGGTCACACCCAGGGGGTTCTTCCAGTGGGAAGATGAGGATGCAGCAACCGCAGTTGGAGCCTTATGCGAGACCTCCACAGCATAGGGCAGGAGCAGCACCGCCCCAGTCTCAGCAACAACAACCCTGGCAGCTTAAATGTTTCCATTGTAGTGGACCACACCTAGCCAAGGTGTGCCCCAAGAAAGATTCAGAGAGAAGATGTTTTGCCTGCCAGAAGACGGGACACTTTGCTAGAGATTGTCCTACTCGGAATGGGATGACTCAAGCCGGTGGAATCCAGCATGTGAGGAACGAAGGCAGCAGACCTCAGGCAACAGGGAGAGTGTTTGCCATGGCCGGAGCTGAGGCGTCCCAGTCAGGTAATTTGGTGTAAGATGCTTGTTTTATTGCTGGTAGAAGAATAAGAGCCTTGTTTGTTTCTGAGCGACACACTCTTTTGTGTCAAGTCGGTGTAGCCGAGCTGGACCTTCTAGTGAAGGAGTTACCCTTCGAAACTGTTGGTCTCTACACCTGTGTCAGGGCAGGTGTTGACCTCTACAGTTGCCCCGAATGTTCAGTGATAGTAGAGGGACGCAGATTCAAAGTGAATTTGATCTGTCTATCTCTGCAGGATCTGGATGTTATCCTGTGAATGGATTGGCTGTCTGCCGATCACGTTCCCATAGTTTGCGGTAGGCAGAAAGTGGTGTTTTCCGATCTCCAAGAGCCAGATGTGAGATCTGCTCGGCATGGGCGATCAGAGTTGGAAGAAGAGGCGAGGTGTTTCGTGATGGTAGCTCGGTTGGAAGTGAAGGATGAAGAGGACGTAAGCAGGATTCATGTGGTGAAAGATTGGATGGATGTATTTCCAGAAGAAGTACCTGGGTTACCTCCTAAGAGGGAAGTGGAATTCTCTATTGTTTTGGTACCCGGAGCTGGACCAGTGTCAATGGCACCTTGCAGGATGGCTCCAGCCGAGTTGGTAGAATTGAAGAAGCAAGTGGAAGAGCTGTTGGAGAAGCATTTCATCAAACCCAGCGTATCTCCATGAGGTACTCCAGTGCGGGTAATTCCAGAGGTCGGAAGACCTTTTGACGTCTACTGTGGTGCTTCACATCAAGGGTTGGGATGCGTTTTGGATGCAAGAGAAGAGAGTGGTTGCATATGCTTCAAGGCAACTCAAAGTTCATGAGAGATAATTATTCTACTTATGATTTAGAATCGGCAGTGGTAGTGGTTGATCTGGTTGGCTATCAGCAGTAGATGATGCCAGCAACAGTTGATTACGTAGATCGTTCAAAGGAGTCATGTGGTAGAGGGTGGCAAGTGAATCGGAGAGGCGATCGCCCAGAATGGTGATTGGTTGGGGTGGTTAAGGGACCAACACTTGCGGATCAGTATCAGGCGAGCGCCTGTAAGCTGAACCCGAGAAGTAAAGAAACACAGAGTAGCAATCGCCTATCGCCGTGTGTTAAGAATAGAACACGCCTATCGCCGTGTGGATCAATACACGCCTATCGCCGGGAGAGAAAATCAGTACACGCCTATCGACCGTGTGTGGAGAATACGAGATCAGTGGTCAACAAAACGCCGAAAAGAGCACATCGCCTGATATTCAGATCGCCGGGGTTTTCACATCGCCGTACATTTGAGAAGATTAGTTCATCACGTTAAGGCTGCCAGTTCATCGTGTTAAGGCTGCGCCCACAGTAGCTAGCGCACTAGGCTACTCCCTGTGTGGATAACTTAGCCGCAGGAGCAAAGTAGAAGTAACGACTCAGTTGTAGGTTCTCCAGATGACGACACGTGTGTGACCAGATATCCTCCACGTGTCAAGAGGGATAACCGTCAGGAGAGAGAAAGATTCAGAGGCGCCAACTTGTTCTTTCAGGTGAAGTCATTGAGGTGCTTGGCGCGAAGCTGGTGAGAAGGAGGAGGCTAGAAGAAGAAGCTCTGGCGTCTGGTCAAGGGGCTGGATCAGTGGTGTTATGGGGTTTTGAAGTCAGTGATTGTATGAAGCTCTGTATGGGGGAAAATGCAGAACTCCCTTATTGTTGGAACCAGGAGGGCGAACCAGTTTTGATTGAACAATTAGGGGAGCCTAGTCTGAAGCGTATTATGGGAGTTCTAGGCACCGAGCAAGCTAAAGGCCTTGTAATGGGTGAAGATGGGATATTAAGATTAAGGGCAAAAAAAAATTTGCATACCAGTAAATGAATGATTTAAGGGATAACAGAAAATTTAACTTTGCTCTTTTGGCGAAATGGAAGTGGTGAATGATGAGTGATGAGAAAGGGAATGGAATTTGATGAAGTATTGGAGTAGTAAGAGTTGGTTCAGCAGACAACCGAGGAGCTGAAGATGATACAAGGCAGAATGAGAGCTTCTCAAAGTCGGCAGATTCAGAGGAGAAGACCTTTGGAGTTTGCTGCTGAAGACCATGTGTTTATGAGAGTGACACCAACCAAGGGTGTAGGACGAGCTATCAGATCAAAGAAGCTGTCTCCTAAGTTTGTTGGACCATACCAGATTTTGAGGAAGAAAGGTCCTGTAGCGTACGAGATCGCCCTATCTTCCCTTTTAGCGAATCTGCATAATGTCCTTCACATATCACAGCTGAGGAAGTACATGGCAGACCCTAGTTATGTGCTGGGAGAGGACGATGGCAGATCAGGGATGACTTTTCCTTTGGAGTAAAACCAGTAAGGATTGACGATCAGCGAAGTAAACAGCTCAGAGGTATGACCATCAACATGGTGAAAGTGGTGTGGAATGAGGGATCGGGTGATTCAACTTGGGAGTTGGAAGAGACCATGAAAAAGGGCTATCCACATCTCTTTTCCTTGTAATTCAATTTTCGAGGACGAAAATTTTTGTTGTTAGGGAGATTGTAAGGACCTGGAAAATCTTATTGGAATAAAAGTGTCATATTTAAATGGATTCGAAGCATGTTGTATTTGAAATGAAAAGGAAAGAAAGTGTAGTTTAGAAGACTATGAGATCGCCTGGAACATGATCGCCGGTCGCCTACTACACATGATCACCAGGGCGCGAGAGACATGCGGGCATCGCCGGGCGCGAGAGGCATGCGGACATCGCCAGGGCGCGAGGCATGCGGGCATCGCCAGGGCGCGAGGCATGTAGGCATCGCCAGGGCGCGAGAGACATGCGGGCATCGCCAGGGCGCGAGATGCATGTGGGCTTTGCCCGGGCGCGAGAGGCATGCGGGCGTCGCCAAGAGGAGACCTCGGTCGGTCTCCAGGAAGAGGAGACCTCGGTCGGTCTCCAGGAGGAGGAGACCTCGGTCGGTCTCCAGGAGGAGGAGACATCGGTCGTTTTCCAGAGAGAGACATCGGTCGTCCTCCAGGATGGGTCATCGGTGGATTGTCATCGCGCGAGTGGTCATCGGCGAAAGGTTATCGCACGATGTCGTGTTTCATGCAGATGAAGTGGGGGCCCAGGGCCCAGCATGAACGTCTTGCACGCGCGACACGTAGTCAGTGGCTCCAGAGAGTTGGTACGGTAGTGCACAGTGTTTGTGTGCGCAAAGTCAACCACGCAACCTTACTGTCAGGTTTGTGCTTGAGTAAAGGAAAACTCACACGCTAGGTATCTCAGAGAGTAGGCTAGGGCGGCTACACAGCAGGCCTACGTCCTTAGCTTCAGAAGGCTCCTCTTAGGGAGTTTTGAAACGCAGTGGGAGATAAAAGGTGACAGAGTGAGTTCACCTTCATCTTTCTCTTTCTCTCCCTTGCACTGCGACTCAGTATTTCCCAGGCACCTTCAAGCAAAAGCAAGACGAGCGACGACTGCCATAGAGCTTTTGGGAAGGTTCTCTACAAGATTTACCTATTTGAACGCTTAGGCAGAGTTCGGACATCCTTTACGTTCGGCGGTTCAGAGCTTGAAGTGAGTTTCACGCTGATCCAGGTAAGGGAAGCTAGCCTTGTTTCAAATGAAAACTGTGTACTTGCTGATTGAGATGTGGGGCGACGGGGTCGCCGGTTTTGTTTCTTGTTCTGGTGTTCTGATGTTGGATGCGAAGTGTTTACTGTAATCGATTTCTGTTTTGATGTTTGTGATGATAGGGCGACGTGGTCGCCGGTTTTACTTCGTTTTCACGGTGTTTGATGTTGAAATGTGAGATGTTTACGATAACAGTTCTGTTTGGATGTTGGGGGCGACGTGGTCGCCGGTTTTCAAAATGTTCTTGTTTAAAACCCAGTTCTGTTCGTGATCGCCGGTTCCTTGAGGTGATCGCCGGTTTTTCATCTGTTATTGAAATATCCCCTGTTTTTGTATTGTTTGAGAACTGTTTGAGGTTTATATGTGAAATGCATGAGTTTTGCTGTGACTGGAATCATTTGTTGAAATGTTATGTGAGGATGTGTGGATTCCTCTATACGCTTGTGAATGTGTGGATTTCACAGCGACCATGTGAGGATGTGTGGATTCCTCTATACGCTTGTGAATGTGTGGATTTCACAGCGACCATGTGAGGATGTGTGGATTCCTCTATACGCTTGTGAATGTGTGGATTTCACAGCGACCATGTGAGGATGTGTGGATTCCTCTATACGCTTGTGAATGTGTGGATTTCACAGCGACCATGTGAGGATGTGTGGATTCCTCTATACGCTTGTGAATGTGTGGATTTCACAGCGACCATGTGAATGTGTGGATTTCACAGTGGTATGTGAATTGAGAAATTGAATTGTCAGGCACTTGATTGCTGATATGAATTGAAAGACTCTTGGATTGATTTGTGAAATATGTGATTACCTGATGGTTTTGTGGAAAATGAGAAAGTTGATGGTTTTATGTGGATGTCTTAAATTGGTTTCAGGATTGTTTTTTTTAAGTTCATATTCAAACTCTCTTTTAAATGTCTAGCTTACCCTGTATTTTGGTTCTATGGTTGTTTTCTTAAAACCTGTGATGATCGTGTAATCTTTACACGGGAGCAGATGACGTTACAGGAAGTTGAGATCGCCGGATTGATAGGAGATCGCCTGCCTGATAGGAGATCGCCCTTTTTATGTTGGGAGATCGATTGTTTGGTTGTTTTTGCTGTTTTTATGTTTAAGTTTTGGAAAATGACCGTTTTGTATTAAACTCCCTGCGAGGAGAAACATCATTACATATATATAATTATGTTCATTTCAACACTTTGGTTTTACGTATATTTTCATTTTATATATTTGTGAAACGTTTTGGCGGGATGTTACAGATCCAGCCAAGGTGGAGGCAGTGCTGCAGTGGGAACGTCCTAAGACAGTCACTGAGATAAGAAGCTTTGTGGGTTTGGCGGGCTACTATCGGAGGTTTATTGAGGATTTTTCCAAGGTAGTGGCTCCTTTAACACAGCTGACCCGCAAGGACCAACCTTTTGCTTGGACCGACCGATGTGAGCAAAGCTTCATGGAACTAAAGGAGAGGTTGACCAGTGCCCCAGTGCTGGTGATCCCCGAGGTAGGAAGACCTTTTGATGTCTTCTGTGACGCTTCACATCAGGGCTTGGGATGTGTTTTGATGCAAGAAAAGAGAGTGGTTGCATATGCTTCAAGGCAACTCAAGGTTCATGAGAGAAACTACCCTACGCATGACTTAGAGTTGGCGGCTGTGGTTTTTGCCTTGAAGATCTGGAGGCACTATTTATATGGAGCTCGGTTCCAGGTGTTCAGTGACCATAAGAGCCTGAAATACCTGTTCGATCAGAAGGAACTAAACATGAGACAAAGAAGGTGGATGGAGTTTCTAAAGGACTACGATTTTCAACTCATGTATCATCCAGGGAAGGCCAATGTAGTGGCAGATGCTTTGAGTAGAAAATCAATACAAGTCGCCACCATGATGATGAAAGAGCAGAAACTGATCGAGCAGTTCAGAGACTTAAACCTTGGAGTAGAATTTCACGTAAATCACATTAGTTGTAGTAAGCTGGCTATAACTAATGACTTCCTTGGGATGTTAAAGGATAAGCAGTTGGAGGACCCTAGTCTGAAGCGTACTATGGAGTCACTAGGGACAGATCAGGCGAGAGACTTTGTAATGGGCGATGATGGGATCTTGAGATTTAATGGCAGAATTTGCATACCTGCAAATGAAGAGTTGAAGAAGATGATCCTAGAAGAAGGTCATAAGAGTCGCCTTAACCTTCATCCAGGCATGAACAAGATGTATCATGACTTGAAGGAGTCATTTTGGTGGTCGGGCATGAAGAGGGACATCGCCCAGTATGTTGCAACCTGCTTAACGTGTCAGAAGGCGAAGGTAGAGCATCAAAGACCTGGCGGGCTGTTGCAGCAACTGGATATCCCTGAGTGGAAATGGGACAGCATCGCCATGGATTTTGTCACCCATTTACCCAGATCGGTAAAGGGTCATGATGCAATCTGGGTTATCATTGATAGGCTGACGAAGAGTGCCCACTTCCTTCCAGTGAATATGAAGATGTCTATGGCCAAGCTGGCACAGTTATACATCCAAGAAATAGTGAGGTTGCATGGAGTGCCTTCCAGCATCGTTTCAGATAGAGATCCCAGGTTCACTTCACGGTTTTGGCAAACCTTGCAAGAGTGCTTGGGAACTAAGTTGAGGATGAGCTCTGCATATCATCCCCAAACAGATGGTCAGTCAGAGAGAACGATCCAATCCTTGGAAGATCTGCTGAGGGCGTGCGTCTTGGATCAATTGGGAAGTTGGGACGAGGTGTTGCCACTGGTGGAGTTTACCTATAATAATAGCTACCACGCCAGTATTGGGATGGCACCATATGAAGCCCTGTATGGGAGGAAGTGCAGAACTCCCTTATGTTGGTACCAGGAGGGCGAGGCAGTCTTGGTTGGGCCAGAGTTGATTCAGCAGACGACCGAGAAGGTGAAACAGATACAAAGCAGAATGAAAGCTTCTCAGAGTAGGCAGAAGTCCTATGCAGATCAGAGGAGAAGACCTTTGGAGTTTGCTGCTGGAGACCATGTATTTTTGAGAGTGACCCCAACCAAGGGTGTAGGACGAGCTATCAGACCAAAGAAGCTGTCTCCTAAGTTTGTTGGACCTTACCAGATCTTGAGGAAAATTGGTCCAGTAGCCTATGAGATCGCCCTACCTCCACATTTAGCAAATCTGCATAATGTCTTCCACGTATCACAGTTAAGGAAATATCTCGCCGACCCTTGTCACGTGTTGGAGGTGGACGACGTGCAGATCAGGGACGACTTGTCTTTTGAAGCAAGACCAGTCAGGATAGACGATCACCAAAGCAAACAGCTCAGGAGTAAGACCATCCATATGGTTAAGGTAGTGTGGGATGAGAGATCCGGTGATTCGACTTGGGAGTTGGAAGAGAACATGAGAAACGACTATCCACATCTCTTTTCTTTGTAATTCAATTTTCGAGGACGAAAATTTTTGTTGTTAGGGAGATTGTAAGGACCTGGAAAATCTTATTGGAATAAAAGTGATATATTTTAAGTGAATTCTAAATATGTTTTTATTTAAAATAAAAATGAAGGAAAGTGTAGTTAGAAAGCCATGAGATCGCCTGGGACATGATCGCCAGGGCGCGCGAGACATGCGGGCATCGCCAGGGCGCGAGACATGCGAGCATCGCCAGGGCGCGAGAGGCATGCGGACATCGCCAGGGCGCGAGGCATGCGGGCATCGCCAGGGCGCGAGAGACATGCGGGCATCGCCAGGGCGCGAGATGCATGTGGGCTTTGCCCGGGCGCGAGAGTCATGCGGGTGTCGCCAAGAGGAGACCTCGGTCGGTCTCCAGGAAGAGGAGACCTCGGTCGGTCTCCAGGAGGAAGAGACCTCGGTCGGTCTCCAGGAGGAGGAGACATCGGTCGTCTTCCAGAGAGAGACATCGGTCGTTCTCCAGGATGGGTCATCGGTGGATTGTCACCGCGCGAGAGGTCATCGGCGGATGGTCTTTGCGCGAGTGGTCATCGGCGAAAGGTTATCGCGCGATGTCGTGTTTCACGCAGATGAAGTGGGGCCCTGGTTTCCAGGATGAACGTGCTGCATGTGCGACATGTAGGCAGTGAAAGTCCTTCGGAACAGTAGCTCCATGTGCGCAGAGACGCCACGTGGCCATACTGTCAGGTTGCATTTAATTCGAGGAAGAAAACCCACCCAGGAGGGTTAGTTAGAGAGTAGGTAATGATAGCTACATGGCAGGCCTATGTTCCTAGTATCGGAATGCACCGCCTCTTAGTGAGTTTAGAAATGCAGTGAGAGTATAAAAGGTGACAGAGTGAGTTCACCTTCATCTTTCTCTTTTCTCTCCTTTGCACTGCGACTCAGTATTCCCCAGGCACCAGCTTGACTACCAGCGATTGCCATAGAGCATTTGAGAAGGTTCTCTACAAGTTTTACTGATTAGAACGCTTAGGCAGAGTTCAGGCATCCTTTACGTTCGGTGGTTAGAGCTTGAAGTGAGTTTCACGCTGATCCAGGTAAGGGAAGCTAGCCTTACTTCTAATGAAAACTGTATGCGTGATGATTTTTGATGTTGGGGGCGACGTGGTCGCCGGGTGTTCAAACTGTTCTTGCTTTAAACCCAGTTTTGTTCGTGATCGCCGGTTTTTCATCTGTTATTGAAATATCCCCTGTTTTATGCTGTTTCAAAAGTGTTTGAGATTTTAAATGTGGTTTTCGAAAATCTGAACCTTGGTATGAGTTTTGCTGTGATTGAAATCGTGCATTGAAGTGTTATGTGATGTGTTGAATGTTGTGATTGTGGATCGAGGCATAGTATTTTCAGGAAAGAAAATACCGTGTAAGGTCGTGTAATAGGTGTATTGACCGGTGATCCTATAATGAGACATCCTGACTCTACTGAGGTAATGAAATCACATAGAGGAAGTTACTCAGTTGTGGAGAGTCGATGGAGGTTCATACGTATGGGTGTCTCGTGTGAAACAGAACGAGTTCGGCCTGTTGTATGGATTAACCTTGTCATACCGTGATAATGAGAATATTGAGATAGTGTGATGCGCATGGCTGAGGGCACTTTCCAGCCTTTTGGTATGACAGGTGCGAATCTCTGGGTCTAATCAACGCACGAGTCTCCGGAAATAGTGGTCAAGTGTCTGGTGTGATGAGTCAGTGGAAAGTCTGACGTGAGAAATGAGAAATTGAATTAATAGACACTTGATTGCTGATGTGAATTGAAATACTCTTGGATTGATTTGTGAAATATGGGATTTCCTGATAGTCTTGTGGAATATGGAAATGTGATGGCTGATATTGATATGGTTCATGTATGTTGGGAAGTTCTTATGTATGCTCTTGATTTAAAGTTTTCTTAAATATATAGCTTACCCTGTATTTTGTTTCTGTGGCTGTTTTCTTAAACCTGTGATGATCGTGTAACTGTACACGGGAGCAGATGAGGTTGCAGGAAGTGGAATTCCCCTGTGAGTGATCGCCGTATGTGGTCGCCGGTTTTTCTGTTCTTGCTGGGCGATCGCCCCCTTTTGCCATTTTTCCGATAGGCGATCTCCGTTTTCTGTTAGGAGATCGGTAGTTTTGTATTTTGCTGTCTTTATGTTTAAGTTTTGGAAAACGACCGCTTTGTATTAAACTCCCTGCGAGGAGAACTCCTTTGTATATATATACAATTCTGTTTATTTCAATATATTTGTTTTACCGTTATTTCATATTACGAAAATGAAAAAAAAAATGCGAAATGTATTTGGCGGGATGTTACAATCCTCCTCTGCCTATGGGCGATGAGAGGTCAGTTAAAACCCGTTGCTTACGTTAGAAGTCTCAAAAGTGGGAAGAGGAGTTCGCAGAAGAACGCCTCCCCTTTCGAGTGAAAACACCAAGAACGATTCACGCTAGTTAAATCCTCCCTTGCCTTGAGCAAGGAGAGGTCAGTGAAGAGTTGTCCAGTTGGGTTAGAGGTCTCGAGGTCGGGTCGGCAAGGGTGATGGCATTTTCATGTGTTCTTCTTGAATCAAAGTAGAAATAGATGGAGCGGAAGCAATGGATGAGTGAAACAAGACCCTCCTAGGAGTTGTGTTGGTCTTGAAGGTGCATGATGAGTATGGGTTGAGTGGTTCAGCCAGCTCAAGGGAGAAGGTGAAAGGATTGAAGTTTATAGCCTAGATTTCTAGGAGGAGTAAAGCTTGTGCACAAAAATGGCAGCATAACATTACTCAAATAAACTTGAAAATACATGAGGTAGGCCTCCTTATTTATAGATTTAGGAGCCTTGGTGAGCAAGCTTAAAGGGTAGGGATGGAAATACAAAAAGTGGGGGCTGCCTAGGGTATTGACTTTAGTCAAACCACACCATCATCCTAATATTCTAGAAGATAGGTCAAAAATGCAACATTTGATAGTACACCCCTCCCTCTTTTGCTAAAGGCACCTATTTGCTAGCACACCCCTCCTTCTATTGCTAAGGGCACCTTTTTGATAGCACACCCCTAAGTTAGCAAGTTTTGCTTTCTACACTACACTAATCTACTAAGCTACCCCTAATGGGCCTCCAAGTAGCATGTACAAGGTCTTCTCCCTCCCATCCGTGGCTTCTTCTATGTGTGCTTGGATATGTTTAGCCATGGATCTTGTGAGAGGTCCTAGATGGTCTAGCTCCATGGATAGCCTCCCTCCTTCACGTCCTAGACGCTCACTTCTTGGAGCTAGACGCTCCTCTTGGTCTAGACGGTCTTCTTGGTTTGGGCCTTGGCTTCCTTGGTTAGATGTGCTTGGCCCTCCTCCATCAAAGGGAGTCAGGAAGAACCCTTTCCCCCCGAGTGAAAACGCCAAAATGGACAAAGGAGCGACATAGCCCACCAACAAGGGTTCACCCACAGTGGGTTCTCTTACCCTAGAGTGGTGATTACACCTATCAGTCAGAGTTAAGCGTGCTACCTATAGGGTGATTCTATGCCGAAGAGGTTGACTACCTGAGTACGCCAAGGTAGCCAAACAACAATCGAGTACTGAAGATACAAGTCGTGCAAAGGAAGCATGAAGTGGTCAATACAAGTAAGTTGTTCACAAGACAGTTATATGCACAATGTCAAGACAGTTATATGCACAAGGTGAAATATTATTAGATTAAAAGGGTGATTACAAGAAGTTCAGCTATTTAATACAACTACTCAAGAGACCTATCTGGGGACTATTTGCCCGTCGACCACCTGTATTAATCCAGAGAAAGGCGAGAGGTCCATCTCAGGATGCGTGCAGGCAACCTGAGCAAGGGCATCGCCAAACCCCTCCCCGTAGGTGTTGGTGGCATCTTTAGTCAACTCTGCTTCCGTCTTCTTGAGCAGCTCAGTTTGTTGGGCAAGCTCTTCCTCCACTTTACCCAATTGAACTTCTTGGTTTGTGGCCCTCTCCTCCAGCTTGGCCATCTTCACTTGGGCCCACTCCAACTGTTCATCCAGATCAATAACTTTGTTGCAGAGGGGAAGGATCTTGGCCTCAAGCTGGAGAGCCTCCTGCCCCTTGGCGAAGAGGAGTTTCTTGACCTCCTTCTCTGATTGGCAGAGACTGCCTAGCTCCTAATTCATGGTAGTCTCGCGCTTGGTAGCCGTTTGGACCTGGAGGGCCAACTCCTTCTTCAGTCGGGCCACTTCTTCCCTCAGCCCCACCTCTGCCTCCGCCTAGTTCAGTAGAATGCTGGACGTAGCAAGGAATTCACCAAGGCTCAGACTCATACGGTCCCTCAGTGAACCCCCGTCGAAGGCCTCCAGCGCTTCTTTAGCAAGAAGGCGTTTTAGGGCGTGTTGGAGGATGGTGGGAAGCTCGGGGGCAGGAGGCGCTTGCTCGTCTCTAGGAGCGTTCTCCCCCCCACCTTCGATGGCCAGTAGCTGCTCAAGAGGAGAGGAGGCGCTTGGGGGGTGCTCCCTGAAGGATGGGGGTTGCCCCTCGATAGCGGAAGAGGTCACTGCAGCAATCCCCACCCTGGCTCTTTTGAAGACGAGGCCTGAATCAGTCTCCTCGCCCTTAGAGATCACCACCGCTGCTACCCTCTTTTGTTTGTCTTTAGAGATTGGGCCTAGGGCAGCAACAGCGGGGGAAAAAGGACCAGCAGAACCTAAGCCACCTGCCATACGGCGACCCAGCAGATCGGCCAACCTCTTCTTCTTCTCAGCACCAAGAACCATGTCTGCAACAAACAACAAGTATGAGATACAGTGCAACACACAGACTTACTTAACATAAACAAAGCTAAAGACAAGAAAGAAAGGCAAGTACCAATATAGATGTTGAGGGTTTCATCATCATACTCAGGCCTAATCAGCTGGGCAGTGTTAAACATCACTCCCCAACTGGAGAAAAGATGGCACAAGTAACGGTCGCAAGGGGCTAGCTCCTCAAGACCCCGGGGTTTCTTAAACATCAACTTTTCCACCCAATACAGGGAGAACCCGTCGAGCAGAGTGGGGTCGTAAGAGCTGCAGCAGACCCTAAAGAACTTCCCTTTGAAGCCCTTGTAGGATTGCTGGAAGAGAGTCAGCAGGACTTTCCCCACCACCCTGTTGAGGCTTACCCAAAGCCTCTTCCCGGGGCTCTTCGCTTCAAAGAAGTGGAGGAAGAGGTCCACAGAAGGAAGGAACCCCAGGAGGTTGCATAGAATGGAGAAGGCCCTCACAAAGGCCCAGTTGTTGGGGTACAGCTGGGCAGGTGCCACATTGAGTTTTGTGAGGAGGGCCCTCTCGAACCTCGTGAAGGGCAAGCAGACCTTGACCCGCTTGAAGATGGTTGCATAGAGGAAGAAGAAGGGCTCTCCGTCGTTGGAGCGATCATCTGCGCACACTGGTTTGCCCTCTGTGCAAGGTCGAACCGAGACGTACGCGTCGCACTCCTTACCAAAGACGCGCCCCTTGACCTCGTTCTCGTCATCCCTATGTTTCCTCAGGTCTTCACAGGTGGTAAGTTTTGAGGTCTCAGCAAGGAGTTCCTCAGGGGCCCAGGAGTAGAGGGCTCCGTAGTTGACTGTGGGAGGAGGGTTGGAAGTAGTTTTTATTCTTGCCATCTCGAATCTAAAACAAAAGGAGAGGCAAGAGGAAGGAAAACAAAGGTTTAGAAGAAAGTGATGGCGTGTTTCAAATGGTGGACAAAGACTCAAAGACGAAGAACGCAAACAGGGCAAAAACACGGAAACCCTAAAGTGCAAAAATCATAAACAGTCTCAAAGCAGTTATAGCATGTAATGGGTAGCAGAATCATAAAGCAAAGGCAGGGGAAGGAGTAAAAATCATAACTTTAAGCAAATGAAGACAAGGGGTTGCAAGAGTTGTAGTGGGAGTAGAAGCGCTTGAGAGAAGATGATGATCGCAAAGGAGTTTGATTGAAAGTGATGGAACAGTGCTGAGGCACGGGTTTTTGAAGGGGTTTAGCGTACGCAAGGGAGCGCAAACGTTAAGAAACCCTAACTGTTGATCTACCCGCGTGTCCACAGATTAAGGGAGTATGGTGAGATGTCCCTTCAACGCAATGTTCATGTCCTTTCACACAGAGCCACGTAGGTCGCCCGACCCGATGACTTAGTCTTATCGCTGAACAAGTTAACAGCTTGAGACTAGGGGGCTTGTGTATTGACCAGTCCTCGGACACCGAGAACAGCCAGTAATGGTGAGCCACGTCAGCTGGGTCCCACAGCATGGGCCAGAGCCACGTGGGCTGGGTCCCACCGGTAGCATGGACTAATGGACTGATTAGTCATTAGCATGTCGATCACTAGAGTGGAATGATGTGTCCTCGTCATGCAACGGGGTGATGAGTCCTCGGCAATAGAGTGTGATGAAAACCAAGCCCACAAGGTGATGATCAAGGATGCTAAAGAATATAAAGAGAAGTCACCTCAAAGTAGAGACCTCACCAGATGGAGAATGGGACAAAGACCAGAGCACCTAAAGTTCTTCCTGCTGGTCTTCTTAATGATTAGAAAATATTGTAAATAATTTGGGCTCACTTTGGGGGTCCAAATAGCAAATATATACTAAAATAAGGTTCCTTTAGTATAATAGGGGGTGTAGTTAGCATTTTAGGATGTTATTGGCCCTTTTGGAAGGCTTTTTGACCTAGTTTCTAGAAGGACAAGCCAAGGATGCGGGTTTGACTTAGTCAAACCCTAAGGCTGCCCATTTTTTCACTCTTCCCATCCTACCCCTTATGCTTGCTCTCCAAGGCTCCTTCACCTATAAATAAGGAGGCCTACCTCATGTATTTTCAAGTTGAAAATTAGAGTAAAGTTACTATACACAATTTGTGTTAGAGTTTGTGAGCATTGTCTCCTTACACCATTGTCCTATCTTGTGAGATTTAGAGAGCTCTCAAGTGGCGGCATCCTTCACTCATCTTGGAGTAAACCACCATCCAAGTGGCGTGATCACTTCTCTAGCTTCATTCTCCTAAGTTTCCTTTCACTCATCTTTTTCCATTCCATTTCCATTCCAAATTTCAATTCCGAAATCTATGTCTTGTTCTTGTTTTAATGCTTTGTTTCCTCTTCGGTTTCCTTCATTATGTTTAGTTTTCTCTTTTTAATTTCAGCACCTTTACTTGTCATCATCTTCACCATAATTGTGTTTTCCTTTTGCCTTTGTGAAATGAACCTTCACATCTACTTAACCACTTGGTTAAGTTAATGTCCAGTGGGGATTTTCCTTAGGTTCTCACCTTAATCATCTTAAAATCTCAATCCTAATTAAAGTGCCACCATAAAATGCTAAATCATAAAATCAACTCACATCATGTGGTTATCAGAGCTTAGGTTCTTATGTTTAATTTTTTGAGTTGATTTGGCACTTTACATTCAAGCAATTTAAATTCTAGCACCTTTAAATTCAAGTACCTTTAATTTCTTGTCATTTATTTTCTTGCTTTTATTTTCCAGCCCTTTATTTAGTGTAGATTTTTTTTTCCAGCACCTTATATTCATAGCATTTTTCGTTTTGAATATGTTCCTTCTTATACCTTTCTTTGATCTTGCTTTTACTTTGAGTCCTATGTTCATTAGTGTTCTAGGTGTCCTTAATTTTGATTCTACTTACTTGCTTTTAATTTTGAAGTTTGAAAGTAATTAGAAACTTGTTTTAGTAAAAGTTGATTTCAAGTTCCAAACATATGATTTCAAGTGTTCAATTATATTGAATTCACCACCAAAAGTTTTGTGCAAATTGAATGTTCTTCAAAATTGTTCATGATGCATCCTATGGATCTTTCTTTCCATATTTCCATTTAGTTTAAAAAAAAAAACAGCAACTAAAAAACAGCAAGGAATTTTAAAACTGCACCTATATCTTTCAATTGCACATAAAATTCCTTTTCCAAACTTGGATTCAACTTGATTGGCAAATTGTTATCAACTTTGTGGAATTTTTTATCCTTTTGCTTTTACAAGTTCTAAAGAAAACATAAAATTTCTTGGTTAAAAGTTTAGTAAGTTTCTTAGAGTCTTCTTTTGTGCTTTTCTTGTGATCCGGTCGGTCATCGGTAGTCGATGATGTCAGCAGCAGATGACCACGTGGGCCAGTCACAGAGTGACGCGTGGCATGAGATAGCAGATGAACCAGGGTGGAGATCGTTCAAGAACGACGATCAGTGGTCAGTTACCGAGTGACCACCACCAGCAGATCAGTTCCTACATGAGCGCCTGGAAGCAGAGCGCGAGAAGTGATGAAGCACCGATCAGTCATCGGTGCATGCAGAGCGATCAGTCGTCGGGGGTTCCTTGCCAACATGTGTTAAACTGGGACCCAGGCACCCAGCGAGAACGTTACCAAAGGACCTCGCATGATTGAATAAGGAGAGAAGGACAATGTAAAGAAGCGTCATCAGTCATCGGTGTTTGGCGAGTGACGTCGGCCACGGCGATGTGAATAATGCGACCAGAGATCAGTAAAGCGCCCAGAGGCAGGGAGTGGCCTTAATCACGAAACGACCGTGCATGAGGCTGGGAAGGCACAGTTAGGTGCAGAATCCTGTTGGGATGAAAACCCATCAAGGTTAGAGTTCCCAGTGAGGCTGCATGCCTGGCACGTGCACCGTGAAGATGTTCCCAGAGAGTGAGTGCGTGCAGAGGTGCCCACGTGGCCGTTCTGCCAGACTTTCCACTCAAGTAGAGGAAACCCACACGCAAGGTTGCCCAGAGAAGTGGGTGATGGCAGTGCAGGGGTACTCAAGTGAGGCCTAGACGTAGGCAGTAGACCTCAAGAGTATATGAGGGGCAAAGGAACGCTACACCAGGTACGCAATATGTAACCCAGACACTCAGTTTTCGAACTCAAGAACACTGAGGACACACACACGAGTCTCACAGAGAGATTCAGAGAGATCTTTGGTGTTCCTATCTCCTGACTTGAGCGTCGGAGCTACAACGACCGCTAGAGGCGCCGTCTGTGTATTTTGCAGGCATCGATTGGAGTTTCGGCGAGGGTTCTTGGAGCGTACGCGCAGTTGCAGAAGGCTAGACGAAGGAGTGACGAGGCATATACTCCACGTTCGAGTCAGCGGCGGGATCATTTGGCACCCACCGTGGGGCCTGTGTGAATTTTGTTCCCATCCACATCGCAGGTCTTGAAGTTTGTTTGTCGAAGCTTCTGAGAAGATGAGTAGAAGAACCAGACAAACGGCACCTGCGCCATCTGCTGAAGAAGGAGCTGTTACCATGGCGCAGGTCATAGAGATGATGCGCGCGCTGCAAGATAATGTCGCGGCGTCGAGAGTTGAGCAAGAGAAGATGCATGCAGAGCTGACTGCATCGCGTAGCAGAAATGAAGAGCTGAACCGCGTGAATGAGGAGTTGCGTAGGGAATTGCAGGCGCAGAATGAGCGCGTATTCGAAGATAGGACGTCGATGCCGCCGTCGCCCCCTAGAGCATTTCCTATGCCTTTCTCCCCCGAGATCATGAACACGGTGGTGCCTCCCAACTTGGTGGGAGTGAAGGCGTCGTTCACGGGGGTGGAAGACCCAGAAGCACATTTGACAGCCTTCCACACTCAGATGATGTTGTCTGGAGGTTCAGATGTTGTGTACTGCAAAATGTTTATGAGCACGCTGAGCGGAGTAGCTATGGAGTGGTTCGTGAGCCTACCGGAGGGCCACATCACCTCTTTCCATCAGTTTTCAAAGCTGTTCACGGAGCAGTACATCGTCAACAGAGCCCCACCAGTGGTGTCTTACGATTTTTTCGACGTGCGCCAGTACCAGAGGGAGTCGCTGAAGGACTTCCTCAACCGTTTCGCTGCGCAGGTGGTGAGATTGCCCAGCAAGGACGAGAACATGTTAGTTCATGCGTTCAAGAAAGGCGTGCTGATGGAAGAGGCCCAAGCTCCAACCCAAGTTCAGGCCCAACACAAGGTCCATGGCCAAGCACATTCACGCCCAAATGAGTCAAGCCACGGATGGGAGGGAGAAGACCTTGTACATGCTACTTGGAGGCCGATTAGGGGTAGCTTAGTAGATTAGTGTAGTGTAGAAAGCAAAACTTGCTCACTTAGGGGTGTGCTATCAAAAAGGTGCCCTTAGCAATAGAAGGAGGGGTGTGCTAGCAAATAGGTGCCTTTAGCAAAAGAAGGAGGGGTACTATCAAATGTTGCATTTTTGACCTATCTTCTAGAATATTAGGATGATGGTGTGGTTTGACTAAAGTCAATACCCTAGGCAGCCCCCACTTTTTGTATTTCCATCCCTACCCTTTAAGCTTGCTCACCAAGGCTCCTAAATCTATAAATAAGGAGGCCTACCTCATGTATTTTCAAGATTAAATAGAGTATTGTTATGCTGCCCAAATTGTGCCATACACTACTCCTTGCCTAACACTTAGGGTTTAGTCTTCAATTCATCACTACCAAAGGGGCTGGCCAAACCTCCCCATTTCCTCACTCTTCATGCACCTTCAAGGCACCCATGCTTCCTAGGAAGGCCTTGCTCACCTCCTCCATAAGCTTCCGCATCCATCATCACCAAGGAACTCCAAAATCCAAAGAAGAGCTCATAGGAATGCCATCATTTGGTATCATGAGCATGGGGTTCTTCAAAGATGAGTAGTTCTTGGTCCTTTTTCATTTTGAGTTCTTCTTTAATCCTTGTTGTTCATCTTTGTTTTCCATACTTGTCTTGCTGTTTTTCTAATTTTTAATTTGCATTGGTGTGCTGTTTGGAAATTCCAATTGGTGCATCTTGTTCAATTGTTCTTGAGCAATCTTTGTGCAATTTTTGGTAGGATTCCATACACCTTTGTGTTGCTGTTTTTATTTTTAGGTATTTGAGTCTTGCTTGTTTTTATTTTCTTTTGGGTCATATGATGCTTTGAGTCTTTTTATTTTATGAATCCATATGTTTTGTCTAAGTCATGTGTTTCCAAATTTGTCATCAAAATCTTAGTGGTACTTGTTCTTGATGATTTGGTTTCTTGCTTTATTTTGGGTCCAGTTTTTATTTTGCTATTTTGGATGATCTTTTGGTGCATTTTTCTTTTAGTTTGAGTTCATATTTGGGTGTTAGATCCACGCAAATTCCTATATCTTCACTCCATTGTGTTCTTGAAAAATTTTCTTTGCTGTTTTTGGTTCCAGCTTTAGGATCCCCTGTTTTCACTGCAACTGGCCTGGCTGTTTTTATGTGTTAAAATTAAATACGTCACAAGAAATTTATGAGCCTCTGGATTTGAGTCACTTGAGATCTTAGCAAAAGAATACAAAAAGAATCAGGTCAAAAAAACAAATAGAAAAAAAATGATAAATCATACAAAAAAAGTGTGCAATCTGTTGTTCCAGCTGGCGGAAAATGAGCACTGGTAGTAAAAAATTTATCAAAATTAATTGGTGCATGCGTTTGGCGTGAAACCAACTCCAAAAGTTTGTTAAGATCTTGACCTAATTGTGTCTCAAATTTCAAAAGCAAAGTCAGAATATCCAGCTCAGTACACACGTTTTAAGTGACGCTTTTTGTGCCAGGGAAACTTTTTCAGTAGTGCTGTTTTGGTTTTTCAAATCAATTCTAGTACCATTCTAGGATTCCTTTTGTGTGCCCACTTTATTTGAGTACCTTTTATTTGCTTGTCTAATTTCATTTGAACTCTTTCTAGTTGTGTCACATTTAATTCCATTTGTGTGGTATTGTTTTTCAAATTAATTTGTTTCTTGCTTTCTTTCTTTGGCCTCTAAGCTTGTTGGTGGATTAAATATCAATTGGTACTTGTTGAGTGAGAATTTGACTTGAGGGGAGTCTAGCTTGCTTAATAGGTGCTGGATTGAAGATTTTATTGACCTAATTCCAAGAGCAACAAAGACAAAGGGCAGCAACAAACACCATACTACAAATACACCACACACTTTGGAAGGCCCAACAAGTAGAAAAGCAACAAAAGGGGTGCAACTAGAAGAACAACAAAAGGGGTGCAAATAGTAAAAGCAACAAAGGGAGTGTCATTTAATTTCTTTGCAATCTTGCTTGTGTTAATTACTTGTTAATCACGCAATTAGTCGGTGAGTGTGTCTTCAAGGGCTCCAAGTGTCCAAGAAGCCTCACCTAAGGCCGTCTAGCTTAATTTTGTTTTTATTAATTGCTTTAATTGAACCAACTTGCTTTAATCACTTTGTTAATTTCTTGTTTAATCTTGTTTAAGGCTTTGATAATTTGTTTCATTTGCTAGATAGCTTGCATTGTTTTCTTGCATTAAAAATTTGATTTCTTCATCCTCATTGTGTTCTAAATGTTTTACCTAAAGAAAGACTTGTGTAAAGGTTTTGGAGGGATAGTTTTTGGCTAAGGCAAGACTTGGTATTTAAGTAGTCCATTGTGACTCACCTCTCTTACTTGGAAAGCTACCTTCATTAACTTTCCTCTTCTTTCTTAAAAGTAAAACATTTCTATACACAAAGTTCTAGTCATGTCTACTCACTCTTCCAAGTCCATTGAAAGTGATGTAAGGTCCATAAAATCTCTTTTGAAACAACTTGCCAAGGATGTACAACATCTTTCATATAGACAATTGGAAAATGAATCTAAAATCAATGAATTGGATAGAGCAAGGAGAGAGAAATCACAAAATTCAAAAAAATCTCATTCACATGCATCTCATTCTCAACTCCAAGAGTCTCTAGGAGAGGTAAGCATTAGAAACCATGAGTATTACCAACCACCACCTAGAAGACTTAGGCAAAGAGAGGAAGAAGCCCCAAGGGAAGTAAGGGTAGACCTACCACATTTCTATGGTAAGGACAATGTAGAAGTTTACCTATATTGGGAAATGAAAGTGGAACAACTCTTTGCTTGTCATAGGGTGAGTGAAGAGAGAAAGGTACCCTTAGCCACCCTTAGTTTTCAAGGAAATGCCATGTATTGGTGGACCTCTCTAGAGAGAGATAGACGTCTTCATAGGGACCCTCCCATAGAGTATTGGAATGACCTTAGGGGAGCCCTAAGACGTCGCCACATACCTTCCTACTACCATAGGGAGCTAATGGACAAGCTCCAAAGGCTCCAACAAAAGAACATGAGTGTGGAAGAGTATAGGCAAAAAATGGAGCTATACATGATGAGAGCCTCTATTAGAGAGGAAGAGGTCACCACCATATCTCGGTTTTTAAGTGAACTCAACCTTGAGATAAGAGATAAAGTAGAGCTTCTTCCCTACCAAGACTTGAATGATTTGGTTCAACTTTGCATTAAAGTTGAACAACAAAATTTGCGCAAAACTTCAAGTCAAAGGGTGGGAATCTACTCTAACTCTTATCCCAAGAGAGAGTATAGAAGAGAAAGGGAGGATAGTTTTTCAAAGGATAAATCCAAAGAAACTCCCAAGAGTGTAGGAAAAGATGTGTCTACCTCACAACCCCGCAGTAGAGACACCCAGTGCTTCAAGTGTTTTGGTAGAGGCCATATAGCATCCCAGTGCCCAAATAGGAGAACCATGATCTTAAGAGGGAGGGATGAGTATAGCAGCCAAGATGAAGAGTCTAGTGGGGAAGAAGAGAAGGAAAGTAGTGAGGGGGCATATCCTTGTGAGGGAGAATTAATGATGATCAGAAGAACCCTCAACAATCAACCTAGTGTGAACCATGAAACACAGAGAGAGAACATCTTTCATACAAGATGTAAAGTTTTAGAAAACATTTGTTCTCTCATTGTGGATAGTGGCTCTTGCTGCAATTGTTGTAGCACTAGGATGGTTGAAAAGCTTAATCTACAATTAATACCTCATCCAAAACCTTACAAACTTCAGTGGATAAATGAAGATGGGGAATTAACTGTAGATAAGCGGGTAAAAATCAGTCTTTCTGTGGGGAACTATAAAGATGAGATTTTATGTGATGTAGTACCCATGGAAGCCTGCCACATCTTATTGGGAAGACCATGGCAATTTGACAAGAAAAATGGTCTTACCAACGAGATAACTTTTACCCATAGGGAGAAAAAGTTTGTACTCTATCCTTTAACACCTTCACAAGTGGTAAAGGACCAAGTACAAATGAAAATAAAAAGAGAAAATGAGAAAAAGAAAAAAGAATTAAAGGAAAATCCTTTGTTTGGAGTTGAACCAAGCATTGACTTAAATTCTTCTTCCACAGAACACCCTTGTGAGAATATGCTTGAAGATAAATCTGTGTCTGGAGCTGAACCAGATATAGATATAAACCTTTCCTCCACAAAAAAGCCAAGTGAGGGGTTGTTTGAAAAAGAAGAAGAGGAATCTAGAAAGAATGAAGAGTATCTTACAACACCTCCTACAAGCATAGTGGGAAAAGAATCCTTAAAGGGGGATTGCAATAATTTTAACTCTCCTTTTCCTTTGAATCATGATGCTTACTCTTATTTTCAAAAATCACAAAAACAACACTTCGTGATGTTGTTGCTTATCTTGGGCAATGAACAACACAAAGGAAGCAAAAATATTTTTGTAAAGGGCCCTATTTCTTTCCAACAAAACTTTTATAAAAATAGCAAAGGGGCTTATTTCCTTACTATTTTATTTGAATACACTAGTCTTAATTTTCTTATCTCACTTTTCTTTGATGTTTATTGTAGGTTAATATTTGATCCTGGAGGACAAGCATAGTTTTCAAAGCAAGAATAAGGCTGTTGTTTGAGATCAACCCTGTAGATCTGAGGACAGATCCTCTTAAGAAGGAGGGGATGATGGAAGAGGCCCAAGCTCCAACCCAAGTTCAGGCCCAACACAAGGTCCATGGCCAAGCACATTCACGCCCAAATGAGTCAAGCCACGGATGGGAGGGAGAAGACCTTGTACATGCTACTTGGAGGCCGATTAGGGGTAGCTTAGTAGATTAGTGTAGTGTAGAAAGCAAAACTTGCTCACTTAGGGGTGTGCTATCAAAAAGGTGCCCTTAGCAATAGAAGGAGGGGCGTGCTAGCAAATAGGTGCCTTTAGCAAAAGAAGGAGGGGTACTATCAAATGTTGCATTTTTGACCTATCTTCTAGAATATTAGGATGATGGTGTGGTTTGACTAAAGTCAATACCCTAGGCAGCCCCCACTTTTTGTATTTCCATCCCTACCCTTTAAGCTTGCTCACCAAGGCTCCTAAATCTATAAATAAGGAGGCCTACCTCATGTATTTTCAAGATTAAATAGAGTATTGTTATGCTGCCCAAATTGTGCCATACACTACTCCTTGCCTAACACTTAGGGTTTAGTCTTCAATTCATCACTACCAAAGGGGCTGGCCAAACCTCCCCATTTCCTCACTCTTCATGCACCTTCAAGGCACCCATGCTTCCTAGGAAGGCCTTGCTCACCTCCTCCATAAGCTTCCGCATCCATCATCACCAAGGAACTCCAAAATCCAAAGAAGAGCTCATAGGAATGCCATCATTTGGTATCATGAGCATGGGGTTCTTCAAAGATGAGTAGTTCTTGGTCCTTTTTCATTTTGAGTTCTTCTTTAATCCTTGTTGTTCATCTTTGTTTTCCATACTTGTCTTGCTGTTTTTTTAATTTTTAATTTGCATTGGTGTGCTGTTTGGAAATTCCAATTGGTGCATCTTGTTCAATTGTTCTTGAGCAATCTTTGTGCAATTTTTGGTAGGATTCCATACACCTTTGTGTTGCTGTTTTTATTTTTAGGTATTTGAGTCTTGCTTGTTTTTATTTTCTTTTGGGTCATATGATGCTTTGAGTCTTTTTATTTTATGAATCCATATGTTTTGTCTAAGTCATGTGTTTCCAAATTTGTCATCAAAATCTTAGTGGTACTTGTTCTTGATGATTTGGTTTCTTGCTTTATTTTGGGTCCAGTTTTTATTTTGCTATTTTGGATGATCTTTTGGTGCATTTTTCTTTTAGTTTGAGTTCATATTTGGGTGTTAGATCCACGCAAATTCCTATATCTTCACTCCATTGTGTTCTTGAAAAATTTTCTTTGCTGTTTTTGGTTCCAGCTTTAGGATCCCCTGTTTTCACTGCAACTGGCCTGGCTGTTTTTATGTGTTAAAATTAAATACGTCACAAGAAATTTATGAGCCTCTGGATTTGAGTCACTTGAGATCTTAGCAAAAGAATACAAAAAGAATCAGGTCAAAAAAACAAATAGAAAAAAAATGATAAATCATACAAAAAAAGTGTGCAATCTGTTGTTCCAGCTGGCGGAAAATGAGCACTGGTAGTAAAAAATTTATCAAAATTAATTGGTGCATGCGTTTGGCGTGAAACCAACTCCAAAAGTTTGTTAAGATCTTGACCTAATTGTGTCTCAAATTTCAAAAGCAAAGTCAGAATATCCAGCTCAGTACACACGTTTTAAGTGACGCTTTTTGTGCCAGGGAAACTTTTTCAGTAGTGCTGTTTTGGTTTTTCAAATCAATTCTAGTACCATTCTAGGATTCCTTTTGTGTGCCCACTTTATTTGAGTACCTTTTATTTGCTTGTCTAATTTCATTTGAACTCTTTCTAGTTGTGTCACATTTAATTCCATTTGTGTGGTATTGTTTTTCAAATTAATTTGTTTCTTGCTTTCTTTCTTTGGCCTCTAAGCTTGTTGGTGGATTAAATATCAATTGGTACTTGTTGAGTGAGAATTTGACTTGAGGGGAGTCTAGCTTGCTTAATAGGTGCTGGATTGAAGATTTTATTGACCTAATTCCAAGAGCAACAAAGACAAAGGGCAGCAACAAACACCATACTACAAATACACCACACACTTTGGAAGGCCCAACAAGTAGAAAAGCAACAAAAGGGGTGCAACTAGAAGAACAACAAAAGGGGTGCAAATAGTAAAAGCAACAAAGGGAGTGTCATTTAATTTCTTTGCAATCTTGCTTGTGTTAATTACTTGTTAATCACGCAATTAGTCGGTGAGTGTGTCTTCAAGGGCTCCAAGTGTCCAAGAAGCCTCACCTAAGGCCGTCTAGCTTAATTTTGTTTTTATTAATTGCTTTAATTGAACCAACTTGCTTTAATCACTTTGTTAATTTCTTGTTTAATCTTGTTTAAGGCTTTGATAATTTGTTTCATTTGCTAGATAGCTTGCATTGTTTTCTTGCATTAAAAATTTGATTTCTTCATCCTCATTGTGTTCTAAATGTTTTACCTAAAGAAAGACTTGTGTAAAGGTTTTGGAGGGATAGTTTTTGGCTAAGGCAAGACTTGGTATTTAAGTAGTCCATTGTGACTCACCTCTCTTACTTGGAAAGCTACCTTCATTAACTTTCCTCTTCTTTCTTAAAAGTAAAACATTTCTATACACAAAGTTCTAGTCATGTCTACTCACTCTTCCAAGTCCATTGAAAGTGATGTAAGGTCCATAAAATCTCTTTTGAAACAACTTGCCAAGGATGTACAACATCTTTCATATAGACAATTGGAAAATGAATCTAAAATCAATGAATTGGATAGAGCAAGGAGAGAGAAATCACAAAATTCAAAAAAATCTCATTCACATGCATCTCATTCTCAACTCCAAGAGTCTCTAGGAGAGGTAAGCATTAGAAACCATGAGTATTACCAACCACCACCTAGAAGACTTAGGCAAAGAGAGGAAGAAGCCCCAAGGGAAGTAAGGGTAGACCTACCACATTTCTATGGTAAGGACAATGTAGAAGTTTACCTATATTGGGAAATGAAAGTGGAACAACTCTTTGCTTGTCATAGGGTGAGTGAAGAGAGAAAGGTACCCTTAGCCACCCTTAGTTTTCAAGGAAATGCCATGTATTGGTGGACCTCTCTAGAGAGAGATAGACGTCTTCATAGGGACCCTCCCATAGAGTATTGGAATGACCTTAGGGGAGCCCTAAGACGTCGCCACATACCTTCCTACTACCATAGGGAGCTAATGGACAAGCTCCAAAGGCTCCAACAAAAGAACATGAGTGTGGAAGAGTATAGGCAAAAAATGGAGCTATACATGATGAGAGCCTCTATTAGAGAGGAAGAGGTCACCACCATATCTCGGTTTTTAAGTGAACTCAACCTTGAGATAAGAGATAAAGTAGAGCTTCTTCCCTACCAAGACTTGAATGATTTGGTTCAACTTTGCATTAAAGTTGAACAACAAAATTTGCGCAAAACTTCAAGTCAAAGGGTGGGAATCTACTCTAACTCTTATCCCAAGAGAGAGTATAGAAGAGAAAGGGAGGATAGTTTTTCAAAGGATAAATCCAAAGAAACTCCCAAGAGTGTAGGAAAAGATGTGTCTACCTCACAACCCCGCAGTAGAGACACCCAGTGCTTCAAGTGTTTTGGTAGAGGCCATATAGCATCCCAGTGCCCAAATAGGAGAACCATGATCTTAAGAGGGAGGGATGAGTATAGCAGCCAAGATGAAGAGTCTAGTGGGGAAGAAGAGAAGGAAAGTAGTGAGGGGGCATATCCTTGTGAGGGAGAATTAATGATGATCAGAAGAACCCTCAACAATCAACCTAGTGTGAACCATGAAACACAGAGAGAGAACATCTTTCATACAAGATGTAAAGTTTCAGAAAACATTTGTTCTCTCATTGTGGATAGTGGCTCTTGCTGCAATTGTTGTAGCACTAGGATGGTTGAAAAGCTTAATCTACAATTAATACCTCATCCAAAACCTTACAAACTTCAGTGGATAAATGAAGATGGGGAATTAACTGTAGATAAGCGGGTAAAAATCAGTCTTTCTGTGGGGAACTATAAAGATGAGATTTTATGTGATGTAGTACCCATGGAAGCCTGCCACATCTTATTGGGAAGACCATGGCAATTTGACAAGAAAAATGGTCTTACCAACGAGATAACTTTTACCCATAGGGAGAAAAAGTTTGTACTCTATCCTTTAACACCTTCACAAGTGGTAAAGGACCAAGTACAAATGAAAATAAAAAGAGAAAATGAGAAAAAGAAAAAAGAATTAAAGGAAAATCCTTTGTTTGGAGTTGAACCAAGCATTGACTTAAATTCTTCTTCCACAGAACACCCTTGTGAGAATATGCTTGAAGATAAATCTGTGTCTGGAGCTGAACCAGATATAGATATAAACCTTTCCTCCACAAAAAAGCCAAGTGAGGGGTTGTTTGAAAAAGAAGAAGAGGAATCTAGAAAGAATGAAGAGTATCTTACAACACCTCCTACAAGCATAGTGGGAAAAGAATCCTTAAAGGGGGATTGCAATAATTTTAACTCTCCTTTTCCTTTGAATCATGATGCTTACTCTTATTTTCAAAAATCACAAAAACAACACTTCGTGATGTTGTTGCTTATCTTGGGCAATGAACAACACAAAGGAAGCAAAAATATTTTTGTAAAGGGCCCTATTTCTTTCCAACAAAACTTTTATAAAAATAGCAAAGGGGCTTATTTCCTTACTATTTTATTTGAATACACTAGTCTTAATTTTCTTATCTCACTTTTCTTTGATGTTTATTGTAGGTTAATATTTGATCCTGGAGGACAAGCATAGTTTTCAAAGCAAGAATAAGGCTGTTGTTTGAGATCAACCCTGTAGATCTGAGGACAGATCCTCTTAAGAAGGAGGGGATGATGGAAGAGGCCCAAGCTCCAACCCAAGTTCAGGCCCAACACAAGGTCCATGGCCAAGCACATTCACGCCCAAATGAGTCAAGCCACGGATGGGAGGGAGAAGACCTTGTACATGCTACTTGGAGGCCGATTAGGGGTAGCTTAGTAGATTAGTGTAGTGTAGAAAGCAAAACTTGCTCACTTAGGGGTGTGCTATCAAAAAGGTGCCCTTAGCAATAGAAGGAGGGGCGTGCTAGCAAATAGGTGCCTTTAGCAAAAGAAGGAGGGGTACTATCAAATGTTGCATTTTTGACCTATCTTCTAGAATATTAGGATGATGGTGTGGTTTGACTAAAGTCAATACCCTAGGCAGCCCCCACTTTTTGTATTTCCATCCCTACCCTTTAAGCTTGCTCACCAAGGCTCCTAAATCTATAAATAAGGAGGCCTACCTCATGTATTTTCAAGATTAAATAGAGTATTGTTATGCTGCCCAAATTGTGCCATACACTACTCCTTGCCTAACACTTAGGGTTTAGTCTTCAATTCATCACTACCAAAGGGGCTGGCCAAACCTCCCCATTTCCTCACTCTTCATGCACCTTCAAGGCACCCATGCTTCCTAGGAAGGCCTTGCTCACCTCCTCCATAAGCTTCCGCATCCATCATCACCAAGGAACTCCAAAATCCAAAGAAGAGCTCATAGGAATGCTATCAGAAGGCCTCGTCCGTATGCACCCAGGAAGGACCAGACCAGGGGACATGCAAGGGAGAACAACGCACCCCCTAGGTATGATTTCATGGTAGAGTTGGTGGAGCTGATCGCCATCCCTACTGTGGCTGCAAGACTCCGAGTACCAAAGAAAACTAACAGGGTGCTTGGAAGTAAGAAGGACGAGTGGTGCGAATTCCATCAGGCTTATGGACACACACTCCACACCTGCTTGGCGTTGGGGCATCAACTTGCTGAGTTGGTGAAGACAGGTTTCCTGACCGATTACCTGAGGGAGGCGCAAGGTGATCGCGCTTCGGGGTCCCAGGCAGGTGATCAGCAGCATGAAATCCCTGTGCACGGGGAAATCAGGTGATAGAAGATGCTCTACACTGGGGGGGCTCCCAGGTAGCTCAGGTGGAAGCTGAGGCAGAGTCTTTAAGCTCGGCAATGGAAAGTTGCAAAGAGAAAGGCGAAGAGTCCAGTTCTTTAGCTGTTGACTTTGTATATTTGCCAGTCGATCCCAAAACTTGGATGAACAAGGGTTACGCTTCTGTGAACTTCACCAGACCCCAGGTAGCGTGGGATTTCTGCACGTTTGCAGGAGAAAGAGGGATTGGAGAAGCACTTGAAATCATGAGCTTCCCGCACGAGTTCGAGGAAGTTCAGTCAGTTCACTTTAACCCACCTCGCGATGGTGTAACGAAGGGGAAGCAACGAACTTATGGAGAGCTTGGGAAGCGCGAACAAGTTTGAAGTGAAGGACAAAGCTTTTCGTCGTTGCTGCAAGAATGGTGTGCTTGCCAGGTCGGTCATCGCCAAGGTCCACACAGAGTAGTTGAGGCGTCGGAGAATGAAGCTTATCGGCTAAAGACTCTGGACGGAACAGTTATTCCCAGAGCCCGGAACGCTGCACGCTTGAAGCTCTACTTCAGTTAAGTTGTAAAGTAGATGCGTTCTCGCGCTGTACACACACTCAATGTATATACTGTAAATAGTTGAGCAGATCAGGAGGCACTCTTTTCCCTGATGAGGGTTTTTAACGAGGCCACCCAATAAAAAGATTTCAGTATATCAAGTGTGCACGTGTTTCCCAGTTTCAAGTTCTACTTGCCCTAGATGCAAGTGCAAGTGATCAATTGGAGCCTGCTCGCCCCAGGTGCGAGTACGGACGACCGACCTATATCCTCCTCACCCCAGGCGTGAGTGCAGGTGGCTAAAGTTTGGAAACCCGGGGGTACTAGTAAGACCAAGAGAGGGAAAGGGAAGATTTCGAGAAACGTCCTTACCCACTTGGCGTATACCATTTTTGGCTAAGTAAAGCCCTTAGTGGAGGCTCTTCTCACCCCAGGAGTGAGAGAGGATAGGGCGGTCCACCTCAATGAAGGACTCAAGGTCGGCACATCAGAAGGTCTTCCTTGGCGAGTTGAGCTTGGCTGGGAGAAGAAAGACCTCACCCTCGACTTCTTATAGCGAGGCAGAGGCAACAGGAACAAGACCTAAAGGTCGATGACCTTGGGGCAAGCAAGAGGGGTCAACAAGAAAAACTCTTCTTCCCCAAAGCAAGACATCATCTTCGCGTTTAAGCACCAAGAAGCAGAGCGTGATCAGTCATCGGTGCATGGAGAGCAGAGCACTCATCGGTGCATGG
The DNA here is from genome assembly GCA_037954025.1 of Phaseolus coccineus. Taxonomy (NCBI): domain Eukaryota; kingdom Viridiplantae; phylum Streptophyta; class Magnoliopsida; order Fabales; family Fabaceae; genus Phaseolus; species Phaseolus coccineus. The sequence goes on along the minus strand of CM075680.1, from coordinate 32,255,909 downwards.
TCATCGGGGTCTTGCTAACACGTGTTAAGCTGTGACTCAGGTCCTCAGCGAGAGCGTTACGCAAGCACCTCGCACGATTCCAAACCAGAAGAAGAGCTGCTTACCAGAGAACGTGCAGTGAGACCATGCAGGCAGGGATGCGCCTGGTGAGTGCGCTTAGACAGCCACACCTGGCGCTCCCCTGGGAGCAGGCACCCACTCAGAGAACGTGCGCTGAGACCATGCAGGCAGGGATGCGCCTGGTGAGTGCACTTAGACAACCACCCCTAGTGCTCCCCTGGGAGCATGCACCCACTCAAAGAAAAAAGTCCTCTCCTCGACTTTGTACAGCGAGGCAGGGGCGGGAGAAAGTCCTCTACCTCGACTTTTTACAGCGAGGCTGAGGCGAGAGAAAAGTCCTCTCCTTGACTTTGTACAGCGAGGCAGGGGCGAGAGAAAGTCCTCACCTCGACTTTGTACAGCGAGGCTGAGGCAAGAGAAAAGCCCTCACTTCGACTTCTTACAGTGAGGCTAAGGCGAGAGAAAAGTCCTCTCCTCGACTTTGTACAGCGAGGCAGGGTGATGGCATTTTCATGTGTTCTTCTTGAATCAAAGTAGAAATAGATGGAGCGGAAGCAATGGATGAGTGAAACAAGACCCTCCTAGGAGTTGTGTTGGTCTTGAAGGTGCATGATGAGTATGGGTTGAGTGGTTCAGCCAGCTCAAGGGAGAAGGTGAAAGGATTGAAGTTTATAGCCTAGATTTCTAGGAGGAGTAAAGCTTGTGCACAAAAATGGCAGCATAACATTACTCAAATAAACTTGAAAATACATGAGGTAGGCCTCCTTATTTATAGATTTAGGAGCCTTGGTGAGCAAGCTTAAAGGGTAGGGATGGAAATACAAAAAGTGGGGGCTGCCTAGGGTATTGACTTTAGTCAAACCACACCATCATCCTAATATTCTAGAAGATAGGTCAAAAATGCAACATTTGATAGTACACCCCTCCCTCTTTTGCTAAAGGCACCTATTTGCTAGCACACCCCTCCTTCTATTGCTAAGGGCACCTTTTTGATAGCACACCCCTAAGTTAGCAAGTTTTGCTTTCTACACTACACTAATCTACTAAGCTACCCCTAATGGGCCTCCAAGTAGCATGTACAAGGTCTTCTCCCTCCCATCCGTGGCTTCTTCTATGTGTGCTTGGATATGTTTAGCCATGGATCTTGTGAGAGGTCCTAGACGGTCTAGCTCCATGGATAGCCTCCCTCCTTCACGTCCTAGACGCTCACTTCTTGGAACTAGACGCTCCTCTTGGTCTAGACGGTCTTCTTGGTTTGGGCCTTGGCTTCCTTGGTTAGATGTGCTTGGCCCTCCTCCATCATCCCCTCCCCCTTGGAAAGGATTTGTCCTCAAATCCAGCTCGTCATCGTCATTGGTACCTACAAATGGAGAAAGATCAATTACATTAAATGTGTCATGTACTCCATATTCAAGAGGTAGGTCCAATTTATATGCATTGTTGTTGACTCGCTTAAGGACTTGGAAGGGTCCCTCACCTCGGGGACTTAGTTTGGACTTCCTTTGATTTGGAAATCTTTCTTTTCGAAGATGAAGCCAAACTAAGTCTCCTTCCTCAAAAATTATTTCTCTCTTCCCTTTGTTGTTGTGTTTTGTGTACTTCTCATTTTGTTGTTGTATTTGAATTTTAATCTTCTCATGCATTTTCTTGACAAAATCAGCCTTGATTACTCCTTCCTTATGCACAAAATCTTGTGGATTAGGAAGAGGAATTAAATCCATGGGCGTGAGAGGATTAAAACCATATACTACCTCAAAAGGAGAAGCATTAGTAGTCTTGTGAACTACTCTATTGTAAGCAAATTCAATGTGGGGAAGGTACTCATCCCAAGATTTGTGGCTGCCCTTCATGATAGCCCTAAGCATAGTTCCAAGAGATCTATTGACTACTTCGGTTTGCCCATCCGTTTGAGGATGACAAGAAGTTGAGAATTGTAGTCTTGTTCCAAGTTTACCCCAAAGAGTTTTCCAAAAGTGACTTATAAACTTGGGATCTCTATCGGACACTATACTTCTAGGGAGACCATGGAGTCTCACCACTTCTCTAAAGAAGAGTTTAGAAATATTTTGAGCATCATCTACTTTGTGGCATGGAATAAAGTGAGACATTTTGCTAAAACGGTCCACTACCACAAAGATAGAGTCATGGCCTCTTGCAGTCCTAGGAAGTCCTAAAATGAAATCCATGCTAATGTCTTCCCAAGGAGCATTTGCAATCGGCAAAGGGGTGTAGAGTCCATGCGGCATTGTTCTAGACTTTGCTTTTAAACATGAGATACATCTAGAGCAATGGCGTTGGACATCTTTCCTCATGTGTGGCCAACAAAATTTTGCTTTCAAAAGATCTAGAGTCTTATCAACTCCAAAATGGCCCATGAGTCCCCCTTCATGTGATTCTTTGACAAGGAGTTTTCTATGTGTTCCTTGGGGAATGCAAAGTTTTCCTTCTTTAAAAAGATATCCCTCGGACACATAGTAACCTCCTTGCGCTCTATGTAGACATTGGGCATAGATGGATGAAAGTTCTTGATCTTCTTGGTAAAGCTCTCTTATGTGGTCAAATCCAAGAATTTGGGCACCCAATTTTGAAAAGAGTGTGTGGCGTCTTGAAAGAGCATCGGCCACTATATTGGTGCTTCCTTTCTTGTATTTGATTACATAAGGAAATTGTTCAAGAAATTCCATCCATTTTGCATGTCTCTTATTGAGCTTGTGTTGGCCCTTTAAATATTTTAAAGACTCGTGATCACTATGGATAACAAATTCTTTGGACACAAGATAGTGTTCCCAAGTCTTTAGGGCTCTCACAAGAGCATAGAGCTCTTTGTCATAAGTGGGGTAGTTGAGGGTGGCACCATGGAGTTTTTCACTAAAATAAGCAATGGGGTGTCCACCTTGCAACAATACCGCGCCTATGCCTACTCCCGATGCATCACACTCTATCTCAAAAGTTTTGGAAAAATTTGGGAGAGATAGGATGGGTGCATTGGTGAGTTGAGCTTTTAGCCTTTGAAAGGCTTGCTCATGCTTTTCATTCCAACAAAATGCAACATCTTTTTTAACAAGTTCATTCAAAGGAGAAGCTAGGCTAGAAAAATTAGGCACAAACCTTCTATAGAAGCTAGCTAACCCATGAAAACTTCTTACATCACTTACATTTTGTGGAGTTGGCCACTCTTGGATGGCTTTGATTTTCTCGGGATCTACATGTACCCCCGTTTTGTTTACTATAAAGCCTAAAAAGACTACACTATCTACACCAAAGGTACACTTATCCCTATTTGCAAAAAGACTATTTTTCCTAAGAACTAGAAAGACTTCCCTAAGGTGACTTAGATGGTCTTCTAGGGTTTTACTATATACTAAGATATCATCAAAGTAAACTACTACATATTTACCTATACAATCCCTCAAGGTGTGATTCATAAGCCTCATGAATGTGCTTGGAGCGTTAGTGAGTCCAAAGGGCATCACCAACCACTCATATAATCCAAATTTGGTCTTAAAAGCGGTTTTCCACTCATCACCCTCCTTGATTCGAATTTGGTGATATCCACTTTTAAGGTCAATTTTGGAGAATAGAGTTGACCCATGCAATTCATCAAGCATATCATCAAGCCTTGGGATTGGATGCCTATACTTGATGGTGATGTTGTTGATTGCTCTACAATCACAACACATGCGCCATTTTCCATCTTTTTTAGGCACCAACAAGACAGGTACAGCACAAGGGCTTAGACTCTTTTGAACCCAACCCTTCTCCAACAAGTCTTGAACTTGTGATTCTATCTCCTTTGTTTCCTCGGGGTTGGTTCTATAAGCAGGCCTATTTGGTAGGCTTGCCCCCGGAATGAAGTCAATTTGATGTTCTATCCCCCTAAGAGGAGGAAGCCCATTGGGTCCTTCTTGTGAGAATAGATCGTCAAATTCACTCAAAAGGTTTTCTATTTGAGGAGGTAAAACCGTGAGTTCATTACTTGTGGCAGTGCATGTAAGTGCTCCTTTACAAAAGATAAGGCTTGGTTGTTCAACAAGAAGCAAGTTTTCTAAAACATTTTCAAAAGGCTTTTCTTGTAGACCAACCTTGTGGGAAGGAACACTCTTCTCCCACGCCTTCCTATCCCTAAGGATTTTCTCTTTTTCTAGCACTCTTTTTTTTTTGTTTTCCTCATCCCTCTTTTGTTTCATTTGTATTTGGTCTTTCACCACTTGAGAATGTGGTAAAGGACTAAGTACAAACTTCTTATATTTATGGGTGAAGGAAATCTCGTTAGTGAGACCATCATGCAAGGTTTTCTTGTCAAATTGCCATGGCCTCCCTAATAAGATATGGCAAGCTTCCATAGGCACTACATCACATAAAACTTTATCTTTGTATTTCCCTATGGAAAACTTGATTTCCACTTGCTTATCTACATGTAGTTCCCCATTTTCATTAAGCCATTGAAGTTTGTAAGGTTTTGGGTGAGGAACCACTTGTAGCTTAAGCTTTTCAACCATCCTAGCACTACAACAATTACAACTAGATCCACTATCCACAATGAGGGAACATATATTTTCTAAAACATTGCATCTTGTATGAAATATGTTCTCCCTTTGTGTTTCAATGGATGTGCTAGGGTGATTGTTGAGGGTTCTCCTAATCATAAGCAATTCTCCCTCTAATGGAGCTACCCTCTCATCCTCTCCCCCTTCCTCTTTCTCACTAAGCTCATCCTCGCCACTAGTGTATTCGTCTACACCTTTAAGAAACAAAGTCCTTTGGTTTGGACATTGTGCTTGCACATGCCCCCTACCATAGCACTTAAAACATTTAACATCTCTAGCTCGGATGGGTGGGGTTGAGGTTTCTTTGGTGAAGGGTTTGGTAGGTTCTTTTGGTTTTTCCTTAGATGTACTACCCTCCCTTTTAAACTCTCTCTTGGGATAAAAGTTAGAATAGGGGCTCACCTTTTGACTTGATGTTTTGCGCAAATTTTGTTGCTCAACTTTAATGCAAAGTTGAACCAAATCATTCAAGTCTTGATAAGGTAAGAGCTCTACTCTATCTCTTATCTCAAGTGATAGGCCACTAAGGAACCTAGATATGGTGGTTTCCTCTTCCTCTCTAATAGAGGCTCTCATCATATAGAGCTCCATCTTTTGCCTATACTCTTCTACACTCATATTCTTTTGTTGGAGTCTTTGGAGCTTGTCCATCAACTCCCTATGGTAGTAAGAAGGTATATGTCGACGTCTTAGGGCTCCCCTAAGGTCATTCCAATATTCTATGGGAGGTTCCCTATGAAGACGTCGGTCTCTTTCTAAAGAGGTCCACCAATACATGGCATTTCCTTGGAAACTAAGGGTGGCTAAGGGTACTTTTCGTTCCTCACTTACCCTATGGCAAGCAAAGAGTTGCTCTACCTTCATCTCCCAATCTAGATATATTTCTACATTTTCCTTTCCATGAAAATGAGGCAGGTCTACTCTAGTTTCCCTTGGCACCTCTTGTTCCCTTTGCCTAGTTCTTCTAGGGGGTGGTTGGTAGTAGTCATTAATTCTAAGGCTTCCCTCCCCTAGAGTTGCAATGCTTTGGGATGCATGAGTATTTGTTTTTTTTGATTTTTGAGATTTTTGGGATTTCTCTTCTTGAGCTCTAGCCAACTCATTAATCTTGTTTTCATTCTCCAATTGCCTAGAAGAGATTAATTGTACCGCTTGGGATACCTCTTTCAAAAGGGTTTTCAAAGATTTTACTTCACATTCTATAGACTTTGGAGAATGAGAAGAAGAAGACATGGCTAGAACTTTGTGTATTTAGGCGTTTTTACTTTGAGAAAGATTAGGGAAGATAAAGAAGGTAGTTTTCCAGGTAAGGGAGGTGAGTCTCAAATGACTACTTAAGTACCAAGCCTTTTCCTTGCCAAAAACTAGTCTCCAATGCCTTCTCACAAAAATTTCTCTTAGTGAAACACTTAAAACACAAGAAGTTGAGAAATCAAAAAGCAATAAAACTATGTAAGCTAAAAAAAAAAAGATATGCAACAAACTAGTCGGTTTTAGCACAAATTAAACTAAACTAATCATGCAAAACGTTTCTACCAAAACAATAGAAAACAAGTTCAAACAAGCAACAAATTACTAAGCAAAAAATTTACTATGCTATTCGGCCCTAGGTGAGGCTTCTTGGACACTTTGAGCCCTTGAAGACACACTCACCGTCTAAACGTAATTAAAGAGGTAATTAACAATAAACCAAGTTGCAAAGGAAAAGAAGACTCCCTTTGTTGATCCTCTTTTGGGTTAGTGCACTTCCTTGTTGTCTTGAATTTTTTTTTTTTGATCTTCTAGGTGTTTGTATTGTTTGTTTCAAGTAACCTTGTTTCGGCTTTAGCTTTGTCTCCTCCTTAAAATGATGGCTTTAATTCTCCAATTTCCAGCACCTATTCACAAGAGCTAAACCTAAACCAAGTCAAGTTCCATGCACATATGCACCAAGGAGAATTAAATTCCAGCACCCAAAAGAGAGGTCAAGAAACAAAAGCAAGAAACAAATTTAATTGAATAAAAACAGTACCACCAAAAGGATTTATAATATGACAACTTAGAAAGAGAGTCAAGAAATTAAAGCAAACAATTAAAGGTACTCAAAAAAAGTTGGCACACAAAAGGAATTCCTAAAGAAAAGCACTAGATTAGATGACCAAATAAAATAAAAAAAAACAGCACCACTGAAAATTGTTGTGGGCCAGAAAACGTGTTTGTTCCCCGATTTATGCTGAGCTGTATTTTTAAAATTTGTCTCTGAAATTTATATGCAAGAAAATTCAGGATCTTATCTAAACAATGGCTTTGGAATCACCTAAAACGCATGCACCATTTTTTTTTAATAATTTTTGCAAATTTGGTGTGCAGTTAGGCCAGCTGGAGCGCTCAAGATTTGCACTCTGATTTTGTAAGATTTATCATATTTTTTCTGTTGCCTTTTTTGATCTGATTTTTTTTTTGTCCTTTTTGTAACACTTCAAACTTGCATTTTCCAGAGAATCACAAATTTCCTATGAGTGGAAATAATTTTTGAAACAAAAAACAGCCAGACAGAGAGAGAAACAGGGGAAATCTGGAAAACTGGAAAAAAAAAAGCAAGATACCAAAATTTAACACAAAGGAAAATGTAAGAAGGAAATTGTGTAAGAACTAAGACACAATTATGAACTCAAACTAAAATTAAAAAGGCAGCAAAGGATCAAAATAACAGCAGATTAAGGCAAATTAAAGAGACCCAAAAACAAGAAACAATCAAGCCAAAAATAAGACTACTAAGAATTGATGACAATTATGGATTCACATGACTTGACACAACATTTATAGATTCAGAAAATAAAGACTCAAAGCATAAAATGAAGCAATTATAAGAAAGCAATAAAGACTCAAATTCCTAAAAGAAAACAGCCACTCAATGTGTAAGGAATCCTATCACAATTGCACAAGAAAATGTTCAAGATCAATTGAACACATGTGCTTCGGTTGGATCTTCCATAAGCACACCAAGAACAATTTAAAATGTAAAAGAAACAGCAAGACAATTATGGAATTGAAATGACAAGATGAAAATAAAGAAGAACTGAAAATTTAAAAAGACAAGCTACTCATCTTGAAGAACCAAAAGCTCATGATACCAAATGATGGCATTTTCATGTGTTCTTCTTGAATCAAAGTAGAAATAGATGGAGCGGAAGCAATGGATGAGTGAAACAAGACCCTCCTAGGAGTTGTGTTGGTCTTGAAGGTGCATGATGAGTATGGGTTGAGTGGTTCAGCCAGCTCAAGGGAGAAGGTGAAAGGATTGAAGTTTATAGCCTAGATTTCTAGGAGGAGTAAAGCTTGTGCACAAAAATGGCAGCATAACATTACTCAAATAAACTTGAAAATACATGAGGTAGGCCTCCTTATTTATAGATTTAGGAGCCTTGGTGAGCAAGCTTAAAGGGTAGGGATGGAAATACAAAAAGTGGGGGCTGCCTAGGGTATTGACTTTAGTCAAACCACACCATCATCCTAATATTCTAGAAGATAGGTCAAAAATGCAACATTTGATAGTACACCCCTCCCTCTTTTGCTAAAGGCACCTATTTGCTAGCACACCCCTCCTTCTATTGCTAAGGGCACCTTTTTGATAGCACACCCCTAAGTTAGCAAGTTTTGCTTTCTACACTACACTAATCTACTAAGCTACCCCTAATGGGCCTCCAAGTAGCATGTACAAGGTCTTCTCCCTCCCATCCGTGGCTTCTTCTATGTGTGCTTGGATATGTTTAGCCATGGATCTTGTGAGAGGTCCTAGACGGTCTAGCTCCATGGATAGCCTCCCTCCTTCACGTCCTAGACGCTCACTTCTTGGAACTAGACGCTCCTCTTGGTCTAGACGGTCTTCTTGGTTTGGGCCTTGGCTTCCTTGGTTAGATGTGCTTGGCCCTCCTCCATCACAGGGGCAAGAGAAAGTCCTCACCTCGACTTTGTACAGCGAGGCTGAGGCAAGAGAAAAGACCTCTCCCTCGACTTCTTATAGCGAGGCTGAGGCAATAGAGAAAAAGTCCTCACTTCGACTTCTTACAACGAGGCAGAGGCGAGAGAACAAGTCCTCTCCCTCGACTTTTTACAGCGAGGCTGAGGCGAGAGAGAAACCGGTCACTTGAGGTTAGGAGTCTCGCAAGCGGAAAGGTAGGTTCGTCAAGAGCACCTCCCCTTCGAGTAAAAACACCCAAAGTGAACAAGCAAGGTCCACCTCGGACGTCGGCATGTGAGTGAAGAGGTCGACAGACAGAGGTCGACAGACAGAGGTCGACAGAAAGAGAGGTCCTCCACAGCTTATCAGTCGAGGTCGACAAAGAGGTCGACAAAGAGGTCGACAGGTCGAGCAGTAGGGCTTTGCGCTGAAACAAGTCCAAGCTCGAGACCGGGGGGGCTCATGTAGTGGGGCCAGACCTCGGACGTTGGCACAAGAGAGAGACAAGCAGGTGAAGCAAATAGATTTCATTCATATTGAAGTCAATACTAAGAGCCTTTACAGCTAAAAGGTTTATACACAAGTTATGTAGCAGAAAGAGAAATTACACAAAAGGAGAAGTCGCAAGGGAAGAAGCTCAAGGAGGAGGAATGAGCTTGCCATCGACCACTGAATGGTGGAGGCTAGGTTGGGTAGAGTCCAAGTCTGGCAGGACGCAGTGAACCTGCTGCAAGCCCATCCGGAACCCATCTATCAGAGCCTCAGCACCAGCAGCCATGGTCTCAGGTACATCGGCTTCGAGCTCCTTCTTCTCTTTGGCAAGGGAAGACCACTTAGTCTCTTCGCTGAGAACAAGTTCACAGCTCGAGACTAGGGGGCTTGTGATCCGGTCGGTCATCGGTAGTCGATGACGTCAGCAGCAGATGACCACGTGGGCCAGTCACAGAGTGACGCGTGGCATGAGATAGCAGATGAACCAGGGTGGAGATCGTTCAAGAACGGCGATCAGTGGTCAGTTACCGAGTGACCACCACCAGCAGATCAGTTCCTACATGAGTGCCTGGAAGCAGAGCGCGAGAAGTGATGAAGCACCGCTCAGTCATCGGTGCATGTAGAGCGATCAGTCGTCGGGGGTTCCTTGCCAACACGTGTTAAACTGGGACCTAGGCTCCCAGCGAGAACGTTACCCAAGGACCTCGCATGATTCCATAAGGAGAGCACGACAACGTAAAGAAGCGCCATCGGTCATCGGTCAGGGTGACACATCGATCATCGGCCAGGATGAGACATCAACCATCGGTCAGGATGAGAGATACCTCGGTCATCGGTGTTTGGCGAGTGACGTCGGCCACGGCGATGTGAATAACGCGACCAGAGATCAGTAAAGCGCCCAGAGGCAGGGAGTGGCCTTAATCACGAAACGACCGTGCATGAGGCTGGGAAGGCACAGTTAGGTGCAGAATCCTGTTGGGACGAAAACCCATCAAGGTTAGAGTTCCCAGTGAGGCTGCATGCCTGGCACGTGCACCGTGAAGATGTTCTCAGAGAGTGAGTGCGTGCAGATGTAACATCCCGCCAAAATAAAACCATACATACATGTATAATGAAAATAAAGGTACACAAATAATATTGAAGAGTACATGATAATATATATATAAGTAATGAAGTTGCTCCTCTTAGGGAGTTTAATACATAACCAGTCAAATGTTTTCAAAATTTAACGAAATTCAATCAAATACAACAAGACCGGCGGTCTCCATACATGAACCGGCGATCTGGTAACAGAAGGCCCCAAAACAGGCGATCTGCTAGCAGGACATAAAACCGGCGATCACCACCAAGAGATAGAAACCGGCGATCTCTTCCTCGGCGACCACTCGCTAGGGAGCTCTGCTTCCTGGAAGATCATCTGCTCCCGTGTAAGTTATACACGATCATCACAGTTTTAAGAGAAAAACAGCCAACGAGCAGAACACGCAGGGTAAGCTAGATATTTTAAGGAGAGTTTAAATAAGGATAATTAAATTAAAATCAAGGTAAACAATTTCAAGATATTCACGTATCGCTATCAAGTTTCTCATACCCTTCACTTGATCGCCCAGAGATCACACATTTCACAATATTTTCAAGAGTCATTCTATTTCACAAACTGCATCAAGTGTCTATAAATTTCAAGTTCCTCATTTCACATGTCAGACCACCACTGACTCAGCACACAAGACACTTGACACTACTTCCGGAAGACTCATGCATTGATTAGACTCAGAGATCTGCACCTGTCATACTAAACAGCTGTAATGTTTCCCAGCTATGCGCATCAACACAAATTTCGATCTCAAGTTCATCATTCTCACAGTATGACAGGGTTAATCCATAGAACAGGCCGAGCTCGTTCTTTTTCACACGAGTCACCCATTCATATAAACCTCCTTCGACTCTCACCAACTGAGTAACTTCCTCTATGTGATTCCATTACCTCAGCAGAGTCAGGATATCCCCTTAGGAATCACCGATCAATGCACATCCTACACGATCTTACACGGTATTTTCTTTCCTGAAAATACTATGCCTCGATCCCACATTCACAACACCCAAGACATCATACCACTTAAATAAATGATTCAAGTCACGGCAACATTCGTTTCAAAGATTCAGATTTTCGAAGATCACATTTAAGCTTCAACAGTTCAAAGTAACACCAAAAACAGGGAGTTCGCAAACATCGCCCAAACCGGCGACCTGGTTCAAAAACAGGGTATCTCGAAGTTTGTATTTAAAAACCGGCGACCACGTCGCTCAAAACACATAGAACAGAGCATTCACGAAGATGAAAACGAAACCGGCGACCTCGTCGCCCTCACTTCCGAAATAGCTAAACTACGACTTGTATTGAAAATGAAGGCTAGCTTCCCTTACCTGGACTTGCGCAAACACCAGGAGCTCCGAAATCCAACGAAGCCTAAAGAACGCCTTGGCTCTGTTTTTGCGTCTGGTTTGAAGGACTTGCAGAGAACTTCCCAGGTGCTCTAATGGTGGCTGCCGCTCGTCGTACTCTTGTGTGAAGGTGCCAGAATCGCAGCGCGAAGGAGAGAAATGGAGGAGAAAGGAGGTAGCTCACTCTTTCGCTCTTGAACAACTGCAACGTTCCTTTTTCCTCTCAGAAGTGGGTTTTTTTTGCATCTTAAACTAACTTGTCCACAAAAGCCGCTGCCACCAACCACTCTGCAGGGAAGTTGCGTGTACGCTGCACTGAACAGTACTACTAAGCGTGCCTCTGCGCAGGCTAACACTCTAAGGTCACTATTCTGAACCACCCTTTTTGTCTACGTGGCGTACGTGCAGGACGTTCCATGCTGAGACTCTGGGTCCCACCTTCTCTACGTACAACTCGACATCGCGCGATAACCTTCCACCGATGACCTCTTGCGCGAAGACTCCCCACCGATGTCCTCTCGCGCGAAGACTCTCCACCGATGTCCTCTCGCGCGAAGACTCTCCACCGATGGCCTTCCGCGCGAAGACTCTCCACCGATGACCTCCCGCGCGAAGAATCTCCACCGATGACCTTCCGCGCGAAGAATCTCCACCGATGCCCTCTCGCGCGAAGACTCTCCACCGATGACCTTCCGCGCGAAGAATCTCCACCGATGCCCTCTCGCCCTGGTGATCACGTGTAGTCTAGGCGACCGACGATTATGTGTTAACAAGGAACTCTTGTAGTCTTCTAAGCTACACTTTCCTTCCTTTTTATTTTAAATAAAAACATACTTAGAATTCATTTAAAATATACCCTTTTATTCCAATTTAATTTTACAGGTCCTTACATTCTCCCCATCAAGAAAAATTTTCGTCCCCGAAAATTGAATTACAAGGAAAAGAGGTATGGATAAGCCTCTCACATGGGTTCTTCTAACTCCCAAGTTGAATCCCCCGATCTCTCATCCCACACCACTTTCACCATGTTGATGGTCTTGCCTCTGAGCTGTTTACTTTGCCGATCGTCAATCCTGACTGGTTTTGCTTCAAAGGACAAGTCATCCCTGATCTGCACATCGTCTACATCCAGCACATGACTAGGGTCTGCCATGTACTTCCTCAGCTGTGACACGTGAAAGACATTGTGCAGATTCGCTAGATGGGGAGGTAGGGCGATCTCATAAGCCACTGGACCAACCTTTCTTAAGATCTGATATGGTCCCACGAACTTAGGGGACAACTTCCTTGACCTGATCGCCCGTCCTACACCCTTGGTTGGTGTCACTTTCATGAACACGTGGTCTCCAGCAGCAAACTCCAAAGGCTTTCTCCTCTGATCTGCATAGGACTTCTGCCTACTCTGAGAAGCTTTCATTCTGCTTTGTATCTGTTTCACCTTCTCGGTCGTCTGCTGAATCAACTCTGGCCCAACCAAGACTGCCTCGCCCTCCTGGTACCAACATAAGGGAGTTCTGCATTTCCTCCCATACAGGGCTTCATATGGTGCCATCCCAATACTGGCGTGGTAGCTATTATTATAGGTAAACTCCACCAGTGGCAACACCTCGTCCCAACTTCCCAATTGATCCAAGACGCACGCCCTCAGCAGATCTTCCAAGGATTGGATCGTTCTCTCTGACTGACCATCTGTTTGGGGATGATATGCAGAGCTCATCCTCAACTTAGTTCCCAAGCACTCTTGCAAGGTCTGCCAAAACCGTGAAGTGAACCTGGGATCTCTATCTGAAACGATGCTGGAAGGCATGCAACCTCACTATTTCTTGGATGTATAACTGTGCCAGCTTGGCCATAGGCATCTTCATATTCACTGGAAGGAAGTGGGCACTCTTCGTCAGCCTATCAATGATAACCCAGATTGCATCATGACCCTTTACCGATCTGGGTAAATGGGTGACAAAATCCATGGCGATGCTGTCCCATTTCCACTCAGGGATATCCAGTTGCTGCAACAGCCCGCCAGGTCTTTGATGCTCTACCTTCGCCTTCTGACACGTTAAGCAGGTTGCAACATACTGGGCGATGTCCCTCTTCATGCCCGACCACCAAAATGACTCCTTCAAGTCATGATACATCTTGTTCATGCCTGGATGAAGGTTAAGGCGACTCTTATGACCTTCTTCTAGGATCATCTTCTTCAACTCTTCATTTGCAGGTATGCAAATTCTGCCATTAAATCTCAAGATCCCATCATCGCCCATTACAAAGTCTCTCGCCTGATCTGTCCCTAGTGACTCCATAGTACGCTTCAGACTAGGGTCCTCCAACTGCTTATCCTTTAACATCCCAAGGAAGTCATTAGTTATATCCAGCTTACTACAACTAATGTGATTTACGTGAAATTCTACTCCAAGGTTTAAGTCTCTGAACTGCTCGATCAGTTTCTGCTCTTTCATCATCATGGTGGCGACTTGTATTGATTTTCTACTCAAAGCATCTGCCACTACATTTGCCTTCCCTGGATGATACATGAGTTGAAAATCGTAGTCCTTTAGAAACTCCATCCACCTTCTTTGTCTCATGTTTAGTTCCTTCTGATCGAACAGGTATTTCAGGCTCTTATGGTCACTGAACACCTGGAACCGAGCTCCATATAAATAGTGCCTCCAGATCTTCAAGGCAAAAACCACAGCCGCCAACTCTAAGTCATGCGTAGGGTAGTTTCTCTCATGAACCTTGAGTTGCCTTGAAGCATATGCAACCACTCTCTTTTCTTGCATCAAAACACATCCCAAGCCCTGATGTGAAGCGTCACAGAAGACATCAAAAGGTCTTCCTACCTCGGGGATCACCAGCACTGGGGCACTGGTCAACCTCTCCTTTAGTTCCATGAAGCTTTGCTCACATCGGTCGGTCCAAGCAAAAGGTTGGTCCTTGCGGGTCAGCTGTGTTAAAGGAGCCACTACCTTGGAAAAATCCTCAATAAACCTCCGATAGTAGCCCGCCAAACCCACAAAGCTTCTTATCTTAGTGACTGTCTTAGGACGTTCCCACTGCAGCACTGCCTCCACCTTGGCTGGATCCACCGAGATCCCCTGGGCAGATATCACGTGTCCTAGGAAGTTGACTTCCTTCAGCCAGAACTCACACTTGGAGAACTTGGCATAGAGTTGCTTCTCTCTCAGTATCTCCAATACTGTCCTCAGGTGTTCCTCATGCTCTTCCTCGGTCCTTGAATAAATGAGTATGTCGTCTATGAAGACCACCACAAACTTATCCAAGAAAGGGCGAAAAATCCTATTCATGTAGTCCATGAACAGGGCTGGAGCATTGGTGACTCCAAACGGCATAACTACATACTCATAGTGCCCATACCGAGACCTAAAAGCTGTCTTTTGAACATCTTCAGCTTTTACCAAAATTTGGTGGTACCCCGATCTCAGATCAATCTTGGAGAACACCGAGGCCCCATGTATTTGATCCATCAAATCATCAATCCTAGGTAGGGGGTACTTGTTCTTGATGGTCAACTTGTTCAACTGCCTGTAGTCTATACACAACCGAGACCCTCCATCCTTCTTCTTGACTAGGAGCACTGGAGCTCCCCATGGAGATACACTGGGTCTGATGAATTGTTTCTCCAGCAACTCTTCCACTTGCTTCTTTAATTCCACCAACTCGGCTGGTGCCATCCTGTAGGGCGCCATAGACACTGGTCCAGCCCCAGGTACCAAATCAATAGAGAATTCCACTTCTCTCTTAGGGGGTAACCCAGGTACCTCTTCTGGAAATACATCCGTGAAATCTTTCACCACGTGTATTCTGCTTACGTCCCCTTCATTCTTCACCTCCAACCGAGCTAGCATCACGAAGCACCTCGCCCCTTCTTCCAACTCTGACTGCCCTTGCTGAGCAGATATCACATCTGACTCTGGGAGGTCTGGAAACGCTACCTTCTGCCTACCGCAGTCTATGAGAACGTGATTGGCAGCTAACCAATCCATTCCCAGGATAACATCCAGGTCCTGAAGAGGTAGGCAGATCAAGTTCACTTTGAATCTGCGTCCCTCTACTATCACTGGACATTCGGGGCAAACTGTAGAGGTCAACACCTGTCCTGACGCAGGTGTAGAGACCAACAGTTCGAAAGGTAATTCCTTCACTAGGAGGCCCAACTCGGCTACACACAGGTTTGACACAAAGGAGTGTGTCGCTCCAGAATCAAACAAAGCTTTTACACCTCTACCAGCAATAAAACAAACACCTTGGATGAGGTTACCTGACTGAGATGCCTCTGTTCCAGACATGGCAAACACTCTCCCTGTTGCCTGAGGTCTGCTGCCTTCGTTTCTCATCTGCTGGGAGCCACTGGGTTGGGTCACCCCATTCCTGCTAGGGCACTCTCTAGCAACGTGCCCTGTCTTTTGGCAGACAAAACATCTCCTCTCTGAAGTCTTCTTGAAGCATGCATTGGAGGCGTGTGGTCCACCACAATGGAGACACTTGGGTTTCCAAGGTTGCTGCTGCTGAAACTGGGGAGGTGCTGCTCCTGCCCGATGTGGTGGAGGTCTCGCATAGGGCTTGCTTTGTGGGTGCTGTGCCTTAGCTTTCCCACTGGAAGGACCTCCGGGGTGTGACCTGATCACCCGAGAATCACCCTTTTCCAGGGTCTCCACCATCTTCGCCTTTTCTACTAAGGCGTGAAATTCCCTGATGCACATCGGGGCTATGGTCTTCTTCAGCCCATGCTTCAGCCCCTCTTCGAACTTCCTACACCTCCAGGCCTCGGAGGTCGCCTGGGTATAGAACCGGGCGAGGTACTCAAACCGAGCAGCATAGGCGTTTACTGACATATCCCCCTGCTCCAACTTTAGGAACTCAGCTTCCCTCGCAAACTTGGCGCTGTCTGGGAAGTATTTCTCCAAGAACCTCACCCTGAAGCTCTCCCAATCCAATACATCCTCTCGGGCCTCCATCATCTGCTGAGCTCCCATCCACCAGAACTCAGCTTCTCCAGTTAGTAGATAGGTGGCAAACAACAGTTTCTTCTCTTCAGGGCAGGAGGTCGCCCTAAAGATTTTCTCCAACTCTCTGACCCACTGATCTGCCTGATCAGGGGTAGCATTCCCACTGAACTTGGGTGGGTTGTGTCGCATGAACTCGGTCAGTCCCATCTGTTCTTGAGGCTGACCGACGTGGGAGTTTGTTTCCGCAGATCGAGCAGTTTCCCAGTGTTGCATTGTAGCTTGATGGTTCTGTGCCATCGCTGCATTCTGCTGTTGAATGGCAGTTGCCATCATCTCAATGGCCTTAGCAATCTGGCTCATCTCCGAAGAAGGTTGGGGAGGGGTAGAAGGTCTACGTGCCATCTCTCTTCGTTTCAGACTTTGAATCTGTAGGTTTTCTATATTCCCTACAACTATAAGAATGAGATCGATCAGAAATCAATTCATTCAGGAGGTACCATCTAGACCTTACAAAGGTCAGCATCTCAAAGTCATTAAGAATTTGAGTTCATCAACAGGATTATAACACTCCTAACTTCAAACAAAACACCAGAACAGTTACTGGTGTGCAATCATCAATCCAAACAACCACTCTCAGTCAATTACAAGAACACTCAATAAATCACACCAAAATTCAATGTAGGCTAAACATCAAACCTCTGGAATTAAGATTAAGAATCATCCCGATCCAGTTATGAGTGTGCACCCTCATCACTTTATCAAGATCCTCTCATTCTTAGTACCAAGATTTTCAATTAGGGCATACATTCTCTAAGGCACACACAAAATTTCAATACAAAAACGTTTTGAAAACCTTTCACTATAGTTGTTATTTGAAACTCAAATAGATTTTATGAGCAGAAGAAACACAATGGATCCACAGCCCTCAGGTCATCCTAAGGACGAACTGCTCTGATACCATTAATGTAACATCCCGCCAAAATAAAACCATACATACATGTATAATGAAAATAAAGGTACACAAATAATATTGAAGAGTACATGATAATATATATATAAGTAATGAAGTTGCTCCTCTTAGGGAGTTTAATACATAACCAGTCAAATGTTTTCAAAATTTAACGAAATTCAATCAAATACAACAAGACCGGCGGTCTCCATACATGAACCGGCGATCTGGTAACAGAAGGCCCCAAAACAGGCGATCTGCTAGCAGGACATAAAACCGGCGATCACCACCAAGAGATAGAAACCGGCGATCTCTTCCTCGGCGACCACTCACTAGGGAGCTCTGCTTCCTGGAAGATCATCTGCTCCCGTGTAAGTTATACACGATCATCACAGTTTTAAGAGAAAAACAGCCAACGAGCAGAACACGCAGGGTAAGCTAGATATTTTAAGGAGAGTTTAAATAAGGATAATTAAATTAAAATCAAGGTAAACAATTTCAAGATATTCACGTATCGCTATCAAGTTTCTCATACCCTTCACTTGATCGCCCAGAAATCACACATTTCACAATATTTTCAAGAGTCATTCTATTTCACAAACTGCATCAAGTGTCTATAAATTTCAAGTTCCTCATTTCACATGTCAGACCACCACTGACTCAGCACACAAGACACTTGACACTACTTCCGGAAGACTCATGCATTGATTAGACTCAGAGATCTGCACCTGTCATACTAAACAGCTGTAATGTTTCCCAGCTATGCGCATCAACACAAATTTCGATCTCAAGTTCATCATTCTCACAGTATGACAGGGTTAATCCATAGAACAGGCCGAGCTCGTTCTTTTTCACACGAGTCACCCATTCATATAAACCTCCTTCGACTCTCACCAACTGAGTAACTTCCTCTATGTGATTCCATTACCTCAGCAGAGTCAGGATATCCCCTTAGGAATCACCGATCAATGCACATCCTACACGATCTTACACGGTATTTTCTTTCCTGAAAATACTATGCCTCGATCCCACATTCACAACACCCAAGACATCATACCACTTAAATAAATGATTCAAGTCACGGCAACATTCGTTTCAAAGATTCAGATTTTCGAAGATCACATTTAAGCTTCAACAGTTCAAAGTAACACCAAAAACAGGGAGTTCGCAAACATCGCCCAAACCGGCGACCTGGTTCAAAAACAGGGTATCTCGAAGTTTGTATTTAAAAACCGGCGACCACGTCGCTCAAAACACATAGAACAGAGCATTCACGAAGATGAAAACGAAACCGGCGACCTCGTCGCCCTCACTTCCGAAATAGCTAAACTACGACTTGTATTGAAAATGAAGGCTAGCTTCCCTTACCTGGACTTGCGCAAACACCAGGAGCTCCGAAATCCAACGAAGCCTAAAGAACGCCTTGGCTCTGTTTTTGCGTCTGGTTTGAAGGACTTGCAGAGAACTTCCCAGGTGCTCTAATGGTGGCTGCCGCTCGTCGTACTCTTGTGTGAAGGTGCCAGAATCGCAGCGCGAAGGAGAGAAATGGAGGAGAAAGGAGGTAGCTCACTCTTTCGCTCTTGAACAACTGCAACGTTCCTTTTTCCTCTCAGAAGTGGGTTTTTTTTGCATCTTAAACTAACTTGTCCACAAAAGCCGCTGCCACCAACCACTCTGCAGGGAAGTTGCGTGTACGCTGCACTGAACAGTACTACTAAGCGTGCCTCTGCGCAGGCTAACACTCTGAGGTCACTATTCTGAACCACCCTTTTTGTCTACGTGGCGTACGTGCAGGACGTTCCATGCTGAGACTCTGGGTCCCACCTTCTCTACGTACAACTCGACATCGCGCGATAACCTTCGCGCGATAACCTTCCACCGATGACCTCTTGCGCGAAGACTCCCCACCGATGTCCTCTCGCGCGAAGACTCTCCACCGATGTCCTCTCGCGCGAAGACTCTCCACCGATGACCTTCCGCGCGAAGACTCTCCACCGATGACCTCCCGCGCGAAGAATCTCCACCGATGACCTTCCGCGCGAAGAATCTCCACCGATGCCCTCTCGCGCGAAGACTCTCCACCGATGACCTTCCGCGCGAAGACTCTCCACCGATGACCTTCCGCGCGAAGAATCTCCACCGATGCCCTCTCGCCCTGGTGATCACGTGTAGTCTAGGCGACCGGCGATTATGTGTTAACAAGGAACTCTTGTAGTCTTCTAAGCTACACTTTCCTTCCTTTTTATTTTAAATAAAAACATACTTAGAATTCATTTAAAATATACCCTTTTATTCCAATTTAATTTTACAGGTCCTTACAGCAGAGGCGCCCACGTGGCCGTTCTGCCAGACTTTCCACTCAAGTAGAGGAAACCCACACACAAGGTTACCCAGAGAAGTGGGTGATGGCAGTGTAGGGGTACTCAAGTGAGGCCTGGACGTAGGCAGTAGACCTCAAGAGTATATGAGGGGCAGAGGAACGCTACACCAGGTACGCAATACGTAACCCAAACACTCAGTTTTCGAACTCAAGAACACTAAGGACACACACACGAGTCTCACAGAGAGATTCAGAGAGATCTTTGGTGTTCCTGTCGCCTGACTTGAGCATTGGAGCTACAACGGCCGCTAGAGGCGCCGTCTGTGTGTTTTGCAGGCATCGATTGGAGTTCCGGCGAGGGTTCTTGGAGCGTTCCTGCAGAACGCGCAGTTGCAGAAGGCTAGATGAAGGAGTGATGAGGCATATACTCCACGTTCGAGTCAGCGGCGGGATCATCTTGCTTGTCTTCCTTTCTTAAGTTTTGTCATAATCTCTTTTCCACCTTTGGTTTAGCTCTTTCTTGTTTACACCTTTTCTTGCTTGTCTTTTCTTCTTTTCCCTCAAAGTTTTGTGGTGTTTTTTTGCTTTGGATTGAGTGTTGAAGGCTTTGACCTTTTTCACTTGATAATTTCTCATCCACAAGAAAGAACTTGGTTAAGGGAAGAAAAAAAAAATTCTTTGAGTGGTTTAGTGTTTTTCTTCATATTGTCGCAAGACTTCTTGTCTTACTAACTTATTTTCTTTAATTGTTTGTTCTTTGTGTTTTATGGTTTTTGTTTTGTTATGGCTCATCTTTCAAGTGGTGAATCATCTAAGCCCCATTCTCCTCAAAAGGCTTTCCTTATTGGAGAATTGAAGGAGGCTAAGCGCACCATTGCACAAAAAAAGGAAGAGATGAGGCAAATGGAGGAAAGACTCCAGAGGCTAAAATTGGCCTATGAAAGACCCAACCGAGGAAGAAGACATCATCAAAGGCATGAATCAAGAAGTTACCAAACCTATGGTAGCCATGAAGAAGAAGACAAATGGAGGGTGCACAATTTTGAAGAAAGGCGCCGAAATGTGGCAAAGCCTTA
This sequence comes from Phaseolus coccineus, assembly GCA_037954025.1. Taxonomy (NCBI): domain Eukaryota; kingdom Viridiplantae; phylum Streptophyta; class Magnoliopsida; order Fabales; family Fabaceae; genus Phaseolus; species Phaseolus coccineus. The sequence continues at coordinate 32,235,116 of CM075680.1, read as the reverse complement.
TTTACCCTTTGTAAAATTGCCTAGTTTTAGTGGGGAAGGTGATCCCAATGTGTATTTAGGTTGGGAGGCTAAAGTAGAACAAATTTTTAATGTACATGAGGTCCAAGATGACCAAAGAGTTAGGTTAGCCTCCTTAGAATTTTTGGATTATGCCATGCAATGGTGGCACAAGACTGTAATGGACATTGGGCTAAACAAGAGGCCAGCCGTGGTCTCTTGGGAGGATTTGAAGTTATGCATGCGCACTAGATTTGTACCTCCACACTATAGGAAAGAGCTCTTGTTGAAGCTCCAAAGGCTTCAACAAGGAACACAAAGTGTGGATGCTTATTTTAAAGAACTTGAAACCATATTAACTAAAATTGACATGCATGAAAGTGAGGAGTCCAAAATGGCTCGCTTTGTAAGTGGCTTAAGAAGAGACATACAAGATGTGGTAGAACTTTATGAATACTCCTCTTTAGAAAAATTGGTTCACCTAGCCATCAAGGTAGAATCCCAAATTTCAAAGAAAAACTCTTTCAAAAATTCTCATAATGATGGCTTCTACCACTCATCTTGGAAAAACAAAGACAAATCTTCTTCAACTTTTCCCTCCAATTTTCTAAAGGAGTCCACTTACAAACCGAGGGATTCTAAACCCTCAACTTCAACCCCTAAATCTCCTACCAAAACCTCAAGTAAAAAGTGTTTTAAATGTTTAGATTTTGGGCACATAGTGGCCGATTGTCCAACAAAGCGAACCATGATGGTTAAGGAGGGGCAAGTAGTAAGTGACCATAGTGATGCATCTTCTAGGTCTAACTCCCCTTCCCCATCAAAATCCCCTTGTGAAAATGAATGTGAAATACCTTGTGAAGGTGACTTGTTGGTCATAAGGCGAATGCTGGGTACAATTCCAAAACCTGTGGATGACACCCAAAGAGAAAATATTTTCCACACCCGCAGCCTTATCAACAACAAGTTATGTTCCATGATAATTGATGGGGGTAGTTGCGCTAATGTGGCAAGTACAAGAGTGGTGGACAAGCTTGGACTACCCACCATCTCTCATACAAAGCCCTACAAGCTTCAATGGCTTAGTCAAGAGGGTGAAATCATGGTTAATCAACAAGTCCTCATAACTTTTGCTATAGGCAAGTACAAAGATGAGGTTTTATGTGATGTTGTGCCCATGGAAGCAACCCATATTCTATTGGGAAGGCCTTAGCAATATGATAGACATGTTCTACATGATGGCCTAACCAACAAAATGATTTTTACCTTCCAAGGGCATAAGGTTACCTTAAAACCCCTCTCTCCCAAAGAGGTTCATGAGGACCAAATCAAAATGAAAACCAAAAGAGAAAATGAAAAGGAGAAAGCAAGAAAAGATAACCCGAGTCACAAAGTTTCCTCTTATACAACTAAATCAATCATGTTGACTCGACCCATGCTACAAACTGCACCTCCAAGGTGTCCTTCTTCCTTATCTTTTTCATTATCAACAGTTTCTATCTACACACCATCTTTGTTAAAGAATGTTAAGAATGACTTTCCATCCCCTCCTAAAGGTTTCCACCTTCTAAGAGGATTTTCTTCACATAATTTGTCATTCCCACACACTCTTTTCAACCTTGCTCTATATATCATATCCCTTCTTTTGAACTCCTCGAGCTTCAAGACTATATGTCAAGTTCACATCTCACTTATTGCCCTATTTTCTACGTGAACACACTGACTATGTTATATGCAGGGGTTCTGAATTCGTGGTCGAATTCTCTCCAACCTGGGGGGCATGATGAAAACCGCCCACAAGGTGATGATCAAGGATGCTAAAGAATATAAAGAGAAGTCACCTCAAAGTAGAGACCTCACCAGATGGAGAATGGGACAAAGACCAGAGCACCTAAAGTTCTTCCTACTGGTCTTCTTAATGATTAGAAAATATTGTAAATAATTTGGGCTCACTTTGGGGGTCCAAATAGCAAATATAGGCTAGAATAAGGTTCCTTTAGTATAATAGGGGGTGTAGTTAGCATTTTAGGATGTTATTGGCCCTTTTGAAGGCTTTTTGACCTAGTTTCTGGAAGGACAAGCCAAGGATGCGGGTTTGACTTAGTCAAACCCTAAGACTGCCCATTTTTTCACTCTTACCATCCTACCCCTTATGCTTGCTCTCCAAGGCTCCTTCACCTATAAATAAGGAGGCCTACCTCATGTATTTTCAAGTTGAAAATTAGAGTAAAGTTACTATACACAATTTGTGTTAGAGTTTGTGAGCATTGTCTCCTTACACCATTGTCTTATCTTGTGAGATTTAAAGAGCTCTCAAGTGGCGGCATCCTTCACTCATCTTGGAGTAAACCACCATCCAAGTGGCGTGATCACTTCTCTAGCTTCATTCTCCTAAGTTTCCTTTCACTCATCTTTTTCCATTCCATTTCCATTCCAAATTTCAATTCCGAAATCTATGTCTTGTTCTTGTTTTAATGCTTTGTTTCCTATTCAGTTTCCTTCATTATGTTTAGTTTCCTCTTTTTAATTTCAGCACCTTTACTTGTCGTCATCTTCACCATAATTGTGTTTTCCTTTTGCCTTTGTGAAATGAACCTTCACATCTACTTAACCACTTGGTTAAGTTAATGTCCAGTGGGGATTTTCCTTAGGTTCTCACCTTAATCATCCTAAAATCTCAATCCTAATTAAAGTGCCACCATAAAATGCTAAATCATAAAATCAACTCACATTAGAGTGGTATTCAGAGCTATGGTTTTGTTTATCTTTTTGAGTTGATTTGGCACTTTATTTTGTGCAGAATTTTTTTTTTAGGTTCCTTGTTGAGTTAGCTATTCTGTTTTTGTTTTAATTTGAGCCTTTCTTGCTGTTTTAATTGGTGCATATTTTATTGTGTTTGAGTCATTTTGATTTTTGAATCCATACAAGTTTTGTCAAGTCATGTTTCTCCTACAATGTCATCAATTCTATGTAGTCCTTTTATTGCTAATTTTGGTTGATTGATTTTATTTGAGTGCAGTTTTATAATTCTGTTTTGAGCCTTTGGTGCATTTTAATTTTTAGATTTGAGTTCATGCTTGTGTGATAGATCCATACAAGTTCAAATACATCAATTCCTTGTGTCTTTGTAGTTCTCAATGCTGTTTTGGTGCAGGAGCAAGATCAAAGCCAAAAGCCCATCTTCTTTGTTAGCAAGGTGCTGCAAGTGCCTGTGGTAAGTAACCAGGCCATAGAAAAGGCAACATAGGCCGTGGTGTTCTCTGCACGTAGGCTTCGCCATTACTTCCAGAGCTTTACAGTGGTGGTGATGACAGACCTACCCATCCGAAAGGTCTTACAAAAGCCAGACGTAGTAGGAAGGATGGTGCGATGGGCGGTGGAGTTATCTGAGTTTGACATACAGTATGAGCCCAAAGGCCCAATCAAAGGCCAGGTTTATGCTGACTTCGTAGCCGAGATGTCCTCAACAGAAACCCAGCAGGATGAACCTGACTTCAGATGGGTGCTCTCAGTAGATGGGTCTTCCAATCAGCAAGGTAGTGGAGCTGGGGTGATTTTGGAAGGACCAAAGGGGTTGTTGATTGAGTAGGCCCTACGGTTTGCCTTCAAGGCCAACAACAATTAGGCAGAGTACAAGTCTTTAATCGTTGGAATGTTGTTGGCTAAGGAGATGGGAGCGCAGAGTCTTTTGGCAAAGAGTGACTCCCTATTGGTCATAAGTCAAGTGGTGGGAGAGTACCAGGCCAAAGACCCTCAGATGGCCTCCTACCTAGAGTATGTCCAAGTGTTGAAGAGTTCCTTTGCAACTTTTGAGTTGGTGCATGTGCCTAGAGATCAGAATGCCCGAGCTGACTTGTTAGCAAAACTCGCAAGCTCGGGCAAGGGGGGCAGGCAGAGGACAGTCATACAAGAGACCCTGAGGACACCTCGCACCTACACGGCTGATAACTTAGTAGGAGTCCACCAGATCAGCCAGTCAGATGATCGGAGGAGGAGTCATTAGTCGTTGACCCAGGAAACTTTGAAGAAGCCAAGGGTCAACGCATACGTGGCGTTGGAGGAGGTGTCGTCACAGGTCTGTCTGTTGCAGAGTGGAGAGACGTGGATGACGCCCTATAAGCGCTACCTAACTGATGGGATGTTGCCAATGGAGGCGAGAAAAGTAAAGAAGAACTCGACCAAGTATACACTCATTGATGGGGAATTGTACAGGCACGGGTTCACACACCCTATTCTGGTGTGCGTGCATGGTGAGCAGTGCGTGCGGATAATGGCAGAGCTCCATGAAGGAATATGTGGGAGCCACATAGGAGGTCGCGCTTTGGCATCTTAAGCCATTCGAGTAGGGTATTCTTGGCCAACCATGAGGGAAGATTGCACGAAGTATGCATAGCAGTGTAAACAGTGTCAACTACATGTAGATTGGCACAAGGCGCCTCCAGAAGAGCTCAGATCTATATATAGCCCTTGGCCATTCCACACATGGGGAATTGATATCCTGGGGCCCTTTCCTTTGGCTGTGCGGCAGATGAAGTATCTTCTGGTTGCCATAGAATACTTCACGAAGTGGATCGAGGGTGAACCAATAGCACAAATCACAGCCCACAAGATCCAGCACTTCGTGTGGAAGAACATAGTATGCCGCTTTGGCGTACCCAAGCGTTTGGTGTCTGATAATGGCACCCAGTTTGCAAGCCAATAGTTGGGGAAGTTATGCACAGAGTTGGGAATCAAACAGGTGTTTGAATCATTCGAGCATCTCAGACTAATGGGCAGGTTGAATCAGCTAACCGAGTCCTACTCAGAGGGCTGAAGAGAAGGCTGGAGAAAGCCAAAGGAACTTGGGCTGAGGAAGTTCCCAGAATTGTGTGGGCCTACCATACCATTCCTCAGTCCACCACCAAGGAGACCCCTTTCATCTTGGTGTACGATTCAGATGCCATGATCCCTGTAGAGATCCAAGAGAGCTTGCCACGTTTCCAGAATTTTGTGGCTGAGGAGTCCAACGAAGAGAGGAAAGTGAATTTGGATCTCTTAGATGAAGTAAGGGAAGAGGCAGGAATCAAAGCCGAAGCATTGAAGAGAAGGGTTGAGCTCAAGGACAATTCCAAGTTGAGAGCTCGGTAGTCCTAGGTTGTTGACCTAGTGATGCGAAAGGTATCCCCCTACCAGATAGAGAACAAGTTGTCCCCCAAGTGGACAGGTCCCTTTAGGGTGGCAGAGGCCCTGGGAAATGGGACGTACAAACTCGAGACTCTAGAAGGTGGTCCGATTCCTCGAACATGGAATGCGACTCACCTGAAGTTTTACTTCAGTTAAGACTAATATGTAACATTGTACACAGTTTAGGGGACACTCTTTTTTCTCTTTTAAGGGTTTTTAATGAGGTCACCCAATAAAATTTTAAGTTAAGATATATTCTTGAATGTGTTTGTACAATGCAGTTTGAACCTGTCATTTGGGGTTAGAGGTCTCGACAGTTGGAAGGTAGGTTCGTAAAGAACACCTCCTCTTTGAGTGAGAACTCCCAATTTGAACAGAAAGGTTCACCAGCAAAATTCTCCTTCGCCTATGAGCGATGTGAGGTCAGTTAGAACATGTCACTTGGGGTTAGAGGTCTCGTAATTGGGAAGGTAGGTACATCAAGAACACCTCCTCTTCGAGTGAGAACGCCAAGTCGAACAGTAGGGTTCATCAGTTAAATCTTCCTTCGCCTATGAGCGATGTGAGGTAAGTTAGAACCTGTCACTTGGGGTTAGAGGTCTCGTAAGTGGGTAGGTAGGTTCGTCAAGAACACCTCCTATTCGAGTGAGAACGCCAACTCGAATAGAAGGGTTCATCAGTTAAATCCTCCCTCGCCCATAAGCGATGTGAGGTCAGTTAGAACCTTTCACTAGGGGTTAGAGGTCTCGTACGTGGTAAGGTAGGTTCGCAGAGAATGCCTCCCCTTTCGAGTGAGAACGCCAAGGACGATTCATTCCAGTGAAAATCCTCCCCTGTCTCAAGTAAGGAGAGGTCAAGTGAGTATAGATTAGTGCTGGAATCCTCGTAGAGGTAAAGGCACCCAGGTTGAAAGGCAGGGTTTGCCAGTGAGACTCACACATGCCTGTGGGCAATGATGAGGTCGGTGAGGTATCCTTCAGCGGGAAAGTTCTCATCAAGTCTCGCCCACGGTATGGTCTCCTATCCTAATGAAGAATCATGCTCATAATGTCTTATCAGAGTTAAGCGTGCTACAAGTCAGGAAGACAAATATAAATCATCCAAGCAATTGCTAAGTATTGAAAGTACAAGTTGTGTGAAGAAAGTATGAAGCACCAGAGTAGACAAGCTAAGCAACATAGATATGAGCAAGTATAGTTGAGTGAGATAATTAAATACACACAAAGTTAAATATTTTATTACATTGGAAGAGTAATTACAAGGAGTCCAGCTACAAATATAGCTGCTCAAGAGACCTATCTAGGCACTATCTGCCCGTCGACTACCTGTATGGACATAGAAAAGGGCGAGAGGTCCATCTCAGGATGCGTGCAGGCAACCTGAGCAAGGGCATTGCCGAATCCCTCCCCGTAGGCATCGGTGGCATCTTCTGTCAGCTCGGCCTTGGTTTTTGTTCTTGCCGGTTGACCCGCCTGTCGGTTGACTCCACGACACTCACACGCCTCCTTCCTCACGTTGGTATGTGCTTGGTTCTTTCGAAGCAATCTGCACCTGCAAAAGAGAAAGGGGGCGCCCTAGAGGCCGTTTGCACTCCGACGCTCAAGTTAAGATTGGGCAAGCAACACCAAGTGTTTGAGTAACTGTGTTTAGGGTTTCAAATTGCGTACCTTTGTGAAGTATTTTTGATGGAGATCAAGCTCTAGTGGACATGGAGGCCAATCAACAAGATCAAGAAGAGGTAGAGGTGCAAATAGAGGACGCCCATGGAGATCAAAGCCCACCTCAAAGGCTTACAAGAAGCATGTTCAAAGCTTTGGGAGCTAAGGAACAATTATTCTCTCTTTTTGTAATTTCTTTGGTTAAAGGTGCTTAGAGGGAAACATTAGAAACCTCTATTGTTATAGCATCTTTTAGTCTTTTGTTAGGAGTCTTAGGGGGGGTGTATTAGTAGATAGGTGTAGAAGTAAATAAGGAGGTGCCAAAATGAGAGAAGGATCACACCTTCCTCATCCTTTGATTGGCGCCGATTCTAGAACCTTTTAGGAGGCAGATTTTTGTTTTTGTGCAGCTTGCATTTCAGCACCTTAGGCTATAAATAGAGGTGCTCTCTTTGTATTTGCAGATTTGAATTTTGAATTAGAGAAACTTTACTCAATTTTTGAGTGAGCATTGGAGAGCTTTGCATCTTCTTCACTAGTCTTATCTTGAAGGTTCAATGGTTACCTCAAGTGGCGGCTTGCACACTTATCTAGGAGCCTTCATCCTCTTAGTGGCGTGATCATCCTACCATACCTCCATCTTCATGAGCATTCTCTTCTTCTTCCTTCCTTCCTTCTCTTTTAATTTTCATGTCTTAGCTTGTGTTCTTGTGTTTTGGTTCGGTGCCTTTATTTTCCAGCACTTATATTCAGTTTCCTTGCCTTTAATTTCCTTTTTAATCGATTCAATTTGACAATAATTGGAACTTCCATATGAGTTTGTGTTTTGGCATTAGGTTTTGGTGAGTTCTTGAAATATAGAACATTGATCCTCTTCTATAAAAGTGCCTAACCTTTGCCAACTCAAGTTGATTCCATAGAATATCAAAGAATCATGCTATTGTGGCTAGTGGAATCACATCATGTGGTATCTAGAGTTTAGGTGTGTTCTTGTTTAATTTTTGAGTTGTGTTGCACTTTAATTCAAGAGCTCTATATTCTTGTGTTTACATTTCTGTTTTTAGGCTTATTTTGAGTTTTATTGCTGTTTTCTTATTTGTGCCTATCATATGTTTAAGTATTTTCCTTTTTGAATCTATAATAGTTTAGTCATTGTCTTGTTTTTCCATAATATGTCATCACTTCTTGTAGTACTTTTATTGCAATTTTTTGTTTCTTGCTTTGGTTTAAATTCTGTTTTTTGAGTTTATTGCTTGATCCTTTGTGCATTTTCTATTTTAGATTGATTTCATACTTGTATTTTAGACCTATACAAGTTCTATTACACAATTTCCATTATGTCTTTGCTAGTTCATAATTCTGTTTTTCATTCCTCTTAGGATTCCTCTGTTTCTGACAACAAGTGCTTACTGTTTTTGCTTATTGCAATTGTTTTAATCACTGGAAATTTCTGAAATTCTGGATTTGTGATCCTCAAAGTGTTAGAAAAGAATAGAAAAAAGAAGTACAAAAAAATTCAACGTACACAAAAAATGATAAATAAAATACAAAAAGTGTACATTCCTGCCGAAAAAAATACAGTAATCTGGCAGCGATTTTGAAAAATTTATCTCATTTTATTGGCTTTCTTTTTTTACATGATTCCAGTTCCATTTTTGAGTTAACATCTTGAAGTTTGTGTGGTTAAAATTTCATAGTCCAGTTCGCTCTATATCATTCTAGATAAATCAGTGAATATCAAGCACAGTTTGCATAAAAAAAAAAATTTCCAGTAGCTCATTTTTTTTTGTTTTCTTCATCTACTCTAGTGCTTTTCTTTAAGTATTCTTTTGTGTGCCTGCTTTCTCATTGAGTTCCTTATTTTTCTTGCTTGTCTAATTGTTCATTATGTAACATCCCGCCAAATCCTTTTTATATTTATATAATAAAATAAGCGTAGACATTTATTTATAAAATCAACATAGGTATATATATTGAAAGTACATCATCCCATACATTGTATCTCAAAAAGAAACGTCCCTCTTATAGGGGTTTTAATACATTCAATCAACTCTTTCAAAATAAAACCAAAATACAGCATAAAAAGAAAACAGGCGATCTCTTCCTCCAACTGTTCACTGAGGAGCTCGACTACCTGCAACATCATCTGCTCCCGTGTAAAATACACGATCATCACAGTTTTAAGAAAAAAAGCCACAGAACAAAAACGCAGGGTAAGCTAGATATTTTAAAGAGAATTTAGATATGAAACTTTAAAATCAAGATAAAACAAATTTAAAACATCCACGTAAAATCCATCAATTTTCCCATTCATTTCACACACTTCACAATTTCATCAAGTGTTATTTGTTTCACATAAAACATCAAGTGTCTATCAAATTTCAATATTTCTCTTTCTCACGTCAGACTTCCACTAACTCACCACACGTAGACACATACCACACCACTGTAAAGTCCACACAGGACAGCTAGTGAAGTCCACACAGGACAGCTAATGAAGTCCACACAGGACAACTAATGAAGTCCACACAGGACAACTAATGAAGTCCACACAGGACAGCTAATGAGGTCCACACAGGACAACTAATGAAGTCCACACAGGACAGCTAATGAGGTCCACACAGGACAGCTAATGAAGTCCACACAGGACAGCTAATAACATCAATTCACCCAATGCACCATACAACACTTAAATGAACGATTCCAAACACAACAACAATCGTACCAAGGTTCAGATTTTCGAATATCACATGCATTTCACATTTCAATCTCAAACGGTTTCAAACGACACTAACACAGGGGAGTTCGAAAACAACATTAAAACCGACGATCACGTCGCCCCACACATAAAAACAGAGCATCGTGAAATAGAATATGAAACCGGCGACCACGTCGCCCTCACTTCAGAACCTACTCGCCTAACGTTTTTATAAACGAAAATGCTAGCTTCCCTTACATGGACTTGCGTAAAATCTCACTACGAGCTCTAACCCACCGAACTTAAGGATACCCGAACTCTGTTTTAGCGTCCTGATTGGAAAACTCGCAGAGAACTTCCCAGGAGTCCAAGGGCAGTCGTTGCTCGTCGTACTGGTGCTTGAGGATGCCTGAATCGCAGCGCGAAGGAGAGAAAAGAGAAGGATGAAGGTAAACTCACTCTGTCACTCTTGAGCCACAGCAACGTTCTTTGCCTCTCAGAAGTGAGTTTTTCAATCTAAACCAACTTGTCCACAATTGCCGCTGCCACCACCCACTCTGCAGGAAAGCTTGCGTGCACACTTCCTTGAACAGTATGGCCACGTGTGTCTCTGCGCATACCAACTCTCTAATGCCAACTATTCTGAAACACCCTTTTTGTCTACGTGTCGCGCGTGCAGGACGTCTCATGCTGGGAGCCTGGGTCCCACCTTATCTGTGTGAAACACGACATCGCGCGATAACCTTCCACCGATGACTCATCCTGGCGGACGACCGATGTCTCTCCCTGGAAGACGACCGATGTCTCTCCCTGGAAGACGACCGATGTCCCTCTCTGGAAGACGACCGATGTCCATCCCTGGCGATGACCGCATGTCTCTCGCCCTGGCGATGCCCGCATGTCTCTCGCCCTGGCGATGCCCGCGTGTCTCTCGCCCTGGTGATGCCCGCATGTCTCTCGCCCCGGCGATGCCCGCGTGTCTCTCGTGTCTCTCGCCCTGGCGATGCCCGCATGTCTCTCGCCCTGGCGATGCCCGCATGTCTCTCGCCCTGGCGATGCCCGTATGTCTCTCGCCCCGGCGACGCCCGCATGTCTCTCGCCCTGGCGATGACTGATGACACATCGCCACGCCTTGCTGAAGGTTCTTCATCCCACTATGTTACGTCCAAGGTATCACCTCCACATGACTTGGTGACGTCGGTAGCTTCACATTTCCAAGAATAGATCAGCACTACTCCTCGTGCGCCCATGCATGCAACACTAAGGACGATTTCTTATGCTCAAGCACTGAGCTTCGCATGCACAGCGTATCTAAGGCTTAACCCACACCTTGATACGCGTGGTTTTTGGAACCCACTATGGTTGATCCAGCATCTTGACCACATACTAAGTGCACTTTCGGCGATCATGTACACCATGGCGATTGGCGATCATATGTACTCTAGGCGACAGGCGATTATGTACCAGAGAAGTCGGAGGTCGCCTCCGTCTTCAACAACGGCGATCTCGTAGACTTCTAAGCTACACTTTTCTTCCTTTACTCTTCTTGATCCACATGTCTTCCTCGAGCACACCCACGTGATTACCTCACGATAAAGTCATCGCACCTGACTACTTGGTTAATACAATGGTCAGCCGACCGACCTCTACCAGCTGACCCCAGACCTTGGGCGACGTCCGAGGTCCGACTACTACGAAACTTCTATTACCAGCTCTTTGTATTTTAAATAATAACATCTTCTGAAATTATTTAAATATAACACTTTTATTCCAATTGAAGTTTCTAGGTCCTTACACATTACTCTTTGAGTTTGTCTACATCTAATATTCCTTTTGAAATTGCCTTTTTCTTGCTTATACCTTTTCTTGTTTGTCTTTATTGTTTCTTTGGTTTTGTGGTGTTGGCTTTGAGATTGGTGTGCCTTGCTTTGACATATTTCATTTGAGGTTTCCAAGACCTCAAGATCAGATTAGTGCAAGGACATTCTTTCTTTGAGAGTGACCCCAATCTTTCTGCCTAAATTCAATTCGGCTTTATTTTTACTTAAAACACTCACTGTTTTGCTAATTTTTGTTTCTTGCCTTGTTTGCTGTTTTTGTGTGTTGCTGTTTTTACTTACAAATGGCTGGATTTTCAAGTGATGCCTCATACAAGCAGAATTCTCCTTCCAAAGCTTCAATCCTTGGTGAATTACATGAAGCACAAAGAACCATTAGACGTTTGGAAGAGAAATTGCAAAAGCTAGAGGTGCAACAAGATAGACCATCTCCTTCAATCCATGATGAGCATCATTCACATAGACATTCAACAAGAGCCTCATCAAATGATTTTGGCAGTGGAGATGCGCATAGGAGAAGGAGAACTCCACACCAATTCCTTGGACATAGACATCCCAACCAAGGGGAGAGACCTCACTATGGCAATGGCTACTATCAAGATGCAAAGGCTAGGCTACCTTCGGTCAAACTTCCTAGTTTCAATGGATCTAGTGATCCTAATGTGTATTTGGATTGGGAGGCTAAGTGTGAACAAATATTTGAGCTCCATGAGATTAAAGATGAACAACACAAGTATAAGCTAGCCACCTTAGAATTTGTAGATTATGCCATGAAATGGTGGCATGGTGTTGTAAAGGACTTTATGTTTCACAAGGGTCCTCCCGTGGACTCTTGGAACTCTTTGATATATCAAATGCGCGATAGGTTTGTGCCCCCACATTTTAGGAAAGACCTCATGTTGAAACTCCAAAGGTTTCAACAAGGCACGCTAAATGTGGATGAATAATACAAAGAGTTAGAAACGCTTGTGCTTAAACTTGAATTAGAAGAAAGTGAGGAAGCTATGATTGCTAGGTTTGTAAGTGGTCTTAGGAAGGTGTTCCTGCCGGTTGACTCTGCGTCAGCTGACTTCTGCAGCCGCCACACACCTCCTTCCCCACCTAGTCTGTGCTGGTATGATCGCACCTGCAAAAGAGAAAGGGGGGGGCGCCCTCGCGGCCGTGTGCACTCCGACGCCCAAGTCAGAACGGGGCAAGAAACATCAAAGTCTGAATTTCTCTCTGTGTTTAGGTCTAGAATTGCGTACCTCTGTGAAGCATATTACTGTTCCTTATATACTTAGGGTTCTCTGCGCCGCTAACCCTAATTAGGGTTTATTGCGCTGCTGGACACACTTAGGGTTTACTGGAATGCCCCCTGCGCCACTCTTACCCAGTCTTTGGGATAACCTAGCGCATAGGGTTTCCTTCTCTGGAGTGCAAACTCTAACAGGATGAACACCTGTTCTGGGAGGGCCTTCACTGTTCACGTGCCATGCATGTAGCCTTCGTCATTCGGGACTCTCTTTACCTCTGGGAATATTTACTAATAATCTGAGGAGCAGGCGATGACCGATTACTCATCTCCCTGTGGAGCAGGCGATGACCGATTACTCATCTCCCTATGGATCAGGCGATGACCGATTACTCATCTCCCTACAGAGCAGGCGATGACCGATTACTCATCTCCCTACAGAGCAGGCGATGACCGATCACCTCTGATGGGGTCTACTCCACGTGGCTTTGGCCCAGCATGTGGGGCCCATCTGACGTCTGAGGACTGGTCAGTACACAAGCCCCCCAGTCTCAAGCTGTTAACTTGTTTCAGCGAAGAGACTAAGTCATTGACTCTTTTACTACCTGCTCTCGGTGCTCGAGGACCAGCATTTGGCATCATCGCCAGGAACTCTTCTGATCTGGTACTCGCCGAATTATCTTTAGGCGATTTCCTTTCTCTTACTCTTCTCGATCCACGTGTCCTCCTCAAGCACGCCTCTCACCTCAGCCTCGCTTTAAGAAGTCGAGGGCGAGGTCTTTCCTATCTCGCCTCACTTGCTCAAAGGCAAGGAGGTCTTCTTTCTCGCCTGCACTTGCTCCCAGGCAAGGAGGTCTTCCTCTGTTGCCTCAGCCTCGCTGTAAGAAGACGAGGTGAGGACTTTATATCCTCTCGCCTCAGCCTCGCTGTAAGAAGACGAGGTGAGGACTTTCTTATCTTCTCGCCTCAGCCTCGCTGTAAGAAGACGAGGTGAGGACTTTCTTATCTTCTCGCCTCAGCCTCGCTGTAAGAAGACGAGGTGAGGACTTTCGACATCTTGCCTCAGCCTCGCTGTAAGAAGACGAGGTGAGGACTTTTATCATCTTGCCTCAGATCGCCAAAGGGCGAGGAGGACTTTTATCATCTTGCCTCAGATCGCCAAAGGGCGAGGAGGACTTTTATCATCTTGCCTCAGCCTCGCTGTAAGAAGACAAGGTGAGGACTTTTATCATCTCGCCTCAGCCTCGCTGTAAGAAGACAAGGTGAGGACTTTTATCATCTTGCCTCAGATCGCCAAAGGGCGAGGAGGACTTTTATCATCTGGTCATTCACGTGTCACCATCTGGAGTACCTGCAGCTAAGACGCTACTTTCACCTTGATACTGCGACTAAGCTATCCACACAGGGAGTAGCTTAGGGCACAGGCTACTCTGGGCACAACCTTAACCTGGCGATCTGGTGAACACTGGGTATCACAGCTCACACAAGTCTTCTCAAACACTCGGCGATGTGCCCCTTCCGGCGACTTGCTGACAACCTGATATCCTGATCTTCACACCTGGCGATCATGTGAACACCCGGCGATGTGAATACCTGCAGGCGATAGGTGATCACTTATATCTTCGCACATATGGCGATAGGCGATCACTTATATCTTCACACATACGGCGATAGGTGATCACTTATATCTTCGCACATATGGCGATAGGCGATCACTTATATCTTCGCACATATGGCGAGAGGCGATCACTTATGCCTTCGCACATATGGCGATAGGCGATCACTTATATCTTCGCACATATGGCGATAGGCGATCACTACTCTTTACACGCGGTGATAGGCGGCTACCGATCTGATCGCCTAAGGGCGATGAGATTTTTCCAAAACTTCTGCAAAACGATACGCACACAAACTTTAGTATACTTCAAAATTTTTACTTTGAATATCTTATTTCTCGGGTGGCCTCATTAAAAACCCTCCTTAGGGAAAAAAGAGCGCCCCCTTGTAACTGTTTTTACAGAACTGTTCAATGCTTATGAAACTTTAACTAAAGTAAAACTTGAGGTGTGTGGCGTTCCAAGTACGAGGAATCGCCCCTCCTTCTAGTGTCTCCAAGCGGTAGGCGCCGTTCCCGAGTGCCTCGGTTATTCTAAACGGTCCGGTCCACTTGGGCGACAACTTATTCTCCATCTCGTACTGGTGGGCCTTCCTCATCACAAGATCGCCGCTTCGGAGTTGTCTCGGTATTACTCTAGTATTGTATCTTCGTTCTACCCTTCTTTTCACCGCTTCAGCTTTAACTCTCGCCTCTTCTCTGACCTCATCCAGTAAATCCAGGTTCATTCTTCTTTCTTCATTTGATTCCTCTGCTACAAAGTGTTGAAATCTCGGCGAGCTCTCCTGGACTTCAACTGGAATCATCGCGTCACAGCCATACACCAAGCTAAAGGGGGTTTCGTGGGTACCTGACTGCTCAGTCGTGTGGTACGCCCATATTATGCGAGGCACCTCATCAGCCCACGATCCTTTAGCTTTCTCTAATCTTCTCTTTAAACCTCTCAACAGAACCCGATTGGCGGATTCTACCTGGCCATTCGTCTGCGGGTGCTCAACGGATGCAAACACTTGTTGAATTCCCACATCTTCACACAACTTCTTCAACAGGTGGCTTGCAAACTGAGTCCCATTATCTGATACTAGACGCTTAGGCACCCCGAACCGGCACACAATGTTCTTCCATACAAAGTTTTCAATCTTGGTCGCCGTGATTTGGGCAACTGGCTCTGCTTCAATCCACTTGGTGAAGTACTCAATCGCCACCACCAAGTATTTCCTCTGCCTGATCGCCATCGGAAAGGGCCCCAGAATATCAATTCCCCATGTATGAAATGGCCAAGGGCTATAAATCGATTTAAGCTCTTCTGGGGGCGCCTTGTGCCAGTCGGCGTGCTGCTGGCACTGCTTGCAGCACTGGACGTACTTCTTGCAATCCTCCCTCATCGTCGGCCAGTAATATCCTGCGCGAAGGGTTCTAACGGCTAGAGCTCGACCCCCGATGTGACTTCCACATATGCCTTCATGGAGCTCAGCCATAACCCTCGTGCACTTCTCCCCGTGTATGCATACCAGGAGTGGGTGTGTGAACCCAAACCTGTACAACTCGCCATCTATCATGGTAAACCTGGTGGAGTTCTTCTTGATCTTTCTGGACTCTGCCGGATCCATTGGGAGCAAGCCATCAGCTAAGTAACGCTGGTACTGCGTAATCCACGTATCTGACCCACGTGTGGCACAGACCTGTGCAACGTTTACTCCATCCACAGGGAATGCCCTTATCCTTGGCGTTTTCAAGGTCTCCTGAGCTAAAGACCTGTGACTCCTCGCCGCTCCCACCGCCGATCTGCTCACTTGCAGCACCTGGTGATCTGCCACAAAAGCCCTAGGCGTTTTCAACGTTTCCTGAATAACAGTCCTCTGCCTACCCCCCTTGCCCGAACTGGCGAGCTTGGCTAGCAAGTCAGCTCGGGCATTTTGCTCCCTTGGCACATGCACTACCTCGAACGCTGTAAAAGAACTCTTCAACTCCTGAACATATGCCAAATAAGCTGCCATCTGCGGGTCCTTGGCTTGGAACTCGCCCACTACTTGCCCGGTGACCAGCAACGAGTCACTTTTGGCTATCAAAACTTTAGCACCCATCTCCTTTGCCAACAAGATTCCTGCAATCAATGCTTCGTATTCTGCTTGATTGTTGCTGGCTTTGAAAGCGAACCTCAGGGACTGTTCTATTAGCACGCCGTTGGGCCCTTCCAGAATGACTCCAGCTCCGCTGCCCTGCTGGTTTGACGATCCATCTACCGAAAGGACCCAACGGAAGTCATCTCCTTCGGCCTGAGTCGCCTCCGACGAGAGCTCGACGACAAAATCAGCTAAAAACTGCCCCTTAATTGGTCCTCGGGGTTCATATCTAATGTCGAACTCTGAGAGTTCTACTGCCCACTTCACCATTCGTCCAGCTACATCAAGCTTCCTTAGGACCTTCTGAATGGGGAGATTGGTCATTATCACGATGGCAAAGCTCTGAAAGTAATGACGCAGCCTCCTCGCTGAAAACACAACCGCAAGCGCAGCCTTCTCCAAGGCCTGATACCTCACTTCAGGTCCCTGCAACACCTTGCTCACAAAGTAAATGGGCTTCTGGACCTGATCTTGGTCTTGGACAAGCACCGCACTCACCGCCCTCTCCGTCACAGCGAAATACAGTCTGAGAGGCACTCCTACTAACGGTTTGCACAGAACCGGCGGGCTTGCTAGATACGCTTTAAGCTTCACGAAAGCTTCTTCACACTCCTTGGTCCAGGCAAACCTACTGTTTCTTTTCAAGCACTGGAAATACGGGTGGCCCTTCTCGCTGCTGGCTGACACAAAACGTGAGAGAGCAGCCATCCGACCTGTCAGCTGCTGCACCTCCTTCACCGTGGCTGGGCTTCTCATTGCCATAATAGCAGCGCACTTATCTGGGTTTGCTTCTATTCCTCTTTCAGTCAGAAGGAAACCTAAAAATTTTCCTGCCTCAACGCCAAAAATGCACTTCTCTGGATTTAGTTTCAGCTTATACTTGGCTATCGTGACAAACAACTCCTCCAGGTCCGAGGTGTGCCGGCTTCCCTCTGTGGAAGTCACCACCATATCATCAACATAGGCCTGCACATTTCGCCCTAGCATTGGTGCAAGTACCTTATCCATCAATCTCTGGTACGTGGCGCCAGCGTTCTTCAGTCCGAATGGCATTACCTTGTAGCAATAGCACGATCTCTCCATCATGAAGGCGGTCTTCTCTTCATCCATAGGATGCATCTTGATCTGATTATAACCCGAGAACGCATCCAGAAAGCTCAACAGTTTGCAGCCCGCCGCGCTGTCCACCAGGGCGTCTATACTCGGTAAAGGATATGAGTCCTTCGGACAAGCCTTGTTCAAATCGGTGAAATCGACGCACATGCGCCATTTGCCGTTGCTCTTTTTAACCAGCACGACGTTAGCGAGCCACTCGGGGTATTGGATCTCCCGAATGTGACCTGCGGCGAGGAGCTTCTGCGTTTCATCCCTGATCGCCTGCCTCCTCTCCTCGTTAAACTTTCTCCTTCTTTGCCGCACTGGCTTTACCTGGTGGTCTACCGCCAGGTGATGACACAAAAAGTCAGGGTCGATACCAGGCATGTCCGAGGCAGACCACGCAAACGCGTCCAGATGCCTCTCAATTACCCCGGCGATCTGGTCTTGTGCCCCATGGTCCAACGATTTTCCCAGCTTGAAGACCTTGCCTTTTATCTTCCTTTCAACCCACTCTTCCACTGGCTGAGGCCTCCTTTCGCTGGCGATCACTGCTCTGGCGATTCCTGCCTCTCTGCCCTCCTCTGGGCGATTTCTCAACTCCACTGCTCGGTCGGTCTCTCCGACCCCTTCCTCATCATCTAGCGTACGCGCACCCCCCTCGGCGATCAACTCCATCGCAATATCGGCGGCCTGCCCCCTTCTTCGTGTTGATTCCGCGCCAGGAGGGGGTGTGGTTGTGATGTAGCTTACTGATAGCTTGTTCTTGAGGCTGTTTTCGTAACACCTTCGTGCCTCCTGCTGATCAGACCGCAGAGTTATCACCACGCCTTCCATTGAAGGGAGCTTAACCTTCATGTGCCTTGATGATGGCACTGCCCCTATCCGGTTGAGAGTTGGCCTCCCCAACAGGATGTTATATGCTGAGGGGGCGTTCACGACGAGATACTTGATTTTCTCCGTTCTTGAAGCCACCTCATCCGTGAACGTGGTTCTCAGCTCGATGTACCCCCTGACCTCCACCTGGCCGCCAGCGAATCCATACAAGCATCCCCCATACGGTCTCAGCTGGTCAAGGGGTAACTGCAGCTTGTTGAAAGTTGGCCAGAACATAACATCGGCCGAGCTTCCCTGGTCGACCAGCACCCGGTGGATCTTCCTCCCAGCGGTGACAAGCGAGATCACTACGGGATCGTTGTCATGTGGCACAACGTCTTTAAGATCTTCCCTGGTAAACGCGATGTCCACATCGGGCGAATGGTCGTCGAATGCTTCTACCGCCATCACCGACCGAGCATACCTCTTGCGCTGCGACGCGGTGCACCCACCTCCGGAGAATCCCCCAGCTATAGTGTGGATCTCCCCGTGGATGGGCACTTCATGCTGCTGGCTCTCAGTGCTCGCCGGCTGGGAGCTCGTCGCATCTGCTGTCTTCTGCAGCAAGTAGTCCTTCAGGAATCCACTTTGGACCAACTTGTCGAGTTGGTGTCCTAGCAACAGACAGGAGTTAATGGTGTGGCCAAAACCTTTGTGGAATTCACACCACGCATCTGGCTTTGGCCCCAACACTTTATCCGTCTTCCTCTCGGGCATCATCAGCTTGGCAGCTATACTGGGGATGGCGATCAGGTCCCCCAATCCCATCACGAACTCATGCCTCGGAGGACGCTTGAATTCCCTCGGGCGACCTGATCCTCTTGCTCTACTACTGCCATCATCTTTACTTTTCTTCGGATCATAAGGATGATATATCCTTTGGTCCTTTTTTACCGCTGCCGTCTCCAACACCCTCTGAGGCTGAGTCCTGGCTTGGGTGCGTGGTTTTGCGGGAGCCGTACTCCCCCTCTTTTCTATCACTTCGTTCTCGGCAGCGATGTGAGCCACAGCACGTCGCCGAATCTCTGCGAAAGTTGCAGGGCGACTCCTGATCAATGATTCGCTGAATGGCCCAGGTAGCACGCCTTTCTTAAAGGCGTGTACGAACATCTCCTCCTCTTTACTTGGTAGTCGGACTATCTGGGCCCCGAATCTGTTCAGATAATCCTTCAAAGATTCCCCCTGGAATTGCCTTAGGTCGAACAGGTCGTAAGACACCATAGGCGGCGCCTTATTCACGATGTACTGATCGACAAACAGCTTGGAAAATTGCCGGAAACTGGAAATATGTCCGGTAGGTAGACTCACAAACCAGTCCAACGCTGTGCTGTGGAGGGTGCTCATAAACATCTTGCAGTAGACCGCATCCGATCCTCCCGACAGCATCATCTGCGTATGGAAAGCGGTGAGATGCCTTTCGGGGTCTTCTTTCCCAGTGAACACGGTCTTAGGCCCTACGAAGGTGGCAGGGACCACCGTGTCCATGATTTCCTGGGAGAAAGGCATGGGAAAGGCCCATGTGGGCGTTGGTGGAGCCCGATCCTCTCCCCCACAGTCTCCATCTTGCCGCGCGTTTTGCAGACTCACACGCAGCTCCTCGTTCGCTTTGTGCAACTCCTCATTCCTGGCCTGTGAGGCGGCCAGGTCTTCCTGCATCCGCGCTTGATGCGCCCTGGACTCCGCCACCGTCTCCTGGAGGGCGCGCATTGTTTCCATGAGTTGCTGCATGGTAACGCTTTCGCCTCCAGTCGGTGGAACGGAACCGTGCCTCGTCGTCCTCATCTTCTGTGGTTTCTCTCTCACTCTCGTGTATGGGACCTTGTTTTACTCGGCCCCACGGTGGGCGCCTAATGTTCCTGCCGGTTGACTCTGCGTCAGCTGACTTCTGCAGCCGCCACACACCTCCTTCCCCACCTAGTCTGTGCTGGTATGATCGCACCTGCAAAAGAGAAAGGGGGGGGCGCCCTCGCGGCCGTGTGCACTCCGACGCCCAAGTCAGAACGGGGCAAGAAACATCAAAGTCTGAATTTCTCTCTGTGTTTAGGTCTAGAATTGCGTACCTCTGTGAAGCATATTACTGTTCCTTATATACTTAGGGTTCTCTGCGCCGCTAACCCTAATTAGGGTTTATTGCGCTGCTGGACACACTTAGGGTTTACTGGAATGCCCCCTGCGCCACTCTTACCCAGTCTTTGGGATAACCTAGCGCATAGGGTTTCCTTCTCTGGAGTGCAAACTCTAACAGGATGAACACCTGTTCTGGGAGGGCCTTCACTGTTCACGTGCCATGCATGTAGCCTTCGTCATTCGGGACTCTCTTTACCTCTGGGAATATTTACTAATAATCTGAGGAGCAGGCGATGACCGATTACTCATCTCCCTGTGGAGCAGGCGATGACCGATTACTCATCTCCCTATGGATCAGGCGATGACCGATTACTCATCTCCCTACAGAGCAGGCGATGACCGATTACTCATCTCCCTACAGAGCAGGCGATGACCGATCACCTCTGATGGGGTCTACTCCACGTGGCTTTGGCCCATGCTGTGGGGCCCATCTGACGTCTGAGGACTGGTCAGTACAGAAGGATATTCAAAACATTGTTGAGTTACAAGAGTATTCATCATTGGGATCTTTAGTTCATCTTGTAATGAAGGTGGAAGCCCAACTTGCTAAGAAAAAATCTTTCAAAAACATTTCCAATGATGGCTACTACTCCAAGTCTTGGAGAACCAAAAATTTTTCTAAACCTCCTTCCAACGATTCTACTTTCAAACCCAAGGAAACTAAGCCATCTACTTCTAGGCCTAAATCTCCCACTAGAACATCTAATACTAAATGCTTTAAATGTTTGGGTTATGGTCATATTGCTGCAAATTGTCCTTCTAAACGAAGTATGTACATACATGAGGGCATTGTCGTTAGTGAGCATGATTCATATTCTTCTAAGCATTCATTGCATTCTCATGCATCTAGTGAGGAAGAAAGTAAGTGTCCACTTGAAGGAGATTTGTTAGTTGTGAGAAGACTTCTTGGGCAAGTTTCACAACCTTTTGATGAAAGTCAAAGGGAAAATATTTTCCACACAAGATGTCTTATTCAAAACAACATTTGTTCTTTAATAGTGGATGGGGGTAGTTGTGCAAATGTGCCAAGTACAAGAGTGGTAGAAAAACTTGCTTTACCTACCATCTCTCATACAAAGCCCTATAAATTACAATGGCTTAGTGAAGTAGGAGAAATAGTTGTCAATAAACAAGTCCTCATCCATTTCTCCATTGGAAAATACAAAGATGAGGTATTATGTGATGTTGTGCCCATGGAAGCCACTCATGTTCTTTTGGGAAGGCCTTGGCAATTTGATAGAAAAGTTTTACATGATGGCTTTACCAACAAACTATCTTTTGAATTCCATGGTCACAAGGTTACTTTAAAATCTCTCTCTCCAAGAGAAGTCCATGAGGACCAAGTTATTATGAAGAAAAAGAGGGAGAGTGAAAAAGATAAAAAAGATAAGAGTTCTAAGCCTACACTGATAGCATTCCTATGAGCTCTTCTTTGGATTTTGGAGTTCCTTGGTGATGATGGATGCGGAAGCTTATGGAGGAGGTGAGCAAGGCCTTCCTAGGAAGCATGGGTGCCTTGAAGGTGCATGAAGAGTGAGGAAATGGGGAGGTTTGGCCAGCCCCTTTGGTAGTGATGAATTGAAGACTAAAACCTAAGTGTTAGGCAAGGAGTAGTGTATGGCACAATTTGGGCAGCATAACAATACTCTATTTAATCTTGAAAATACATGAGGTAGGCCGCCTTATTTATAGATTTAGGAGCCTTGGTGAGCAAGCTTAAAGGGTAGGGATGGAAATACAAAAAGTGGGGGCTGCTAGGGTATTGACTTTAGTCAAACCACACCATCATCCTAATATTCTAGAAGATAGGTCAAAAATGCAACATTTAATAGTACACCCCTCCTTCTTTTGCTAAAGGCACCTATTTGCTAGCACACCCCTCCTTCTATTGCTAAGGGCACCTTTTTTATAGCACACCCCTAAGTGAGCAAGTTTTGCTTTCTACACTACACTAATCTACTAAGCTACCCCTAATGGGCCTTCAAGTAGCATGTACAAGGTCTTCTCCCTCCCATCCGTTGCTTGACTTGTTTGGGCGTGAATGTGCTTGGCCATGGACCTTGTGAGAGGTCCTAGACGGTCTAGGCTCCCTCCTAGACACTTCTCATGTAGCCCCCCCTTGTCTTGTGCTAGACACTCTCCATGTGGTTCTAGACGGTCTAGTCTTGGCCCTTGGCTTTCATGGTGGGGTGAGCTTGGCCTCTCTCCATCATACACTCCTTGTGTCTAGGCATGAGATTCAAAGGGAAATAATGGCTCATCATCCTCTTTTCTTAGCCATCCCTAGAACTCTTAAGTTAGACCCACTTGTTGATAGTTCTCATTGCTTGGAAAATTTGGTAGAAGAGTTTCAAGATGTGTTTAAGGATCCTCCAAAAGGACTTCCACCTTTGAGAGGGATTGAACACCAAATTGATTTGATACTAGGCTCTTCTTTACCAAACCGTCCAATCCAAGTGAAACCAAGGAAATTCGCCAACAAGTTGAGGCTTTGATTGAAAAAGGGTGGATTCAAGATAGCATGAGTCCTTGTGCTATGCCTATTGTAAGGACCTGAAAAATTAAATTGGAATAAAAGGAATATATTTTAAATGAATTTTAAGTATGTTTTTATTTAAAATAAAAAGGGAGGAGAGTGTAGCTTAGAAGACTATGAGATCGCCTGGTTAGTACATAATCGCCTGTCGCCTAGACTACCCATGCGGACGTCGCCAGGGCGCGAGGTATGCGGACATCGCCAGGGCGCGAGGTATGCGGACATCGCCAGGGCGCGAGGTATGCGGACATCGCCAGGGTGCGAGGTATGCGGACATCGCCGGGGCGCGAGAGGCATGCGGGCATCGTCAGGGCGCGAGGCATGCGGGCATCGCCAGGGCGCGAGAGACATGCGGGCGTCGCCAGGGATAGACATCGGTCGTCTCCCAGAGAGAGACATCGGTCGTCTCCCAGAGAGAGAGATCGGTCGTCTTCCAGGTTGAGTCATCGGTGGAAGGTTAACGCACGATGTCGTATTTCACGCAGATGAAGTGGGGCCCAGGCCCCCAGCATGAGCGTCTTGCATGCGCGACACGTAGTCAGGGAGCGTACTTCAGAACAGTGGCTCCAGGGAATTGGTACGGAAAGTGACCCAAAACCCACGTGGCCACACTGCTCAAGGAAGGGTGCAGGCAAGCTTTTCCTGCAGAGTGGGCGGTGGCTTGTGGAACAAGTTGTCCTGTAGAGTGGGCGGTGGCAGCGGAAATTGTGGAACAAGTTGGTCTAGTTTTAAAAAAAAAAAAACCCACTTCTGAGGGAAAAAGAACGTTGCAGTGGTTCAAGAGTGAAAGAGTGAGTTTACCTCCATTCTTCTCTTTTCTCTCCTTCACAGTGCGATTCAGGCATCCTCAAGCACCAGTACGACGAACGACGACTGCCCTTAGAGCACCTGGGAGGTTCTCTGCAAGTTCTCCAAACCAGACGCTAAAACAGAGCTAAGGCATCTTTAAGCTTCGACGGGTTTTGGAACTCCTGGTGTTTTGCGCAAGTCCAGGTAAGGGAAGCTAGCCTTATTTCCAACGAAAACCTTAAGTTAGATGATTTTGATGATGGGGCGACGTGGTCGCCGGTTTTCAACTGTTATTGCATAATCCTCTGTTTTTGATGTTGGGACGTTGCGGTCGCCAGTTTTTCCCTTGTGTTTCGAAATCCCCTGTTTTGGATGTGATCGCCGGTTGGTGATCGCCGGTTTTAAATATTGATTTCGAACTCCCCTGTTTTTAGTGTTGTTTGAAACTGTTTGAGATTGAAAAGTGAAATGCATGCAATATTCAAAAATCTGAACCTCTGAATGATTGCTGCTGTGATTGGAATCGTTCATTTAAGTGTCATATGATGTGTTGAATGTTGTGAATGTGGGATCAAGGCATAGTATTTTCAGGAAAGAAAATACCGTGTAAGATTGTGTAGGATGTGCATTGATCGGTGATTTCTATAATGAGATATCCTGACTCTCCTGATATAATGGAACCATATAGAGGAAGTTATTCAGGCGTTGAGAGTCGAAGGAGGTTCATGAATGGGTGAGTCGTGTGAAAAAGAACGAGCTTGGCCTGTTACATGGATTAACCCTGTCATACTAGGAGAGTGATGAGATTGAGATTGAGATTCATTTATGCGCATGGCTGTGTGAGTTTCACAGCGACCCTGTGTGGGTGATGTAGTATGACAGGTGCAGATCTCTGAGTCTAGTCAATGCACGTGTCTTCCGGAAGTAGTGTCAAGTGTCTATGTGTGATGAGTCAGTGGAAGTCTGACGTGAGAAATGTGAAATATTGAGAATTTTGATAGACACTTGATGGTTATGTGATATGAATGAGAAAGTGATGGACTCTTGTGAATGTTTAAAATGGCTGATCTACGTTGGTTGTCCAGTTTATAATTTAAGTTTTAAAAATATCTAGCTTACCCTTTGTATTGTTCTGTGGCTGTTTTCTCTTAAAACTGTGATGATCGTGTACTTTACACGGGAGCAGATGATCTTCCAGGGAGTAGAGCTCCTCAGTGAGTGGTCGCCGGAAGGAGATCGCCTTTTCTGTGCTGATAGCAGATCGCCTGTTTTATGTTGGGAGACCGCCGGTTTCATTCTATTTTGCTGTATTTTGTTTAGGTTTTTGGAAAATTGACCGGTTATATATTAAACTCCCTATGAGGGGCAACTTCATTTTATATATATACATATGTTCACATTAATATTATTGTTTTACCTTTATTTCATTCTATATTTATGAAAAGGATTTGGTGGGATGTTACACCTATCATCTTAGTGCCTAAAAAGGATGGCACATGGCGAATGTGTTCGGATTGTAGGGCCATAAATAACATTACAATTAAGTATAGGCATCCCATACCTAGGTGTACCGACCAGTCCTCAGACACTGAGGACAGATTGTAAAGGGGTGAACCACGTCAGCTGGGTCCCACAGCATGGGCCAAAGCCACGTGGAATGGACCCCGCAGGTGGTATTGATTAGAGGGTGATTAGTCATCAGCATGTTCCCACAGAGAGGGTGATTAGTCATCAGCATGTTCCCACAGAGAAGGGTGATTAGTCATCACCCACAGAGAGGGTGATTAGTCATCACCCACAGAGAGGGTGATTAGTCATCAGCATGTTCCCACAGAGAAGGGTGATTAGTCATCACCCACAGAGAAGGGTGATTAGTCATCAGCATGACGATCACCAGAAAGGGCTGATGTGTCTTCGTCACTCCGCAGGTTGAGGAGTCCTCGGCAACAGAGTGTGATGAGGTGACATCGGTCTTGGGTGATTTGAACAGCGTAACCAGAACAGCTAAGGTTGGTTCCCAGAGTGGGCCAATGACTAGTTAAATACCCAGAGGTAGAGAGAGGCCTGAATCACGAAGAGCCTATGCGGGTAGTGTAACATCCCGCCAAAACCTTTTCATATTTATATAATAAAATAAAGATAAAACAATAATATCGAAGTGAACATAATTATATATATGTAATGAAATTTCTCCTCACAGGGAGTTTAATACATAACCAGTTAGTTTCTAAAACTTAAACAAAATACAGCAAAATAGAAAAAAAACAGGCGATCTCCTAACAGAAACAAAAAACAGGCGATCTCCTAACAGAAACAAAAACACAGGCGATCTCCTTCCGGCGACCACTCACTGAGGAGCTCTACTTCCTGCAACATCATCTGCTCCCGTGTAAATTATACACGATCATCACAGGTTTAAGAAAACATCCACAAAACAAAAATGCAGGGTAAACTAGATATTTTAAAGAGAATTTAGATATGAAACTTTAAAATCAAGATAAAACAAGTTTAAGACACCCACGTAAAAACCATCAACTTTCTCATTCCCTTCACATGACCATCAAGTAATCACATATTTCACAATTTCCTCAAGAGTCGTTCAATTCACATAATCCATCAAGTGTCTATCAATTTCAATGTTTCTCATTTCTCACGTCAGACTTCCACTGACTCATCACACAAGACACTTGACACTACTTCCGGAAGACTTGTGCATTGACTAGACTCAGAGATCTGCACCTGTCATACTACATTGCTGTAAAGTTCCCACAGCTATGCGCATCAACATAATCTCCATCTCAATCTCATCACTCTCCTAGTATGATAGGGTGAATCCATACAACAGGTCAAGTGGTTATTTTTCAAACCACTTACCCATACATATGAACCTCCATCGACTCTCAACGCCTGAATAACTTCCTCTATATGAGTCCATTATATCAGGAGAGTCAGGATATCTCATTATAGAAATCACCGATCAATGCACATTCTACAACAATCTTACACGGTATTTTCTTTATTGAAAATACTATGCCTTGATTCCACATTCACAACATTCAACACATCATACAACACTTAATGAACGATTCCAATCACAGCAACAATCATTCCACGGTTCAGATTTTCGAATATCACATGCATTTCACATTTAAATCTCAAACAGTTTCAAACGACACTAAACCAGGGGAGTTCGAAAACAACACCAAAACCGGCGATCTCATCCAAAAAGAGGGGATTATGCAATAATAGTTGAAAACCGGCGACCACGTCGCCCCATCATCAAAATCATCTAACGTAAGGTTTTCGTTGGAAATAAGGCTAGCTTCCCTTACCTGAACTTGCGCAAAAACACCAAGAGCTCCAAAACCCACCGAAGCTTAAAGGTGCCTTAACTCTGTTTTAGCGTCCGGTTGGGAGAACTTGCAGAGAACCTCCCAGGTGCTCTAAGGGCAGTCGTCGCTCGTCGTACTGGTGCTTGAGGATGCTTGAATCGCAGCGCGAAGGAGAGAAAAGAGAAGGATGAAGGTAAACTCACTCTTTCACTCTTGAACCACTGCAACGTTCTTTGCCTCTCAGAAGTGGGTTTTTGAATCTAAACCAACTTGTCCACACATGCCGCTGCCACTACCCACTCTGCAGGAAAGCTTGCGTGCACGCTTCCTTGAATAGTACGGCCACGTGTGTCTCTGCGCATGCCAACTCTCTGATGTCACTAATCTGAAACACCCTTTTTGTCTACGTGTCGCGCGTGCAGGACGTTTCATGCTGGGAGCCTGGGTCCCACCTTATCTGTGTGAAACACGACATCGCGCGATAACCTTCCACCGATGACTCATCCTAGCGGACGACCGATGTCTCTCACTGGAAGACGACCGATGTCTATCCATGGCGACGCCCGCATGTCTTGTGCCCTGGCGATGCCCGCATGTCTCGCGCCCTGGCGATGCCCGCATGCCTCGCGTCCTGGCGATGCCCGCATGCCTCGCGCCCTGGCGATGTCCGCATGTCTCTCGCGCCCTGGCAATGCTCGCATGCCTCGTGCCCTGGCGTTGCCCGCATGCCTCGCGCCCTGGCGATGTCCGCATGTCTCGCACCCTGGCGATGTCCGCATGTCTCTCGCGCCCTGGCGATGCCCGCATGCCTCGCGCCCAGGCGATGTCCGCATGTCTCGCGCCCTGGCGATGTCCACATGTCTCTCGCGCCCTGGCGATGCCCGCATGCCTCGCGCCCTGGCGATGTCCGCATGCCTCGCGCCCTGGCGATGTCCGCATGTCTCTTGCCCTGGCGATGCCCGCATGCCTCGTGCCTTGGCGATGACTGATGACACATCGCCACGCCTTGCTGAAGTTTCTTCATCCCACCATGTTACGTCCAAGGTATCACCTCCACATGACTTGGTGACGTCGGTAGCTTCACATTTCCAAGAATAGATCAGCACTACTCCTCGCGCGCCCATGCATGCAACACTAAGGACGATTTCTTATGCTCCAGCATGGAGCTTCGCATGCACAGCGTATCTAAGGCTTAACCCACACCTTGATACACGTAGTTTTTGGAACCCACTATGGTTGATCCAGCATCTTGACCACATACTAAGTGCACTTTCGGCGATCATGTACACTATAGGCGATTGGCGATCATGTGTACTCTAGGAGACAGGTGATTTTAAATAAAAACATACTTAGAATTCACTTAAAATATATTACTTTCATTCCAATAACATTTTCTAGGTCCTTACATTCTCCCCAACAAGAAAAATTTTCGTCCTCGAAAATTGAATTACAAGGAAAAGAGGTATGGATAGGCTTCTCTCATGGTTTCCTCTAATTCCCAAGTTGAATCACTCGATCTGTCATCCCACACCACTTTTACCATGTTGATGGTCTTGCCTCTGAGCTGCTTACTCTGCTGATCGTCAATCCTGACTGGTTTCGCTTCAAAAGACAAGTCATCCCTGATCTGCACATCGTCCACTTCCAACACGTGACGAGGGTCTGGAAGATACTTCCTTAGCTGTGACACGTGAAAGATGTAACATCCCGCCAAATACATTTCGCATTTTTGCATTTTTTTAACATTTTCGTAATATGAAATCACGGTAAAACAAATATATTGAAATAACATAATTGTATATATACACAAAGGAGTTCTCCTCGCAGGGAGTTTAATACAAAGCGGTCGTTTTCCAAAACTTAAACATAAAGACAGCAAAATACAAAACTACCGATCTCCTAACAGAAAACGGAGATCGCCTATCGGAAAATGGCAAAAGGGGGCGATCGCCCAGCAAGAACAGAAAACAGGCGACCACATACGGCGATCACTCACAGGGGAATTCCACCTCCTGTAACCTCATCTGCTCCCGTGTAAAGTTACACGATCATCACAGGTTTAAGAAAACAGCCACAGAAACAAAATACAGGGTAAGCTATATATTTAAGAAAACTTTGAATCAAGAGCATACATAAGAACTTCACAACATCCATGAACCATATCAATATCAGCCATCACATTTCCATATTCCACAATTCAATCCAAGAGTATTTCAATTCACATCAGCAATCAAGTGTCTATTAATTCAATTTCTCATTTCTCACGTCAGACTTTCCACTGACTCATCACACCAGACACTTGACCACTATTTCCGGAGACTCGTGCGTTGATTAGACCCAGAGATTCGCACCTGTCATACCAAAAGGCTGGAAAGTTCCCACAACCATGCGCATCACACCATCTCAGTACTCTCATTATCACGGTATGACAAGGTTAATCCATACAACAGGCCGAACTCGTTCTGTTTCACACGAGACACCCATACGTATGAACCTCCATCGACTCTCCACAACTGAGTAACTTCCTCTATGTGATTTCATTACCTCAGTAGAGTCATGATGTCTCATTATAGGATCACCGATCAATACACCTCTTACACGATCTTACACGGTATTTTCTTTCCTGAAAATACTATGCCTCGATCCACAATCACAACATTCAACACATCACATAACACTTCAATGAACGATTTCAATCACAGCAAAATTCATACCAAGGTTCAGATTTTCGAATATTACATTTAAAATCTCAAACACTTTTGAAACAGCATAAAACGGGGGATATTTCAATAACAGATGAAAAACCGGCGATCACCTCCAGAAACCGGCGATCACGAACAAAACTGGGTTTTTAAACAAGAACATTTTTAAAACCGGCGACCACGTCGCCCCCAACATCCAAACAGAACTGTTATCGTAAACATCTCACATTTCAACATCAAACACCGTAAAAGCGAAGTAAAACCGGCGACCACGTCGCCCTATCATCACAAACATCAAATATCCAGTTATCGTTGGAAAAAGACTAGCTTCCCTTACCTGGATCAGCGTGAAACTCACTTCAAGCTCTAACCACCGAACGTAAAGGATGCCTGAACTCTGCCTAAGCGTTCTAATCGGTAAAACTTGTAGAGAACCTTCTCAAATGCTCTATGGCAATCGTCGCTCGTCTTGCTTTTGCTTGAAGGTGCCTGGGAAATACTGAGTCGCAGTGCAAAGGAGAGAAAAGAGAAAGATGAAGGTGAACTCACTCTGTCACCTTTTATACTCTCACTGCGTTTTTCTAAACTCACTAAGAGGCGGTGCATTCCGATACTAGGAACATAGGCCTGCCATGTAGCTATCATTACCTACTCTCTAACTAACCCTTCTGTGTGGGTTTTCTTCCTCGAATTAAATGCAAACCTGACAGTATGGCCACGTGGCGTCTCTGCGCACATGGAGCTACTGTTCTGAAGGACTTTCACTGCCTACATGTCGCACATGCAGCACGTTCGTCCTGGAAACCAGGGCCCCACTTCATCTGCGTGAAACACGACATCGCGCGATAACCTTTCGCCGATGACCACTCGCGCAAAGACAATCCGCCGATGACCTCTCGCGCGATGACAATCCACCGATGACCCATCCTGGAGGACGACCGATGTCTCTCTCTGGAAGACGACCGATGTCTCCTCCTCCTGGAGACCGACCGAGGTCTCCTCTTCCTGGAGACCGACCGAGGTCTCCTCTTGGCGACACCCGCATGACTCTCGCGCCCGGGCAAAGCCCACATGCATCTCGCGCCCTGGCGATGCCCGCATGTCTCTCGCGCCCTGGCGATGCCCGCATGCCTCGCGCCCTGGCGATGTCCGCATGCCTCTCGCGCCCTGGCGATGCCCGCATGTCTCGCGCGCCCTGGCGATGCCCGCATGCCTCTCGCGCCCTGACGATCATGTTCCAGGCGATCTCATGGCTTTCTAACTACACTTTCCTTCATTTTTATTTTAAATAAAAACATACTTAGAATTCACTTAAAATATATCACTTTTATTCCAATAAGATTTTCCAGGTCCTTACAATCTCCCTAACAACAAAAATTTTCGTCCTCGAAAATTGAATTACAAGGAAAAGAGATGTGGATAGTCGTTTCTCATGTTCTCTTCCAACTCCCACGTCGAATCACCGGATCTCTCATCCCACACCACCTTAACCATATGGATGGTCTTACTCCTGAGCCGTTTGCTTTGGTGATCGTCTATCCTGACTGGTCTTGCTTCAAAAGACAAGTCGTCCCTGATCTGCACGTCGTCCACCTCCAACACGTGACAAGGGTCTGCGAGATATTTCCTTAACTGTGATACGTGGAAGACATTATGCAGATTTGCTAAATGTGGAGGTAGGGCGATCTCATAGGCTACTGGACCAATTTTCCTCAAGATCTGGTAAGGTCCAACAAACTTAGGAGACAGCTTCTTTGGTCTGATAGCTCGTCCTACACCCTTGGTTGGGGTCACTCTCAAAAATACGTGGTCTCCAGCAGCAAACTCCAAAGGTCTTCTCCTCTGATCTGCATAGGACTTCTGCCTACTCTGAGAAGCTTTCATTCTGCTTTGTATCTGTTTCACCTTCTCGGTCGTCTGCTGAATCAACTCTGGCCCAACCAAGACTGCCTCGCCCTCCTGGTACCAACATAAGGGAGTTCTGCATTTCCTCCCATACAGGGCTTCATATGGTGCCATCCCAATACTGGCGTGGTAGCTATTATTATAGGTAAACTCCACCAGTGGCAACACCTCGTCCCAACTTCCCAATTGATCCAAGACGCACGCCCTCAGCAGATCTTCCAAGGATTGGATCGTTCTCTCTGACTGACCATCTGTTTGGGGATGATATGCAGAGCTCATCCTCAACTTAGTTCCCAAGCACTCTTGCAAGGTCTGCCAAAACCGTGAAGTGAACCTGGGATCTCTATCTGAAACGATGCTGGAAGGCACTCCATGCAACCTCACTATTTCTTGGATGTATAACTGTGCCAGCTTGGCCATAGGCATCTTCATATTCACTGGAAGGAAGTGGGCACTCTTCGTCAGCCTATCAATGATAACCCAGATTGCATCATGACCCTTTACCGATCTGGGTAAATGGGTGACAAAATCCATGGCGATGCTGTCCCATTTCCACTCAGGGATATCCAGTTGCTGCAACAGCCCGCCAGGTCTTTGATGCTCTACCTTCGCCTTCTGACACGTTAAGCAGGTTGCAACATACTGGGCGATGTCCCTCTTCATGCCCGACCACCAAAATGACCCCTTCAAGTCATGGTACATCTTGTTCATACCTGGGTGTAGGTTGAGGCGACTCTTGTGACCTTCATCCAAGATCATCCTCTTCAACCCTTCGTCTGCAGGTACGCAAATTCTGCCATTAAACCTCAAGATCCCATCATCGCCCATTACAAAGTCTCTCGCCTGATCTGTCCCTAGTGACTCCATAGTACGCTTCAGACTAGGGTCCTCCAACTGCTTATCCTTTAACATCCCAAGGAAGTCATTAGTTATAGCCAGCTTACTACAACTAATGTGATTTACGTGAAATTCTACTCCAAGGTTTAAGTCTCTGAACTGCTCGATCAGTTTCTGCTCTTTCATCATCATGGTGGCTACTTGCATTGATTTTCTACTCAAAGCGTCTGCCACTACATTGGCCTTCCCTGGGTGATACATGAGTTGAAAATCGTAGTCCTTTAGGAACTCCATCCACCTTCTTTGCCTCATGTTCAGTTCCTTCTGATCGAACAGGTATTTCAGGCTCTTATGGTCGCTGAACACCTGGAACCGAGCTCCATATAAGTAGTGCCTCCAGATCTTTAGGGCGAAGACCACTGCCGCCAACTCCAAATCATGCGTAGGGTAGTTCCTCTCATGAACCTTGAGTTGCCTTGAAGCATAGGCGACTGCCCTTTTCTCTTGCATTAAAACGCATCCCAGACCCTGATGTGAGGCATCACAGTAGACGTCAAAAGGTCTTCCGACCTCTGGAATCACCAGCACTGGAGCACTCGTCAATCTTTTCTTTAGTTCCCTGAAGCTGAGCTCACATCGGTCGGTCCAAGCAAAAGGTTGGTCCTTACGGGTCAGCTGTGTTAACGGAGCCACCACCTTGGAAAAGTCCTCAATAAATCTCCGATAGTAACCCGCCAAACCCACAAAGCTCCTTATCTCAGTGACTGTCTTGGGACGTTCCCACTGCAGCACTGTCTCTACTTTGGCTGGGTCTACCGAGATCCCCTGGGCAGATATCACGTGTCCTAAGAAGTTGACTTCCCTCAGCCAGAACTCGCACTTAGAGAACTTGGCATAGAGTTGCTTCTCCCTCAGAACCTCCAACACCGACCTCAGATGTCCTTCATGTTCTTCCTCGGTCTTTGAATAGACAAGTATGTCGTCTATGAAGACTACCACAAACTTATCCAAGAAAGGGCGGAAAATCCTATTCATATAATCCATGAACAGAGCTGGGGCATTGGTCACTCCAAACGGCATCACCACGTACTCATAGTGCCCATACCGGGACCTAAAGGCTGTTTTCTGGACATCGTCGGCCTTTACCAAAATTTGATGGTACCCCGATCTCAGATCAATCTTTGAGAACACCGAGGCCCCATTTACTTGATCCATTAAATCATCAATTCTGGGTAGAGGGTACTTGTTCTTGATGGTCAACTTGTTTAACTGCCTGTAGTCTATGCACAGCCGAGACCCTCCATCCTTTTTTTTCACCAGAAGTACTGGAGCTCCCCATGGAGATACACTGGGCCTGATAAACTGTTTCTCCAACAGCTCTTCCACTTGCTTCTTTAACTCCACCAACTCGGCTGGGGCCATCCTGTAAGGCGCCATTGACACTGGTCCAGCTCCAGGTATCAAATCAATAGAAAATTCCACTTCTCTCTTAGGAGGTAACCCAGGTACCTCTTCTGGGAATACGTCCGTGAAGTCTTTCACTACAGGTATCCTGTTTACGTCCCCTTCATTCTTCACTTCCAACCGAGCTAACATCACGAAGCACCTCGCCCCTTCTTCCATCTCCAACCGCCCATGCCCAGCAGATACCACATCCTGCTCTTGGAGATCGGGCAACACCACTTTCTGCCTACCGCAATCTATGAGAACGTGATTGGCAGAAAGCCAATCCATTCCCAGGATAACATCCAGGTCCTGAAGAGGCAGGCAGATCAAGTTCACTTTGAATCTGCGTCCCTCTACTATTACTGGACATTCAGGGCAAACCGTAGAGGTCATAACCTGTCCTGATGCAGGTGTGGAGACCAACAGTTCAAAAGGCAGCTCCTTCACTAGGAGGCCCAGCTCGGCTATACACCGACTTGACACAAAAGAGTGTGTCGCTCCAGAATCAAACAACGCTTCTACACTTCTACCAGATATAAAACAGACACCTTGCACGAGGTTACCTGATTGAGACGCCTCTGCTCCTGACATGGCAAACACCCTCCCTGCTGCCTGGGGTCTGCTGCCTTCATTTCTCAACTGCTGAGAACTACTAGGTTGAGTCGCCCCATTCCGGTTAGGGCATTCTCTAGCAACGTGTCCTGTCCTTTGGCATGCAAAACACCTTCTCTCCGAATTCTTCTTGGGGCACACATTGGGCACGTGTGGTCCACCACAGAGGGAACATTTTGGTTTCCAGGGTTGCTGCTGTTGAAACTGGGGTGACCCTGTTCCCGCCCGATGTAGTGGAGGTCTCGCATATGGCCTGCCTTGTGAATGCTGCACCTTAGCCCGCCCACTGGAAGAACCCCCTGGGTGCGACCTGATCACCCGGGGATCACCCTTTTCCAGGGTCTCCACCATCTTCGCCTTTTCTACCAAGGCGTGAAATTCCCTGATGCACATCGGGGCTATCGTCCTCTTCAGCCCGTGCTTCAGCCCTTCCTCAAACTTCCTGCACCTCCAAGCTTCGGAGGTCGCCTGAGTGTAGAATCGGGCGAGGTACTCAAACCTAGCAGCATAGGCGTTCACCGACATCACCCCCTGCTCCAACTTTAAGAACTCCGCTTCCCGCGCAAACTTTGCGCTGTCAGGGAAGTATTTCTCCAAGAACCTCACCCTAAAGCTCTCCCAGTCCAACACCTCCTCTCTGGCCTCCATCATTTGCTGAGCTCCCATCCACCAGAATTCGGCTTCACCCGATAGCAGATAGGTGGCGAACAACAACTTCTTCTCTTCAGGGCAGGAGGTCGCCCTAAAGATTTTCTCCATTTCCCTGACCCACTGATCTGCTTGATCAGGGGTAGCATTCCCACAGAACTTGGGTGGGTTGTGCCTCATGAACTCGGCCAGTCCCATCCGTTCCTGAGGCTGACCGACGGGCGAATTCGTATCAGCCGACCGAGCAGCTTCCCAGTGGTGCATGGTATCTTGATGGTTCTGAGCCATCGCCGCATTCTGTTGCTGGATGGCACCTGCCATCATCTCAATGGCCCTGGCGATCTGGCCCATTTCAGAAGAAGGTTGGGGAGAGGTAGGAGGTCTACGAGTCATCTTCTTCGTTCTCAGATTTCGAAACCACTAGCTTCTATATTCCCTACAACTACAAGAATGAAATCGATAAGGAAATCAATTCATTCAAGGGGGATAACATCTCGACCTCACAAGGTCAGCTTCTCAAATTCCTTAGGAATTTCAGTCCATCTACAGAACCATAAAGCTTATAACCTCAAGCAAGACACCAGAACAGCTACTGGCGTGCAACCATCAATCCACACAGCCACTCACAATCAATTACGAGAACACTCAATAACATGAAATAGATCACACCAGAAGTCAAAGTATGCTAAACATTAAACCTCTGGAATTTAGATTGAGAATCACCCCGATCCGGTCATGAGTGTGCACCCTCACCACCTTATCAAGACCCTCTCATTCTAAATACTAAGATCTTCAGTTAGGCATACATTCACTACAGCACACACAAAAAGTTCAATACAAAAACGTTTGAAAACCTTTCACAATAGTTGTCACTTAAAACTCAAATAAGTTTTCATGAGCAGAAGAAAACACAATGGATCCACAGCCCTCAGGTCATCCAAAGGACGAACTGCTCTGATACCATTAATGTAACATCCCGCCAAATACATTTCGCATTTTTGCATTTTTTTAACATTTTCGTAATATGAAATCACGGTAAAACAAATATATTGAAATAACATAATTGTATATATACACAAAGGAGTTCTCCTCGCAGGGAGTTTAATACAAAGCGGTCGTTTTCCAAAACTTAAACATAAAGACAGCAAAATACAAAACTACCGATCTCCTAACAGAAAACGGAGATCGCCTATCGGAAAATGGCAAAAGGGGGCGATCGCCCAGCAAGAACAGAAAACAGGCGACCACATACGGCGATCACTCACAGGGGAATTCCACCTCCTGCAACCTCATCTGCTCCCGTGTAAAGTTACACGATCATCACAGGTTTAAGAAAACAGCCACAGAAACAAAATACAGGGTAAGCTATATATTTAAGAAAACTTTGAATCAAGAGCATACATAAGAACTTCACAACATCCATGAACCATATCAATATCAGCCATCACATTTCCATATTCCACAATTCAATCCAAGAGTATTTCAATTCACATCAGCAATCAAGTGTCTATTAATTCAATTTCTCATTTCTCACGTCAGACTTTCCACTGACTCATCACACCAGACACTTGACCACTATTTCCGGAGACTCGTGCGTTGATTAGACCCAGAGATTCGCACCTGTCATACCAAAAGGCTGGAAAGTTCCCACAGCCATGCGCATCACACCATCTCAGTACTCTCATTATCACGGTATGACAAGGTTAATCCATACAACAGGCCGAACTCGTTCTGTTTCACACGAGACACCCATACGTATGAACCTCCATCGACTCTCCACAACTGAGTAACTTCCTCTATGTGATTTCATTACCTCAGTAGAGTCAGGATGTCTCATTATAGGATCACCGATCAATACACCTCTTACACGATCTTACACGGTATTTTCTTTCCTGAAAATACTATGCCTCGATCCACAATCACAACATTCAACACATCACATAACACTTCAATGAACGATTTCAATCACAGCAAAATTCATACCAAGGTTCAGATTTTCGAATATTACATTTAAAATCTCAAACACTTTTGAAACAGCATAAAACGGGGGATATTTCAATAACAGATGAAAAACCGGCGATCACCTCCAGAAACCGGCGATCACGAACAAAACTGGGTTTTTAAACAAGAACATTTTTAAAACCGGCGACCACGTCGCCCCCAACATCCAAACAGAACTGTTATCGTAAACATCTCACATTTCAACATCAAACACCGTAAAAGCGAAGTAAAACCGGCGACCACGTCGCCTGTACTGATCGGTCCTCGAACGTCAGATGGGTCCCACAGCATGGGCCAAAGCCACGTGGAGTAGACCCCATCAGATGTGATCGGTCATCGCCTGCTCTGTAGGGAGATGAGTAATCGGTCATCGCCTGCTCCGTAAGTAGATGAGTAATCGGTCATCGCCTGCTCCACAGGCAGATGGGTAATCGGTCATCGCCTGCTCCACAGGGAGAGGGGTAATCGGTCATCGCCTGCTCCACAGGGGAGATGGGTAATCGGTCATCGCCTGCTCCGCAGATTATTAGTAAATATTCCCAGAGGTAAAGAGAGTCCCGAATCACGAAGGCTACATGCATGGCACGTGAACAGTGAAGGCCCTCCCAGAACAGGTGTTCATCCTGTTAGAGTTTGCACTCAAGAGAAGGAAACCCTATGCGCTAGGTTATCCCAAAGACTGGGTAAGAGTGGTGCAGGGGGCATTCCAGTAAACCCTAATTAGGGTTAGCGGCACAGAAAACCCTAAGTATATAAGGAACAGTAATATGCTTCACAGAGGTACGCAATTCTAGACCTAAACACAGAGAGAAATTCAGACTTTAATGTTTCTTGCCCCGTTCTGACTTGAGCGTCGGAGTGCAAACGGCCGCGAGGGCGCCCCCCTTTCTCTTTTGCAGGTGCGATCATACCAGCACAGACTAGGTGAGGAAGGAGGTGTGTGGCGGCCGCAGAAGTCAGCTGACGCAGGGTCAACCGGCAGGAACATTAGGCGCCCACCGTGGGGCCGAGTAAAACAAGGTCCCATACACGAGAGTGAGAGAGAAACCACAGAAGATGAGGACGACAAGGCACGGTTCCGTTCCACCGAATGGAGGCGAAAGCGTTACCATGCAGCAACTCATGGAAACAATGCGCGCCCTCCAGGAGACGGTGGCGGAGTCCAGGGCGCATCAAGCGCGGATGCAGGAAGACCTGGCCGCCTCACAGGCCAGGAATGAGGAGTTGCACAAAGCGAACGAGGAGCTGCGTGTGAGTCTGCAAAACGTGCGGCAAGATGGAGACTGTGGGGGAGAGGATCGGGCTCCACCAACGCCCACAAGGGCCTTTCCCATGCCTTTCTCCCAGGAAATCATGGACACGGTGGTCCCTGCCACCTTCGTAGGGCCTAAGACCGTGTTCACTGGGAAAGAAGACCCCGAAAGGCATCTCACCGCTTTCCATACGCAGATGATGCTGTCGGGAGGATCGGATGCGGTCTACTGCAAGATGTTTATGAGCACCCTCCACAGCACAGCGTTGGACTGGTTTGTGAGTCTACCTACCGGACATATTTCCAGTTTCCGGCAATTTTCCAAGCTGTTTGTCGATCAGTACATCGTGAATAAGGCGCCGCCTATGGTGTCTTACGACCTGTTCGACCTAAGGCAATTCCAGGGGGAATCTTTGAAGGATTATCTGAACAGATTCGGGGCCCAGATAGTCCGACTACCAGGTAAAGAGGAGGAGATGTTCGTACACGCCTTTAAGAAAGGCGTGCTACCTGGGCCATTCAGCGAATCATTGATCAGGAGTCGCCCTGCAACTTTCGCAGAGATTCGGCGACGTGCTGTGGCTCACATCGCTGCCGAGAACGAAGTGATAGAAAAGAGGGGGAGTACGGCTCCCGCAAAACCACGCACCCAAGCCAGGACTCAGCCTCAGAGGGTGTTGGAGACGGCAGCGGTAAAGAAGGACCAAAGGATATATCATCCTTATGATCCGAAGAAAAGTAAAGATGATGGCAGTAGTAGAGCAAGAGGATCAGATCACCCAAGGAAACCAGCACGAGTCAAGAAGTAGAGATAGCACCACATCAGTTAGCACGGTCACCAAGCAACCCACACAAGGTGAAGGTTGAGCTGTGAAGGAGAAAGAGTGATTCAAGTTGTAAAGACAAGGTTTATAATTCATTACAAGCAGATGATGGTCGTCGAAGGGAAAGAGGCAGAAGTAAGAACGTTTACGTAGTGGCAAGACCTCGGACGTCGGCCAAGAGGTGACAGCCCGGTCGGGTCAATAGCTATCAGGCGAGTTGTAAGACTCTTCGTTGAGACAAGTCACAACTCGAGCCTGGGGGGCTTGTGATCCGGTCCGTCATCAGTAATAGATGACGTCGCCAGCAGTTGACCATGTTGACTGTTCAAGGGGTGTCACGTGGTAGAGGATAGTAAGCCAGTTGGAGAGGCGATCACCCAGAATGGTGATTGGTTGTCAGTGGCTAAGGCGATCACCCAGTGTTAAGAGAGCGCCTGGAAGCAAAGCGCGAGAAGTAAAGAAGCACAGATCGGTAGTCGCCTATCACCGCGTGTAAAGAGTAGTGATCGCCTTTCGCCATGTGTGAAGATATAAGTGATCGCCTATCGCCATGTATGCGAAGATATAAGTGATCGCCTATCGCCATGTGTGTGAAGATATAAGTGGTCGCCTATCGCCTGCAGGTGTTCACATGATCGCCGGGTGTGAAGATCAGGAGATCAGGTTGTCAGCAAGTCGCCGAAAGGAGCACATCGCCGAGTGTTTGAGAAGACTTGTGTGAGCTGTGATACCCAGTGTTAACCAGATCGCCAGGTTAAGGTTGTGCCCAGAGTAGCCTGTGCACTAAGCTACTCCCTGTGTGGATAACTTAGTCGCAGGATCAAGGTGAAAGTAGCGTTTTAGCTGCAGGTACTCCAGATGGTGACACGTGAATGACCAGATGATGTCCACGTGTCAAGAGGAGCAACCGACGGGAGAGAGAAAGACTCAGAAGTTTTGGAAAAACCTCATCGCCCTTAGGCGATCAGAGGCCCAGGTAAGGAGATTTTAGGGTCCTCATCGCCCTTCGGCGATCGGAGGCATCCAGATGTTGAAAGTCCTCACCTCGTCTTCTTACAGCGAGGCTGAGGCAAGATGTTGAAAGTCCTCACCTCGTCTTTTTACAGCGAGGCTGAGGCAAGATGATAAAAGTCCTCACCTCGTCTTTTTACAGCGAGGCTGAGGCAAGATGATAAAAGTCCTCACCTCGTCTTTTTACAGCGAGGCTGAGGCAAGATGATAAAAGTCCTCCTCGCCCTTTGGCGATCTGAGGCAAGATGATAAAAGTCCTCCTCGCCCTTTGGCGATCCGAGGCAAGATGATAAAAGTCCTCACCTCGTCTTTTTACAGCGAGGCTGAGGCGAGAAGATATAAAGTCCTCACCTCGTCTTCTTACAGCGAGGCTGAGGCGAGAAGATATAAAGTCCTCACCTCGTCTTTTTACAGCGAGGCTGAGGCGAGAAGTATAAAGTCCTCACCTCGTCTTTTTACAGCGAGGCTGAGGCGAGAAGATAAGAAAGTCCTCACCTCGTCTTCTTACAGCGAGGCTGAGGCAAGAGGATATAAAGTCCTCACCTCGTCTCCTTACAGCGAGGCTGAGGCAACAGAGGAAGACCTCCTTGCCTGGGAGCAAGTGCAGGCGAGAAAGAAGACCTCCTTGCCTTTGAGCAAGTGAGGCGAGATAGGAAAGACCTCGCCCTCGACTTCTTAAAGCGAGGCTGAGGTGAGAGGCGTGCTTGAGGAGGACACGTGGATCGAGAAGAGTAAGAGAAAGGAAATCGCCTAAAGATAATTCGGCGAGTACCAGATCAGAAGAGTTCCTGGCGATGATGCCAAATGCTGGTCCTCGAGCACCGAGAGCAGGTAGTAAAGGAGTCAATGACTTAGTCTCTTCGCTGAAACAAGTTAACAGCTTGAGACTGGGGGGCTTGTGTACTGATCGGTCCTCGGACGTCAGATGGGTCCCACAGCATGGGCCAAAGCCACGTGGAGTAGACCCCATCAGATGTGATCGGTCATCGCCTGCTCTGTAGGGAGATGAGTAATCGGTCATCGCCTGCTCCGTAAGTAGATGAGTAATCGGTCATCGCCTGCTCCACAGGGAGATGGGTAATCGGTCATCGCCTGCTCCACAGGGAGAGGGGTAATCGGTCATCGCCTGCTCCACAGGGGAGATGGGTAATCGGTCATCGCCTGCTCCGCAGATTATTAGTAAATATTCCCAGAGGTAAAGAGAGTCCCGAATCACGAAGGCTACATGCATGGCACGTGAACAGTGAAGGCCCTCCCAGAACAGGTGTTCATCCTGTTAGAGTTTGCACTCAAGAGAAGGAAACCCTATGCGCTAGGTTATCCCAAAGACTGGGTAAGAGTGGTGCAGGGGGCATTCCAGTAAACCCTAATTAGGGTTAGCGGCACAGAAAACCCTAAGTATATAAGGAACAGTAATATGCTTCACAGAGGTACGCAATTCTAGACCTAAACACAGAGAGAAATTCAGACTTTAATGTTTCTTGCCCCGTTCTGACTTGAGCGTCGGAGTGCAAACGGCCGCGAGGGCGCCCCCCTTTCTCTTTTGCAGGTGCGATCATACCAGCACAGACTAGGTGAGGAAGGAGGTGTGTGGCGGCCGCAGAAGTCAGCTGACGCAGGGTCAACCGGCAGGAACATCGCCCTATCATCACAAACATCAAATATCCAGTTATCGTTGGAAAAAGACTAGCTTCCCTTACCTGGATCAGCGTGAAACTCACTTCAAGCTCTAACCACCGAACGTAAAGGATGCCTGAACTCTGCCTAAGCGTTCTAATCGGTAAAACTTGTAGAGAACCTTCTCAAATGCTCTATGGCAATCGTCGCTCGTCTTGCTTTTGCTTGAAGGTGCCTGGGAAATACTGAGTCGCAGTGCAAAGGAGAGAAAAGAGAAAGATGAAGGTGAACTCACTCTGTCACCTTTTATACTCTCACTGCGTTTTTCTAAACTCACTAAGAGGCGGTGCATTCCGATACTAGGAACATAGGCCTGCCATGTAGCTATCATTACCTACTCTCTAACTAACCCTTCTGTGTGGGTTTTCTTCCTCGAATTAAATGCAAACCTGACAGTATGGCCACGTGGCGTCTCTGCGCACATGGAGCTACTGTTCTGAAGGACTTTCACTGCCTACATGTCGCACATGCAGCACGTTCGTCCTGGAAACCAGGGCCCCACTTCATCTGCGTGAAACACGACATCGCGCGATAACCTTTCGCCGATGACCACTCGCGCAAAGACAATCCGCCGATGACCTCTCGCGCGATGACAATCCACCGATGACCCATCCTGGAGGACGACCGATGTCTCTCTCTGGAAGACGACCGATGTCTCCTCCTCCTGGAGACCGACCGAGGTCTCCTCTTCCTGGAGACCGACCGAGGTCTCCTCTTGGCGACACCCGCATGACTCTCGCGCCCGGGCAAAGCCCACATGCATCTCGCGCCCTGGCGATGCCCGCATGTCTCTCGCGCCCTGGCGATGCCCGCATGCCTCGCGCCCTGGCGATGTCCGCATGCCTCTCGCGCCCTGGCGATGCCCGCATGTCTCGCGCGCCCTGGCGATGCCCGCATGCCTCTCGCGCCCTGGCGATCATGTTCCAGGCGATCTCATGGCTTTCTAACTACACTTTCCTTCATTTTTATTTTAAATAAAAACATACTTAGAATT
Source organism: Phaseolus coccineus (assembly GCA_037954025.1). Lineage (NCBI taxonomy): Eukaryota > Viridiplantae > Streptophyta > Magnoliopsida > Fabales > Fabaceae > Phaseolus > Phaseolus coccineus. The sequence continues at coordinate 32,192,126 of CM075680.1, read as the reverse complement.
CACTTAAAATATATCACTTTTATTCCAATAAGATTTTCCAGGTCCTTACAAAAGACATTATGCAGATTTGCTAATTGGGGAGGTAGAGCAATCTCATAAGCTACAGGACCTATCTTCCTTAAGATCTAATATGGTCCAACAAACTTAGGAGACAGCTTCCTTGATCTGATAGCTCGTCCTACACCCTTGATTGGCGTCACTCTCATAAACACATGATCCCCAGCAGCAAACTCCAAAGGTCTTCTCCTCTGATCTGCATAGGATTTCTGCCGGCTTTGAGAAGCTTTCATTCTGCCTTGTATCTGTTTCACCTTCTCGGTTGTCTGCTGAATCAACTCTGGCCCAACCAAGACTGCTTCGCCCTCCTGGTACCAACATAAGGGAGTTCTGCATTTCCTCCCATACAGGGCTTCATATGGTGCCATCCCAATACTGGCGTGGTAACTGTTATTATAAGTAAACTCCACCAGCGGCAACACCTCATCCCAACTTCCCAATTGATCCAAGACACACGTCCTCAGCAGATCTTCCAAGGACTGGATCGTTCTCTCTGACTGTCCATCTGTTTGAGGATGATATGCCGAGCTCATTCTCAACTGTGTTCCCAAGCAATCTTGTAAGGTCTGCCAAAACCGTGAAGTGAACCTGGGATCTCTATCCGAAACAATGCTGGAAGGCACTCCATGCAACCTCACAATTTCTCTGATGTACAACTGTGCCAACTTGGCCATAGGCATCCTCATATTCACCGGAAGAAAGTGAGCACTCTTCGTCAGCCGATCAATGATGACCCAGATTGCATCATGACCATTTACCGATCTGGGTAAATGGGTAACAAAATCCATGGCGATGCTGTCCCATTTCCATTCAGGGATATCCAATTGCTGTAACAAACCGCCAGGTCTTTGATGCTCTACCTTTGCCTTCTGACACGTCAAGCAGGTAGTAACATACTGGGCGATGTCTCTCTTCATGCCCGACCACCAAAATGACTCCTTCAAGTCATGGTACATCTTGTTCATGCCTGGGTGTAGGCTAAGGCGACTCCGGTGACCTTCCTCTAGGATCATCTTCTTCAACTCTTCATTTGCAGGTATGCAAATTCTGCCATTAAATCTCAAGATCCCATCATCGCCCATCACAAAGTCTTTAGCCTGATCGGTCCCTAGTGACTCCGCAGTACGCTTCAGACTAGGGTCCTCCAACTGCTTATCCTTTATCACACCAAGGAAGTCATTAGTTATAGCCAGCTTACTACAACTAATGTGATTTATGTAAGGACCTGTAAAATTAAATTGGAATAAAAGGGTATATTTTAAATGAATTCTAGGTATGTTTTTATTTAAAATATAAAGGAAGGGAGGTATAGCTTAAAAGTCTACGAGATCGCCGTAATTGGAAGAGTAGGCGATCTCCGACTTCTCTGGCACATGATCGCCTGTCGCCTTGATTGCACCTGAACGCCAATCGCCTGTAGTGTACCTAGTCGCCTGTCGCCTAGAGTACACATGATCGCCGAAACTACACTTAGTGTGTAGTCAAGATGTTGGATTAACCATAGTGGGTTCCCAAAAACCTCGTGCATCGAGGTGTGGGTTAAGCCTTAGACACGCTGTACATGCGAAGCTCTATGCTTGAGTATAGGAGATCGTCCTTAGTGTTGCATGCATGGGCGCACGAGGGCAAGTGCCAATCTACCCTTGGAATGTGAAGCTACCGACGTCACCGAGTCATGTGGAGATGATACCTTGGACGTAACATAGTGGGATGAAGAACCTTCAGGAAGGCGTGGCTCGGGCATCGCCAGGGCGCGAGAGGCATGCGGACATCGCCAGGGCGCGAGAGGCATGCGGGCATCGCCAGGGCGCGAGAGGCATGCGGACATCGCCAGGGCGCGAGAGGCATGCGGACATCGCCGGGGCGCGAGGCATGCGGGCATCGCCGGGGCGCGAGGCATACGGTCATCGCCAGGGCGCGAGGCATGCAGACGTCGTCAGGGCGCGAGGCATGCAGACGTCGTCAGGGCGCGAGGCATACGGGCATCGCCAAAGAGAGACATCGGTCGTCTTCCAGAGAGAGACATCGGTCGTCCTCCAGGATGAGTCATCGGTGGATAGCCTTCGCGCGGAAGGTCATCGGTGGAGAGTCTTCGCGCGAGAGGACATCGGTGGGGAGTCTTCGCGCAAGAGGTCATCGGTGGAAGGTTATCGCGCGATGTCGAGTTGCACGTAGAGAAGGTGGGACCCAGACTCTCAGCATGGAACGTCCTGCACGTTCGCCACGTAGACAAAAAGGGTGGTTCAGAATAGTGACCTCAGAGTGTCAGCCTGCGCAGAGGCACGCTTAGTAGTACTGTTCAGTGCAGCAGACACGCAACTTCCCTGCAGAGTGGTTGGTGGCAGCAGCTTTTGTGGGCAAGTTAGTTTAAGATGCAAAAACCCACTTCTGAGAGGAAAAAAGGAACGTTGCAGTTGTTCAAGAGCGAAAGAGTGAGCTACCTCCTTTCTCCTCCATTTCTCTCCTTCGCGCTGCGATTCAGGCACCTTCAAGCACCAGTACGACGAGAAACGACGACTGCCATTAGAGCACCTGAGGAGTTCTCTGCAAGTCTACCGATCAGAACGCTTAGGCTGAGTTCGGGCATCCGTGAGTTCGGTGGATTAGAACTTGAAGAGAGAGTTTCACGCTAGTCCAGGTAAGCGAAGCTAGCCTTTTCCAACGAAACGTTATGTTTGCTGATTGAGATGTGGGGTGACGCGGTCGCTGGTTTTCTTTCCTTTTCACGGTGTTTTGATGTTGAAATGTGTGATATTTACGATAATAGTTCTGATTTTGCTGATAGGGCGACGTGGTCGCCGGTTTTGTTTTCTGTTCTTGCATGAATCTCTGTTTTGTCGGGATCGCCTGCTTTTCTGGGCGTGATCGCCGGTTTTGGAAATGTTGATTTCGAACTCCCCTGTTTTAATGTTTTTGAACTGTTTGAGATTGTGTGATGCTGAGAGTTGATGGAGGTTCATATGTATGGGCGTCTCGTGTGAAAAAGAACGAGCTCCACCTGTTGTATGGATTAATCCTGTCATACTGTGATAATGATGATATTGAGATTGTGCGATGCTGAGATTTGATGGAGGTTCATATGTATGGGCGTCTCGTGTGAAAAAGAACGAGCTCCACCTGTTGTATGGATTAATCCTGTCATACTGTGATAATGATGATATTGAGATTGTGCGATGCTGAGAGTTGATGGAGGTTCATATGTATGGGCGTCTCGTGTGAAAAAGAACGAGCTCCACCTGTTGTATGGATTAATCCTGTCATACTGTGATAATGATGATATTGAGATTGTGCGATGCTGAGAGTTGATGGAGGTTCATATGTATGGGCGTCTCGTGTGAAAAAGAACGAGCTCCACCTGTTGTATGGATTAATCCTGTCATACTGTGATAATGATGATATTGAGATTGTGCGATGCTGAGAGTTGATGGAGGTTCATATGTATGGGCGTCTCGTGTGAAAAAGAACGAGCTCCACCTGTTGTATGGATTAATCCTGTCATACTGTGATAATGATGATATTGAGATTGTGCGATGCTGAGAGTTGATGGAGGTTCATATGTATGGGCGTCTCGTGTGAAAAAGAACGAGCTCCACCTGTTGTATGGATTAATCCTGTCATACTGTGATAATGATGATTTTGAGATTGTGTGATGCTGAGAGTTGATGGAGGTTCATACGTATGGGCGTCTCGTGTGAAAAAGAACGAGCTCCACCTGTTGTATGGATTAATCCTGTAATTCTGTGAGAATGATAATATGAGATTGTTGATGTTGAAATTGATATGAATCATAGATATTGCGAAGTTTTATTGCTTTCTATTGATTTAAAGTTATTAAAACATCTAGCTTACCCTTTTATCTGGTATTGTGATTGTTTTCTTAAACCTGTGATGATCGTGTATTTTTACACGGGAGCAGACGAGGTTCCAGGAAGTAGGGCTCCTCTGTGAGTGGTCGCCGGATGGAGATCGCCTGTTTCTGTTCTTCCCGGGCGATCACCCTTTATCTGTTTTCTGTTAGGAGATCGCCGTTTCTGTTAGCAGATCGGCTGTTTGTATTATTTTGCAATTTTTATGTTTAAGTTTTGGAAAACGACCGTTTTGTATCAAACTCCCTGCGAGGATAAACTCCTTTATATATATACAATTATGTTTATTTCAATATAATTGTTTTACCGTTATTTCATATTGTGAAAAGAAAAAAAAAAAAAGGCGGGATGTTACATTAATGGTATCAGAGCAGTTCGTCCTTAGGATGACCTGAGGGCTGTGGATCCATTGTGTTTCTTCTGCTCATAAAATCTATTTGAGTTTCAAATAACAACTATAGTGAAAGGTTTTCAGAACGTTTTTGTATTGAAATTTTGTGTGTGCCTTAGAGAATGTATGCCCTAATTGAAAATCTTGGTACTAAGAATGAGAGGATCTTGATAAAGTGATGAGGGTGCACACTCATAACTGGATCGGGATGATTCTTAATCTTAATTCCAGAGGTTTGATGTTTAGCCTACATTGAATTCTGGTGTGATTTATTGAGTGTTCTTGTAATTGACTGAGAGTGGTTGTTTGGATTGATGATTGCACACCAGTAACTGTTCTGGTGTTTTGTTTGAAGTTATGAGTGTTATAATCCTGTTGATGAACTCAAATTCTTAATGACTTTGAGATTCTGACCTTTGTAGGGTCTAGATGGTACCTCCTGAATGAATTGATTTCTGATCGATCTCATTCTTATAGTTGTAGGGAATATAGAAAACCTACAGATTCAAGTCTGAAACGAAGAGAGATGGCACATAGACCTTCTACCCCTCCCCAACCCTCTTCGGAGATGAGCCAGATTGCTAAGGCCATTGAGATGATGGCAACTGCCATTCAACAGCAGAATGCAGCGATGGCACAGAACCATCAAGCTACAATGCAACACTGGGAAACTGCTAGATCTGCGGAAACAAACTCCCACGTCGGTCAGCCTCAAGAACAGATGGGACTGACCGAGTTCTGTAAGAACCTAGAAAATTATATTGGAATAAAAGTGATATATTTTGGATGAATTCTAAGTATATTCTTATTTAAAATATAAAGGAAGGGAAGTATAGCTTAGAAGTCTACGAGATCGCCGAAATTGAAAGAGTAGGCGATCTCCGACTTCTCTGGCACATGATCGCCTGTCGCTTTGATTTCACCTAAACGCCAATCGCCTGTAGTGTACCTAGTCGCCTGTCGCCTAGAGTACACATGATCGCCGAAACTACACTTAGTGTGTAGTCAAGATGTTGGATCAACCATAGTGGGTTCCCAAAAGCCACGTGCGTCAAGGTGTGGGTTAAGCCTTAGACACGCGAGGCATGCGGACATCGCCGGGGCGCGAGGCATGCGGGCATCGCCGGGGCGCGAGGCATGCGGGCATCGCCAGGGCGCGAGGCATGCGGGCATCGCCGGGGCGCGAGGCATGCGGGCATCGCCAGGGCGCGAGGCATGCGGGCATCGCCAGGGCGCGAGGCATGCGGGCATCGCCAGGGCGCGGGGCATGCGGGCATCGCCAGGGCGCGGGGCATGCGGGCATCGCCAAAGAGAGACATCGGTCGTCTTCCAGAGAGAGACATCGGTCGTCCTCCAGGATGAGTCATCGGTGGAGAGTCTTCACGCAAGAGGTCATCGGTGGAAGGTTATCGCGCGATGTCGAGTTGTACGTAGAGAAGGTGGGACCCAGACTCCCAACATGAGACGCGCAGCACGCGCGACACGTAGACAAAAAGTGTTGGTTGAGAACAGTGACATCAGAATGTTGGCATGCACAAGAGACAACAGTGGTCGTACTGTTCAGAGCAGTGGTTGGCATGCACCAGAGACAACAGTGGTCGTACTGTTCAGAGCAGTGGTTGGCATGCACAAGAGACAACAGTGGTCGTACTGTTCAGAGAAAGGTACACTCAGACTTCCCTGCAGAGTGGGTGGTGGCAGCTGCTTTTGTGGACAAGTTGGTTTAAGAGGCAAGAACCCACTTCTGAGAGGAGGAAAAACGTTGCAGTTATCCAAAGAGCGAAAAAGTGAGTTACCTTCCTTCTCCTCCATTTCTCTCCTTCGCGCTGCGATTCAAGCACCTTCGAGCAAAAAGCAAGACGAGCGACGACTGCCATAGAGCACCTGGGAAGGTTCTCTGCAAGTCTACCGATCAGAAAGCTTAGGCTGAGTTCGGGCATCCGTGAGTTCGGTGGATTAAAGCTTGAAGAGAGAGTTTCACGCTAGTCCAGGTAAGGGAAGCTAGTCTTTTTCCAACGATAACTGGATATTTGATGTTTGTGATGATAGGGCGACGTGGTCGCCGGTTTTACTTCGCTTTCACGGTGTTTGATGTTGAAATGTGAGATGTTTACGATAACAGTTCTGTTTGGATGTTGGGGGCGACGTGGTCGCCGGTTTTAAAAATGTTCTTGTTTAAAAACCCAGTTTTGTTCGTGATCGCCGGTTTCTGGAGGTGATCGCCGGTTTTTCATCTGTGATTGAAATATCCCCCGTTTTATGCTGTTTCAAAAGTGTTTGAGATTCTAAATGTGGTTTTCGAAAATCTGAACCTTGGTATGAGTTTTGCTGTGATTGGAATCGTTCATTGAAGTGTTATGTGATGTGTTGAATGTTGTGATTGTGGATCGAGGCATAGTATTTTCAGGAAAGAAAATACCGTGTAAGATTGTGTAGGATGTGCATTGATCGGTGATGTCTATAATGGGATATCCAGACTCTCCTGATATAATGGAATCAAATAGATGAAGTAATTCAGGCGTTGAGAGTCGATGGAGGTTCATACGTATGGGTGTCTCGTGTGAAACAGAACGAGTTCGGCCTGTGGTATGGATTAACCTTGTCATACGTGAGAAATGATATTGAGATTGGGTGATGCGCATGGCTGAGGGCACTTTCCAGCCTTTTGTATGACAGGTGCAAATCCCTGAGTCAGTCAATGCACGTGTTTTTCCGGAAATAGTGGTCAAGTGTCTTGTGTGATGAGTCAGTGGAAAGTCTGACGTGAAGTATTGAGAAATTGAATTGTTAGACACTTGATTGCTGATGTGAATTGAAAGACTCTTGGATTGATTTGTGAAATATGTGATTACCTGATGGTTTTGTGGAAAATGAGAAAGTTGATGGTTTTATGTGGATGTCTTAAATTGGTTTCATGATTGGTTTTTAAGTTCATATTCAAACTCTCTTTTAAATGTCTAGCTTACCCTGTATTTTGGTTCTGTGGCTGTTTTCTTAAAACCTGTGATGATCGTGTATTTTACACGGGAGCAGATGATCTTACAGGAAGAAGAGCTCCTCAGTGATCGCCGGAAGGAGATCGCCCCTTTATGTTGGGAGATCGCCTGTTTTGTTTCTGTTGGGCGATCACCCCCTTTTCCTGTTCTCTGTCAGGAGATCGCCTTTTATGTTAGGAGATCGCCTCTTTATGTTGGGAGATCGCCTGTCGGGTTGTATTTTTGCTGTAATTCGTTTTAAGTTATGGAAAAATTGACGGTTTATGTATTAAACTCCCTGCGAGGAAAAACCTTATGACATATATATAATTATGTTCATTTCAATATTTTGTTTTATCTTTATCTTCATTATTTATTTGTGAAACGTTTTGGCGGGATGTTACATTAATGGTATCAGAGCAGTTCGTCCTTAGGATGACCTGAGGGCTGTGGATCCATTGTGTTTTCTTCTGCTCATGAAAACTTATTTGAGTTTTAAGTGACAACTATTGTGAAAGGTTTTCAAACGTTTTTGTATTGAAATTTTTTTGTGTGTGCTGTAGTGAATGTATGCCTAACTGAAAATCTTAGTATTTAGAATGAGAGTGTCTTGATAAGGTGGTGAGGGTGCACACTCATGACCGGATCAGGGTGATTCTCAATCTAAATTCCAGAGGTTTAATGTTTAGCATACTTTGAATTCTGGTGTGATCGATTTCATTTTATTGAGTGTGGTTGTAATTGATTGTGAGTGGCTGTTTGGATTGATGGTTGCACACCAGTAGCTGTTCTGGTGTTTTGCTTGAGGTTATAAGCTTCATGTTTCTGTTGATGAACTCAAATTCTTAAGGAATTTGAGAAGCTGACCTTTGTAAGGTCGAGATGTTACACCCTTGAATGAATTGATTTCCTTATCGATCTCATTCTTATAGTTGTAGGGGATATAGAAGCTAGTGGTTTCGGAATCTGAGAACGAGGAAGATGACTCGTAGACCTCCTACCTCTCCCCAACCTTCTTCTGAAATGGGCCAGATCGCCAGGGCCATTGAGATGATGGCAGGTGCCATCCAGCAACAGAATGCGGCGATGGCGCAGAACCATCAAGCTACCATGCACCACTGGGAAACTGCTCGGTCGGCAGATACGAATTCGCCCGTCGGTCAGCCTCAGGAACGGATGGGACTGGCCGAGTTCATGAGACACAACCCACCCAAGTTCTGTGGGAATGCTACCCCTGATCAAGCAGATCAGTGGGTCAGAGAAATGGAGAAAATCTTTAGGGCGACCTCCTGCCCTGAAGGGAAGAAGTTGTTGTTCGCCACTTACCTGCTATCTGGAGAAACAGAGTTTTGGTGGATGGGAGCTCAGCAGATGATGGAGGCTCGAGGGGATGTGCTGGATTGGGAGAGCTTCAGGGTGAGGTTCTTGGAGAAATACTTCCCAGACAGCGCAAAGTTTGCGCGGGAAGCAGAGTTCTTAAAGTTGGAGCAGGGGGAGATGTCGGTGAACGCCTATGCTGCTCGGTTTGAGTACCTTGCCCGATTCTACACTCAGGTGACCTCCGAGGCTTGGAGGTGCAGGAAGTTTGAGGAGGGGCTGAAGCATGGGCTGAAGAGGACGATAGCCCCGATGTGCATCAGGGAATTTCACGCCTTAGTGGAGAAGGCGAAATTGGTGGAGACTCTGGAGAAGGGTGAGTCTCGGGTGATCAGGTCACACCCAGGGGGTTCTTCCAGTGGGAAGACGAGGATGCAGCAACAGCAGGAGCCTTATGCGAGACCTCCACAGCATAGGGTAGGAGCAGCACCGCCCCAGTTTCAGCAACAGCAACCCTGGAAACCCAAATGTTTCCATTGCGGTGGACCACACACGCCCAATGTGTGCCCCAAGAAGACTTCGGAGAGAAGGTGTTTTGCATGCCAAAGGGTGGGACACGTTGCTAGAGATTGTCCTACCCACAATAGGATGACCCAGCCCAGTGGTTCTCAGCAGTTGAGGAACGAAGGCAGCAGACCTCAGGCAACAGGGAGAGTGTTTGCCATGGCAGGAGCTGAGGCGTCCCAGTCAGGTAATTTGGTGTAAGATTGCTTGTTTTATATCTGGTAGAAGTATAAGAGTCTTGTATGATTCTGGAGCGACACACTCCTTTGTGTCAAGTCAGTGTAGCCGAGCTGGGCCTTCTAGTGAAGGAGTTAACCTTTCGAACTATTGGTCTCTACACCTGCGTCAGGACAGGTGTTGACCTCTACAGTTGTCCCGAATGTCCAGTGATAGTAGAGGGACGCAGATTCAAAGTGAATTTGATCTGTCTACCTCTGCAGGATCTGGATGTTATCCTGTGAATGGATTGGCTGTCTGCCGATCACGCTCCCATAGATTGCGGTAGGCGGAAAGTGGCGTTTCCAATCTCCAAGAGCCAGATGTGAGATCTGCTCGGCATGGGCGATCAGAGTTGGAAGAAGGGGCGAGGTGTTTCGTGATGGTAGCTCGGTTGGAAGTGAAGAACGAAGAGGACGTAAGTAGGATTCATGTGGTGAAAGATTTGATGGATGTATTTCCAGATGAAGTACATGAGTTACCTCCTAAGAGAGAAGTGGAATTCTCTATTGATTTGGTACCTGGAGCTGGACCAGCGTCAATGGCACCTTGCAGGATGACTCCAGCCGAGTTGGTGGAATTGAAGAAGCAAGTGGAAGAGCTGTTAGAGCAGAGCATTTCATCAAGCCCAGTGTATCTCCATGAGGTACTCCAGTGCTGGTAATTCCAGAGGACGGAAGACCTTTTGACGTCTACTATGGTGCTTCACATCAAGGTTTGAGATGTGTTTTGGATGCAAGAGAAGAGAATGGTTGCATATGCTTCAAGGCAACTCAAAGTTCATGAGAGAAATTATTCTACTTATGATTTAGAATCGGCAGTGGTAGTGGTGTTATGGAGATTTGAAACCAGTGATAGTATGAAGCTTTGTATGGGAGGAAATGCAGAACTCCCTTATTGTTGGAACCAGGAGGGCGAACCAGTTTTAATTGAACAACTAGGGGAGCCTAATCTGAAGCGTGTTGTGAGAGTTCTAGGCGCCGAGCAAGCTAAGGGCTTGGTAATGGGTAAAGATGGGATATTAAGGTTAAGGGCAGAATTTGCATACCAGTAAATGAATAATTTAAGGGATAACAGAAAATTTAACTTTGCTCTTCTGGCGAAATGGAAATGGTGGATGATGAGTGATGAGAAAGGGAAATGGAAAGATATTCTTGTATCCAAATATGACTCGGAACTTGGGAGAAGCCGAGCTCATTTGAAATATCAATCGTGGTGGTGAAGAGACGTATGTAAGGTGTTCCTTCAGGGAGCGTGAGAACTAGCTCAGCAGTTGGGATGTACAATGGAATTTGATGAAGTATTGGAGTAGTAAGAGTTGGTTCAGCAGAGAACCGAGAAGGTGAAGCTGATACAAGGCAGGATGAAAGCTTCTCAAAGTGGTGTGGGATGAGAGATCGGGTGATTCCACTTGGGAGTTAGGAGAAACCATGAGAAAGGACTATCCACATCTCTTTCCTTGTAATTCAATTTTCGAGGACGAAAATTTTTGTTGTTAGGGAGATTGTAAGAACCTAGAAAATTATATTGGAATAAAAGTGATATATTTTGGATGAATTCTAAGTATATTCTTATTTAAAATATAAAGGAAGGGAAGTATAGCTTAGAAGTCTACGAGATCGCCGAAATTGAAAGAGTAGGCGATCTCCGACTTCTCTGGCACATGATCGCCTGTCGCTTTGATTTCACCTAAACGCCAATCGCCTGTAGTGTACCTAGTCGCCTGTCGCCTAGAGTACACATGATCGCCGAAACTACACTTAGTGTGTAGTCAAGATGTTGGATCAACCATAGTGGGTTCCCAAAAGCCACGTGCGTCAAGGTGTGGGTTAAGCCTTAGACACGCGAGGCATGCGGACATCGCCGGGGCGCGAGGCATGCGGGCATCGCCGGGGCGCGAGGCATGCGGGCATCGCCAGGACGCGAGGCATGCGGGCATCGCCGGGGCGCGAGGCATGCGGGCATCGCCAGGGCGCGAGGCATGCGGGCATCGCCAGGGCGCGAGGCATGCGGGCATCGCCAGGGCGCGGGGCATGCGGGCATCGCCAGGGCGCGGGGCATGCGGGCATCGCCAAAGAGAGACATCGGTCGTCTTCCAGAGAGAGACATCGGTCGTCCTCCAGGATGAGTCATCGGTGGAGAGTCTTCACGCAAGAGGTCATCGGTGGAAGGTTATCGCGCGATGTCGAGTTGTACGTAGAGAAGGTGGGACCCAGACTCCCAACATGAGACGCGCAGCACGCGCGACACGTAGACAAAAAGTGTTGGTTGAGAACAGTGACATCAGAATGTTGGCATGCACAAGAGACAACAGTGGTCGTACTGTTCAGAGCAGTGGTTGGCATGCACCAGAGACAACAGTGGTCGTACTGTTCAGAGCAGTGGTTGGCATGCACAAGAGACAACAGTGGTCGTACTGTTCAGAGAAAGGTACACTCAGACTTCCCTGCAGAGTGGGTGGTGGCAGCTGCTTTTGTGGACAAGTTGGTTTAAGAGGCAAGAACCCACTTCTGAGAGGAGGAAAAACGTTGCAGTTATCCAAAGAGCGAAAAAGTGAGTTACCTTCCTTCTCCTCCATTTCTCTCCTTCGCGCTGCGATTCAAGCACCTTCGAGCAAAAAGCAAGACGAGCGACGACTGCCATAGAGCACCTGGGAAGGTTCTCTGCAAGTCTACCGATCAGAAAGCTTAGGCTGAGTTCGGGCATCCGTGAGTTCGGTGGATTAAAGCTTGAAGAGAGAGTTTCACGCTAGTCCAGGTAAGGGAAGCTAGTCTTTTTCCAACGATAACTGGATATTTGATGTTTGTGATGATAGGGCGACGTGGTCGCCGGTTTTACTTCGCTTTCACGGTGTTTGATGTTGAAATGTGAGATGTTTACGATAACAGTTCTGTTTGGATGTTGGGGGCGACGTGGTCGCCGGTTTTAAAAATGTTCTTGTTTAAAAACCCAGTTTTGTTCGTGATCGCCGGTCTCTGGAGGTGATCGCCGGTTTTTCATCTGTGATTGAAATATCCCCCGTTTTATGCTGTTTCAAAAGTGTTTGAGATTCTAAATGTGGTTTTCGAAAATCTGAACCTTGGTATGAGTTTTGCTGTGATTGGAATCGTTCATTGAAGTGTTATGTGATGTGTTGAATGTTGTGATTGTGGATCGAGGCATAGTATTTTCAGGAAAGAAAATACCGTGTAAGATTGTGTAGGATGTGCATTGATCGGTGATGTCTATAATGGGATATCCAGACTCTCCTGATATAATGGAATCAAATAGATGAAGTAATTCAGGCGTTGAGAGTCGATGGAGGTTCATACGTATGGGTGTCTCGTGTGAAACAGAACGAGTTCGGCCTGTGGTATGGATTAACCTTGTCATACGTGAGAAATGATATTGAGATTGGGTGATGCGCATGGCTGAGGGCACTTTCCAGCCTTTTGTATGACAGGTGCAAATCCCTGAGTCAGTCAATGCACGTGTTTTTCCGGAAATAGTGGTCAAGTGTCTTGTGTGATGAGTCAGTGGAAAGTCTGACGTGAAGTATTGAGAAATTGAATTGTTAGACACTTGATTGCTGATGTGAATTGAAAGACTCTTGGATTGATTTGTGAAATATGTGATTACCTGATGGTTTTGTGGAAAATGAGAAAGTTGATGGTTTTATGTGGATGTCTTAAATTGGTTTCATGATTGGTTTTTAAGTTCATATTCAAACTCTCTTTTAAATGTCTAGCTTACCCTGTATTTTGGTTCTGTGGCTGTTTTCTTAAAACCTGTGATGATCGTGTATTTTACACGGGAGCAGATGATCTTACAGGAAGAAGAGCTCCTCAGTGATCGCCGGAAGGAGATCGCCCCTTTATGTTGGGAGATCGCCTGTTTTGTTTCTGTTGGGCGATCACCCCCTTTTCCTGTTCTCTGTCAGGAGATCGCCTTTTATGTTAGGAGATCGCCTCTTTATGTTGGGAGATCGCCTGTCGGGTTGTATTTTTGCTGTAATTCGTTTTAAGTTATGGAAAAATTGACGGTTTATGTATTAAACTCCCTGCGAGGAAAAACCTTATGACATATATATAATTATGTTCATTTCAATATTTTGTTTTATCTTTATCTTCATTATTTATTTGTGAAACGTTTTGGCGGGATGTTACAAGTTCATGCGACACAACCCACCCAAGTTCAGTGGGAATGCTACCCCTGATCAGGCAGATCAGTGGGTCAGAGAGTTGGAGAAAATCTTTAGGGCGACCTCCTGCCCTGAAGAGAAGAAACTGTTGTTTGCCACCTATCTACTAACTGGAGAAGCTGAGTTCTGGTGGATGGGAGCTCAGCAGATGATGGAGGCCCGAGAGGATGTATTGGATTGGGAGAGCTTCAGGGTGAGGTTCTTGGAGAAATACTTCCCAGACAGCGCCAAGTTTGCGAGGGAAGCTGAGTTCCTAAAGTTGGAGCAGGGGGATATGTCAGTAAACGCCTATGCTGCTCGGTTTGAGTACCTCGCCCGGTTCTATACCCAGGCGACCTCCGAGGCTTGGAGGTGCAAGAAGTTTGAGGAGGGGCTGAAGCATGGGCTGAAGAGGACTATAGCCCCGATGTGCATCAGGGAATTTCACGCCTTAGTAGAGAAGGCGAAGATGGTGGAGACCCTGGAAAAGGGTGATTCTCGGGTGATCAGGTCACACCCAGGGGGTTCTTCCAGTGGGAAGACAAGGATGCAGCAACAGCAGTCTGAGCCTTATGCGAGACCTCCACAGCATAGGGTAGCAGCGGCACCGCCCCAGTTTCAGCAGCAGCAACCCTGGAAACCAAAATGTTCCCTTTGTGGTGGACCACACATGTCCAATGTATGCCCCAAGAAGACTTCGGGGAGAAGGTGTTTTGCATGCCAACGGGTGGGACACGTTGCTAGAGATTGTCCTACCCAGTATAGGATGACTCAACCCAGTGGTTCCCAACAGTTGAGGGATGAAGGCAGCAGACCTCAGGCAACAGGGAGAGTGTTTGCCATGGCAGGAGCTGAGGCGTCCCAGTCAGGTAATTTGGGGTAAGATGCTTGTTTTATAGCTGGTAGAAGTATAAGAGTCTTGTATGATTCTGGAGCGACACACTCCTTTGTGTCAGGTCGGTGTATAGCCGAGCTGGGCCTTCTAGTGAAGGAGTTACCTTTCGAACTGTTGGTCTCTACACCTGTGTCAGGGCAGGTGTTGACCTCTACAGTTACCCCGAATGTCCAGTGATAGTTGAGGGACGCAGATTCAAAGTGAATTTGATCTGTCTACCTCTGCAGGATCTGGATGTTACCCTGAGAAGGGATTGGCTATCTGCCAATCACGTTCTCATAGACTGCAGTAGGCAGAAAGTGATGTTTCCCGATCTCCAAGAGCCAGATGTGATATCTGCTCAGCATGGGTGGTCGGAGTTGGAAGAAGGGCGAGGTGTTTCGTGATGATTAGCTCGGTTGGAAGTGAAGAATGAAGGGGACGTAAACAGGATACATGTAGTGAAAGACTTCACGGATGTATTTCCAGATGAAGTACCTGGGTTACCTCCTAAGAGAGAAGTGGAATTCTCTATTGATTTGGTACCTGGAGCGGGACCAGTGTCAATGGCACCTTTCAGGATGGCTCCAGCCGATGACATGGAATTGGCGATCTGGAGGCACTTTTTATATGGAGCTCGGTTCCAGGTGTTCAGTGACCATAAAAGCTTGAATTACCTGTTCGATCAGAAGGAACTAAACATGAGACAAAGAATGTGGATGGAGTTTCTAAAGGACTACGATTTTCAACTCATGTATCATCCAGGGAAGGCCAATGTAGTGGCAGACGCTTTGAGTGGAAAATCAATACAAGTAGCCACCATGATGATGGAAGAGCAGAAACTGATCGAGCAGTTCAGAGACTTAAACCTTGGGGTAGAATTTCATGCAAATCACATTAGTTGTAGTAAGCTGGCTATGACTAATGACTTCGTTGGAAAGATCAAGGATAAGCAGTTGGAGGACCCTAGTCTGAGGCGGACTGTGGAGTCACTAGGGACCGACCAGGCTAGAGGCTTTGTGATGGGCGATGATGAGATCTTGAGGTTTAAACGCAGAATGAGAGCGTCTCAAAGCCGACAGAAGTTCTATGCGGATCAGAGGAGAAGACCTTTGGAGTTTGCTGCTGGAGACCATGTGTTTATGAGAGTGACACCAACCAAGGGTGTAGGACGAGCTATCAGATCAAAGAAGCTGTCTCCTAAGTTGTTGGACCATACCAGATCTTGAGGAAGATAGGTCCTGTAGCGTAAGAGATCGCCCTACTTCCCCTTTTGGCGAATCTGCATAATGTCCTTCACGTACCACAACTGAGGAAGTACATGGCAGACCCGAATCACGTGCTGGAAGTGGACGATGTGCAGATCAGGGATGAATTGTCGTTTGAAGCGAAACCAGTTAGGATTGACGATCAGCAAAGTAAACAGCTCAGAGGTATGACCATCAACATGGTGAAAGTGGTGTGGGATGAGAGATCGGGTGATTCAACTTGGGAGTTGGAAGAACCCATGAGAGAGGCTTACCCATACCTCTTTTCCTTGTAATTCAATTTTCGGGGACGAAAATTTTTCTTGATGGGGAGAATGTAAGGACCTGTAAAATTAAATTGGAATAAAAGGGTATATTTTAAATGAATTCTAGGTATGTTTTTATTTAAAATATAAAGGAAGGGAGGTATAGCTTAAAAGTCTACGAGATCGCCGTAATTGAAAGAGTAGGCGATCTCCGACTTCTCTGGCACATGATCGCCTGTCGCCTTGATTGCACCTGAACGCCAATCGCCTGTAGTGTACCTAGTCGCCTGTCGCCTAGAGTACACATGATCGCCGAAACTACACTTAGTGTGTAGTCAAGATGTTGGATTAACCATAGTGGGTTCCCAAAAACCTCGTGCATCGAGGTGTGGGTTAAGCCTTAGACACGCTGTACATGCGAAGCTCTATGCTTGAGTATAGGAGATCGTCCTTAGTGTTGCATGCATGGGCGCACGAGGGCAAGTGCCAATCTACCCTTGGAATGTGAAGCTACCGACGTCACCGAGTCATGTGGAGATGATACCTTGGACGTAACATAGTGGGATGAAGAACCTTCAGGAAGGCGTGGCTCGGGCATCGCCAGGGCGCGAGAGGCATGCGGACATCGCCAGGGCGCGAGAGGCATGCGGGCATCGCCAGGGCGCGAGAGGCATGCGGACATCGCCAGGGCGCGAGAGGCATGCGGACATCGCCAGGGCGCGAGGCATGCGGGCATCGCCGGGGCGCGAGGCATGCGGGCATCGCCGGGGCGCGAGGCATACGGTCATCGCCAGGGCGCGAGGCATGCAGACGTCGTCAGGGCGCGAGGCATGCAGACGTCGTCAGGGCGCGAGGCATACGGGCATCGCCAAAGAGAGACATCGGTCGTCTTCCAGAGAGAGACATCGGTCGTCCTCCAGGATGAGTCATCGGTGGATAGCCTTCGCGCGGAAGGTCATCGGTGGAGAGTCTTCGCGCGAGAGGACATCGGTGGGGAGTCTTCGCGCAAGAGGTCATCGGTGGAAGGTTATCGCGCGATGTCGAGTTGCACGTAGAGAAGGTGGGACCCAGACTCTCAGCATGGAACGTCCTGCACGTTCGCCACGTAGACAAAAAGGGTGGTTCAGAATAGTGACCTCAGAGTGTCAGCCTGCGCAGAGGCACGCTTAGTAGTACTGTTCAGTGCAGCAGACACGCAACTTCCCTGCAGAGTGGTTGGTGGCAGCAGCTTTTGTGGGCAAGTTAGTTTAAGATGCAAAAACCCACTTCTGAGAGGAAAAAGGAACGTTGCAGTTGTTCAAGAGCGAAAGAGTGAGCTACCTCCTTTCTCCTCCATTTCTCTCCTTCGCGCTGCGATTCAGGCACCTTCAAGCACCAGTACGACGAGAAACGACGACTGCCATTAGAGCACCTGAGGAGTTCTCTGCAAGTCTACCGATCAGAACGCTTAGGCTGAGTTCGGGCATCCGTGAGTTCGGTGGATTAGAACTTGAAGAGAGAGTTTCACGCTAGTCCAGGTAAGGGAAGCTAGCCTTTTCCAACGAAACGCTATGTTTGCTGATTGAGATGTGGGGTGACGCGGTCGCTGGTTTTCTTTCTTTTTCACGGTGTTTTGATGTTGAAATGTGTGATGTTTACGATAATAGTTCTGATTTTGCTGATGGGGCGACGTGGTCGCCGGTTTTGTTTTCTGTTCTGGCATGAATCTCTGTTTTGTCGGGATCGCCTGCTTTTCTGGGCGTGATCGCCGGTTTTGGAAATGTTGATTTCGAACTCCCCTGTTTTAATGTTTTTGAACTGTTTGAGATTGTGTGATGCTGAGAGTTGATGGAGGTTCATACGTATGGGCGTCTCGTGTGAAAAAGAACGAGCTCCACCTGTTGTATGGATTAACCCTGTCATTCTGTGAGAATGATAATATTGAGATTGTGTGATGCTGAGAGTTGATGGAGGTTCATACGTATGGGCGTCTCGTGTGAAAAAGAACGAGCTCCACCTGTTGTATGGATTAACCCTGTCATACTGTGATAATGATGATTTTGAGATTGTGTGATGCTGAGAGTTGATGGAGGTTCATACGTATGGGCGTCTCGTGTGAAAAAGAACGAGCTCCACCTGTTGTATGGATTAACCCTGTCATACTGTGATAATGATGATTTTGAGATTGTGTGATGCTGAGAGTTGATGGAGGTTCATACGTATGGGCGTCTCGTGTGAAAAAGAACGAGCTCCACCTGTTGTATGGATTAATCCTGTAATTCTGCGAGAATGATATGATAATATGAGATTGTTGATGTTGAAATTGATATGAATCATAGATATTGCGAAGTTTTATTGCTTTCTATTGATTTAAAGTTATTAAAACATCTAGCTTACCCTTTTATCTGGTATTGTGATTGTTTTCTTAAACCTGTGATGATCGTGTATTTTTACACGGGAGCAGACGAGGTTCCAGGAAGTAGGGCTCCTCTGTGAGTGGTCGCCGGATGGAGATCGCCTGTTTCTGTTCTTGCCGGGCGATCACCCTTTATCTGTTTTCTGTTAGGAGATCGCCGTTTCTGTTAGCAGATCGGCTGTTTGTATTATTTTGCAATTTTTATGTTTAAGTTTTGGAAAACGACCGTTTTGTATCAAACTCCCTGCGAGGAGAAACTCCTTTATATATATACAATTATGTTTATTTCAATATAATTGTTTTACCGTTATTTCATATTGTGAAAAGAAAAAAAAAAGGCGGGATGTTACAAAAAGCGGCTACAATCAAATCCGTATCAAACCGGGTGATGAATGGAAGACGGCTTTTAAGACCAACTTTGGTCTATATGAGTGGTTAGTTATGCCCTTTGGTTTAGCTAATGCACCAAGTACCTTCATGCGCCTGATGCATCATGTTCTTAGGCCATTCATTGGTAAGTTTGTTGTTGTTTACTTTGATGACATTCTCATTTATAGCTTATCTTTGGATGAACATAGGTTGCATGTTAGGCAAGTTTTAGAAACCCTTAGGAAGGAACATTTGTATGCTAATATTGCTAAATGTATGTTTGCTCTTGATCATATAGAATTCCTAGGGTTTGTTGTAAGTTGCAAAGGGGTCCATGTGGACAAAACAAAGGTGATGGCCATTCAAAATTGGCCTACACCGAAATCTTTGAATGAGGTCCGAAGTTTTCATGGACTTGCTTCTTTCTATAGAAGATTTATCCTAAACTTTGGTACCATTGCCGCACCACTCAATGACATAGTGAAAAAGGATGTGGTCTTTCAATGGGGAGAAGCACAACAAAAAGCTTTTGACACTTTGAAAGAAAAATTGACTAATGCTCCCATCTTGGCCCTTCCTAATTTCACTAAGACTTTTGAGATTGAGTATGATGCTTCTAGCATAGGTATTGGGGTTGTTCTCCTTTAAGAGGGCCACCCCATAGCCTATTTTAGTGAGAAATTGAAAAGAAGTTGTTCTTGCTAGTTGACTCTCCTGTCGGTTGACTCTACGACACTCACACGCCTCCTTCCTCACCTTGATATGTGCTTGATTCTTGCGAAACAATCTGCACCTGCAAAAGAGAAAGGAGCGCCCTAGAGGCCATTTGCACTCCGACGCTCAAGTCAAGATGGGGCAAAAAACACCAAGTGTATTGAGTCTCTCTGTGTTTAGGTTTAGAAACTGCGTACCTTTGTGAAGTATTTCACTTTCCCTTATATAGTCTAGGGTTTACTGCGCCGCTAGCCCTAATTAGGGTTCACTGCGCTGCTAGCTATATTCAGGGTTTACTGGAATACCCTCGCGCCGCTATCACCCAGTCTTAGGGTAATCTAGCACATAAGGTTTCCTTTTCTGGAGTGCAAACTCTAACAGGGTGACCACCTGGGTGCCTCCTCGTGCACCTAGTCTTTGGGGCCACCTGTTCTGGGAGTGCCTTCACTATTCACGTGCCATGCATGTAGCCTTTACCGAGAAAACCCTAGTTCTGATGAGTACTCGTGATGGAGAGAGGCCAAGCTCACCCCACCATGAAAGCCAAGGGCCAAGACTAGACCGTCTAGAACAACATGGAGAGCGTCTAGCACAAGACAAGGGGGAGCTACATGAGGAGCGTCTAGGAGGGAGCCTAGACCGTCTAGGACCTCTCACAAGGTCCATGGCCAAGCACATTCACGCCCAAATAAGTCAAGCCACGGATGGGAGGGAGAAGACCTTGTACATGCTACTTGGAGGCCCATTAGGGGTAGCTTAGTAGAATAGTGTAGTGTAGAAAGCAAAACTTGCTCACTTAGGGGTGTGCTATCAAAAAGGTGCCCTTAGCAATAGAAGGAGGGGTGTGCTAGCAAATAGGTGCCTTTAGCAAAAGAAGGAGGGGTGTACTATCAAATGTTGCATTTTTGACCTATCTTCTAGAATATTAGGATGATGGTGTGGTTTGACTAAAGTCAATACCCTAGGCAGCCCCACTTTTTGTATTTCCATCCCTACCCTTTAAGCTTGCTCACCAAGGCTCCTAAATCTATAAATAAGGAGGCCTACCTCATGTATTTTCAAGATTAATTTGAGTAAAGTTGTGCTGCCAAATTTGTGCCATACTTACTCCCTTGCCTAAATCTCTTGATTTATGGTTTTAATCTTCACTCCTTCACCACCAAAGAGAGCTGGCCAAACCTCTCTCATTTTCATACACATCATGCACCTTCAAGATCACCATCACTCCTAGGAGGGTCTTGCTCATTTAAACCATTGCTTCCGCACCATCTTCAACATCCAAGGAGAGCTCAACATGTGAAGGCCATCATTTGGTATCATGAGCATGGGGTTCTTCAAAGATGAGTAGTTCTTGGTCCTTTTTCATTTTGAGTTCTTCTTTAATCCTTGTTGTTCATCTTTGTTTTCCATACTTGTCTTGCTGTTTTTTTAATTTTTAATTTGCATTGGTGTGCTGTTTGGAAATTCCAATTGGTGCATCTTGTTCAATTGTTCTTGAGCAATCTTTGTGCAATTTTTGGTAGGATTCCATACACATTTGTGTTGCTGTTTTTATTTTTAGGTATTTGAGTCTTGCTTGTTTTTATTTTCTTTTGGGTCATATGATGCTTTGAGTCTTTTTATTTTATGAATCCATATGTTTTGTCTAAGTCATGTGTTTCCAAATTTGTCATCAAAATCTTAGTGGTACTTGTTCTTGATGATTTGGTTTCTTGCTTTATTTTGGGTCCAGTTTTTATTTTGCTGTTTTGGATGATCTTTTGGTGCATTTTTCTTTTAGTTTGAGTTCATATTTGGGTGTTAGATCCACGCAAATTCCTATATCTTCACTCCATTGTGTTCTTGAAAAATTTTCTTTGCTGTTTTTGGTTCCAGCTTTAGGATCCCCTGTTTTCACTGCAACTGGCCTGGCTGTTATTATGTGTTAAAATTAAATACGTCACAAGAAATTTATGAGCCTCTGGATTTGAGTCACTTGAGATCTTAGCAAAAGAATACAAAAAGAATCAGGTCAAAAAAACAAATAGAAAAAACATGATAAATCATACAAAAAAAGTGTGCAATCTGTTGTTCCAGCTGGCGGAAAATGAGCACTGGTAGTAAAAAATTTATCAAAATTAATTGGTGCATGCGTTTGGCGTGAAACCAACTCCAAAAGTTTGTTAAGATCTTGACCTAATTGTGTCTCAAATTTCAAAAGCAAAGTCAGAATATCCAGCTCAGTACACACGTTTTAAGTGACGCTTTTTGTGCCAGGGAAACTTTTTCAGTAGTGCTGTTTTGGTTTTTCAAATCAATTCTAGTACCATTCTAGGATTCCTTTTGTGTGCCCACTTTATTTGTGTACCTTTTATTTGCTTGTCACATTTTATTGCAACTCTTCCTAGTTGTGTCACATTATAACTCCATTTGTGTGGTCCTATTTTTTGCAATTAATTTGTTTCTTGCTTTAATCCTTTGGCCTCTAAATTTGGTGCTGGAATTGTTTCTCAATTGGTGCCTATTTGAGTAGAAATTTAACTTGAGTGAGGTCTAGCTTGTGTGATAGGTGCTGGATTGGAGAATTAATTTCCTAATTCTAAGAGGAGCCAAAGCAAGGGCAGCAAACAAATATTACCCCAAAAAAAAAAAAAAACACCACAAACACTTGGAGGGCCCAACAAAGAAAAAGACAACCAAGGGAGTGCCAATAGCAAAACAAGGATCAACAAAAGGGGGTTTTCTTAATCTTCTTTGCAACTTAACCTTTTTAATTACTTCTTTAATTACGTGATTAGACGGTGAGTGTGTCTTCAAGGGCTCCAAGTGTCCAAGAAGCCTCACCTAGGGCCGACTAGTATAGACTTTAATTGGTTTAGCATGTGTTAATTGTTTTTAATTGTTTTCCTTGCTTAATTAATTACGTTTGCTAATTGTCTTTCCTTGTTTAAGTTTGTTAATTCTTTGCTTGGTTAATTAGCTAGTTTGCATTGTTTTCTTGCATCAAAAAGGATTTCTTCAACTTAATTGTGTTTTAAGTGGTTTACTAAGAGAAAACTTTGTTGAAGACATTGAGGAATAGTCTTTGGCTAAGGCAAGGCTTGGTATTTAAGTAGTCCATTGTGACTCACCTCCCTTACCTGGAAGACTACCTTCTTTGACTTCCCTAAATTTTCTCAAGGTAAAATACTTCTACACACAAAGCTTTAGTCATGTCTTCTTCTTCTCATTCTCCAAAGCCTATTGAAAATGAATTAAAATCTATGAAAACTCTTTTGGAAGAAGTTTCACAAGCCGTGCAAATGATTTCTTTTAGACAATTGGAGAATGAGTCTAAAATTAATGAGTTGACTAAAGCCCAAGAAGAGAAGTCACAAAAATCAAAAAAATCTCAAACTCATGCATCTCATTCACAAGTCCAAGAGTCTCTAGGGGAGGGAAGCCTTAGAATGTATGACTACTACCAACCACCCCCTAGAAGAAATAGGCAAAGGGAGCAAGAGGGCCCAAGGGAGGTTAGAGTAGACCTACCTCATTTCCATGGTAAGGAGAGTGTAGAAACCTACCTAGATTGGGAGATGAAAGTAGAGCAACTCTTTGCTTGCCATAGGGTGAGTGAAGAACGCAAGGTACCTCTAGCCACCCTTAGCTTCCAAGGGAACGCCATGTATTGGTGGACCTCTCTCGAAAGAGAAAGACGTCTTCATAGGGAACCTCCAATTGAATATTGGAATGACCTTAGGGGAGCCCTAAGACGTCGCCACATACCCTCATACTACCATAGGGAGTTGATGGACAAGCTCCAAAGACTCAGGCAAAACAATATGAGTGTTGAGGAGTATAGACAAAAAATGGAGCTCTACATGATGAGAGCCTCCATTAGAGAAGAGGAGCATATCACCATAGCTAGGTTCCTTAGTGGCCTCTCACTTGAGATAAGGGATAGAGTAGAACTCCTTCCATACCAAGACTTGAATGACTTGGTCCAACTTTGCATTAAAGTTGAGCAACAAAATTTGCGCAAAACTTCAAGTCTAAAGGTTGGATCCTACTCTAACCTCTATCCCAAGAGAGAATATAGAAGGGAGGGTAGTACATCAAAAGAAAAACCTAGGGAAACTACCAAACCCTTAGCCAAAGATGCCTCCACCCCACCCATCCGAGCTAGGGACGTTAAGTGCTTTAAGTGCCATGGAAGAGGGCATGTGCAAGCACAATGCCCAAACCAAAGGACTTTGTTTTTGAAAGGTGTCGATGAATACACTAGTGGCGAGGATGAGCCAAGTGAAAGAGAGGAAGGGGGAGAGGATGAGAGGGTAGATCCATTAGAGGGAGAATTGCTAATGATTAGGAGAACCCTCAACAATCATCCTAGTGCATCTATGGAGACACAAAGAGAGAACATCTTTCACACAAGATGTAAAGTTTTAGAAAATATATGTTCTCTCATTGTGGATAGTGGATCAAGCTACAATTGTTGTAGCTCTAGAATGATTGAAAAGCTCAATCTACAAGTAGTTCCTCATCCTAAGCCATACAAGTTGCAATGGATAAATGAGAATGGGGAACTAAGTGTAGATAAGCAAGTGGAAATCAAGTTTTCCATAGGGAACTACAAAGACAAGGTTTTATGTGATGTAGTGCCTATGGAAGCTTGCCATATTCTCTTAGGAAGACCATGGCAATTTGATAAAAAAACCTTGCATGATGGTCTTACTAATGAGATTTCCTTCACCCATAAGCATAAAAAGTTTGTACTTAGTCCTTTACCACATTCCCAAGTGGTGAAAGATCAAATACAAATGAAAGAAAAGAGGGATGAGGAAAAGAAAAAGAAAAGAGAGCTTGAAAAAGAAAAGGTCCTTAGGGATAGGAAGGAGAGGGAGAAGAGTGTTCCTTCCCCCAAGGTTGCTCAACAAGAGAAGCCTTGTGAAAACATCTTGGAAAATTTGCTTCTTGTTGAACAACCAAGCCTTGTCTTTTGTAAAGGAACACTTGCATGCACTGCCACAAGTAGTGAACTTATGAGTCTACCTCCTAAAGTAGAAAAACTTTTAAGTGAATTTGATGATGTATTCTCTAATGAGGGGCCCAATGGACTCCCTCACATTAGAGGTATAGAACACCAAATTGACTTGATTCTGGGGGCAAGCCTACCAAATAGGCCCGCCTATAGAACTAACCCCGAGGAGACCAAGGAGATAGAGTCACAAGTTCAAGACTTGTTGGAGAAGGGTTGGGTTCAAAAAAGCCTAAGCCCTTGTGCTGTACCTGTATTGTTGGTGCCCAAAAAAGATGGAAAATGGCGCATGTGTTGTGATTGTAGAGCAATCAACAACATCACCATCAAGTATAGGCATCCAATCCCAAGGCTTGATGACATGCTTGATGAATTGCATGGGTCCACCATGTTTTCCAAAATTGACCTTAAAAGTGGATATCACCAAATTAGAATTAAAGAAGGTGATGAGTGGAAAACTGCTTTTAAGACCAAATTTGGACTATATGAATGGTTAGTGATGCCTTTTGGACTCACTAATGCACCTAGCACTTTCATGAGGCTTATGAATCATGTCTTTAGGGATTGCATAGGTAAGTATGTAGTAGTCTATTTTGATGATATCTTAGTATATAGTCAAAGCCTAGAGTCCCACCTAAGTCACCTTAGGGAGGTTCTTTTAGTGCTTAGGAAAAATAGTTTGTTTGCCAAAATAAATGCACTTTTTGTGTAGATAGTGTAGTGTTTTTAGGTTTCATAGTCAACCAAAAGGGGGTGCATGTTGACCCCGAGAAAATCAAAGCCATCCAAGAGTGGCCCACTCCACAAAATGTAAGTGATGTAAGAAGTTTCCATGGGTTAGCTAGCTTTTATAGAAGGTTTGTGCCTAATTTTTCAAGTCTAGCTTCTCCTTTGAATGAACTTGTGAAAAAGAATGTTGCATTTTGTTGGAATGATAAGCATGAGCAAGCCTTCCAAAGGCTAAAAGCTCAACTCACCAATGCACCAATTCTAGCTCTCCCAAATTTTTCCAAAACTTTTGAGATAGAATGTGATGCATCGGGAGTAGGCATAGGTGCGGTATTATTGCAAGGTGGTCACCCCATTGCATATTTTAGTGAAAAACTCCATGGTGCCACCCTCAATTACCCCACCTATGACAAAGAGCTTTATGCTCTTGTGAGAGCCCTAAAGACTTGGGAACACTACCTTGTGACCAAAGAATTTGTAATCCATAGTGATCACGAGTCTTTAAAATATCTAAAGGGCCAACACAAGCTCAACAAGAGACATGCTAAATGGATGGAATTTCTTGAACAATTTCCTTATGTAATCAAGTACAAGAAAGGAAGCACCAATATAGTGGCCGATGCTCTTTCAAGACGGCACACACTCTTTTCAAAATTGGGTGCTCAAATTCTTGGATTTGATCACATAAGAGAGCTTTATCAAGATGATCAAGAATTTTCATCCATCTATGCCCAATGTCAACATAGAGCGCAAGGAGGTTACTATGTGTCCGAGGGATATCTTTTTAAAGAAGGAAAACTTTGCATTCCCCAAGGCACACATAGGAAACTCCTTGTCAAAGAATCACATGAGGGGGGACTCATGGGCCATTTTGGAGTTGATAAGACTCTAGACATTTTGAAAGTAAAATTTTGTTGGCCACACATGAGGAAAGATGTCCAAAGACATTGTTCTAGATGCATAGCATGTTTGAAAGCAAAATCTAGAGCAATGCCTCATGGACTCTACACTCCCTTGCCGATTGCAAATGCTCCTTGGGAAGACATTAGCATGGATTTCATTTTAGGACTCCCTAGGACTGCAAGAGGCCATGACTCTATCTTTGTGGTAGTGGACCGTTTTAGCAAAATGTCCCATTTTATTCCATGCCACAAGGTAGATGATGCTCAAAATATTTCTAGGCTCTTCTTTAGAGAAGTGGTGAGACTCCATGGTATACCTAGAAGTATAGTGTCCGATAGAGATCCCAAGTTTATAAGCCACTTTTGGAAAACTCTTTGGAGTAAACTTGGAACAAGACTACAATTTTCCACTTCTTGTCATCCTCAAACGGATGGTCAAACCGAAGTAGTCAATAGATCTCTAGGAACTATGCTTAGGGCTATCATGAAGGGAAACCACAAGTCTTGGGATGAGCACCTTCCCCACATTGAGTTTGCTTATAATAGAGTAGTCCACAAGACTACTAATGCTTCTCCTTTTGAAGTAGTATATGGATTTAATCCTCTCACACCTATGGACTTGTTATCCCTTCCTAATCCACAAGATTTTGTGCATAAGGAAGGAGCAATCAAGGCCGATTTTGTTAAGAAAATTCATGAGAAGGTTAAACTTCAAATACAACAACAAAATGAGAAGTATGCAAAATACCACAATAAGGGGAAGAGGGAAATGATTTTTGAGGAAGGAGACTTAGTTTGGCTTCATCTTCGAAAAGATAGATTTCCCACTCAAAGGAAGTCCAAACTAAGTCCCCGAGGAGATGGACCCTTTCAAGTCCTCAAGAGAGTCAACAACAATGCATACAAGTTGGACCTACCTCTTGAATATGGAGTGCATGACACATTTAATGTAATTGACCTATCTCCATTTGTAGGTACCAATGAAGACTTGGATTTGAGGACAAATCCTTTCCAAGGGGGAGGGGATGATGGAGAGAGGCCAAGCTCACCCCACCATGAAAGCCAAGGGCCAAGACTAGACCGTCTAGAACAACATGGCGAGCGTCTAGCACAAGACAAGGGGGAGCTACATGAGGAGCGTCTAGGAGGGAGCCTAGACCGTCTAGGACCTCTCACAAGGTCCATGGCCAAGCACATTCACGCCCAAATAAGTCAAGCCACGGATGGGAGGGAGAAGACCTTGTACATGCTACTTGGAGGCCCATTAGGGGTAGCTTAGTAGAATAGTGTAGTGTAGAAAGCAAAACTTGCTCACTTAGGGGTGTGCTATCAAAAAGGTGCCCTTAGCAATAGAAGGAGGGGTGTGCTAGCAAATAGGTGCCTTTAGCAAAAGAAGGAGGGGTGTACTATCAAATGTTGCATTTTTGACCTATCTTCTAGAATATTAGGATGATGGTGTGGTTTGACTAAAGTCAATACCCTAGGCAGCCCCACTTTTTGTATTTCCATCCCTACCCTTTAAGCTTGCTCACCAAGGCTCCTAAATCTATAAATAAGGAGGCCTACCTCATGTATTTTCAAGATTAATTTGAGTAAAGTTGTGCTGCCAAATTTGTGCCATACTTACTCCCTTGCCTAAATCTCTTGATTTATGGTTTTAATCTTCACTCCTTCACCACCAAAGAGAGCTGGCCAAACCTCTCTCATTTTCATACACATCATGCACCTTCAAGATCACCATCACTCCTAGGAGGGTCTTGTTCATTTAAACCATTGCTTCCGCACCATCTTCAACATCCAAGGAGAGCTCAACATGTGAAGGCCATCAACTCGACCCCTCAGGACTCTGCACCTAACTGTGCTCTCCCTGCTACCCGCATAGGCTCTATGTGATTCAGGCCTCTCCCTACCTTTGGGTATTTAACTGGTCATTGGCCCACTCTGGGAACCAATCTTAGCTGTTCTGGTTACGTTGTTCAAATCACCCAAGACCGATGTCATCTCGTCACACTCTGTTGCCGAGGACTGATCACCCTGCGGAGTGACGAGGACACATTAGTCCCTTCTGGTGATCATCACAGCGATGACTAATCACCCTTTCTCTGTGGGGACACGCTGATGACTAATCACCCTTCTGTCTGGGGACATGCTGATGACTAATCACCCGTAATCAATACCACCTGCGGGGTCCATTCCACGTGGCTTTGGCCCATGCTGTGGGACCCAGCTGACGTGGTTCACCCTTTACTATCTGTTCTCGGTGTCCGAGGACTGGTCGGTACAGAAGTTGTAAGGACCTGGAAAATCTTATTGGAATAAAAGTGTCATATTTAAATGGATTCGAAGCATGTTGTATTTAAAATGAAAAGGAAAGAAAGTGTAGTTTAGAAGACTATGAGATCGCCTGGAACATGATCGCCGGTCGCCTACTACACATGATCGCCAGGGCGCGAGAGGCATGCGGACATCGCCAGGGCGCGAGAGGCATGCGGGCATCGCCAGGGCGCGAGGCATGCGAGCGTCGCCAAGAGGAGACCTCGGTCGGTCTCCAGGAGGAGGAGACCTCGGTCGGTCTCCAGGAGGAGGAGACCTCGGTCGGTCTCCAGGAGGAGGAGACATCGGTCGTTTTCCAGAGAGAGACATCGGTCGTCCTCCAGGATGGGTCATCGGTGGATTGTCATCGCGCGAGTGGTCATCGGCGAAAGGTTATCGCACGATGTCGTGTTTCATGCAGATGAAGTGGGGGCCCAGGGCCCAGCATGAACGTCTTGCATGCGCGACACGTAGTCAGTGGCTCCAGAGAGTTGGTACGGTAGTGCACAGTGTTTGTGTGCGCAAAGTCAACCACGCAACCTTACTGTCAGGTTTGTGCTTGAGTAAAGGAAAACTCACACGCTAGGTATCTCAGAGAGTAGGCTAGGGCGGCTACACAGCAGGCCTACGTCCTTAGCTTCAGAAGGCTCCTCTTAGGGAGTTTTGAAACGCAGTGGGAGATAAAAGGTGACAGAGTGAGTTCACCTTCATCTTTCTCTTTCTCTCCCTTGCACTGCGACTCAGTATTTCCCAGGCACCTTCAAGCAAAAGCAAGACGAGCGACGACTGCCATAGAGCTTTTGGGAAGGTTCTCTACAAGATTTACCTATTTGAACGCTTAGGCAGAGTTCGGACATCCTTTACGTTCGGCGGTTCAGAGCTTGAAGTGAGTTTCACGCTGATCCAGGTAAGGGAAGCTAGTCTTTTTCCAACGATAACTGGATATTGGATGTTTGTGATGATAGGGCGACGTGGTCGCCGGTTTTACTTCGCTTTCACAGTGTTTGATGTTGAAATGTGAGATGTTTACGATAACAGTTCTGTTTGGATGTTAAGGGCGACGAGGTCGCCGGTTTCAAAATGTTCTTGTTTAAAACCCAGTTTTGTTCGTGATCGCCGGTTTCTGGAGGTGATCGTCGGTTTTCATCTGTTATTGAAATATCCTCTGTTTTTGTGATTATTTGGAACTGTTTGAGATTTAAATGTGATATTCGAAAATCTGAACCTTGGCATGAGTTTTTTCTGTGACTGGAATCATTTGTTGAAATGTTATGTGATGTGTGAATGTGGGATCGAGGCATAGTATTTTCAGGAAAGGAAATACCGTGTAAGATCTGTGTAGGATGTGTATTGATCAGTGAGTGTCCTGGTGTAATGAGACGATCCTGACTCTACTGAAGTAATGAAATCACATAGAAGAAGTTACTCAGTTGTGGAGAGTCGAAGGAGGTCATACGTATGGGGGTCTCGTGTGAAACAGAACGAGTTCGGCCTGTAGTATGGATTTACCCTGTCATGCTGTGATAATGATGATATTGAGATTTGTGTAATGCGCATGGCTGAGGGCACTTTCCAGCCTTTTAGCATGACAGGTGCATGTCTCAGGACGCTAAGTTCAATGCACGTGTTTTCCGGAATAGTGGTCAAGTGTCTGGTGTGATGAGTCAGTGGAAAGTCTGACGCGTGAAATATTGAGAAATTGAATTGATAGACACTTGATTGCTGATGTGAATTGAGAGACTCTGGAATTGATTTGTGAGTTATGTGATTATCGAATGGTTTGGTGGAATATGAGAAAGTTGATGGTTTTATGTGGATGTCTTAAATTGATTTCATCTTGATTTTTTAGTTCATTTTGAAACTCTCTTTTAAATGTCTAGCTTACCCCTTTGCGTTTTGGTTCTGTGATTGTTTCTTAAAACCTGTGATGATCGTGTAATCTTTACACGGGAGCAGATGAATCTTGCAGGAAGAAGAGCCCCTCAGTGAGTGGTCGCCAGGAGGAGATCGCCCGTTTTGCTTCTGTTGGGCGATCACCCGTTTCCTGTTCTCTGATCGGAGATCGCCCTTTTGATAGGAGATCGCCCTTTTGTTAGGAGATCGCCTTTTTATGTTGGGAGATCGGTTGTTTGGTTGTTTTTGCTGTTTTTATGTTTAAGTTTTGGAAAATGACCGTTTTGTATTAAACTCCCTGCGAGGAGAACTCCTTTGTACATATATACAATTATGTTTATTTCAATATATTTGTTTTACCGTTATTTCATATTACGAAAATGCAAAAAAATGCGAAATGTATTTGGCGGGATGTTACATTAATGGTATCAGAGCAGTTCGTCCTTTGGATGACCTGAGGGCTGTGGATCCATTGTGTTTTCTTCTGCTCATGAAAACTTATTTGAGTTTTAAGTGACAACTATTGTGAAAGGTTTTCAAACGTTTTTGTATTGAACTTTTTGTGTGTGCTGTAGTGAATGTATGCCTAACTGAAGATCTTAGTATTTAGAATGAGAGGGTCTTGATAAGGTGGTGAGGGTGCACACTCATGACCGGATCGGGGTGATTCTCAATCTAAATTCCAGAGGTTTAATGTTTAGCATACTTTGAATTCTGGTGTGATCTATTTCATGTTATTGAGTGTTCTTGTAATTGATTGTGAGTGGCTGTGTGGATTGATGGTTGCACACCAGTAGCTGTTCTGGTGTTTTGCTTGAGGTTATAAGCTTTATGGTTCTGTAGATGGACTCAAATTCCTAAGGAATTTGAGAAGCTGACCTTGTAAGGTCGTGATGTTATTCCCCTTGAATGAATTGATTTCCTTATCGATTTCATTCTTGTAGTTGTAGGGAATATAGAAGTTAGTGGTTTCAGAATCTTAGAACGAAGAAGATGACTCGTAGACCTCCTACCCCTTCCCAACCTTCTTCTGAGATGGGCCAGATCGCCAGGGCCATTGAGATGATGGCAGGTGCCATCCAGCAACAGAATGCGGCGATGGCTCAGAACCATCAAGATACCATGCACCACTGGGAAGCTGCTCGGTCGGCTGATACGAATTCGCCCGTCGGTCAGCCTCAGGAACGGATGGGACTGGCCGAGTTCATGAGGCACAACCCACCCAAGTTCTGTGGGAATGCTACCCCTGATCAAGCAGATCAGTGGGTCAGGGAAATGGAGAAAATCTTTAGGGCGACCTCCTGCCCTGAAGAGAAGAAGTTGTTGTTCGCCACCTATCTGCTATCTGGTGAAGCAGAATTCTGGTGGATGGGAGCTCAGCAAATGATGGAGGCCAGAGAGGAGGTGTTGGACTGGGAGAGCTTCAGGGTGAGGTTCTTGGAGAAATACTTCCCTGACAGCGCAAAGTTTGCGAGGGAAGCTGAGTTCTTAAAGTTGGAGCAGGGGGAGACGTCTGTGAACGCCTATGCTGCTCGGTTTGAGTACCTCGCCAGATTTTGTACCCAGGCGACCTCCGAGGCTTGGAGGTGCAGGAAGTTTGAGGAGGGGCTGAAGCATGGGCTGAAGAGGACTATAGCCCCGATGTGCATCAGGGAATTTCACGCCTTAGTAGAGAAGGCGAAGATGGTGGAAACCCTGGAAAAGGGTGATTCTCGGGTGATCAGGTCACACCCAGGGGGTTCTTCCAGTGGGAAGACAAGGATGCAGCAACAACAGTTTGAGCCTTATGAGAGACCTCCACAGCATAGGGCAAGAGCAGCACCGCCCCAGCCTCAGCAGCAACCACCTTGGGAACCCAGATGTTTCACGTGCAAAAGGATGGGGCACATTTCTAGAAATTGCCCCAACAGAAAAGATATGAGTCAACTCAGGGGACCTCGGCGGTAGAGGAATGAAAGTAGCAGACCTCAGGCAACAGGGAGAGTGTTTGCCATGGCAGGAGCTGAGGCGTCCCAGTCAGGTATATTGGTATAAGATGTTTGTTTTATATCTAGTAGGGGTGTAGAAGCTTTGTTTGATCCTGAGCGACACACTCCTTTGTGTCAAGTCGGTGTAGCCGAGCTGGGCCTTATAGTGAAGGAGTTACCCTTCGAACTGTTGGTCTCTACACCTGTGTCAGGGCAGGTGGTGACCTCTACAGTTGCCCCGAATGTTCAGTGATAGTAGAGGGACGCAGATTCAAAGTGAATTTGATCTGTCTATCTCTGCAGGATCTGGATGTTATCCTGTGAATGGATTGGCTGTCTGCGGATCACGTTCCCATAGTTTGCGGTAGGCAGAAAGTGGTGTTTTCCGATCTCCAAGAGCCAGATGTGAGATCTGCTCGGCATGGGCGATCAGAGTCGGAAGAAGGGGCGAGGTGTTTCGTGATGGTAGCTCGGTTGGAAGTGAAGGATGAAGAGGACGTAAGCAGGATTCATGTGGTGAAAGATTGGATGGATGTATTTCCAGAAGAAGTACCTGGGTTACCTCCTAAGAGGGAAGTGGAATTCTCTATTGTTTTGGTACCCGGAGCTGGACCAGTGTCAATGGCACCTTGCAGGATGGCTCCAGCCGAGTTGGTAGAATTGAAGAAGCAAGTGGAAGAGCTGTTGGAGAAGCATTTCATCAAACCCAGCGTATCTCCATGAGGTACTCCAGTGCGGGTAATTCCAGAGGTCGGAAGACCTTTTGACGTCTACTGTGGTGCTTCACATCAAGGGTTGGGATGCGTTTTGGATGCAAGAGAAGAGAGTGGTTGCATATGCTTCAAGGCAACTCAAAGTTCATGAGAGATAATTATTCTACTTATGATTTAGAATCGGCAGTGGTAGTGGTTGATCTGGTTGGCTATCAGCAGTAGATGATGCCAGCAACAGTTGATTACGTAGATCGTTCAAAGGAGTCATGTGGTAGAGGGTGGCAAGTGAATCGGAGAGGCGATCGCCCAGAATGGTGATTGGTTGGGGTGGTTAAGGGACCAACACTTGCGGATCAGTATCAGGCGAGCGCCTGTAAGCTGAACCCGAGAAGTAAAGAAACACAGAGTAGCAATCGCCTATCGCCGTGTGTTAAGAATAGAACACGCCTATCGCCGGGAGAGAAAATCAGTACACGCCTATCGACCGTGTGTGGAGAATACGAGATCAGTGGTCAACAAGACGCCGAAAGGAGCACATAGCCTGATATTCAGATCGCCGGGGTTTTCACATCGCCGTACATTTGAGAAGATTAGTTCATCACGTTAAGGCTGCCAGTTCATCGTGTTAAGGCTGCGCCCACAGTAGCTAGCGCACTAGGCTACTCCCTGTGTGGATAACTTAGCCGCAGGAGCAAAGTAGAAGTAACGACTCAGTTGTAGGTTCTCCAGATGACGACACGTGTGTGACCAGATATCCTCCACGTGTCAAGAGGGATAACCGTCAGGAGAGAGAAAGATTCAGAGGCGCCAACTTGTTCTTTCAGGTGAAGTCATTGAGGTGCTTGGCGCGAAGCTGGTGAGAAGGAGGAGGCTAGAAGAAGAAGCTCTGGCGTCTGCTCAAGGGGCTGGATCAGTGGTGTTATGGGGTTTTGAAGTCAGTGATTGTATGAAGCTCTGTATGGGGGAAAATGCAGAACTCCCTTATTGTTGGAACCAGGAGGGCGAACCAGTTTTGATTGAACAATTAGGGGAGCCTAGTCTGAAGCGTATTATGGGAGTTCTAGGCACCGAGCAAGCTAAAGGCTTTGTAATGGGTGAAGATGGGATATTAAGATTAAGGGCAAAAAAATTTGCATACCAGTAAATGAATGATTTAAGGGATAACAGAAAATTTAACTTTGCTCTTTTGGCGAAATGGAAGTGGTGAATGATGAGTGATGAGAAAGGGAATGGAATTTGATGAAGTATTGGAGTAGTAAGAGTTGGTTCAGCAGACAACCGAGGAGCTGAAGATGATACAAGGCAGAATGAGAGCTTCTCAAAGTCGGCAGATTCAGAGGAGAAGACCTTTGGAGTTTGCTGCTGAAGACCATGTGTTTATGAGAGTGACACCAACCAAGGGTGTAGGACGAGCTATCAGATCAAAGAAGCTGTCTCCTAAGTTTGTTGGACCATACCAGATTTTGAGGAAGAAAGGTCCTGTAGCGTACGAGATCGCCCTATCTTCCCTTTTAGCGAATCTGCATAATGTCCTTCACATATCACAGCTGAGGAAGTACATGGCAGACCCTAGTTATGTGCTGGGAGAGGACGATGGCAGATCAGGGATGACTTTTCCTTTGGAGTAAAACCAGTAAGGATTGACGATCAGCGAAGTAAACAGCTCAGAGGTATGACCATCAACATGGTGAAAGTGGTGTGGAATGAGAGATCGGGTGATTCAACTTGGGAGTTGGAAGAGACCATGAAAAAGGGCTATCCACATCTCTTTTCCTTGTAATTCAATTTTCGAGGACGAAAATTTTTGTTGTTAGGGAGATTGTAAGGACCTGGAAAATCTTATTGGAATAAAAGTGTCATATTTAAATGGATTCGAAGCATGTTGTATTTAAAATGAAAAGGAAAGAAAGTGTAGTTTAGAAGACTATGAGATCGCCTGGAACATGATCGCCGGTCGCCTACTACACATGATCGCCAGGGCGCGAGAGGCATGCGGACATCGCCAGGGCGCGAGAGGCATGCGGGCATCGCCAGGGCGCGAGGCATGCGAGAGTCGCCAAGAGGAGACCTCGGTCGGTCTCCAGGAGGAGACCTCGGTCGGTCTCCAGGAGGAGGAGACCTCGGTCGGTCTCCAGGAGGAGGAGACATCGGTCGTTTTCCAGAGAGAGACATCGGTCGTCCTCCAGGATGGGTCATCGGTGGATTGTCATCGCGCGAGTGGTCATCGGCGAAAGGTTATCGCACGATGTCGTGTTTCATGCAGATGAAGTGGGGGCCCAGGGCCCAGCATGAACGTCTTGCATGCGCGACACGTAGTCAGTGGCTCCAGAGAGTTGGTACGGTAGTGCACAGTGTTTGTGTGCGCAAAGTCAACCACGCAACCTTACTGTCAGGTTTGTGCTTGAGTAAAGGAAAACTCACACGCTAGGTATCTCAGAGAGTAGGCTAGGGCGGCTACACAGCAGGCCTACGTCCTTAGCTTCAGAAGGCTCCTCTTAGGGAGTTTTGAAACGCAGTGGGAGATAAAAGGTGACAGAGTGAGTTCACCTTCATCTTTCTCTTTCTCTCCCTTGCACTGCGACTCAGTATTTCCCAGGCACCTTCAAGCAAAAGCAAGACGAGCGACGACTGCCATAGAGCTTTTGGGAAGGTTCTCTACAAGATTTACCTATTTGAACGCTTAGGCAGAGTTCGGACATCCTTTACGTTCGGCGGTTCAGAGCTTGAAGTGAGTTTCACGCTGATCCAGGTAAGGGAAGCTAGTCTTTTTCCAACGATAACTGGATATTGGATGTTTGTGATGATAGGGCGACGTGGTCGCCGGTTTTACTTCGCTTTCACAGTGTTTGATGTTGAAATGTGAGATGTTTACGATAACAGTTCTGTTTGGATGTTAAGGGCGACGAGGTCGCCGGTTTCAAAATGTTCTTGTTTAAAACCCAGTTTTGTTCGTGATCGCCGGTTTCTGGAGGTGATCGTCGGTTTTCATCTGTTATTGAAATATCCTCTGTTTTTGTGATTATTTGGAACTGTTTGAGATTTAAATGTGATATTCGAAAATCTGAACCTTGGCATGAGTTTTTTCTGTGACTGGAATCATTTGTTGAAATGTTATGTGATGTGTGAATGTGGGATCGAGGCATAGTATTTTCAGGAAAGGAAATACCGTGTAAGATCTGTGTAGGATGTGTATTGATCAGTGAGTGTCCTGGTGTAATGAGACGATCCTGACTCTACTGAAGTAATGAAATCACATAGAAGAAGTTACTCAGTTGTGGAGAGTCGAAGGAGGTCATACGTATGGGGGTCTCGTGTGAAACAGAACGAGTTCGGCCTGTAGTATGGATTTACCCTGTCATGCTGTGATAATGATGATATTGAGATTTGTGTAATGCGCATGGCTGAGGGCACTTTCCAGCCTTTTAGCATGACAGGTGCATGTCTCAGGACGCTAAGTTCAATGCACGTGTTTTCCGGAATAGTGGTCAAGTGTCTGGTGTGATGAGTCAGTGGAAAGTCTGACGCGTGAAATATTGAGAAATTGAATTGATAGACACTTGATTGCTGATGTGAATTGAGAGACTCTGGAATTGATTTGTGAGTTATGTGATTATCGAATGGTTTGGTGGAATATGAGAAAGTTGATGGTTTTATGTGGATGTCTTAAATTGATTTCATCTTGATTTTTTAGTTCATTTTGAAACTCTCTTTTAAATGTCTAGCTTACCCCTTTGCGTTTTGGTTCTGTGATTGTTTCTTAAAACCTGTGATGATCGTGTAATCTTTACACGGGAGCAGATGAATCTTGCAGGAAGAAGAGCCCCTCAGTGAGTGGTCGCCAGGAGGAGATCGCCCGTTTTGCTTCTGTTGGGCGATCACCCGTTTCCTGTTCTCTGATCGGAGATCGCCCTTTTGATAGGAGATCGCCCTTTTGTTAGGAGATCGCCTTTTTATGTTGGGAGATCGGTTGTTTGGTTGTTTTTGCTGTTTTTATGTTTAAGTTTTGGAAAATGACCGTTTTGTATTAAACTCCCTGCGAGGAGAACTCCTTTGTACATATATACAATTATGTTTATTTCAATATATTTGTTTTACCGTTATTTCATATTACGAAAATGCAAAAAAATGCGAAATGTATTTGGCGGGATGTTACAGAAGTCATCTCAATTATTCCACTTATGATAAAGAATTATATGCACTTGTTAGGGCTTTGTTCACTTGGCAACACTATCTTTTTCCCAAAGAGTTTGTGATACATAGTGATCATGAATCTCTTAAGTATTTGAAAAGCCAAAACAAGCTTAACACGCGGCATGCTAAGTGGGTGGAATTCCTTGAGCAATTTCCTTATGTGATCAAACACAAGCAAGGCAAAGTAAACATTGTGGCAGATGCTCTTTCTAGAAGATATACTTTGCTAAATCTTTTAAGCTCTCAATATCTTGGTTTTGATCACATTAAGGAACTTTATCATGATGACCTTGATTTTTCTCTCATCTATCAAGAGTGTCTTAAAGGAGGACACAAAGATTTTTTTATACAAGATGGCTTTCTTTTTAAAGGAAAACGTCTTTGTGTTCCTCAATGCTCTATTAGATTATCTCTTGTTAGAGAAGCTCATGAGGGGGGTTTAATGGGACATTTTGGTGTTGCTAAAACTTTGGATGTGTTGCATGAACATTTCTTTTGGCCTCATATGCATAAACATGTTCATAGTTTGTGTGATAAGTGCATAGCTTGCCGCAAAGCTAAGTCTAAGATGCACCCCCATGGTCTATATACTCCTCTTCCTATCCCTTCAATGCCTTGGGTAGATATATCTATGGATTTCATCTTAGGATTACCCAAGACATCAAAGGGAAAGGACTCCATTTTTGTGGTAGTGGATCATTTTTCAAAGATGGCTCACTTTATTCCTTGCCACAAAGTGGATGATGCATGCCACATTGCAAACCTCTTCTTCCAAGAAGTGGTTCGCTTGCATGGGATCCCTAGATCTATAGTATCTGATAGAGATCCCAAGTTCTTGAGTCACATTTGGAAGACCTTGTGGAGCAAGCTTGGGACTAAGCTTTTATTTTCTACCACTTGCCACCCACAAACTGATGGTCAAACCGAGGTGGTGAATAGAACTGTGGGACAACTATTGAGATGTTTTATTTCGGGGAATCCTAGAGTGTGGGAGAATTTACTACCCCATGTTGAGTTTGCATATAATCGTGTAGTAAATTCTACCACTTCACATTCTCCTTTTGAGGTTGTCTATGGGTTTAATCCCCTAACACCTCTTGATCTTCTTCCTATTCCTCTTCTTGGAGATGTCTTGTGCAAAGATGGGGATGAAAAGGCTTCTTTTGTGAAAACTTTGCATAAAGACATCAAGCAGAGAATTGAGAAGAAGGTTGGCAAGTATGCTGAACTTGCCCGAGGGGATGGACCTTTCTAAGTCCTCAAGAAGATTAATAACAATGCTTATGAGTTAGATATGCATGATACATTATTAGGTAGTCATACTTTTAATGTCAGCGATCTAACTCCTTTTTCTGTAGGTCTCCAGAATTCGTGGTCGAATTCTCTCCAACTCGGGGAGTATGATGGAGATCAAGCTGTAGGGGACATGGAGGCCAATCAACAAGATCAAGAAGAGGTAGAGGTGCAAATAGAGGACGCCCATGGAGGTCAAAGCCCACCTCAAAGGCTTACAAGAAGCATGTTCAAAGCTTTGGGAGCTAGGGAACAATTATTCTCTCTTTTTGTAATTTCTTTGGTTAAAGGTGCTTAGAGGGAAACATTAGAAACCTCTATTGTTATAGCATCTTTTAGTCTTTAGTTAGGAGTCTTAAGGGGGGTGTATTAGTAGATAGGTGTAGAAGTAAATAAGGAGGTGCCAAAATGAGAGAAGGATCACACCTTCCTCATCCTTTGATTGGCGCCGATTCTAGAACCTTTTAGAGGCAGATTTTTGTTTTTGTGCAGCTTGCATTTCAGCACCTTAGGCTATAAATAGAGGTGCTCTCTTTGTATTTGCATATTTGAATTTTAAATTAGAGAAACTTTAGTCAATTTTTGAGTGAGCATTGGAGAGCTTTGCATCTTCTTCACTAGTCTTATCTTGAAGGTTCAATGGTTACCTCAAGTGGCGGCTTGCACACTCATCTAGGAGCCTTCATCCTCTTAGTGGCGTGATCATCCTACCATACCTCCATCTTCATGAGAATTCTCTTCTTCTTCCTTCCTTCCTTCCTTCTCTTTTAATTTTCATGTCTTAGCTTGTGTTCTTGTGTTTTGGTTCGGTGCCTTTATTTTCCAGCACTTATATTCAGTTTCCTTGCCTTTAATTTCTTTTTTAATCGGTTCAATGACAATACTTGGAACTTCCATATGAGTTTGTGTTTTGGCATTAGTTTTTGGTGAGTTCTTGACTTAGAACATTGATCCAATTCTAAGAAAAAGTTCCTTTCTAATGACCAACTCAAGATGTTTCCTAAGAATGTCAAGAACCTTTCATCTTATGTTCTTGAATTCACATCAATTTTACTGTCCCTTATATAGTCTAGGGTTTATTGCACCGCTAACCCTAATTAGGGTTCACTGCGCTGCTAGCCATATTCAGGGTTTACTGGAATGCCCTTGCGCCGCTATCACCCAGTCTTAGGGTAATTTAGCACATAAGGTTTCCTTATCTGGAGTGCAAACTCTAACAGGGTGACCACCTGGGTGCCTTCGTGCACCTAATCTCTGGGGCCACCTGTTCTGGGAGTGCCTTCAGTGTTCACGTGCCATGCATGTAGCCTCACTGGGAAATCCTAGTTCTGATGAGTACTCAACCCCTCAGGACTCTGCACCTAACCGTGCTTTGCCTACCACACGTATAAGCTCTTCGTGCTTCGGGCCTCTCCTTACCTCTGGGTATTTCCTTCTCACTAGCCCACTCTGGGAACCAATCTTAACTATTCTGGTTATGCTGTTCAAATCACCCACGACTGATGTCACCTCATCACACTCTGTTGTCGAGGACTCCTCAACCTGCGGAGTGACGAAGACACATCAGCCTATTTTATTAATCATCACGTTGATGACTAATCACCCTTTCCTGAGGGGGCACGCTAATGACTGATTGCCCTACTAGTTCTTACCACTTGTGGGGTTCTGATGTGAATCTCTTATGAACCTTTCTTGGTTTGGGTTGAGTTGATATAGGTTTCATTGTATTCATGACACTTTCAAGAATTAGGATCAAAATTCTAAAGAACAATTAATAGAGTTTGTACTCAAGAAAACAAAGGTTCATACTAAAAACACATGAATAGGTAACTTGTAGTGTAAGATAACAATGGAATATGAATGGATAATTCAAGAACAGTACCAAACTTCAAAGGAAACACAAGAACAACATAAGAACACTAAGAACAAGTGAAAATACTGATTGAAATTCAATAGGAATTAGAAAATCACAAAGAAATTCATCAAAGAACAAAACCCATGGATGGAAAACAAGAACAACACATGTATATGGAAACCCATGGTTTGGACGAAATTAAAACAGCAAGAAAACAAGGAAATAAACCAACAAAGTGCAGAACAATGGCAGCAAATGAAAGGAAACAACTCATGGAAAAGATTGAACCGATTAAAAATGGAAAAACTACAAGAAAACACAAATGGGTATTTTTAGAAGATGAATAGAAATGACTTATGTGGTTGTAGCCTTTTGGAGATGTGATTCACGCCACTTGGAGGGTGGTTCTTCCAAGATGAGTGGGTGGTGCCGCCACTTGAGAGTCTCCAAAGCTCACAAGATAAGACATGAAGGAGAAGAAGAGACAAGTCTCACAAACTCACTCTCTCTCAATTTCAAGATAGTTTATTTTCTTCTAACTTTCAACTTTTTTTATTCAAAGTACCAAGCACCCCTATTTATAATGGAGAGGGCTGGTCATGTTACAAAGGGGAAGGAGTGGGAAGAGTCACTCTTCTAGCTCCTTCTAGTGCCTAAGAGAGAAAGGAGTAGAAAAGTCACTTTTTCCACTTTTTCCTAAAGAAAGTGCCTAAAATGCCTTACATTTAGAGGTTTCTTTTGG
Source organism: Phaseolus coccineus (assembly GCA_037954025.1). Lineage (NCBI taxonomy): Eukaryota > Viridiplantae > Streptophyta > Magnoliopsida > Fabales > Fabaceae > Phaseolus > Phaseolus coccineus. Next base: position 32,151,119 of record CM075680.1, on the reverse strand, counting down.
TTTTCCTCTTTGGCATACTCCTAAGGATATTTCTATATTATTTACAAATTTATACAAGAGTATTTACAAAGATTTATTTATACTACTATCTTTTGAATTTTCAAGAGAACCCAAAATGTTCTACTTTTTAAGAAGACTAGTAAGAAGAATTTTAAATGCTTGGGTGGATGACCTCTTCCTCCATTAGTAAAATCCTCTTCTACTTGATCTCCATCATGCTCCCCAGGTTGGAGAGAATTCGTCCGCGAATTCAGAATCCCTACATATAACAAAGTCAGTTTGCTATCAAATAAAACAGTGGATGATAATAAAGGCAAACTTGACTTAGCATTATGAATCATTGGGTTGTCGGAAAAATAAGTCCTATAGACAGACCATGTTGGAAAAAAATGTGGGGGAATGATTATTTTCTTAGGAAAAATTCCCTTTAAAGGGTAAAAACCATTAGTAGGTATGGAAAAATCATCCCTAACATTTTTCAACCAATATGGAGTGCAAGTAGGAACTTTTGGTAATGAAAAAGACAAAGAAGAAGAATACCTTGGATGCTCAAATTGAGGCATAGCATGAGTAAAAAAGATTGATTTAGTTGATAAGGTATTATGACTCATTTTATCATTTTCTTCTTTTTCATTTTCTCTTTTATTTTTCATTTTTAATTGGTCCTCATGAACTTCTTGTGGAGAGAGGGGTTTTAAGGTAACCTTGCGCCCTTGGAAGGAAAAAGACATTATATTGGTGAGGCCATCATGTAAAACATGTCTATCAAATTGCCAAGGCCTCCCTAAAAGAATATGGGTTGCTTCCATAGGCACAACATCACATAAAACCTCATCTTTATACTTTCCTATTTCAAAATTTATGAGGACTTGTTTATTAACCATGATTTCTCCCTTTTTAGTAAGCCATTGGAGCTTATAGGGCTTGGGATGAGAGATAGTGGGTAAAACAAGCTTATCCACCACTCTTGTACTAGCCACATTTGTACAACTACCCCCATCAATTATCATGGAACATAACTTTTTGTTGATAAGGCACCGGGTATGGAAAATATTTTCTCTTTGGGTATCATCCAAAGGTTTTTGAATTGTGCCCATCATGCGCCTTATCACCAATAAGTCACCTTCACATGGTATTTCACATTCATTATCACTAGGGCTAGGGGAAGGGGAGTTAGATTTAGAAGAATTATCACTATGTTCACTTACAACTAAACCCCCTTTTACCATCATGGTTCTTTTTGTTGGACAATTTGCGGCTATATGACCATAACCTAAACACTTAAAACATTTCTTATTTGAGGTTTTGGTTGGTGATTTATTAGTTGAAGTAGAAGGCTTTGAATCCTTGGATTTGAAAGATGAATCTTTAGAAGGAAATTTGGACAAAGACTTGTTTTTATTTTTCCAAGAGTTGTTGTAATAGCCATCATTATGAGTATTTTTGAAAGCAAGTTTCTTCGCAATTTGGGTTTCAACCTTGATGGCAAGGTGAACCAAGTTTTCTAAAGAAGAGTACTCATAAAGTTTAACAACATCTTGAATGTCCCTTCTAAGACCACTTACAAATCTAGCCATCTTAGCTTCATCACTTTCATGTATATCAACTTTAAGCATAAGCGTTTCTAGCTCTTTAAAATAAGCATCCACACTTAGCGTGCCTTGGTGAAGCCTTTGGAGCTTCAACAATAGGTCTTTCCTAAAGTGTGGTGGAACAAATCTAGCGCGCATACACTCTTTCAAATTGTTCCAAGAAACCACGGGAGGTCTCTTGTTTAGCCCAATGTCCATAAGAGTTTTATGCCACCATTGCATGGCATAGTCTAGAAATTCTAAAGTAGCTAGTTTTACCCTTTGGTCTTCTTGGACCTCATGTACATGAAAGATTTGTTCAACCTTTGCTTCCCACCCCAAATATACATTTGGATCACCTTCACCACTAAAGCTAGGTAATTTTACAAAAGGCATATAAGGCTTTGCCACATGTTGGCGCCTTTCTTCATAATGATGATGCCTCCTCCATTGGGTTTCATCTTCATGTCCATGATAGTTGGAAGAAGTTCTTGATGAATGCCTTGAAGAATGGCGTCTTCTATGGTGTGTATGGCTGGACCTTTCATTAGTCACTTCAAGCCTTTGCAATCTTTCTTCCAATTGTCTTATAGCTTCATCTTTTTGTGCAAGTGACCTTTTGGCTTCTTTTAATTCACCAAGAATGAAAGCTTTTTGTGGAGAGTGTGGTTTGGAAGATTCACCACTTGAATATTGAGCCATTTTCAAAATAGTACAGCAAACACAAATAGCAAACAATTAAAGAAACAATGTTAGAAAACAAAGAAAATATGGTGCGATTTTGGACAAAAAATAAAGGCACTCAAAATCACTCCAAGAAATTATACTTCCCTCAACCAAGCTTCTCTTGTGGAATGGAGTAACCTCAAATGAAAGATGCCAAAGCACTCAACCACTCATCCAAAAATAACCACCACAAAACTTAAAGAACAACAAAAGACAAGCAAGAAAAAGGTACAAAACAAGAAAGGGTAGTGCAAAAGGAAGACAAGATATATGACAAAACTTAAGAAATGAAAGACAAGCAATAAAAGGCACACAATAAGACTCAAAGAATACTCACTAAACTTTATAATCAAGAAAGAAAGTACAACTCATAAACTTATCAAAATACAAGGATCAAAAGTTCCACAAAGTAGACAACAATTTGCCAATCACTATGAATCCAACTTTGGTATGAAAATTAATGTGCAAAAGAATGAATAGATGCAAATACCAAACTGTTTTGAAGGATTTAAAAACAGAATTGGTTCTGTTTTATTCTGTTTCAGTTCTGTTTTTTTTTTCTTTTTTTTTTTTATACCAAATGGAACTTATGTAGTGAAAGAAACATAATATGCATCATATGGAAGTTGAAACATCAATCAAATTGCACAAAAATTTTATGAAGGATTCAAGACAATTGAACACTTGAAATAAAATGTTTGGAACCTCCAATCACAAGTACTAAAACAAATTCAAGAGAAACACAAACTTTCAAAATCAAAAGCAAGCAAGTAGAGACAAGATTTGGACACCTAGAACACTATGAACATAAAACTCAAAGCAAAAAGTATGATCAATGAAAAGGCACAACTAAAACATATTCAAACCAAACAAAAGTATGAATATAAGGTGCTGGAAAAACAAGAAACACGAAATTATAGGTGCTGGAAAAAAAATTGCCTAAAAAGAAAGTGTCTATTCAACTCACAATCAACAAATCAACACCATGGCTCTAGATACCACATGATGTGAGTTCATTATGAACCTTTCTTGGTTTGGGTTGAGTTGATATAGGTTTCATTGTATTCATGACACTTTCAAGAATTAGGATCAAAATTCTAAAGAACAATTAATAGAGTTTGTACTCAAGAAAACAAAGGTTCATACTAAAAACACATGAATAGGTAACTTGTAGTGTAAGATAACAATGGAATATGAATGGATAATTCAAGAACAGTACCAAACTTCAAAGGAAACACAAGAACAACATAAGAACACTAAGAACAAGTGAAAATACTGATTGAAATTCAATAGGAATTAGAAAATCACAAAGAAATTCATCAAAGAACAAAACCCATGGATGGAAAACAAGAACAACACATGTATATGGAAACCCATGGTTTGGACGAAATTAAAACAGCAAGAAAACAAGGAAATAAACCAACAAAGTGCAGAACAATGGCAGCAAATGAAAGGAAACAACTCATGGAAAAGATTGAACCGATTAAAAATGGAAAAACTACAAGAAAACACAAATGGGTATTTTTAGAAGATGAATAGAAATGACTTATGTGGTTGTAGCCTTTTGGAGATGTGATTCACGCCACTTGGAGGGTGGTTCTTCCAAGATGAGTGGGTGGTGCCGCCACTTGAGAGTCTCCAAAGCTCACAAGATAAGACATGAAGGAGAAGAAGAGACAAGTCTCACAAACTCACTCTCTCTCAATTTCAAGATAGTTTCTTTTCTTCTAACTTTCAACTTTTTTTATTCAAAGTACCAAGCACCCCTATTTATAATGGAGAGGGCTGGTCATGTTACAAAGGGGAAGGAGTGGGAAGAGTCACTCTTCTAGCTCCTTCTAGTGCCTAAGAGAGAAAGGAGTAGAAAAGTCACTTTTTCCACTTTTTCCTAAAGAAAGTGCCTAAAATGCCTTACATTTAGAGGTTTCTTTTGGTTTTCCTCTTTGGCATACTCCTAAGGATATTTCTATATTATTTACAAATTTATACAAGAGTATTTACAAAGATTTATTTATACTACTATCTTTTGAATTTTCAAGAGAACCCAAAATGTTCTACTTTTTAAGAAGACTAGTAAGAAGAATTTTAAATGCTTGGGTGGATGACCTCTTCCTCCATTAGTAAAATCCTCTTCTACTTGATATCCATCAGGTTCCTTCCACGTGGCTTTGGCCCATACTAGGGGACCCAGCTGACGTGGCTCACCCCTCACTAGCTGTTCTCGGTGCCTGAGGACTGGTCAGTACACAAGCCCCCCAGTCCAAGCTGTTAACTTGTTTCAGCGAAGAGACTAAGTAATCGGCCAAGCGACCTACGTGGCGCTGCACGCAAGGACATGAACAGTGTGCTGAGGGGATGTTTCACCAACCCCCTTTTATCTGTAGACACGTGGCCGCATCAACGGTGCGGGATTCTTAACGTTTACGCTCCCTAGGAATACGTTAAACCCCTTCAAAATCCCGCACCACTTCACTGTTTCATCACTTTGCCTTCTCAACTTCTGCAAACTCTATCTTCCTGCGCACGCTTCCACCCTCACGCTAACTCCGTCAACCTTTTCGTCTCTGCTCAACAAAGGTATGATTTTTATGCCCCTTGTCTCTTTGTAGTGTGATTTCACCTTCCTTGCATGCTGTATCTGGTTTGGGTTTGCCTTCGATTCTCTGCATTTAGGGTTTCTGTTCTTCCTTTCTGCGTTTCGTTCTTCCTCGAGTTTTCGTCGTCCACTGTTTTCGTCATCATTTCTTCTGAGTCTTCTTTTCTCCTTGCCTCTTGTAAGGACCTGTAAAATTAAATTTGGAATAAAAGGAATATATTTTAAATGAATTCTAAGTATGTTTTTATTTAAAATAAAAAGGAAGGAAAGTGTAGCTTAGAAGAGTATGAGATCGCCTGGTTAGTACATAATCGCCTGTCGCCTAGACTACCCATGCGGACATCGCCGGGGCGCGAGGTATGCGGGCATCGCCAGGGCGCGAGAGACATCGGTCGTCTCCCAGAGAGATACATCGGTCGTCTTCCAGAGAGAGAGATCGGTCGTCTTTCCGGATGAGTCATCGGTGAAAGGTTATCGTGCGATGTCGTGTTTCACACAGATAAAGTGGGACCCAGACTCCCAGCATGAAACGTCCTGCAGGCGCGCCACGTAGACAAAAAGGGTGGTTCAGAATAGTGACATCAGAAAGTTGGCATGCGCAAGAGACACTCGCGGTCGTACTGTTCAGGGAAGTGGTTGGCATGCGCAAGAAGACAAAAAGGGTGGTTCAGAATAGTGACATCAGAAAGTTGGCATGCGCAAGAGACACCGTGGTCGTACTGTTCAGGGAAACGTACACTCTGGCTTTCCTGCAAAGTGGGTGGTGGCAGCAGCATGTGTGGACAAGTTAGTGGAGGTTCAAAAATCCACTTCGGGGAGGCAAAGAACGTTGCTGTGGTTCAAGAGTGACAGAGTGAGTCTACCTTCATCCTTCTCTTCTCTCTCCTTCACTCTGCGATTCAGGCCTTATCACGTCCCTGCTTGGCTATCGACGACTGCCATAGAGCACCTGGGAGGTTCTCTGCAAGTCCTCCAAACCAGACGCTAAAACAGAGTTAAGGCATCCTTGAAGCTCGTTGGGTTGGAGCTCTTAGTGAAGTTTACGCAAGTCCAGGTAAGGGAAGCTAGCTTTGTTTTTCAATAAAAGCCGTAGGCTAGCTGTTTCTGAAGTGGGGGCGACGTGGTCGCCGATTTCATATTTTGTTTTCGTGATACTCTGTTCTATGTGTTTGGGCGACGTGGTCGCCGGTTTTAAACTCAATTTCACGATGCTCTGTTTTATGTGTGGGGGCGACGTGATCGCCGGTTTTAAACCCCTTTTTCATGATGCTCTGTTTTCATGAGCTTGGGCGACGTGATCGCCGGTTTTAAATACAGATTTCGAACTCCCCTGTTTTAGTGTCGTTGAGACTGTTTGAGATTTAAATGTGGAATGCATGTGATATTTTAAAGTCTGAACCTTGGAATGATTGTTGCTGTGATTGGAAATTGTTCATTTAAGTGTTATATGATGTGTTGAATGTTTGAATGTGGGATCAAGACATAGTATTTTCAGGAAAGGAAATACCGTGTTGAGATTATTTATGAGGTGTATTGATCAGTGAGTATCCTGTGAATGAGACGATCCTGACTCTGCTGATATGATGGAGTCACATAGATGAAGTCATTCGGTTGGTGAGAGTCGAAGGAGGTCCATATGTATGGGTAAGTCGTTTGAAAGATAACTGAGTTGACCTGTTATATGGATTAACCCTGTCATACTGTGAGAGTGATGAGATTGAGATCGAGATTATGTTGATGCGCATGGCTGTGGGAACATTACAGCGATGAAGTATGACAGGTGCAGGTCTCTGGATGCTAAGTTCAACGCACGAGTCTTCCGGAAGTAGTGTCAAGTGTCTATGTGTGATGAGTCAGTGGAAGTCTGACGTGAGAAATGTGAAATATTGAGAATTTGTTGATAGACACTTGATGGTTGTGTGATACGAATGAGAAAGTGATGGACTCTTGTGAATGTTTAAAAAGGGCTGATCTACGTTGGTTGTCCAGTTTATAATTTAAAGTTTTAAAAATATCTAGCTTACCCTTTGTATTGTTCTGTGGCTGTTTTCTCTTAAAACTGTGATGATCGTGTATTTTACACGGGAGCAGATGATCTTCCAGGGAGTAGAGCTCCTCAGTGAGTGGTCGCCGGAAAGAGATCGCCTGTTTCTGTCTCCATGTGGTGATCGCCTGTTTTCTGTTTTGATAGCAGATCGGCTGTTTTGGGTCTGCTGATAGGAGATCGCCGATTTGTGTAGGGAGACCGCCGGTTTCATTTTATTTGGCTGTATTTTGTTTAAGTTTTGGAAAATTGACCGGTTATGTATTAAAACTCCCTGTGAGGAGAAACTTCATTACATATATATAATTATGTTCACTTCAATATTATTGTTTTACCTTTATTTCTTTTTTTTATTTATTCCAAAGTATTTGGCGGGATGTTACATTAATGGTATCAGAGCAGTTCGTCCTTAGGATGACCTGAGGGCTGTGGATCCATTGTGTTTCTTCTGCTCATAAAATTTATTTGAGTTTTAAACAAAAACTATGGTGAAAGGCTTTCAAACGTTTTTGTATTGTGTGTGCTGTAGTGAATATATGCTCTAACTGAAAATTTTAGTATTAAGAATGAAAGGATCTTGATAAAGTAGTGGGGGTGCACACTCATAACTGGATCGAGATGTTCTCAATCTTAATTCCAAAGGTTTGATGTTTAGCATACATTGAATTCTGGTGTGATTTATTTCATTTTATTGAGTGTTTTTGTAGTTGATTAAAAGTGGTTGTTTGGATTGATGGTTGTATACCAGTAGCTGTTCTGGTGTTTTGCTTAAGGTTATAAGCATCATGATTCTGTCGATGAACTCAAATTCTTAATGACTTTGAGATGTTGACCTTTGTAAGGTCTAGATGTTACCTCCTGAATGAATTGATTTATGATCGATCTCATTCTTGTAGTTGTAGGGAATATAGAAACCTATAGTTTCAAAATCTGAAACGAAGAAGATGGCACGTAGACCTTCTACCCCTCCCCAACCTTATTCGGAAATGAGCCAGATTGCCAAGGCTATTGAGATGATGGCAACTGCCATCCAACAACAGAATGCAGCGATGGCTCAGAACCATCAAGCTACAATGCACCACTGGGAAACTGCTTGGTCGGCTGAAACAAATTCTCACGCCGGTCAGCCTCAGGAACAGATGGGACTGACCGAGTTCATGAGGCACAACCCACCCAAGTTCAGTGGGAATGCTACCCCTGATCAGGCAGATCAGTGGGTCAGGGAGTTGGAGAAAATCTTTAGGGCGACCTCCTGCCCTGAAGAGAAGAAATTGTTGTTCGCCACCTATCTGCTATCTGGAGAAGCCGAGTTCTGGTGGATGGGAGCTCAGCAGATGATGGAGGCCCGAGAGGATGTGTTGGATTGGGAGAGCTTCAGGGTGAGGTTCCTGGAGAAATACTTCCCAGACAGCGCAAGGTTTGCGAGGGAAGCTGAGTTCCTAAAGTTGGAGCAGGGGGATATGTCTGTGAACGCCTATGCTGCTCGGTTTGAGTACCTCGCCCGATTCTATACCCAGGCGACCTCCGAGGCTTGGAGGTGCAGAAAGTTTGAAGAGGGACTGAAGCATGGGCTGAAGAGGACCATAGCCCCTATGTGCATCAGAGAATTTCACGCCTTAGTAGAGAAGGCGAAGATGGTGGAGACCCTGGAAAAGGGTGATTCTCGGGTGATCAGGTCACACCTAGGGGGTTCATCCAGTGGGAAGACCAAGGTGCAGCACCCACAAAGCAAGCCCTATGCGAGACCTCCACCTCATCGGGCGGGAGCAGCGTCATCCCAGTTTCAGCAGCAACAACCTTGGAAACCCAGATGTTTCACGTGCCAAAAGATGGGGCACATTTCTAGAGAGTGCCCTAACAGGAATGGGGCGACTCAACCCGTTGGTTCTCAGCAGTTGAGAAACGAAGGCAGCAGACCTCAGGCAACAGGGAGAGTGTTTGCCATGTTAGGAGCAGAAGCGTCTCAGTCAGGTAACCTCGTGCAAGGTGGTTGTTTTATAGCTGGTAGGGGTGTAAAAGCTTTGTTTGATTCTGGAGCGACACACTCTTTTGTGTCAAGTCTGTGTGTAGCCAGGCTGGGCCTTCTAGTGAAGGAGTTACCTTTCGAACTGTTGGTCTCTACACCTGCGTCAGGACAGGTGTTGGCCTCTACAGTTTGCCCCGAATGTCCAGTGATAGTAGAGGGACGCAGATTCAAAGTGAACTTGATCTGCCTACCTCTTTAGGACCTGGATGTTATCCTGGGAATGGATTGGCTAGCTGCCAATCACGTTCTCATAGACTGCGGTAGTCAGAAGATAACGTTTTCAGACCCCCAAGAGTCAGATGTGATATCTGCTCAGCAAGGGCAGTCGGAGTTGGAAGAAGGGGCGAGGTGCTTCGTGATGCTAGCTCGGTTGGAAGTGAAGAATGAAGAGGACGTAAGCAGGATACATGTAGTGAAAGACTTCACGGATGTATTTCCAGAAGAGGTACCTGGGTTACCCCCTAAGAGAGAAGTGGAATTCTCTATTGATTTGGTACCTGGAGCTGGACCAGTGTCAATGGCACCTTACAGGATGGCACCAGCCGAGTTGGTAGAATTAAAGAAGCAAGTGGAAGAGTTGTTGGAGAAACAATTCATCAGACCCAGTGTATCTCCATGGGGGGCTCCAGTGCTCCTAGTTAAGAAAAAGGATGGAGGGTCTCGGCTGTGTATAGATTACAGGCAGTTGAACAAGTTGACCATCAAGAACAAGTACCCCCTACCTAGAATTGATGATTTGATGGATCAAATACATGGGGCCTCGGTGTTCTCAAAGATTGATCTGAGATCGGGGTACCACCAAATTTTGGTAAAAGCTGAAGATGTTCAAAAGACAGCATTTAGGTCTCGTTATGGGCACTATGAGTATGTGGTGATGCCGTTTGGAGTAACAAATGCTCCAGCTCTGTTCATGGACTACATGAATAGGATTTTTCGCCCTTTCTTGGATAAGTTTGTGGTAGTCTTCATAGACGACATACTCATTTATTCAAGGACCGAGGAAGAACATGAGGAACATCTGAGGACAGTATTGGAGATTCTGACGGAGAAGCAACTCTATGCCAAGTTCTCTAAGTGTGAGTTCTGGCTGAAGGAAGTCAACTTCTTAGGACACGTGATATCTGCCCGGGGGATCTCGGTGGATCCAGCCAAAGTGGAGGCAGTGCTTCAGTGGGAACGTCCTAAGACAGTTACGGAGATAAGGAGTTTTGTGGGCTTAGCAGGCTACTATCGGCGGTTTATTGAGGACTTTTCCAAGGTAGTGGCTCCTTTAACACAGCTGACCCGCAAGGATCAACCTTTTGCTTGGACCGACCGATGTGAGCAGAGCTTCATGGAACTAAAGGAAAGGTTGACTAGTGCTCCAGTGCTGGTGATCCCAGAGGTAGGAAGACCTTTTGATGTCTTCTGTGATGCTTCACATCAGGGTTTGGGATGTGTTTTGATGCAAGAGAAAAGAGTGGTTGCATATGCTTCAAGGCAACTCAAGATTCATGAGAGAAACTATCCTACTCATGATTTGGAGTTGGCGGCTGTGGTGTTTGCCTTGAAGATTTGGAGGCACTATTTATATGGAGCTCGGTTCCAGGTGTTCAGTGACCATAAGAGCCTGAAATACCTGTTCGATCAGAAGGAACTAAACATGAGACAAAGAAGGTGGATGGAGTTTCTAAAGGACTATGATTTTCAACTCATGTATCATCCAGGGAAGGCCAATGTAGTGGCAGATGCTTTGAGTAGAAAATCAATACAAGTAGCCACCATGATGATGGAGGAGCAGAAACTGATCGAGCAATTCAGAGACTTAAACCTTGGGGTAGAATTTCATGTAAATCACATTAGTTGTAGTAAGCTGGCTATAACTAATGACTTCCTTGGAGTGATAAAGGATAAGCAGTTGGAGGACCCTAGTCTGAAGCGTACTGTGGAGTCGCTAGGGACCGACCAGGCTAAAGACTTTGTGATGGGCGATGATGGGGTCTTGAGATTTAATGGCAGAATTTGCATACCTGCAAATGAAGAGTTGAAGAAGATGATCCTAGAGGAAGGTCACCAGAGTCGCCTTAGCCTACATCCAGGCATGAATAAGATGTACCATGACTTGAAGGAGTCATTTTGGTGGTCGGGCATGAAGAGGGACATCGCCCAGTATGTTACAACCTGCTTAACATGTCAGAAGGCGAAGATAGAGCATCAAAGACCTGGCGGGTTGTTACAGCAACTGGATATCCCTGAGTGGAAATGGGACAGCGTTGCCATGGATTTTGTTACCCATTTACCCAGATCGGTAAAGGGTCATGATGCAATCTGGGTCATCATTGATCGGCTGACGAAGAGTGCCCACTTTCTCCCAGTGAATATGAGGAGGCCTATGGCCAAGTTGGCATAGTTGTACATCAAAGAAATAGTGAGGTTGCATGGAGTGCCTTCCAGCATTGTTTCGGATAGAGATCCCAGGTTCACTTCACGGTTTTGGCAGACCTTACAAGATTGCTTGGGAACCAAGTTGAGAATGAGCTCGGCATATCATCCTCAAACAGATGGACAGTCAGAGAGAACGATCCAGTCCTTGGAAGATCTGCTGAGGACGTGTGTCTTGGATCAATTGGGAAGTTGGGATGAGGTGTTGCCGCTGGTAGAGTTTACTTATAATAACAGTTACCACGCCAGTATTGGGATGGCACCATATGAAGCCCTGTATGGGAGGAAATGCAGAACTCCCTTATGTTGGTACCAGGAGGGCGAAGCAGTATTGGTTGGACCAGAGTTGATTCAGCAGACGACCGAGAAGGTGCAACAGATACAAGAAAGATTGAAAGCTTCTCAAAGCCGGCAGAAATCCTATGCAGATCAGAGGAGAAAACCTTTGGAGTTTGCTGCAGGAGACCATGTGTTCATGAGAGTGACACCAACCATGGGTGTAGGACGGGCGATCAGATCAAAGAAGTTGTCCCCTAAGTTCGTGGGACCATATCAGATCTTAAGGAGGATTGGTCCAGTGGCCTATGAGATCGCCCTACCTCCCCATTTAGCGAATCTGCATAATGTCTTTCACGTATCACAGTTGAGGAAGTACATGGCAGACCCTAGTCATGTGCTGGAAGTGGACGATGTGCAGATGAGGGATGACTTGTCCATTGAAGCGAAACCAGTCAGGATTGACGATCGTCAAAGTAAACAGCTCAGAGGCAAGACCATCAACGTGGTGAAAGTGGTGTGGGATGAGAGATCGGGTGATTCAACTTGGGAGTTAGAAAAACCCATGAGAGAAGCTTATCCATACCTCTTTTCCTTGTAATTCAATTTTTGAGGACGAAAATTTTTCTTGTTGGGGAGAATGTAAGGACCTATAAAATTAAATTTGGAATAAAAGGAATATATTTTAAATGAATTCTAAGTATGTTTTTATTTAAAATAAAAAGGAAGGAAAGTGTAGCTTAGAAGAGTATGAGATCGCCTGGTTAGTACATAATCGCCTGTCGCCTAGACTACCCATGCGGACATCGCCGGGGCGCGAGGTATGCGGGCATCGCCAGGGCCCGAGAGACATCGGTCGTCTCCCAGAGAGATACATCGGTCGTCTTCCAGAGAGAGAGATCGGTCGTCTTTCCGGATGAGTCATCGGTGAAAGGTTATCGCGCGATGTCGTGTTTCACACAGATAAAGTGGGACCCAGACTCCCAGCATGAAACGTCCTGCAGGCGCGCCACGTAGACAAAAAGGGTGGTTCAGAATAGTGACATCAGAAAGTTGGCATGCGCAAGAGACACTCGCGGTCGTACTGTTCAGGGAAGTGGTTGGCATGCGCAAGAAGACAAAAAGGGTGGTTCAGAATAGTGACATCAGAAAGTTGGCATGCGCAAGAGACACCGTGGTCGTACTGTTCAGGGAAACGTACACTCTGGCTTTCCTGCAAAGTGGGTGGTGGCAGCAGCATGTGTGGACAAGTTAGTGGAGGTTCAAAAATCCACTTCGGGGAGGCAAAGAACGTTGCTGTGGTTCAAGAGTGACAGAGTGAGTCTACCTTCATCCTTCTCTTCTCTCTCCTTCACTCTGCGATTCAGGCCTTATCACGTCCCTGCTTGGCTATCGACGACTGCCATAGAGCACCTGGGAGGTTCTCTGCAAGTCCTCCAAACCAGACGCTAAAACAGAGTTAAGGCATCCTTGAAGCTCGTTGGGTTGGAGCTCTTAGTGAAGTTTACGCAAGTCCAGGTAAGGGAAGCTAGCTTTGTTTTTCAATAAAAGCCGTAGGCTAGCTGTTTCTGAAGTGGGGGCGACGTGGTCGCCGATTTCATATTTTGTTTTCGTGATACTCTGTTCTATGTGTTTGGGCGACGTGGTCGCCGGTTTTAAACTCAATTTCACGATGCTCTGTTTTATGTGTGGGGGCGACGTGATCGCCGGTTTTAAACCCCTTTTTCATGATGCTCTGTTTTCATGAGCTTGGGCGACGTGATCGCCGGTTTTAAATACAGATTTCGAACTCCCCTGTTTTAGTGTCGTTGAGACTGTTTGAGATTTAAATGTGGAATGCATGTGATATTTTAAAGTCTGAACCTTGGAATGATTGTTGCTGTGATTGGAAATCGTTCATTTAAGTGTTATATGATGTGTTGAATGTTTGAATGTGGGATCAAGACATAGTATTTTCAGGAAAGGAAATACCGTGTTGAGATTATTTATGAGGTGTATTGATCAGTGAGTATCCTGTGAATGAGACGATCCTGACTCTGCTGATATGATGGAGTCACATAGATGAAGTCATTCGGTTGGTGAGAGTCGAAGGAGGTCCATATGTATGGGTAAGTCGTTTGAAAGATAACTGACTTGACCTGTTATATGGATTAACCCTGTCATACTGTGAGAGTGATGAGATTGAGATCGAGATTATGTTGATGCGCATGGCTGTGGGAACATTACAGCGATGAAGTATGACAGGTACAGGTCTCTGGATGCTAAGTTCAACGCACGAGTCTTCCGGAAGTAGTGTCAAGTGTAACATCCCGCCAAAATAAAACCATACATACATATATAAAGAAAATAAAGGTACACAAATAGTATTGGAGAGTACATGATAATATATATATATAAGTAATGAAGTTGCTCCTCTTAGGGAGTTTGATACATAACCAGCCAAAGGTTTTCAACACTTAACAAAATACAACGAAATGGACGAACAGGCGATCTCCCTACAACTGGGCGATCTCCTATCAGGCAGGCGATCTCCTATCAGGAAGGCGATCTCCTATCAGGCAGGCGATCTCCTATCAAACCGGCGATCTCAACTTCCTGTAACGTCATCTGCTCCCGTGCAAATTATACACGATCATCACAAGTTTTAAGAAGAACACCCACAAGACGAAAACGCAGGGTAAGCTAGATATTTTAAGGAGGTTTAAAATAAGGCATTTAAAATCATGAACATAATAGATCAAGGTAAAACATTTTCCAAGATATCCATGTAAAACGTGGAGCTACTCATAGCATTCAACTGCTCGCCCAAAACCACAGACTTCACAACATTCACCCATAGTCATTTCCATTTCACAATACAGCATCAAGTGCCTATCAATATTCCAGTTTCTCATTTCACATGCCAGACTTTCCACTGGCCCACAATGCATAGACACATGACACTACTTCCGGATTGACTCGTGCGTTGACTCAGGCCCAGAGATTTGCACCTGTCATACCTACCACTGTGAATCCACACAGCATGCGCATATACCATCTCATTGTTACCATTCTCTCGGTATGACAAGGTAAATTCGTATAACAGGCCGAGCTCGTTCCCATTTGAACAACTCACCCATACGTACGAACCTCCTTCGACTCTCACCAACTGAATAACTTCATCTACTTGATTCCATTATCTCAGCAGAGTCAGGATATCTCCTTCTAGACCAGCCCCTAGTCAATACACCTATACAGATCTTACACGGTATTTCCTTTCCTGAAAATACTATGCCTCGATCCCACATTCACAGCATTCAAAACATCATACCACTCAAATACATGATTCAATCATAAAACAATCATTTCAAAGGTTCAGATCTTCGAATATCTCGTTTAAATCTCAAGTAGTTTCAAAGCAACACCCAGAAACAGAGAGTTCACAAACAACGCCAAAACCGGCGATCTAGTTCAAAAACAGGGTGTTTCGAAGGCTTTATATAAAACCGGCGACCACATCGCCCAAACACATAAAACAGAGTATTTCACGAAGACGAAAGCGAAAACGGCGACCACGCCGCCTACACTTCAGAAAATAGCTACACTATGGCTCGTATTAGAGATGGAGGCTAGCTTCCCTTACCTGGACTTGCGCAAACACCAGGAGCTCCGAAATCCAACGAAGCTTGAAGAACGCCTTGGCTCTGTTTTTGCGTCTGGCTTTGAAGGACTTGCAGAGAACTTCCCAGGTGCTCTAATGGTGGCCGTCGCTCGTCGTGCTCTTGTGTGAAGGTGCCCGAATCGCAGCGCGAAGGAGAGAAAATGGAGGAGAAGGGAGGTACTCACTCTTTCGCTCTTGAACAACTGAAATGTCTTGTTCCCTCAGCAGTGGGTTTTTCCATCTTAAACCAACTTGTCCACAAAAGCAGCTGCCACAACCCACTCTGCAGGGAAGTCTGAGTGTACCTTTCTCTGAACAGTACGACTACGGTTGTCTCTTGTGCATGCCAACCACTGCTCTGAACAGTACGACCGCGAGTGTCTCTTGCGCATGCCAACATTCTGATGTCACTGTTCTGAACCAACACTTTTGTCTACGTGTCGCGCGTGCCGCGCGTCTCATGCTGGGAGTCTGGGTCCCACCTTCTCTACGTACAACTCGACATCGCGCGATAACCTTCCACCCACTCATCCTGGAGGACGACCGATGTCTCTCTCTGGAAGACGACCGATGTCTCTCTTTGGCGATGCCCGCATGCCCTGCGCCCTGGCGATGCCCGCATGCCTCGCGCCCTGGCGATGCCCGCATGCCCCGCGCCCTGGCGATGCCCGCATGCCTCGCGCCCTGGCGATGCCCGCATGCCCCGCGCCCTGGCGATGCCCGCATGCCTCGCGCCCTGGCGATGCCCGCATGCCTCGCGCCCCGGCGATGCCCGCATGCCTCGCGCCCTGGCGATGCCCGACGACACACCACGCCCTCCTGAAGGTTCTTCATTCCACTATGTTACGTCCAAGGTATCATCTCCACATGACTCGGTGACGTCGGTAGCTCCACATTTCCATGGGTAGATTGGCACTTGCCCTCGCGCGCCCATGCATGCAACACTAAGGACGATCTCCTATACTCAAGCATAGAGCTTCGCATGCACAGCGTGTCTAAGGCTTAACCCACACCTTGATGCACGTGGTTTTTGGGAGCCCACTATGGTTGATCCAACATCTTGACTACACACTAAGTGTAGTTCCGGCGATCATGTGTACTCTAGGCGACAGGCGACTAGGTACACTACAGGCGATTGGCGTTCTGGTGCAATCAAGGCGACAGGCGATCATGTGCCAGAGAAGTCTGAGATCGCCTACTCTTCCAATTACGGCGATCTCGTAGACTTTTAAGCTATACTTCCTTTCCTTTATATTTTAAATAAGAACATACTTAGAATTCATTTAAAATATATCACTTTTATTCCAGTAATATTTTCCAGGTCCTTACAATCTCCCTAACAACAAAAATTTTCGTCCTCGAAAATTGAATTACAAGGAAAGAGATGTGGATGGTCCTTTCTCATGGTTTCTCCTAACTCCCAAGTGGAATCACCCGATCTCTCATCCCACACCACTTTCATCAGGTTGATGGTCTTACCTCCGAGCTGATTACTTTAGCGATCGTCGATCTTGACTGGTTGCTTCAAACGAACAATCATCCCTGATCTGCACATCGCCCACTTAAAAAAAAAACGTGACTAGGGTCTGCCATGTACTCCCTCAGCTGTGATACGAGAAAGACGTTATGCAGGGTTGCAAAAAGGGAAGATAGGGCGATCTCATACGCTACAGGACCTATCTTTCCTCTAGATCTGGTATGGTCCAACAAACTTAGGAGACAGCTTCCTTGATTTGATAGCTCGTCCTACACCCTTGGTTGGTGTCACTCTCATAAACACATGGTCTTCAGCAGCAACTCCAAAGGTCTTCTCCTCTGAATCTGCCGACTTTGAGAAGCTTTCATCCTGCCTTGTATCAGCATCACCTTCTCGGTTGCCTGCTGAACCAACTCTTACTACTCCACTACTTCATCAAATTCCATTGTACATCCCTGCATATGGGATATGCTGCTCCATTGAGCGCCAACTCCAGCATTCACACTCTACTCCCAACCTTGAAGACTTGGTCGAGCATTTCCACAACTAGGCTCTTAACAGAACCAGGCCTAGCCTCCTTAGAGAAAAGCGAGCATGATCCCTTCATCGGAAGGAAAGAGGACAACTGCCTACTGCTCATACCCCCTAGCTAATACAAACTAGGATCCGAAATATCCTTCTAGGAATCAACTTCTGCATCTTGATCAAAACCATCCATCGACATCCCAACTGCTGATCAAATTCTCACGCTCCCTAAAGGAACACCTTACATACATCTCTTCACCACCACGATTGATATTTCAAATGAGCTCGGCTTCTCCCAAGTTCCGAGTCATATTTGGATACAAGAATGTCTTTCCATTTCCCTTTCTCATCACTCATCATCCACCATTTCCATTTCGCCAGAAGAGCAAAGTTAAATTTTCTGTTATCCCTTAAATTATTCATTTACTGGTATGCAAATTCTGCTCTTAACCTTAATATCCCATCTTTACCCATTACAAAGCCCTTAGCTTGCTCGGCGCCTAGAACTCTCCCAACACGCTTCAGACTAGGCTCCTCTAATTGTTCAATCAAAACTGGTTCGCCCTCCTGGTTCCCATAATAAGGGAGTTCTGCATTTCCTCCCATACAAAGCTTCATACAATCACTGTTTTCAAAACTCCATAACACTACTACCACGACCGATTCTAAATCATAAGTAGAATAATTTCTCCCATGAAATTTGAGTTGCCTTGATGCATATGCAACCACTCGCTTCTCTTGCATCTAAAACACATCCCAAACCTTGATGTGAAGCACCACAGTAGACGTCAAAAGGTCTTCCGACCTCTGGAATTTCCAGCACTGGAGTACCTCATGGAGATACGCTGGATTTGATGAAAGGCTTCCCCAACAGCTCTTCCACTTGCTTCTTCAATTCTACCAACTCGGCTGGAGTCATCCTGCAAGATGCCATTGACACTGGTCCAGCTCCAGGTACCAAATCAGTAGAGAATTCCACTTCTCTCTTAGGAGGTAACCCAGGTACTCCTTCTGGAAATACATCCATCAAACTTTTCACCACATGAATCCTTCTTACGTCCTCTTCGTTCTTCACTTCCCCCTTCTGGAAATACATCCATCAAACTTTTCACCACATGAATCCTTCTTACGTCCTCTTCGTTCTTCACTTCCCACCGAGCTATGATCACGAAACACCTCGCCCCTTCTTCCAACTCTGATCGCCCATGCCGAGCAGATCTCACATCTGGCTCTTGGAGATCGGAAAAACACCACTTTCTGCCTACCGTAAACTATGGGAACGTGATCGGCATACAGCCAATCCATTCTTAGGATAACATCTAGATCCTGTAGAGGTAGACAGATCAAATTCACTTTGAATCTGCGTCCCTCTACTATCACTGGACATTCGAGGCAACTGTAGAGGTCAACACCTGCCCTGACACAGGTGTAGAGACCAACAGTTTCGAAGGGTAACTCCTTCACTAGAAGGCCCAGCTCGGCTACACCGACTTGACACCAAAGAGTGTGTCGCTCAGAAACAAGCAAAACTCTAACGTATCTACCAGCTATAAACAAGCACCTAGTACTAGGTTACCTGACTGAGATGCCCCCGTTCCAGGCATGGCAAACACTCTCCCTGCTGCCTGAGGTCTGCTGCCTTCGTTCCTCAACGGCTGGGAAACACTGGGTTGAGTCATCCTTTTTCTGTTAGGACAATCTCTAGAAATGTGCCCCACCTCTTGGCATGTGAAACATCTTCTCTCTGCATCTTTCTTGGGGTACACCTTGGCTGTGTGTGGTCCACCACAATGGAAACATTTAAGTTTCCAGGGTTGTTGCTGCTGAGACTGGGGCGGTGCTGCTCTTGCCCTATGCTGTGGCGGTCTCGAATAAGGCTTATTCTGCTGCTGTTGCACCTTGGCCTTCCCACTGGAGGAACCCCCTGGGTGTGATCTGATTACCCTGGGATTACTCCTCTCTAGGGTCTCCCCCCTCTTTGCCTTCTCCACTAAGGCATGAAATTCCCTGATCCACTGATCTGGTTGGTTCGGAGAAACATTCCCACGGAATTGGGGTGGGTTGTGCCTCATGAACTCGGTCATCCCCATCTGCTCCTGGGGCTGATTGACATGGGAAGCTGTTGCAGCCGATCCAGCAGTTCCCAAATGATGCATTACAGCTTGATGAATATGGGCCATTACTGTATTCTGTTGTTGGATGGCAGTTGCCATCATCTCCATGGCCCTGGCGATCTGGCCCATCTCTGAAGAAGATCGGGGAGGGGTAGGAGGTTTACGCGCCATCTTTCTTCGTTCTCAGACTTTGAAACTATAGGTTTTCTATATTCCCTACGACTACAAGAATGAGATCGATAAGAAATCAATTCATTCAGGAGGTAACATCTAGACCTTACAAAGGTCAGCATCTCAAAATCATTAAGAATTTGAGTTCATCAACAGCATCATAATACTTATAACTTCAAACAAAACACCAGAACAGTTCCTGGTGTACAATCATCAATCCAAACAGCCACTTTCAGTCAATTACAAGGACACTCAATAAATCACACCAGAATTCAATGTAGGCTAAACATCAAACCTCTGGAATTAAGATTAAGAATCATCCCGATCCAGTTATGAGTGTGCACCCTCATTACTTTATCAAGATCCTCTCACCCTTAATACTAAGATTCTCAGTTAGGGCATACATTCACTAAAGCACAAAGGCACACACAAAATTTCAATACAAAACGTTTGAAAACCTTTCACTATATTTGTTATTTAAAAACTCAAATAACTTTTATGAGCAGAAGAAACACAATGGATCCACAGCCCTCAGGTCATCCTAAGGACGAACTGCTCTGATACCATTAATGTAACATCCCGCCAAAATAAAACCATACATACATATATAAAGAAAATAAAGGTACACAAATAGTATTGGAGAGTACATGATAATATATATATATAAGTAATGAAGTTGCTCCTCTTAGGGAGTTTGATACATAACCAGCCAAAGGTTTTCAACACTTAACAAAATACAACGAAATGGACGAACAGGCGATCTCCCTACAACTGGGCGATCTCCTATCAGGCAGGCGATCTCCTATCAGGAAGGCGATCTCCTATCAGGCAGGCGATCTCCTATCAAACCGGCGATCTCAACTTCCTGTAACGTCATCTGCTCCCGTGCAAATTATACACGATCATCACAAGTTTTAAGAAGAACACCCACAAGACGAAAACGCAGGGTAAGCTAGATATTTTAAGGAGGTTTAAAATAAGGCATTTAAAATCATGAACATAATAGATCAAGGTAAAACATTTTCCAAGATATCCATGTAAAACGTGGAGCTACTCATAGCATTCAACTGCTCGCCCAAAACCACAGACTTCACAACATTCACCCATAGTCATTTCCATTTCACAATACAGCATCAAGTGCCTATCAATATTCCAGTTTCTCATTTCACATGCCAGACTTTCCACTGGCCCACAATGCATAGACACATGACACTACTTCCGGATTGACTCGTGCGTTGACTCAGGCCCAGAGATTTGCACCTGTCATACCTACCACTGTGAATCCACACAGCATGCGCATATACCATCTCATTGTTACCATTCTCTCGGTATGACAAGGTAAATTCGTATAACAGGCCGAGCTCGTTCCCATTTGAACAACTCACCCATACGTACGAACCTCCTTCGACTCTCACCAACTGAATAACTTCATCTACTTGATTCCATTATCTCAGCAGAGTCAGGATATCTCCTTCTAGACCAGCCCCTAGTCAATACACCTATACAGATCTTACACGGTATTTCCTTTCCTGAAAATACTATGCCTCGATCCCACATTCACAGCATTCAAAACATCATACCACTCAAATACATGATTCAATCATAAAACAATCATTTCAAAGGTTCAGATCTTCGAATATCTCGTTTAAATCTCAAGTAGTTTCAAAGCAACACCCAGAAACAGAGAGTTCACAAACAACGCCAAAACCGGCGATCTAGTTCAAAAACAGGGTGTTTCGAAGGCTTTATATAAAACCGGCGACCACATCGCCCAAACACATAAAACAGAGTATTTCACGAAGACGAAAGCGAAAACGGCGACCACGCCGCCTACACTTCAGAAAATAGCTACACTATGGCTCGTATTAGAGATGGAGGCTAGCTTCCCTTACCTGGACTTGCGCAAACACCAGGAGCTCCGAAATCCAACGAAGCTTGAAGAACGCCTTGGCTCTGTTTTTGCGTCTGGCTTTGAAGGACTTGCAGAGAACTTCCCAGGTGCTCTAATGGTGGCCGTCGCTCGTCGTGCTCTTGTGTGAAGGTGCCCGAATCGCAGCGCGAAGGAGAGAAAATGGAGGAGAAGGGAGGTACTCACTCTTTCGCTCTTGAACAACTGAAATGTCTTGTTCCCTCAGCAGTGGGTTTTTCCATCTTAAACCAACTTGTCCACAAAAGCAGCTGCCACAACCCACTCTGCAGGGAAGTCTGAGTGTACCTTTCTCTGAACAGTACGACTACGGTTGTCTCTTGTGCATGCCAACCACTGCTCTGAACAGTACGACCACGAGTGTCTCTTGCGCATGCCAACATTCTGATGTCACTGTTCTGAACCAACACTTTTGTCTACGTGTCGCGCGTGCCGCGCGTCTCATGCTGGGAGTCTGGGTCCCACCTTCTCTACGTACAACTCGACATCGCGCGATAACCTTCCACCCACTCATCCTGGAGGACGACCGATGTCTCTCTCTGGAAGACGACCGATGTCTCTCTTTGGCGATGCCCGCATGCCCTGCGCCCTGGCGATGCCCGCATGCCTCGCGCCCTGGCGATGCCCGCATGCCCCGCGCCCTGGCGATGCCCGCATGCCTCGCGCCCTGGCAATGCCCGCATGCCCCGCGCCCTGGCGATGCCCGCATGCCTCGCGCCCTGGCGATGCCCGCATGCCTCGCGCCCCGGCGATGCCCGCATGCCTCGCGCCCTGGCGATGCCCGACGACACACCACGCCCTCCTGAAGGTTCTTCATTCCACTATGTTACGTCCAAGGTATCATCTCCACATGACTCGGTGACGTCGGTAGCTCCACATTTCCATGGGTAGATTGGCACTTGCCCTCGCGCGCCCATGCATGCAACACTAAGGACGATCTCCTATACTCAAGCATAGAGCTTCGCATGCACAGCGTGTCTAAGGCTTAACCCACACCTTGATGCACGTGGTTTTTGGGAGCCCACTATGGTTGATCCAACATCTTGACTACACACTAAGTGTAGTTCCGGCGATCATGTGTACTCTAGGCGACAGGCGACTAGGTACACTACAGGCGATTGGCGTTCTGGTGCAATCAAGGCGACAGGCGATCATGTGCCAGAGAAGTCTGAGATCGCCTACTCTTCCAATTACGGCGATCTCGTAGACTTTTAAGCTATACTTCCTTTCCTTTATATTTTAAATAAGAACATACTTAGAATTCATTTAAAATATATCACTTTTATTCCAGTAATATTTTCCAGGTCCTTACATCAAGTGTCTATGTGTGATGAGTCAGTGGAAGTCTGACGTGAGAAATGTGAAATATTGAGAATTTGTTGATAGACACTTGATGGTTGTGTGATACGAATGAGAAAGTGATGGACTCTTGTGAATGTTTAAAAAGGGCTGATCTACGTTGGTTGTCCAGTTTATAATTTAAAGTTTTAAAAATATCTAGCTTACCCTTTGTATTGTTCTGTGGCTGTTTTCTCTTAAAACTGTGATGATCGTGTATTTTACACGGGAGCAGATGATCTTCCAGGGAGTAGAGCTCCTCAGTGAGTGGTCGCCGGAAAGAGATCGCCTGTTTCTGTCTCCATGTGGTGATCGCCTGTTTTCTGTTTTGATAGCAGATCGGCTGTTTTGGGTCTGCTGATAGGAGATCGCCAGTTTGTGTAGGGAGACCGCCGGTTTCATTTTATTTGGCTGTATTTTGTTTAAGTTTTGGAAAATTGACCGGTTATGTATTAAAACTCCCTGTGAGGAGAAACTTCATTACATATATATAATTATGTTCACTTCAATATTATTGTTTTACCTTTATTTCTTTTTTTTTATTTATTCCAAAGTATTTGGCGGGATGTTACACCTCTCACTTGTTTTAGATTCGAGATGGCCAGAACCAAAACTACTTCCAACCCTCCTCCAACCGTAGTGGTTGATTACAGGGCCCTCTACCCCTGGGCTTCTGAGGATCTCTTGGCTGAGACCTCCAAACTCACCTCCACCGAAGATTGGAGGAAACACAAGGATGATGAAAATGAGACCAAAGGGCGAGTTTTCGGCAGGGAAAGCGACGCGTATGTCTCAGTGCGTCCTTGCACCGTGGGTGAAACTGTGTGCACCGACGACCGATGCAATGGCGGGGAGCCCTTTTTCTTCTTTTATGCCACCGTATTCAAGCGGGTCAAAGTGTGCCTTCCCTTCACTGGGTTCGAAAGGGCTCTACTCATAGAGCTGAACGTAGCTCCCGCTCAGCTGCACCCCAACAGCTGGGCCTCCGTTAGGGCGTTCTCCATCCTCTGCAACAACCTAGGCTTCACTCCCTCGGTAGATGTATTTTTATACTTCTTCGAGGCGAAGAGCCCTGGGAAAAGGCTTTGGGTAAGCCTTAACGGAGTAGCGGGAAGGGTCCTGCTCACCCTCTTCTCCCAATCATACAAGGGCTTCAAGGGGAAGTTGTTCCGAGTCTACTGCAGCTCCTACGACTCCACCATGCTCGATGGTTTCCCACTATATTGGGTGGAGAAGTTGAAGTTCAAGAAACCTCGCGGACTCAAAGAGCTGACGCCTTTGGACCATGAAGTGCGCCAAACCCTCTCCAGCTGGGGCGTGGTGTTCGACACCGCCCAGCTGATTAGGCACAAATATGATGCTGAGACCCTCTGCGTCTACCTTGGTACATTGTCTTTTTCTCGTTTCTACTTGCTTCTGTGTTTTATGCTTCACCCTTCTCACCCTTCCTTGTTGCATACTGCAGGTATGGTGTTAGACGCTGAGAAGAAGAAAAGCCTGGTTGATGTGCTGAGTTGCCGCACTGCGGGTGGCTCAGGCCCTGCTGGCCCTTCATCGCCTGCTGTGGCTGCCCTAGAACCAACTACTGAGAAGTCAAAGAGGGCAGCCCCAGTAGAGATCTCTGAGGATGAGGACACCTGCTCTGGCCTCGTCTTCAAAAGGAAAAAGGTGGAGGTTGCTGCAGAGGTCTCCTCTGCAAAGAGGGGCAACCTCCCTCCTTCATGGAGCACCCTCCCAGTGCGTCATCTCCCCCTGAGCCAATCTTAGCGCTCGAGGGTGGAGGGGAGAGTGCCCCTTCAACCAACCAAATGCCTCCTGCTCCCAAGCTGCCTCCCCTTCTCCAGCGGGCTCTCGTGCAGATGCCTGGCCAAGCTGCCATGGGGGCCATGGATGGGAACTCCCTGGGGAACCTCATCAGCCACAACCTTGGGGAGTTCCTTGCTGCTTCCAATTTCCTCCTGGTCAAAAACAGTGCAGAGGCAGAGCTGTTAGAGAAAGCTGCCAAATTAGAGAAAGAGTTGGAGCAGAAAGATCTCCAACTCCACCAAGCGGCCAAACGCGAGACTGCCTGGACCAGGAGTTGGGCAGTCTCCGCCAGTCTAAGAAGGAGACCAAGAAGCTCCTCTTCTCCAAGGGGCAGGAGGCCCTCTAGCTTGAGGCCAAGATACTTCCCCTCCGCAACAAAATTATTGAACTGGAAGAGCAGTTGGAGGGGACTAAGACCAAAATGACAAAGCTGGAGGAGAGGGCCACCGACCGAGAGGTTCAGCTGGGCAAGGTTGAGGAGGAACTTTCCCAACAAACTGAGTTGCTGAAGAAGACTGAGGCGGAGCTCACTGAAGATGCCGCCGACGCCTATGGAGAGGGGTTTAGCGATGCCCTTGCTCAGTTTGCCTGCGTACATCCTGAGATGGACCTCTTGCCATTCTCCGTAAATTCGCATGTGGTCGACGGGAAAATAGTGCCCAGATAGGTCTTCTAAGCAATTGTATCTCATAGCTGAACTTCTTGTAACTAACCTCCATTATAATGTAATTAATTCATTTACTTGCCTTCATACTTGTTTGCCTTTATATTTCACTTTGCTTGCCTTCGCATCTCTGTTGTTGTTTAACTGTTTGACATGCTTGGTCAAACTCACTACTCAGCACAGGTTCAGACCACAAATAGCACGCTTGACTCAGAATAAACTATAGGTAGCATGCTTAATTTTGTTGAGCTGTTGTTGGCAATGGCAAAACCTCATAAAAAAACTTCTTTCTCGAAACATGCTTCACCACCTTGTCTTCACCCGCACTTCTTAGCCTTGCGAGGACTTCGGCTTCTATCTGTGTGCACCTGACAAGTTAACGAATTTCATATGGCCACTCATCCCCCTTAGGTGGAGGTGGGCCCCACTGGTGAACCTTTCTTTCAAATTGGGAGTTCTCACTCGTAGAGGAGGTGTTCATTACGAACCTACCTTCCCATTTACAAGATCCCTAACCCCAAATGACAGGTTCGAACTGACCTCACATCACCCACAGGCGAGGGAGGATTTCACTGGTGAACCTTTCTTTCAAATTGGGAGTTCTCACTCGAAGAGGAGGTGTTCCTTGCGAACTTACCTTCCCACTTACGAGACCTCTAACCCCAAGTGACAGGTTCGAACTAACCTCACATCACCCACAGACGAGGGAGGATTTCACTGGTGAACCTTTCTTTCAAATTGGGAGTTCTCACTCGAAGAGGAGGTGTTCTTTACAAACTTACCTTCCTACTTGTGAGACCTCTAACCCCAAGTGATAGGTTCGAATCTGACCTCACATCGCTCATAGGCGAGGGAGGATTTCACTGGTGAACCTTTCTTTCAAATTGGGAGTTCTCACTCGAAGAGGAGGTGTTCCTTACGAACTTACCTTCCTACTTACGAGACCTCTAACCCCAAATGACAGGTTCTAACCGCATTGTATAAACACATTCAGATATACATTTTAACTGAAAATTTTATTGGGTGACCTCATTAAAAACCCTTAAAAGGGAAAAAAGAGTGTCCCTTAAACTATGTACAATATTACATGGCTTTAACTAAAATAGAACTTCAGGTGAGTCGCATTCCATGTACGAGGAATCGGACCACCTTCTAAAGTCTCCAGCCTATATGCTCCATTCCCCAGGGCCTCTGTCACTCTAAAAGGACCAGTCCACTTAGGGGATAGCTTGTTCTCTATCTGCTATGGAGATGCTTCGGCATAACTAGGTCGGCCACCTGGAACTGCTGAGCTCTCAATTTGGAACTGTGCTTGAGCTCGACTCTCCTCTTCAACGCCTCGGCCTTGCTTCCTGCCTCTTCCCTAACTTCATCCAAGAGATCGAGATTCACCTTCCTTTCTTCGTTGGACTCCTCCGCCACAAAGTTCTGGAAATGTGGTGAGGTCTCCTGGATCTCCACAGGGATCATGGCATCTGAACCATACACCAAGCTGAAGGGGGTCTCCTTGGTGGTGGACTGGGGAGTAGTATGGTAAGCCCATACAATTCTGGGAACCTCCTCAGCCCACCTTCCCTTCGCTTTCTCCAACCTTCTCTTCAGCCCCCTGAGTAGAACTCGATTGGCCGACACGACCTGTCTGTTGGTTTGTGGGTGCTCGACCGATGCAAACACTTGCTTGATCCCCAATTCTATGCATAGCTTTCCCAACTGTTGACTTGCGAATTGGGTGTCATTATCAGACACCAAATGCTTGGGTACTCCAAAGCGGCACACTATATTCTTCCACACAAAGTGTTGGATCTTCTGGGCTGTGATCTGGGCTACTGGCTCAGCCTCAATCCACTTCGTGAAATATTCAATGGCGACCACGAGGTACTTCATTTGCCGCACCGCCAAAGGAAAAGGCCCCAGGATGTCGATTCCCCAGGTATGGAATGGCCAAGGGCTGTATATCGACCTGAGCTCTTCTGGTGGCGCCTTGTACCAATTAGCATGTAATTGGCACTGCTTGCACTGCTGCGCGTACTTAGTGCAATCCTCCCTCATAGTCGGCGAATAGTACCCTGCTCGAAAGGCCTTGGATGCCAAAGCACGACCTCCGATGTGGCTCCCACATATGCCTTCATGGAGCTCCGCCATTATTCTCGCACACTGCTCCCCATGTACACACACCAGGATGGGGTGAGTAAACCCATGCCTGTACAGCTCGCCATCAATAAGTGTGTACTTGGCTGAGTTCTTCTTTATTTTCCTTACTTCCATTGGCTCCATTGGGAGCATCCCATCGGCTATGTAGCGCTTATAAGGCGTCATCCATGTCTCTCCACTCTGTAACAGGCAGACTTGCGTTGGCCCCTCTCCCATTGGCATGCAGGCGTTGACCTGTGGCTTCTTCAGAGTTTCTTGGGTCAATGACCGATGAATCCTCTTCTCGCTGTGTGATTGGCTAATCTGGTGGACTCCCACCAAATTATCAGCTGTATAGGTACGAGGCGCCCTCAGGGTCTCCTGGATGACCGTCCTCTGCCTGCCCCCCTTGCCTGAGCTGGCGAGTTTGGCCAACAAGTCAGCTCTGGCATTCTTCTCCCTGGGCACATGCACTAGCTCGAAGGTTTCAAAAGAACTCTTCAACTGCTGAACATACTCCAAGTAGGAGGCCATCTGGGGATCTTTGGCCTGGTACTCACCCGCTACGTGACCTGTGACCAATAGTGAGTTTCTCTTCGCCATAAGACTCTGGGCTCCCATCTCCTTAGCCAACAGCATTCCAGCAGTCAAGGCTTCAT
Source organism: Phaseolus coccineus (assembly GCA_037954025.1). Taxonomy (NCBI): domain Eukaryota; kingdom Viridiplantae; phylum Streptophyta; class Magnoliopsida; order Fabales; family Fabaceae; genus Phaseolus; species Phaseolus coccineus. The sequence goes on along the minus strand of CM075680.1, from coordinate 32,123,008 downwards.
ATTCTGCTTGGTTATTGCTGGCTTTGAAGGCGAACCGCAGGGCCTGCTCTATCAATAATCCCTTGGGTCCTTCCAGGATCACCCCCGCTCCACTACCTTGCTGATTTAAGGACCCATCTACTGACAACACCCACTTGAAGCTAGGCTCTTCCTGCTGGGACTCAGTCGAGGACATCTCAGCCACAAAGTCAGCGTAGACCTGTCCCTTGATCAGACCTCTAGGCTCATATTGTATGTCAAATTTCGACAACTCGACTGCCCATCGCACCATCCTCCCTGCCACGTATGGCTTCTGCAAGACCTTACGTATCGGCAGATCTATCATCACCACCACTATGAAGCTCTGAAAGTAGTGACGAAGTCTCCGGGATGAGAACACAACTACCAAGGCCGCCTTCTCTATGGCCTGGTATCTCGCCTCTGGCCCCTGCAGCACTTTGCTGACAAAGTAAATGGGCTTTTGGCTTTGCTCCTGTTCCTGTATCAAGACAGAACTCACCGCCTTTTCTGTGACTGCAAAGTACAATCTTAGCGGGGTGTCGAGTTGGGGCTTGCACAACACTGGCGGGCTCGCTAGGTACTCCTTGAGTTTAAGGAATGCCTGTTCACACTCCGAGGTCCACGAAAATCTACTATTTCTCCTCAAACATTGGAAATAGGGGTGGCCCTTGTCTCCTCCCGCTTACACAAACCTGGAGAGGGCAGCCATTTGGCCCGTCAATTGTTGCACTTCCTTGACCGATGTCGGGCTCTTCATAGCTATGATCACTGCACACTTGTCTGGGTTGGCCTCGATTCCCCGCTCCGTAAGAAGGAAGCCAAGGAACTTGCCTGCCTCTACCCTAAAGACGCATTTCTCTGGGTTCAACTTCAACCTGTACTTTGCTATTGTATGAAATAGCTCCTCCAAATCAGCAACATGCTGATCTCGCGCCTGGGAGGTCACCACCATGTCATCTACATAGGCTTGTATGTTGCGCCCCAACATAGGGGCAAGGACTTTCTCCATCAGTCTTTGGTATGTAGCGCCTGCGTTCTTCAAGCCAAATGGCATGACAGTGTAGGAGTAGCAGGACAGCTCAGTCATGAATGTTGTCTTGCTTTCATCTCTCGGGTACATCTTTATCTGATTGTACCCAGAGAAGGAATCCAAGAAACTGAGAAACTTGCACCCCAAGGCGCTATCTACCAACGCGTCAATGTTGGGTAAGGGGTAAGAGTCTTTCAGGCATGCCTTGTTGAGGTCAGTGAAATCTACGCACATCCTTCATTTCCCATTGGCCTTTTTTACCAACTCGACATTGGCCAACCACTCAAGATACTGGATTTCCCGTATGTGGCCTGCGTCAAGTAGCTTCTGCGTCTCCTGTCTGACCACCTGCCTCCTTTCATCGTTGAACTTACGCCTCCGTTGTCGCACCGGCCTGGCCTGGGGGTCCAACGCAAGGTGATGACATAGGAAGTCAGGGTCTATACCTGGCATGTCTGAAGCGGACCAAGCGAAGGTGTCCATGTGTCGCTCTATTACTCCTGCTACTTGGTCCTGAGTCTCCTAAGGCAGGGACTTGCCAAGTTTAAAAATCCAGCCCCCGATCTCCTTCTCTACCACCTCCTCTGCCGGTTCAGGTCGCCTCGCCCGAGCGACCTCCGCTCGCGTGACTCTGATGTCTCCTCGGGGCATGTCAGTGTTATCACACCTCCCACCTAGAGGTTGGGTGGTCACCATGCAGACTCCCCTTCTCGTCTTGAGGTTGTTCTCATAACACTTCTTAGCCTTCTTTTGATCTGATTTGATGGTGATCACCATCCCCTCCATCGAAGGCAACTTCATTTTCATATGCCTTGTGGACGCCACTGCCCCCAACCTATTCAGGGCTGGTCTACCCAACAACATGTTATAGGCAGATGGGGCATTCACCACCAGATACTTGATGCTCTCTGTGCGGGAGGCCACTCCATCAGTGAAAGTGGTCCTTAGCTCTATGTACCCCCGCACTTCTACTTGGTCTCCTGCAAATCCATATAGACAGCCGATGTAGGGCCGCAACTGGTCAGGCGACAACTGCAATTTGTTAAAGGTCGACCAGAACATCACATTGGCCGAACTTCCTTGATCCACCAAAACTCGATGCACCTTGCGTCCCGTAGTGACTACTGATATCACCACCGGATCATTATCCTGGGGGAAAACATCCCGGCGATCAGCCTTTGTAAAGACAAGGTCGATGTCTGGGAAGTGGTCTTCCTCACATGTCTCCACTGTCATCACTGAACGCGCATACCTTCTACGCTGCAATGAGGTGCACCCTCCACCTGAGAATCCACCTGCTATAGTGTGGATCTCGCCATGTATGGCCACTTCGTGCCCCTGATCAGCCCTCGAGGCTACCACCGTCTCACTCCCTTGTGTCTCCTTGAAGTAGTCACTCCGGAACCCACTTTTGACCAACTCATCCAACTGGTGGCCCAAGGCCAGACAGTTGCGAATGGGATGGCCAAAGGCCTGATGAAACTCGCACCAGGCGTTCTTGTTTGGCCCCAGCCTCTTATCCGTCTTTGGGGGCATCTTCAACCTTTCTGCCACATTAGGAATGGCAATCAGCTCCTTCAACTCCACCAGGAAATCATGTCTGGGGGGCACATCATCCTTGGCGCGTGCCCTAGTCTGGGGCTTTCGGGCCTCATAAGGCTTCTGCTTTCCTTGAGCCCTTTTTTCTGTTGTCGCCTCGTGCACCCGCAGGGGTTGAGGTCGACTAAGCACTCGGGGCCTTGATGAGACTGTGTAAGGACCTATAAATTTATTGGAATAGAAGTGATAGATTTTAAATAATTTCTGAGTATGTTATTATTTAAAATAAAAAGGACATAAAAATAGAAAATTATCATAGTGGTCAGACCTCGGACGTCGCCTAAGGTCTGGGGTCAGCTGGTAGAGGGTGGTCGGTTGACCATTGTATCAACCAAGTAGTCAGGTGCGATGACTTTATCGTGAGGTAATCACGTGGGCGTGCTTGAAGGGGGGGGCACGTAAATCAAGAAGGGTAAGAGAAAGGAAGGTGTAACTTAGAAGTCGATGAGATTGCCGTTTGTTGAAGAAGGCGGCGGCCTCCGACCTCCCCCGTATGAAATCAGAAATCGCCTATTTTGCGCATGATCGCCGTGTGCAAAGATTTCACATGATCGCCAATCGCCTATGGTGTACATGATCGCCGAAAAGAGGACATCGCCGAGTATTCGAGAAGACTTGGTAAGCTCTTGGTATGTGGTCTAAATACAGAAGATTAGTGATATAGAAGATAGGTGGCATATCTGCCACCATGAGTAGTGTGAGCCGTGATACCATAGACTTAGAAGAATGGGAGGACGAGCCCTCAGCTGGGTGTGACGATGTGACATCGGTGACCAGAGTGAGGCGATGTGTCCTTGTCACACACAAGGGCGATAAGAGATCGCCAACAGGATGAGAGGAACATCGGTCATCAACCAGGATGGGAGACACATTAGTTGTCTTCCAGGGTGAGGAATCAGTCGTCCGTCAGGAAGAGGAATCAGTCATCGCCGGGATGAGAGGCATATCAGTCATCGCCGGGATGAGAGGCACATCAGTCATCGCCGGGATGAGAGGCACATCAGTCATCGCTGGGATGAGAGGCATATTAGTCATCGCCGGGATGAGAGGCACATCAGTCATCGCCGGGATGAGAGGCATATCAGTCATCGCCGGGATGAGAGGCACATCAGTCATCGCCGAGATGAGAGGCATATTAGTCATCACCGGGATGTCGTGTTTCAGACAGATAAGGTAGGACCCAGGCTCCCAGCATGAGCCTCTTGCATGCGCGACACGTAGTCAATGAGAGTGCTTCAGAACAGTGGCTCCAGAGAGTTGGTAGGGAAAGTGACCCAGAGTTGGTGTGCGCAGAGACCCACGTGGCAATCCTGTTAGAGGAAACCCACACGCAAGGTTGCTCAGAGAGTGGGTAGTGGCAGTGAAGGCTAAAGAGTCGTTCGACCTTAAGAGCTGAGGGAATCAGCTCATTTAGTTCCCCTTTCTCCTTTCTCCTCCACTCGAAGACGCGGCTATCCTGACGTACCAATGCTATGATCGGCGACTGCCATTGTCCTTCTAGGAAGTTACTCTGCAAGTTTTCTGCTCAAAGCCCTAAAACAGAGTAAGTCGTTTTGCTCAGTTCTTTGAGTCGAGTCTGAATTTGAGAGGGTCGTCTCTGCATAGGTTATGCATACAACTCTTTTAACTTCAGAAATCGTCTCTGTTAACGCAGAAAATGAGTAATCTCGTTAGATTTGTGATCGGGACTCTATGGTGCAGGTTAAGGCATCCTTGAGTTCTCGGTGGGTTTGGAGCTCTTAGTGAGATCGGCTCAAGTCCAGGTAAGGGAAGCTAGCTTTATTTCCAATAAAAATCTTAGGCTAGAAGATTCTGAAAATTGTGGTGACGTGATCGCCGGTTTTAATGTTTGTTTCGAACTCCCCTGTTTTAGTGTCGCTTTGAACTTCTTTGAGATTGAAATGCATATGATATTCGAAAATCTGAACTTTGGTATGATTGTTTCTGTGATTGGGATTGTTTAAGAAAAGATTCAAAATATTATATGATGGAATTGTGCTTTTACGTGTGGTATGATGTACTGGATGAATGTGAAATTGTGATCAAGACATAGTATTTTCAGGAAAGGAAATACCGTGTTGAGATTGGTTATGAGGTGTATTGATCTGTGAGTATCCTATGAATGAGACGATCCTGACTCTACTGATATAATGGAATCACATAGATGAAGTTATTCAGGTGTTGAGAGTCGATGGAGGTTCGTATGTATGGGTAAGTTGTTTGAAAGATAACTAACTTGACCTGTTATATGAATTAATCCTGTCATACCGGGAGAGTGATGATATTGAGATTATGTTTATGCGCATGGCTGTGTGGATTTCACAGTGGTGGGGTATGACAGGTGCAGGTCTCTGGATGCTAAGTTCAACGCACGAGTCTTCCGGAAGTAGTGTCAAGTGTCTATGTGTGATGGGTCAGTGGAAGTCTGACGTGAGAAAGAGAAATATTGAAATGTGATAGACACTTGATGGATTTTTGTGGAATGATTGATACTTGAGGAAATTGTGAAATGTGTGAATATTTGATGGTTATGTGAAATGAATGAGAAAGTGATGGATTTATGTGGGTGTTTAAAAGCTGGTTATGTTGAATTTAAAGTTTCATATTTAAAGTTTTTAAAATAGCTAGCTTACCCCTGTGTTTTGTTTTGTGTTGGTTTTCTTAAACCTGTGATGATCGTGTTAATTTACACGGGAGCAGCTGATGTTGTAGGTGGTAGAGCTCCTCAATGAGCAGATGGAGAAAAGGATCGTTTTATATTTGAATGTTTTTTTTTTTTTTTTTGGAAAACTTTTGATGTATAAATTTAACTCCCTGCGAGGAGGGATGTTCCTTTTGAAGAACACATTGTATGGAAGGGATGTATTTTATTATATATATATATATATATATATATATATATATATATATATATGAATGTTAATTTTGATATTATTGCTTTACCTTTATTTTTATTATATAAAAAAAAATGAATAAGATTTTTGAGGGGCGTTACAGACTGCACTTTCTCGCTTCTTATTGAGCTCTCCCTCAGCGACAAAGTGAGCAACAACACGTCGTTTAATGTCGCCGAAGGTCTTGGGGCGATTGCGGATCAAGGACTCGCTAAAAGGCCTTGGCAATACTCCTTTCCTGAAGGCATGCACTACCATATCTTCATCTTTGGTGTGCAACCTCACCACCATTGCCCCAAACCTGTTAAGGTAATCTCTAAGGGACTCCCTCTGATGCTGCCTTACGTCGAAAAGATCATAAGACACCGGTGGAGGGGCCCGGTTCACAAGGTATTGTTCCCTAAACAGCATGGAGAACTGTGCAAAAGACGTGATATGTCCCTCAGGCAAGCTAACGAACCATTCTAGTGTTGTCCCTGTCAGCGTGGTCATGAGGAGCTTACAATGCACTGCATCAGACCCTCCTGACAGCATCATCTGCGTGTGAAACGCTGTGAGATGCGCTTCGGGATCCTCTACTCCAGTGAATAGGGTCTTAGGCCCCACGAAGGTGGCTGGGACCACCGTGTCCATGATTGCTTGGGAGAAGGGCATGGGGAAAGCCCTTGGCGGTGTTGGTGGAGCGCCATCGTCCACCACGCGATCCCCTACTTCCTGCAAATTATGCAGGTTCACACGTAACTCTTCATTAGCCCTGTGTAATTCCTCGTTCCTGGCCTGAGATGCGGCCAGGTCCATCTGCATTCGCGTTTGATGCGCTCGAGACTCTGCCACTATCTCCTAGAGGGTGCGCATCGTTTCCATGAGCTGTTGCATGGTGACGCCTTCACCCCCATTCGGTGGAACGGATCCTTGTCTAGTATTTCTCATCTCTGTGGTTTCTACTCTTGCTCTCGTGTATGGGACCTTGCTTTATTTCGGCCCCACGGTGGGCACCAAATGTTCTTTCCGGTTGACCCACCTGTCAGTTGACTCCACGACACTCACACGCCTCCTTCCTCACGTTGGTATGTGCTTGGTTCTTTCGAAGCAATCTGCACCTGCAAAAGAGAAAGGGGGCGCCCTAGAGGCCGTTTGCACTCCGACGCTCAAGTCAAGATTGGGTAAGTAACACCAAGTGTTTGAGTAACTGTGTTTAGGGTTTCAAATTGCGTACCACCGTGGGTATTATACTGCCCCTTATATAGTCTAGGGTTTACTGCGCCGCTAACCCTAATTAGGGTTCACTGCAGTGCTAGCCATATTCAGGGTTTACTGGAATGCCCTTGCGCCGCTATCACCCAGTCTTAGGGTAATCTAGCACATAAGGTTTCCTTATCTGGAGTGCAAAATCTAACAGGGTGACCACCTGGGTGCCTCCTCGTGCACCTAATCTCTGGGGCCACCTGTTCTGGGAGTGCCTTCACTGTTGTAACGCCCCTTGTAACGCCCCTGAAAGTCTTTTCATATTTATATAATACAATAAGCGTAGACATTAATTTATAAAATCAACATATGTATATATATTGAAAGTACATCATCCCATACATTGTATCTTGATCCGGCCGCTTGACTCGAACGTGGAGGATTGCCTCGTCACTCCTTCGTCTAGCCCTCTGGTCTGCAGGAACGCTCCAAGAACCACCACCGGAACTCCAAACGCTGCCTGCAAAACACACGAACGGCGCCTCTAGCGGCCGTTGTAGCTCCGACGCTCAAGTCAGGCAACAGGAACACCAAATCTATCACTGAATCTCTCTGTGAGACTCGTGTGTGCTCTCAGATCCACTTTCTCTCTCTATAACTGTTTTCTTTTATCACTGTGCCACGTGTAAAAACGCTCTCACAGTGAATCAGAATCCCAGTGTAGAGAGCCTGTGTAAACTTGGAAAAGAATGAAAGGAATCCCCTCACTTTACATGATGTGGAGAGCTTTATACCTGAGCCGCGTCTCACTCCCAGATGGTGACACGTGGAGTCACCAGCTTGAATCTACCGTACACGCGTCACACCCGGAGGGCTTCTGCGCTTCTCTCTGTGCGGGCCGCATGCTCCTAGGAGAGCGCCAGGCACATCCTGCCTGCATGGCCTCGCCGCACGTCCTCTGAGTGGGGCATCATGCGAGGTGCATGCGTAGCGTTCTTGCTGGGAACCCCGATGACCGACCTCCATCTGCATGCAATTACGACCGATCTCCCTCTTAACGCCCGATCGCGCTCCTCATGCAGACACCCGGGCGGTCCCTCATGACTTGCCACCGACGTCCGTGCGGTGCCTCATGAATATCCACCGACGTCCGTGCGGTGCCTCATGACCTGCCACCGACATCCGTGCGGTGCCTCATGACCTGCCACCGACACCCGGGCGGTCCCTCATGACTTGCCACCGACGTCCGTGCGGTGCCTCCTGAATATCCACCGACGTCCGTGCGGGGCTTTCAGACGCTTATCTATGCTCTGAACTGGGAGTGGTGGCCACTTGATATCTGACTACCGATCACCATTCTAGGTGATCTCCTCCCTGATTCACTTGCTCTTTCTACGACATGCCACCCTGTTCATGGTCCACGTAGTCAACGGCTGCTGACGTCATCAACTACTGATGACCGACCGGATCACAAGCCCCCCAGTCTCGAGCTGTGAACTTGTTCTCAGCGAAGAGACTAAGTAGTCGCGCCCTCGGCCCACGTGGCAAGTGGGGCCACGCCACATGCTGCTCACGTATCTGCTCCTCGGCGTCACGGCTTCCATACTTTATCTCTCGACACATGGACACAGTAATAGCCCCCACTGAGTGTCGCTACCGTTTCCTTCATTCAACCGAAGCGTGCGCATCCCTCTGGATCATCTAGAGGTTCACCCTCTCTGTTTTCTTCTTCTCAAACGCGCTAGGGTTCACTGTGTTTCTCCTCTTTAACTCTCTGCATGTGACTAACTGTTAACTAGCTTAGGCTTTAGCGCGATCCCACTGCAACCCCTCAAACTTGGCTTCTGACTTGATCGCGGCTAACTGTTACCTTAGCATTACCTTCAACATAACTTCATGCTGGATGACTGACTTAACGAGGCCTAAACGCTTCGGCTTCACGCAGCAGAACTTCCTTCTACCACCGACCACCGACTAGCGTGTTAGTGCACCACCGATCAGTCATCGCGCCTCTGGCTTCGCTACACTTCTCTGCCACACCAGCACTGAGTGCATAGAGGGCCTGAACACCAACTATGACGCCTGTGTTTTGAGGAAGAAAAATGCTTCTCGGTGACCCCTCTTGTCCCAACCTTGCTGTAAGAAGTCGTGGGTGAGGTCTTGCTTCTCCCACCTGAGCCTCGCTGTAAAAAGCAGAGGGAAGGGACCTGGTTCTCTTGCCTCAACCTTGCTGTAAGAAGCAGAGGAAGAGGACTTGGTTCTCTCGCCTCAACCTTGCTGTAAAAAGCAGAGGAAAAGGACTTGATCTCTTGCCTCAACCTTGCTGTAAAAAGTCGAGGTGAGGACTTTCACTCGCCTACACCTCGCTGTACAAAGTCGAGGGAGGACTTTCTTCTTTCTCGCCTGCACTCGCTCAAAGGCAAGGAGGTCTTCCTCTTTTCTCGCCTGCACTTGCTCAAAGGCAAGGAGGACTTCCTCTGGTGCCTGCACTTGCTCAAGGGCAAGGAGGACTTCCTCTGGTGCCTGCACTTGCTCAAGGGCAAGGAGGACTTCCTCTGGTGCCTGCACTTGCTCAAAGGCAAGGAGGACTTCCTCTGGTGCCTGCACTTGCTCAAGGGCAAGGAGGACTTCCTCTGGTGCCTGCACTTGCTCAAAGGCAAGGAGGACTTCCTCTGGTGCCTGCACTTGCTCAAAGGCAAGGAGGACTTCCTCTGGTGCCTGCACTTGCTCAAGGGCAAGGAGGACTTCCTCTGGTGCCTGCACTTGCTCAAAGGCAAGGAGGACTTCCTCTGGTGCCTGCACTTGCTCAAAGGCAAGGAGGACTTCCTCTGGTGCCTGCACTTGCTCAAAGGCAAGGAGGACTTCCTCTGTTGCCTGCACTTGCTCAAAGGCAAGGAGGACTTCCTCTGGTGCCTGCACTTGCTCAAAGGCAAGGAGGACTTCCTCTGTTCTCGCCTGCACTTGCTCAAAGGCAAGGAGGACTTCCTCTGTTCTCGCCTGCACTTGCTCAAAGGCAAGGAGGACTTCCTCTTGCCTCAACCTTGCTGTACAAAGCAGAGGTGAGGACTTTCTCTGTTGCCTCAACCTTGCTGTAAAAAGCAAAGGAAAAGGACTTCCTCTCGCCTGCACCTCGCTGTACAAAGTCGAGGGAGGACTTTCCCGTGGGTGAACGCTCCCAGGGGGGCGCCAGGCGTGACTGTCTAAGCGCACACACTGGGCGCGCCCTGCCTGCATTGCCTCATCGCGCGTTCACCGACGTCCCGACCGGCGAGGACCTCTTCTTCTGGAATCATACGAGGTGCATGCTTAACGCTCTCACTGGAAACTCGGGCCCAGCTTAACGCGTGTTAGCAAGACCCCGATGACCGTGCACCGACTGAGCACTCACTCTCTACATGCACCGACGGCTGATCGCGGTCTGCAGGCACTGATGGCCTATCGCGCTCTACATCCCAGCGCTTATCTAGGGGCTGATCTGCGGGTGGTGGCCACTCGGTAACTCACCACCGATCACCTGGTCTTGCACCTGGGGCAAGGAGAACTTTAAACTGGGAACACTCGCACACTTTATGTACTGAAAATCTTTTATTGGGTGGCATCGTTAAAAAGAGTGCCCCTTATCTGCTCAACTATTTTAATACACTAGGTATGTGTACAGCGCGATAGCGCATCTACTTTACAACTTAACGAGAGTAGGAAAGAAGCGTGTAGCATCCTGGGTTCTGGGAATAGTCGTTACGTCCAGAGTCACCAGCCGATAAGCTCCATTCTCCAACGTCTCAACCACTCTGGATGGGGTCTCCTTTAACCGGCGATGACCGCCCTGGCGATGCACACACGTGGGGCGATCATGCCTTCCGCTTCAGCTCTTGGAGCCCCCCTAGTGTAGCCTCTTCCATCACCTCCCCAAACACAGGGAGTTCATGCTGCTGGTCGCCTTCCTGGGACCCCGAAGCGCGATCACCTTGTGTCTTCTGCACGTAATCGGTCACGAACCCTATCTCCACCAACTCAGCAAGCTGACGCCCCAACGCCAGGCAGTTACGGAGTGTATGTCCATAAGCTTGATGGAATTCACACCACTCATCCTTCCTCCCTCCAAGTACCCTGTCGGTTTTCTCTGGCACATGGAGTCTTGCTGCCACAGCAGGGATGGCGATCAGCTCCGCCAAACTTATCATGAAATCATACCTGGGGGGTGCGTTGCTTGCATGCCCCCTGGTCTGGTCCTTCCTTGTTGCATAAGGGCGAGACCTTCCCTGCTCCTTCCTCCCTTCCTTGATCTCAAGCACCCGCGCCTGTTGCTGCTGATTCCCCTGACCTCCACGTGGCTTCGACGGTGCAGCACTTCCTCTCTTCTCAGAGACCTCTGCCTCTGCTACTATGTGTGCCACTGCGCGTCGCCGTATCTCGGTGAAGGTGGCAGGGTGGCTCCTGATGAGCGATTCACTGAAAGGACCAGGGAGGACACCTCTCTTGAACGCATGCACCAGCATGTCCTCGTCCTTGCTGGGCAATCTCACCACCTGCGCCCCAAAGCGATTGAGGTAGTCCTTCAACGGCTCCCCCTGATACTGGCGCACGTCAAACAGGTCGTAGGACACCACTGGCGCCGGTCGGTTGATGATGTACTGCTCCGTGAACAGCTTCGCAAACTGATGGAAGGAAGTGACGTGGCCCTCTGGCAGGCTGACGAACCACTCCATAGCCACTCCGCTCAGCGTGCTCATGAACATCTTGCAGTACACAGCATCTGAACCTCCAGTCAGCATCATCTGAGTGTGGAAGGCTGTCAGGTGTGCTTCTGGATCTTCCACCCCCGTGAACGACGCTTTCAGTCCCACCAGATTGGGAGGCACCACCGTGTTCATGATTTCGGGGGAGAAAGGCATAGGGAATGCTCTCGGAGGCGACGGTGGCGTCGACGTCCTTTCTTCAGCTGCGCGCTCCCTCTGCGCCTGCAATTCCCTACGCAGCTCTTCATTCATACGGTTCAACTCTTCGTTTCTTCTCTGCGATGCAGTCAGCTCTGCACGCATTTTCTCTTGCTCAGCTCTCGATTCCGCGACGCTATCTTGCAGCGCGCGCATCATCTCCACTGCCTGCGCCATGGTAACAGCTCCTTCTTCAGCAGATGGCGCAGGTGAGGTTTGCCTGGTTCTTCTACTCATCTCCTCTGCACTTCGACGTAACTTCACTTCGACGAAACGATCAAGAAGCTCCAAGAAACCTCAAGAAACTTCAAGAACTGCGACGTGGATGGGAACAAAATTCACACGGGCCCCACGGTGGGCGCCAAATGATCCGGCCGCTTGACTCGAACGTGGAGGATTGCCTCGTCACTCCTTCGTCTAGCCCTCTGGTCTGTAGGAACGCTCCAAGAACCACCACCGGAACTCCAAACGCTGCCTGCAAAACACACGAACGGCGCCTCTAGCGGCCGTTGTAGCTCCGACGCTCAAGTCAGGCAACAGGAACACCAAATCTATCACTGAATCTCTCTGTGAGACTCGTGTGTGCTCTCAGATCCACTTTCTCTCTCTATAACTGTTTTCTGTTATCACTGTGCCACGTGTAAAAACGCTCTCACAGTGACTCAGAATCCCAGTGTAGAGAGCCTGTGTAAACTTGGAAAAGAATGAAAGGAATCCCCTCACTTTACATGATGTGGAGAGCTTTATACCTGAGCCGCGTCTCACTCCCAGATGGTGACACGTGGAGTCACCAGCTTGAATCTACCGTACACGCGTCACACCCGGAGGGCTTCTGCGCTTCTCTCTGTGCGGGCCGCATGCTCCCAGGAGAGCGCCAGGCACATCCTGCCTGCATGGCCTCGCCGCACGTCCTCTGAGTGGGGCATCATGCGAGGTGCATGCGTAGCGTTCTTGCTGGGAACCCCGATGACCGACCTCCATCTGCATGCAATTACGACCGATCTCCCTCTTAACGCCCGATCGCGCTCCTCATGCAGACACCCGGGCGGTCCCTCATGACTTGCCACCGACGTCCGTGCGGTGCCTCATGAATATCCACCGACGTCCGTGCGGTGCCTCATGACCTGCCACCGACATCCGTGCGGTGCCTCATGACCTGCCACCGACACCCGGGCGGTCCCTCATGACTTGCCACCGACGTCCGTGCGGTGCCTCCTGAATATCCACCGACGTCTGTGCGGGGCTTTCAGGCGCTTATCTATGCTCTGAACTGGGAGTGGTGGCCACTTGATATCTGATTACCGATCACCATTCTAGGTGATCTCCTCCCTGATTCACTTGCTCTTTCTACGACATGCCACCCTGTTCATGGTCCACGTAGTCAACGGCTGCTGACGTCATCAACTACTGATGACCGACCGGATCATATCTCAAAAAGAAACGTCCCTCTTATAAGGATTTTAATACATTCCATCAACTCTTTCAAAATAAAACCAAAATCCAGCATAAAAAGAAAACAGGCGATCTCTTCCTCCAACTGCTCACTGAGGAGCTCGACTACCTGCAACATCATCTGCTCCCGTGTAAAATACACGATCATCACAGTTTTAAGAAAAACAGCCACAGAACAAAACACAGGGTAAGCTAGCTATTCTAAAACTTGAAGTACGAAACTTTAAAATCAATATAAAACAGATTTAAAACACCCACGTAAAATCCATCAATTTTCCCATTCATTTCACACACTTCACAATTTCATCAAGTGTTATTTGTTTCACATAAACCATCAAGTGTCTATCAAATTTCAATATTTCTCTTTCTAACGTCAGACTTCCACTGACTCACCACACATAGACACATACCACACCACTGTAAAGTCCACACAGGACAGCTAGTGAAGTCCACACAGGACAGCTCGATATCATTAATTCACCCAATGCACCATACAACACTTAAATGAACGATTCCAAACACAGCAACAATCGTACCAAGGTTCAGATTTTCCAATATCACATGCATTTCACATATCAATCTCAAACAAGTTCAAAGCGACACTAAAACAGGGGATTTTGAAAACAACATTTAAAACCGGCGATCACGCCCAATAACAGGGGATTACGCAATAACATTTGAAACCGGCGACCACGTCGCCCCAACATCAAAATCTTCTAGCTTAAGGTTTTCTTGAAAATAAAGCTAGCTTCCCTTACCTGGACTAGCGTAAACTTCACTAAGAGCTCCAACCCAACGAGATTCAAGGATGCCTTAACTCTGTTTTAGCGTCCGATTTGGAGAACTTGCAGAGTGTAAGGACCTGGAAAATATTACTGGAATAAAAGGATATAATTTAAATGGATTCGAAGTATGGTTGTACTTAAAATGAAAAGGAAGGAAAGTGTAGTTTAGAAGACTATGAGATCGCCTGGCACATGATCGCCGGTCGCCTACTACACATGATCACCAGGGCGCGAGGCATGTGGACGTCGCCAGGGCGCGAGAGGCATGCGGGCATCGCCAGGGCGCGAGAGGCATGCGGGCATCGCCAGGGCGCGAGAGGCATGCGGACGTCGCCTGGGCGCGAGAGGCATGCGGACATCACCAGGGCGCGAGAGGCATGCGGACATCGCCGGGGCGCGAGAGGCATGCGGACATCGCCAGGGCGCAAGAGGCATGCGGACATCGCCGGGGCGCGCGAGGCATGCGGGCATCGCCTGGGCGCGAGAGGCATGCGGACATCGCCAGGGCGCGAGAGGCATGCGGACATCGCCGGGGCGCGAGAGGCATGCGGACATCGCCAGGGCGTGAGAGGCATGCGGACATCGCCGGGGCGCGAGAGGCATGCGGTCATCACCAGGGCGCGAGGGATGCAGACGTCGTCAGGGCGCGAGGCATGCGGGCATCGCCAAAGAGAGACATCGGTCGTCTTCCAGAGAGAGACATCGGTCGTCCTCCAGGATGAGTCATCGGTGGATAGCCTTCGCGCGAGAGGTCATCGGTGGATTGTCTTCGTGCCAGTGGTCATCGGCGAAAGGTTATCGCGCGATGTCGTGTTTCACGCAGATGAAGTGGGACCCAGACTCCCAGCATGTAACGTCCTGCACGCGCGCCACGTAGACAAAAGGGGTGGTTCAGAATAGTGACCTCAGAGTGTCAGCCTGCGCAGAGGCACGCGTAGTTGTACTGTTCAGGGAAGCGTATACGCAAACTTCCCTGCAGAGTGGGTGGTGGCAGCGGCTTTTGTGGGCAAGTGGGTTTAAGATTCAAAAACCCACTTCTGAGAAAAAGAAACGTTGCAGTGGTTCAAGAACGAAAGGGTGAGCTACCTCCTTTCTCCTCCATTCTCTCCTTCGCGCTGCGATTCGGGCACCTTCACACAAGAGTGCCACGAGCGACGGCCACCATTAGAGCACCTGGGAAGTTCTCTGCAAGTCCTTCAAACCAGACGCAAATCCAGAGCCAAAGCATTCTTTAAGCTTCGTTGGGTTTTGGAGCTCTTGGTGTTTTGCGCAAGTCCAGGTAAGGGAAGCTAGCCTTACTTCTAATGAAAACTGTATGTGTGATGATTTTGATGTTGGGGGCGACGTGGTCGCCGGGTGTTCAAACTGTTCTTGCTTTAAACCCAGTTTTGTTCGTGATCGCCGGTTCCTGGAGGTGATCGCCGGTTTTTCATCTGTTATTGAATGATCTCCTGTTTTTGTGTTGTTTGAAAACTGTTTGAGATTTAAATGTGATATTCGAAAATCTGAACCTTGGTATGAGTTTTGCTGTGATTGAAATCGTTCATTGAAGTGTTATGTGATGTGTTGAATGTTGTGATTGTGGATCGAGGCATAGTATTTTCAGGAAAGAAAATACCGTGTAAGGTCGTGTAGGATGTGCATTGATCGGTGATGTCTATAATGGGATATCCAGACTCTCCTGATATAATGGAATCAAATAGATGAAGTAATTCAGGCGTTGAGAGTCGATGGAGGTTCATACGTATGGGTGTCTCGTGTGAAACAGAACGAGTTCGGCCTGTGGTATGGATTAACCTTGTCATACGTGAGAAATGATATTGAGATTGGGTGATGCGCATGGCTGAGGGCACTTTCCAGCCTTTTGTATGACAGGTGCAAATCTCTGAGTCAGTCAATGCACGTGTTTTTCCGGAAATAGTGGTCAAGTGTCTGGTGTGATGAGTCAGTGGAAAGTCTGACGTGAAGTTTTGAGAAATTGAATTGATAGACACTTGATTGCGTATGTGAATTGAAAGACTCTTGGTTGAATTGTGAAAAATGTGATTACTTGATGGTTTGGTGGAATATGAGAAAGTTGATGGTTTGTACGTGATCGTCTTAAATTGGTTTCATGATTGATTTTAAGTTCATATTCAAACTCTCTTTTAAATGTCTAGCTTACCCTGTATTTTGGTTCTGTGGCTGTTTTCTTAAAACCTGTGATGATCGTGTATTTTACACGGGAGCAGATGATCTTGCAGGAAGAAGAGCTCCTCAGTGATCGCCGGAAGGAGATCGCCTGTTTTGCTTCTGTTGGGCGATCACCCCCTTTTTCCTGCTCTCTGTTAGGAGATCGCCTTTTATGTTAGGAGACCGCCTCTTTATGTTGGGAGATCGCCTGTTTTGTTTCTGTTGGGCGATCACCCCCTTTTCCTGTTCTCTGTTAGGAGATCGCCTTTTATGTTAGGAGATCGCCTCTTTATGTTGGGAGATCGCCTGTCGGGTTGTATTTTTGCTGTAATTCGTTTTAAGTTATGGAAAAATTGACGGTTTATGTATTAAACTCCCTGCGAGGAAAAACCTTATGACATATATATAATTATGTTCATTTCAATATTTTGTTTTATCTTTATCTTCATTATTTATTTGTGAAACGTTTTGGCGGGATGTTACACAGAGAACCTCCCAGGTGCTCTATGGTAGTCGCCGATAGCCAACTGGTGCGCTAGGACGTCTGAACGTATGGAGAAGGAGAGGGAAGAAACAGGGAACCAAAGCTAACTCACTCAATCACTCTCAAACCACAGCAACGTCCACTGCCTCTCAGGAGTGAGTTTTGAATCTAAGCCAACTTGCCCAGAAATGCCGCTGCCCCCCGCCTGTAAGGACCTGGAAAATCTTATTGGAATAAAAGTGTCATATTTAAATGGATTCGAAGCATGTTGTATTTAAAATGAAAAGGAAAGAAAGTGTAGTTTAGAAGACTATGAGATCGCCTGGAACATGATCGCCGGTCGCCTACTACACATGATCACCAGGGCGCGAGAGACATGCGGGCATCGCCGGGCGCGAGAGGCATGCGGACATCGCCAGGGCGCGAGGCATGTGGGCATCGCCAGGGCGCGAGAGACATGCGGGCATCGCCAGGGCGCGAGGCATGTGGGCATCGCCAGGGCGCGAGAGGCATGCGGGCATCGCCAGGGCGCGAGGCATGTAGGCATCGCCAGGGCGCGAGAGACATGCGGGCATCGCCAGGGCGCGAGATGCATGTGGGCTTTGCCGGGCGCGAGAGGCATGCGGGCGTCGCCAAGAGGAGACCTCGGTCGGTCTCCAGGAAGAGGAGACCTCGGTCGGTCTCCAGGAGGAGGAGACATCGGTCGTCTTCTAGAGAGAGACATCGGTCGTCCTCCAGGATGGGTCATCGGTGGAGAGTCTTCGCGAGGGAGGTCATCGGTGGATTGTCTTTGCGCGAGTGGTCATCGGCGAAAGGTTATCACGCGATGTCGCGTTTCACGCAGATGAAGTGGGGCCCTGGTTTCCAGGATGAACGTGCTGCATGTGCGACATGTAGGCAGTGAAAGTCCTTCGGAACAGTAGCTCCATGTGCGCAGAGACGCCACGTGGCCATACTGTCAGGTTGCATTTAATTCGAGGAAGAAAACCCACCCAGGAGGGTTAGTTAGAGAGTAGGTAATGATAGCTACATGGCAGGCCTATGTTCCTAGTATCAGAATGCACCGCCTCTTAGTGAGTTTAGAAACGCAGTGAGAGTATAAAAGGTGACAGAGTGAGTTCACCTTCATCTTTCTCTTTTCTCTCCTTGCGCTGCGACTCAGTATTCCCCAGGCACCAGCTTGACTACCAGTGATTGCCATAGAGCATTTGAGAAGGTTCTCTACAAGTTTTACCAATTAGAACGCTTAGGCAGAGTTCAGGCATCCTTTACGTTCGGTGGTTAGAGCTTGAAGTGAGTTTCACGCTGATCCAGGTAAGGGAAGCTAGCCTTACTTCTAATGAAAACTGTATGTGTGATGATTTTTGATGTTGGGGGCGACGTGGTCGCCGGGTGTTCAAACTGTTCTTGCTTTAAACCCAGTTTTGTTCGTGATCGCCGGTTTTTCATCTGTTATTGAAATATCCCCTGTTTTATGCTGTTTCAAAAGTGTTTGAGATTTTAAATGTGGTTTTTCGAAAATTTGAACCTTGGTATGAGTTTTGCTGTGACTGGAATCATTTGTTGAAATGTTATGTGATGTGTGAATGTTGTGAATGTGGGATCGAGGCATAGTATTTTCAGGAAAGGAAATACCGTGTAAGATCTGTGTAGGATGTGTATTGATCAGTGAGTGTCCTGGTGTAATGAGACGATCCTGACTCTACTGAGGTAATGAAATCACATAGAAGAAGTTACTCAGTTGTGGAGAGTCGAAGGAGGTCATACGTATGGGTGTCTCGTGTGAAACAGAACGAGTTCGGCCTGTAGTATGGATTTACCCTGTCATGCTGTGATAATGATGATATTGAGATTGTGTAATGCGCATGGCTGAGGGCACTTTCCAGCCTTTTAGCATGACAGGTGCATGTCTCAGGACGCTAAGTTCAATGCACGTGTTTTCCGGAATAGTGGTCAAGTGTCTGGTGTGATGAGTCAGTGGAAAGTCTGACGTGTGAAATATTGAGAAATTGAATTGATAGACACTTGATTGCTGATGTGAATTGAGAGACTCGGGAATTGATTTGTGAGTTATGTGATTATCGAATGGTTTGGTGGAATATGAGAAAGTTGATGGTTTTATGTGGATGTCTTAAATTGATTTCATCTTGATTTTTTTAAGTTCATTTTGAAACTCTCTTTTAAATGTCTAGCTTACCCCTTTGCGTTTTGGTTCTGTGATTGTTTCTTAAAACCTGTGATGATCGTGTAATCTTTACACGGGAGCAGATGAATCTTGCAGGAAGAAGAGCCCCTCAGTGAGTGGTCGCCGGGAGGAGATCGCCCGTTTTGCTTCTGTTGGGCGATCACCCGTTTCCTGTTCTCTGATCGGAGATCGCCCTTTTGATAGGAGATCGCCCTTTTGATAGGAGATCGCCCTTTTGATAGGAGATCGCCCTTTTGTTGGGAGATCGGTTGTTTGGTTGTTTTTGCTGTTTTTATGTTTAAGTTTTGGAAAATGACCGTTTTGTATTAAACTCCCTGCGAGGAGAACTCCTTTGTACATATATATAATTATGTTTATTTCAATATATTTGTTTTACCGTTATTTCATATTACGAAAATGCAAAAAAAATGCGAAATGTATTTGGCGGGATGTTACATTAATGGTATCAGAGCAGTTCGTCCTTAGGATGACCTGAGGGCTGTGGATCCATTGTGTTTTCTTCTGCTCATGAAAACTTATTTGAGTTTTAAGTGACAACTATTGTGAAAGGTTTTCAAACGTTTTTGTATTGAACTTTTTGTGTGTGCTGTAGTGAATGTATGCCTAACTGAAGATCTTAGTATTTAGAATGAGAGGGTCTTGATAAGGTGGTGAGGGTGCACACTCATGACCGGATCGGGGTGATTCTCAATCTAAATTCCAGAGGTTTAATGTTTAGCATACTTTGACTTCTGGTGTGATCTATTTCATGTTATTGAGTGTTCTTGTAATTGATTGTGAGTGGCTGTGTGGATTGATGGTTGCACACCAGTAGCTGTTCTGGTGTTTTGCTTGAGGTTATAAGCTTTATGGTTCTGTAGATGGACTCAAATTCCTAAGGAATTTGAGAAGCTGACTGATGGAGGAGGGCCAAGCACATCTAACCAAGGAAGCCAAGGCCCAAACCAAGAAGACCGTCTAGACCAAGAGGAGCGTCTAGCTCCAAGAAGTGAGCGTCTAGGACGTGAAGGAGGGAGGCTATCCATGGAGCTAGACCATCTAGGACCTCTCACAAGATCCATGGCTAAACATATCCAAGCACACATAGAAGAAGCCACGGATGGGAGGGAGAAGACCTTGTACATGCTACTTGGAGGCCCATTAGGGGTAGCTTAGTAGATTAGTGTAGTGTAGAAAGCAAAACTTGCTATCTTAGGGGTGTGCTATCAAAAAGGTGCCCTTAGCAATAGAAGGAGGGTTGTGCTAGCAAATAGGTGCCTTTAGCAAAAGAGGGAGGGGTGTACTATCAAATGTTGCATTTTTGACCTATCTTCTAGAATATTAGGATGATGGTGTGGTTTGACTAAAGTCAATACCCTAGGCAGCCCCCACTTTTTGTATTTCCATCCCTACCCTTTAAGCTTGCTCACCAAGGCTCCTAAATCTATAAATAAGGAGGCCTACCTCATGTATTTTCAAGTTTATTTGAGTAATGTTATGCTGCCATTTTTGTGCACAAGCTTTACTCCTCCTAGAAATCTAGGCTATAAACTTCAATCCTTTCACCTTCTCCCTTGAGCTGGCCGAACCACTCAACCCATACTCATCATGCACCTTCAAGACCAACACAACTCCTAGGAGGGTCTTGTTTCACTCATCCATTGCTTCCGCTCCATCTTTTTCTACTTTGATTCAAGAAGAACACATGAAAATGCCATCATTTGGTATCATGAGCTTTTGGTTCTTCAAGATGAGTAGCTTGTCTTTTTAAATTTTCAGTTCTTCTTTATTTTCATCTTGTCATTTCAATTCCATAATTGTCTTGCTGTTTTTTTTTTACATTTTAAATTGTTCTTGGTGTGCTTATGGAAGATCCAACCGAAGCACATGTGTTCAATTGATCTTGAACATTTTCTTGTGCAATTGTGATAGGATTCCTTACACATTGAGTGGCTGTTTTCTTTTAGGAATTTGAGTCTTTATTGCTTTCTTATAATTGCTTCATTTTATGCTTTGAGTCTTTATTTTCTGAATCTATAAATGTTGTGTCAAGTCATGTGAATCCATAATTGTCATCAATTCTTAGTAGTCCTATTTTTGGCTTGATTGTTTCTTGTTTTTGGGTCTCTTTAATTTGCCTTAATCTGCTGTTATTTTGATCCTTTGCTGCCTTTTTAATTTTAGTTTGAGTTCATAATTGTGTCTTAGTTCTTACACAATTTCCTTCTTACATTTTCCTTTGTGTTAAATTTTGGTATCTTGCTTTTTTTTTTTCCAGTTTTCCAGATTTCCCCTGTTTCTCTCTCTGTCTGGCTGTTTTTTGTTTCAAAAATTATTTCCACTCATAGGAAATTTGTGATTCTCTGGAAAATGCAAGTTTGAAGTGTTACAAAAAGGACAAAAAAAAAATCAGATCAAAAAAGGCAACAGAAAAAATATGATAAATCTTACAAAATCAGAGTGCAAATCTTGAGCGCTCCAGCTGGCCTAACTGCACACCAAATTTGCAAAAATTATTAAAAAAAAATGGTGCATGCGTTTTAGGTGATTCCAAAGCCATTGTTTAGATAAGATCCTGAATTTTCTTGCATATAAATTTCAGAGACAAATTTTAAAAATACAGCTCAGCATAAATCGGGGAACAAACACGTTTTCTGGCCCACAACAATTTTCAGTGGTGCTGTTTTTTTTATTTTTTTATTTGGTCATCTAATCTAGTGCTTTTCTCTAGGAATTCCTTTTGTGTGCCAACTTTTTTTGAGTACCTTTAATTGTTTGCTTTAATTTGTTGACTCTCTTTCTAAGTTGTCATATTATAAATCCTTTTGGTGGTACTGTTTTTATTCAATTAAATTTGTTTCTTGCTTTTGTTTCTTGACCTCTCTTTTGGGTGCTGGAATTTAATTCTCCTTGGTGCATATGTGCATGGAACTTGACTTGGTTTAGGTTTAGCTCTTGTGAATAGGTGCTGGAAATTGGAGAATTAAAGCCATCATTTTAAGGAGGAGACAAAGCTAAAGCCGAAACAAGGTTGCTTGAAACAAACAATACAAACACCTAGAAGATCAAAAAAAAAATTCAAGACAACAAGGAAGTGCACTAACCCAAAAGAGGATCAACAAAGGGAGTCTTCTTTTCCTTTGCAACTTGGTTTATTGTTAATTACCTCTTTAATTACGTTTAGACGGTGAGTGTGTCTTCAAGGGCTCAAAGTGTCCAAGAAGCCTCACCTAGGGCCGAATAGCATAGTAAATTTTTTGCTTAGTAATTTGTTGCTTGTTTGAACTTGTTTTCTATTGTTTTGGTAGAAACGTTTTGCATGATTAGTTTAGTTTAATTTGTGCTAAAACCGACTAGTTTGTTGCATATCTTTTTTTTTAGCTTACATAGTTTTATTGCTTTTTGATTTCTCAACTTCTTGTGTTTTAAGTGTTTCACTAAGAGAAATTTTTGTGAGAAGGCATTGGAGACTAGTTTTTGGCAAGGAAAAGGCTTGGTACTTAAGTAGTCATTTGAGACTCACCTCCCTTACCTGGAAAACTACCTTCTTTATCTTCCCTAATCTTTCTCAAAGTAAAAACGCCTAAATACACAAAGGTCTAGCCATGTCTTCTTCTTCTCATTCTCCAAAGTCTATAGAATGTGAAGTAAAATCTTTGAAAACCCTTTTGAAAGAGGTATCCCAAGCGGTACAATTAATCTCTTCTAGGCAATTGGAGAATGAAAACAAGATTAATGAGTTGGCTAGAGCTCAAGAAGAGAAATCCCAAAAATCTCAAAAATCAAAAAAAACAAATACTCATGCATCCCAAAGCATTGCAACTCTAGGGGAGGGAAGCCTTAGAATTAATGACTACTACCAACCACCCCCTAGAAGAACTAGGCAAAGGGAACAAGAGGTGCCAAGGGAAACTAGAGTAGACCTACCTCATTTTCATGGAAAGGAAAATGTAGAAATATATCTAGATTGGGAGATGAAGGTAGAGCAACTCTTTGCTTGCCATAGGGTAAGTGAGGAACGAAAAGTACCCTTAGCCACCCTTAGTTTCCAAGGAAATGCCATGTATTGGTGGACCTCTTTAGAAAGAGACCGACGTCTTCATAGGGAACCTCCCATAGAATATTGGAATGACCTTAGGGGAGCCCTAAGACGTCGACATATACCTTCTTACTACCATAGGGAGTTGATGGACAAGCTCCAAAGACTCCAACAAAAGAATATGAGTGTAGAAGAGTATAGGCAAAAGATGGAGCTCTATATGATGAGAGCCTCTATTAGAGAGGAAGAGGAAACCACCATATCTAGGTTCCTTAGTGGCCTATCACTTGAGATAAGAGATAGAGTAGAGCTCTTACCTTATCAAGACTTGAATGATTTGGTTCAACTTTGCATTAAAGTTGAGCAACAAAATTTGCGCAAAGCATCAAGTCAAAAGGTGAGCCCCTATTCTAACTTTTATCCCAAGAGAGAGTTTAAAAGGGAGGGTAGTACATCTAAGGAAAAACCAAAAGAACCTACCAAACCCTTCACCAAAGAAACCTCAACCCCACCCATCCGAGCTAGAGATGTTAAAGTTTTAAGTGCTATGGTAGGGGGCATGTGCAAGCACAATGTCCAAACCAAAGGACTTTGTTTCTTAAAGGTGTAGACGAATACACTAGTGGCGAGGATGAGCTTAGTGAGAAAGAGGAAGGGGGAGAGGATGAGAGGGTAGCTCCATTAGAGGGAGAATTGCTTATGATTAGGAGAACCCTCAACAATCACCCTAGCACATCCATTGAAACACAAAGGGAGAACATATTTCATACAAGATGCAATGTTTTAGAAAATATATGTTCCCTCATTGTGGATAGTGGATCTAGTTATAATTGTTGTAGTGCTAGGATGGTTGAAAAGCTTAAGCTACAAGTGGTTCCTCACCCAAAACCTTACAAACTTCAATGGCTTAATGAAAATGGGGAACTACATGTAGATAAGCAAGTGGAAATCAAGTTTTCCATAGGGAAATACAAAGATAAAGTTTTATGTGACGTAGTGCCTATGGAAGCTTGCCATATCTTATTAGGGAGGCCATGGCAATTTGACAAGAAAACCTTGCATGATGGTCTCACTAACGAGATTTCCTTCACCCATAAATATAAGAAGTTTGTACTTAGTCCTTTACCACATTCTCAAGTGGTGAAAGACCAAATACAAATGAAACAAAAGAGGAATGAGGAAAACAAAAAAAAAAAGAGTGCTAGAAAAAGAGAAAATCCTTAGGGATAGGAAGGCGTGGGAGAAGAGTGTTCCTTCCCACAAGGTTGGTCTACAAGAAAAGCCTTTTGAAAATGTTTTAGAAAACTTGCTTCTTGTTGAACAACCAAGCCTTATCTTTTGTAAAGGAGCACTTACATGCACTGCCACAAGTAATGAACTCACGGTTTTACCTCCTCAAATAGAAAACCTTTTGAGTGAATTTGACGATCTATTCTCACAAGAAGGACCCAATGGGCTTCCTCCTCTTAGGGGGATAGAACATCAAATTGACTTCATTCCGGGGGCAAGCCTACCAAATAGGCCTGCTTATAGAACCAACCC
This sequence comes from Phaseolus coccineus, assembly GCA_037954025.1. Taxonomy (NCBI): domain Eukaryota; kingdom Viridiplantae; phylum Streptophyta; class Magnoliopsida; order Fabales; family Fabaceae; genus Phaseolus; species Phaseolus coccineus. The sequence goes on along the minus strand of CM075680.1, from coordinate 32,098,707 downwards.
CGAGGAAACAAAGGAGATAGAATCACAAGTTCAAGACTTGTTGGAGAAGGGTTGGGTTCAAAAGAGTCTAAGCCCTTGTGCTGTACCTGTCTTGTTGGTGCCTAAAAAAGATGGAAAATGGCGCATGTGTTGTGATTGTAGAGCAATCAACAACATCACCATCAAGTATAGGCATCCAATCCCAAGGCTTGATGATATGCTTGATGAATTGCATGGGTCAACTCTATTCTCCAAAATTGACCTTAAAAGTGGATATCACCAAATTCGAATCAATGAGGGTGATGAGTGGAAAACCGCTTTTAAGACCAAATTTGGATTATATGAGTGGTTGGTGATGCCCTTTGGACTCACTAACGCTCCAAGCACATTCATGAGGCTTATGAATCACACCTTGAGGGATTGTATAGGTAAATATGTAGTAGTTTACTTTGATGATATCTTAGTATATAGTAAAACCCTAGAAGACCATCTATGTCACCTTAGGGAAGTCTTTCTAGTTCTTAGGAAAAATAGTCTTTTTGCAAATAGGGATAAGTGTACCTTTGGTGTAGATAGTGTAGTCTTTTTAGGCTTTATAGTAAACAAAACGGGGGTACATGTAGATCCCGAGAAAATCAAAGCCATCCAAGAGTGGCCAACTCCACAAAATGTAAGTGATGTAAGAAGTTTTCATGGGTTAGCTAGCTTCTATAGAAGGTTTGTGCCTAATTTTTCTAGCCTAGCTTCTCCTTTGAATGAACTTGTTAAAAAAGATGTTGCATTTTGTTGGAATGAAAAGCATGAGCAAGCCTTTCAAAGGCTAAAAGCTCAACTCACCAATGCACCCATCCTATCTCTCCCAAATTTTTCCAAAACTTTTGAGATAGAGTGTGATGCATCGGGAGTAGGCATAGGCGCGGTGTTGTTGCAAGGTGGACACCCCATTGCTTATTTTAGTGAAAAACTCCATGGTGCCACCCTCAACTACCCCACTTATGACAAAGAGCTCTATGCTCTTGTGAGAGCCCTAAAGACTTGGGAACACTATCTTGTGTCCAAAGAATTTGTTATCCATAGTGATCACGAGTCTTTAAAATATTTAAAGGGCCAACACAAGCTCAATAAGAGACATGCAAAATGGATGGAATTTCTTGAACAATTTCCTTATGTAATCAAATACAAGAAAGGAAGCACCAATATAGTGGCCGATGCTCTTTCAAGACGCCACACACTCTTTTCAAAATTGGGTGCCCAAATTCTTGGATTTGACCACATAAGAGAGCTTTACCAAGAAGATCAAGAACTTTCATCCATCTATGCCCAATGTCTACATAGAGCGCAAGGAGGTTACTATGTGTCCGAGGGATATCTTTTTAAAGAAGGAAAACTTTGCATTCCCCAAGGAACACATAGAAAACTCCTTGTCAAAGAATCACATGAAGGGGGACTCATGGGCCATTTTGGAGTTGATAAGACTCTAGATCTTTTGAAAGCAAAATTTTGTTGGCCACACATGAGGAAAGATGTCCAACGCCATTGCTCTAGATGTATCTCATGTTTAAAAGCAAAGTCTAGAACAATGCCGCATGGACTCTACACCCCTTTGCCGATTGCAAATGCTCCTTGGGAAGACATTAGCATGGATTTCATTTTAGGACTTCCTAGGACTGCAAGAGGCCATGACTCTATCTTTGTGGTAGTGGACCGTTTTAGCAAAATGTCTCACTTTATTCCATGCCACAAAGTAGATGATGCTCAAAATATTTCTAAACTCTTCTTTAGAGAAGTGGTGAGACTCCATGGTCTCCCTAGAAGTATAGTGTCCGATAGAGATCCCAAGTTTATAAGTCACTTTTGGAAAACTCTTTGGGGTAAACTTGGAACAAGACTACAATTCTCAACTTCTTGTCATCCTCAAACGGATGGGCAAACCGAAGTAGTCAATAGATCTCTTGGAACTATGCTTAGGGCTATCATGAAGGGCAGCCACAAATCTTGGGATGAGTACCTTCCCCACATTGAATTTGCTTACAATAGAGTAGTTCACAAGACTACTAATGCTTCTCCTTTTGAGGTAGTATATGGTTTTAATCCTCTCACGCCCATGGATTTAATTCCTCTTCCTAATCCACAAGATTTTGTGCATAAGGAAGGAGTAATCAAGGCTGATTTTGTCAAGAAAATGCATGAGAAGATTAAAATTCAAATACAACAACAAAATGAGAAGTACACAAAACACAACAACAAAGGGAAGAGAGAAATAATTTTTGAGGAAGGAGACTTAGTTTGGCTTCATCTTCGAAAAGAAAGATTTCCAAATCAAAGGAAGTCCAAACTAAGTCCCCGAGGTGAGGGACCCTTCCAAGTCCTTAAGCGAGTCAACAACAATGCATATAAATTGGACCTACCTCTTGAATATGGAGTACATGACACATTTAATGTAATTGATCTTTCTCCATTTGTAGGTACCAATGACGATGACGAGCTGGATTTGAGGACAAATCCTTTCCAAGGGGGAGGGGATGATGGAGGAGGGCCAAGCACATCTAACCAAGGAAGCCAAGGCCCAAACCAAGAAGACCGTCTAGACCAAGAGGAGCGTCTAGCTCCAAGAAGTGAGCGTCTAGGACGTGAAGGAGGGAGGCTATCCATGGAGCTAGACCATCTAGGACCTCTCACAAGATCCATGGCTAAACATATCCAAGCACACATAGAAGAAGCCACGGATGGGAGGGAGAAGACCTTGTACATGCTACTTGGAGGCCCATTAGGGGTAGCTTAGTAGATTAGTGTAGTGTAGAAAGCAAAACTTGCTATCTTAGGGGTGTGCTATCAAAAAGGTGCCCTTAGCAATAGAAGGAGGGTTGTGCTAGCAAATAGGTGCCTTTAGCAAAAGAGGGAGGGGTGTACTATCAAATGTTGCATTTTTGACCTATCTTCTAGAATATTAGGATGATGGTGTGGTTTGACTAAAGTCAATACCCTAGGCAGCCCCCACTTTTTGTATTTCCATCCCTACCCTTTAAGCTTGCTCACCAAGGCTCCTAAATCTATAAATAAGGAGGCCTACCTCATGTATTTTCAAGTTTATTTGAGTAATGTTATGCTGCCATTTTTGTGCACAAGCTTTACTCCTCCTAGAAATCTAGGCTATAAACTTCAATCCTTTCACCTTCTCCCTTGAGCTGGCCGAACCACTCAACCCATACTCATCATGCACCTTCAAGACCAACACAACTCCTAGGAGGGTCTTGTTTCACTCATCCATTGCTTCCGCTCCATCTTTTTCTACTTTGATTCAAGAAGAACACATGAAAATGCCATCACTGACCTTGTAAGGTCGTGATGTTATCCCCCTTGAATGAATTGATTTCCTTATCGATTTCATTCTTGTAGTTGTAGGGAATATAGAAGCTAGTGGTTTCGGAATCTTAGAACGAAGAAGATGACTCGTAGACCTCCTACCTCTCCCCAACCTTCTTCTGAAATGGGCCAGATCGCCAGGGCCATTGAGATGATGGCAGGTGCCATCCAGCAACAGAATGCGGCGATGGCTCAGAACCATCAAGATACCATGCACCACTGGGAAGCTGCTCGGTCGGCTGATACGAATTCGCCCGTCGGTCAGCCTCAGGAACGGATGGGACTGGCCGAGTTCATGAGGCACAACCCACCCAAGTTCTGTGGGAATGCTACCCCTGATCAAGCAGATCAGTGGGTCAGGGAAATGGAGAAAATCTTTAGGGCGACCTCCTGCCCTGAAGAGAAGAAGTTGTTGTTCGCCACCTATCTGCTATCTGGTGAAGCCGAATTCTGGTGGATGGGAGCTCAGCAAATGATGGAGGCCAGAGAGGAGGTGTTGGACTGGGAGAGCTTCAGGGTGAGGTTCTTGGAGAAATACTTCCCTGACAGCGCAAAGTTTGCGAGGGAAGCTGAGTTCTTAAAGTTGGAGCAGGGGGAGACGTCTGTGAACGCCTATGCTGCTCGGTTTGAGTACCTCGCCAGATTTTATACCCAGGCGACCTCCGAGGCTTGGAGGTGCAGGAAGTTTGAGGAGGGGCTGAAGCATGGGCTGAAGAGGACTATAGCCCCGATGTGCATCAGGGAATTTCACGCCTTAGTAGAGAAGGCGAAGATGGTGGAAACCCTGGAAAAGGGTGATTCTCGGGTGATCAAGTCACACCCAGGGGGTTCTTCCAGTGGGAAGACAAGGATGCAGCAACAGCAGTTTGAGCCTTATGAGAGACCTCCACAGCATAGGGCAAGAGCAGCACCGCCCCAGCCTCAGCAGCAACCACCTTGGGAACCCAGATGTTTCACGTGCAAAAGGATGGGGCACATTTCTAGAAATTGCCCCAACAGAAAAGAGATGAGTCAACCCAGGGGACCTCGGCGGTAGAGGAATGAAAGTAGCAGACCTCAGGCAACAGGGAGAGTGTTTGCCATGGCAGGAGCTGAGGCGTCCCAGTCAGGTATTTTGGTATAAGATGTTTGTTTTATATCTGGTAGGGGTGTAGAAGCTTTGTTTGATCCTGAGCGACACACTCCTTTGTGTCAAGTCGGTGTAGCCGAGCTGGGCCTTATAGTGAAGGAGTTACCCTTCGAACTGTTGGTCTCTACACCTGTGTCAGGGCAGGTGGTGACCTCTACAGTTGCCCCGAATGTTCAGTGATAGTAGAGGGATGCAGATTCAAAGTGAATTTGATCTGTCTATCTCTGCAGGATCTGGATGTTATCCTGTGAATGGATTGGCTGTCTGCCGATCACGTTCCCATAGTTTGCGGTAGGCAGAAAGTGGTGTTTTTCCGATCTCCAAGAGCCAGATGTGAGATCTGCTCGGCATGGGCGATCAGAGTCGGAAGAAGGGGCGAGGTGTTTCGTGATGGTAGCTCGGTTGGAAGTGAAGGATGAAGAGGACGTAAGCAGGATTCATGTGGTGAAAGATTGGATGGATGTATTTCCAGAAGAAGTACCTGGGTTACCTCCTAAGAGGGAAGTGGAATTCTCTATTGTTTTGGTACCCGGAGCTGGACCAGTGTCAATGGCACCTTGCAGGATGGCTCCAGCCGAGTTGGTAGAATTGAAGAAGCAAGTGGAAGAGCTGTTGGAGAAGCATTTCATCAAACCCAGCGTATCTCCATGAGGTACTCCAGTGCGGGTAATTCCAGAGGTCGGAAGACCTTTTGACATCTACTGTGGTGCTTCACATCAAGGGTTGGGATGCGTTTTGGATGCAAGAGAAGAGAGTGGTTGCATATGCTTCAAGGCAACTCAAAGTTCATGAGAGATAATTATTCTACTTATGATTTAGAATCGGCAGTGGTAGTGGTTGATCTGGTTGGCTATCAGCAGTAGATGATGCCAGCAACAGTTGATTTCGTAGATCGTTCAAAGGAGTCATGTGGTAGAGGGTGGCAAGTGAATCGGAGAGGCGATCGCCCAGAATGGTGATTGGTTGGGGTGGTTAAGGGACCAACACTTGCGGATCAGTATCAGGCGAGCGCCTGTAAGCTGAACCCGAGAAGTAAAGAAACACAGAGTAGCAATCGCCTATCGCCGTGTGTTAAGAATAGAACACGCCTATCGCCGTGTGGATCAATACACGCCTATCGCCGGGAGAGAAAATCAGTACACGCCTATCGACCGTGTGTGGAGAATACGAGATCAGTGGTCAACAAAACGCCGAAAGGAGCACATCGCCTGATATTCAGATCGCCGGGGTTTTCACATCGCCGTACATTTGAGAAGATTAGTTCATCACGTTAAGGCTGCCAGTTCATCGTGTTAAGGCTGCGCCCACAGTAGCTAGCGCACTAGGCTACTCCTTGTGTGGATAACTTAGCCGCAGGAGCAAAGTAGAAGTAACGACTCAGTTGTAGGTTCTCCAGATGACGACACGTGTGTGACCAGATATCCTCCACGTGTCAAGAGGGATAACCGTCAGGAGAGAGAAAGATTCAGAGGCGCCAACTTGTTCTTTCAGGTGAAGTCATTGAGGTGCTTGGCGCGAAGCTGGTGAGAAGGAGGAGGCTAGAAGAAGAAGCTCTGGCGTCTGGTCAAGGGGCTGGATCAGTGGTGTTATGGGGTTTTGAAGTCAGTGATTGTATGAAGCTCTGTATGGGGGAAAATGCAGAACTCCCTTAATGGTTGGAACCAGGAGGGCGAACCAGTTTTGATTGAACATTTAGGGGAGCCTAGTCTGAAGCGTATTATGGGAGTTCTAGGCACCGAGCAAGCTAAAGGCTTTGTAATGGGGGAAGATGGGATATTAAGATTAAGGGCAAAAAAATTTGCATACCAGTAAATGAATAATTTAAGGGATAACAGAAAATTTAACTTTGCTCTTTTGGCGAAATGGAAGTGGTGAATGATGAGTGATGAGAAAGGGAATGGAATTTGATGAAGTATTGGAGTAGTAAGAGTTGGTTCAGCAGACAACCGAGGAGCTGAAGCTGATACAAGGCAGAATGAGAGCTTCTCAAAGTCGGCAGATTCAGAGGAGAAGACCTTTGGAGTTTGCTGCTGAAGACCATGTGTTTATGAGAGTGACACCAACCAAGGGTGTAGGACGAGCTATCAGATCAAAGAAGCTGTCTCCTAAGTTTGTTGGACCATACCAGATCTTGAGGAAGAAAGGTCCTGTAGCGTACGAGATCGCCCTATCTTCCCTTTTAGCGAATCTGCATAATGTCCTTCACATATCACAGCTGAGGAAGTACATGGCAGACCCTAGTTATGTGCTGGGAGAGGACGATGGCAGATCAGGGATGACTTGTCCTTTGGAGTAAAACCAGTAAGGATTGACGATCAGCGAAGTAAACAGCTCAGAGGTATGACCATCAACATGGTGAAAGTGGTGTGGAATGAGAGATCGGGTGATTCAACTTGGGAGTTGGAAGAGACCATGAAAAAGGGCTATCCACATCTCTTTTCCTTGTAATTCAATTTTCGAGGACGAAAATTTTTGTTGTTAGGGAGATTGTAAGGACCTGGAAAATCTTATTGGAATAAAAGTGTCATATTTAAATGGATTCGAAGCATGTTGTATTTAAAATGAAAAGGAAAGAAAGTGTAGTTTAGAAGACTATGAGATCGCCTGGAACATGATCGCCGGTCGCCTACTACACATGATCACCAGGGCGCGAGAGACATGCGGGCATCGCCGGGCGCGAGAGGCATGCGGACATCGCTAGGGCGCGAGGCATGTGGGCATCGCCAGGGCGCGAGAGACATGCGGGCATCGCCAGGGCGCGAGGCATGTGGGCATCGCCAGGGCGCGAGAGGCATGCGGGCATCGCCAGGGCGCGAGGCATGTAGGCATCGCCAGGGCGCGAGAGACATGCGGGCATCGCCAGGGCGCGAGATGCATGTGGGCTTTGCCGGGCGCGAGAGGCATGCGGGCGTCGCCAAGAGGAGACCTCGGTCGGTCTCCAGGAAGAGGAGACCTCGGTCGGTCTCCAGGAGGAGGAGACATCGGTCGTCTTCTAGAGAGAGACATCGGTCGTCCTCCAGGATGGGTCATCGGTGGAGAGTCTTCGCGAGGGAGGTCATCGGTGGATTGTCTTTGCGCGAGTGGTCATCGGCGAAAGGTTATCGCGCGATGTCGCGTTTCACGCAGATGAAGTGGGGCCCTGGTTTCCAGGATGAACGTGCTGCATGTGCGACATGTAGGCAGTGAAAGTCCTTCGGAACAGTAGCTCCATGTGCGCAGAGACGCCACGTGGCCATACTGTCAGGTTGCATTTAATTCGAGGAAGAAAACCCACCCAGGAGGGTTAGTTAGAGAGTAGGTGTAAGGACCTGGAAAATCTTATTGGAATAAAAGTGATATATTTTAAGTCAATTCTAAGTATGTCTTTATTTAAAAATATAAAGGAAGGGAAGTATAGCTTAAAAGTCTACGAGACCGCCGTAATTGAAAGAGTAGGCGATCTCCGACTTCTCTGGCACATGATCGCCTGTCGCCTTGATTTCACAGAACGCCTATCGCCTGTAGTGTACCTAGTCGCCTGTCGCCTAGGGTACACATGATCGCCGAAACTACACTTAGTGTGTAGTCAAGATGTTGGATCAACCATAGTGGGTTCCCAAAGACCACGTGCATCAAGGTGTGGGTTAAGCCTTAGACACGCTGTGCATGCGAAGCTCTATGCTTGGGTATTGGAGATCGTCCTTAGTGTGGCATGCATGGGCGCACGAGGGCAAGTGCCAATCCACCCTTGGAAATGTGAAGCTACCGACGTCACCGAGTCACGTGGAGATGATACCTTGGACGTAACATAGTGCAATGAGGAACCTTCAGCAAGGAGTGTCGTCGGTCATCGCCGGGCGTGAGGCATGCGGGCGTCGCCGGGGCGTGAGGCATGCGGGCATCGCCGGGGCGTGAGGCATGCAGGTGTCGCCGGGGCGTGAGGCATACGGGTGTCGCCGGGGCGCGAGAGGCATGCGGACATCGCCATGGCGCGAGGCATGTGGACATCGCCACAGAGAGACATCGGTCGTCTTCCAGAGAGAGACATCGGTCGTCCTCCAGGATGAGTCATCGGTGGAAGGTTATCGCGCGATGTCGAGTTGTACGTAGAGAAGGTGGGACCCAGACTCCCAGCCTGAACGTGTTGCATGCGCGACACGTAGTCATTGGCTCCAGAGAGTTGGTACTGTAGTGCACAGTGTTTGTGTGCGCAAAGTCAACCACGCAACCGTACTGTCAGGTTTGTGCTTGAGTAAAGGAAAACTCACACGCTAGATATCTCAAAGAGTAGGCTAAAGCGGCTACACAGCAGGCCTACGTCCTTAGCTTCAGAAGGCTCCTCTTAGAGAGTCTAGAAACGCAGTGAGAGATAAAAAGGGGACAGAGTGAGTCCACCATCATCTTTCTCTTTTCTCCCCCTTGCACTGCAACTCAGTATTCCCAGGCACCTTCAAGCAAGAGCAAGACGAGCGACGACTGCCATAGAGCTTTTGGGAAGGTTCTCTGCAAGTTCTCCAGATCAAAACGCTTAGGCAGTATTCGTGCATCCTTAAGTTCAGAGGGTTAGAGCTCGAAGTGAGATTTCACGCTGATCCAGGTAAGGGAAGCTAGCCTCCATCTTTAATACGAGCCATAGTTTAGCTATTTTCTGAAGTGTGGGCGGCGTGGTCGCCGTTTTTGCTTTCGTCTTCGTGAAATACTCTGTTTTATGTGTTTGGGCGATGTGGTCGCCGGTTTTATATAAAGCCTTCGAAACACACTGTTTTTGAACTAGATCGCCGGTTTTGGCGTTGTTTGTGAACTCTCTGTTTCTGGGTGTTGCTTTGAAACTACTTGAGATTTAAACGAGATATTCGAAGATCTGAACCTTTGAAATGATTGTTCTATGATTGAATCATGTATTTGAGTGGTATGATGTTTGGAATGCTGTGAATGTGGGATCGAGGCATAGTATTTTCAGGAAAGGAAATACCGTGTAAGATCTGTATAGGTGTATTGACTAGGGGCTTGTCTAGAAGGAGATATCCTGACTCTGCTGAGATAATGGAATCAAGTAGATGAAGTTATTCAGTTGGTGAGAGTCGAAGGAGGTTCGTACGTATGGGTGAGTTGTTCAAATGGGAACGAGCTCGGCCTGTTATACGAATTTACCTTGTCATACCGAGAGAATGGTAACAATGTGATGGTATATGCGCATGCTGTGTGGATTCACAGTGGTAGGTATGACAGGTGCAAATCTCTGGGCCTGAGTCAACGCACGAGTCAATCCGGAAGTAGTGTCATGTGTCTATGCATTGTGGGCCAGTGGAAAGTCTGGCATGTGAAATGAGAAACTGGAATATTGATAGACACTTGATGCTGTATTGTGAAATGGAAATGACTATGGGTGAATGTTGTGAAGTCTGTGGTTTTGGGCGAGCAGTTGAATGCTATGAGTAGCTCCACGTTTTACATGGATATCTTGGAAAATGTTTTACCTTGATCTATTATGTTCATGATTTTAAATGCCTTATTCTAAACTCTCGTTAAAATGTCTGGCTTACCCTTTTATCTGTTATTGTGGTGGTTTTCTCAAAACTGTGATGATCGTGTAAATGTGTACACGGGAGCAGATGATCTTCCAGGAAGAAGAGATCCCTAATGGGTGGTCGTCGAGGGCAGAGATCGCCCATTTCCACCTCTCGGGGGTGATCGCCGGATTTGTGTCCTGATAGCAGATCGCCTGTCTTGAGGTCTTCTGTTTTGGGATCGCCGGTTTGTGTTGGAGATCGCCGTTTTTTTGTATGGAGACCGCCGGTCTTGCTGTATTTGATTTTTTATTATTATTCTTTAAATTTTGAAAAAAAAAGAAAACATTTGAAGGATTATGTACTAATCTCCCTAAGAGGAGCAACTCCCTTACTTATGTATATATATTATCTTGTATTCTTCAACATTATTGGTTTACCTTATTTTCATATTACATGTATGAGATTGTTTATTTTGGCGGGATGTTACATTAATGGTATCAGAGCAGTTCGTCCTTTGGATGATCTGAGGGTAGTGGATTCATTTCGTTTCTTCTGCTTACGAAAATTCAGTTGAGTTTTAAAATAACAACTATTGTGAAAATGTTTTCAAACGTTTTTCTATTGAAATTTTTGTGTGTGCTGTAGTGAATGTATGCCTAACTGAAAATCTTAGTATTTAGAATGAGAGGGTCTTGACAAGGTGGTGAGGGTGCACACTCATGACCGAATCAGGGTGATTCTCAATCTAAATTCCAGAGGTTTAATGTTTAGCATACTTTGAATTCTGGTGTGATCGATTTCATTTTATTGAGTGTGGTTGTAATTGATTATGAGTGGCTGTTTGGATTGATGGTTGCACACCAGTAGCTGTTCTGGTGTTTTGCTTGAAGTTATAAGCTTTATGGTTCTGTAGATGGACTCAAATTCTTAAGGAATTTGAGATGCTGACCTTTGTAAGGTCGAGATGTTACACCCTTGAATGAATTGATTTCCTTATCGATCTCATTCTTATAGTTGTAGGGGATATAGAAGCTAGTGGTTTCGGAATCTGAGAACGAGGAAGATGACTCGTAGACCTCCTACCTCTCCCCAACCTTCTTCGGAGATGGGCCAGATCGTCAGGGCCATTGAGATGATGGCAACTGCCATTCAACAGCAGAATGCGGCGATGGCGCAGAACCATCAAGCTACCATGCACCACTGGGAAACTACTCGGTCGGCAGATACGAATTCGCCCATCGGTCAGCCTCAGGAACGGATGGGACTGGCCGAGTTCATGAGGCACAACCCACCCAAGTTCAGTGGGAATGCTACCCCTGATCAGGCAGATCAGTGGGTCAGAGAGTTGGAGAAAATCTTTAGGGCGACCTCCTGCCCTGAAGAGAAGAAATTGTTGTTTGCCACCTACCTACTAACTGGAGAAGCTGAGTTCTGGTGGATGGGAGCTCAGCAGATGATGGAGGCCCGAGAGGATGTATTGGATTGGGAGAGCTTCAGGGTGAGGTTCTTGGAGAAATACTTCCCAGACAGCGCCAAGTTTGCGAGGGAAGCTGAGTTCCTAAAGTTGGAGCAGGGGGATATGTCAGTAAACGCCTATGCTGCTCGGTTTGAGTACCTTGCCCGATTCTACACTCAGGCGACCTCCGAGGCTTGGAGGTGCAGGAAGTTTGAGGAGGGGCTGAAGCATGGGCTGAAGAGGACGATAGCCCCGATGTGCATCAGGGAATTTCACGCCTTAGTGGAGAAGGCGAAATTGGTGGAGACTCTGGAGAAGGGTGAGTCTCGGGTGATCAGGTCACACCCAGGAGGTTCTTCCAGTGAGAAGACGAGGATGCAGCAACAGCAGGAGCCTTATGCGAGACCTCCACAGCATAGGGTAGGAGCAGCACCGCCCCAGTTTCAGCAACAGCAACCCTGGAAACCCAAATGTTTCCATTGCGGTGGACCACACACGCCCAATGTGTGCCCCAAGAAGACTTCGGAGAGAAGGTGTTTTGCATGCCAGAGGGTGGGACACGTTGCTAGAGATTGTCCTACCCACAATAGGATGACCCAACCCAGTGGTTCTCAGCAGTTGAGGAACGAAGGCAGCAGACCTCAGGCAACAGGGAGAGTGTTTGCCATGGCAGGAACTGACGCGTCCCAGTCAGGTAATTTGGTGTAAGATTGCTTGTTTTATATCTGGTAGAAGTATAAGAGTCTTGTATGATTCTGGAGCGACACACTCCTTTGTGTCAAGTCAGTGTAGCCGAGCTGGGCCTTCTAGTGAAGGGGTTAACCTTAGAACTGTTGGTCTCCACACCTGCGTCAGAGCAGGTGTTGACCTCTACAGTTGTCCCGAATGTCCAGTGATAGTAGAGGGACGCAGATTCAAAGTGAATTTGATCTGTCTACCTCTGCAGGATCTGGATGTTATCCTGTGATGGATTGGCTGTCTGCCGATCACGCTCCCATAGATTGCGGTAGGCGGAAAGTGGCGTTTCCAATCTCCAAGAGCCAGATGTGAGATCTGCTCGGCATGGGCGATCAGAGTTGGAAGCAGGGGCGAGGTGTTTCGTGATCATAGCTCGGTGGGAAGTGAAGAACGAAGAGGACGTAAGAAGGATTCATGTGGTGAAAAGTTTGATGGATGTATTTCCAGAAGGAGTACCTGGGTTACCTCCTAAGAGAGAAGTGGAATTCTCTACTAATTTGGTACCTGGAGCTGGACCAGTGTCAATGGCACCTTGCAGGATGACTCCAGCCGAGTTGGTAGAATTGAAGAAGCAAGTGGAAGAGCTGTTGGAGAAGCATTTCATCAAACCCAGCGTATCTCCATGAGGTACTCCAGTGCTGGTAATTCCAGAGGACGGAAGACCTTTTGACGTCTACTGTGGTGCTTCACATCAAGGGTTGGGATGCGTTTTGGATGCAAGGGAGGAGAGTGGTTGCATATGCTTCAAGGCAACTCAAAGTTCATGAGAGATAATTATTCTACTTATGATTTAGAATCGGCAGTGGTAGTGGTTGATCTGGTTGGCTATCAGCAGTAGATGATGCCAGCAACAGTTGTTTACGCAGATCGTTCAAAGGAGTCATGTGGTAGAGGGTGGCAAGTGAATCGGAGAGGCGATCGCCCAGAATGGTGATTGGTTGGGGTGGTTAAAGGACCAACACTTGCGGATCAGTATCAGGCGAGCGCCTGTAAGCTGAACCCGAGAAGTAAAGAAACACAGAGTAGCAATCGCCTATCGCCGTGTGTTAAGAATAGAACACGCCTATCGCCGTGTGGATCAATACACGCCTATCGCCGGGAGAGAAAATCAGTACACGCCTATCGACCGTGTGTGGAGAATACGAGATCAGTGGTCAACAAAACGCCGAAAGGAGCACATCGCCTGATATTCAGATCGCCGGGGTCTTCACATCGCCGTACATTTGAGAAGATTAGTTCATCACTTAGCCGCAGGAGCAAAGTGGAAGTAACGACTCAGTTGTAGGTTCTCCAGATGACGACACGTGTGTGACCAGATATCATCCACGTGTCAAGAGGGATAACCGTCAGGAGAGAGAAAGATTCAGAGGCGCCAACTTGTTCTTTCAGGTGAAGTCATTGAGGTGCTTGGCGCGAAGCTGGTGAGAAGGAGGAGGCTAGAAGAAGAAGCTCTGGCATCTGGTCAAGGGGCTGGATCAGTGGTGTTATGGGGTTTTGAAGTCAGTGATTGTATGAAGCTCTGTATGGGGGAAAATGCAGAACTCCCTTATTGTTGGAACCAGGAGGGCGAACCAGTTTTGATTGAACAATTAGGGGAGCCTAGCCTGAAGCGTATTATGGGAGTTCTAGGCACCGAGCAAGCTAAAGGCTTTGTAATGGGGGAAGATGGAATATTAAGATTTAGGGCAGAATTGCATACCAGTAAAAGAATAATTTAAGGGATAACAGAAAATTTAACTTTGCTCTTCTGGCGAATTGGAAATGGTGGATGATGAGTGATGAGAAAGGGAAATGTAAGGATATTCTTGTATCCAAATATGACTCGGAACTTAGGAGAAGCCGAGCTCATTTGAAATATTAATCGTGGTGGTGAAGAGACGTATGTAAGGTGTTCCTTCAGGGAGCGTGAGAACTAGCTCAGCAGTTGGGATGTACAATGGAATTTGATGAAGTATTGGAGTAGTAAGAGTTGGTTCAGCAGATAACCGAGAAGGTGAAGCTGATACAAGGCAGGATGAAAGCTTCTCAAAGTGGTGTGGGATGAGAGATCGGGTGATTCAACTAGGGAGTTGGAAGAAACCATGAGAAACGCCTATCCACATCTCTTTTCCTTGTAATTCCTTGTAATTCAATTTTCGAGGACGAAAATTTTTGTTGTTAGGGAGATTGTAAGGACCTGGAAAATCTTATTGGAATAAAAGTGATATATTTTAAGTCAATTCTAAGTATGTCTTTATTTAAAAATATAAAGGAAGGGAAGTATAGCTTAAAAGTCTACGAGACCGCCGTAATTGAAAGAGTAGGCGATCTCCGACTTCTCTGGCACATGATCGCCTGTCGCCTTGATTTCACAGAACGCCTATCGCCTGTAGTGTACCTAGTCGCCTGTCGCCTAGGGTACACATGATCGCCGAAACTACACTTAGTGTGTAGTCAAGATGTTGGATCAACCATAGTGGGTTCCCAAAGACCACGTGCATCAAGGTGTGGGTTAAGCCTTAGACACGCTGTGCATGCGAAGCTCTATGCTTGGGTATTGGAGATCGTCCTTAGTGTTGCATGCATGGGCGCACGAGGGCAAGTGCCAATCCACCCTTGGAAATGTGAAGCTACCGACGTCACCGAGTCACGTGGAGATGATACCTTGGACGTAACATAGTGCAATGAGGAACCTTCAGCAAGGAGTGTCGTCGGTCATCGCCGGGCGTGAGGCATGCGGGCGTCGCCGGGGCGTGAGGCATGCGGGCATCGCCGGGGCGTGAGGCATGCAGGTGTCGCCGGGGCGTGAGGCATACGGGTGTCGCTGTAACATCCCGCCAAAATAAAACTAGACATACATGTATAATGAAAATAAAGGTACACAATTAATATTGAAGAGTACATGGTAATATATATATATATAAGTAATGAACTTACTCCTCTCATGGAGTTTAATACATAACCAGTCAAAATGCTTACAAATTTAATGAAATTCAATCAAAACTACAAGACCGGCGATCTCCATACATGAACCGGCGATCTGGTAACAGAAGGCCCCAAAACAGGCGATCTGCTACAGGACATAAAACCGGCGATCACCACCAAGAGATAAAAAAAAAACGGCGATCTCTTGTAACATCCCTCCAATATACATTTCGCATTTTTGCATTTTCGTAATATGAAATAATGGTAAAACGAATATATTGAAATAAACATAATTGTATATATATATACAAGGAGTTCTCCTCGCAGGGAGTTTAGTACAAAACTTAAACATAAAGAAAACAGCAAAAATACAAAACTACCGATCTCCTCACAGAAAACGGAGATCGCCTATCAGAAAATAGTAAAAGGGGCGATCGCCCAACAAGAACAGAAAACCGGCGACCACATACGGCGATCACTCACAGGGGAAATCCACTTCCTGCAACATCATCTGCTCCCGTGTAAAGTTACACGATCATCGCAGGTTTAAGAAAAGCAGCCACAGAAACAAAATACAGGGTAAGCTATATATTTAAGAAAACATTTAAATCAAGAGCATACATAAGAACTTCACAACATCCACGAACCATAACAGTATCAGCCATCACATTTCCATATTCCACAAGACTATCAGAAATCCCATATTTCACAAATCAATCCAGAGTATTTCAATTCACATCAGAAATCAAGTGTCTATTAATTCAATTTCTCATTTCTCACGTCAGACTTTCCACTGACTCATCACACCAGACACTTGACCACTATTTCCGGAGACTCGTGCGTTGATTAGACCCAGAGATTCGCACCTGTCATACCAAAGGCTGGAAAGTGACCTCAGCCATGCGCATCACACCATCTCAATATTCTCATTATCACGGTATGACCAGGGTTAATCCATACAACAGGTGGAGCTCGTTCTTTTTCACACGAGACACCCATACGTATGAACCTCCATCGACTCTCCACAACTGAGTAACTTCCTCTACGTGATTTCATTACCTCAGTAGAGTCTGGATGTCTCATTATAGGATCACCGATCAATACACCTATTACACGACCTTACACGGTATTTTCTTTCCTGAAAATACTATGCCTCGATCCACAATCACAACTTTCAACATATCACATAACACTTCAATGAAACAATTTCAATCACAGCAAATCTCATACCAAGGTTCAAATTTTCGAAAACCACATTTAAAATCTCAAACACTTTTGAAACAGCATAAAACAGGGGATATTTCTATGACAGATGAAAAACCGGCGACCACGTCGCCCCCAGCATTCAAACAGAACTGTTATCATAAACATCTCACATTCCAACATCAAACACCGTGAAAACAAAGTAAAAACCGGCGACCACGTCGCCTTATCATCACAAACATCAAATATCCAGTTATCGTTGGAAAAAGACTAGCTTCCCTTACCTGGATCAGCGTGAAATCTCACTTCAAGCTCTAAACCGCCGAACGTAAAGGATGCCTGAACTCTGCCTAAGCGTTCTAATTGGTAAAACTTGCAGAGACCCTTCTCAAATGCTCTCTGGCAATCGCTGGTAATTTAACTGGTGCCTGGAATTTCTGAGTCGCAGTGCAAAGGAGAGAAAAGAGAAAGCTGAAGGTGAACTCACTCTGTCACCTTTCATACTCTCACTGCGTTTTTATACTCCCTAAGAGGCGGTGTATTCTGACACTAGGAACATAGGCCTGCCATGTAGCCATCATTACCTATTCTCTAACTAACCCTCCTTGGTGGGTTTTCTTCCTCGAATTCAGTGCAACCTGA
Organism: Phaseolus coccineus; assembly: GCA_037954025.1. Lineage (NCBI taxonomy): Eukaryota > Viridiplantae > Streptophyta > Magnoliopsida > Fabales > Fabaceae > Phaseolus > Phaseolus coccineus. The sequence goes on along the minus strand of CM075680.1, from coordinate 32,081,804 downwards.
CAGTATGGCCACGTGGCGTCTCTGCGCACATGGAGCTACTGCTCCTGCAGGACTTTCACTGCCTACGTGTCGCACATGCAGCACGTTCATCCTGGAAACCAGGGCCCCACTTCATCTGCGTGAAACGCGACATCGCGCGATAACCTTTCGCCGATGACCACTCGCGCAAAGACAAACCACCGATGACCCATCCTGGAGGACGACCGATGTCTCTCTCTGGAAGACGACCGATGTCTCCATCCTCCTGGAGACCGACCGAGGTCTCTTCCTCCTGGAGACCGGCCGCGGTCTCTTCCTCCTGGAGACCGACCGAGGTCTCTTTCTCCTGGAGACCGACCGAGGTCTCCTCTTGGCGACACCCGCATGACTCTCGCGCCTGGCCAAGCCCACATGTATCTCGCGCCCTGGCGATGCCCGCATGCCTCTCGCGCTCTAGCGATGCTCGCATGTCTCGCGCCCTGGCGATGTCCGCATGCCTCTCGCGCTCTGGCGATCATGTTCTATGCGATCTCATGGCTTTCTAACTACACTTTCCTTTACTTTTATTTTAAATAAAACATACTTAGAATTTACTTAAAATATATCACTTTTATTCCAATAGGATTTTCCAGGTCCTTACAATCTCCCTAACAACAAAAATTTTCGTCCTCGAAAATTGAATTACAAAGAAAATAGATGTGGATAGTCGTTTCTCATGTTCTCTTCCAACTCCCAAGTCGAATCACCGGATCTCTCATCCCACACCACCCTAACCATATGGATGGTCTTATTCCTGAGCTGTTTGCTTTGGTGATCGTCTATCCTGACTGGTCTTGCTTCAAAAGACAAGTCGTCCCTGATCTGCACGTCGTCCACCTCCAACACGTGACAAGGGTCGGCGAGATATTTCCTTAACTGTGATACGTGGAAGACATTATGCAGATTTGCCAAATGTGGAGGTAGGGCGATCTCATAGGCTACTGGACCAATTTTCCTCAAGATCTGGTAAGGTCCAACAAACTTAGGAGACAGCTTCTTTGGTCTGATAGCTCGTCCTACACCCTTGGTTGGGGTCACTCTCAAAAATACATGTTCTCCAGCAGCAAACTCTAAAGGTCTTCTTCTCTGATCTGCATAGGACTTCTGCCTACTCTGAGAAGCTTTCATTCTACTTTGTATCTGTTTCACCTTCTCGGTCGTCTGCTGAATCAACTCTGGCCCAACCAGGATTGCATCGCCCTCCTGATACCAACATAAGGGAGTCCTGCATTTTCTCCCGTACAGGGCTTCATAAGGTGCCATCCCAATGCTGGCGTGGTGACTGTTATTATATGTAAACTCCACCAGTGGCAACACCTCGTCCCAACTCCCCAATTGATCCAAGACGCACGCCCTCAGCAGATCTTCCAAGGATTGGATCGTTCTCTCTGACTGACCATCTGTTTGGGGATGATATGCAGAGCTCATCCTCAACTTAGTTCCCAAGCACTCTTGCAAGGTCTGCCAAAACCGTGAAGTGAACCTGGGATCTCTATCTGAAACGATGCTGGAAGGCAATCCATGCAACCTTACTATTTCTTGGATGTATAATTGTGCCAGCTTGGCCATAGCCATCTTCATATTCACTGGAAGGAAGTGGGCACTCTTTGTCAGCCTATCAATGATAACCCAGATTGCATCATGACCCTTCACCGATCTGGGTAAATGGGTGACAAAATCCATGGCAATGCTGTCCCATTTCCACTCAGGGATATCCAGTTGCTGCAACAGCCCGCCAGGTCTTTGATGCTCTACCTTCGCCTTCTGACACGTTAAGCAGGTTGCAACATACTGGGCGATGTCCCTCTTCATGCCTGACCACCAAAATGACTCCTTCAAGTCATGGTACATCTTGTTCATACCTGGGTGTAGGTTAAGGCGACTCTTATGACCTTCTTCTAGGATCATCTTCTTCAACTCTTCATTTGCAGGTATGCAAATTCTGCCATTAAATCTCAAGATCCCATCATCGCCCATTACAAAGTCTCTCGCCTGATCTGTCCCTAGTGACTCCATAGTATGCTTCAGACTAGGGTCCTCCAACTGCTTATCCTTTAACATCCCAAGGAAGTCATTAGTTATAGCCAGCTTACTACAACTAATGTGATTTACGTGAAATTCCACTCCAAGGTTTAAGTCTCTGAACTGCTCGATTAGTTTCTGCTCTTTTATCATCATGGTGGCTACTTGCATTGATTTTCTACTCAAAGCGTCTGCCACTACGTTGGCCTTCCCTGGGTGATACATGAGTTGAAAATCGTAGTCCTTAAGGAACTCCATCCACCTTCTTTGCCTCATGTTCAGTTCCTTCTGATCGAACAGGTATTTCAGGCTCTTATGGTCGCTGAACACCTGGAACCGAGCTCCATATAAGTAGTGCCTCCAGATCTTTAGGGCGAAGACCACTGCCGCCAACTCCAAATCATGCGTAGGGTAGTTCCTCTCATGGACCTTGAGTTGCCTTGAAGCATAGGCGACTGCCCTTTTCTCTTGCATTAAAACGCATCCCAGTCCCTGATGTGAGGCATCACAGTAGACGTCAAAAGGTCTTCCTACCTCGGGGATCACCAGCACTGGGGCACTGGTCAATCTCTCCTTTAGTTCCCTGAAGCTGAGCTCACATCGGTCGGTCCAAGCAAAAGGTTGGTCCTTACGGGTCAGCTGTGTTAACGGAGCCACCACCTTGGAAAAGTCCTCAATAAATCTCCGATAGTAACCCGCCAAACCCACAAAGCTCCTTATCTCAGTGACTGTCTTGGGACGTTCCCACTGCAGCACTGTCTCTACTTTGGCTGGGTCTACCGAGATCCCCTGGGCAGATATCACGTGTCCTAGAAAGTTGACTTCCTTCAGCCAGAACTCACACTTGGAGAACTTGGCATAGAGTTGCTTCTCCCTCAGAACCTCCAACACCGACCTCAGATGTCCTTCATGTTCTTCCTCGGTCTTTGAATAGACAAGTATGTCGTCTATGAAGACTACCACAAACTTATCCAAGAAAGGGCGGAAAATCCTATTCATATAATCCATGAACAGAGCTGGGGCATTGGTCACTCCAAACGGCATCACCACGTACTCATAGTGCCCATACCGGGACCTAAAGGCTGTTTTCTGGACATCGTCGGCCTTTACCAAAATTTGATGGTACCCCGATCTCAGATCAATCTTTGAGAACACCGAGGCCCCATTTACTTGATCCATTAAGTCATCAATTCTGGGTAGAGGGTACTTGTTCTTGATGGTCAACTTGTTTAACTGCCTGTAATCTATACACAGCCGAGACCCTCCATCCTTCTTCTTAACTAGGAGTACTGGAGCCCCCCATGGAGATACACTGGGTCTGATGAATTGTTTCTCCAGCAACTCTTCCACTTGCTTCTTTAATTCCACCAACTCGGCTGGTGCCATCCTGTAGGGCGCCATAGACACTGGTCCAGCCCCAGGTACCAAATCAATAGAGAATTCTACTTCTCTCTTAGGAGGTAACCCAGGTACCTCTTCTGGGAACACATCTGTGAAGTCTTTTACTACAGGTATTCTGCTCACGTCCCCTTCGTTCTTCACTTCCAACCGAGCTAGCATCACGAAGCACCTCGCCCCTTCTTCCATCTCCAACCGCCCATGCCCAGCAGATACTACATCCTGCTCTTGGAGATCGGGCAACACCACTTTCTGCCTACCGCAATCTATGAGAACGTGATTGGCAGAAAGCCAATCCATTCCCAGGATAACATCTAGGTCCTGAAGAGGCTGGCAGATCAAGTTCACTTTGAATCTGCGTCCCTCTACTATTACTGGACATTCAGGGCAAACTGTAGAGGTCATAACCTGTCCTGATGCAGGTGTGGAGACCAACAGTTCAAAAGGCAGCTCCTTCACTAGGAGGCCCAACTCGGCTATACACCGACTTGACACAAAAGAGTGTGTCGCTCCAGAATCAAACAACGCTTCTACACTTCTACCAGATATAAAACAGACACCTTGCACGAAGTTACCTGATTGAGACGCCTCTGCTCCTGACATGGCAAACACCCTCCCTGCTGCCTGGGGTCTGCTGCCTTCATTTCTCAACTGCTGAGAACTACCAGGTTGAGTCGTCCCACTCCGGTTAGGGCATTCTCTAGCAACGTGCCCTGTCCTTTGGCATACGAAACACCTTCTCTCCAAATTCTTCTTGGGGCACACATTTGGCATGTGTGGTCCACCACAGAGGGAACATTTTAGTTTCCAGGGTTGCTGCTGTTGAAACTGGGGTGGCCCTGTCCCCGCCCGATGTAGTGGAGGTCTCGCATATGGCCTGCCTTGTGAATGCTGCACCTTAGCCCGCCCACTGGAAGAACCCCCTGGGTGTGACCTGATCACCCGGGGATCACCCTTTTCCAGGGTCTCCACCATCTTCGCCTTTTCTACCAAGGCGTGAAATTCTCTGATGCACATTGGGGCTATCGTCCTCTTCAGCCCGTGCTTCAGCCCTTCCTCAAACTTCCTGCACCTCCAAGCTTCGGAGGTCGCCTGAGTGTAGAATCGCGCGAGGTACTCAAACCTGGCAGCATAGGCGTTCACCGTCATCACCCCCTGCTCCAACTTTAAAAACTCCGCTTCCCGCGCAAACTTTGCGCTGTCAGGGAAGTATTTCTCCAAGAACCTCACCCTAAAGCTCTCCCAGTCCAACACCTCCTCTCTGGCCTCCATCATTTGCTGAGCTCCCATCCACCAGAACTCTGCTTCTCCAGACAGCAGATAGGTGGCAAACAACAACTTCTTCTCTTCAGGGCAGGAGGTCGCCCTAAAGATTTTCTCCATTTCTCTGACCCACTGATCTGCTTGATCAGGGGTAGCATTCCCACAGAACTTGGGTGGGTTGTGCCTCATGAACTCAGCCAGTCCCATCCGCTCCTGAGGCTGACCGACGGGCGAATTCGTATCAGCCGACCGAGTAGTCTCCCAATGCTGCATGGTAGCTTGATGGTTCTGCGCCATCGCCGCATTCTGCTGCTGGATGGCACCTGCCATCATCTCAATGGCCCTGGCGATCTGGCCCATCTCAGAAGAAGGTTGGGAAGGGGTAGGAGGTCTACGAGGCATCTTCCTTCTTTCTCAGGTTCCGAAACTACTAGCTTCTATATTCCCTACAACTACAAGAATGAAATCGATAAGGAAATCAATTCATTCAAGGGGGATAACATCACGACCTTACAAGGTCAGCTTCTCAAATTCCCTAGGAATTTGAGTCCATCTACAGAACCATAAAGCTTATAACCTCAAGCAAAACACCAGAACAGCTACTGGTGTGCAACCATCAATCCACACAGCCACTCACAATCAATTACAAGAACACTCAATAACATGAAATAGATCACACCAGAAGTCAAAGTATGCTAAACATTAAACCTCTGGAATTTAGATTGAGAATCACCCCGATCCGGTCATGAGTGTGCACCCTCACCACCTTATCAAGACCCTCTCATTCTAAATACTAAGATTTTCAGTTAGGCATACATTCACTACAGCACACACAAAAAGCTCAATACAAAAACGTTTGAAAACCTTTCACAATAGTTGTCACTTAAAACTCAAATAAGTTTTCATGAGCAGAAGAAAACACAATGGATCCACAGCCCTCAGGTCATCCAAAGGACGAACTGCTCTGATACCATTAATGTAACATCCCGCCAAAATAAAACTAGACATACATGTATAATGAAAATAAAGGTACACAATTAATATTGAAGAGTACATGGTAATATATATATATATAAGTAATGAACTTACTCCTCTCATGGAGTTTAATACATAACCAGTCAAAATGCTTACAAATTTAATGAAATTCAATCAAAACTACAAGACCGGCGATCTCCATACATGAACCGGCGATCTGGTAACAGAAGGCCCCAAAACAGGCGATCTGCTACAGGACATAAAACCGGCGATCACCACCAAGAGATAAAAAAAAACGGCGATCTCTTGTAACATCCCTCCAATATACATTTCGCATTTTTGCATTTTCGTAATATGAAATAATGGTAAAACGAATATATTGAAATAAACATAATTGTATATATATATACAAGGAGTTCTCCTCGCAGGGAGTTTAGTACAAAACTTAAACATAAAGAAAACAGCAAAAATACAAAACTACCGATCTCCTCACAGAAAACGGAGATCGCCTATCAGAAAATAGTAAAAGGGGCGATCGCCCAACAAGAACAGAAAACCGGCGACCACATACGGCGATCACTCACAGGGGAAATCCACTTCCTGCAACATCATCTGCTCCCGTGTAAAGTTACACGATCATCGCAGGTTTAAGAAAAGCAGCCACAGAAACAAAATACAGGGTAAGCTATATATTTAAGAAAACATTTAAATCAAGAGCATACATAAGAACTTCACAACATCCACGAACCATAACAGTATCAGCCATCACATTTCCATATTCCACAAGACTATCAGAAATCCCATATTTCACAAATCAATCCAGAGTATTTCAATTCACATCAGAAATCAAGTGTCTATTAATTCAATTTCTCATTTCTCACGTCAGACTTTCCACTGACTCATCACACCAGACACTTGACCACTATTTCCGGAGACTCGTGCGTTGATTAGACCCAGAGATTCGCACCTGTCATACCAAAGGCTGGAAAGTGACCTCAGCCATGCGCATCACACCATCTCAATATTCTCATTATCACGGTATGACCAGGGTTAATCCATACAACAGGTGGAGCTCGTTCTTTTTCACACGAGACACCCATACGTATGAACCTCCATCGACTCTCCACAACTGAGTAACTTCCTCTACGTGATTTCATTACCTCAGTAGAGTCTGGATGTCTCATTATAGGATCACCGATCAATACACCTATTACACGACCTTACACGGTATTTTCTTTCCTGAAAATACTATGCCTCGATCCACAATCACAACTTTCAACATATCACATAACACTTCAATGAAACAATTTCAATCACAGCAAATCTCATACCAAGGTTCAAATTTTCGAAAACCACATTTAAAATCTCAAACACTTTTGAAACAGCATAAAACAGGGGATATTTCTATGACAGATGAAAAACCGGCGACCACGTCGCCCCCAGCATTCAAACAGAACTGTTATCATAAACATCTCACATTCCAACATCAAACACCGTGAAAACAAAGTAAAAACCGGCGACCACGTCGCCTTATCATCACAAACATCAAATATCCAGTTATCGTTGGAAAAAGACTAGCTTCCCTTACCTGGATCAGCGTGAAATCTCACTTCAAGCTCTAAACCGCCGAACGTAAAGGATGCCTGAACTCTGCCTAAGCGTTCTAATTGGTAAAACTTGCAGAGACCCTTCTCAAATGCTCTCTGGCAATCGCTGGTAATTTAACTGGTGCCTGGAATTTCTGAGTCGCAGTGCAAAGGAGAGAAAAGAGAAAGCTGAAGGTGAACTCACTCTGTCACCTTTCATACTCTCACTGCGTTTTTATACTCCCTAAGAGGCGGTGTATTCTGACACTAGGAACATAGGCCTGCCATGTAGCCATCATTACCTATTCTCTAACTAACCCTCCTTGGTGGGTTTTCTTCCTCGAATTCAGTGCAACCTGACAGTATGGCCACGTGGCGTCTCTGCGCACATGGAGCTACTGCTCCTGCAGGACTTTCACTGCCTACGTGTCGCACATGCAGCACGTTCATCCTGGAAACCAGGGCCCCACTTCATCTGCGTGAAACGCGACATCGCGCGATAACCTTTCGCCGATGACCACTCGCGCAAAGACAAACCACCGATGACCCATCCTGGAGGACGACCGATGTCTCTCTCTGGAAGACGACCGATGTCTCCATCCTCCTGGAGACCGACCGAGGTCTCTTCCTCCTGGAGACCGGCCGCGGTCTCTTCCTCCTGGAGACCGACCGAGGTCTCTTTCTCCTGGAGACCGACCGAGGTCTCCTCTTGGCGACACCCGCATGACTCTCGCGCCTGGCCAAGCCCACATGTATCTCGCGCCCTGGCGATGCCCGCATGCCTCTCGCGCTCTAGCGATGCTCGCATGTCTCGCGCCCTGGCGATGTCCGCATGCCTCTCGCGCTCTGGCGATCATGTTCTATGCGATCTCATGGCTTTCTAACTACACTTTCCTTTACTTTTATTTTAAATAAAACATACTTAGAATTTACTTAAAATATATCACTTTTATTCCAATAGGATTTTCCAGGTCCTTACAGTCGCCGGGGCGCGAGAGGCATGCGGACATCGCCATGGCGCGAGGCATGTGGACATCGCCACAGAGAGACATCGGTCGTCTTCCAGAGAGAGACATCGGTCGTCCTCCAGGATGAGTCATCGGTGGAAGGTTATCGCGCGATGTCGAGTTGTACGTAGAGAAGGTGGGACCCAGACTCCCAGCCTGAACGTGTTGCATGCGCGACACGTAGTCATTGGCTCCAGAGAGTTGGTACTGTAGTGCACAGTGTTTGTGTGCGCAAAGTCAACCACGCAACCGTACTGTCAGGTTTGTGCTTGAGTAAAGGAAAACTCACACGCTAGATATCTCAAAGAGTAGGCTAAAGCGGCTACACAGCAGGCCTACGTCCTTAGCTTCAGAAGGCTCCTCTTAGAGAGTCTAGAAACGCAGTGAGAGATAAAAAGGGGACAGAGTGAGTCCACCATCATCTTTCTCTTTTCTCCCCCTTGCACTGCAACTCAGTATTCCCAGGCACCTTCAAGCAAGAGCAAGACGAGCGACGACTGCCATAGAGCTTTTGGGAAGGTTCTCTGCAAGTTCTCCAGATCAAAACGCTTAGGCAGTATTCGTGCATCCTTAAGTTCAGAGGGTTAGAGCTCGAAGTGAGATTTCACGCTGATCCAGGTAAGGGAAGCTAGCCTCCATCTTTAATACGAGCCATAGTTTAGCTATTTTCTGAAGTGTGGGCGGCGTGGTCGCCGTTTTCGCTTTCGTCTTCGTGAAATACTCTGTTTTATGTGTTTGGGCGATGTGGTCGCCGGTTTTATATAAAGCCTTCGAAACACCCTGTTTTTGAACTAGATCGCCGGTTTTGGCGTTGTTTGTGAACTCTCTGTTTCTGGGTGTTGCTTTGAAACTACTTGAGATTTAAACGAGATATTCGAAGATCTGAACCTTTGAAATGATTGTTCTATGATTGAATCATGTATTTGAGTGGTATGATGTTTGGAATGCTGTGAATGTGGGATCGAGGCATAGTATTTTCAGGAAAGGAAATACCGTGTAAGATCTGTATAGGTGTATTGACTAGGGGCTTGTCTAGAAGGAGATATCCTGACTCTGCTGAGATAATGGAATCAAGTAGATGAAGTTATTCAGTTGGTGAGAGTCGAAGGAGGTTCGTACGTATGGGTGAGTTGTTCAAATGGGAACGAGCTCGGCCTGTTATACGAATTTACCTTGTCATACCGAGAGAATGGTAACAATGTGATGGTATATGCGCATGCTGTGTGGATTCACAGTGGTAGGTATGACAGGTGCAAATCTCTGGGCCTGAGTCAACGCACGAGTCAATCCGGAAGTAGTGTCATGTGTCTATGCATTGTGGGCCAGTGGAAAGTCTGGCATGTGAAATGAGAAACTGGAATATTGATAGACACTTGATGCTGTATTGTGAAATGGAAATGACTATGGGTGAATGTTGTGAAGTCTGTGGTTTTGGGCGAGCAGTTGAATGCTATGAGTAGCTCCACGTTTTACATGGATATCTTGGAAAATGTTTTACCTTGATCTATTATGTTCATGATTTTAAATGCCTTATTCTAAACTCTCGTTAAAATGTCTGGCTTACCCTTTTATCTGTTATTGTGGTGGTTTTCTCAAAACTGTGATGATCGTGTAAATGTGTACACGGGAGCAGATGATCTTCCAGGAAGAAGAGATCCCTAATGGGTGGTCGTCGAGGGCAGAGATCGCCCATTTCCACCTCTCGGGGGTGATCGCCGGATTTGTGTCCTGATAGCAGATCGCCTGTCTTGAGGTCTTCTGTTTTGGGATCGCCGGTTTGTGTTGGAGATCGCCGTTTTTTTGTATGGAGACCGCCGGTCTTGCTGTATTTGATTTTTTATTATTATTCTTTAAATTTTGAAAAAAAAAGAAAACATTTGAAGGATTATGTACTAATCTCCCTAAGAGGAGCAACTCCCTTACTTATGTATATATATTATCTTGTATTCTTCAACATTATTGGTTTACCTTATTTTCATATTACATGTATGAGATTGTTTATTTTGGCGGGATGTTACAGTAGGTAATGATAGCTACATGGCAGGCCTATGTTCCTAGTATCAGAATGCACCGCCTCTTAGTGAGTTTAGAAACGCAGTGAGAGTATAAAAGGTGACAGAGTGAGTTCACCTTCATCTTTCTCTTTTCTCTCCTTGCGCTGCGACTCAGTATTCCCCAGGCACCAGCTTGACTACCAGTGATTGCCATAGAGCATTTGAGAAGGTTCTCTACAAGTTTTACCAATTAGAACGCTTAGGCAGAGTTCAGGCATCCTTTACGTTCGGTGGTTAGAGCTTGAAGTGAGTTTCACGCTGATCCAGGTAAGGGAAGCTAGCCTTACTTCTAATGAAAACTGTATGTGTGATGATTTTTGATGTTGGGGGCGACGTGGTCGCCGGGTGTTCAAACTGTTCTTGCTTTAAACCCAGTTTTGTTCGTGATCGCCGGTTTTTCATCTGTTATTGAAATATCCCCTGTTTTATGCTGTTTCAAAAGTGTTTGAGATTTTAAATGTGGTTTTTCGAAAATTTGAACCTTGGTATGAGTTTTGCTGTGACTGGAATCATTTGTTGAAATGTTATGTGATGTGTGAATGTTGTGAATGTGGGATCGAGGCATAGTATTTTCAGGAAAGGAAATACCGTGTAAGATCTGTGTAGGATGTGTATTGATCAGTGAGTGTCCTGGTGTAATGAGACGATCCTGACTCTACTGAGGTAATGAAATCACATAGAAGAAGTTACTCAGTTGTGGAGAGTCGAAGGAGGTCATACGTATGGGTGTCTCGTGTGAAACAGAACGAGTTCGGCCTGTAGTATGGATTTACCTTGTCATGCTGTGATAATGATGATATTGAGATTGTGTAATGCGCATGGCTGAGGGCACTTTCCAGCCTTTTAGCATGACAGGTGCATGTCTCAGGACGCTAAGTTCAATGCACGTGTTTTCCGGAATAGTGGTCAAGTGTCTGGTGTGATGAGTCAGTGGAAAGTCTGACGTGTGAAATATTGAGAAATTGAATTGATAGACACTTGATTGCTGATGTGAATTGAGAGACTCGGGAATTGATTTGTGAGTTATGTGATTATCGAATGGTTTGGTGGAATATGAGAAAGTTGATGGTTTTATGTGGATGTCTTAAATTGATTTCATCTTGATTTTTTTAAGTTCATTTTGAAACTCTCTTTTAAATGTCTAGCTTACCCCTTTGCGTTTTGGTTCTGTGATTGTTTCTTAAAACCTGTGATGATCGTGTAATCTTTACACGGGAGCAGATGAATCTTGCAGGAAGAAGAGCCCCTCAGTGAGTGGTCGCCGGGAGGAGATCGCCCGTTTTGCTTCTGTTGGGCGATCACCCGTTTCCTGTTCTCTGATCGGAGATCGCCCTTTTGATAGGAGATCGCCCTTTTGATAGGAGATCGCCCTTTTGATAGGAGATCGCCCTTTTGTTGGGAGATCGGTTGTTTGGTTGTTTTTGCTGTTTTTATGTTTAAGTTTTGGAAAATGACCGTTTTGTATTAAACTCCCTGCGAGGAGAACTCCTTTGTACATATATACAATTATGTTTATTTCAATATATTTGTTTTACCGTTATTTCATATTACGAAAATGCAAAAAAAATGCGAAATGTATTTGGCGGGATGTTACACCGCCCACTTTGCAGGAAAGCTTGCGTGCACACTTCCTTGAACAATATGACCACGTGGGTTTCTGCACATACCAACTCTCTGACGCTAGCTATTCTGAAACACCCTTTCTGTCTACGTGTCGCGCATGCAAGACGTCTCGTGCTAGGAGCCTGGGTCCCACCTTATCTGTGTGAAACACGACATCACGCGATAACCTTCAACCGATGACTGCTCGCGCGATGACTATCCACCGATGTCTCATCCTGGCGGACGACCGATGTCTCTCCCTGGAAGACGACCGATGTCTCTCCCTGGAAGACGACCGATGTCTCTCCCTTGAAGACGACCGATGTCTCTCCCTGGAAGACGACCGATGCGTCCCTCATCCTGGCGATGACCGTCTGTCTCTCGCCCTGGCGATGCCCGCGTGTCTCTCACCCTGGCGGTGCCCGCGTGTCTCTCGCCCTGGCGATCCCCGCGTGTCTCTCGCCCTGGCGGTCCCCGCGTGTCTCTCGCCCTGGCGGTCTCTCATCGTCCTTGATGTGGCGAGGACACATCGCCTTGCTTCTGTCGACTGATGCCACATCGTCACACCCTGTTGAGGGTTCTTCATCCGACTATGTTACGTCCAAGGTATCACTTCCACATGGGCTTGGTGACGTCGGTAGCTTCACATTTCCAAGAATAGATCAGCACTACTCCTTGTGCGCCCATGCATGCAACACTAAGGATGATTTCTTATGCTCAAGCATAGAGCTTCGCATGCACAGCGTATCTAAGGCTTAACCCACACCTTGATACGCGTGGTTTTTGGAACCCACTATGGTTGATCCAGCATCTTGACCACATACTAAGTGCCCTCCCAGCGATCACGTACACCATAGGCGATTGGCGATCATGTGTACTCTAGGCGACAGGCGATTATGTGCCAAAGAAGTCGGAGATCGCCTCCGTCTTCAACAACGGCGATCTCGTAGACTTCTAAGCTACACTTTTCTTCCTTTACTCTTCTTGATCCACATGTCTTCCTCGAGCACACCCACGTGATTACCTCACGATAAAGTCATCGCACCTGACTACTTGGTTAATACAATGGTCAGCCGACCGACCTCTACCAGCTGACCCCAGACCTTGGGCGACGTCCGAGGTCCGACTACTACGAAACTTCTATTACCAGCTCTTTGTATTTTAAATAATAACATCTTCTGAAATTATTTAAATATAACACTTTTATTCCAATTAAAGTTTCTAGGTCCTTCCATTCTCCCCAAAAAGAAAAATTTTCGTCCTCGAAAATTGAATTACAAGGAAAAGAGGTAGGGATAGGCTTCTCTCATGGTTTCTTCTAACTCCCAAGTTGAATCCCCTGATCTGTCATTTCATTGGTTGAAGTAGAGACTTGCAGACCAGAAAACCTTTCTCAAATACTTGATCCTTAAAACTTCTAATTCCTCTTGTTTTAGATGTCCTTCATTGGCATGAACTGATCTGCAATGACTTGGGTTGACATCAACATTATTATTTTGTCTAGAAACTGCAGAGATGGAGTTTCTTCCAGGATTTTCATTTTTCAGTTCAGAAACAACCGGTTTGTAGCTTGACTTCACATTAGGCACCGTTTCTTGTCAAACCGATGGTGAAGCAGCAAAAGCTTGAGGGAGCACGGTTTCTTTCTTCAGGCGCCCCTCTGGTTCATTTCTTCTTTGATTACTAATAGCAGATCAGGAAAAACCCACCCCTTTAGCAGATGGTTGGGATTTCAGAGCTGCTAACTCAGGAATTCCAATGGATACATCCATATTAGCATTGCATGGGATCTCAAGGTGCTTAGTATTCAACACGCAGATCATAAATCCCTCACTGTGTTCAGGGTGAGGACTTGTTGCCACAGCTGACGATGCAACATTGTTTCTAGGATCAGAAACGAAACGCTGACCACCACAACTGCCCATTTAAAGGATTAGCTGCAAATCCCATCCCATTAGAAACACAAGGCACGGAAAGTTCTGCTTCCACATCCAACTTTCTGCAATTTACTAACATCGCTAAAAGAACTCAACATCATCATAACACGGCTTACCCTTATTCTTATCCATAGCCATTACCTCCTTCCCTTCTACATTCACAGGCAGAACTGCATCCTCATTTGCCAAGTTCAGGAGACTTACGGCATCAGGAGCCTTTAATCTCAACCCACCATTTCCATACTCATCTTTCAAATCACGATCAACAAAACAGCATCCATTCTGCGTGAAGCTTTCTCTCTTATCCCCGTAACTTCTCTACCTAGTATTTTTCAGCAAATTTCTCTGTCTAATTGAACTTTAGACATAAATACAATATCTCATCTTTCCTTTTAAGCTTGTGGTTAAGCTAGAGTCATCTCATGCTGTTTCATCGACATAAACATCTTCCAAGCTTCAAATAAAAGAAAATTCATTCTTTCATTCTTGGAACTTAACTCTGGTACTTCCCATGGATACACATGCTTAAGTCTTTAAACCCTCAACATACTGCTTATTTACTCTCCATAACTTATATGTAGCTGAAACTAAACCTTGGTACAACTAAATCTAACTTACACTTGCTTCTTTAATTCCATCAACTCAGCTGGAGCCATTCTGTAGGGAGCCATTGACACTGGTCCAGCTCCAGGTACCAAAACAATAGAGAATTCCATCTCTCTCTTAGGAGGTAGTCCAGGTATTTCTTCTGGAAATACATCCATGAAATCCTTCACCACATGTATACTGCCCATATCTTCATCATTCTTCACTCCCCCTTGAGCTAGGATCACAAGGCACGTCGCCCCTTCTTTCAACTCCGACCATACATGCTGAGCAGATATCATATCTGACTCTTGGAGATCTGGAAACACCACTTCCTGCCTACTGCAATCTATGAGAATGTGATTGGCAGATAGCCAATCCATTCCCAGGATAACATCCAGATCCTGAAGAGGTAGACAGATCAAATTCACTTTGAACCTGCGTCCCTCTACTATCACTGGACATTCAGAGCAAACTGGAGAGGTCAAAACCTGTCCTGATGCAGGTGTAGAGACCAACCGTTCAAACGGCAGCTCCTTCACTAGAAGGCCCAGTTCGGTTGCACACCGATTTGACACAAAAGAGTGTGTCGCTCCAGAATCAAACAAAACTCTAACGTATCTACCAGCTATAAACAAGCACCTTGTACTAGGTTACCTGACTGAGATGCCTCCACTCCAGACATGGCAAACACTCTCCCTGCTGCCTGAGGTCTGCTGCCTTCGTTCCTCAACTGCTGGGAACCACTGGGTTGAGTCGCCCTATTCCCGTTAGGACACTCTCTAGCAAGGTGTCCCGTCTTTCGGCAGATGTAGCATCTTCTCCCTGAATTTCTCTTGGGGCACACATTGGATGTGTGTGGTCCACCACAATGGAAACATCAGAGTTTCCAGGGCTGTTGCTGCTGAAACTGGGGCGGTGCTGCTTCTGCCCTATGCTGTGGAGGTCTCGCATAAGACTTATTCTGCTGTTGCTGCACCTTGGCCTTCCCACTGGAAGAACCCCTGGGTGTGACCTGATCACCCGAGAGTCACTCTTCTCCAGTGTCTCCACCATCATCGCTTTCTCCACTAAGGCGTGAAATTCTCTTATGCACATAGGTGCTATGGTCCTCTTCAGCTCATGCTTCAGTCCTTCTTCAAATTTCCTACACCTCTAAGCCTCAGAGGTCGCCTGGGTATAGAATCGGGCGAGGTACTCAAACCGAGCAGCATAAGCATTCACTGACATCTCCCCCTGCTCCAATCTGAGGAATTCTGCTTCCTTCGCAAACCTTGCACTATCTGGGAAGTATTTTTCCAGAAATCTCACCCTGAAGCTCTCCCAGTCTAAAACATCAGCTCTGGCTTCCATCATCTGCTGAGCTCCCATCCACTAGAACTCGGCTTCTCCAGATAGCAGATAGGTGGCGAATACCAATTTCTTCTCTTCAGGGCAGGAGGTCGCCCTAAAGATTTTCTCCAACTCCCTGACCCACTAATCTGCTTGATCAGGGGTAGCATTCCCACTGAACTTGGGTGGGTTGTGCCTCATGAACTCGGTCAGTCCCATCTGTTCCTGAGGCTGACCGACGTGGGAAGCTGTTTCAGCCGACCGAGCAGTTTCCCATTGGTGCATTGCAGCTTGATGATTTTGAGCCATTGCTGCATTCTGTTGTGTGATGGCAGTTGCCATCATCTCAATAGCCTTGGCAATCTGGCTCATTTCCGAAGAAGGTTGGGGAGGGGTAGGAGGTCTACGTGCCATCTTTCTTCGTTTCAGATTTTGAAACTATTGGTTTCTATATTCCCTACAACTATAAGAATGAGATCGATAAGAAATCAATTCATTCAGGAGGTAACATCTAGACCTTACAAAGGTCAGCATCTCAAAGTCATTTAGGATTTGAGTTCATCAACAAAATCATAATGCTCAAAATAGAAAGCATAACACCGAACAGTCATGGGTACAAAACTATCAATCAATTATCACCACACTTAATAATTGGGATAAAACACACCAGAAGTGGATATATGCTCAACATCAAACTTTTAGAATTAAGATTGAGAACATCTCGATTCAGTTATGAGTGTGCACCCTCACTACTTTATCAAGATCCTTTTGTAACATCCGGCCAAATTCTTTTCATATTTATATAATAAAATAAGCGTAGACATTTATTTATAAAATCAACATATGTATATATATTGAAAGTACATCATCCCATACATTGTATCTCAAAAAGAAACGTCCCTCTTATAGGGGTTTTAATACATTCCATCAACTGTTTCAAAATAAAACCAAAATACAGTATAAAAAGAAAACAGGCGATCTCTTCCTCCAACTGCTCACTGAGGAGCTCGACTACCTGCAACATCATCTGCTCCCGTGTAAAATACACGATCATCACAGTTTTAAGAAAAACAGCCACAGAACAAAAACGCAGGGTAAGCTAGATATTTTAAAGAGAATTTAGATATGAAACTTTAAAATCAAGATAAAACAAATTTAAGACACCCACGTAAAACCATCAATTTCCCATTCATTTCACACACTTCACAATTTCATCAAGAGTTATTTGTTTCACATAAAACATCAAATGCCTATCAAATCTCAATATTTCTCTTTCTCACGTCCGACTTCCACGGACTCACCACACATAGACACATACCACACCACTGTAAAGTCCACACAGGACAGGTAATGAAGTCCACACAGGACAGGTAATGAAGTCCACAGAGGACAGCTAATGAAGTCCACACAGGACAATTAATAACATCAATTCACCCAATGCACCATACAACACTTAAATGAACGATTCCAAACACAGCAACTATCGTACCAAGGTTACGTTTTCCAATATCACATGCATTTCACATATCAAAACCGGCGACCACGTCGCCCTCACTTCAGAACCTACTCGCCTAACGTTTTTATAAACGAAAATGCTAGCTTCCCTTACCTGGACTAGCGTAAACTTCACCAAGAGCTCCAACACCCACCGAAGCTTAAAGATGCTTTCACTCTATTTTAGCGTCCCGGTCTGGAGAACTTGCAGAGAACCTCCCGGTGCTCTATGGTAGTCGCCGATAGCCAACTGGGACGTGAGAGGGCCTGAATCGCAGAGTGAAGGAGAGGAAGGAAAAGGATGAAGACTAAACTCACTCTATCACTCTTGAACCACAACAACGTTCTCCCTCTCAAAAGTGGGTTTTTGAATCTAAACCAACTTGTCCACAAATGCCGCTGCCACCACCCACTCTGCAGGAAGGCTTGCGTGCACGCTTCCCTGAACAGTACGGCCACGTGTGTCTCTGCGCATGCCAACTCTCTGATGTCACTATTCTGAACCACCCTTTTTGTCTACGTGTCGCGCGTGCAGGACGTCTCATGCTGGGAGCCTGGGTCCCACCTTGTCTGTGTGAAACTCGACATCGCGCGATAACCTTCCACCGATGACTCATCCTGGCGAACGACCGATGTCTCTCTCTGGAAGACGACCGATGTCTCTCTCTGGGAGACGACCGATGTCTATCCCTGGCGACGCCCGCATGTCTCTCGCGCCCTGGCGATGCCCGCATGCCTCGCGCCCTAACGATGCCCGCATGTCTCTCGCGCCCCGGCGATGCCCGCATGCCTCTCGCGCCCCGGCGATGCCCGCATGCCTCTCGCGCCCTGGTGATGCCCGCATGCTTCAAGCCCTGGCGATGTCCGCATGTCTCTCGCGCCCTGGCGATGTTCGCATACCTCGCGCCCTGGCGATGTTCGCATATGTAGCCTAGGCGACAGGCGATTATGTACTAACGAGGCGATCTCATACTCTTCTAAGCTACACTTTCCTTCCTTCTTATTTTAAATAAAAACATACTTAGAATTCATTTAAAATATATTCCTTTTATTCCAATTTAATTTTACAGGTCCTTACACCTTTCACTCTTGATCCGGCTCCTTGACCGAAGCGCTAGAACTTCGCCTTCTTTGACCTCGTCTCCACCAGCTTCACGCCAAATGCCTCAGTGACCTTCGCCTGAAGCTCCTCCAAGAAACCTGAAAGAACAAGATGGCGCCTCTGCGGCTGGTTGTGCTCCGACGCTCAAGTCAGTGATTGGATCATTCAAGAAAACTCAGAGAAAAGCTCAAGACCGTGTATCAGTGAAACACCAAAAAGTGCATCTCCCTTCTTTCTGTTAAGGATTAGCTATATATACCTGAGTCTTTCTCTCTCCTGACGGTTGCTCCTCTTGACACGTGGACATCATCTGGTCATTCACGTGTCACCATCTGGAGTACCTGCAGCTAAAACGCTACTTTCACCTTGATCCTGCGACTAAGTTATCCACACAGGGAGTAGCTTAGTGCACAGGCTACTCTGGGCACAACCTTAACCTGGCGATCTGGTTAACACTGGGTATCACAGCTCACACAAGTCTTCTCAAACACTCGGCGATGTGCTCCTTTCGGCGACTTGCTGACAACCTGATCTCCTGATCTTCACACCCGGCGATCATGTGAACACCCGGCGATGTGAATACCTGCAGGCGATAGGCGACCACTTATATCTTCACACACATGGCGATAGGCGATCACTTATATCTTCACACACATGGCGATAGGCGATCACTTATATCTTCACACATGGCGATAGGCGATCACTTATATCTTCACACATGGCGATAGGTGATTACTACTCTTTACACGCGGTGATAGGCGACTACCGATCTGTGCTTCTTTACTTCTCGCGCTTTGCTTCCAGGCGCTCTCTTAACACTGGGTGATCGCCTTAGCCACTGACAACCAATCACCATTCTGGGTGATCGCCTCTCCAACTGGCTTACTATCCTCTACCACGTGACACCCCTTGAACAGTCAACATGGTCAACTGCTGGCGACGTCATCTATTACTGATGACGGACCGGATCACAAGCCCCCCAGGCTCGAGTTGTGACTTGTCTCAACGAAGAGTCTTACAACTCGCCTGATAGCTATTGACCCGACCGGGCTGTCACCTCTTGGCCGACGACCGAGGTCTTGCCACTACGTAAACGTTCTTACTTCTGCCTCTTTCCCTTCGACGACCATCATCTGCTTGTAATGAATTATAAACCTTGTCTTTACAACTTGAATCACTCTTTCTCCTTCATAGCTCAACCTTCACCTTGTGTGGGTTGCTTGGTGACCGTACTAACTGATGTGGTGCTATCTCTACTTCTTGACTCGTGCTGGTTTCCTTGGGCGATTAATCTTTGAAGCCCCCCTTCTCGACTGGCAAGCTCCAGAATACCTCTTGTTTATACTCTGGTGATGGGAGATTCCTCCTGAGTCGACCTTGGCTGATAAGCTAAGGAGAACCTCTTCAGTGGATGCCTCCCTGTTCTTGTTCGAAGCCAAAAATCCTGGAGATCACCTCTGGGTAAGCCTGAATGGGAATTGCTGTAACGTCCTTCTTCTTGGTGGCTTTCCCTTGCACTGGGTGGAGAAGGGAAATAAAAGCTCCAAGGATAGCTTCGCGAGGGCAAGGAGTCCTGACAACGTGGGAGCACTGGACAGAGACCTCTACCCTTTCTTTTGCTCTCTTCACTCAGCCTTGTTACTTTGTACGTTTAACTGCATGCCAGGCGTTCTGCATCATCGCCGGGAATTCCTCTGATCTGGTACTCGCCGCCTTAATGTTGGGCGATGTTGCCTTCTTTATTCAAAATAAGGCGTCCACGGTGGGATCACCTTTTGCAACCTTCTATTCACCTTTTCACCTGTCGTTCTTTTATATGAACCCTTCTCGCCTACACCATGGCTTTCCTCTGTCACCTACACTTGCTCAAAGGCAAGAAGGATTTCTTATATCTCGCCTACACTTGCTCAAAGGCAAGGAGGATTTCTTATTCTCTCGCCTGCACTTGCTCAAAGGCAAGGAGGTCTTCCTCTGTTGCCTCCACTTGCTCAAAGGCAAGGAGGACTTCCTCTTCTCTCGCCTGCACTTGCTCAAAGGCAAGGAGGACTTCCTCTTCTCTCGCCTGCACTTGCTCAAAGGCAAGGAGGACTTCCTCTTCTCTCGCCTGATCGCCTGATGCCATCGACTACCGATGACCGATCAGAGGCGTTTGTTGCCTCAGGATGCGCGGGAGCCTTGAGGACTTGGAACTTCGCTGGATGCCTCCAATCGCCAAAGGACGATGAGGACTTTGGAAACTCTTCACTCGTGCCTCTGATCACCCAAGGGCGAGAGGACTTCCTCTGTTGCCTACACTTGCTCAAAGGCAAGGAGGACTTCCTCTTCTCTCGCCTGCACTTGCTCAAAGGCAAGGAGGTCTTCCTCTGTTGCCTCCACTTGCTCAAAGGCAAGGAGGACTTCCTCTTCTCTCGCCTGCACTTGCTCAAAGGCAAGGAGGACTTCCTCTTCTCTCGCCTGCACTTGCTCAAAGGCAAGGAGGACTTCCTCTTCTCTCGCCTGCACTTGCTCAAAGGCAAGGAGGACTTCCTCTTCTCTCGCCTGATCGCCTGATGCCATCGACTACCGATGACCGATCAGAGGCGTTTGTTGCCTCAGGATGCGCGGGAGCCTTGAGGACTTGGAACTTCGCTGGATGCCTCCAATCGCCAAAGGACGATGAGGACTTTGGAAACTCTTCACTCGTGCCTCTGATCACCCAAGGGCGAGAGGACTTCCTCTGTTGCCTACACTTGCTCAAAGGCAAGGAGGACTTCCTCTTCTCTCGCCTGCACTTGCTCAAAGGCAAGGAGGTCTTCCTCTGTTGCCTCCACTTGCTCAAAGGCAAGGAGGACTTCCTCTTCTCTCGCCTGCACTTGCTCAAAGGCAAGGAGGACTTCCTCTTCTCTCGCCTGCACTTGCTCAAAGGCAAGGAGGTCTTCCTCTGTTCTCGCCTGCACTTGCTCAAAGGCAAGGAGGACTTCCTCTGGTGCCTGCACTTGCTCAAGGGCAAGGAGGACTTCCTCTGGTGCCTGCACTTGCTCAAAGGCAAGGAGGACTTCCTCTGGTGCCTCAACCTTGCTTGTAAAAAGCAGAGGAAGAGGACTTTCGCTCTTGCCCCAACCTTGCCGTATAAAGCAGAGGAAGAGGACTTTCTCTTGCCTCAGCCTCGCTGTACAAAGTCGAGGTGAGGACTTTCTCTGTTGCCTCAACCTTGCTGTAAAAAGCAGAGGAAGAGGACTTCCTCTGGTGCCTCAACCTTGCTGTAAAAAGCAGAGGAAGAGGACTTTCGCTCTTGCCCCAACCTTGCTGTATAAAGCAGAGGAAAAGGACTTTCTCTTGCCTCAACCTTGCTGTATAAAGCAGAGGAAGAGGACTTTCTCTGTTGCCTCAACCTTGCTGTAAAAAGCAAAGGAAGAGGACTTTCTCTGGATGCCTCCGATCGCCAAAGGATTATGAGGACTTTGAAAACTCTTCACTCATGCCTCTGATCGCCTAAGGGCGATGAGGACTTTCGCTGGATGCCTCCGATCGCCAAAGGACGATGAGGTCTTAAAAACTTTTACTTAAAACGTGGGCGATCATTTTACCTCTACCTTGAATCACTTTAGGTGATAAGGTTTTTCCCTTCTTCACAACAATACACATACACACTTTAGTTTGAATATCTTTTTTCTTGGGTGGCCTCGTTAAAAACCTTTCTTAGGGAACAAAGATAGCCCCCTTGCAACTGTTCTTACAACTGTTTATGATTACACTGAGTTCATAATGCTTACGAAGCTTTAACTGAAATGAGACATGAGGCATGTGGCGTTCCTCATCACCAGATCGCCGCTTCTGGACTGCCTCGATATTCCTCTAAAACTGTATCTTCGTTCTATTCCTCTTTCACCGCTTTAGCTTTCACACTCACTTCCTCTCTGACCTCATCCAGTAAATCCAGGTTCATTCTTCTCTCTTCATTTGATTTCTCTGCTACAAAGTGTTGAAAACTCGGCGATCTCTCCTGGATTTCAACTGGAACCATCGCGTCACAGCTACGCACTAAACTGGAAGGGGTTTAGTGGTGTCCACATCTGACGAGTGGTCCTCGAATGCTTCCACTGCCATCACAGGTCGAGCACATTTGTTGTGCTGTGACGCAATGCACCCACCTCCTGAGTACCCCCAGCTATAGCGTGGATTTCCCCGTAGATAGGCACTTCGTGTTGTTGGCCCTCACTGCTCGCCGGCTGGGAGCTCGACACACTGGCCGCCTTCTTCTCCATCAAAAAGGCCTTCAGAAATCCACCTCTAACCAACTCGTCGAGCTGATATCCCAGTGACAGGCAGGAGTCAAGGGTGTGGCCAAAACCTTTGTGGAATTCACACCATGCGTCTGGCTTTGGCCCCAACATCTTATCTGACACCTTTTCAGGCGCCTTCAACTTTGCAGCTATATGGGGAATGGTGATCAGGTCCACCAATCCCATCACGAACTCATGCCTTGGAGGGCGCTTGAGTTCCCTCGGGCGACCTGGCCCTCTTCCTCTACTACTGTCATCACCTTTGTTTTTCTTCTGATCATAAGGATGGTATGCCCTTTGATCCTTCGTCAGCATCGTCGACTCCAGCACCCACTGAGGTTGAGGCTTGGCTTGGGTGTGTGGTTTCACAGGAGCCATATTCCCTCTCTTCTCAATCACTTCATTCTCAGCGGCGATGTGAGCCACAGCACGTCGCCGGATCTCTACAAACGTTGTGGGGTGGCTCCTGATTAATGATTCGCTGAAGGGTCCAGGCAGCACGCCCTTCTTGAAGGCGTGCACGAACATCTCCTCATCCTTTCCGGGTAACCGGACTATCTGAGCTCCAAACCTATTCATATAGTCCTTCAGAGATTCCCCCTGGAACTGCCTTACGTCAAACAGGTCGTACAACACCATAGGTGGCGCCTTATTCACACTGTACTGATCGACGAAAAGCTTGGAGAACTGCTGAAAACTGGAAATGTGTCCAGTAGGTAGGCTTACAAACCAATCCAACGCTGTGCTGTGGAGAGTGCTCATGAACATCTTGCAATAAACCTCATCCGATCCTCCCGACAGCATCATCTGTGTATGGAACGTGGTAAGATGAGCCTCTGGATCTTCCACTCCAGTGAAGGAGGCCTTAACCGCCGTGGTGCTTGTAGGAATCACAGCATCCATGATCGCCTGTGAGAATGGCATCGGAAAAACTCGTGGTGGAGACGGTGGCGCACCTCCACTGGTCGCAGCACTCTCCCTCTGCTCGCGAAGAGCCTGACGTAACTCTTCATTGACCTTACTCAGCTCTTCGCTTCTGGCCTGAGAAGCTACCAGGTCGTCGTGCATCTTCGCTTGCTCGACGCGCGATGCTGCCACATCTTCTTGCAAAGCACGCATCATCTCCAGCATTTGCGTCATCGTCACGTTGTTCTCCCCAGATTGTGGCGCAGCTGAACCAGATCTCGTTGCCCTCATTTTCCTCATGAAACTTTTACCCACGTAGTTGCCTTTCAACACGCACAAGCTAACTCGTAACAACGCTAAAGAAACATTTCCACCTCCTTCGCACAACGATTCTTCCAAGATCGGTAGAAATCCCAGAAAATCACTCTTCACCGTTTGAACTTCGATTCAAACAGCTACAATTTCCAAAAAACAATTGCAGCAGCAAACAATCGAACAGAAACTACCGAAAACCTTACCAACTCAACTGTGGATGGGAATCACAATTTACACGGTCCCACGGTGGGCGCCAAATGATCCTGCCCCTTGACCGAAGCGCTAGAACTTCGCCTTCTTTGACCTCGTCTCCACCAGCTTCACGCCAAATGCCTCAGTGACCTTCGCCTGAAGCTCCTCCAAGAAACCTGAAAGAACAAGATGGCGCCTCTGCGGCCGGTTGTGCTCCGACGCTCAAGTCAGTGATTGGATCATTCAAGAAAACTCAGAGAAAAGCTCAAGACCGTGTATCAGTGAAACACCAAAAAGTGCATCTCCCTTCTTTCTGTTAAGGATTAGCTATATATACCTGAGTCTTTCTCTCTCCTGACGGTTGCTCCTCTTGACACGTGGACATCATCTGGTCATTCACGTGTCACCATCTGGAGTACCTGCAGCTAAAACGCTACTTTCACCTTGATCCTGCGACTAAGTTATCCACACAGGGAGTAGCTTAGTGCACAGGCTACTCTGGGCACAACCTTAACCTGGCGATCTGGTTAACACTGGGTATCACAGCTCACACAAGTCTTCTCAAACACTCGGCGATGTGCTCCTTTCGGCGACTTGCTGACAACCTGATCTCCTGATCTTCACACCCGGCGATCATGTGAACACCCGGCGATGTGAATACCTGCAGGCGATAGGCGACCACTTATATCTTCACACACATGGCGATAGGCGATCACTTATATCTTCACACATGGCGATAGGCGATCACTTATATCTTCACACATGGCGATAGGTGATTACTACTCTTTACACGCGGTGATAGGCGACTACCGATCTGTGCTTCTTTACTTCTCGCGCTTTGCTTCCAGGCGCTCTCTTAACACTGGGTGATCGCCTTAGCCACTGACAACCAATCACCATTCTGGGTGATCGCCTCTCCAACTGGCTTACTATCCTCTACCACGTGACACCCCTTGAACAGTCAACATGGTCAACTGCTGGCGACGTCATCTATTACTGATGACGGACCGGATCAACTCTCAATACTAAAGTTTTTCATTTAGAGCCTATATCTACTAAAGCACAAACAAGATTTCAATCAGAAAACATTTGAAAACCTTTCACTATAGCTTTGATTAAGACTCCAATAGCAGAAGAAACACAATGAACCCACTCTCCTCAGGTCATCCTAAGGACGAACTGCTCTGATACCATTAATGTAACGCCCCTTGTAACGCCCCTCAAAGTCTTTTCATATTTATATAATACAATAATCGTAGACATTAATTTATAAAATCAACATATGTATATATATTGAAAGTACATCATCCCATACATTGTATCTCAAAAATGAAACGTCCCTCTTATAGGGGTTTTAATACATTCCATCAACTCTTTCAAAATAAAACCAAAATACAACATAAAAAGAAAACAGGCGATCTCTTCCTCCAACTGCTCACTGAGGAGCTCGACTACCTGCAACATCATCTGCTCCCGTGTAAAATACACGATCATCACAGTTTTAAGAAAAACAGCCACAGAACAAAACACAGGGTAAGCTAGCTATTCTAAAAACTTGAAGTACGAAACTTTAAAATCAATATAAAACAGATTTAAAAAACCCATGTAAAATCCATCAATTTTCCCATTCATTTCACACACTTCACAATTTCATCAAGTGTTATTTGTTTCACATAAACCATCAAGTGTCTATCAAATTTCAATATTTCTCTTTCTCACGTCAGACTTCCACTGACTCACCACACATAGACACATACCACACCACTGTAAAGTCCACACAGGACAGCTAGTGAAGTCCACACAGGACAGCTCGATATCATCAATTCACCTAATGCACCATACAACACTTAAATGAACGATTCCAAACACAGCAACAATCGTACCAAGGTTCAGATTTTCCAATATCACATGCATTTCACATATCAATCTCAAACAAGTTCAAAGCGACACTAAAACAGGGGATTTCGAAAACAACATTTAAAACCGGCGATCACGCCCAATAACAGGGGATTACGCAATAACATTTGAAACCGGCGACCACGTCGCCCCAACATCAAAATCTTCTAGCTTAAGGTTTTCTTGAAAGTAAAGCTAGCTTCCCTTACCTGGACTAGCGTAAACTTCACTAAGAGCTCCAACCCAACGAGATTCAAGGATGCCTTAACTCTGTTTTAGCGTCCGGTTTGGAGAACTTGGAGAGAACCTCCCAGGTGCTCTATGGTAGTCGCCGATAGCCAACTGGTGCGCTAGGATGTCTAAATGTATGGAGAAGGAGAGGGAAGAAACAGGGAACCAAAGCTAACTCACTCAATCACTCTCGAACCACAGCAACGTCCACTGCCTCTCAGGAGTGAGTTTTGAATCTAAGCCAACTTTCCCAGAAATGCCGCTGCCCCCCGCCCACTTTGCAGGAAAGCTTGCGTGCACACTTCCTTGAACAGTATGACCACGTGGGTTTCTGCGCATACCAACTCTCTGACGCTAACTATTCTGAAACACCCTTTCTGTCTACGTGTCACGCATGCAAGACGTCTCATGCTGGGAGCCTGGGTCCTACCTTATCTGTGTGAAACACGACATCGCGCGATAACCTTCAACCGATGACTGCTCGCGCGATGACTATCCACCGATGTCTCATCCTGGCGGACGACCGATGTCTCTCCCTGGAAGACGACCGATGTCTCTCTCTGGAAGACGACCGATGTCTCTCCCTTGAAGACGACCGATGTCTCTCCCTGGAAGACGACCGATGCGTCCCTCATCCTGGCGATGACCGTCTGTCTCTCGCCCTGGCGATGCCCGCGTGTCTCTCGCCCTGGCGGTGCCCGCGTGTCTCTCGCTCTGCCGATGCCCGCGTGTCTCTCGCCCTGGTGGTGCCCGCGTGTCTCTCGCCCTGGCGGTGCCCGCGTGTCTCTCGCCCTGGCGATCCCCGCGTGTCTCTCGCCCTGGCGGTCCCCGCGTGTCTCTCGCCCTGGCGGTCTCTCATCGTCCTTGATGTGGCGAGGACACATCGCCTTGCTTCTGTCGACTGATGCCACATCGTCACACCCTGTTGAGGGTTCTTCATCCCACTATGTTACGTCCAAGGTATCACCTCCACATGGCTTGGTGACGTCGGTAGCTTCACATTTCCAAGAATAGATCAGCACTACTCCTCGTGCGCCCATGCATGCAACACTAAGGACGATTTCTTATGCTCAAGCATAGAGCTTCGCATGCACAGCGTATCTAAGGCTTAACCCACACCTTGATACGCGTGGTTTTTGGAACCCACTATGGTTGATCCAGCATCTTGACCACATACTAAGTGCACTTTCGGCGATCATGTACACCATAGGCGATTGGCGATCATGTGTACTCTAGGCGACAGGCGATTATGTGCCAGAGAAGTCGGAGATCGCCTCCGTCTTCAACAACGGCGATCTCGTCGACTTCTAAGCTACACTTTTCTTCCTTTACTCTTCTTGATCCACATGTCTTCCTCGAGCACACCCACGTGATTACCTCACGATAAAGTCATCGCACCTGACTACTTGGTTAATACAATGGTCAGCCGACCGACCTGTACCAGCTAACCCCAGACCTTGGGCGACGTCCGAGGTCCGACTACTACGAAACTTCTATTACCAGCTCTTTGTATTTTAAATAATAACATCTTCTGAAATTATTTAAATATAACACTTTTATTCCAATTAAAGTTTCTAGGTCCTTACAACTGTTCACGTGCCATGCATGTAGCCTCACTGGGAAATCCTAGTTCTGGTGAGTACTCGACCCCTTAGGACTCTGCACTTAACCGTGCTTTCCCTGCCACACGCATAAGCTCTTCGTGCTTCGGGCCTCTCCTTACCTCTGGGTATTTCCTTCTCATTGGCCCATTCTGGGAACCAATCTTAACTGTTCTGGTTATGCTGTTCAAATCACCCACGACCGATGTCACCTCGTCACACTCTGTTGTCGAGGACTCCTCAACCTGCAGAGTGACGAAGACACATCAGCCTATTCTATTAATCATCACGCTGATGACTAATCACCCTTTCCTGAGGGGGCACGCTGATGACTGATCGCCCTACTAGTTCTTACCACTTGTGGGGTTCCTTCCACGTGGCTTCGGCCCATACTGGGGGACTCAGCTGACGTGGCTCACCCCTCACTAGCTGTTCTCGGTGCCCGAGGACTGGTTGGTATAGTTTTCTTGAATAGCTCGGCTTGTTGGGCAAGTTTTTCCTCTACCTTGCCCAGCTGAACTTCTTGATTTATGGCCCTCTCCTCTAGCTTAGTCCTTTTTGCTTAGGCTCCCTACAACTGTTCTTCCAGTTCAATGACTTTGGCTTCAAGCTGGAGTGATGGAGATCAAGGTCAAGAGGACATGGAGGCCAATCATCCCAAAGAAGAAGAGGTTGAGGACGTTCATGGAGATCAAAGTCAACCTCAAAGGCTCACAAGAAGCATGTTCAAAGCTTTAAGAGCAAGGGGACGTTTATTTTCCCTTTTTTTAATTTCATTGTATAAGGGTGCTTAGAGGAAAACATGAGAAACCTCTTGTGTTAAAGCATCTTTAGGTCTTTAGTTAGGAGCATTAGGAGGGGGGTGCGTTAGTAGATAGGTGTAGGAGTTAAAATAGGAGGTGCCAAAGTGAGAGAAGAAGTCACACCTTCCTCATGACTTGTTTAGGCGCCATTTTCATTTGAATTTGGGGGGAGTTTTTTAATTCATTTAGCTTGCATTTCAGCACCTTCACACTATAAATTAAGGTGTTGCCCTTGTATTTTTCAGATTTGAATTTTGAATTAGAGAAACTTTACTCAATTTTTGAGTGAGCATTGGAGAGCTTTGCATCTTCTTCACTAGTCTTATCTTGAAGGTCCAATGGTTACCTCAAGTGGCGGCTTGCACACTCATCTACGAGCCTTCATCCTCTTAGTGGCGTGATCATCCAACCATACCTCCATCTTCATGAGCATTCTCTTCTCCTTCCTTCCTTCTCTTCTAATTTTCATGTCTTAGCTTGTGTTCTTGTGTGTTGGTTCGGTTATTTTGTATTTCGTGCACTTATTTTCAGTTTCCTTGCCTTTAATTTCATTTTTGTTCGGTTCAATTCTTTTCTATGCCAATTCTATTCGGTGCTATGGTTTTTCCTATCACTTTAATCGATTCAATTTGACAATAATTGGAACTTCCATATGAGTTTGTGTTTTGGCAATAGTTTTGGTGAGTTCTTGACTTAGAACATTGATCCAATTCTAAGAAAAAGTGCCTCTCTAATGACCAACTCAAGATGTTTCCAAAGAATGTCAAGAACCTTTCATCTTATGTTCTTGAATTCACATAAGCTTGTGTAGTGGCCAGACCTTGGACGTTGGCTGTAAGGACCTATAAATTATTTGGAATAGAAGTGATAGATTTTAAATAATTTCTGAGTATGTTATTATTTAAAATAAAAAGGGCATAAAAATAGAAAATTATCATAGTGGTCAGACCTCAGACGTCGCCTAAGGTCTGGGGTCAGCTGGTAGAGGGCGGTCGGTTGACCATTGGACCAACTAAGTAGTCAGGTGCGATGACTTTATCGTGAGGTAATCAAGTGGGCGTGCTTGAAGGGGGGGAGGCACGTGAATCAAGAAAGGTAAGAGAAAGGAAGGTGTAGCTTAGAAGTCAGTGAGATTGCCGTTTCTGAAGAAGGCGGCGGCCTCCAACTTCCCCCGTATGAAACCGCCAATCGCCCATGGTGTACATGACCGCCAATCGCCTATGGTGTACATGACCGCCAATCGCCTATGGTGTACATGACCGCCAATCGCCTATGGTGTACATGACCGCCAATCGCCTATGATGTACATGACCGCCAATCGCCTATGGTGTACATGACCGCCAATCGCCTATGGTGTACATGACCGCCAATCACCTATGGTGTACATGACCGCCAATCGCCTATGGTGTACATGACCGCCAATCGCCTATGGTGTACATGACCGCCAATCGCCTATGGTGTACATGACCGCCAATCGCCTATGGTGTACATGATCGCCGAAAAGAGCACATCGCCGAGTATTTGAGAAGACTTGGTAAGCACTTAGTATGTGGTCTAAATACAGAAGATGGGTGATATAGAAGATAAGTGGCATATCTGCCACCATGAGTAGTGTGAGCCGTGATACCCCAGACTTAGAGGAATGGTGTAACATCCCGCCAAATCCTTTTCATATTTATATAATGAAATAAAGGTAAACAAATATATTGAAGTGAACATAATTATATATGTGTAATGAAGTTTCTCCTCACAGGGAGTTTAATACATAATCGGTCAATTTCCAAAACTTAAACAAAATACAGCAAAATTAAAAAAAACAGGCGATCTCCTAACAGAAAACAGAAAAACGGGCGATCGCCTAACAGAAACAGAAACAGGCGATCTCCTTCCGGCGACCACTCACAGAGGAGCTCTACTACCTGCGACCTCGTCTGCTCCCGTGCCAAAAATACACGATCATCACAGGTTTAAGAAAACAACCACGATACAGATAAAAGGGTAAGCTAGATATTTTAAAAACTTTAAATATGAAACTTTATATCAATAAAGAAAAACATAATTCTTCACACCATTCATAATCTATATCAATTTCAACCATCAACATCCCCATATTCCACAAACTCGTCAAGTGTCTATTCACTACATTCAATATTCATGGATCACACGTCAGACTTTCCACTGACTCATAACATATAGACACTTGACTCTACTTCCGGAAGACTCGTGCGTTGACTCAGACTCAGAGATCTACACCCGTCATACCACACCACTGTGAAATCCACACAGGGTCGCTGTGAAATCCACACAGCCATGCGCATACATAATCTCAATATCATCACTCTCCCGGTATGATAGGGTTAATTCATATAACAGGTCAAGTCAGTTATCTTTCAAACAACTTACCCATACATATGAACCTCCTTCGACTCTCCACAACTGAATAACTTCATCTATGTGATTCCATTATATCAGCAGAGTCAGGATATCTCCTTCTAGACAAGTCCCTAGACAATGCACATTACACACGATCTTACACGGTATTTTCTTTCCTGAAAATACCATGCCTTGATCCCACATTCACAACATTCAACACATCATACAACACTTAATGAACGATTCCAATCACAACAACATTCATTCCACGGTTCAGATTTTTCGAATATCACATGCATTTCACATTTAAATCTCAAACAGTTTCAAACAACACTAAAACAGGGGAGTTCAAAAAACAACGCCAAAACCGGCGATCTCATCCAAAAACAGGGGATTATGCAATAACAGTTGAAAACCGGCGACCACGTCGCCCCATCATCAAAATCATCTGATATAAGGTTTTCGTTGGAAATAAGGCTAGCTTCCCTTACCTGAGCTTGCGCAAAACACCAAGAGCTCCAAAACCCACCGAAGCTTAAAGGTGCCTTAGCTCTATTTTAGCGTCCGGTCTGGAGAACTTGCAGAGAACCTCCCAGGTGTCCAAGGGTAGTCGTCGCTCGTCGTACTGGTGCTTGAGGGTGCCTAAATCGCAGCGCGAAGGAGAGAAAAGAGAAGGATGAAGGTGAACTCACTCTTTCACTCTTGAACCACTGCAACGTTCTTTGCCTCCCCGAAGTGGGTTTTTGAATCTAAGCCTACTTGTCCACGCATGCTGCTGCCACCACCCACTCTGCAGGAAAGCTTGAGTGTACGCTTCCCTGAACAGTACGGCCACGAGTGTCTCTTGCGCATGCCAACTCTCTGATGTCACTATTCTGAACCACCCTTTTTGTCTACGTGGCGCGCGTGCAGGACGTTTCATGCTGGGAGCCTGGGTCCCACCTTATCTGTGTGAAACACGACATCGCGCGATAACCTTCCACCGATGACTCATCCTGGCGGACGACCGATCTCTCTCTCTGGAAGACGACCGATGTCTGTCCCTGGCGACGCCCGCATG
Organism: Phaseolus coccineus; assembly: GCA_037954025.1. Lineage (NCBI taxonomy): Eukaryota > Viridiplantae > Streptophyta > Magnoliopsida > Fabales > Fabaceae > Phaseolus > Phaseolus coccineus. The sequence goes on along the minus strand of CM075680.1, from coordinate 32,049,790 downwards.
TCTCATGCCCTGGCGATGCCCGCATGCCTCGCGCCCTGGCGATGTCCGCATGTCTCTCGCGCCCTGGCGATGCCCGCATGCCTCGCGCCCTGGTGACGTCCGCATGTCTCTCGCGCCCTGGCGACGTCCGCATGTCTCTCGCGCCCTGGCGGCGTCCGCATGTCTCTCGCGCCCCGGCGATGCCCGCATGCCTCGCGCCCTGGCGATCATGTACCAGAGAAGTCGGAGGTCGCCTCCGTTTTCAACAACGGCGATCTCGTAGACTTCTAAGCTACACTTTCCTTCCTTTTTATTTTAAATAAAAACATACTTAGAATTCATTTAAAATATATTCCTTTTATTCCAATTTAATTTTACAGGTCCTTACATTCTCCCCAACAAGAAAAATTTTCGTCCTCGAAAATTAAATTACAAAGAAAAGAGGTAGGGGTAGGCTTCTCTCATGGTTTCTTCTAACTCCCAAGTTGAATCACCCGATCTGTCATCCCACACCACCTTTACCATGTTGATGGTCTTACCTCTGAGCTGCTTTCTCTGCTGGTCGTCAATCCTGACTGGTTTCGCTTCAAACGACAAGTCATCCCTGATCTGCACATCGTCCACTTCCAGCACATGACTAGGGTCTGCCAGGTACTTCCTCAGCTGTGATACGTGAAAGACATTATGCAGATTCGCTAAATGGGGAGGTAGGGCGATCTCATAAGCCACTGGACCAATCCTCCTTAAGATCTGATATGGTCCCACGAACTTAGGGGACAACTTCTTTGATCTGATCGCCCGTCCTACACCCTTGGTTGGCATCACTCTCATAAACACATGATCCCCAGCAGCAAACTCCAAAGGTCTTCTCCTCTGATCTGCATAGGATTTCTGCCGGCTTTGAGAAGCTTTCATTCTGCCTTGTATCTATTTCACCTTCTCGGTTGTCTGCTGAATCAACTCTGGCCCAACCAAGACTGCTTCGCCCTCCTGGTACCAACATAAGGGAGTTCTGCATTTCCTCCCATACAGGGCTTCATATGGTGCCATCCCAATACTGGCGTGGTAACTGTTATTATAAGTAAACTCCACCAGCGGCAACACCTCATCCCAACTTCCCAATTGATCCAAGACACACGTCCTCAGCAGATCTTCCAAGGACTGGATCGTTCTCTCTGACTGTCCATCTGTTTGAGGATGATATGCCGAGCTCATTCTCAACTTGGTTCCCAAGCAATCTTGTAAGGTCTGCCAAAACCGTGAAGTGAACCTGGGATCTCTATCCGAAACAATGCTGGAAGGCACCCCATGCAACCTCACAATTTCTCTGATGTACAGTTGTGCCAACTTGGCCATAGGCATCCTCATATTCACCGGAAGAAAGTGAGCACTCTTCGTCAGCCGATCAATGATGACCCAGATTGCATCATGACCCTTTACCGATCTGGGTAAGTGGGTGACAAAATCCATGGCGATGCTGTCCCATTTCCATTCAGGGATATCCAACTGCTATAACAAACCGCCAGGTCTTTGATGCTCTACCTTTGCCTTCTGACACGTCAAGCAGGTAGTAACATACTGGGCGATGTCTCTCTTCATGCCCGACCACCAAAATGACTCCTTCAAGTCATGGTACATCTTGTTCATGCCTGGATGTAGGCTAAGGTGACTCCGGTGACCTTCCTCTAGGATCATTTTCTTCAACTCTTCATTTGCAGGTATGCAAATTCTGCCATTAAATCTCAAGATCCCATCATCGCCCATCACAAAGTCTTTAGCCTGGTCGGTCCCTAGTGACTCCACAGTACGCTTCAGACTAGGGTCCTCCAACTGCTTATCCTTTATCGCTCCAAGGAAGTCATTAGTTATAGCCAGCTTACTACAACTAATGTGATTTACATGAAATTCCACTCCAAAGTTTAAATCTCTAAACTGCTCAATCAATTTCTGCTCTTCAATCATCATGGTTGATACTTGTATTGATTTCCTACTCAAGGCATCTGCTACTACATTGGCCTTCCCTGGATGATATATCAGTTGGAAGTCATAATCTTTTAGGAACTCCATCCATCTTCTTTATCTCATATTCAACTCCTTATGATCAAACAGGTATTTCAGGCTCTTATGGTCACTGAACACCTGGAACCGAGCTCCGTATAAATAGTGCCTCCAAATCTTCAAGGCAAACACCACCGCCGCCAACTCCAAATCATGAGTAGGATAGTTTCTCTCATGAACCTTGAGTTGCCTTGAAGCATATGCAACCACTCTTTCCTCTTGCATCAAAACACATCCCAAACCCTGATGTGAAGCATCACAGTAGACATCAAAAGGTCTTCCTACATCTGGGATCACCAGCACTGGAGCACTAGTCAACCTTTCCTTTAGTTCCATGAAGCTCTGCTCACATCGGTCGGTCCAAGCAAAAGGTTGATCCTTGCGGGTCAGCTGTGTTAAAGGAGCCACTACCTTGGAAAAGTCCTCAATAAACCGCCGATAGTAGCCAGCTAGGCCCATAAAACTCCTTATCTCCGTAATTGTCTTAGGACGTTCCCACTGAAGCACTGCCTCCACTTTGGCTGGATCCACCGAGATCCCCTGGGCAGATATTACATGTCCTAAGAAGTTAACTTCCTTCAACCAGAACTCACACTTAGAGAACTTGGCATACAATTGCTTCTCCCTCAGAATCTCCAATACTGTCTTCAGATGTTCTTCATGTTCTTCCTCGGTCCTTGAATAAATGAGTATGTCGTCTATGAAGACTACCACAAACTTATCCAAGAATGGGCGAAAAATTCTATTCATCAAATCCATGAACAGAGCTGGAGCGTTTGTTACTCCAAACGGCATCACCACATACTCATAGTGCCCATAACGAGACCTAAATGCTGTCTTTTGAACATCTTCAGCTTTTACCAAAATTTGGTGGTACCCCGATCTCAGATCAATCCTTGAGAACACCGAGGCCCCATGTAATTGATCCATCAAATCATCAATTCTAGGTAGGGGGTACTTGTTCTTGATGGTCAACTTGTTCAACTGCCTGTAATCTATACACAACCGAGACCCTCCATCCTTTTTCTTAACTAGGAGCACTGGAGCCCCCCATGGAGATACACTGGGTCTGATGAATTGTTTCTCCAACAACTCTTCCACTTGCTTCTTTAATTCTGCCAACTCGGCTGGAGCCATCCTGTAAGGTGCCATTGACACTAGTCCAGCTCCAGGTACCAAATCAATAGAGAATTCCACTTCTCTCTTAGGAGGTAATCCAGGTACTTCTTCTGGAAATACATCCGTGAAATCTTTCACCACATGTATCCTGCTTACGTCCTCTTCATTCTTCACTTCCAACCGAGCTAGGATCACGAAGCACCTCGCCCCTTCTTCCAACTCCGACCGCCCTTGCTGAGCAGATATCACATCTGACTCTTGGAGGTCTGGAAACGCTATCTTCTGACTACCGCAGTCTATGAGAACGTGATTGGCAGCTAGCCAATCCATTCCCAGGATAACATCCAGGTCCTGAAGAGGTAGGCAGATCAAGTTCACTTTGAATCTGCGTCCCTCTACTATCACTGGACATTCGGGGCAAACTGTAGAGGTCAACACCTGTCCTGACGCAGGTGTAGAGACCAACAGTTCAAACGGTAACTCCTTCACTAGAAGGCCCAACTCGGCTACACACAGGCTTGACACAAAGGAGTGTGTCGCTCCAGAATCAAACAAGGCTTTTACACCTCTACCAGCTATAAAACAAACACCTTGCACGAGGTTACCTGACTGAGACGCCTCCGCTCCTGTCATGGCAAACACTCTCCCTGCTGCCTGAGGTCTGCTGCCTTCATTCCTCAACTGCTGAGAACCACTGGGTTGAGTCGTCCCATTCCTGTTAGGGCACTCTCTAGCAACATGCCCCGTCTTTTGGCAGGTGTAACACCTTCTCTCTGAATTCCTCTTGAAGCACGCATTGGATGTGTGTGGTCCACCACAATGGAAACATTTGGGTTTCCAAGGTTGTTGCTGCTGCAACTGGGATGACGCTGTTCCTGCCCGATGTGGTGGGGGTCTCGCATAGGGCTTGCTTTGTGGGTGCTGCACCTTGGCCTTCCCACTGAAAGAACCCCCTGGGTGTGACCTGATCACCCGGGAATCACCCTTTTCCAGAGTCTCCACCATCTTCGCCTTCTCTACTAAGGCGTGAAATTCCCTGATGCACATAGGGGCTATGGTCCTCTTCAGCCCATGCTTCAGCCCCTCTTCGAACTTCCTACACCTCCAGGCCTCGGAGGTCGCCTGGGTATAGAATCGGGCGAGGTACTCAAACCGAGCAGCATAAGCATTCACTGACATCTCCCCCTGCTCCAATCTGAGGAATTCTGCTTCCTTCGCAAACTTTGCACTATCTGGGAAGTATTTTTCCAGGAATCTCGCCCTGAAGCTCTCCTAGTCTAAAACATCAGCTCTGGCTCCCATCATCTGCTGAGCTCCCATCCACCTGAACTCAGCTTTTCCAGATAGCAGATAGGTGGCGAACACCAATTTCTTCTCTTCAGGGCAGGAGGTCGCTCTAAAGATTTTCTCCAATTCTCTGACCCATTGATCTGCTTGATCAGGGGTAGCATTCCCACTGAACTTGGGTGGGTTGTGCCTCATGAACTCGGTCAGTCCGATCTGTTCCTGAGGCTGACCGACGTGGGAATTTGTTTCAGCCGACCGAGCAGTCTCCCAATGGTGCATTGCAGCTTGATGGTTCTGAGCCATTGCTGCATTCTGTTGTTGGATGGCAGTTGCCATCATCTCAATAGCCTTGGCAATCTGGCTCATTTCCGAAGAAGGTTGGGGAGGGGTAGGAGGTCTACGTGCCATCTTCCTTCGTTTCAGATTTTGAAACTATTGGTTTCTATATTCCCTACAACTACAAGAATGAGATCGATAAGAAATCAATTCATTCAGGAGGTAACATCTAGACCTTACAAAGGTCAGCATCTCAAAGTCATTAAGAATTTGAAAAACAGTACCACACAAATGGAATTAAATGTGACACAACTAGAAAGAGTTCAAATCAAATTAGACAAGCAAATAAAAGGTACTCAAATAATGGATGGCACACAAAAAGGAACCTAGGAATAACACTAGGTTTGATTTAAAAACCAAAAAATAGCACCACAAAAAAGCACAAATTGTTGTGGTCCAGAAAGCGTATCTTTAAAAGATTTATGCTGAGCTGACCCTTTTGTATTTGCTTCTGAAAATTGAGACACAATCAAAACAAGATCTTAACAAACTTTTGGCGTTGGTTTCACTCCAAACGCATGTACCAATTAATTTTGGTAAATTTTATCAAATCAGTGCTCAGAGCTGCCAGCTGGAACGTCAGAATTGCACACTTTTTTTTGTAATATTTATCTTTTTTTTTCCCTTTTGCTAACACCTCAAATTTGTGAAATCCAGAGGCTCATAAATTTTTGATGATGTATGTGTTTTCATAAATCAAAACAGTCAGCACAGAAAAGTGAAAAACAAGGGGTTCTGAAAACTGGAATGAAAAACAGAATGATATACCTTAAAAACACAATGGAGTTAATATGATGGAATTTGTGTGGATCTAACACACAAATAAGAACTCAAACTAAAATTAAAAATGCACCAAAGGATCAACACAAAACAGATTTCAGATCAAACATTCAGACCAAAAACAAGAAACAAATAAATCAAAAAGAGTACTACTAGGATTTGATGACAAATATGGAAACACATGACTTAGACAAAACTTATGGATTCATAAAATGAAAAGACACAAGAACATCATATGACCCAAATGAAATTTCAAGCAAGACTCAAATACCTAAAAATAAAAACAGCAACACAAATATATCAAGAATCCTACACAAAATTGAAAATAGATGTTCAAGCACAAGTTTGAACAAACCCACCAAATGAAATGAATAAACAAGCATTCAAATCATATTAAAACACAAAAAACAGCAAGACAACTTGGAATAAAGATGAACAACTTGGAGAAAAGAAGAACTCAAAAAGAAAATGAAAAGAGATACTCATCTTTGAAGAACCATAGCTCTAGATACCAAATGATAGCATTCCTATGAGCTCTTCTTTGGATTTTGGAGTTCCTTGGTGATGATGGATGCGGAAGCTTATGGAGGAGGTGAGCAAGGCCTTCCTAGGAAGCATGGGTGCCTTGAAGGTGCATGAAGAGTGAGGAAATGGGGAGGTTTGGCCAGCCCCTTTGGTAGTGATGAATTGAAGACTAAAACCTAAGTGTTAGGCAAGGAGTAGTGTATGGCACAATTTGGGCAGCATAACAATACTCTATTTAATCTTGAAAATACAAGGTGTAGGCTCCTCCTTTTATAGGCTAAGGAGGACCATAATGCAACCCTAATGCTAGCCAAATGAAATGTAAATGTGAAGCACATGGGCCACATGGAAAGTGTGAGCACATGGGGAGGGGTGTGTCTAGTTTGTAAGTTCACCCCCTCCATGGGCTTTCTAGAATAGTGGGAAGGTTAACTTCTCCTTAATTCTAATGTGCAGAAAAATAAACATTTGTCCACATGGCTATGCTATTTACACCCCAATTAAAGCTAAACTACATTTGATGGGCCTTCACGGAATATGTGCTAGTATGCCACTCTCCCATTCATAGCTTTGATCCAAGTCTTCTTGTCCTAGACGCTTCTAGCTTGGCCTTCTTGTCCTAGACGCTCCTAGCTTGTCTTAGACGCTCCTAGCTTGGTCTTAGACGCTCTTGACTTGGCTCTTGCCTTTCATGGAAGGTTGTGCTTGGCCCTCTTCCATCAGGCGCGGCAGGAACCCTAGAAAGGCTATAAAACAGGTAGCAAAGCATAGCGAAAGGTACACAACATTTGAGCCTAGAACTCTTTGCTATACATTGGTGTTTCTTGCCCTAATCTTGACTTGAGCGTCGGAGTGCAAACGGCCGCTAGGGCGCCCATCTTTCTTTCTTTGCAGGTTCAAACCAAGGGGAGAGAGAGAAGGTGCAAGCGATCGTAAGAGTCAACTGACAGGAGAGTCAACCGGCAGGAACAGTTCGTATAGAACACCTCCTCTTCGAGTGAGAACTCCCAATTTGAACAGAAGGTTCACCAGTTAAATCCTCCTTCGCCTATGAGCGATGAGAGGTCAGTTCGAACCTTTCATTTGGGGTTAGAGGTCTCGACAGTTGGAAGGTAGGTTCGTATAGAACACCTCCTCTTCGAGTGAGAACTCCCAATTCGAACAAAAGGTTCACCAGTTAAATCCTCCTTCGTCTATGAGCGATGAGAGGTCAGTTCGAACCTTTCGTTTAGGGTTAGAGGTCTCGACAGTTGGAAGGTATGTTTGTATAGAACACCTCCTCTTCGAGTGAGAACTCCCAATTTGAACAGAAGGTTCACCAGTTAAATCCTCCTTCACCTATGAGCGATGAGAAGTCAGTTCGAACCCTTCGTTTGGGGTTAGAGGTCTCGACAGTTGGAAGGTAGGTTCGTATAGAACACCTCCTCTTCGAGTGAGAACTCCCAACTTGAACAGAAAGGTTCACCCAGTTAAATCCTCCTTCGCCTATGAGCGATTAGAGGTCAGCTCGAACCGTTCGTTTGGGGTTAGAGGTCTCGACAGTTGGAAGGTAGGTTCATATAGAACACCTCCTCTTCGAGTGAGAACTCCCAATTCGAATAGAAGGTTCACCAGTGAAGTCCACCCTCGCCTAAGGGCTATGAGTGGTCAGTTGAAACTCGTTAGCTTGGGGTAGAGGTCTCGGGGCTGGAAAGGACGGCTCACAGAGAACGCCTCCCCTTTCGAGTAAGAACGTCAAGGGCGACTTTCTTCCAGTGAAATCCTCTATTGCCTCGAGCAAGGAGGGGTCAGGTGCTTACAAATCGGTGCTGGAATCCTCACAGGGGTAAAGAGATATGGGCGATGATGAGATAGGTAAGGTACCGTTCGGCAGATAAGTTCTTATGAAGTCTAGTCCATGATATAATCTCCTATCCTAATGAAAAGCAAAGCTCATAACGACTTAGCAGTGTTAAGCGTGCTACCTATGGGTTGATTCTATGCTGAAGAGAGTGCTTAACCAAGTATGCCAAAGCAGCCAGACAACAATAGAGATACCAATACAAGTAAGTTAATGCATAAAGTCAAACAAGTATGTAAGCCAAGTGAATGTATTAATTGGATTGGAAGAATAATTACACAAGATAATTACAAGAAGTTCAGCTACAAAATAAAGCTATCCAAGAGACCTATCTAGGCACTATTTGCTCGTCAACTACCTACATGGACATTGAGAAAGGTGAGAGGTCCATCTCAGGATGCGCGCAGGCAACCTGAGCAAGGGCATCGCCAAACCCCTCCCCGTAGGCGTCGGCGGCATCTTCAGTCAGTTCTGCCTCAGTCTTCTTGAACAGCTCATCTTATTAGGCAAGGTCTTCCTCAACTTTACCCAGCTGAACTTCTTGACTGGTAGCCCTCTCCTCCAGCTTTGTCATTTTAGTTTGGGCCCCCTCCAACTGCTCTTCCAGGTCGATGACTTTGTTGCGGAGGGAGAGAACCTTGGCCTCAAGCTGGAGGGCTTCCTGCCCCTTGGTGAAAAGAAGTTTCTTGGTCTCCTTCTCAGATTGGCGGAGACTGCTCAGCTCCTGGTTCAGGGCAATCTCACGCTTGGCAGCCAGTTGCACTTGGAGCTCCAAGTCTTTCTTTTGCTCCAACTCCTTCCCCAATCTGGCTTCTTTCTCTTGAAGCTCCACCTTGGCATCTCCTTTGACCAGCAAGATGCTGGAGGCAGCAAGGAACTCACCAAGGCCATGGCTAATGAGGTCCCTTAGTGAATTCCTGTCCATGGCCTCCATCACTTCTTTAGAAGGCAAGTGGGCAAGGGTCCGCTGGAGGAGAGGAGGGAGTTCAGGGGCAGAAGGTGCTTGGCTGGTTTGGGGGGCACTCTCTCCCCTACCCTCAAGCTCCAGAAGTGGCTCAGGTGGAGAAGAAGCGCTAGGAGGATGTTCTCTAAAGGAGGGAGCTTGCCCCTCTGTGGCAGATGAGGTCACCGCGGCAGCCTCCACCCTATTTCTCTTGAAGACGAGTCCAGAGCACGTATCCTCATCTTCAGAGATAACCACTGCGGTTGCCCTCTTCAGTTTGTTGTCGGAGGTGGGGCCTGGGGCAACCGCTGTGGGAGAAGAGGGCCCAGCGGGGCATGAGCCACCTGCTGTGCGGCGACCCAGCAAGGCAACTAGCCTCTTCTTCTTCTTGGCCTCTAAGACCATATCTTCAATAAACAAAAAGTGGAGAGTGAGAAGTGGCACGCAGAAAACATAAATGATGATAGGTATAAGATGAAGGCAGATATACCAATATAGACGCTGAGAGTTTTAACATCGTACTCGTGTCTGATCAGCTAGGTGGTGTCGAACACCACTCCCCAGCTGGAGAGAGGTTGGCACAGGTCGCGGTCAAAGGGTGTCAGCTCCTCCAATCCTCGAGGTTTCTTGAGTTTGAGTTTCTCCACCCAGTACAGGGGAAACCCATCGAGCATGGTAGAATCGTAGGAGCTGCAATAGACTCTAAAGAACTTTCCCTTGAAGCCCTTGTAAGACTGCTGGAAGAGTGTTAGCAGAACTCTCCCCGCCACCCTGTTTAGGCTTACCCAAAGCCTCTTTCCAGGATTCTTTGCCTCGAAGAAATAGAGGAAGACATCCATGGTGGGTGGAAACCCCAAGTTATTACACAAGATTGAGAAGGCCCTGATGAAGGCCCAGCTGTTGGGGTGCAGCTGGGTAGGCGCTACATTAAGCTCTGTAAGTAGAGCCCTCTCGAATCCGGTGAAGGGTAGGCGGACCTTAACCCGTTTAAAGATGGTGGCGTACAGGAAGAAGAAGGGCTCCCCATCATTGCAGCGATCGTCAGAGCACATAGGTTCACCCTCCGTGCAGGGTCAAACCGAGATATATGCGTCACTTTCCCTACCGAAGACGCGCCCCTTGATCTCGTGTTCATCGTCCCTTTGTTTTCTTAGGTCCTCACAGGTCGTGAGCTTAGAGGTTTCGGCAAGGAGTTCCTCAGAAGCCCAGGAGTAGAGGGCCTTGTAGTCAATGGTAGGAGGAGGGTAGGAGGTGGTTTTGGTTCTGGCCATCTCGAATCTAAAACAAATGAGAAGCAGGGAGAAGGAGAAAAGGGTTTAGAAAAAAGTGATGGCATGAACAAATGGCGGACAAAGACTCCTAGAAGAAGAACAAAAAAGAGAAAGAAGAACAGAAACCCTAAAATGCAGAAATCATAAACAGACCCAGCGCAATTATGGCATGTAGAAGGTAGCGGAATCATACAGCAAAGGCAAGAAGAAGATTAAAGATCATACCTTTTAAGTGAGCGAAGATGAGGGGTTACGAGGGTTGGAGTAGAACAGAAGCGTACGAGAGAAGTTAGAAAGTATGGAGGCTTGAGGGAAAAGTGATGAAACAGTGTAGAGGCACGGGGTTTTGAAAGGGTTTAACGTAGGCAAGGAAGCTCAAACGTTAAGAAACCCTAACCGTTGATCTAGCCACGTGTCCGCAGATTAAGAGGGGGTTGGTGAGATGTCCCTTCAGGGCACTGTTCATGTCCTTTCACTCAGTGCCACGTAGGTCACCCGAGCCTGGGGGGCTTGTGTACCGATCAGTCCCCAAAGACCGAGAATAGCTAGTAAAGGTGAGCCACGTCAGCTGGGTCCCACAGCATAGGCCAAAACCACGTGGGATGGATCCCACGAGTAGTATAGACTAGCGGGATGATTAGTCATTAGCGTGTTGTTCACCAGAGTGGACTGATATGTCTTCGTCACTCAGCAGGATGATGAGTCCTCGGCATCAGAGTGGGACGATGTGACATCGGTCTTGGGTGTTTTGAACAACAGGATTAGAGCATTTGATGTGGATCTTGAAAGAAGACCAGCTATCAGTAAAATGCCCAGAGGTAGGGAGAAGCCTAAGTCATGAAGCGCCCATGCGTGTGGCAGGGAAAGCACAGTTAGGTGCAGAGTCCTGAAGGGTCGAGTACTCATCAGGATTAGGGTTTCCCAGTGAAGTTACATGCATGACACGTGAACAGTGAAGGCGCTCCCAAGATAGGTGGCCCCAGAGACTAGGTGCACGAGGGGGTACCCAAGTGGACATCCTGTTAGAATTTGCACTCTAGTTAAGGAAACCTTACGTGCTAGATTACCCTAAGTCTGGGTGATAGCGACGCGAGGGTATTCCAGTAAACTCTAAATATGGGTAGCGGCGCAGAAGAAACCCTAGACTATATAAAGGGTAGTAAAATTCTTCACAAAGGTACGCAGTTTCTAAACCTAACACAGATATTGAATACACTTGGTGTGCTTGCCCTAGTTTTTGACTTGAGCGTCGAAGTGCAAACGGCCTCTAGGGCGCCCCTTTCTATCTTGCAGGTGCAGGTTGTTTCGAGATAGCGAAGCATAATTCAAGGTGAGGAAAGGAGTCATGTGAGCATTGTAGAGTCAACCGGCAGGAGGGTCAACCGGCAAGAACAGAAATAAAATTCTTTTGGTAATGTTCACAATGTAGTGCTTCTCAAGCAGGGTTTCCTCCTTGGTATTCAACAAACCTTAGAGACTGCTAGTTTGTCTGATAATATTGATGGGCTTCTCTGTTAAGAAAAGATTGCTAAAGAGGAGCTTGACCATTCTCTTCATTGTTAATATTTGTTTTGGAAACAAAGGGCCAAGATGCTCTGGTTGTGGGGATAGAAATAGTGCTTTTTTTCATGCTGTGGTAAAGAGGAGAAATAATTCTAGTGGGATTTATCGCGTATGGATTGATAATGAGGTTATTGAGGGTCCTAAGCTCATTGAGGATCATATTTTGTATTTTTATAAAAGTCTTTATGTTGAGTCTATTTATAATGATCAGGATACAGGTAATATGGAAGAGTTTATTGGTACTTATATTCTTGAATTGGTTTCCTCTGAGGAGAATAATATGTTGATTAAATGCCCGGATTCTTTGGAAATTAAAAAAGCAATTTTTAATCTTAATGGTAATAGTGCTCCTAGTCCGGACGATTTTGGTGGTGTATTCTTTCATTCTTGTTGGGACATTATTGGGACAGATGTTTGCAAAGTTGTTCAACAAATTTTTAAACAAAATTGGGTTCTTCCTAGAATGAACAACAATGTTGTATCTCTTATTCCTAAGATTCCAGGTGCTGACTCCATTAAAGATCACAGGCCCATTGCTGTCGCTAATTTCAAATTTAAGATGGCGGATAGGCTTGTAATTGTGGCTTCTAGAATCGTTTCTCCTAATCAGTATGGGTTTGTGCAGGGTAGATAAATTCAGGATTGTATTGGTATTGCTTCTAAAGCTATTAACATCCTTTTTGAAAAGGGTAGAGGAGGTAATGTGGCTTACAAAGTTGATATTCATAAAGCATTTGATAGTCTGAGTTGGAAGTTCTTATTATTAGTTTTGACACGCTTTGGTTTTCATACCTTATTTGATGGTTGGATTAGTACAATCCTTTGTTCAGCTATGCTTTCTATTAGGATAAATGGTAGTTTGGTTGGTTGTTTTCCCTGCAGTAGAGGTGTTAAACAAGGTGATGCATTATCTCCTTTACTTTTCTATCTTGCAGAGGAAGTTCTAAGTAGAGGTATCTCTAAGCTTGTGAATGATAAGAAGATTCTACATATGGCTAGTCCGCAAGGTTATATCACTCCCTCTCATGGTTTATATGCTGATGACATATTTGTTTTTTGTAGGACGGATAATAAGTCTCTTAGAAATTTGAGTATTTTTCCTAAAACAAATGGTGATTTTTCGGGTGAATATGTTAATAATTCTAAGAGTAGTTTTTTCATCATGGATAATTCTGCAAGAATTGTTACCAAAATTCAACGTCTTATTTGTAACGCCCCTCAAAGTCTTTTCATATTTATATAATAAAATAAGCGTAGACATTAATTTATAAAATCAACATATGTATATATATTGAAAATACATCATCCCATACATTGTATCTCAAAAAGAAACGTCCCTCTTATAGGGGTTTTAATACATTCCATCAACTGTTTCGAAATAAAACCAAAATACAGCATAAAAAGAAAACAGGCGATCTCTTCCTCCAACTGCTCACTGAGGAGCTCGACTACCTGCAACATCATCTGCTCCCGTGTAAAATACACGATCATCACAGTTTTAAGAAAAACAGCCACAGAAAAAAACACAGGGTAAGCTAGCTATTCTAAAACTTGAAGTACGAAACTTTAAAATCAATATAAAACAGATTTAAAACACCCACGTAAAATCCATCAATTTTCCCATTCATTTCACACACTTCACAATTTCATCAAGTGTTATTTGTTTCACATAAACCATCAAGTGTCTATCAAATTTCAATATTTCTCTTTCTCACGTCAGACTTCCACTGACTCACCACACATAGACACATACCACACCACTGTAAAGTCCACACAGAACAGCTAGTGAAGTCCACACAGGACAACTAGTGAAGTCCACACAGGACAGCTCGATATCATCAATTCACCCAATGCACCATACAACACTTAAATGAACGATTCCAACCACAGCAACAATTGTACCAAGGTTCAGATTTTCCAATATCACATGCATTTCACATATCAATCCCAAACAAGTTCAAAGCGACACTAAAATAGGGGATTTCGAAAACAACATTAAAACCGGCGATCACGTCGCCCCACACATAAAAACAGAGCATCGTGAAAAAGAATATGAAACCGGCCACCACGTCGCCCTCACTTCAGAACCTACTCGCCTAAAGTTTTTATAAACGAAAATGCTAGCTTCCCTTACCTGGACTAGCGTAAACTTCTCTAAGAGCTCCAACCCAACGAGATTCAAGGATGCCTTAACCTGCACCATGGAGTCTTAGTCACAAAACTAGATATACCACTCATTTCTACGTTAACAGAGACGATTCCTGAAGCCAAGAGAGCTGCATGCAACGCCTATGCAGAGGCAACCCTCTCAAGTGCAGGATCGACTCGAAGAACAGAGCAAAACGACTTACTCTGTTTTAGCGTCCGGTTTGGAGAACTTGCAGAGAACCTCCCAGGTGCTCTATGGTAGTCGCCGATAGCCAACTGGTGCGCTAGGACGTCTGAACGTATGGAGAAGGAGAGGGAAGAAACAGGGAACCAAAGCTAACTCACTCAATCACTCTCGAACCACAGCAACGTCCACTGCCTCTCAGGGGTGAGTTTTTGAATCTAAGCCAACTTGCCCAGAAATGCCGCTGCCCCCCGCCCATTCTGCAGGAAAGCTTGCGTGCACACTTCCTTGAACAGTATGACCACGTGGGTTTCTGCGCATACCAACTCTCTGATGCTAACTATTCAGGAACACCCTTTTTGTCTACGTGTCGTGCATGCAGGACGTCTTATGCTGGGAGCCTGGGTCCTACCTTATCTGTGTGAAACACGACATCGCGCGATAACCTTCCACCGATGACTGCTCGCGCGATGACTATCCACCGATGTCTCATCCTGGCGGATGAACGATGTCTCTCCCTGGAAGACGACCGATGTCTCTCTCTAGAAGACGACCGATGTCTATCCCTGGCGATGCCCGTATGTCTCTCGCCCTGGCAATGCCCGCGTGTCTCTCGCCCTGGCGATGCCCGCATGTCTCTCGCCCTGGCGATGCCCGCATGTCTCTCGCCCTGGCGATGCCCGCATGTCTCTCGCCCTGGCGATGCCCGCATGTCTCTCGCCCTGGCGATCCCCGCGTGTCTCTCGCCCTGGCGATGCCCGCATGTCTCTCGCCCTGGCGATGCCCGCGTGTCTCTCGCCCTGGCGATGCCCGCATGTCTCTCGCCCTGGCGATGCCCGCATGTCTCTCGCCCTGGCGATGCCCGCATGTCTCTCGCCCTGGCGATGCCCGTATGTCTCTCATCCCGGCGATGACTGATGACACATCGCCACGCCTTGCTGAAGGTTCTTCATCCCACTATGTTACGTCCAAGGTATCACCTCCACATGACTTGGTGACGTCGGTAGCTTCACATTTCCAAGAATAGATCAGCACTACTCCTCGTGCGCCCATGCATGCAACGCTAAGGACGATTTCTTATGCTCAAGCATAGAGCTTCGCATGCACAGCGTATCTAAGGCTTAACCCACACCTTGATACGCGTGGTTTTTGGAACCCACTATGGTTGATCCAGCATCTTGACCACATACTAAGTGCGCTTTCGGTGATCATGTACACCATAGGCGATTGGCGATCATGTGTACTCTAGGCGACAAGCGATTATATACCAGAGAAGTCGGAGGTCGCCTCCGTCTTCAACAACGGCGATCTCGTAGACTTCTAAGCTACACTTTCCTTCCTTTATATTTTAAATAAAAACATACTTAGAATTCACTTAAAATATATCACTTTCATTCCAATAAAATTTTCTAGGTCCTTACATTCTCCCCAACAAGAAAAAATTTTGTCCTCGAAAATTGAATTACAAGGAAAAGAGGTATGGATAGGCTTCTCTCATGGTTCCTTCTAACTCCCAAGTTGAATCACCCGATCTGTCATCCCACACCACCTTTACCATGTTGATGGTCTTGCCTCTGAGCTGCTTACTCTGCTAATCGTCAATCCTGACTGGTTTCGCTTCAAACGACAAGTCATCCCTGATCTGCACATCGTCCACTTCCAACACGTGACTAGGGTCTGCAAGATACTTCCTTAGCTGTGACACGTGAAAGACATTATGCAGATTTGCTAATTGGGGAGGTAGAGCAATCTCATAAGCTACAGGACCTATCTTCCTTAAGATCTGATATGGTCCAACAAACTTAGGAGACAACTTCCTTGATCTGATAGCTCGTCCTACACCCTTGGTTGGCGTCACTCTCATAAACACATGATCCCCAGCAGCAAACTCCAAAGGTCTTCTCCTCTGATCTGCATAGGATTTCTGCCGGCTTTGAGAAGCTTTCATTCTGCCTTGTATCTGTTTCACCTTCTCGGTTGTCTGCTGAATAAACTCTGGCCCAACCAAGACTGCTTCGCCCTCCTGGTACCAACATAAGGGAGTTCTGCATTTCCTCCCATACAGGGCTTCATATGGTGCCATCCCAATACTGGCGTGGTAACTGTTATTATAAGTAAACTCCACCAGCGGCAACACCTCATCCCAACTTCCCAATTGATCCAAGACACACGTCCTCAGCAGATCTTCCAAGGACTGGATCGTTCTCTCTGACTGTCCATCTGTTTGAGGATGATATGCCGAGCTCATTCTCAACTTGGTTCCCAAGCAATCTTGTAAGGTCTGCCAAAACCGTGAAGTGAACCTGGGATCTCTATCCGAAACAATGCTGGAAGGCACTCCATGCAACCTCACAATTTCTCTGATGTACAGCTGTGCCAACTTGGCCATAGGCATCCTCATATTCACTGGAAGAAAGTGAGCACTCTTCGTCAGCCGATCAATGATGACCCAGAGTGCATCATGACCCTTTACCGATCTGGGTAAATGGGTAACAAAATCCATGGCGATGCTGTCCCATTTCCATTCAGGGATATCCAATTGCTGTAAGAAACCGCCAGGTCTTTGATGCTCTACCTTTGCCTTCTGACACGTCAAGCAGGTAGTAACATACTGAGCGATGTCTCTCTTCATGCCCGACCACCAAAATGACTCCTTCAAGTCATGGTACATCTTGTTCATGCCTGGATGTAGGCTAAGGCGACTCTGGTGATCTTCCTCTAGGATCATCTTCTTCAACTCTTCATTTGCAGGTATGCAAATTCTGCCATTAAATCTCAAGATCCCATCATCGTCCATCACAAAGTCTTTAGCCTGATTGGTCCCTAGTGACTCCACAGTACGCTTCAGACTAGGGTCCTCCAACTACTTATCCTTTATCATTCCAATGAAATCACTAGTTATAGTTAACTTACTACAACTAATATGGTTTACATGAAATTCCACTCCAAAGTTTAAATCTCTAAACTGCTCAATCAATTTCTGCTCTTCAATCATCATGGTTGATACTTGTTTTGATTTCCTACTCAAGGCATCTGCCACTACATTGGCCTTCCCTGGACGATATATCAGTTGGAAGTCATAATCTTTTAGGAACTCCATCCATCTTCTTTGTCTCATATTTAACTCCTTCTGATCAAACAGGTATTTCAGGCTTTTGTGGTTGTAAGGACCTAGAAACTTTAATTGGAATAAAAGTGTTATATTTAAATAATTTCAGAAGATGTTATTATTTAAAATACAAAGAGCTGGTAATAGAAGTTTCGTAGTAGTCGGACCTCGGACATAGCCCAAGGTCTGGGGTCAGCTGGTAGAGGTCGGTCGGCTGACCATTGTATTAACCAAGTAGTCAGGTGCGATGACTTTTGTAAGGACCTAGAACTTTAATTGGAATAAAAGTGTTATATTTAAATAATTTCAGAAGATGTTATTATTTAAAATACAAAGAGCTGGTAATAGAAGTTTCGTAGTAGTCGGACCTCGGACGTCACCCAAGGTCTGGGGTCAGCTGGTAGAGGTCGGTCGGCTGACCATTGTATTAACCAAGTAGTCAGGTGCGAAGGCTTTATCGTGAGGTAATCACGTGGGTGTGCTCGAGGAAGACTTGTGGATCAAGAAGAGTAAAGGAAGAAAAGTGTAGCTTAGAAGTCTACGAGATCGCCGTTGTTGAAGACGGAGGCGACCTCCGACTTCTCTGGCACATAATCGCCTGTCGCCTAGAGTACACACGATCGCCAATCGCCTATGGTGCACATGATCGCCGAAAGTGCACTTAGTATATGGTCAAGATGCTGGATCAACCATAGTGGGTTCCAAAAACCACGCGTATCAAGGTGTGGGTTAAGCCTTAGATACGCTGTGCATGCGAAGCTCCATGCTTGAGCATAAGAAATCGTCCTTAGTGTTGCATGCATGGGCGCACGAGGAGTAGTGCTGATCTACTCTTGGAAATGTGAAGCTACCGACATCACCAAGTCATGTGGAGATGATACCTTGGACGTAACATAGTGGAATGAAGAACTTTCAGCAAGGCGTGGCGATGTGTCGTCGGGCATCGCCAGGACGCGAGACGTGCAGACATCGCCAGGGCGCGAGGCATGCGGGCATCGCCAGGGCGAGAGACATGCGGACATCGCCAGGGCGCGAGGCATGCGGGCATCGCCAGGACGAGAGACTTGCGGGCATCGCCAGGGCGAGAGACATGCGGGTATAGCCAGGGCGCGAGACATGCGGGCATCGCCAGGGCGCGAGACGTGCGGGCGTCGCCAGGGATAGACATCGGTCGTCTTCCAGAGAGAGACATCGGTCGTCTTCCAGAGAGAGACATCGGTCGTCCGCCAGGATGAGTCATCGGTGGAAGGTTATCGCGGGATGTCGTGTTTCACACAGATAAGGTGGGACCCAGGCTCCCAGCATGAGACGTCCTGCACGCGCGACACGTAGACAAAAAGGGTGTTTCAGAATAGTGGCATCAGAGAGTTGGTATGCGCAGAGACACACGTGGCCGTACTGTTCAGGGAAGTGTGCACGCAAGATTTCCTGCAGAGTGGGTGGTGGCAGCGGGTGGACAGGTTGGTTTAGATTCAAAAACCCACTTCTGAGAGGAAAAGAACATTGCAGTGGTTCAAGAGTGAAAGAGTGAGTTTACCTTCATCCTTCTCTTTTCTCTCCTTCGCGCTGCGTTTCAGGCATCCTCAAGCACCAGTACGACGAGCGACGACTGCCCTTGGACACCTGGGAGGTTCTCTGCAAGTTCTCCAGACCGAACGCTAAAACAGAGATTAGGGCATCTTTAAGCTTCGGTGGGTTTTGGAGCTCTGGGTGTTTTTGCGCAAGTTCAGGTAAGGGAAGCTAGCATTTTCGTTTATAAAAACTTTAGGCGAGTAAGTTCTGAAGTGAGGGCGACGTGGTCGCCGATTTCATATTCTTTTTCACGATGCTCTGTTTTTATGGGTGGGGCGACGTGATCGCCGGTTTTAACGTTGTTTTCGAAATCCCCTGTTTTAGTGTCTCCTTGAACTTGTTTGAGATTGATATGTGAAATGCATGTGATATTGGAAAATCTGAACCTGGGTACGATTGTTGCTGTGATTGGAATCGTTCATTTAAGTGTTGTATGGTGCATTGGGTGAATTGATGTTATTAGCTGTCCTGTGTGGACTTCATTAGCTGTCCTGTGTGGACTTCATTAGCTGTCCTGTGTGGACTTCATTAGCTGTCCTGTGTGGACTTCATTAGTTGTCCTCTGTGGACTTCATTAGTTGTCCTGTGTGGACTTCATTAGCTTTCCTGTATGGACTTCATTAGCTGTCCTGTGTGGACTTCATTAGCTGTCCTGTGTGGACTTCACTAGCTGTCCTGTGTGGACTTTACAGTGGTGTGGTATGTGTGTATGTGTGGTGAGTCCGTGGAAGTCAGACGTGAGAAAGAGAAATATTGAGATTTGATAGGCATTTGATGTTTTATGTGAAACAAATAACTCTTGATGAAATTGTGAAGTGTGTGAAATGAATGGGAAATTGATGGTTTTATGTGGGTGTCTTAAATTTGTTTTATCTTGATTTTAAAGTTTCATATCTAAATTCTCTTTAAAATATCTAGCTTACCCTGCGTTTTTGTTCTGTGGCTGTTTTTCTTAAAACTGTGATGATCGTGTGTTTTACACGGGAGCAGATGATGTTGCAGGTAGTCGAGCTCCTCAGTGAGCAGTTGGAGGAAGAGATCGCCTGTTTTCTTTTTATGCTGTATTTTGGTTTTATTTTGAAACAGTTGATGGAATGTATTAAAACCCCTATAAGAGGGACGTTTCTTTTTGAGATACAATGTATGGGATGATGTACTTTCAATATATATACATATGTTGATTTTATAAATAAATGTCTATGCTTATTTTATTATATAAATATGAAAAGGATTTGGCGGGATGTTACAACTTTATCGTGAGGTAATCACGTGGGTGTGCTCGAGGAAGACATGTGGATCAAGAAGAGTAAAGGAAGAAAAGTGTAGCTTAGAAGTCGACGAGATCGCCGTTGTTGAAGACGGAGGCGATCTCCGACTTCTCTGGCACATAATCGCCTGTCGCCTAGAGTACACATGATCGCCAATCGCCTATGGTGTACATGATCGCCGAAAGTGCACTTAGTATGTGGTCAAGATGCTGGATCAACCATAGTGGGTTCCAAAAACCACGCGTATCAAGGTGTGGGTTAAGCCTTAGATACGCTGTGCATGCGAAGCTCTATGCTTGAGCATAAGAAATCGTCCTTAGTGTTGCATGCATGGGCGCACGAGGAGTAGTGCTGATCTATTCTTGGAAATGTGAAGCTACCGACGTCACCAAGCCATGTGGAGGTGATACCTTGGACGTAACATAGTGGGATGAAGAACCTTCAACAAGGCGTGGCGATGTGTCATCAGTCATCGCCAGGGCGAGAGACATGTAGGCATCGCCAGGGCGAGAGACATGCGGGCATCGCCAGGACGAGAGACATGCGGGCATCGCCAGGGCGAGAGACACACGGGCATCGCCAGGGCGAGAGACATGCGGTCATCGCCAGGGATAGACATCGGTCGTCTTCCAGGGAGAGACATCAGTCGTCTTCCAGGGAAAGACATCGTTCGTCCACCAGGATGAGACATCGGTGGATAGTCATCGCGCGAGCAGTCATCGCTGGAAGGTTATCGCGCGATGTCGTGTTTCGCACAGATAAGGTGGGACCCAGGCTCCCAGCATGAGACGTCTTGCATGCGCGACACGTAGACAAAAAGGGTGTTTCAGAATAGTTAGCATCAGAGAGTTGGTATGGAAAGTGACCCAGAGTTGGTGCGCAGAGACCCACGTGGTCATACTGTTAGAGGAAATATATACGCAAGCTTCCCTGCAGAGTGGGTGGTGGCAGCGGCATGCCTGGGAAGGGTGGCTTAAGTTCAAACTTCAGTTTGGATAGGCAGGGTTCGAATGCTGCTTGAGTAGAGAGAAATTGAGTGAGTTAGCTTTGGTTCCCTGTTTCTTCCCCGTCCTTCTCCATACGTTCAGACGTCCTAGCGCACCAGTTGGCTATCGGCGACTACCATAGAGCACCTGGGAGGTTCTCTGCAAGTTCTCCAAACCGGACGCTAGAACAGAGTTAAGGCATCTTTAAGCTTCGGTGGGTTTTGGAGCTCTTAGTGATTTTGCGCAAGTTCAGGTAAGGGAAGCTAGCTTTATTTTCAAGAAAACCTTAAGCTAGAAGATTTTGATGTTGGGGCGACGTGGTCGCCGGTTTCAAATGTTATTGTGTAATCCCCTGTTATTGGGCGCCGGTTTTAAATGTTGTTTTCGAAATCCCCTGTTATTGGGCGTGATCGCCGGTTTTAAATGTTGTTTTCGAAATCCCCTGTTTTAGTGTCGCTTTAAACTTGTTTGAGATTGATATGTGAAATGCATGTGATATTGGAAGATCTGAACCTTGGTACGATTGTTGCTGTGTTTGGAATCGTTCATTTAAGTGTTGTATGGTGCATTGGGTGAATTGATGATATCGAGCTGTCCTGTGTGGACTTCACTAGCTGTCCTGTGTGGACTTCACTAGCTGTCCTGTGTGGACTTCACTAGCTGTCCTGTGTGGACTTCACTAGCTGTCCTGTGTGGACTTCACTAGCTGTCCTGTGTGGACTTCACTAGCTGTCCTGTGTGGACTTCACTAGCTGTCCTGTGTGGACTTCACTAGCTGTCCTGTTCGGACTTTACAGTGGTGTGGTATGTGTCCATGTGTGGTGAGTCAGTGGAAGTCTGACGTGAGAAAGAGAAATATTGAAATTTGATAGACACTTGATGTTTTATGTGAAACAAATAACAATTGATGAAATTGTGAAGTGTGTGAAATGAATGGGAAAATTGATGGATTTTACGTGGGTGTTTTAAATCTGTTTTATATTGATTTTAAAGTTTCGTACTTCAAGTTTTAGAATAGCTAGCTTACCCTGTGTTTTGTTCTGTGGCTGTTTTTCTTAAAACTGTGATGATCGTGTATTTTACACGGGAGCAGATGATGTTGCAGGTAGTCGAGCTCCTCAGTGAGCAGTTGGAGGAAGAGATCGCCTGTTTTCTTTTTATGCTGTATTTTGGTTTTATTTTGAAAGAGTTGATGGAATGTATTAAAACCCCTATAAGAGGGACGTTTCTTTTTGAGATACAATGTATGGGATGATGTACTTTCAATATATATACATATGTTGATTTTATAAATTAATGTCTACGCTTATTGTATTATATAAATATGAAAAGACTTCGAGGGGCGCTACAAGGGGCGTTACAGTGGTCACTAAACACCTGAAACCGAGCTCCATACAAATAATGCCTCCAAATCTTCAAGGCAAACACCACAGCCGCCAACTCTAAGTCATGGGTAGGATAGTTCCTCTCGTGAACTTTGAGTTGCCTTGAAGCATATGCAACCACTCTTTTCTCTTGCATCAACACACATCCCAAACCTTGATGTGAAGCATCACAGTAAACATCAAAAGGATTTCCCACATCCGGGATCACTAACACTGGGGCGCTAGTCAACCTCTTCTTCAGCCCCATGAAACTCTGCTCACACTTTTCAGTCCAAGCAAAAGGTTGATCTTTGCGAGTTAACTGAGTCAAAGGAGCTACTACCTTGGAAAAATCTTCTATGAACCTCCGATAGTAGCCTGCTAAACCCACAAAACTCCTTATCTCAGTAACTGTCTTAGGACGTTCCCACTGAAGCACTGCCTCCACTTTGGCTGGATCCACCGAGATCCCATGGGCAGATATTACATGTCCTAAGAAGTTGACTTCCTTCAACCAGAACTCACACTTAGAGAACTTGGCATACAATTGCTTCTCCTTCAGAATCTCCAATACTGTCTTCAGATGTTCTTCATGTTCTTCCTCGGTCCTTGAATAAATGAGTATGTCGTCTATGAAGACTACCACAAACTTATCCAAGAAAGGACGAAAAATTCTATTCATGAAATCCATGAACAGAGCTGGAGCGTTTGTTACTCCAAACGGCATCACCACATACTCATAGTGCCCATAACGAGACCTAAATGCTGTCTTTTGAACATCTTCAGCTTTTACCACAATTTGGTGGTACCCCGATCTCAGATCAATCTTTGAGAACACCGAGGCCCCATGTAATTGATCCATCAAATCATCAATTCTAGGTAGAGGATACTTGTTCTTGATGGTCAACTTGTTCAACTGCCTGTAATCTATACACAGCCGAGACCCTCCATCCTTTTTCTTAACTAGAAGCACTGGAGCCCCCCATGGAGATACACTGGGTCTGATGAATTGTTTCTCCAACAACTCTTCCACTTGCTTCTTTAATTCTACCAACTCGGCTGGAGCCATCCTGTAAGGTGCCATTGACACTGGTCCTGTAAGGACCTGTAAAATTAAATTGGAATAAAAGGAATATATTTTAAATGAATTCTAAGTATGTTTTTATTTAAAATAAAAAGGAAGGAAAGTGTAGCTTAGAAGAGTATGAGATCGCCTGGTTAGTACATAATCGCCTATCGCCTAGACTACCCATGCGGACATCGCCAGGGCGCGAGGTATGTGGACATCGCCAGGGCGCGGGGTATGCGGACATCGCCAGGGCGCGGGGTATGCGGACATCGCCAGGGCGCGAGAGACATGCGGGCATCGCCAGGGATAGACATCGGTCGTCTCCCAGAGAGAGAGATCGGTCGTCTTCCAGAGAGAGATCGGTCATCTTCCAGGATGAGTCATCGGTGAAAGGTTATCGCGCGATGTCGTGTTTCACACAGATAAAGTGGGACCCAGACTCCCAGCATGAAACGTCCTGCAGGCGCGCCACGTAGATAAAAAGGGTGGTTTAGAATAGTGACATCAGAAAGTTGGCATGCGCAAGAGACACTCGCGGTCGTACTGTTCAGGGAAGTGGTTGGCATGCGCAAGAAGACAAAAAGGGTGGTTCAGAATAGTGACATCAGAAAGTTGGCATGCGCAAGAGACAACCGTGGTCGTACTGTTCAGTGAAACGTACACTCAGGCTTTCCTGCAGAGGGGGTGGTGGCAGCAGCATGCGTGGACAAGTAGGCTTGGATTCAAAAACCCACTGCGGGGAGGCAAAGAACGTTGCTGTGGTTCAAGAGTGACAGAGTGAGTTACCTTCATCCTTCTCTTTTCTCTCCTTCACTCTGCGATTCAGGCCTTATCTCGTCCCTGCTTGGCTATCGACGACTGCCATAGAGCACCTGGGAGGTTCTCTGCAAGTCCTCCAAACCAGACGCTAAAACAGAGTTAAGGCATCCTTGAAGCTCGTTGGGTTGGAACTCTTAGTGAAGTTTACGCAAGTCCAAGTAAGGGAAGCTAGCTTTATTTTCAATAAAAGCCGTAGGCTAGCTGTTTCTAAAGTGAGGGCGACGTGGTCGCCGGTTTCATATTCTTTTCGCGATGCTCTGTTCTATGTGTTTGGGCGACGTGGTCGCCGGTTTTAAACCCCTTTTCCATGATGTTCTGTTCTTATGTGTTTGGGCGACGTGATCGCCGGTTTTAAATACAGATTTTGAAATCCCCTGTTTTGGACGTGATCGCCTGTGTTATTATTGATTTCGAACTCCCCTGTTTTAGTGTCGTTGAGACTGTTTGAGATTTAAATGTGGAATGCATGTGATATTCGAAAATCTGAACCTTTGAAATGATTGTTGCTATGATTTGAATCATTCATTTGAGTGGTATGATGTTTTTGAATGTTGTGGATGTGGGATCAAGGCATAGTATTTTCAGGAAAGAAAATACCGTGTAAGATCATGAGTAAAGTGTATTGACTAGGGACTTGTCTAGAAGGAGATATCCTGACTCTGCTGAGATAATGGAATCACGTAGATGAAGTTATTCAGTTGGTGCGAGTCGAAGGAGGTTCATATGAATGGGTGAGTCGTGTGAAAAAGAACGAGCTCGGCCTGTTATATGAATTAACCCTGTCATACTAGGAAAATGAAGATATTGAGATTCATTTATGCGCATGGCTGTGTGAGTTTCACAGCGACCCTGTGTGGGTGATGTGGTATGACAGGTGCAGATCTCTGGGTCTGAGTCAACGCACGAGTCTTCCGGAAGTAGTGTCAAGTGTCTATGTGTGATGAGTCAGTGGAAGTCTGACGTGAGAAATGTGAAATATTGAGAATTGTTGATAGACACTTGATGGTTGTGTGATATGAATGAGAAAGTGATGGACTCTTGTGAATGTTTAAAAAGGGCTGATCTACGTTGGTTGTCCAGTTTATAATTTAAAGTTTTAAAAATATCTAGCTTACCCTTTGTATTGTTCTGTGGCTGTTTTCTCTTAAAACTGTGATGATCGTGTATTTTACACGGGAGCAGATGATCTTCCAGGGAGTAGAGCTCCTCAGTGAGTGGTCGCCGGAAGGAGATCGCCTGTTTCTGTCTCTATGTGGTGATCGCCTGTTTTCTGTTTTGATAGCAGATCGGCTGTTTTGGGTCTTTTGATAGGAGATCGCCGATTTATGTAGGGAGACCGCCGGTTTCATTTTATTTGGCTGTATTTTGTTTAAGTTTTGGAAAATTGACCGGTTATGTATTAAACTCCCTGTGAGGAGAAACTTCATTACATATATATAATTATGTTCACTTCAATATTATTGTTTTACCTTTATTCTTTTTTTTATATTTATTCCAAAGTATTTGGCGGGATGTTACATTAATGGTATCAGAGCAGTTCGTCCTTAAGATGACCTGAGGGCTGTGGATCCATTGTGTTTCTTCTGCTCATAAAATCTATTTGAGTTTTCAAATAACAACTATAGTGAAAGGTTTTCAAACGTTTTTGTATTGAAATTTTGTGTGTGCTTTAGTGAATATATGCCCTAACTGAAAATCTTAGTATTAAGAATGAGAGGATCTTGATAAAGTAATGAGGGTGCACACTCATAACTGAATCGAGATGATTCTCAATCTTAATTCCAAAGGTTTGATGTTTAGCATACATTGAATTCTGGTGTGATTTATTTCATTTTATTGAGTGTTTTTGTAGTTGATTAAAAGTGGTTGTTTGGATTGATGGTTGTATACCAGTAGCTGTTCTGGTATTTTGCTTAAGGTTATAAGCATCATGATTCTGTCGATGAACTCAAATTCTTAATGACTTTGAGATGTTGACCTTTGTAAGGTCTAGATGTTACCTCCTGAATGAATTGATTTCTGATCGATCTCATTCTTGTAGTTGTAGGGAATATAGAAACCTATAGTTTCAAAATCTGAAACGAAGAAGATGGCACGTAGACCTCCTACCCCTCCCCAACCTTCTTCGGAAATGAGCCAGATTGCCAAGGCTATTGAGATGATGGCAACTGCCATCCAACAACAGAATGCAGCGATGGCTCAGAACCATCAAGCTACAATGCACCACTGGGAAACTGCTCGGTTGGCTGAAACAAATTCTCACGCCGGTCAGCCTCAGGAACAGATGGGACTGACCGAGTTCATGAGGCACAACCCACCCAAGTTCAGTGGGAATGCTACCTCTGATCAAGCAGATCAGTGGGTCAGGGAGTTGGAGAAAATCTTTAGGGCGACCTCCTGCCCTGAAGAGAAGAAATTGTTGTTCGCCACCTATCTGCTATCTGGAGAAGCCGAGTTCTGGTGGATGGGAGCTCAGCAGATGATGGAGGCCCGAGAGGATGTGTTGGATTGGGAGAGCTTCAGGGTGAGGTTCCTGGAGAAATACTTCCCAGACAGCGCAAGGTTTGCGAGGGAAGCTGAGTTCCTAAAGTTGGAGCAGGGGGATATGTCTGTGAACGCCTATGCTGCTCGGTTTGAGTACCTCGCCCGATTCTATACCCAGGCGACCTCCGAGGCTTGGAGGTGCAGAAAGTTTGAAGAGGGACTGAAGCAGGGGCTGAAGAGGACCATAGCCCCGATGTGCATCAGAGAATTTCACGCCTTAGTAGAGAAGGCGAAGATGGTGGAGACCCTGGAAAAGGGTGATTCTCGGGTGATCAGGTCACACCCAGGGGGTTCTTCCAGTGGGAAGGCTAAGGTGCAGCACTCACATAGCAAGCCCTATGCGAGACCGCCACCACATCGGGCAGGAGCAACATCATCCCAGTTTCAGCAGCAGCAACCTTGGAAACTCAAGTGTTTCCATTGTGGTGGACCACACACCTCCAATGTGTGCTTCAAGAGTTCAGAGAAAAGGTGTTACACCTGCCAAAAGACGGGGCACGTTGCTAGAGAGTGCCCTAACCGGAATGGGGCGACTCAACCCAGTGGTTCTCAGCAGTTGAGAAACGAAGGCAGCAGACCTCAGGCAACAGGGAGAGTGTTTGCCATGTCAGGAGCAGAAGCGTCTCAGTCAGGTAACCTCGTGCAAGGTGTTTGTTTTATAGCTGGTACGGGTGTAAAAGCTTTGTTTGATTCTGGAGCGACACACTCTTTTGTGTCAAGTCTGTGTGTAGCCAGGCTAGGCCTTCTAGTGAAGGAGTTACCTTTCGAACTGTTGGTCTCTACACCTGCGTCAGGACAGGTGTTGGCCTCTACAGTTTGCCCCGAATGTCCAGTGATAGTAGAGGGACGCAGATTCAAAGTGAACTTGATCTGCCTACCTCTTCAGGACCTGGATGTTATCCTGGGAATGGATTGGCTAGCTGCCAATCACGTTCTCATAGACTGCGGTAGTCAGAAGATAACGTTTTCAGACCCCCAAGAGTCAGATGTGATATCTGCTCAGCAAGGGCAGTCGGAGTTGGAAGAAGGGGCGAGGTGCTTCGTGATGCTAGCTCGGTTGGAAGTGAAGAATGAAGAGGACGTAAGCAGGATACATGTAGTGAAAGACTTCACGGATGTATTTCCAGAAGAGGTACCTGGGTTACCCCCTAAGAGAGAAGTGGAATTCTCTATTGATTTGGTACCTGGAGCTGGACCAGTGTCAATGGCACCTTACAGGATGGCACCAGCCGAGTTGGTAGAATTAAAGAAGCAAGTGGAAGAGTTGTTGGAGAAACAATTCATCAGACCCAGTGTATCTCCATGGGGAGCTCCAGTGCTCCTAGTTAAGAAAAAGGATGGAGGGTCTCGGCTGTGTATAGATTACAGGCAGTTGAACAAGTTGACCATCAAGAACAAGTACCCCCTACCTAGAATTGATGATTTGATGGATCAAATACATGGGGCCTCGGTGTTCTCAAAGATTGATCTGAGATCGGGGTACCACCAAATTTTGGTAAAAGCTGAAGATGTTCAAAAGACAGCATTTAGGTCTCGTTATGGGCACTATGAGTATGTGGTGATGCCGTTTGGAGTAACAAATGCTCCAGCTCTGTTCATGGACTACATGAATAGGATTTTTCGCCCTTTCTTGGATAAGTTTGTGGTAGTCTTCATAGACGACATACTCATTTATTCAAGGACCGAGGAAGAACATGAAGAACATCTGAGGACAGTATTGGAGATTCTGAGGGAGAAGCAACTCTATGCCAAGTTCTCTAAGTGTGAGTTCTGGCTGAAGGAAGTCAACTTCTTTGGACACGTGATATCTGCCCGGGGGATCTCGGTGGATCCAGCCAAAGTGGAGGTAGTGCTTCAGTGGGAACGTCCTAAGACAGTTACGGAGATAAGGAGTTTTGTGGGCTTAGCAGGCTACTATCGGCGGTTTATTGAGGACTTTTCCAAGGTAGTGGCTCCTTTAACACAGCTGACCCGCAAGGATCAACCTTTTGCTTGGACCGACCGATGTGAGCAGAGCTTCATGGAACTAAAGGAAAGGTTGACTAGTGCTCCAGTGCTGGTGATCCTGTAACATCCCGCCAAAACGTTTCACAAATAAATAATGAAGATAAAGATAAAACAAAATATTGAAATGAACATAATTATATATATGTCATAAGGTTTTTCCTCGCAGGGAGTTTAATACATAAACCGTCAATTTTTCCATAACTTAAAACGAATTACAGCAAAAATACAACCCGACAGGCGATCTCCCAACATAAAGAGGCGATCTCCTAACATAAAAGGCGATCTCCTGACAGAGATCAGGAAAAGGGGGTGATCGCCCAACAGAAACAAAACAGGCGATCTCCCAACATAAAGGGGCGATCTCCTTCCGGCGATCACTGAGGAGCTCTTCTTCCTGCAAAATCATCTGCTCCCGTGTAAAATACACGATCATCACAGGTTTTAAGAAAACAGCCACAGAACCAAAATACAGGGTAAGCTAGACATTTAAAAGAGAGTTTGAATATGAACTTAAAAACCAATCATGAAACCAATTTAAGACATCCACATAAAACCATCAACTTTCTCATTTTCCACAAAACCATCAGGTAATCACATATTTCACAAATCAATCCAAGAGTCTCTCAATTCACATCAGCAATCAAGTGTCTAACAATTCAATTTCTCAATACTTCACGTCAGACTTTCCACTGACTCATCACACAAGACACTTGACCACTATTTCCGGAAAAACACGTGCATTGACTGACTCAGGGATTTGCACCTGTCATACAAAAGGCTGGAAAGTGCCCTCAGCCATGCGCATCACCCAATCTCAATATCATTTCTCACGTATGACAAGGTTAATCCATACCACAGGCCGAACTCGTTCTGTTTCACACGAGACACCCATACGTATGAACCTCCATCGACTCTCAACGCCTGAATTACTTCATCTATTTGATTCCATTATATCAGGAGAGTCTGGATATCCCATTATAGACATCACCGATCAATGCACATCCTACACAATCTTACACGGTATTTTCTTTCCTGAAAATACTATGCCTCGATCCACAATCACAACATTCAACACATCACATAACACTTCAATGAACGATTCCAATCACAGCAAAACTCATACCAAGGTTCAGATTTTCGAAAACCACATTTAGAATCTCAAACACTTTTGAAACAGCATAAAACGGGGGATATTTCAATAACAGATGAAAAACCGGCGATCACCTCCAGAAACCGGCGATCACGAACAAAACTGGGTTTTTAAACAAGAACATTTTTAAAACCGGCGACCACGTCGCCCCCAACATCCAAACAGAACTGTTATCGTAAACATCTCACATTTCAACATCAAACACCGTGAAAGCAAGTAAAACCGGCGACCACGTCGCCCCATCATCACAAACATCAAATATCCAGTTATCGTTGGAAAAAGACTAGCTTCCCTTACCTGGACTAGCGTGAAACTCTCTCTTCAAGCTTTAATCCACCGTACTCACGGATGCCCGAACTCAGCCTAAGCTTTCTGATCGGTAGACTTGCAGAGAACCTTCCCAGGTGCTCTATGGCAGTCGTCGCTCGTCTTGCTTTTTGCTCGAAGGTGCTTGAATCGCAGCGCGAAGGAGAGAAATGGAGGAGAAAGGAAGGTAACTCACTTTTTCGCTCTTTGGATAACTGCAACGTTTTTCCTCCTCTCAGAAGTGGGTTCTTGCCTCTTAAACCAACTTGTCCACAAAAGCAGCTGCCACCACCCACTCTGCAGGGAAGTCTGAGTGTACCTTTCTCTGAACAGTACGACCACTGTTGTCTCTTGTGCATGCCAACCACTGCTCTGAACAGTACGACCACTGTTGTCTGTTGCGCATGCCAACATTCTGATGTCACTGTTCTGAACCAACACTTTTTGTCTACGTGTCGCGCGTGCTGCGCGTCTCATGCTGGGAGTCTGGGTCCCACCTTCTCTACGTACAACTCGACATCGCGCGATAACCTTCTACCGATGATCACGGGCGCGAAGAATCTCCACCGATGACTCATCCTGGAGGACGACCGACGTCTCTCTCTGGAAGACGACCGATGTCTCCTCCTCCTGGAGACCGACCGAGGTCTCCTCTTCCTGGAGACCGACCGAGGTCTCCTCTTGGCGACGCCCGCATGTCTCTCGCGCCCAAGCGATGCCCGCATGCCTCGCGCCATGGCGATGTCCGCATGCCTCTCGCGCCCTGGCGATGCCCGCATGCCTCTCGCGCCCTGGCGATGCCCGCATGTCTCTCGCGCCCTGGCGATGCCCGCATGCCTCTCGCGCCCTGGCGATGCCCGCATGCCTCGCGCCCTGGCGATGTCCGCATGCCTCTCGCGCCCTGGCGATCATGTTCCAGGCGATCTCATAGTCTTCTAAACTACACTTTCCTTCCTTTTCATTTTAAAAACAAACATACTTCGAATCCATTTAAATATAACACTTTTATTCCAATAATATTTTCCAGGTCCTTACAATCTCCCTAACAACAAAAATTTTCGTCCTCGAAAATTGAATTACAAGGAAAAGAGATGTGGATAGTCCTTTCTCATGGTTTCTTCCAACTCCCAAGTTGAATCACCCGATCTCTCATCCCACACCACTTTGAGAAGCTTTCATCCTGCCTTGTATCAGCTTCACCTTCTCGGTTATCTGCTGAACCAACTCTTACTACTCCAATACTTCATCAAATTCCATTGTACATCCCAACTGCTGAGCTAGTTCTCACGCTCCCTGAAGGAACACCTTACATACGTCTCTTCACCACCACGATTGATATTTCAAATGAGCTCGGCTTCTCCCAAGTTCCGAGTCATATTTGGATACAAGAATATCCTTACATTTCCCTTTCTCATCACTCATCATCCACCATTTCCATTTCGCCAGAAGAGCAAAGTTAAATTTTCTGTTATCCCTTAAATTATTCTTTTACTGGTATGCAAATTCTGCCCTAAATCTTAATATTCCATCTTCCCCCATTACAAAGCCTTTAGCTTGCTCGGTGCCTAGAACTCCCATAACACGCTTCAGACTAGGCTCCCCTAATTGTTCAATCAAAACTGGTTCGCCCTCCTGGTTCCAACAATAAGGGAGTTCTGCATTTTCCCCAATACAGAGCTTCATACAATCACTGACTTCCAAACTCCATAACATCACTACCACTGCCGATTCTAAATCATAAGTAGGATAATTATCTCTCATGAACTTTGAGTTGCCTTGAAGCATATGCAACCACTCTCTTCTCTTGCATCCAAAACGCATCCCAACCCTTGATGTGAAGCACCACAGTAGACGTCAAAAGGTCTTCCGACCTCTGGAATTACCAGCACTGGAGTACCTCATGGAGATACACTGGGCTTGATGAAATGCTCTGCTCTAACAGCTCTTCCACTTGCTTCTTCAATTCCACCAACTCGGCTGGAGTCATCCTGCAAGGTGCCATTGACACTGGTCCAGCTCCAGGTACCAAATCAATAGAGAATTCCACTTCTCTCTTAGGAGGTAACTCATGTACTTCATCTGGAAATACATCCATCAAATCTTTCACCACATGAATCCTACTTACGTCCTCTTCGTTCTTCACTTCCAACCGAGCTACCATCACGAAACACCTCGCCCCTTCTCCCAACTCTGATCGCCCATGCCGAGCAGATCTCACATCTGGCTCTTAGAGATTGGAAACGCCACTTTCCGCGTACCGCAATCTATGGGAGCGTGATCGGCAGACAGCCAATCCATTCACAGGATAACATCCAGATCCTGCAGAGGTAGACAGATCAAATTCACTTTGAATCTGCGTCCCTCTACTATCATTGGACATTCAGGACAACTGTAGAGGTCAACACCTGTCCTGACGCAGGTGTAGAGACCAACAGTTCGAAAGGTTAACTCCTTCACTAGAAGGCCCAGCTCGGCTACACTGACTTGACACAAAGGAGTGTGTCGCTCCAGAATCATACAAGACTCTTATACTTCTACCAGATATAAAACAAGCAATCTTACACCAAATTACCTGACTGGGACGCCTCAGCTCCTGCCATGGCAAACACTCTCCCTGTTGCCTGAGGTCTGCTGCCTTCGTTCCTCAACTGCTGAGAACCACTGGGTTGGGTCATCCTATTGTGGGTAGGACAATCTCTAGCAACGTGTCCCACCCTTTGGCATGCAAAACACCTTCTCTCCGAAGTCTTCTTGGGGCACACATTGGGCGTGTGTGGTCCACCGCAATGGAAACATTTGGGTTTCCAGGGTTGCTGTTGCTGAAACTGGGGCGGTGCTGCTCCTACCCTATGCTGTGGAGGTCTCGCATAAGGCTCCTGCTGTTGCTGCACCCTCGTCTTCCCACTGGAAGAACCCCCTGGGTGTGACCTGATCACCCGAGACTCACCCTTCTCCAGAGTCTCCACCAATTTCGCCTTCTCCACTAAGGCGTGAAATTCCCTGATGCACATCGGGGCTATCGTCCTCTTCAGCCCCTGCTTCAGCCCCTCCTCAAACTTCCTGCACCTCCAAGCCTCGGAGGTCGCCTGAGTGTAGAATCGGGCAAGGTACTCAAACCGAGCAGCATAGGCGTTCACCGACATCTCCCCCTGCTCCAACTTTAAGAACTCTGCTTCCCGCGCAAACTTTGCGCTGTCTGGGAAGTATTTCTCCAAGAACCTCACCCTGAAGCTCTCCCAATCCAGCACATCCCCTCGAGCCTCCATCATCTGCTGAGCTCCCATCCACCAAAACTCTGTTTCTCCAGATAGCAGGTAGGTGGCGAACAGCAATTTCTTCTCTTCAGGGCAGGAGGTCGCCCTAAAGATTTTCTCCATTTCCCTGACCCACTGATCTGCTTGATCAGGGGTAGCATTCCCACAGAACTTGGGTGGGTTGTGCCTCATGAACTCGGCCAGTCCCATCCGTTCCTGAGGCTGACCGACGGGCGAATTCGTATCTGCCGATCGAGCAGTTTCCCAGTGGTGTATGGTAGCTTGATGGTTCTGCGCCATCGCCGCATTCTGTTGCTGGATGGCACCCGCCATCATCTCAATGGCCCTGGCGATCTGGCCCATTTCAGAAGAAGGTTGGGGAGAGGTAGGAGGTCTACGAGTCATCTTCCTCGTTCTCAGATTCCGAAACCACTAGCTTCTATATCCCCTACAACTATAAGAATGAGATCGATAAGGAAATCAATTCATTCAAGGGTGTAACATCTCGACCTTACAAAGGTCAGCATCTCAAATTCCTTAAGAATTTGAGTCCATCTACAGAACCATAAAGCTTATAACTTCAAGCAAAACACCAGAACAGCTACTGGTGTGCAACCATCAATCCAAACAGCCACTCATAATCAATTACAACCACACTCAATAAAATGAAATCGATCACACCAGAATTCAAAGTATGCTAAACATTAAACCTCTGGAATTTAGATTGAGAATCACCCTGATCCGGTCATGAGTGTGCACCCTCACCACCTTATCCAGACCCTCTCATTCTAAATACTAAGATTTTCAGTTAGGCATACATTCACTACAGCACACACAAAAAAATTTCAATACAAAAACGTTTGAAAACCTTTCACAATAGTTGTCACTTAAAACTCAAATAAGTTTTCATGAGCAGAAGAAAACACAATGGATCCACAGCCCTCAGGTCATCCTAAGGACGAACTGCTCTGATACCATTAATGTAACATCCCGCCAAAACGTTTCACAAATAAATAATGAAGATAAAGATAAAACAAAATATTGAAATGAACATAATTATATATATGTCATAAGGTTTTTCCTCGCAGGGAGTTTAATACATAAACCGTCAATTTTTCCATAACTTAAAACGAATTACAGCAAAAATACAACCCGACAGGCGATCTCCCAACATAAAGAGGCGATCTCCTAACATAAAAGGCGATCTCCTGACAGAGATCAGGAAAAGGGGGTGATCGCCCAACAGAAACAAAACAGGCGATCTCCCAACATAAAGGGGCGATCTCCTTCCGGCGATCACTGAGGAGCTCTTCTTCCTGCAAAATCATCTGCTCCCGTGTAAAATACACGATCATCACAGGTTTTAAGAAAACAGCCACAGAACCAAAATACAGGGTAAGCTAGACATTTAAAAGAGAGTTTGAATATGAACTTAAAAACCAATCATGAAACCAATTTAAGACATCCACATAAAACCATCAACTTTCTCATTTTCCACAAAACCATCAGGTAATCACATATTTCACAAATCAATCCAAGAGTCTCTCAATTCACATCAGCAATCAAGTGTCTAACAATTCAATTTCTCAATACTTCACGTCAGACTTTCCACTGACTCATCACACAAGACACTTGACCACTATTTCCGGAAAAACACGTGCATTGACTGACTCAGGGATTTGCACCTGTCATACAAAAGGCTGGAAAGTGCCCTCAGCCATGCGCATCACCCAATCTCAATATCATTTCTCACGTATGACAAGGTTAATCCATACCACAGGCCGAACTCGTTCTGTTTCACACGAGACACCCATACGTATGAACCTCCATCGACTCTCAACGCCTGAATTACTTCATCTATTTGATTCCATTATATCAGGAGAGTCTGGATATCCCATTATAGACATCACCGATCAATGCACATCCTACACAATCTTACACGGTATTTTCTTTCCTGAAAATACTATGCCTCGATCCACAATCACAACATTCAACACATCACATAACACTTCAATGAACGATTCCAATCACAGCAAAACTCATACCAAGGTTCAGATTTTCGAAAACCACATTTAGAATCTCAAACACTTTTGAAACAGCATAAAACGGGGGATATTTCAATAACAGATGAAAAACCGGCGATCACCTCCAGAAACCGGCGATCACGAACAAAACTGGGTTTTTAAACAAGAACATTTTTAAAACCGGCGACCACGTCGCCCCCAACATCCAAACAGAACTGTTATCGTAAACATCTCACATTTCAACATCAAACACCGTGAAAGCAAGTAAAACCGGCGACCACGTCGCCCCATCATCACAAACATCAAATATCCAGTTATCGTTGGAAAAAGACTAGCTTCCCTTACCTGGACTAGCGTGAAACTCTCTCTTCAAGCTTTAATCCACCGTACTCACGGATGCCCGAACTCAGCCTAAGCTTTCTGATCGGTAGACTTGCAGAGAACCTTCCCAGGTGCTCTATGGCAGTCGTCGCTCGTCTTGCTTTTTGCTCGAAGGTGCTTGAATCGCAGCGCGAAGGAGAGAAATGGAGGAGAAAGGAAGGTAACTCACTTTTTCGCTCTTTGGATAACTGCAACGTTTTTCCTCCTCTCAGAAGTGGGTTCTTGCCTCTTAAACCAACTTGTCCACAAAAGCAGCTGCCACCACCCACTCTGCAGGGAAGTCTGAGTGTACCTTTCTCTGAACAGTACGACCACTGTTGTCTCTTGTGCATGCCAACCACTGCTCTGAACAGTACGACCACTGTTGTCTGTTGCGCATGCCAACATTCTGATGTCACTGTTCTGAACCAACACTTTTTGTCTACGTGTCGCGCGTGCTGCGCGTCTCATGCTGGGAGTCTGGGTCCCACCTTCTCTACGTACAACTCGACATCGCGCGATAACCTTCTACCGATGATCACGGGCGCGAAGAATCTCCACCGATGACTCATCCTGGAGGACGACCGACGTCTCTCTCTGGAAGACGACCGATGTCTCCTCCTCCTGGAGACCGACCGAGGTCTCCTCTTCCTGGAGACCGACCGAGGTCTCCTCTTGGCGACGCCCGCATGTCTCTCGCGCCCAAGCGATGCCCGCATGCCTCGCGCCATGGCGATGTCCGCATGCCTCTCGCGCCCTGGCGATGCCCGCATGCCTCTCGCGCCCTGGCGATGCCCGCATGTCTCTCGCGCCCTGGCGATGCCCGCATGCCTCTCGCGCCCTGGCGATGCCCGCATGCCTCGCGCCCTGGCGATGTCCGCATGCCTCTCGCGCCCTGGCGATCATGTTCCAGGCGATCTCATAGTCTTCTAAACTACACTTTCCTTCCTTTTCATTTTAAAAACAAACATACTTCGAATCCATTTAAATATAACACTTTTATTCCAATAATATTTTCCAGGTCCTTACAATCCCAGAGGTAGGAAGACCTTTTGATGTCTTCTGTGATGCTTCACATCAGGGTTTGGGATGTGTTTTGATGCAAGAGAAAAGAGTGGTTGCATATGCTTCAAGGCAACTCAAGGTTCATGAGAGAAACTATCCTACTCATGATTTGGAGTTGGCGGCTGTGGTGTTTGCCTTGAAGATTTGGAGGCACTATTTATATGGAGCTCGGTTCCAGGTGTTCAGTGACCATAAGAGCCTGAAATACCTGTTCGATCAGAAGGAACTAAACATGAGACAAAGAAGGTGGATGGAGTTTCTAAAGGACTATGATTTTCAACTCATGTATCATCCAGGGAAGGCCAATGTAGTGGCAGATGCTTTGAGTAGAAAATCAATACAAGTAGCCACCATGATGATGGAGGAGCAGAAACTGATCGAGCAATTCAGAGACTTAAACCTTGGGGTAGAATTTCATGTAAATCACATTAGTTGTAGTAAGCTGGCTATAACTAATGACTTCCTTGGAGTGATAAAGGATAAGCAGTTGGAGGACCCTAGTCTGAAGCGTACTGTGGAGTCACTAGG
The DNA here is from genome assembly GCA_037954025.1 of Phaseolus coccineus. NCBI lineage: Eukaryota > Viridiplantae > Streptophyta > Magnoliopsida > Fabales > Fabaceae > Phaseolus > Phaseolus coccineus. The sequence goes on along the minus strand of CM075680.1, from coordinate 32,012,332 downwards.
GACCGACCAGGCTAAAGACTTTGTGATGGGCGATGATGGGGTCTTGAGATTTAATGGCAGAATTTGCATACCTGCAAATGAAGAGTTGAAGAAGATGATTGATGGAAGAGGGCCAAGCACAACCTTCCATGAAAGGCAAGAGCCAAGTCAAGAGCGTCTAAGACCAAGCTAGAAGCGTCTAAGACAAGCTAGGAGCGTCTAGGACGAGAAGGCCCAGCTAGAAGCGTCTAGGACAAGAAGACTTGGATCAAAGCTATGAATGGGAGAGTGGCATACTAGCACATATTCCGTGAAGGCCCATCAAATGTAGTTTAGCTTTAATTGGGGTGTAAATAGCATAGTCATGTGGACAAATGTTTATTTTTCTGCACATTAGAATTAAGGAGAAGTTAACCTTCCCACTATTCTAGAAAGCCCATGGAGGGGGTGAACTTACAAACTAGACACACCCCTCCCCATGTGCTTACACTTTGCATGTGGCCCATGTGCTTCACATTTACATTTCATTTGGCTAGCATTAGGGTTGCATTATGGTCCTCCTTAGCCTATAAAAGGAGGAGCCTACACCTTGTATTTTGAAGATTAAATAGAGTATTGTTATGCTGCCCAAATTGTGCCATACACTACTCCTTGCCTAACACTTAGGTTTTAGTCTTCAATTCTTCACCACCAAAGAGAGCTGGCCAAACCTCTCTCATTTTCATACACTTCATGCACCTTCAAGATCACCATCACTCCTAGGAGGGTCTTAGAGCTCAACATGTGAAGGCTATCATTTGGTATCTAGAGCTATGGTTCTTCAAAGATGAGTATCTCTTTTCATTTTCTTTTTGAGTTCTTCTTTTCTCCAAGTTGTTCATCTTTATTCCAAGTTGTCTTGCTGTTTTTTGTGTTTTAATATGATTTGAATGCTTGTTTATTCATTTCATTTGGTGGGTTTGTTCAAACTTGTGCTTGAACATCTATTTTCAATTTTGTGTAGGATTCTTGATATATTTGTGTTGCTGTTTTTATTTTTAGGTATTTGAGTCTTGCTTGAAATTTCATTTGGGTCATATGATGTTCTTGTGTCTTTTCATTTTATGAATCCATATGTTTTGTCTAAGTCATGTGTTTCCAAATTTGTCATCAAAATCTTAGTGGTACTTGTTCTTGATGATTTGGTTTCTTGCTTTATTTTGGGTCCAGTTTTTATTTTGCTGTTTTGGATGATCTTTTGGTGCATTTTTCTTTTAGTTTGAGTTCATATTTGGGTGTTAGATCCACGCAAATTCCTATATCTTCACTCCATTGTGTTCTTGAAAAATTTTCTTTGCTGTTTTTGGTTCCAGCTTTAGGATCCCCTGTTTTCACTGCAACTGGCCTGGCTGTTTTTATGTGTTAAAATTATATACGTCACAAGAAATTTATGAGCCTCTGGATTTGAGTCACTTGAGATCTTAGCAAAAGAATACAAAAAGAATCAGGTCAAAAAAACAAATAGAAAAAAAATGATAAATCATACAAAAAAAGTGTGCAATCTGTTGTTCCAGCTGGCGGAAAATGAGCACTGGTAGTAAAAAATTTATCAAAATTAATTGGTGCATGCGTTTGGCGTGAAACCAACTCCAAAAGTTTGTTAAGATCTTGACCTAATTGTGTCTCAAATTTCAAAAGCAAAGTCAGAATATCCAGCTCAGTACACACGTTTTAAGTGACGCTTTTTGTGCCAGGGAAACTTTTTCAGTAGTGCTGTTTTGGTTTTTCAAATCAATTCTAGTACCATTCTAGGATTCCTTTTGTGTGCCCACTTTATTTGTGTACCTTTTATTTTCTTGTCACATTTTATTGCAACTCTTCCTAGTTGTGTCACATTATAACTCCATTTGTGTGGTCCTATTTTTTGCAATTAATTTGTTTCTTGCTTTAATCCTTTGGCCTCTAAATTTGGTGCTGGAATTGTTTCTCAATTGGTGCCTATTTGAGTAGAAATTTAACTTGAGTGAGGTCTAGCTTGTGTGATAGGTGCTGGATTGGAGAATTAATTTCCTAATTCTAAGAGGAGCCAAAGCAAGGGCAGCAAACAAATATTACCCAAAAAAAAAAAACACCACAAACACTTGGAGGGCCCAACAAAGAAAAAGACAACCAAGGGAGTGCCAATAGCAAAACAAGGATCAACAAAAGGGGGTTTTCTTAATCTTCTTTGCAACTTAACCTTGTTAATTACTCTTTAATTACGTGATTAGACGGTGAGTGTGTCTTCAAGGGCTCCAAGTGTCCAAGAAGCCTCACCTAGGGCCGACTAGTGTAGACCTTACTTGTTTTAGCATGTGTTAATTGTTTTAATTGCTTTCCTTGCTTAATTAGTTACGTTTGGTAATTGTTTTTGTTTTGTTTAAGTTCGTTAATTCTTTTGCTTGGTTAATTAGCTAGTTTGCATTGTTTTCTTGCATCAAAATTTGATTTCTTCAACCTAATTGTGTTTTAAGTGGTTTACTAAGAGAAAGCTTTGTGTGAAGACATTGAAGGATAGTCTTTGGCTAAGGCAAGGCTTGGTATTTAATTAGTCCATTGTGACTCACCTCCCTTACCTGGAAGACTACCTTCTTTGACTTCCCTAAATTTTCTCAAGGTAAAATATTTCTATACACAAAGGTCTAGTCATGTCTTCTCATTCCTTTAAATCTCTTAAAAGTGAGGTAAAATCCTTGAAATCTCTTTTGGAACAACTTTCCAAGAATATTCAATCAATTTCATCTAAACAATTGGAGAATGAGGCCAAAACTAATGAATTGACTAAATCAAAGGATGAGAAGTCTCACATTTCAAAAAAATTACCTTCTCATGCATCTATCTCTAAAAAGCATGATTCTTTTGGGGAGGGAAGACATAGAAGAGATAGAAAAGAACAAGAAAGCCCAAGAGAGGTTAGGGTAGACCTACCCCATTCCCATGGAAAAGAAAATATAGAAACTTGCCTAGATTGGGAAATGAGGGTAGAAAAATTGTTTGCTTCCCATAAAGAAAGAAAGGAAAGAAAGATACAAAATAAAAGAGAGGAATCCGAAAGGGAAGCTAAAGAAAAAGAAAAGAAAAAGAAAAGCATGAGAAGACCCTTGAGAAACAAAAGGCGTGGGAGAATAGTGTTCCTTCTCACAAGGTCATTCAACAAGACAAAAGATTTAAAAATACCTTTGAAAATATGCGTCTTGTTGAACAACCTAGCCTTTCCTTTTGTAAAGGAACACTTGCAAGCATAGTAACAAAAAAAGAGTCTTTAAAAGAAGCTTGCATAGATAAAGATAAAGTGGATTATTTCTCATATGTGCTAGGATATCACCAAGTGAATGTCAAGTTATTTACAAGCATCTACAAAAACAAATTTTATGTGAAGTAGTGCCTAAAGAAACTTGTCATGTCCTATTGAGACAACCATTGCCAAGTGTGCAACTTCTCATAAACAATGGTTGTAACAACGAGACTATCTTTACACATAAGAGAAAAATTCTTCATGAAGGAGAACTCATGGACCAAATTAGAGTTGATAAAACTCTAGAGCTTTTAAAAGGAAAACTTTTGTCACCCATGAGAAAAGATGTTCAAAGACATTACCCTAGATATATTTCTTGTTTTAAAAATACACCCAAGGTGATGTCTCATGAACTCTATACTCCTTTACCTTTTGCAAATGATCCTTGGGAAGACATAAACCTCAATTTTATCTTAGAGCTTCCTAGGACAACAAAAGGTTTTGATTCCATTTTTATGGATATGGATAATCTCTTCTATATAGAAGTGACAAGTCTTCATGGTTTATCTTCAAGCATAGTATTGGATAGAGCTCCAAAATTTGAAAACCATCATTTGAGGAATCTTTTAGAAAAACTTGAAATTAAGTTGTACTCTTCAAATTTTTATCCTCAAAAGAATGGTCAAAATAAAATTGAAAACATAGCTCTTTTTACTATGCCTAGAGAAATCATGAAAGACAATCACAATTCTTGGGATGAGTATTGATCCGGCCGCTTGACTCGAACGTGGAGGATTGCCTCGTCACTCCTTCGTCTAGCCCTCTGGTCTGCAGGAACGCTCCAAGAACCACCACCGGAACTCCAAACACTGCCTGCAAAACACACGAACGGCGCCTCTAGCGGCCGTTGTAGCTCCGACGCTCAAGTCAGGCAACAGGAACACCAAATCTATCACTGAATCTCTCTGTGAGACTCGTGTGTGCTCTCAGATCCACTTTCTCTCTCTCTAACTGTTTTCTGTTATCACTGTGCCACGTGTAAAAACGCTCTCACAGTGACTCAGAATCCCAGTGTAGAGAGCCTGTGTAAACTTGGAAAAGAATGAAAGGAATCCCCTTACCTTACCTGACGTGGAGTGCTTTATACCTGAGCCGCGTCTCGCTCCCAGATGGTGACACGTGGAGGCACCAGCTTGAATCTACCGTACACGCGTCACACCTGGAGGGCTTCTGCGCTTCTCTCTATCTAGAGATTCACCCTCTCTGTTTTCTTCTTCTCAAACGCGCTAGGGTTCACTGTGTTTCTCCTCTTTAACTCTCTGCATGTGACTAACTGTTAACTAGCTTAGGCTTTAGCGCGATCCCACTGCAACCCCTCAAACTTGGCTTCTGACTTGATCGCGGCTAACTGTTACCTTAGCATTACCTTCAACATAACTTCATGCTGGATGACTGACTTAACGAGGCCTAAACGCTTCGGCTTCATGCAGCAGAACTTCCTTCTACCACCGACCACCGACTAGCGTGTTAGTGCACCACCGATCAGTCATCGCGCCTCTGGCTTCGCTACACTTCTCTGCCACACCAGCGCTGAGTGCATAGAGGGCCTGAACACCAACTATGGCGCCTGTGTTTTGAGGAAGAAAAGTGCTTCTCGGTGACCCCTCTTGTCCCAACCTTGCTGTAAGAAGTCGTGGGTGAGGTCTTGCTTCTCCCACCTCAGCCTCGCTGTAAAAAGCAGAGGGAAGGGACCTAGTTCTCTTGCCTCAACCTTGCTGTAAGAAGCAGAGGAAGAGGACTTGGTTCTCTCGCCTCAACCTTGCTGTAAAAAGCAGAGGAAAAGGACTTGATCTCTTGCCTCAACCTTGCTGTAAAAAGTCGAGGTGAGGACTTTCACTCGCCTACACCTCGCTGTACAAAGTCGAGGGAGGACTTTCTTCTTTCTCGCCTGCACTCGCTCAAAGGCAAGGAGGTCTTCCTCTGGTGCCTACACTTGCTCAAGGGCAAGGAGGTCTTCCTCTTTTCTCGCCTGCACTTGCTCAAAGGCAAGGAGGACTTCCTCTTTTCTCGCCTGCACTTGCTCAAAGGCAAGGAGGACTTCCTCTGGTGCCTGCACTTGCTCAAGGGCAAGGAGGACTTCCTCTGGTGCCTGCACTTGCTCAAAGGCAAGGAGGACTTCCTCTGGTGCCTGCACTTGCTCAAAGGCAAGGAGGACTTCCTCTGGTGCCTGCACTTGCTCAAAGGCAAGGAGGACTTCCTCTGGTGCCTGCACTTGCTCAAAGGCAAGGAGGACTTCCTCTGGTGCCTGCACTTGCTCAAAGGCAAGGAGGACTTCCTCTGGTGCCTGCGCTTGCTCAAAGGCAAGGAGGACTTCCTCTGTTCTCGCCTGCACTTGCTCAAAGGCAAGGAGGACTTCCTCTGGTGCCTACACTTGCTCAAAGGCAAGGAGGACTTCCTCTTTTCTCGCCTGCACTTGCTCAAAGGCAAGGAGGACTTCCTTTGGTGCCTGCACTTGCTCAAGGGCAAGGAGGTCTTCCTCTTTTCTCGCCTGCACTTGCTCAAAGGCAAGGAGGACTTCCTCTTGCCTCAACCTTGCTGTACAAAGCAGAGGTGAGGACTTTCTCTTGCCTCAACCTTGCTGTACAAAGCAGAGGTGAGGACTTTCTCTGTTGCCTCAACCTTGCTGTAAAAAGCAAAGGAAAAGGACTTCCTCTCGCCTGCACCTCGCTGTACAAAGTCGAGGGAGGACTTTCTCTTGCCTCAACCTTGCTGTACAAAGCAGAGGTGAGGACTTTCTCTTGCCTCAACCTTGCTGTACAAAGCAGAGGTGAGGACTTTCTCTGTTGCCTCAACCTTGCTGTAAAAAGCATAGGAAAAGGACTTCCTCTCGCCTGCACCTCGCTGTACAAAGTCGAGGGAGGACTTTCTCTTGCCTCAACCTTGCTGTACAAAGCAGAGGTGAGGACTTTCTCTTGCCTCAACCTTGCTGTACAAAGCAAAGGAAAAGGACTTCCTCTCGCCTGCACCTCGCTGTACAAAGTCGAGGGAGGACTTTCTCGTGGGTGAACGCTCCCAGGGGGGCGCCAGGCGTGGCTGTCTAAGCGCACACACTGGGCGCGCCCTGCCTGCATTGCCTCATCGCGCGTTCACCGACGTCCCGACCGGCGAGGACCTCTTCTTTTGGAATCATACGAGGTGCATGCTTAACGCTCTCACTGGGAACTCGGGTCCCAGCTTAACACGTGTTAGCAAGACCCCGATGACCGTGCACTGACCGAGCACTCACTCTCTACATGCACCGACGGCTGATCGCGGTCTGCAGGCACTGATGGCTGATCGCGCTCTACATCACAGCGCTTGTCTAGGGGCTGATCTGCGGGTGGTGGCCACTCGGTAACTCACCACCGATCACCTGGTCTTGCACCTGGGGCAAGGAGAACTTTAAACTGGGAACACTCGCACACTTTATGTACTGAAAATCTTTTATTGGGTGGCATCGTTAAAAAGAGTGCCCCTGATCTGCTCAACTATTTTAATACACTAGGTATGTGTACAGCGCGATAGCGCATCTACTTTACAACTTAACGAGAGTAGGAAAGAAGCGTGTAGCGTCCTGGGTTCTGGGAATAGTCGTTACGTCCAGAGTCACCAGCCGATAAGCTCTATTCTCCAACGTCTCAACCACTCTGGATGGGGTCTCCTTTAACCGGCGATGACCGCCCTGGCGATGCACACACGTGGGGCGATCATGCCTTCCGCTTCAGCTCTGGGAGCCCCCTAGTGTAGCCTCTTCCATCACCTCACCTCCCCAAACACAGGGAGTTCATGCTGCTGGTCGCCTTCCTGGGACCCCGAAGCGCGATCACCTTGTGTCTTCTGCAGGTAATCGGTCAGGAACCCTGTCTCCACCAACTCAGCAAGCTGACGCCCCAACGCCAGGCAGTTACAGAGTGTATGTCCATAAGCTTGATGGAATTCACACCACTCATCCTTCCTCCCTCCAAGTACCCTGTCGGTTTTCTCTGGCACATGGAGTCTTGCTGCCACAGCAGGGATGGCGATCAGCTCCGCCAAACTTATCATGAAATCATACCTGGGGGGTGCGTTGCTTGCACGCCCCCTGGTCTGGTCCTTCCTTGGTGCATAAGGGCGAGACCTTCCCTGCTCCTTCCTCCCTTCCTTGATCTCATGCACCCGCGCCTGTTACTGCTGATTCCCCTGACCTCCACGTGGCTTCGACGGTGCAGCACTTCCTCTCTTCTCAGAGACCTCTGTCTCTGCTACTATGTGTGCCACCGCGCGTCGCCGTATCTCGGTGAAGGTGGCAGGGTGGCTCCTGATGAGCGATTCACTGAAAGGACCAGGGAGGACACCTCTCTTGAACGCATGCACCAGCATGTCCTCGTCCTTGCTGGGCAATCTCACCACCTGCGCCCCAAAGCGATTGAGGTAGTCCTTCAACGGCTCCCCCTGATACTGGCGCACGTCAAACAGGTCGTAGGACACCACTGGCGCCGGTCGGTTGATGATGTACTGCTCCGTGAACAGCTTCGCAAACTGATGGAAGGAAGTGACGTGGCCCTCTGGCAGGCTGACGAACCATTCCATAGCCACTCCGCTCAGCGTGCTCATGAACATCTTGCAGTACACAGCATCTGAACCTCCAGTCAGAATCATCTGAGTGTGGAAGGCTGTCAGGTGTGCTTCTGGATCTTCCACCCCCGTGAACGACGCTTTCAGTCCCACCAGATTGGGAGGTGTAAGGACCTGGAAAATATTACTGGAATAAAAGGATATAATTTAATGGATTCGAAGAATGGTTGTACTTAAAATGAAAAGGAAGGAAAGTGTAGTTTAGAAGACTATGAGATCGCCTGGAACATGATCGCCGGTCGCCTACTACGCATGATCGCCAGGGCGCGAGAGACATGCGGGCGTCGCCAAGAGGAGACCTCGGTCGGTCTCCAGGAGGAAGGAGACCTCGGTCGGTCTCCAGGAGGAAGGAGACCTCGGTCGGTCTCCAGGAGGAGGAGACATCGGTCGTCTTCCAGAGAGAGACCTCGGTCGTCCTCCAGGATGAGTCATCGGTGGAGATTCTTCGCGCAAGAGGTCATCGGTGGATTGTCATCGCGGTTCTGTTATACGCGGATGAGGTGGGGCCCTGGTTTCCAGGACGAACGTGCTGCATGTGCGACATGTAGGCAGTGAAAGTCTTCGGAACAGTAGCTCCATGCACATAGAGACGCCATGTGGCCATTCTGTCAAGTCTGCATTTAATTCGAGGAAGAAACCCACACGGAAGTGTTAGTTAGAGAGTAGGTAATGATAGCTATATGGCAGGCCTATGTTCCTAGTATCAGAATGCACCGCCTCTTAGTGAGTTTAGAAATGCAGTAAGAGGAAATAGTGACAGAGTTTCATCTTTCTCTTTTCTCTCCTTTGCACTGCGACTCAGTATTCCCCAGGCACCAGTTTATTTACCAGCGATTGCCATAGAGCATTTGAGAAGGTTCTCTACAAGTTTTACCGATTTGAACGCTTAGGCAGAGTTCGGGCATCCTTTACGTTCGGTGGGTTAGAGCTTGAAGTGAGATTTCACGCTGATCCAGGTAAGGGAAGCTAGCCTTACTTCTAATGAAAACTGTATGTGTGATGATTTTGATGTTGGGGGCGACGTGGTCGCCGGGTGTTCAAAACTGTTCTTGCTTTAAACCCAGTTTTGTTCGTGATCGCCGATTTCTGGAGGTGATCGCCGGTTTTCATCTGTTATTGAATGATTTCCTGTTTTTGTGTTGTTTGGAAACTGTTTGAGATTTAAATGTGATAATTCGAAAATCTGAACCTTGGCATGAGTTTTGCTGTGACTGGAATCATTTGTTGAAATGTTATGTGATGTGTGAATGTTGTGAATGTGGGATCGAGGCATAGTATTTTCAGGAAAGGAAATACCGTGTAAGATCTGTGTAGGATGTGTATTGATCAGTGAGTGTCCTGTTAATGAGACGATCCTGACTCTGCTGACATGATGGAATTACGTAAATGAAGTCATTCGGTGGTGAGAGTCGAAGGAGGTCCTATGAATGAGTGGCCCGTGTGAAACAGAACGAGCTCAGCCGTCATATGGATTCACCCTGTCACACTGTGATAACGATGATATTGAGATTGTGTGATGCGCATGGCTGAGGTCATTTTCCAGCCTTTTAGCGTGACAGGTGCAGGTCTCTGGATGCTAAGTTCAACACACGAGTCTCCGGAATAGTGGTCAAGTGTCTGGTGTGATGAGTCAGTGGAAAGTCTGACGTGTGAAATATTGAGAAATTGAATTGATAGACACTTGATTGCTGATGTGAATTTTGAGACTCTGGAATTGATTTGTGAGATATGTGATTATCAAATGGTTTGGTGGAATATGAGAAAGTTGATGGTTTTTATGTGGATGTCTTAAATTGGTTTCATGATTGGTTTTTAAGTTCATATTCAAACTCTCTTTTAAATGTCTAGCTTACCCTGCGTTTTGGTTCTATGGCTGTTTTCTTAAAACCTGTGATGATCGTGAAATCTTTACACGGGAGCAGATGACGTTACAGGAAGTTGAGATCGCCGGTTTGATAGGAGATCGCCTTCCTGATAGGAGATCGCCTGGTTGATAGGAGATCGCCTGCCTGATAGGGATCGCCTGGTTGATAGGAGATCGCCTGCCTGATAGGAGATCGCCCTTTTTATGTTGAGAGATCGGTTGTTTGGTTGTTTTTGCTGTTTTTATGTTTAAGTTTTGGAAAATGACCGTTTTGTATTAAACTCCCTGCGAGGAGAAACATCATTACATATATATAATTATGTTCATTTCAACACTTTGGTTTTACGTATATTTTCATTTTATATATTTGTGAAACGTTTTGGCGGGATGTTACATTAATGGTATCAGAGCAGTTCGTCCTTTGGATGACCTGAGGGCTGTGGATCCATTGTGTTTTCTTCTGCTCATGAAAACTTATTTGAGTTTTAAGTGACAACTATTGTGAAAGGTTTTCAAACGTTTTTGTATTGAACTTTTTGTGTGTGTGCTGTAGTGAATGTATGCCTAACTGAAGATCTTAGTATTTAGAATGAGAGGGTCTTGATAAGGTGGTGAGGGTGCACACTCATGACCGGATCGGGGTGATTCTCAATCTAAATTCCAGAGGTTTAATGTTTAGCATACCTTGAATTCTGGTGTGATCTATTTCATGTTATTGAGTGTTCTTGTAATTGATTGTGAGTGGCTGTGTGGATTGATGGTTGCACACCAGTAGCTGTTCTGGTGTTTTGCTTGAGGTTATAAGCTTCATGTTTCTATTGATGGACTCAATTTCCTAAGGAATTTGAGAAGCTGACCTTGTGAGGTCGAGATGTTATCCCCCTTGAATGAATTGATTCCTTATCGATCTCATTCTTATAGTTGTAGGGAATATAGAAGCTAGTAGTTTCGGAATCTTAGAACGAGGGAGATGACTCGTAGACCTCCTACCTCTCCCCAACTTTCTCCTGAAATGGGCCAGATCGCCAGGGCCGTTGAGATGATGGCGGGTGCCATCCAACAGCAGAATGCAGTGATGGCTCAGAGTCATCAAGCTGCGATACAGCAGTGGGAGAGCTTCACGGTGAAGTTTCTGGAGGAATGTTTTCTAGATAGTGCAAGGTTGGCGAAGGAAGCCGAATTTCTAAGGTTGGAGCAGGGAGAGATGTCTGTGGACGCCTATGCTGCTCGGTTTAAGTACTTCGCCCGTTTTTATACACAGGCGACCTCCGAGGCTTGGAGGTGCAGGAAGTTTGAGGAGGGGCTGAAGCATGGGCTGAAGAGGACTATAGCCCCGATGTGCATCAGGGAATTTCACGCCTTAGTAGAGAAGGCGAAGATGGTGGAAAACCTGGAAAAGGGTGATTCTCGGGTGATCAGGTCACACCCAGGGGGTTCTTCCAGTGGGAAGACAAGGATGCAGCAACAGCAGTTTGAGCCTTATGAGAGACCTCCACAGCATAGGGCAAGAGCAGCACCGCCCCAGCCTCAGCAGCAATCACCTTGGGAACCCAGATGTTTCACGTGCAAAAGGATGGGACACATTTCTAGAAATTTCCCCAACAGAAAAGAGATGACTCAACCCAGGGGACCTCGGCGGTAGAGGAATGAAAGTAGCAGACCTCAGGCAACAGGGAGAGTGTTTGCCATGGCAGGAGTTGAGGCGTCCCAGTCAGGTATTTTGGTATAAAATGTTTGTTTTATATCTGGTAGGGGTGTAGAAGCTTTGTTTGATCCTGAGCGACACACTCCTCTGTGTCAAGTCGGTGTAGCCGAGCTGGGCCTTATAGTGAAGGAGTTACCCTTCGAACTGTTGGTCTCTACACCTGTGTCAGGGCAGGTGGTGACCTCTACAGTTGCCCCGAATGTTCAGTGATAGTAGAGGGATGCAGATTCAAAGTGAATTTGATCTGTCTACCTCTGCAGGATCTGGATGTTATCCTGTGAATGGATTGGCTGTCTGCCGATCACGTTCCCATAGTTTGCGGTAGGCAGAAAGTGGTGTTTTCCAATCTCCAAGAGCCAGATGTGAGATCTGCTCGGCATGGGCGATCAGAGTTGGAAGAAGAGGCGAGGTGTTTCGTGATGGTAGCTCGGATTGGAAGTGAAGGATGAAGAGGACGTAAGCAGGATTCATGTGGTGAAAGATTGGATGGATGTATTTCCAGAAGAAGTACCTGGGTTACCTCCTAAGAGGGAAGTGGAATTCTCTATTGTTTTGGTACCCGGAGCTGGACCAGTGTCAATGGCACCTTGCAGGATGGCTCCAGCCGAGTTGGTAGAATTGAAGAAGCGAGTGGAAGAGCTGTTGGAGAAGCATTTCATCAAACCCAGCGTATCTCCATGAGGTACTCCAGTGCGGATAATTCCAGAGGTCGGAAGACCTTTTGACGTCTACTGTGGTGCTTCACATCAAGGGTTGGGATGCGTTTTGGATGCAAGAGAAGAGAGTGGTTGCATATGCTTCAAGGCAACTCAAAGTTCATGAGAGATAATTATTCTACTTATGATTTAGAATCGGCAGTGGTAGTGGTTGATCTGGTTGGCTATCAGCAGTAGATGATGCCAGCAACAGTTGATTACGTAGATCGTTCAAAGGAGTCATGTGGTAGAGGGTGGCAAGTGAATCGGAGAGGCGATCGCCCAGAATGGTGATTGGTTGGGGTGGTTAAGGGACCAACACTTGCGGATCAGTATCAGGCGAGCGCCTGTAAGCTGAACCCGAGAAGTAAAGAAACACAGAGTAGCAATCGCCTATCGCCGTGTGGATCAATACACGCCTATCGCCGGGAGAGAAAATCAGTACACGCCTATCAACCGTGTGTGGAGAATACGAGATCAGTGGTCAACAAAACGCCGAAAGGAGCACATCGCCTGATATTCAGATCGCCGGGGTTTTCACATCGCCGTACATTTGAGAAGATTAGTTCATCACGTTAAGGCTGCCAGTTCATCGTGTTAAGGCTGCGCCCACAGTAGCTAGCGCACTAGGCTACTCCCTGTGTGGATAACTTAGCCGCAGGAGCAAAGTAGAAGTAACGACTCAGTTGTAGGTTCTCCAGACGACGACACGTGTGTGACCAGATATCCTCCACGTGTCAAGAGGGATAACCGTCAGGAGAGAGAAAGATTCAGAGGCGCCAACTTGTTCTTTCAGGTGAAGTCATTGAGGTGCTTGGCGCGAAGCTGGTGAGAAGGAGGAGGCTAGAAGAAGAAGCTCTGGCGTCTGGTCAAGGGGCTGGATCAGTGGTGTTATGGGGTTTTGAAGTCAGTGTTTGTATGAAGCTTTGTATGGGAGGAAATGCAGAACTCCCTTATTATGGGAACCAGGAGGGCGAACCAGTTTTGATTGAACAATTAGAGGAGCCTAGTCTGAAGCGTGTTGTGAGAGTTCTAGGCGCCGAGCCAGCTAAGGGCCTTGTAATGGGTAAAGATGGGATATTAAGGTTAAGGGCAGAACTTGCATACCAGTAAATGAATAATTTAAGGGATAACAGAAAATTTAACTTTGCTCTTCTGGCGAAATGGAAATGGTGGATGATGGGTGATGAGAAAGGGAAATAGAAAGATATTCTTGTATCCAAATATGACTCGGAACTTGGGAGAAGCCGAGCTCATTTGAAATATCAATCGTGGTGGTGAAGAGATGTATGTAAGGTGTTCCTTTAGGGAGCGTGAGAATTAGATCAGCAGTTGGGATGTCGATGGATGGTTTTGATCAAGATGCAGAAGTTGATTCCTAGAAGGATATTTCGGATCCTAGTTTGTATTAGCTAGGGGGCATGAGCAGTAGGCAGTTGTTCTCTTTCCTTCCGATGAAGGGATCATGCTCGCTTTTCTCTAAGGAGGCTAGGCCTGGTTCTGTTAAGAGCCTAGTTGTGGAAATGCTCGACCAAGTCTTCAAGGTTGGGATTAGAGTGTGAATGCTGGAGTTGGCGCTCAATGGAGCAGCATATCCCATATGCAGGGATGTACAATGGAATTTGATGAAGTAGTGGAGTAGTAAGAGTTGGTTCAGCAGGCAACCGAGAAGGTGATGCTGATACAAGGCAGGATGAAAGCTTCTCAAAATCGGCAGATTCAGAGGAGAAGACCTTTGGAGTTTGCTGCTGGAGACCATGTGTTTATGAGAGTGACACCAACCAAGGGTGTAGGACGAGCTATCAAATCAAGGAAGCTGTCTCCTAAGTTTGTTGGACCATACCAGATCTGGAGGAAGATAGGTCCTGTAGCGTATGAGATCGCCCTATCTTCCCTTTTTGCAACCCTGCATAATGTCTTTCACGTATCACAGCTGAGGGAGTACATGGCAGACCCTAGTCACGATTTTTTTGAAAGTGGGCGATGTGCAGATCAGGGATGATTGTTCGTTTGAAGCAACCAGTCAAGATCGACGATCGCTAAAGTAATCAGCTCAGAGGTAAGACCATCAACCTGATGAAAGTGGTGTGGGATAAGAGATCGGGTGATTCCACTTGGGAGTTAGGAGAAACCATGAGAAAGGACTATCCACATCTCTTTCCTTGTAATTCAATTTTCGAGGACGAAAATTTTTGTTGTTGGGGAGAATGTAAGGACCTGGAAAATATTACTGGAATAAAAGGATATAATTTAATGGATTCGAAGAATGGTTGTACTTAAAATGAAAAGGAAGGAAAGTGTAGTTTAGAAGACTATGAGATCGCCTGGAACATGATCGCCGGTCGCCTACTACGCATGATCGCCAGGGCGCGAGAGACATGCGGGCGTCGCCAAGAGGAGACCTCGGTCGGTCTCCAGGAGGAAGGAGACCTCGGTCGGTCTCCAGGAGGAAGGAGACCTCGGTCGGTCTCCAGGAGGAGGAGACATCGGTCGTCTTCCAGAGAGAGACCTCGGTCGTCCTCCAGGATGAGTCATCGGTGGAGATTCTTCGCGCAAGAGGTCATCGGTGGATTGTCATCGCGGTTCTGTTATACGCGGATGAGGTGGGGCCCTGGTTTCCAGGACGAACGTGCTGCATGTGCGACATGTAGGCAGTGAAAGTCTTCGGAACAGTAGCTCCATGCACATAGAGACGCCATGTGGCCATTCTGTCAAGTCTGCATTTAATTCGAGGAAGAAACCCACACGGAAGTGTTAGTTAGAGAGTAGGTAATGATAGCTATATGGCAGGCCTATGTTCCTAGTATCAGAATGCACCGCCTCTTAGTGAGTTTAGAAATGCAGTAAGAGGAAATAGTGACAGAGTTTCATCTTTCTCTTTTCTCTCCTTTGCACTGCGACTCAGTATTCCCCAGGCACCAGTTTATTTACCAGCGATTGCCATAGAGCATTTGAGAAGGTTCTCTACAAGTTTTACCGATTTGAACGCTTAGGCAGAGTTCGGGCATCCTTTACGTTCGGTGGGTTAGAGCTTGAAGTGAGATTTCACGCTGATCCAGGTAAGGGAAGCTAGCCTTACTTCTAATGAAAACTGTATGTGTGATGATTTTGATGTTGGGGGCGACGTGGTCGCCGGGTGTTCAAAACTGTTCTTGCTTTAAACCCAGTTTTGTTCGTGATCGCCGATTTCTGGAGGTGATCGCCGGTTTTCATCTGTTATTGAATGATTTCCTGTTTTTGTGTTGTTTGGAAACTGTTTGAGATTTAAATGTGATAATTCGAAAATCTGAACCTTGGCATGAGTTTTGCTGTGACTGGAATCATTTGTTGAAATGTTATGTGATGTGTGAATGTTGTGAATGTGGGATCGAGGCATAGTATTTTCAGGAAAGGAAATACCGTGTAAGATCTGTGTAGGATGTGTATTGATCAGTGAGTGTCCTGTTAATGAGACGATCCTGACTCTGCTGACATGATGGAATTACGTAAATGAAGTCATTCGGTGGTGAGAGTCGAAGGAGGTCCTATGAATGAGTGGCCCGTGTGAAACAGAACGAGCTCAGCCGTCATATGGATTCACCCTGTCACACTGTGATAACGATGATATTGAGATTGTGTGATGCGCATGGCTGAGGTCATTTTCCAGCCTTTTAGCGTGACAGGTGCAGGTCTCTGGATGCTAAGTTCAACACACGAGTCTCCGGAATAGTGGTCAAGTGTCTGGTGTGATGAGTCAGTGGAAAGTCTGACGTGTGAAATATTGAGAAATTGAATTGATAGACACTTGATTGCTGATGTGAATTTTGAGACTCTGGAATTGATTTGTGAGATATGTGATTATCAAATGGTTTGGTGGAATATGAGAAAGTTGATGGTTTTTATGTGGATGTCTTAAATTGGTTTCATGATTGGTTTTTAAGTTCATATTCAAACTCTCTTTTAAATGTCTAGCTTACCCTGCGTTTTGGTTCTATGGCTGTTTTCTTAAAACCTGTGATGATCGTGAAATCTTTACACGGGAGCAGATGACGTTACAGGAAGTTGAGATCGCCGGTTTGATAGGAGATCGCCTTCCTGATAGGAGATCGCCTGGTTGATAGGAGATCGCCTGCCTGATAGGGATCGCCTGGTTGATAGGAGATCGCCTGCCTGATAGGAGATCGCCCTTTTTATGTTGAGAGATCGGTTGTTTGGTTGTTTTTGCTGTTTTTATGTTTAAGTTTTGGAAAATGACCGTTTTGTATTAAACTCCCTGCGAGGAGAAACATCATTACATATATATAATTATGTTCATTTCAACACTTTGGTTTTACGTATATTTTCATTTTATATATTTGTGAAACGTTTTGGCGGGATGTTACAGGAGGCACCACCGTGTTCATGATTTCGGGGGAGAAAGGCATAGGGAATGCTCTCGGAGGCGACGGTGGCGTCGACGTCCTTTCTTCAGCTGCGCGCTCCCTCTGCGCCTGCAATTCCCTACGCAGCTCTTCATTCATACGGTTCAACTCTTCGTTTCTTCTCTGCGATGCAGTCAGCTCTGCACGCATTTTCTCTTGCTCAGCTCTCGATTCCGCGACGCTATCTTGCAGCACGCGCATCATCTCCACTGCCTGCGCCATGGTAACAGCTCCTTCTTCAGCAGATGGCGCAGGTGAGGTTTGCCTGGTTCTTCTACTCATCTCCTCTGCACTTCGACGTAACTTCACTTCGACGGAAAGATCAAGAAGCTCCAAGAAACCTCAAGAAACTTCAAGAACTGCGACGTGGATGGGAACAAAATTCACACGGGCCCCACGGTGGGCGCCAAATGATCCGGCCGCTTGACTCGAACGTGGAGGATTGCCTCGTCACTCCTTCGTCTAGCCCTCTGGTCTGCAGGAACGCTCCAAGAACCACCACCGGAACTCCAAACGCTGCCTGCAAAACACACGAACGGTGCCTCTAGCGGCCGTTGTAGCTCCGACGCTCAAGTCAGGCAACAGGAACACCAAATCTATCACTGAATCTCTCTGTGAGACTCGTGTGTGCTCTCAGATCCACTTTCTCTCTCTCTAACTGTTTTCTGTTATCACTGTGCCACGTGTAAAAACGCTCTCACAGTGACTCAGAATCCCAGTGTAGAGAGCCTGTGTAAACTTGGAAAAGAATGAAAGGAATCCCCTTACCTTACCTGACGTGGAGTGCTTTATACCTGAGCCGCGTCTCGCTCCCAGATGGTGACACGTGGAGGCACCAGCTTGAATCTACCGTACACGTGTCACACCTGGAGGGCTTCTGCGCTTCTCTCTATGCGGGCCGCATGCTCCCAGGAGAGCGCCAGGCACATCCTGCCTGCATGGCCTCGCCGCACGTCCTCTGAGTGGGCATCATGCGAGGTGCATGCGTAGCGTTCTCGCTGGGAACCCCGATGACCGACCTCCCTCTGCATGCAATTACGACCGATCTCCCTCTCAACGCCCGATCGCGCTCCTCATGCAGTCACACCCGGGCGGTCCCTCATGACTTGCAACCGACGTCCGTGCGGTGCCTTATGACCTGCCACCGACATCCGTGCGGTGCCTCATGACCTGCCACCGACGTCCGTGCGGTGCCTCATGACCTGCCACCGACATCCGTGCGGTGCCTCATGACCTGCCACCGACACCCGGGCGGTCCCTCATGACTTGCCACCGACGTCCGTGCGGTGCCTCATGAATATCCACCGACGTCCGTGCGGGGCTTTCAGGCGCTTATCTATGCTCTGAACTGGGAGTGGTGGCCACTTGATATCTGACTACCGATCACCATTCTAGGTGATCTCCTCCCTGATTCACTTGCTCTTTCTACCACATGCCACGCTGTTCATGGTCCACGTGGTCAACGGCTGCTGACGTCATCAACTACTGATGACCGACCGGATCAAGTATCCTTTTGAGCATGCATACAATGGAGTAGTCCACAAGACTACTAATATTTCTACATTTGAAATTGCATGTGGACTTAATCCTCTTTCGCTTTTTAAGTTGTTACCCTTTCCTAAAGGTATTGTGCCTAAGGAAAAGGTAACCAATATTGAAAATTTTCAAATACATAAGAGGATTAGAGAACACATACAACCATCAAAAGAGAAATATTGTACAAAGTTGCCAAAAACAAAAGAAAAACAAAAATGGCAACTTCATACAATTAAGTTCTCTCCAATTGCTCACACTAACACCTTTACTTTGTTTGATGATTTCCATAGGTGGACGTTTGATCCGGGAGGACAAGCCTTGCCGAAACAATAGGCTGCTATCCGAGATCAAATCTGTAGATCTGAGGATAGATCTTCTCAAAGGAGGAGGAGATGATGGACACCATCCAGCCCCATCCATCCCCCTAGTTGAAGACAAAGCAAGGGATTTGAGGACAAATCCTTTTTCAAGAGGGAGGGGATGATGGAAGAGGGCCAAGCACAACCTTCCATGAAAGGCAAGAGCCAAGTCAAGAGCGTCTAAGACCAAGCTAGGAGCGTCTAAGACAAGCTAGGAGCGTCTAGGACGAGAAGGCCCAGCTAGAAGCGTCTAGGACAAGAAGACTTGGATCAAAGCTATGAATGGGAGAGTGGCATACTAGCACATATTCCGTGAAGGCCCATCAAATGTAGTTTAGATTTAATTGGGGTGTAAATAGCATAGCCACGTGGACAAATGTTTATTTTTCTGCACATTAGAATTAAGGAGAAGTTAACCTTCCCACTATTCTAGAAAGCCCATGGAGGGGGTGAACTTACAAACTAGACACACCCCTCCCCATGTGCTCACACTTTCCATGTGGCCCATGTGCTTCACATTTACATTTCATTTGGCTAGCATTAGGGTTGCATTATGGTCCTCCTTAGCCTATAAAAGGAGGAGCCTACACCTTGTATTTGGAAGATTAAATAGAGTATTGTTATGCTGCCCAAATTGTGCCATACACTACTCCTTGCCTAACACTTAGGTTTTAGTCTTCAATTCATCACTACCAAAGGGGCTGGCCAAACCTCCCCATTTCCTCACTCTTCATGCACCTTCAAGGCACCCATGCTTCCTAGGAAGGCCTTGCTCACCTCCTCCATAAGCTTCCGCATCCATCATCACCAAGGAACTCCAAAATCCAAAGAAGAGCTCATAGGAATGTTATCAACACACACCCAATGTGTGCCCCAAGAAGGCTTCGGAGAGAAGGTGTTTTGCATGTCAAAAGACGGGACACATTGCTAGAGATTGTCCTACCCAGAATAGGATGACTCAACCCGTTGGTCCTCAGCAGTTGAGGAATGGAGGCAGTAGACCTCAAGTAGCAGGAAGGGTGTTTGCCATGACAGGAGCAGAGGCGTCTCAGTCAGGTAACCTCGTGCAAGGTGTTTGTTTTATAGTTGGTAGAGGTGTAAAAGCCTTGTTTGATTCTGGAGTGACACACTCCTTTGTGTCAAGCCTGTGTGTAGCCGAGTTGGGCCTTCCAGTGAAGGAGTTACCGTTTGAACTGTTGGTCTCTACACCTGCGTAAGGACAGGTGTTGACCTCTACAGTTTGCCCTGAATGTCCAGTGATAGTAGAGGGACGCAGATTCAAAGTGAACTTGATCTGCCTACCTCTTCAGGACCTGGATGTTATCCTGGGAATGGATTGGCTAGCTGCCAATCACGTTCTCATAGACTGCGGTAGTCAGAAGATAGCGTTTCCAGACCTCCAAGAGTCAGACGTGATATCTGCTCAGCAAGGGTGGTCGGAGTTGGAAGAAGGGGCGAGGTGCTTCGTGATCCTAGCTCGGTTGGAAGTGAAGAATGAAAAGGACGTAAGCAGGATACATATGGTGAAAGATTTCACGGATGTATTTCCAGAAGAAGTACCTGGATTACCTCCTAAGAGAGAAGTGGAATTCTCTATTGATTTGGTGCCTGGAGCTGGACCAGTGTCAATGGCACCTTACAGGATGGCTCCAGCCGAGTTGGCTGAATTAAAGAAGCAAGTGGAAGAGTTGTTGGAGAAACAATTCATCAGACCCAGTGTATCTCCATGGGGGGCTCCAGTGCTCCTAGTTAAGAAAAAGGATGGAGGGTCTCGGTTGTGTATAGATTACAGGCAGTTGAACAAGTTGACCATCAAGAACAAGTACCCCCTACCTAGAATTGACGATTTGATGGATCAAATACATGGGGCCTCGGTGTTCTCAAAGATTGATCTGAGATCGGGGTACCACCAAATTTTGGTAAAAGCTGAAGATGTTCAAAAAACAGCGTTTAGGTCTCGTTATGGGCACTATGAGTATGTGGTGATGCCGTTTGGAGTAACAAATGCTCCAGCTCTGTTCATGGACTACATTAATAGGATTTTTCGCCCTTTCTTGGATAAGTTTGTGGTAGTCTTCATAGACGACATACTCATTTATTCAAGGACCGAGGAAGAACATGAAGAACATCTGAAGACAGTATTGGAGATCCTGAGGGAGAAGCAATTATATGCCAAGTTCTCTAAGTGTGAGTTCTGGTTGAAAGAAGTCAACTTCTTAGGACATGTAATATCTGCCCAAGGGATCTCGGTGGATCCAGCCAAAGTGGAGGCAGTGCTTCAATGGGAACGTCCTAAGACAGTTACTGAGATAAGGAGTTTTGTGGGCTTGGCAGGCTACTATCGGAGGTTCATTGAGGACTTTTCCAAGGTAGTGGCTCCTTTAACACAGTTGACCCGCAAGGATCAACCTTTTTCTTGGACCGACCGATGTGAGCAGAGCTTCATGGAACTAAAGGAAAGGTTGACTAGTGCTCCAGTGCTGGTGATCCCAGAGGTAGTAAGACCTTTTGATGTCTACTGTGATGCTTCACATCAGGGTTTGGGATGTGTTTTGATGCAAGAGAAAAGAGTGGTTGCATATGCTTCAAGGCAACTCAAGGTTCATGAGAGAAACTACCCTACTCATGATTTGGAGTTGGCGGCTGTGGTGTTTGCCTTGAAGATTTGGAGGCACTATTTATATGGAGCTCGGTTCCAAGTGTTCAGTGACCATAAGAGCCTGAAATACCTGTTTGATCAGAAGGAACTGAACATGAGGCAAAGAAGGTGGATGGAGTTTCTAAAGGACTATGATTTTCAGCTCATGTATCATCCAGGGAAGGCCAACGTAGTGGCAAATGCTTTAAGTAGAAAATCAATACAAGTAGCCACCATGATGATGGAAGAGCAGAAACTGATCGAGCAATTCAGAGACTTAAACCTTGGGGTAGAATTTCATGTAACTTACATTAGTTGTAGTAAGCTGGCTATAACTAATGACTTCCTTGGAGTGATAAAGGATAAGCAGTTGGAGGACCATAGTCTGAAGCGTACTGTGGAGTCACTAGGGACCGACCAGGCTAAAGACTTTGTGATGGGCAATGATGGGATCTTGAGATTTAATGGCAGAATTTGCATACCTGCAAATGAAGAGTTGAAGAAGATGATCCTAGAGGAAGGTCACAAGAGTCGCCTTAGCCTACATCCAGGCATGAACAAGATGTACCATGACTTGAAGGAGTCATTTTGGTGGTCGGGCATGAAGAGAGACATCGCCCAGTATGTTACAACCTGCTTAACATGTCAGAAGGCGAAGATAGAGCATCAAAGACCTGGCGGGTTGTTACAGCAACTGGATATCCCTGAGTGGAAATGGGACAGCATTGCCATGGACTTTGTTACCCATTTACCCAGATCGGTAAAGGGTCATGATACAATATGGGTCATCATTGATCGGCTGACGAAGAGTGCCCACTTTCTTCCAGTGAATATGAAGATGCCTATGGCCAAGTTGGCACAGTTGTACATCAAAGAAATAGTGAGGTTGCATGGAGTGCCTTCCAGCATTGTTTCAGATAGAGATCCCAGGTTCACTTCACGGTTCTGGCAGACTTTACAAGATTGTTTAGGAACTAAGTTGAGAATGAGCTCGGCATATCATCCTCAAACAGATGGACAGTCAGAGAGAACGATCCAGTCCTTGGAAGATCTACTGAGGGCGTGTGTCTTGGATCAATTGGGAAGTTGGGATGAGGTGTTGCCGCTGGTAGAGTTTACCTATAATAACAGTTATCACGCCAGCATAGGGATAGCACCATACGAAGCCTTGTATGGAAGGAAATGCAGAACTCCATTGTGCTGGTACCAGGAGGGCGAAACAGTATTGGTTGGACTAGAGTTGATTCAGCAGACGACTGAGAAGGTGCAACAGATAAAAGACAGAATGAGAGCATCTCAAAGTAGGCAGAAATCCTATGCAGATCAGAGGAGAAAACCTTTGGAGTTTGCTGCTGGAGACCATGTGTTCATGAGAGTGACACCAACCAAGGGTGTAGGACGGGCGATCAGATCAAAGAAGTTGTCCCCTAAGTTCGTGGGACCATATCAGATCTTAAGGAGGATTGGTCCAGTGGCTTATGAGGTCGCCTTACCTCCCCATTTAGCGAATCTGCATAATGTCTTTCACGTATCACAGCTGAGGAAGTACATGGCAGACCCTAGTCATGTGCTGGAAGTGGACGATGTGCAGATCAGGGATGACTTGTCCTTTGAAGCGAAACCAGTCAGGATTGACGATCGGCAAAGTAAACAGCTCAGAGGCAAGACCATCAACATGGTGAAAGTGGTGTGGGATGAGAGATCGGGTGATTCAACTTGGGAGTTAGAAGAACCCATGAGAGAAGCCTATCCATACCTTTTTTCCTTGTAATTCAATTTTCGAGGACGGAAATTTTTTCTTCTTGGGGAGAATGTAAGGACCTGTGAAATTAAATTGGAATAAAAGGAATATATATTAAATGAATTCTAAGTATGTTTTTATTTAAAATAAAAAGGAAGGAAAGTGTAGCGTAGAAGACTATGAGATCGCCTGGTTAGTACATAATCGCCTATCGCCTAGACTACACATGCGGACATCGCTAGGGCGCGAGGCATGCGGGCATCGCCAGGGCGCGAGAAAATGCGGACATCGCCAGGGCGCGAGGCATGGGGGCATCGCCAGGGCGCGAGAGGCTTGCGGGCATCGCCAGGGCGCGAGAGACATGCGGACATCGCCAAGGCGTGAGAGACATGCGGACATCGCCAGGGCGCGAGAGGCTTGCGGACATCGCCAGGGCGCGAGAGGCTTGCGGACATCGCCAGGGCGCGAGAGACATGCGGACATCGCCAGGGCGCGAGGCATGGGGGCATCGCCAGGGCGCGAGAGACATGCGGGCATCGCTAGGGCGCGAGAGACATGCGGGCATCGCCAGGGCGCGAGAGACATGCGGGCATCGCCAGGGCGCGAGAGACATGCGGGCATCGCCAGGGCACGAGAGACATGCGGACGTCGCCAGGGATAGACATCGGTCGTCTTCCAGAGGGAGACATCGGTCGTTTTCCAGGGATAGACATCGGTCGTCTCCTAGGGAAAGACATCGGTCGTTCGCCAGGATGAGTCAGCGGTGGAAAGTTATCGCGCGACGTCGAGTTTCACACAGATAAGGTGGGGCCCAGGCTCCCAACATGAAACGTCCTGCACGCGCGACACGTTGACAAAAAGGGTGGTTCAGAATAGTGACATCAGAGAGTTGGCATGCGCAGAGACACACGTGGCCGTATTGTTCAGGGAAGCGTGCACGCAAGCCTTCCTGCAGAGTGGGTGGTGGCAGCGGAAATTGTGGACAAGTTGGTTTAGATTAAAAAACTCACTTCGGAGAGGCAAAGAACGCTGCTGTGGTTCAAGAGTGACAGAGTGAGTTCACCTTCATCCTTCTCTTTCTCTCCTTCGCGCTGCGATTCAGACATCCCCAAGCACCAATACGACGAGCGACGACTGCACTTGGATACCTGGGGAGTTCTCTGCGAGTTTTCCGTCAGGACGCTAGAACAGAGTAAGTCGTTTTACTCTGTTTTTCGAGTCAAATCTGAGCTTGAGAGGGTTGCCTCTGCATAGGCGTTGCCGACGACTCCCTTAGCTCCAGAAATCGCCTCTTTTAGCGTAGAAATGAGTAGTATAGTCAGTTTGTGATAAAGGCCCCTTGGTGCAGGTTAGGACATCTTTAAGCTTCGGTGGGTGTTGGAGCTCTTGGTGTTTTTACGCAAGTTCAGGTAAGGGAAGCTAGCCTTATTTCCAACGAAAACCTTATATTAGATGATTTTTGATGTTGGGGCGACGTGGTCGCCGGTTTTCAACTGTTATTGCATAATCCCCTGTTTTTGGATGAGATCGCCGGTTTTGATGTTGTTTTCGAACTCCCCTGTTTTAGTGTCGTTTGAAACTGTTTGAGATTTAAATGTGAAATGCATGTGATATTCGAAACCCTGAACCGTGAAATGATTATTGCTATGTTTGAAATCGTTCATTAAGTGTTGTATGATGTGTTGAATGTTGTGAATGTGGAATCAAGGCATAGTATTTTCAGGAAAGAAAATACCGTGTAAGATTGTTGTAGAATGTGCATTGATCGGTGATTTCTATAATGAGATATCCTCACTCTCCTGATATAATGGACTCATATAGAGGAAGTCATTCAGGCGTTGAGAGTCGATGGAGGTTCATATGTATGGGTAAGTGGTTTGAAAAATAACCACTTGACCTGTTGTATGGATTCACCCTGTCATACTAGGTGAGTGATGAGATTGAGATTGAGATTATGTTGATGCGCATAGCTGTGGGAACTTTACAGCAGTGTAGTATGACAGGTGCAGATCTCTGAGTCTTGTCAATGCACGAGTCTTCCGGAAGTAGTGTCAAGTGTCTGTGTGTGACGAGTCAGCGGAAGGTCTGACGTGTGAACCATGAATGTTGAATGTAGTGAATAGACACTTGACGAGTTGGTGGAATATGGGGATATTGATGGTTGCAATTGATATAGATTATGAATGGTGTGAAGATTTATGTTTTCTATAGATATAAAGTTTCATATTTAAAGTTTTTGCAAATATCTAGCTTACCCTTTTATCTTGTATCGTGGTTGTTTTTCTTAAACCTGTGATGATCGTGTATATTTGCACGGGAGCAGATGAGGCTGCAGGTAGTAGAGCTCCTCTGTGAGTGGTCGCCGGGAGGAGATCGCCTGTTTCTGTTTCTGTTAGGAGATCGTCGTTTTCTGTTTTCTATCAGGAGATCGCCTGTTTCTGTTTCTGTTAGGAGATCGCCGTTTTCTGTTTTCTATCAGGAGATCGCCTGTTTTTCTATTTTGCTGTATTTTGTTTAAGTTTTGGAAATTGACCGATTATGTATTAAACTCCCGGTGAGGAGAAACTTCATTACATATATATAATTATGTTCACTTCAATATATTTGTTTACCTTTATTTTCATTATATAAATATGAAAAGAATTTGGCGGGATGTTACAATGCCCGCGTGTCTCTCGCCCTGGCGATGCCCGCATGTCTCTCGCTCTGGCGATGCCCGCATGTCTCTCGCCCTGGCGATGCCCGCATGTCTCTCGCCCTGGCGATGTCCGCGTGTCTCTCATCCCGGCGATGACTGATGACACATCGCCACGCCTTGCTGAAGGTTCTTCATCCCACTATGTTACGTCCAAGGTATCACCTCCACATGACTTGGTGACGTCAGTAGCTTCACATTTCCAAGAATAGATCAGCACTACTCCTCGTGCGCCCATGCATGCAACACTAAGGACGATTTCTTATGCTCAAGCATAGAGCTTCGCATGTACAGCGTATCTAAGGCTTAACCCACACCTTGATACGCGTGGTTTTTGGAACCCACTATGGTTGATCCAGCATCTTGACC
The DNA here is from genome assembly GCA_037954025.1 of Phaseolus coccineus. Lineage (NCBI taxonomy): Eukaryota > Viridiplantae > Streptophyta > Magnoliopsida > Fabales > Fabaceae > Phaseolus > Phaseolus coccineus. Next base: position 31,986,445 of record CM075680.1, on the reverse strand, counting down.
ACATACTAAGTGCACTTTCGGCGATCATGTACACCATAGGCGATTGGCGATCATGTGTACTCCATAGGCGATTGGCGATCATGTGTACTCTAGGTGACAGGCGATTATGTACCAGAGAAGTCGGAGGTCGCCTCCGTCTTCAACAACGGCGATCTCGAAGACTTCTAAGCTACACTTTCCTTCCTTTATATTTTAAATAAAAACATACTTAGAATTCACTTAAAATATATCACTTTCATTCCAATAAAATTTTCTAGGTCCTTACACCAACAAGTAGAAGAGCAACAAAAGGGGTGCAACTAGAAGAACAACAAAAGGGGTGCAAATAGTAAAAGCAACGAAGGGAGTGTCATTTAATTTCTTTGCAATCTTGCTTGTGTTAATTACTTGTTAATCACACAATTAGTCGATGAGTGTGTCTTCAAGGGCTCCAAGTGTCCAAGAAGCCTCACCTAGGGCTGTCTAGCTTAATTTGTTTTTGTTAATTGCTTTAATTGAACCAACTTGCTTTAATCACTTTGTTAATTTCTTGTTTAATCTTGTTTAAGGCTTTGATAATTTGCTTCATTTGCTAGATAGCTTGCATTGTTTTCTTGCATTAAAAATTTGATTTCTTCATCCTCATTGTGTTCTAAGTGTTTTACCTAAAGAAGGACTTGTGTAAAGGTTTTGGAGGGATAGTTTTTGGCTAAGTCAAGACTTGGTATTTAAGTAGTCCATTGTGACTCACCTCTCTTACCTGGAAAGCTACCTTCATTAACTTTCCTCTTCTTTCTTAAAAGTAAAACATTTCTATACACAAAGTTCTAGTCATGTCTACTCACTCTTCCAAGTCCATTGAAAGTGATGTAAGGTCCATAAAATCTCTTTTGAAACAACTTGCCAAGGATGTACAAAATCTTTCATATAGACAATTGGAAAATGAATCTAAAATCAATGAATTGGCTAGAGCAAGAAAAGAGAAATCACAAAATTCAAAAAAAATCTCATTCACATGCATCTCATTCTCAACTCCAAGAGTCTCTAGGAGAGGTAAGCATTAGAAACCATGAGTATTACCAACCACCACCTAGAAGACTTAGGCAAAGAGAGGAAGAAGCCTTAAGGGAAGTAAGGGTAGACCTACCACATTTCTATGGTAAGGACAATGTAGAAGTTTACCTAGATTGGGAAATGAAAGTGGAACAACTCTTTTCTTGTCATAGGGTGAGTGAAGAGAGAAAGGTACCCTTAGCCACCCTTAGTTTTCAAGGAAATGCCATGTATTGGTGGACCTCTCTAGAGAGAGATAGACGTCTTCATAGGGACCCTCCCATAGAGTATTGGAATGACCTTAGGGGAGCCCTAAGACGTCGCCACATACCTTCCTACTACCATAGGGAGCTAATGGACAAGCTCCAAAGGCTCCAACAAAAGAACATGAGTGTGGAAGAGTATAGGCAAAAAATGGAGCTATACATGATGAGAGCCTCTATTAGAGAGGAAGAGGTCACCATCATATCTCGGTTTTTAAGTGGACTCAACCTTGAGATAAGAGATAAAGTAGAGCTTCTTCCCTACCAAGACTTGAATGATTTGGTTCAACTTTGCATGAAAGTTGAACAACAAAATTTGCGCAAAACTTCAAGTCAAAGGGTGGGAATCTACTCTAACTCTTATCCCAAGAGAGAGTATAGAAGAGAAAGGGAGGATAGTTTTTCAAAGGATAAATCCAAAGAAACTCCCAAGAGTGTAGGAAAAGATGTGTCTACCTCACAACCCCGCAGTAGAGACACCCAGTGCTTCAAGTGTCTTGGTAGAGGCCATATAGCATCCCAGTGCCCAAATAGGAGAACCATGATCTTAAGAGGGAGGGATGAGTATAGCAGCCAAGATGAAGAGTCTAGTGGGGAAGAGGAGAAGGAAAGTAGTAAGGGGGCATATCCTTGTGAGGGAGAATTAATGATGATCAGAAGAACCCTCAACAATCAACCTAGTGTGAACCATGAAACACAGAGAGAGAACATCTTTCATACAAGATGTAAAGTTTCAAAAAACATTTGTTCTCTCATTGTGGATAGTGGCTCTTGCTGCAATTGTTGTACCACTAGGATGGTTGAAAAGCTTAATCTACAATTAATACCTCATCCAAAACCTTACAAACTTCAGTGGATAAATGAAGATGGGAAATTAACTGTAGATAAGCGAGTAAAAATCAGTCTTTCTGTGGGGAACTATAAAGATGAGATTTTATGTGATGTAGTACCCATGGAAGCCTGCCACATCTTATTGGGAAGACCATGGCAATTTGACAAGAAAAATGGTCTTACCAATGAGATAACTTTTACCCATAGGGAGAAAAAGTTTGTACTCTATCCTTTAACACCTTCACAAGTGGTAAAGGACCAAGTACAAATGAAAATAAAAAGAGAAAATGAGAAAAAGAAAAAATAATTAAAGGAAAATCCTTTGTTTGGAGTTGAACCAGGCATTGACTTAAATTCTTCTTCCACAGAAAACCCTTGTGAGAATATGCTTGAAGATAAATCTGTGTCTGGAGCTAAACCAGATATAGACCTTTCCTCCACAGAAAAGCCAAGTGAGGGCTTGTTTGAAAAAGAAGAAGAGGAATCTAGAAAGAATGAAGAGTATCTTACAACACCTCCTACAAGCATAGTGGGAAAAGAATCCTTAAAGGGGGATTGCAATAATTTTAACTCTCCTTTTCCTTTGATTCATGATGCTTACTCTTATTTTCAAAAATCACAAAAACAACACTTTGTGATGTTGTTGCTTATCTTGGGCAATGAACAACACAAAGGAAGCAAAAATATTTTTGTAAAGGGCCCTATTTCTTTCCAACAAAACTTTTATAAAAATAGCAAAGGGGCTTATTTCCTTACTATTTTATTTGAATACACTAGTCTTAATTTTCTTATCTCACTTTTCTTTGATGTTTATTGTAGGTTAATATTTGATCCTGGAGGACAAGCATAGTTTTCAAAGCAAGAATAAGGCTGTTGTTTGAGATCAACCCTGTAGATCTGAGGACAGATCCTCTCAAGAAGGAGGGGATGATGGAAGAGGCCCAAGCTCCAACCCAAGTTCAGGCCTAACACAAGATCCATGGCCAAGCACATTCACGCCCAAATGAGTCAAGCCACGGATGGGAGGGAGAAGACCTTGTACATGCTACTTGGAGGCCCATTAGGGGTAGCTTAGTAGATTAGTGTAGTGTAGAAAGCAAAACTTGCTCACTTAGGGGTGTGCTATCAAAAAGGTGCCCTTAGCAATAGAAGGAGGGGTGTGCTAGCAAATAGGTGCCTTTAGCAAAAGAAGGAGGGGTGTACTATCAAATGTTGCATTTTTGACCTATCTTCTAGAATATTAGGATGATGGTGTGGTTTGACTAAAGTCAATACCCTAGGCAGCCCCCACTTTTTGTATTTCCATCCCTACCCTTTAAGCTTGCTCACCAAGGCTCCTAAATCTATAAATAAGGAGGCCTACCTCATGTATTTTCAAGATTAAATAGAGTATTGTTATGCTGCCCAAATTGTGCCATACACTACTCCTTGCCTAACACTTAGGTTTTAGTCTTCAATTCATCACTACCAAAGGGGCTGGCCAAACCTCCCCATTTCCTCACTCTTCATGCACCTTCAAGGCACCCATGCTTCCTAGGAAGGCCTTGCTCACCTCCTCCATAAGCTTCCGCATCCATCATCACCAAGGAACTCCAAAATCCAAAGAAGAGCTCATAGGAATGCCATCAAGCACAATGTCCAAACTAAAGGACCTTGTTTTTAAGAGGTAAGGATGAGTACACTAGTGGTGAGGATGAGCCTAGTGTAGAAGGAGAGGAAGGGGGAGAGGATGAGAGGGTAAGCCCATTAGAGGGAGAATTGCTAATGATTAGGAGAACCCTCAACAATCATCCTAGTGCATCCATGGAAACACAAAGAGAGAACATCTTTCATACAAGATGTAATGTTTTAGAAAATATATGCTCTCTCATTGTGGATAATGGATCAAGCTGCAATTGTTCTAGCTCTAGGATGGTCGAAAAGCTCAATCTACAAGTAGTTCCTCATCCTAAACCCTACAAGTTGCAATGGTTCAATGAGAATGGGGAACTAAGTGTAGATAAGCAAGTGGAAATCAAGTTCTCCATAGGTGTTGATGTGTCCACGTGTCATGCGATTAAAAGGGGTTGGTGAAATGTCAGATCAACAAACAGTGTTAGTGTAAGAGTGTGCGCTCCTGTAGACCGCCAGAAGACGACTTCTTAGTCTTTTCGCTGGACCAGTCACAGCTTAAGACTGGGGGGCTTGTGTACTGACCAAGTAGTCAGGTATGATGACGTAATTGTGAGGTAATCCTGTGGGCATGCTTGAGGAGGACACGTGGATCAAGAAGAGTAAGAGAAAGGAAAGTGTAGCTTAGAAGTTGATGAGATTGTCGTTTGTTGAAGAAGGCGGCGGTCTCCGATTTCTCTTGCAGGTAATCAGTAATCGCCTAGATTGCACATGATCGCCGTATGTGAAGATTAGGAGATCAGGTGGTCAACAAGTCGCCGAAAGGAGCACATCGCCGAGTATAAGAGAAGACTTGGTAAGCACTTATTATATGGTCTAAATACAGAAGATAAGTGGCATGTCTGCCGCCAAAGTAGAGAAGATAAGTGGCATATCTGTCATCATGTGTAGTGTGAGCCGTGATACCCAGTGTTAACCAACTCACCATGTTAAGGTTGTGCCCAGAGTAGCCTGTGCACTAAGCTACTCCCTGTGTGGATAACTTAGTCGCAGGAGCAAAGTGAAAGTAATGTTTCAGCTGCAGGTACTCCAGATGGTGACACGTGTACGACCAGATATCATCCACGTGTCAAGAGGAATAACCGTCAAGAGAGAGAAAGATTCAGGTATATATAGGATTCTTAACGGAATTCAGAGGGGAGTTTTTTCATTTTTTGGGAATTCACTTGCACACGGTCCTGAGTTTTCTCCGTAATTCTTTGTTGATTCGATCACTGACTTGAGCGTCGGAGCGCAACCGGCCGCAGAGGCGCCATACTGTTCTTTCAAGTTTCTTTGAGGATTACCAGGTGAAGGTCATCGGTGTACTTGGCGTGAAGCTGGAGAGGACGAGGTTCAAAAAGGAGAAGTTCTAACGCTTTGGTCAAGAGGCATGATCATCAGGCGCCCACCGTGGGGCCGTGTAAACTGTGATTCCCATCCACAGTTGAGTTTGTGAGGTTTTCAGTAGTTTCTCTTCGATTGCTTGCTGCCGCAATCGTTTTTCGGAGGTTTTGACCGTTTGAATTGAAGTTCAATCGGTGAAGAGTGGATTCCTGGAAGTTTCAACCGTTTGAATCGGAGTTCAATCAGTGAAGAGTGGTTTTCTAGAGGTTTCTACCGATTGATTCCTGGATCAATCGTTGTGCGAAGGAAGTTGAAACGTTTCTTGAGCATTGTTGCGAGATAACTTTTGCATGTTGAAAGGTAACTGTGTGAAATTAGTAGAAGTTTCATGAGGAAAATGAGGACAACCAGATCTAGTTCAGTTGCACCACAATCCGAAGAGAATAACGTGACGATGTCGCAAATGCTGGAGATGATGCGTGCTTTGCAAGAAAATGTGGCAGCGTCGCGTGTCGAGCAGATAAAGATGCACGACGACCTAGTCGCTTCTCAGGCCAGGAACGAAGAGCTAAGTAAGGTTAATGAAGAGTTACGTCAGGCTCTTCGCGAGCAGAGGGAGAGTGCTGCGACCAGTGGAGGTGCGCCACTGTCTCCGCCACGAGTTTTTCCAATGCCATTTTCGCAAGCAATCATGGACGCTGCGATTCCTACAAACATCACGGCGGTGAAGGCCTCCTTCACTGGAGTGGAAGATCCAGAGGCTCACCTTACTGCATTCCATATGCAGATGATGCTGTCGGGAGGATCGGATGCGGTCTATTGCAAGATGTTCATGAGCACTCTCCACAGCACAGCGTTGGATTGGTTTGTAAGCCTAGCTACTGGACACATTTCTAGTTTCCAGTAATTCTCCAAGCTTTTCGTCGATTAGTACATTGTGAATAAGGCGCCGCCTATGGTGTTGTACGACCTGTTCGACGTAAGGCAATTCCAGGGGGAATCTTTGAAGGACTATCTGAATAGGTTTGGAGCTCAGATAGTCCGATTACCAGGTAAAGATGAGAAGATGTTCGTGCACGCCTTTAAGAAGGGCGTACTACCTGGACCCTTCAGCGAATCGTTAATCAGGAGCCACCCTGCAACGTTTGCAGAGATTCGGCGACGTGTTGTGGCTCACATCGCCGCTGAGAATGAAGTGATAGAGAAGAGAGGGAATATGGCTCCTGCGAAACCATGCACCCAAGGCAAGACTCAGCCTCAGAGGGTGTTGGAGACGGCGGCGATGAAGAAGGATCAAAGGACATACCGTCCTTATGATCCGAAGAAAAATAAAGGTGATGGCAGTAGTAGAGGAAGAGGGCCGGGTCGCCCGAGGAAATTCAAGCGCCCTTCGAGGCATGAGTTCGTGATGTGATTGGTTGACCTGATCGCCATTCCCAATATAGCTGCCAAGCTGAAGGTGCCTGAAAAGGTGTCCGATAAGGTATTGGGGCCAAAGCCAGACGTGTGGTGTGAATTCCACAAAAGTTTTGGCCACACCCTTGACTCCTGCCTGTCGCTGGGATACCAACTCGACGAGTTGGTTAGAAGTGGATTTCTGAAGGACTATTTGCTGGAGAAGAAGGCAGCAAATGCGTCGAGCTCCCAGCCGGCGAGCAGCGAGGCCCAACAACATGAAGTGCCCATCCACGGGGAAATCCATACTATAGCTGGGGGTTTCTCAGGAGGTGGGTGCACCGCGTCACAGCGCAAGAAATACGCTCGATCTGTGATGGCAGTGGAAGTATTCGAGGACCACTCGCCCGATGTGGACATCACGTTTACCAAAGAAGACCTTAAGGATGTTATACCACATGACAACGATCCTATAGTGATCTCGCTTGTCACGGCAGGAAGGAAGATCCACCGGGTGCTGGTCGACCAAGGAAGTTCGGCCGATGTTATGTTCTGGCCAACTTTCAACAAATTGCAGCTACCCCTTGACCAGCTGAGACCTTATGGAGGATGTTTGTATGGTTTCGCTGGCGACCAGGTGGAGGTCAGGGGGTACATCAAGTTGAGAACCACATTCACGGATGAGGCGGCTTCAAGAACGGAGAAAATCAAGTACCTTGTTATGAATGCCCCCTCGGCATACAACATCCTGTTAGGGAGGCCAACTCTCAACCAGATAGGGGCGGTGCCTTCAACAAGGCACATGAAGGTTAAGCTCCCTTCAATGGAAGGTGTGGTAATAACCCTGCGATCTGATCAAAAGGAGGCAAAGAAGTGTTACGAAAACAGCCTCAAGAACAAGCGATCAGTAAGCTACATCACAACCACACCGCCTCCTGGCGTGAAATCTAGGCGAGAAGGGGGGCAAGCCGTGGATGTTATGATGGAGGTGATCACCGAGGGGGATGCACATATGGTAGATGTTGAGGAAGGAGTTGGAAATGCCGATCGAGCAGGAGAGTTGAGAAATCGCCCAGAAGAGGCTAGGGAGACAAGGATCGCCAGAGCGGTGATCGCCAGTGAAAGGAGACCTCAGCCAGTGGAAGAGTGGATTGAAAGGAAGATAAAAGGCAAGGTCTTCAAGCTGGGGAAATCTCTGGATCGTGAAGCACAAGACCAGATCGCCTGGGTAATAGAGAGGCATCTGGACGCGTTTGCGTGGTCTGCTTCGGATATGCCTGGTATCGACCCTGACTTCTTGTGTCATCACCTGGCGATGGACCCCCAGGTTAGACCGGTGCGACAAAGAAGGCGAAAGTTCAACGAGGAGAAGAGGCAGGCGATCAGAGATGAAACGCAGAAGCTCCTCGCAGCAGGTCACATTCGGGAGATCCAATACCCCGAGTGGCTCGCTAATGTCGTACTGGTTAAGAAGAGCAACGGGAAATGGCGCATGTGCGTTGATTTCACAGATTTGAACAAGGGTTGTCCAAAGGACTCATATCCTTTGCCAAGTATAGACGCCCTGGTTGACAGCGCAGCAGGGTGCAAATTGTTGAGCTTTCTGGATGCCTTCTTAGGGTATAATCAGATCAAGATGCATCCTATGGATGAAGAGAAGACTACCTTCATGACGGAGAGATCGTGCTACTGCTACAAAGTAATGCCATTCGGGCTGAAGAACGCTGGGGCCACGTACCAGAGGTTAATGGATAAGGTACTTGCACCAATGCTGGGGAGAAATGTGCAGGCCTATGTTGATGATATGGTGGTGACTTCCCTGGAGAGGAGCAGGCACATCTCGGACTTGGAAGAGTTGTTTGTCACGATAGCCAAATATAAGCTGAAACTGAATCCAGAGAAGTGCATTTTTGGGGTGGAGGCGGGAAAATTTTTAGGTTTTCTTTTGACTGAAAGAGGAATAGAGGCAAACCATGATAAGTGTGCTGCTATTATGGCGATGAGAAGCCCAGCTACGGTGAAGGAGGTGCAGCAGCTGACAGGTCGGATGGCTGCTCTCTCGCGCTTTGTGTCAGCTAGCGGCGAGAAGGGCCACCCGTATTTTCAATGCTTAAAGAGAAACAACAGGTTTGTCTGGACCAAGGAGTGTGAAGAAGCTTTCGTGAAGCTTAAAGTATATTTAGCTAGCCCGTCGGTGTTGTGCAAACCGTCAGTAGGAGTGCCTCTCAGGTTGTATTTTGCTGTGACTGAGAGAGCGGTGAGTGCGGTGCTTGTCCAAGACCAAAATCAGGTCCAGAAGCCCATTTATTTTGTGAGTAAGGTGCTACAAGGTCCTGAAGTGAGGTATCAGGCCTTGGAGAAAGCTGCTTTAGCGGTTGTGTTTTCGGCGAGGAGGTTGCGTCATTACTTTCAGAGCTTCACCGTCCTAATAATGACAGATTTGCCCATTCAGAAGGTTCTAAAGAAACCTGACGTAGCTGGAAGAATGGTGAAGTGGGCGGTAGAACTGTTAGAGTTCGACATTAAATATGAATCCCGAGGACCAATCAAGGGGCAGATTTTCGCTAATTTCGTCGTCGAGCTCTCGTCAGAGGCAATTCATGTCGAAGGAGATGGCTTTCGTTGGGTCCTTTCGGTAGATGGATCGTCGAACCAGCAGGGTAGCGGTGCTGGAGTCATTCTGGAGGGGCCCAACAGTGTGCTGATAGAACAGTCCCTAAGGTTCGCTTTTAAAGCCAGCAACAATAAAGCAGAATATGAGGCATTGATTGCAGGTATCTTGCTGGCAAAGGAGATGGGGGCTAAAGTGTTGGTGGCCAAAAGTGACTCGTTGCTGGTCACAGGGCAAGTAGTGGGTGAGTTCCAAGCCAAGGACCCACAAATGGCGGCTTACTTGGCATATGTGCAGGAGTTAAAGAGTTCTTTTACCTCATTTGAGGTAGTGCATGTACTAAGGGAGCAAAATGCCCGAGCTGACTTCCTGGCTGTAGTGGCCAGACCTCGGTCGTCGAGAACAGATAGCAAAGGGTGATCCATGTCAGCTGGGTCCCGCAGCATGGACCAAAGCCACGTGGAGTGGACCTAGCAGGCAGCTTGGATTAGCGGGTGATCAGTCGTCAGTAGAAGAGATAAGAGGTTACCTTTGGGTGATCAGAAAGACGTCGGACGAAGGTTGGAGGTCGAAGAAGTCGAAAGGTGTCACAGAGAGATGCTTTGAATGTCTGAAGGCGAAGAAGAAGAAATGAAACAGTGTTATTGCCAGAGTGTGCAATCCTGTAGACCGCCAGAAGACGACTTCTTAGTCTCTTTGCTGTGAACAGGTTCACAGCTCGAGACTGGGGGGCTTATGTTCCGGTCGGTCATCAGTAGTTGATGACGTCAGCAGCAGGTGACCACGTGGACCATACACAGAGTGGCACGTGGTAGAAAGAGCAAGTGAATCAGGGAGGATATTGCTTACAACGGTGATCGGTAGTCAGATACCTAGTGGCCGCCACCCCCAGAGCAGTGCCTAGATAAGCGCCTGGAAGCACCGCATGGGCGTCGGTGGATAGTCATGAGCCACCGCACGGACGTCGGTGGATAGGCACGAGGCACCGCCCGGTCATCGGGGGAAGTTAGGAGGCACCGCACGGACGTCGGTGGATGGTCATGAGGCACCGCACGGACATCGGTGGATAGTCAGGAGGCACCGCACAGACGTCGGTGGATGGTCATCAGGCACCACACGGACGTCGGTGGATAGTTACGAGGCACTGGTCGGTCGTAAGCGCATGCAGAGGGCGATCGGTCATCAGGGTTCTTGTCAACACGTGTTAAGTTGAGACCAAGGTTCCCAGCGAGAACTAATCTGGTCGGTCATCGGTAGTTGATGACTTCGGCAGTAGATTGCCACGTGGACCAATCACAGGGTGCCACGTGGAACGACATGGCGGGACAATCCATGGATCAAGAAGGGCAAGAGAAAAGAGAATGTAGCTTGGAAGTTGAGGGAATCGCCGTTTGTTGAAGAAGGCGGCGGTCTCCTACTTCTCTCCTATGAGATCAGTAAACGCCTGGATTGCACGTGATCGCAACATCGCCGAGAGAGGACATCGCCGAGAGAGGACATCGCCGAAAGATGACATCGCCGGGTATTGGAGAAGACTTGGTGAACGTTTATTACATGGTCTAAATACAGGAGATAAGTGGTATATTGGCCCGTGTGCTCTGAGAACCGTAATAACCAGTGTTAGCCAGCTTTAAGGCTGTGACTAGACTAGCCTGCATGCTAAGTTACTCCCTGTGTGGATAACTTAGTCGCAGGAGTAAAGGGAAAGTAATGTTTCAGTTGCAGGTACTCCAGATGGTGACACGTGTACGACCAGATGCGGTCCACGTGTCGAGAGGAATAACCGTCAGGAGAGAGAAAAACACAGGTATATATACAGAATTCCTAACGGTATTGGGGAGAGGATTCATTTTAGTAACAACTCACTTGCACGGTTCCTAGTTTTCTTTGAGAGAATTTGTTGATTTGTCCACTGACTTGAGCGTCGGAGTTACCCCGGCCGCAGAGGCGCCTTTCTGTTCTTTCAGGTTTCTTGGAGGGTTTGGAGCTGAGGAGGAGGAGTGTTGACGTTCGAGTCAAGCGGCTAGATCACTGGCCAAGCTCGCCAGTTCGGGCAAGGGGGGTAGACAGAGGACTGTTATTCAAGAAACATTGAAGACACCTAGGGCGTTTGTGGCAGATCACCAAGTGCTTCAAGTGAGCAAGTCGACAGAGGGAACGGCGAGGAGTCACAGGTCTTTGACTCAGGAGACCTTGAGAATGCCAAGGATAAGGGCACTCCCTGTGGATGAAGTGAACGTCACGGAGGTCTGTGCCACACATAAGCCAGATACGTGGATTACACAGTACCAGCGTTACTTAGCCGATGGCATGCTCCCAATAGATCCGGCAGAGTCCAGGAAGATCAAGAAGAACTCTACCAGGTTTACCATGAGAGATGGCGAATTGTACAGGTTTTGGGTTCACACACCCACTCCTGGTGTGTATACACAGGGAGAAATGCACGAGGATTATGGCTGAGCTCCATGAAGGCATATGCGGAAGTCACATCGGGGGTCGAGCTCTAGCCGCTAGAACTCTTCGTGCAGGATATTACTGGCCGACAATGAGAGAGGATTGCAAGAGGTACGCCCAGTGCTGCAAGCAGTGCCAGCAGCACGCCGACTGGCACAAGGCGCCCCCAGAAGAGCTTAAGTCGATTTATAGCCCTTGGCCATTTCATACATGGGGAATCGATATTCTGGGGCCCTTTCCGATGGCGATCAGGCAGAGGAAATACTTGGTGGTGGCGATCGAGTACTTCACTAAGTGGATTGAAGCAGAGCCAGTTGCCCAAATCACGACACCCAAGATTGAAAACTTTGTATGGAAGAACATTGTGTGCCGATTTGGGGTGCCTAAGCGTCTAGTATCGGATAATGGGACTCAGTTTACAAGCCACCTGTTGAAGAAGCTGTGTGAGGATGTAGGAATTCAACAAGTGTTTGCATCCATTGAGCACCCACAGACGAATGGCCAGGTAGAACACGCTAATCGGGTTCTGTTGAGAGGTTTGAAGAGGAGATTAGAGAAAGCTAAAGGATCGTGGGCTGATGAGGTACCTCGCATAATTTGGGCGTACCACACAACTGAGCAGTCAGGCACCCACGAAACCCCTTTTAGTTTAGTGTATGGCTGTGACGCGATGATTCCAGTTGAAATCCAGGAGAGCTCACCAATATTTTAACACTTTGTAGCAGAAGAATCAAATGAAGAGAGAAGAATGAACCTGGATTTACTGGATGAGGTCAGAGAGGAAGCAAGAGTGAAAGCTGAAGCGGTGAAAAGAAGAATATAGCGAAGATACAATTCTAGAGTAATACCGAGGCAGTTCAGGAGCGGCGATCTGGTGATGAGGAAGGCCCACTTGTACGAGATGGAGAATAAGTTGTCACCCAAGTGGACAGGACCGTTTAGAATAACCGAAGCACTCGGGAACGGCGCCTACCGCTTGGAGACACTAGAAGGAGGGGCGATTCCTCGTACTTGGAACGCCACACATCTCAAATTTTATTTCAGTTAAAGCTTTGTAAGTAGTACAAACTCAGGGGAGTCATAAACAGTTTTGTAAAAACAGTTACAAAGGGGCACTCTTTTTTCCCTAAGGAGGGTTTTTAACGAGGCCACCCAAGAAATAAGATATTCAAAATTGAAATTTTGAAGTATACTAAAGTTTGTGTGCATATCGTTTTAAAGAAGTTTTTTGAAAAACCTTATCACCTAAAGTGATTCGAGGTAGAAGTAAAATGATTGCGCACGTTTTAAGTGAAAGTTTTTAAGACCTCATCACCCTTAGGCGATTAGAGGCACAAGTGAAAAGTTTTTAAAGTCCTCATCGTCCTTAGGCGATCGGAGGCATCCAACGAAGTTCAAAGTCCTCGATGTTCTCGCGCATCTTGAGACAACAGAGGAAGACCTCCTTGCCTTTGAGCAAGTGTAGGCAACAGAGGAAGTCCTCCTTGCCTTTGAGCAAGTGTAGGCAACAGAGGAAGTCCTCCTTGCCTTTGAGCAAGTGCAGGTAAGAAAGAAGAAGTCCTCCTTGCCTTTGAGCAAGTGTAGGAAACAGAAGAAGTCCTCCTTGCCTTTGAGCAAGTGTAGGTGACAGAGGAAGTCCTCCTTGCCTTCGAGCAGGTGCTGGCAAGAAGAGTTCATATAAAGGAACGACAGGTGAAAAAGCGAATAGAAGGTTGCGAAAGGTGAACCCACAAAGGATGCTTTATTTGGATAAAGAAGGCAACATCGCCCAAAATTAATTCGGCGAGTACCAGATTAGAAGAATTTCTGGTGATGATGCAGAACACTTGGCAGGTCAGGTAAGTTGTATTTTTTAATACCAGATAAGGTTAAAGCTTGTTGCCTAGTGTGAAGTTGGTTTGTGTGTTGAGGTTTTTCACCTTAAGTTCACAAGTTCTATTGGATGTCATCGCCCAGAATTAATATCTGAACAAATTGATAATTTTAAATTAGTAGTTTGTTTAGTTTCAAGCAGGGTATGAAAGGTCAAAGTTTCAGTTACTTTGAGTTACATTCAGTTAAGTGTGTTTCACCTGTTACATTAGTTAAACGCACAAAGGAACAAATATGAGGCCGAAGACAAGGTAATAAAGGTGAACGTTGAAATTGATAAAGAGGTTCAAATTACAGTTATGCAAATTAAAAGATAGATATGGGCGTGGAGACAAGGCGGTAAAGGTTCCTTGTTGCATATAGAGATCATGGAGAGGTCCAGCTCGGGGTATTGGCACGCCATTTGCTCCAAAGCTGCATCGAACCCTGAGTTGAGGATTTGTGCAGAACTCTGGTCAAGCTCGTCGATCTGTTGGGTCAGCTCCTTTCTCTCCTTGAGAGCTTGAGCGAGATCGTCGGCGATTTTCTATTGATCCTCCTGAGTATGGGCAAGCTCTGCCTTAAGTCTTTGAGCTTCTTCTTAGGCCTTGTCCAACACAGCGGTTATTCTTTTGTTTTCCTCCTGAGCTTTGCCAAGTTCTGAGGTCATCCTGTTATTTTCTTCATGAGCCTTGGCAAGCTCGGCGAGGGCCTCATCCCTATTGCTCTCGACCGCCCCAAAGAGGATTTCTCGTTCAGCTGACCTCTTCTCCAGCTTTTCTACCCTCGTGGGATCCTCCTTCTGTTTAGCCTGCAGGTCCGCCACTTGGGCCCGCATGGGAGCGAGTTTGCTCTCAAGTTCGATGTTTTCAATAGTTTTGGCTTGGAGTCTTTGGCAAAAGTCAGCTGTCTCATGGCAAGCTACTCGAATTTCAGCATTCAAGGCGTCTTCCAGTCTTGTGTTCACGAGTTCTCGCACCATCATATCACAAGAAAGCCTGTTTGCTTCAACTTTCAAGGAGTGATGTTCCTCCTGTAGGCAAAGATTTTCTCTTTGGAGCTTGTGGATGAACTCTTGCATGCCTTCGAAGATCAAACTGGCTTGCCCTTCTATTAGCTTGCCCACTTGTGAGGATAAAGACCCCAACGACTCGGTGAGGAAACTGGGAATGGGCAAGACAGGAGTTAGGCCTTTTGGAAGCACCTGAGGCTGACTCTCACCACCACCCTCTGTTGCTTGGATGGCGAGGGGGGCTTCTAGGGGTGGCGGTGAGGCAGATTTTCCAGCGGCAGGAAGGGGAGTGGCCTCAGTATCCTCAATCTCAATCAGGATGGGCCTAGCAGTAGAGGCCTAAGATTGAGCCCCCTCCCCGGCAGAATGGAAAGGAGTGGAAGCACTTGGGGGGTGTTCTGCAAAGTTGGGACTGCCACCTTCAGTTGAAGGTGGTGCGGCGGCTAGTGGAGGAGCTTGGACTATTTCTGAGGGAGCGGGAAGGGCTGGTTGTAAGGACCTGTAAAATTAAATTTGGAATAAAAGGAATATATTTTAAATGAATTCTAAGTATGTTTTTATTTAAAATAAAAAGGAAGGAAAGTGTAGCTTAGAAGAGTATGAGATCGCCTGTCGCCTAGACTACCCATGCGGACATCGCCGGGGCGCGAGGTATGCGGGCATCGCTAGGGCGTGAGAGACATCGGTCGTCTCCCAGAGAGATACATCGGTCGTCTCCCAGAGAGAGAGATCGGTCGTCTTTCCGGATGAGTCATCGGTGAAAGGTTATCGCGCGATGTCGTGTTTCACACAGATAAAGTGGGACCCAGACTCCCAGCATGAAACGTCCTGCAGGCGTGCCACGTAGACAAAAAGGGTGGTTCAGAATAGTGACATCAGAAAGTTGGCATGCGCAAGAGACACTCGCGGTCGTACTGTTCAGGGAAGTGGTTGGCATGCGCAAGAAGACAAAAAGGGTGGTTCAGAATAGTGACATCAGAAAGTTGGCATGCGCAAGAGACACCGTGGTCGTACTGTTCAGGGAAACGTACACTCTGGCTTTCCTGCAAAGTGGGTGGTGGCAGCAGCATGTGTGGACAAGTTAGTGGAGATTCAAAAATCCACTTCGGGGAGGCAAAGAACGTTGCTGTGGTTCAAGAGTGACAGAGTGAGTCTACCTTCATCCTTCTCTTCTCTCTCCTTCACTCTGCGATTCAGGCCTTATCACGTCCCTGCTTGGCTATGGACGACTACCATAGAGCACCTGGGAGGTTCTCTGCAAGTCCTCCAAACCAGACGCTAAAACAGAGTTAAGGCATCCTTGAAGCTCGTTGGGTTGGAGCTCTTAGTGAAGTTTACGCAACTCCAGGTAAGGGAAGCTAGTTTTGTTTTTCAATAAAAGCCGTAGGCTAGCTGTTTCTGAAGTGGGGGCGACGTGGTCGCCGGTTTCATATTTTGTTTTCCTGATACTCTGTTCTATGTGTTTGGGCGACGTGGTCGCCGGTTTTAAACTCAATTTCACGATGCTCTGTTTTATGTGTGGGGGCGACGTGATCGCCGGTTTTAAACCCCTTTTTCATGATGCTCTGTTTTCATGAGCTTGGGCGACGTGATCGCGGGTTTTAAATACAGATTTCGAACTCCCCTGTTTTAGTGTCGTTGAGACTGTTTGAGATTTAAATGTGGAATGCATGTGATATTCGAAAATCTGAACCTTTGAAATGATTGTTGCTGTGATTTGAATCATTCATTTGAGTGGTATGACGTGTTGAATGTTGTGAATGTGGGATCAAGGCATAGTATTTTCAGGAAAGAAAATACCGTGTAAGATCGTGTGTAATGTGTATTGACTAGGGGCTTGTCTAGAAGGAGATATCCTGACTCTGCTGATATAATGGAATCACGTAGATGAAGTTATTCAGTTGTGGGGAGTCGAAGGAGGTTCATATGTATGGGTGAGTCTTGTGAAAAAGGACGAGCTCGGCCTGTTATATGAATCAACCCTGTCATACCGGGAGAGTGTTGATATTGAGACTATGTATGCGCATGGCTGTGTGGATTTCACAGCGACCCTGTGTGGATTTCACAGTGGTGTGGTATGACAGGTGCAGATCTCTGAGCCTGAGTCAACGCACGAGTCTTCCGGAAGTAGTGTCAAGTGTCTATGTGTGATGAGTCAGTGGAAGTCTGACGTGAGAAATGTGAAATATTGAGAATTTGTTGATAGACACTTGATGGTTGTGTGATACGAATGAGAAAGTGATGGACTCTTGTGAATGTTTAAAAAGGGCTGATCTACGTTGGTTGTCCAGTTTATAATTTAAAGTTTTAAAAATATCTAGCTTACCCTTTGTATTGTTCTGTGGCTGTTTTCTCTTAAAACTGTGATGATCGTGTATTTTACACGGGAGCAGATGATCTTCCAGGGAGTAGAGCTCCTCAGTGAGTGGTCGCCGGAAGGAGATCGCCTTTTTCTGTCTCCATGTGGTGATCGCCTGTTTTCTATTTTGATAGCAGATCGGCTGTTTTGGGTCTTCTGATAGGAGATCGCCGGTTTATGTAGGGAGACCGCTGGTTTCATTTTATTTGGCTGTATTTTGTTTAAGTTTTGGAAAATTGACCGGTTATCTATTAAACTCCCTGTGAGGAGAAACTTCATTACATATATATAATTATGTTCACTTCAATATTATTGTTTTACCTTTATTTCTTTTTTTTTTATTTATTCCAAAGTATTTGGCGGGATGTTACATTAATGGTATCAGAGCAGTTCGTCCTTAGGATGACCTGAGGGCTGTGGATCCATTGTGTTTCTTCTGCTCATAAAATCTATTTGAGTTTTCAAATAACAACTATAGTGAAAGGTTTTCAAACGTTCTTGTATTAAAATTTTGTGTGTGCTGTAGTGAATATATGCTCTAACTGAAAATTTTAGTATTAAGAATGAAAGGATCTTGATAAAGTAGTGGGGGTGCACACTCATAACTGGATCGAGATGTTCTCAATCTTAATTCCAAAGGTTTGATGTTTAGCATACATTGAATTCTGGTGTGATTTATTTCATTTTATTGAGTGTTTTTGTAGTTGATTAAAAGTGGTTGTTTGGATTGATGGTTGTATACCAGTAGCTATTCTGGTGTTTTGCTTAAGGTTATAGGCATCATGATTCTGTCGATGAACTCAAATTCTTAATGACTTTGAGATGTTGACCTTTGTAAGGTCTAGATGTTACCTCCTGAATGAATTGATTTCTGATCGATCTCATTCTTGTAGTTGTAGGGAATATAGAAACCTATAGTTTCAAAACCTCAAACGAAGAAGATGGCACGTAGACCTTCTACCCCTCCCCAACCTTCTTCGGAAATGAGCCAGATTGCCAAGGCTATTGAGATGATGGCAACTGCCATCCAACAACAGAATGCAGCGATGACTCAGAACCATCAAGCTACAATGCACCACTGGGAAACTGCTCGGTCGGCTGAAACAAATTCTCACGCTGGTCAGCCTCAGGAACAGATGGGACTGACCGAGTTCATGAGGCACAACCCACCCAAGTTCAGTGGGAATGCTACCCCTGATCAAGCAGATCAGTGGGTCAGGGAGTTGGAGAAAATCTTTAGGGCGACCTCCTGCCCTGAAGAGAAGAAATTGTTGTTCGCCACCTATCTGCTATCTGGCGAAGCCGAGTTCTGGTGGATGGGAGCTCAGCAGATGATGGAGGCCCGAGAGGATGTGTTGGATTGGGAGAGCTTCAGGGTGAGGTTCCTGGAGAAATACTTCCCAGACAGCGCAAGGTTTGCGAGGGAAGCTGAGTTCCTAAAGTTGGAGCAGGGGGATATGTCTGTGAACGCCTATGCTGCTCGGTTTGAGTACCTCGCCCGATTCTATACCCAGGCGACCTCCGAGGCTTGGAGGTGCAGAAAGTTTGAAGAGGGACTGAAGCAGGGGCTGAAGAGGACCATAGCCCCGATGTGCATCAGAGAATTTCACGCCTTAGTAGAGAAGGCGAAGATGGTGGAGACCCTGGAAAAGGGTGATTCTCGGGTGATCAGGTCACACCCAGGGGGTTCTTCCAGTGGGAAGGCTAAGGTGCAGCACTCACATAGCAAGCCCTATGCGAGACCGCCACCACATCGGGCAGGAGCAACATCATCCCAGTTTCAGCAGCAGCAACCTTGGAAACCCAAGTGTTTCCATTGTGGTGGACCACACACCTCCAATGTGTGCTTCAAGAGTTCAGAGAAAAGGTGTTACACCTGCCAAAAGACGGGGCACGTTGCTAGAGAGTGCCCTAACCGGAATGGGGCGACTCAACCCAATGGTTCTCAGCAGTTGAGAAACGAAGGCAGCAGACCTCAGGCAACAGGGAGAGTGTTTGCCATGTCAGGAGCAGAAGCGTCTCAGTCAGGTAACCTCGTGCAAGGTGTTTGTTTTATAGCTGGTAGGGGTGTAAAAGCTTTGTTTGATTCTGGAGCGACACACTCTTTTGTGTCAAGCCTGTGTGTAGCCGAGTTGGGCCTTCTAGTGAAGGAGTTACCTTTCGAACTGTTGGTCTCTACACCTGCGTCAAGACAGGTGTTGACCTCTACAGTTTGCCCCGAATGTCCATTGATAGTAAAGGGACGCAGATTCAAAGTGAACTTGATCTGCCTACCTCTTCAGGACCTGGATGTTATCCTGGGAATGGATTGGCTATCTGCCAATCACGTTCTCATAGACTGCGGTAGTCAGAAGATAGCGTTTCCAGACCTCCAAGAGTCAGACGTGATATCTGCTCAGCGAGGGTGGTCGGTGTTGGAAGAAGGAGCGAGGTGCTTCATGATCCTAGCTCGGTTGGAGGTGGAGAATGAAGGGGACGTAAGCAGGATACATGTAGTGAAAGACTTCACGGATGTATTTCCAGAAGAGGTACCTGGGTTACCCCTAAGAGAGAAGTGGAATTCTCTATTGATTTGGTACCTGGAGCTGGACCAGTGTCAATGGCACCTTACTGGATGGCACCAGCCGAGTTGGTAGAATTAAAGAAGCAAGTGGAAGAGTTGTTGGAGAAACAATTCATCAGACCCAGTGTATCTCCATGGGGGGCTCCAGTGCTCCTAGTTAAGAAAAAGGATGGAGGGTCTCGGCTGTGTATAGATTACAGGCAGTTGAACAAGTTGACCATCAAGAACAAGTACCCCCTACCTAGAATTGATGATTTGATGGATCAAATACATGGGGCCTCGGTGTTCTCAAAGATTGATCTGAGATCGGGGTACCACCAAATTTTGGTAAAAGCTGAAGATGTTCAGAAGACAGCATTTAGGTCCCGTTATGGGCACTATGAGTATGTGGTGATGCCGTTTGGAGTAACAAATGCTCCAGCTCTGTTCATGGACTACATGAATAGGATTTTTCGCCCTTTCTTGGATAAGTTTGTGGTAGTCTTCATAGACGACATACTCATTTATTCAAGGACCGAGGAAGAACATGAGGAACATCTGAGGACAATATTGGAGATTCTGAGGGAGAAGCAACTCTATGCCAAGTTCTCTAAGTGTGAGTTCTGGCTGAAGGAAGTCAACTTCTTAGGACACGTGATATCTGCCCGGGGGATCTCGGTGGATCCAGCCAAAGTGGAGGCAGTGCTTCAGTGGGAACGTCCTAAGACAGTTACGGAGATAAGGAGTTTTGTGGGCTTAGCAGGCTACTATCGGCGGTTTATTGAGGACTTTTCCAAGGTAGTGGCTCCTTTAACACAGCTGACCCGCAAGGATCAACCTTTTGCTTGGACCGACCGATGTGAGCAGAGCTTCATGGAACTAAAGGAAAGGTTGACTAGTGCTCCAGTGCTGGTGATCCCAGAGGTAGGAAGACCTTTTGATGTCTTCTGTGATGCTTCACATCAGGGTTTGGGATGTGTTTTGATGCAAGAGAAAAGAGTGGTTGCATATGCTTCAAGGCAACTCAAGGTTCATGAGAGAAACTATCCTACTCATGATTTGGAGTTGGCGGCTGTGGTGTTTGCCTTGAAGATTTGGAGGCACTATTTATATGGAGCTCGGTTCCAGGTGTTCAGTGACCATAAGAGCCTGAAATACCTGTTCGATCAGAAGGAACTAAACATGAGACAAAGAAGGTGGATGGAGTTTCTAAAGGACTATGATTTTCAACTCATGTATCATCCAGGGAAGGCCAATGTAGTGGCAGATGCTTTGAGTAGAAAATCAATACAAGTAGCCACCATGATGATGGAGGAACAGAAACTGATCGAGCAATTCAGAGACTTAAACCTTGGGGTAGAATTTCATGTAAATCACATTAGTTGTAGTAAGCTGGCTATAACTAATGACTTCCTTGGAGTGATAAAGGATAAGCAGTTGGAGGACCCTAGTCTGAAGCGTACTGTGGAGTCACTAGGGACCGACCAGGCTAAAGACTTTGTGATGGGCGATGATGGGGTCTTGAGATTTAATGGCAGAATTTGCATACCTGCAAATGAAGAGTTGAAGAAGATGATCCTAGAGGAAGGTCACCAGAGTCGCCTTAGCCTACATCCAGGCATGAATAAGATGTACCATGACTTGAAGGAGTCATTTTGGTGGTCGGGCATGAAGAGGGACATTGCCCAGTATGTTACAACCTGCTTAACATGTCAGAAGGCGAAGATAGAGCATCAAAGACCTGGCGGGTTGTTACAACAACTGGATATCCCTGAGTGGAAATGGGACAGCATTGCCATGGATTTTGTTACCCATTTACCCAGATCGGTAGAGGGTCATGATGCAATCTGGGTCATCATTGATCGGCTGACGAAGAGTGCCCACTTTCTCCCAGTGAATATGAGGATGCCTATGGCCAAGTTGGCACAGTTGTACATCAAAGGAATAGTGAGGTTGCATGGAGTGCCTTCCAGCATTGTTTCGGATAGAGATCCCAGGTTCACTTCACGGTTTTGGCAGACCTTACAAGATTGCTTGGGAACCAAGTTGAGAATGAGCTCGGCATATCATCCTCAAACAGATGGACAGTCAGAGAGAACGATCCAGTCCTTGGAAGATCTGCTGAGGACGTGTGTCTTGGATCAATTGGGAAGTTGGGATGAGGTGTTGCCGCTGGTAGAGTTTACTGATAATAACAGTTACCACGCCAGTATTGGGATGGCACCATATGAAGCCCTGTATGGGAGGAAATGCAGAACTCCCTTATGTTGGTACCAGGAGGGCGAAGCAGTATTGGTTGGACCAGAGTTGATTCAGCAGACGACCGAGAAGGTGCAACAGATACAAGAAAGATTGAAAGCTTCTCAAAGCCGGCAGAAATCCTATGCAGATCAGAGGAGAAAACCTTTGGAGTTTGCTGCAGGAGACCATGTGTTCATGAGAGTGACACCAACCAAGGGTGTAGGACGGGCGATCAGATCGAAGAAGTTGTCCCCTAAGTTCGTGGGACCATATCAGATCTTAAGGAGGATTGGTCCAGTGGCCTATGAGATCGCCCTACCTCCCCATTTAGCGAATCTGCATAATGTCTTTCACGTATCACAGCTGAGGAAGTACATGGCAGACCCTAGTCATGTGCTGGAAGTGGACGATGTGCAGATCAGGGATGACTTGTCCTTTGAAGCGAAACCAGTCAGGATTGACGATCGTCAAAGTAAACAGCTCAGAGGCAAGACCATCAACATGGTGAAAGTGGTGTGGGATGAGAGATCGGGTGATTCAACTTGGGAGTTAGAAGAACCCATGAGAGAAGCTTATCCATACCTCTTTTCCTTGTAATTCAATTTTCGAGGACGAAAATTTTTCTTGTTGGGGAGAATGTAAGGACCTGTAAAATTAAATTTGGAATAAAAGGAATATATTTTAAATGAATTCTAAGTATGTTTTTATTTAAAATAAAAAGGAAGGAAAGTGTAGCTTAGAAGAGTATGAGATCGCCTGTCGCCTAGACTACCCATGCGGACATCGCCGGGGCGCGAGGTATGCGGGCATCGCCAGGGCGCGAGAGACATCGGTCGTCTCCCAGAGAGATACATCGGTCGTCTCCCAGAGAGAGAGATCGGTCGTCTTTCCGGATGAGTCATCGGTGAAAGGTTATCGCGCGATGTCGTGTTTCACACAGATAAAGTGGGACCCAGACTCCCAGCATGAAACGTCCTGCAGGCGTGCCACGTAGACAAAAAGGGTGGTTCAGAATAGTGACATCAGAAAGTTGGCATGCGCAAGAGACACTCGCGGTCGTACTGTTCAGGGAAGTGGTTGGCATGCGCAAGAAGACAAAAAGGGTGGTTCAGAATAGTGACATCAGAAAGTTGGCATGCACAAGAGACACCGTGGTCGTACTGTTCAGGGAAACGTACACTCTGGCTTTCCTGCAAAGTGGGTGGTGGCAGCAGCATGTGTGGACAAGTTAGTGGAGATTCAAAAATCCACTTCGGGGAGGCAAAGAACGTTGCTGTGGTTCAAGAGTGACAGAGTGAGTCTACCTTCATCCTTCTCTTCTCTCTCCACTCTGCGATTCAGGCCTTATCACGTCCCTGCTTGGCTATCGACGACTGCCATAGAGCACCTGGGAGGTTCTCTGCAAGTCCTCCAAACCAGACGCTAAAACAGAGTTAAGGCATCCTTGAAGCTCGTTGGGTTGGAGCTCTTAGTGAAGTTTACGCAAGTCCAGGTAAGGGAAGCTAGTTTTGTTTTTCAATAAAAGTCGTAGGCTAGCTGTTTCTGAAGTGGGGGCGACGTGGTCGCCGGTTTCATATTTTGTTTTCGTGATACTCTGTTCTATGTGTTTGGGCGACGTGGTCGCCGGTTTTAAACTCAATTTCACGATGCTCTGTTTTATGTGTGGGGGCGACGTGATCGCCGGTTTTAAACCCCTTTTTCATGATGCTCTGTTTTCATGAGCTTGGGCGACGTGATCGCCGGTTTTAAATACAGATTTCGAACTCCCCTGTTTTAGTGTCGTTGAGACTGTTTGAGATTTAAATGTGGAATGCATGTGATATTCGAAAATCTGAACCTTTGAAATGATTGTTGCTGTGATTTGAATCATTCATTTGAGTGGTATGACGTGTTGAATGTTGTGAATGTGGGATCAAGGCATAGTATTTTCAGGAAAGAAAATACCGTGTAAGATCGTGTGTAATGTGTATTGACTAGGGGCTTGTCTAGAAGGAGATATCCTGACTCTGCTGATATAATGGAATCACGTAGATAAAGTTATTCAGTTGTAGGGAGTCGAAGGAGGTTCATATGTATGGGTGAGTCGTGTGAAAAAGAACGAGCTCGGCCTGTTATATGAATCAACCCTGTCATACCGGGAGAGTGTTGATATTGAGACTATGTATGCGCATGGCTGTGTGGATTTCACAGCGACCCTGTGTGGATTTCACAGTGGTGTGGTATGACAGGTGCAGATCTCTGAGCCTGAGTCAACGCACGAGTCTTCCGGAAGTAGTGTCAAGTGTCTATGTGTGATGAGTCAGTGGAAGTCTGACGTGAGAAATGTGAAATATTGAGAATTTGTTGATAGACACTTGATGGTTGTGTGATACGAATGAGAAAGTGATGGACTCTTGTGAATGTTTAAAAAGGGCTGATCTACGTTGGTTGTCCAGTTTATAATTTAAAGTTTTAAAAATATCTAGCTTACCCTTTGTATTGTTCTGTGGCTGTTTTCTCTTAAAACTGTGATGATCGTGTATTTTACACGGGAGCAGATGATCTTCCAGGGAGTAGAGCTCCTCAGTGAGTGGTCGCCGGAAGGAGATCGCCTTTTTCTGTCTCCATGTGGTGATCGCCTGTTTTCTGTTTTGATAGCAGATCGGCTGTTTTGGGTCTTCTGATAGGAGATCGCCGGTTTATGTAGGGAGACCGCCGGTTTCATTTTATTTGGCTGTATTTTGTTTAAGTTTTGGAAAATTGACCGGTTATCTATTAAACTCCCTGTGAGGAGAAACTTCATTACATATATATAATTATGTTCACTTCAATATTATTGTTTTACCTTTATTTCTTTTTTTTTATTTATTCCAAAGTATTTGGCGGGATGTTACACTGGTGGTGGCGTCGTATGGTCTGGTGAAGTTGGTGAGGGAAGGTCTGTGGTTGGTATGTTGTTTTCAGGGGGTGTTGGAGTGGGAAGGTCTGAAGGTAGTGGAGGAAGACCTGATGGTGTTGTTGTCGGGGAATTTGGTGGCTTGGAGGCAGTTGGCCTTTGGCGTTTAGTAATGAGGCCATCTTCGGTGTCCTTTTCCTCCTCATCTTCAGATACTACTAGAGGAGTTTTTCTTTTAAGCCTTTTTGGAGCCAGTTTCTTCCTATCTTGAGGAGGTAGAATTGTGGCAGGAGAAGAGCCTCCTGGGGGGGTTCTCCCATGAAAAGCGGCGTCCTCAGCAACCGAGTTAGGAATAGTCTGGGAGCCCGCCGCGAGATTGTGCTTCCTAGCCAGAGCGCGAAGTTGAGCTATTTTATTTTTCCCCAGCATCATGTCTACATAAGGAAAAAGCAAGAGCAAAAGAGATGAGCAATCAGACAACATCAGCAGTTCGCAATTCAAGTAAATATGGGTGAAGACGGTTGTGCACAGGGTATATATGAGTAGTTATGCAAGCTTAGGGTACAGAAGCGAAAAAACCCAGCAGAAGAACAATACAGTTATTAAGAAACAAGGCTAAGTGAAGAGAACGAAAGATAACTTATATGCTTGTCTAGTTGGTCTTCGAGAAACTCAAAGCTAATGATAGACGCTGTGGGAAGAGTGATGTTGGAGGCGGCTACGCTTTTCCAGAAAAGGCAGAGGTCTCTGTCCAGTGCTCCCATGTTGTCAGGACTCCCTGCTCTCCTGAAGCTATCTTTGGAGCCTTTATTTCCCTTGTCCACCCAATACAAGGGAAAGCCATCGAGCAAAGAAGGATCCTCGTCATTTTTACAAACCTTTACAAACTTTCCTTTCCAATCCTTATAAGATTGCTGGAATATCGAGAAGAAGGACCTTCCAGCAATCCCGTTCAGGCTTACCCAGAGGCGATCTCCAGGATTTTTGGCTTCGAACAAGAATAAGAAGACATCCACTGAAGCAGGTAATCCCAGATGTGCACAGAGGATCTCGAATGCCCTCACGAACGCCCAGCTATTTGGGTGAAGCTGGGCGGGAGCAACGTCAAGTTCGGTTAAGAGCTCCCTCTCAAATCGGGTGAAGGGGAACCTAACCTTCACCTTTTTGAACATCGTCGCGTAGACGAAGCAAAATAGCTCGCCATTAGTGACTTCGTCATCCGCGCAGATGGGTTCTCCAAGAAAGCATGGGACGATGGTAAGGTTGTCATCGTGTTCTTTATGGAATGAGAGGTTAGGCTTATCCCCTCTCTTGAGACGCAGAATCTCAAGGGCAGAAGTTACTGAGGAGGTCTCCTTCAGCGACGTTGGCGAAGCCCAGGGATATAACGCTCGGTAATCATGGGAAGGTGGAGCAGCTCCTCTGGCTTGAGGAGGAGTGGCCCGGGATGGATTAGGGCGAGGGGAGGAAGCATGTCTCTCAGCTTGAGTTGCTGGAGCCCCAGAAGTTCTTGGGGAAACGCGCGACGACGAAGGATTTGTTATGGGCAAGACTCTACGAGTCTTAGGCAGAGGATTCCGCGATGATGGAGGAGGGTTATCGGTTGTTTTGCAGCGAACCATTGAAGAAACTACAAAGAAAGAAAAAGGAAGAGATGAGGGAAAGGTGGCTCGAAGGAAAGGTTCGAAGAAGAAGGAAGAATGAACAAATGAAGGGTTTATAAGAACAGGGGTCGTCAGAAAAACCCTAAGTTACGAGAAAGATAAGAAAGCATCCCACAGCGTATGCACCAGACAGATAAAGGATGATGTGAATCGGTTAAAATGCAGCAATCATCAGTAGAAGAGTTAAAAAGGTTACCTTTGGATGATTAGAAAAGCGTCACGAAGGTTGGAGATTACAGAAGTCGAAGGGTCTCACAGAGAAATGCTTTGAATGTCTGAAGGCGAAGAAGAAGGAATGGAACAGTGAGTGAATGGCGCGAGTGTTTTAAGGGTTTCGAACGTTATAAGGAGCGGAAACGACAGTTAAAGAGGGCCGTTGATGTGTCCACGTGTCATGCGATTAAAAGGGGTTGGTGAAATGTCAGATCAACAAACAGTGTTAGTGTAAGAGTGTGCACTCCTGTAGACCGCCAGAAGACGACTTCTTAGTCTTTTCACTGGACTAGTCACAGCTTAAGACTGGGGGGCTTGTGTACTGACCAAGTAGTCAGGTATGATGACGTAATTGTGAGGTAATCCTGTGGGCATGCTTGAGGAGGACACGTGGATCAAGAAGAGTAAGAGAAAGGAAAGTGTAGCTTAGAAGTCGATGAGATTGTCATTTGTTGAAGAAGGCGGCGGTCTCCGATTTCTCTCGCAGGTAATCAGTAATCGCCTAGATTGCACATGATCGCCGCATGTGAAGATTAGGAGATCAGGTGGTCAACAAGTCGCCGAAAGGAGCACATCGCCGAGTATAAGAGAAGACTTGGTAAGCACTTATTATATGGTCGAAATACAGAAGATAAGTGGCATGTCTGCCGCCAAAGTAGAGAAGATAAGTGGCATATCTGTCATCATGTGTAGTGTGAGCCGTGATACCCAGTGTTAACCAACTCACCATGTTAAGGTTGTGCCCAGAGTAGCCTATGCACTAAGCTACTCCCTGTGTGGATAACTTAGTCGCAGGAGCAAAGTGAAAGTAATGTTTCAGCTGCAGGTACTCCAGATGGTGACATGTGTACGACCAGATATCATCCACGTGTCAAGAGGAATAACCGTCAGGAGAGAGAAAGATTCAGGTATATATAAGATTCTTAAAGGAATTCAGAGGGGAGTTTTTTCATTTTTTGGGAATTCACTTGCACACGGTCCTGAGTTTTCTCCGTAATTCTTTGTTGATTCGATCACTGACTTGAGCGTCGGAGCGCAACCGGCCGCAGAGGTGCCATACTGTTCTTTCAGGTTTCTTTGAGGATTACCAGGTGAAGGTCATCGGTGTACTTGGCGTGAAGCTGGAGAGGACGAGGTTCGAAAAGGAGAAGTTCTAACACTTTGGTCAAGAGGCAGGATCAATCATCCTAGTGCATCCATGGAAACACAAAGAGAGAACATCTTTCATACAAGATGTAATGTTTTAGAAAATATATGCTCTCTCATTGTGGATAATGGATCAAGCTGCAATTGTTCTAGCTCTAGGATGGTCGAAAAGCTCAATCTACAAGTAGTTCCTCATCCTAAACCCTACAAGTTGCAATGGATCAATGAGAATGGGGAACTAAGTGTAGATAAGCAAGTGGAAATCAAGTTCTCCATAGGTAACTACAAAGATAATATGTGATGTAGTACCTATGGAAGCTTGTCATATCTTATTAGGAAGACCATGGCAATTTGATAAGAAAACCTTGCATGATGGTCTAACTAATGAGATTTCCTTCACCCATAGGCATAAAAAGTTTGTAGTTAGTCCTTTACCACATTCTCAAGTGGTGAAAGACCAAATACAAATGAAAGAAAAGAAGGATGAGGGAAAAAAAAAAGAGAGAGAGCTAGAAAAAGAGAGAGTCCTTAGGGATAGAAAGGAGTGGGAGAAGAGTGTTCCTTCCCACAAGGTTGCTCAACAAGAAAAGCCTTTGAAAAACATTTTGGAAAATTTGCTTCTTATTGAACAACCAAGCCTTATCTTTTGTAAGGGAACACTTGCATGCACTGCCACAAGTAGTGAACCCATGAG
Source organism: Phaseolus coccineus (assembly GCA_037954025.1). Taxonomy (NCBI): domain Eukaryota; kingdom Viridiplantae; phylum Streptophyta; class Magnoliopsida; order Fabales; family Fabaceae; genus Phaseolus; species Phaseolus coccineus. The sequence goes on along the minus strand of CM075680.1, from coordinate 31,958,265 downwards.
TCTACCTCCTTAAGTGGAAAATCTTTTGAGTGTATTTGATGATATTCTCTAATGAAGGACCCAATGGACTCCCTCCCATTAGAGGTATAGAACATCAAATTGACCTAATTCCGGGGGCAAGCCTACCAAATAGGCCTGCTTATAGAACCAACCCCGAGGAAACTAAGGAGATAGAGTCACAAGTTCAAGACTTGTTGGAGAAGGGTTGGGTTCAAAAGAGCCTAAGTCCTTGTGTTGTACCTGTCTTGTTGGTGCCAAAAAAAATGGAAAATGGTGTATGTGTTGTGATTGTAGAGCAATCAACAACATCACCATCAAGTATAGGCATCCAATCCCAAGGCTTGATGACATGCTTGATGAATTACATGGGTCAACCATATTTTCTAAAATTGACCTTAAAAATGGGTATCACCAAATTCGAATCAAAGAGGGTGATGAGTGGAAAACCGCTTTTGAGACCAAATTTGGATTATATGAGTGGTTGATGATGCCATTTGGCCTCACTAATGCCCCTAGTACATTCATGAGGCTCATGAATCATACCTTAAGGGATTGTATAGGTAAATACGTAGTAGTTTACTTTGATGATATCCTAGTGTATAGTAAAACCCTAGAAGACCATCTAAGTCACCTTAGGGAAGTTTTTCTAGTGCTTAGGAAAAATAGATTGTTTGCCAATAGGGATAAGTGCACCTTTTGTGTAGATAGCATAGTTTTCTTAGGGTTCATAATTAACCAAAGGGGGTGCATGTTGACCCCTAGAAAATCCAAGCCATCAAAGAGTGGCCCACTCCTCAAAATGTAAGTCAAGTAAGTTTTCATGGTGTACTGACCAGTCCTCGGACGTCAGCTGGGTCCCACAGCATGGGCCAAAGCCACGTGGGGTGGACCCCATAGGGGGTATTGAACAGGAAAGGGTGACTAGTCATCAGCCTACGGAGAGGGGTGACTAGTCATCAGCCTACAGAGAGGGGTGATTAGTCATCAGCCTACGGAGAGGGGTGACTAGTCATCAGCCTACAGAGAGGGGTGATTAGTCATCAGCCTACAGGAAAGGGTGATTAGTCATCAGCCTACAGAGAGGGGTGACTAGTCATCAGCCTACGGAGAGGGGTGACTAATCATCAGACTACAGAGACGGGTGAGTAGTCGTTAGGTCACCAGGATGGGCGGAGGTGTCATTGTCATTCAGCAGGTCGAGGAGTCCTCGGCGACAGAGTGTGGCGAGGTGACATTGGCCTTGGGTGATTTGAACAGTGTAAACAGAACAGCTAAGTTTGGTTCCCAGAGTCCAATGACCAGTTAAATACCCAGAGTTAGGGAGAGGCCTGGATCACGAAGTGCCCATGCGGGTAGCAGGGAGAGCACAGTTAGGTGCAGAGTCCTGAGGGGTCGAGTACTCATTAGAACTAGGGTTTCCCAGTGAAGCTACATGCATGGCACGTGAACAGTGAAGGCACTCCCAGAACAGGTGGCCCCAGAGACTAGGTGCACAAGGAGGCACCCAGGTGGTCACCCCATGAGAGTTTGCACTCCAGAGAAGGAAACCTTATACGCTAGATTACCCTAAGATTGGGTGATAGCGGCGCAAGGGTATTCCAGTAAACCCTAAATATGGCTAGCAGCGCAGTAAACCCTAATTAGGGCTAACGGTGCAGTAAACCCTAGACTATATAAGGGACAGTAAAATACTTCACAAAGGTACGCAGTTTCTAGACCTAAACACATACAGAGAAACTCAATACACTTGGTGTTCCTTGCCCTACACTGACTTGAGCGTCGGAGTGCAAACGGCCTCTAGGGCGCCCCCTTTCTCTTTTGCAGGTGCAGATTGCTTCGAAAGAACCAAGCACATATCAACGTGAGGAAGGAGGCGTGTGAGTGTCGTGAGTCAACCGACAGGCGAGTCAACCGGAAAGAACACATGGGCTAGCTAGCTTCTATAGAAGGTTTGTACCCAATTTTTCAAGCTTAGCTTCCCCTCTCAATAAAACTTGTTAAAAAAGATGTTGCATTTTGTTGGAGTGAAAAGCATGAGCAAGCCTTTCAAAGGCTAAAAGCTCAACTCACCCATGCACCCATTCTAGCTCTTCCAAATTTTTCTAAAACTTTTGAGATAGAATGTGATGCATCGGGCGTGGGCATAGGTGCGATATTGTTACAAGGTGATCACCCCATTGCATATTTTAGTGAAAAGCTTCATGGTGCCACCCTTAACTACCCCACTTATGACAAAGAGCTTTATGCACACTTGTGAGGGCCTTAAAGACTTGGGAACATTATCTTATTTCCAAAGAATTTGTTCTCCATAGTGATCATGAGTCCCTAAAGTACTTAAAAGGCCAGCACAAGCTCAACAAAAGACATGCTAAGTGGATGGAGTTTCTTGAGCAATTCCCTTATGTAGTCAAATACAAGAAAGGAAGCACAAACATAGTGGCCGATGCACTCTCAAGGAGGCATTTGCTCTTTTCAAAATTAGGTGCCCAAATTCTTGGATTTGATCACATAAAAGAGCTTTATCAAGAAGGTCAAGAATTTTCATCCATCTATGATAAGTGTAGACATAGAGCACAAGGAGGTTACTATGTGGTCGAGGGATATCTTTTTAAGGAAGGAAAACTTTGTATTTCCCAAGGCACACATAGGAAGCTCCTTGTAAAGGAATCACATGAGGGTGTTAGGAAAGATGGCTTTAAACTAAAGGGGGGGGGGGTGAATTGTTTAAAGAGGTTTTCGCAAACTTTTAAAAGCTAGAATGAATATCTTTCAGAAATCAAATGATTAAGCAATTCAGTTTGCCAAAACAGCACTGCCAGGAAAACAATCGGTTGTTTATACCAGCAAACAACAAACAAACTGAATTTAAAGAGTAAGGGATAGAGAGATTGTACACAGTTGTTTATACTGGTTCACTCCAACCCAGAGCTACATCCAGTCTTCTCAAAACCCTGAGGAAATCCACTAAGCAATCACACCTTGATCACTTACAAAACAACCAAGAGAATGACCTTGAAAACTTCAAGACACACACTCTCCTTGGTCAACACTAAGATTGCTGATCTTGAACACCTCAAGAACACACAGCCAATCTCAGTAACAACGTACAGAAGAAATGTTTCAGCAGTTACACAGATTACACTTGTTACAGATGAAGATCTGAAATCAATACAAGTAGAATCCTATTCCAGCACTTTGATCAATCTCTCTAGCACTTAAGCAATCTCAGCAATTTTCCAAAACTCTCTTAGTTCTTAGTTCCTCTCCTTTTTCAAAAGCATTCTATCCTTTAAAAGAGATTTTCTGAATTATATAAAAGGAAGTTTGTTATCAAATCTTAACAAACCCATAAAAGCTTTCAGAAAGATTGGTCAAAGCATTTAATGACTGGAGCGTATTCAGTTTCAAATCATTTAAAGCTCAGTCAAAGAAAACAGTTTTTCTGTTATGGTTCCAAAACAAACAATCGGTTGTTTCCTCGAATCAATCGGTTGTTTTGTCATTTAACAGTTTTCTCCATTCAAAAACAGTTTTCAAACTTTCTCAAAACATCTAAGTATAAACAATCGGTTTTTTCGACAGAACAATCGGTTGTTTCAACTTAGTTTGAAAAACACTTTTGTTTTATGAAAAACTGAGATGCTATTTGCTTTGAGATTTAATCTAAGGTTGGATTACACTTTAAACTACCCCAGAACAAAACAATAAAGCAGCACAGCAGCACCAAGCAAGTAGAAGCTTCATCATCCTTCAAAGGATTTGGATTCTTCAAAACCTTCAACACCACTTGGTTCAACAGAGGGGGGGTCTCATGGGCCACTTTGGAGTTGATAAGACTCTAGATCTTTTAAAAGAAAAATTTTATTGGCCACACATGAGAAAGGATGTCCAAAGACATTGCTCTAGATGCATATCATGTTTAAAAGCAAAGTCTAGAGCAATGCCTCATGGACTTTACCCCCCCTTGCCGATTGCAAATGATCCTTGGGAAGACATTAGCATGGAGTTCATTTTAGGACTCCCTAGGACTGCAAGAGGCCATGACTCTATCTTTGTGGTAGTGGACCATTTTAGCAAAATGTCCCATTTTATTCCATGCCACAAGGTAGATGATGCTCAAAATATTTCTAGGCTCTTCTTTAGAGAAGTGGTGAGACTCCATGGTATACCTAGAAGTATAGTATCCAATAGAGATCCCAAGTTTATAAGCCACTTTTGGAAAACTCTTTGGGGCAAACTTGGAACAAGACTACAATTTTCAACTTCTTGTCATCCTCAAATGGATGGCCAAACCGAAGTAGTCAATAGATCTCTTGGAACTATGCTTAGGGCTATCATGAAGGGGAACCACAAGTCTTGGGATGAGTATCTTCCCCACATTGAGTTTGCTTACAATAGAGTAGTCCACAAGACTACTACTGCTTCTCCTTTTGAAGTTGTGTATGGGTTTAATCCTCTCACACCTATGGATTTGTTGCCTCTTCCTAACCCACAATAATTTGTGCATAAGGAAGGAGTAATCAAAGCCGACTTTGTTAAGAAAATTCATGAGAAGATTAAAACCCAAATACAACAACAAAATGAAAAGTATGCAAGTACAACAATAAGGGGAAGAAAGAAATAATTTTTGAGGAAGGAGACTTAGTTTGGCTTCACCTTCGAAAAGATAGATTTCCAACTAAAAGGAAGTCCAAACTATGTCCCCGAGGTGATGGACCCTTTCAAATCCTCAAGAGAGTCAACAACAATGCTTACAAATTGGACCTACCTCTTGAATATGGAGTGCATGATACTTTCAATGTAATTGACTTATCTCCATTTGTAGGTACCAATGAAGACAAGGAAGACTTGGATTTGAGGACAAATCCTTTCCAAGGGGGAGGGGATGATGGAAGAGGGCCAAGCACAACCGCACAAGAGCCAAGACAACAGCGTCTAGGGCAAGAAGAGGAGCGTCTAGGGCCATTGATGGAGCGTCTAGGGCCATGGGAAGAGCGTCTAGGACCATTTACTAGGTCCATGGCCAAAAGACTACATGAAGATGTTGACCTAGCTAAGGATGGGAGAGAAAGATATTTGTACATATTACATGAAGGCCCATCAAGAGTAGCTTAGTTTTAGTTGTGGTGTAAATAGCACAAACTTGTTTCCATGAGGGTTTAACCTAGCTTTTGTCACATTTCTAGAAGCATTCCTAAAAATTAGGGCCGGCCATGAGTCCTATGTGTTGACATTTGAATTTCATTTTGAGTACATTTGTTTAGCATTAGGTTAACCTTTATGGTCCTTCTTAGCCTATAAAAGGAGGAGCCAACCTATTGTATTTTCAAGATTAAGTAAAGTATTGTTATGCTGCCCAAATTGTGCCATACACTACTCCTTGCCTAAGACTTAGGTTTTAGTCTTCAATTTATCACTACCAAAGGGGCTGGCCAAACCTCCCCTTTTCCCCACTCTTCATGCACCTTCAAGGCACCCATGCTTCCTAGGAAGGCCTTGCTCACCTCCTCCACAAGCTTTCGCATCCATCATCACCAAGGAATTTCAAAAATCCAAAGAAGAGCTCATAGAAATGCTATCAGAGGAAGCCCGCATCAGGTCTAAAGCTTTAAAAAGGAGGGTGGAATGCCAGTACAAGTCTAAGCTGAAATCTTGACAGTTCCTGGTAGAGCAGACTTGGTGATGCGAAAGGCCCATCCATACCAGTTAGAAAACAAGTTATCTCCCAAGTGGACTAGCCCATTTTGTGTAACTGAGGCCCTTGGTAATGGAGCATACAGGTTGGAGACCCTGGAAGGTGGGGCAATCCCATGAACATGGAACGCTACCAACCTCAAGTTTTATTTTAGTTAATTACTTTATGATTTTAAGCTAATTACTTTGTATCCAACACAGTTGTATTATTCAGTGAAGGGGACACTCTTTTTCCCTACGGGGTTTTTTAACGAGGTCACCTAATAAAAGAAAAGAATTGAGAAAGATATATTTGTGTTGAACACCACAAGAAGTCCTTCGTGGCCTAAGCAGCCAAGGTTGAGGCACGCAAGTGAACCTCTCCTACCTATTCCATAAGTTCTATTCATCCCTTCATATTTTTCCTTGTTTATTTGCGCCATTATCCATTTCCATTTCATGTTCTTTAATGTTCCTTCTATTAGGGATTAATGGCCTTAACAAAAGGGGGGTGAATTGTTTAAGGCAAGATTTTCACAAATACTGGCTAAGAATGAAGATTAATGAAGATTTGCAGATTAAGGAACAAGATCAGCCAAGAAAATCAAACTTACTAAAACTATTAACAGAAAAACAACTAGTTGAAATTACAATATAATCGGTTGTTTATGACAACAGAGACAGAAACAAAAGTCAAATAGTTTTTAAATGATTGAGAGAGAGAGAGAGAAGATCACACAAATAATTATACTGGTTCACTCCTTACCAGAGCTACATCCAGTTCTCAGAAAACCACTGGGTATTCCACTAGGTAATGAACAACAAATTACAACACACCAAAACCTCAAAGAGGTGATCTTGACCACTCAAGAATACACATTCTCTTTGACTTTCGCACACACATAGTCAAATTCAACCTCTGACCTTACGGAAATACAATTTACAAGAATTCACACTCAAAAACAATTACAAAAGAGTATGGAACAAATTACACCTGATTGCAGGAAATCACAATTGCTCCTAATGTCACTTCTTAATCCAATTGCACAGCCCAAGGCAATCTAGCAAAGCTTGAATCAAATCTTTCAAAGAAGTTCTAAATCTCTCTTTTTGTTGTTTTCAAATAGGAAGGGTAACTCCAACTTTATAGCTATTCAAACTAGCCGTTTTAGGCAGTTAAACACGAGCCAGAACAGTTCAAAATCAATTGAAAATAGATTTAACAAATTTATGAAAAGTTGTTAAGAAATTCAAAAATCAACTAGTTGAAACTTCGATTTAACCAGTTGAATTGGTTTGAAAGTTTAGTCAACCAAAGTCAAGGCAGTTAAAAAACCCTTCACACAGGCTGAGGGAAAAACAACCAATTAAAACGAGAAAACAACTGGTTTTCTTTCACTTAGCTTTGAAAAACACTTTTCATTTTAAGACCAGATTTATTCAATGGTGAATTTGATTAAGAGTGGATTTAACAAATTCTAAAAAACTTATAACTAAACCTCAAACTCAGCAACAAAGTCTTCAAGCTGTCTTAATGGATTTGGAGGCATCAAAGCTTCATTTTCAACATTCTCCCCTGATGTGAGTTGATTTTTAGAGGGTTCCATTTTTAGGGTGACAGTTTACTTAGGATTTGGATTTTAATAATTAAAGGTGAAACCTAAGGAAGATTCCCACTGGACATGAACTTAACCAAGTGGTTAAGTGTGAAGGTTCACTTCATAGAGGGAAAGACAAAATCAAAATATGGTGATTGATGAATGCAAGCGGAAAAAGGAAACGCTACAAGGTACCATCAATGGTGAACATAGCTGAACCAAATGATGAACCACAAGCCATACAAGAGTAAAAACTGAGACAAAAGAAGATAAAGACAATATGGAAATGGAAAATGGAAGTAGAAGATGAAAGAAGGAACTTATGGGTTTGGATTGAGTGAGCGGTCACACCACTTGGGGGATGGAAACCTCCAAGATAAGTGAAGGGCCCCCACTTGAGAGTCTCCCATTCTTCAAGATAAGACCAAATGTAGACGAACAAAACCTCACTCAGGGCTCACACAATTTGTGTAGAGTTTCTTTACTTAATTTTCAACTTCAAAAATACAATGGGTAGGCCTTCTATTTATAGGTGAAGGACCCTTGAAAAACAAGCAAAAGGGGTAGGATGGTAAAAGGAAAAAAAAATGGGCAGCCTTAGGGTTTGACTAAGTCAAACCCGCATCCTAGGCTTGTCCTTATAGAAACTAGCTCAAAATGCCTTCCTAAAGGGCTAAGAACAAGCTAAAATGCTAACTACACCCCCTATTATGCTAAAGGTACCTTATTCTAGCCTATCTTTGCTATTTGGACCCATAAAGTGAGTCCAATTATTTACAACATATTTGTATCTTATAAGAAGACCTAAAAGAAGAATAGTTGGTGTATTGGTTTATGCCCAGCTCCTCTAGTGAGGTCCCTGTGATCCTTGATGGGGTCTTGAATTGTTTGCTGAGATGACTGTTCACATTGTGCTTTGTCTTTTGCTTCCTTGGTCATCTTCGTAGCTACTTGGGTTGTATCATCCCCCTATTTGATGAAGACAAATCCCTGAGTTGCTTTGGGATGTTTTGTTTAGAATTTGGTATAACCTTGATGTGAGTTGATTTTATGATTTAGCATTTTATGGTGGCACTTTAATTAGGATTGAGATTTTAGGATGATTAAGGTGAGAACCTAAGGAAAATCCCCACTGGACATTAACCTTAACCAAGTGATTAAGTAGATGTGAAGGTTCATTTCATAAAGGCAAAAGGAAAACACAATTATAAGGTGATGATGATGACAAGTTATGGTGTGAATTACATAAGGAAAACAAGAGCAACATATAAAAAAACTGAATAGACATAATGAAGCAAAATAAGAACATGTTTATGAATAGATGGAATGATAATGGAAGGAAAAGATGAAGGAAAAGGAAGCTTATGAGAAATGGAATTGAGAATGGTTGCACACCACTTGGATGGTGAAATGACTCCAAGATAAGTGAAGGATGCCGCCACTTGAGAGCTTTCAAAACTCACAAGATAAGACCAATTTTGGAGGAGCTCACTCACTCACAATTCACACAAGAATTTGTGTATAGTAACTTTACTCTAATTTTCAACTTGTGAATACATGAGGTAGGCCTCCCTATTTATAGATTTAGGAGCCTTGGAAAGCAAGCTTAAAGGATAGAATGGGAAAAGGGGAAAAAGTGGGCAGCCATAGGGTTTGACTAAGTCAATCCCGTATTCTTGGCTTATCCTTCTAGAAATTAGGTCAAAATGCCTTCAAATGGGCTAGGAACAAGCAAGAATGCTACCCACACCCCCTACTATGCTAAAGGCACTTTATTCTACCTTATTTCTACTGTTTGGACCCCTCATTTGAGCCCAATTTATTTACAACATTTTTCTAAATATTTAAGAAGACTAATAGGAAGAACTTCAAGTGCTTTGGACCTTGTCCCTTCCTCCTATTGAAGAGGTCTTCCTTTGCTTGTTGAGATGACCCTTTATAGTTGGCATTCTTGGTCATCTTCTTGTGGACTTGGTTTCAGAGTCTTTGTGAGTTTGTATCAAACCTGCAATCACAAAAAGAGCAGGAACAAGAGAAAATCTATTCCAGATATATCACGCATGATGTGAATTCAAGAACATAAGATGAAAGGTTCTTGATATTCTTAGGAAACATCTTGAGTTGGTCATTAGAGAGGCACTTTTTCTTAGAATTGGATCAATGTTCTAAGTCAAGAACTCACCAAAACTACTGCCAAAACACAAACTCATATGGAAGTTCCAATTATTGTCAAATTGAACCGATTAAAGTGATAGGAAAAACCATAGCACCGAATAGAATTGGCATAGAAAAGAATTGAACTGAACAAAAATGAAATTAAAGGCAAGGAAACTGAAAATAAGTGCTGGAAATACAAAATAACCAAACCAACACACAAGAACACAAGCTAAGACATGAAAATTAGAAGAGAAGGAAGGAAGGAGAAGAGAATGCTCATGAAGATGGAGGTATGGTTGGATGATCACGCCACTAAGAGGATGAAGGCTCCTAGATGAGTGTGCAAGCCGCCACTTGAGGTAACCATTGGACCTTCAAGATAAGACTAGTGAAGAAGATGCAAAGCTCTCCAATGCTCACTCAAAAATTGAGTAAAGTTTCTCTAATTCAAAATTCAAATCTGAAAAATAAAAGGGCAGCACCTTAATTTATAGTTTAAAGGTGCTGAAATGCAAGCTAAATGAATTCAAAAACTCCCCCAAAATTTAAATGAAAATGGCACCTAAACAAGTCATGAGGAAGGTGTGACTTCTTCTCTCACTTTGGCACCTCCTATTTTAACTCCTACACCTATCTACTAACGCACCCCCTCCTAATGCTCCTAACTAAAGACCTAAAGATGCTTTAACACAAGAGGTTTCTCATGTTTTCCTCTAAGCACCCTCACACAATGAAATTACAAAAAGGGAAAATAAACGTCCCCTTGCTCCTAAACCTTTGAACATGCTTCTTGTGAGCCTTTGAGGTTGACTTTGATCTCCATGAACATCCTCAACCTCTTCTTCTTCGTGATGATTGGCCTCCATGTCCTCTTGAGCTTGATCTCCATCAACATCAAACTTCTCAAATCCATATTTCCATAATTTTTCTCCACTGGAATTAAAATGCACAAAGAAAAACAGTCGGCACAGTTTTACAAATCCTAATCTGGAATCAAAAACAGTAATAAAAAACTTCAAGAACACAAAGGAAATTGATGTATATGAAATTGTGTGGATCTAACACACAATTATGAAATCAAAACTAAAAGTAAATGTACTGAACCAGAGTTCGTAGCACTTAGAACTGCCAGTCAAACCTCGGCATTTTCCTCAGGTAGGTTAGCTCAGCACATGGGCCTCACTTACCAAGTGACTGGGCTCAAGGTACACGTATATATTAAACTCTCATGCATGTATATATTATTATCCTACATGAATGAGATTACGTACTAAGGTAAAGAAATGTAATGGGCTTAGGGGCATTCTTAGAGTGTCCAAGTCTATGATAAGTTAAGTATTAACTGTAAGGCCCGAGCCTGTTAATTAAGGCAACCCAGGTAAAGCTATATGCATGGCATGAAATAGCGTATGAATGGATGTGTCTGGCGTGGACATACGAGCAAATGATTATGGGTGGGACCTTGCGCTAGGGTTACAAGGCTAACCCAATCTACTTAATGGGCCTGAAGCGCGTAACAAATCTGCTATGTGCTGATAAATCAGTGCATGAGCTTAACGATAAAGATGGTTAGAGATAAAGATATATATATATATATATATATGGTTATTCATATGTTTGTTACTACTACATATAGATATGTTTGTTAATATCACGTAAGATTTTCCTGTTATGCGTATATGCCTGTTGCACATGGAATACCCTTTGATAGTGCTAACCCTAAAAAGAAAGGGATGCGCACGTACATATAACAGAAGGAACACCTGTAGTTTAGGACCTGAAGATTATTGGTGCCTATGGCAGGGGGTTTTCTGTTAGAGATATAAGATAATGTGTTTATTTTTAGTTAATATTTATTTATCTCAAGTGCAACAGGGCATGGTACGCTATAAAAAGGGGCTTAAGGTCCCAGGTGAAGGTATGCAATTCTGATTACACTTTTAAATACTGCAACTATTTGTTTCTTATTCGTTCGCAAAGTCCTTACTGACTTGAGCATTGGAGCGTGACCGGCCGTGAGGGCGCCCTTTTTCTCTACAGGTAAAGCATCCAGCAACCAAGGAAGGTGCAGTTTCCAGGGAGACAGGTGGAGCTTAAACCAATCACCAGAGTCAACCGGCGACCAGTCAACCGGTAAGAATAGTAAAAATGCACCAAAGGATCAATTCTACACAGATTAGATCTGGAGTCAAAAATCAAATCAAGAAACCAAAGTATCAACAATAGGTATTACTTGGAAGTGATGAAAAATTTGGATTCACATGACTATGACAAAACTAATATAGATTCATAAAATCAAAAGGACTCAAATCTAAGCAAATTTAACCGATTGAATTGGCAATAAGGACTTAAATCTTAGCAAAATTAAAACAGCACACCAAAGCACACAAGAATCCTACACAAAATTTAAATTAGAGGCTCAAGAACAAATTTGAACATAATTCTACCGATTGGATTTGTACTGAACCAGAACGCGTAGCGCTTAGAACTCACTGGTCGGACCTCGACATTTCCCCCAGGCAAGTCAGCTTGGCACATGGGCCTCACTTACCAAGTTACTAGGCTCCAGGTACATGTATTTATTAAACTCTCATGCATGTATATGGTATGATCCTACACAAATCAGATTAAGTACTAAGGTAAAGAAATGTAATGGGCTTAGTGGCATTGTTAAAGTGCCCAAGTCTATGATAAGTAAAGTATTAACTGTAAGGCCCGAGCTCGTTAACGTTAAGGCAACCCAGGTAAAGGTATATGCATGGCACGAAATAGCGTATGAATGGGTGTGTATTGGCATGGGCATACGAGCGAGTGATTATGGGCGGGACCTTGTGCCAAGGTTACGAGGCTAACCCAATCTGCTTCATGGACCTGAAGCGCGTAACAAACCTACTATGTGCTGATAAATTAATGGCATGCGCTTAAAGATAAAGATGCATAGAGATAAAGATATACATGGTTCTTCATATGTTTGTTACAACTACATATAGATATGTTTGTTAATATCACATAAGATTTTCTTGTTATGCGTATATGTCTATTGCACATGAAATACCCTTTGATAGTGCTAACCCTAAAAAGATAGGGATGCGCACGCATATAAAAGAACGAACACCTGCAGTCTGGGACCTGAAGATTATTGGTGCCTGTGGTAGGGGGTTTTCTGTTATAGATATAAGATAATGTGTTTCTTTTCAGTTAATATTTGTTTATCTCAAGTGCAACAGGAACATGGTATGCTATAAAAGGGACTTGAGGTCCCAAGTGAAGGTATGCAATTCTGATTACACTTTTAAATACTGAAACTACTTGTTTCTTATTCGTTCACAAAACCCTTACTGACTTGAGCGTCGTAGCGTGACCGGCTGTGAAGGCACCCTTTGTCTCAACAAGTAAAGCATCTAGCAACTAAGGAAGGTGCAGTTTCCAGGAAGACAGGTGGAGCCAGAACCAGTTACAAAGTCAACCGGCGACCAGTCAACCAACAAGAACATTTGGCGCCCACCGTGGGGCTCGGTAAAACTAGGTCCCATCCACATTGATAGACGAGCAATTAGAAGATATGAGAAATACCGGCAAGGCGGTCCCGCAGGATCTGAAAGGAGCGACAGCCCCACAACCCAACAACTCATCGACATCATCACAGGTCTTTAGGAGACAGTGGTGGCAACTAGGGCTGAGCATGTTCATAGACAAGATCAGTTCAAGGCCGAGCTGGACACCTCACAAGCAGCTAATGAAGAGCTGCACAGAGCTAATGACGAACTGCGCAGAAATTGGCAGCATGCAGGGGAGTATGCCGTAGACGACCAATACACGCTTATCCAAAATAGGGTTCGCACGATGCCATTCTCACAAGAGATCTTAGATGCGACTGTGCCAAAAAAAATGACAACACCTAAGATCACCTTTACTAGGGTCGAAGATCCAGACGTCCACCTTGCAGCCTTCCAGGCTCAGACAATGATTCTAGGGGGTACAAATGTCGCCCATTGCAAGTTGTTCCTGGGTACACTCTCAGGTACAGCCCTAAAGTGGTTTATTGGCTTACCCAATGGCCTCATAACCACTTTTGACTAGTTTTCCGCATTGTTTAGGGAGCAGTTCATGGTTAATCAAGCACCACCCCTTGTTCCTTTTGACCTCTTTGGGGTGATTCAGAACCAAGGGGAATCGGTGAAAGATTTCGTAAACCGATTTGGAGCATTGATGGTGCAACTTCACACTCAAGACGAGGCATTAATAGTACATGCTTTTGTTAAGGGAATAAGGCTAGGGCCTTTTAGTGATTCCTTCATAAGGAATTGACCCAAGACGTCAACAGAAATCAAGCGGCTAGTAATTGCCCACATTGCCGCTGAAGAGTGGATGAGCACGAAGCTAGGGAGCATGGGTTTAGGGCCGGCCAAGGCCAGGGAGAGCAGTCGTACCCAACCCCTGAGGGTACATGAGACCACAATAGAGAAGAGGTCCGCACCTTACGAGCCTAGAAGGGACAAACCCAGGTCGAGGTCAAGCAACAGCCTGCCTCCTCGACCTAAGTTCAAAATGCCCTACAGGGAATTACTTACCATCCCGGCTGTTACAAAGAAACTAGAGTACCCGCCAATGTCTAACAAGGTTTAGGGACCAAAGAAGAACACTTGGTGCGAATTCCACCAAGCTTATGGGCATGACATTTAGAACTGTTTAGCCCTATGCTATCAGTTCTCGAGGCTATTGAAGGAAGGTTTCATGCATGACTATGTGAGAAGACCAGGAGGGGTCAATGAGAGGAAAGCCGGCAGAAGAACAGAGGCATGAGGTGCCCATACACGGCAAAATCAATACCATCTCGGGAGGATTCTCCAGGGGAGGCTGTACCGCCTCCCAACGAAAGAAGTACGCCAGGGAGGTAATGGCCATAGACGCACAAGTTGTAAGGACCTGTAAAATTAAATTGGAATAAAAGGGTATATTTTAAATGAATTCTAAGTATGTTTTTATTTAAAATAAAAAGGAAGGAAAGTATAGCTTAGAAGACTACAAGAGTTCCTTGTTAACACATAATCGCCGGTCGCCTAGACTACATGTGATCACCAGGGCGAGAGGGCATCGGTGGAGATTCTTCGCGCGGAAGGTCATCGGTGGAGAGTCTTCGCGCGAGAGGACATCGGTGGAGAGTCTTCGCGCGAGAGGACATCGGTGGGGAGTCTTCGCGCAAGAGGTCATCGGTGGAAGGTTATCGCGCGAAGGTTATCGCGCGATGTCGAGTTGTACGTAGAGAAGGTGGGACCCAGACTCTCAGCATGGAACGTCCTGCACGTACGCCACATAGACAAAAAGGGTGGTTCAGAATAGTGACCTCAGAGTGTTAGCCTGCGCAGAGGCACGCTTAGTAGTACTGTTCAGTGCAGCGTACACGCAACTTCCCTGCAGAGTGGTTGGTGGCAGCGGCTTTTGTGGACAAGTTAGTTTAAGATGCAAAAAAACCCACTTCTGAGAGGAAAAAGGAACGTTGCAGTTGTTCAAGAGCGAAAGAGTGAGCTACCTCCTTTCTCCTCCATTTCTCTCCTTCGCGCTGCGATTCTGGCACCTTCACACAAGAGTACGACGAGCGGCAGCCACCATTAGAGCACCTGGGAAGTTCTCTGCAAGTCCTTCAAACCAGACGCAAAAACAGAGCCAAGGCGTTCTTTAGGCTTCGTTGGATTTCGGAGCTCCTGGTGTTTGCGCAAGTCTAGGTAAGGGAAGCTAGCCTTCATTTTCAATACAAGTCGTAGTTTAGCTATTTCGGAAGTGAGGGCGACGAGGTCGCCGGTTTTCGTTTTCATCTTCGTGAATGCTCTGTTCTATGTGTTTTGAGCGACGTGGTCGCCGGTTTTTAAATACAAACTTCGAGATACCCTGTTTTTGAACCAGGTCGCCGGTTTGGGCGATGTTTGCGAACTCCCTGTTTTTGGTGTTACTTTGAACTGTTGAAGCTTAAATGTGATCTTCGAAAATCTGAATCTTTGAAACGAATGTTGCCGTGACTTGAATCATTTATTTAAGTGGTATGATGTCTTGGGTGTTGTGAATGTCGGATCAAGGCATAGTATTTTCAGGAAAGAAAATACCGTGTAAGATCGTGTAGGATGTGCATTGATCGGTGATTCCTAAGGGGATATCCTGACTCTGCTGAGGTAATGGAATCACATAGAGGAAGTTACTCAGTTGGTGAGAGTCGAAGGAGGTTCATATGAATGGGTGACTCGTGTGAAAAAGAATGAGCTCGGCCTGTTCTATGGATTAACCCTGTCATACTGTGAGAATGATGAACTTGAGATCGAAATTTGTGTTGATGCGCATAGCTGGGAAACATTACAGCTGTTTAGTATGACAGGTGCAGATCTCTGAGTCTAATCAATGCATGAGTCTTCCGGAAGTAGTGTCAAGTGTCTTGTGTGCTGAGTCAGTGGTGGTCTGACATGTGAAATGAGGAACTTGAAATTTATAGACACTTGATGCAGTTTGTGAAATAGAATGACTCTTGAAAATATTGTGAAATGTGTGATTTCTGGGCGATCAAGTGAAGGGTATGAGAAACTTGATAGCGATACGTGAATATCTTGAAATTGTTTACCTTGATTTTAATTTAATTATCCTTATTTAAACTCTCCTTAAAATATCTAGCTTACCCTGCGTGTTCTGCTCGTTGGCTTTTTTTCTCTTAAAACTGTGATGATCGTGTATAACTTACACGGGAGCAGATGATCTTCCAGGAAGCAGAGCTCCCTAGTGAGTGGTCGCCGAGGAAGAGATCGCCGGTTTCTATCTCTTGGTGGTGATCGCCGGTTTTATGTCCTGCTAGCAGATCGCCTGTTTTGGGGCCTTCTGTTACCAGATCGCCGGTTCATATATGGAGACCGCCGGTCTTGTTGTATTTGATTGAATTTCGTTAAATTTTGAAAACATTTGACTGGTTATGTATTAAACTCCCTAAGAGGAGCAACTTCATTACTTATATATATATTATCATGTACTCTTCAATATTATTTGTGTACCTTTATTTTCATTATACATGTATGTATGGTTTTATTTTGGCGGGATGTTACATTAATGGTATCAGAGCAGTTCGTCCTTAGGATGACCTGAGGGCTGTGGATCCATTGTGTTTCTTCTGCTCATAAAATCTATTTGAGTTTCAAATAACAACTATAGTGAAAGGTTTTCAAAACGTTTTTGTATTGAAATTTTGTGTGTGCCTTAGAGAATGTATGCCCTAATTGAAAATCTTGGTACTAAGAATGAGAGGATCTTGATAAAGTGATGAGGGTGCACACTCATAACTGGATCGGGATGATTCTTAATCTTAATTCCAGAGGTTTGATGTTTAGCCTACATTGAATTCTGGTGTGATTTATTGAGTGTTCTTGTAATTGACTGAGAGTGGTTGTTTGGATTGATGATTGCACACCAGTAACTGTTCTGGTGTTTTGTTTGAAGTTAGGAGTGTTATAATCCTGTTGATGAACTCAAATTCTTAATGACTTTGAGATGCTGACCTTTGTAAGGTCTAGATGGTACCTCCTGAATGAATTGATTTCTGATCGATCTCATTCTTATAGTTGTAGGGAATATAGAAAACCTACAGATTCAAAGTCTGAAACAAAGAGAGATGGCACGTAGACCTTCTACCCCTCCCCAACCTTCTTCGGAGATGAGCCAGATTGCTAAGGCCATTGAGATGATGGCAACTGCCATTCAACAGCAGAATGCAGTGATGGCACAGAACCATCAAGCTACAATGCAACACTGGGAAACTGCTCGATCTGCGGAAACAAACTCCCACGTCGGTCAGCCTCAAGAACAGATGGGACTGACCGAGTTCATGCGACACAACCCACCCAAGTTCAGTGGGAATGCTACCCCTGATCAGGCAGATCAGTGGGTCAGAGAGTTGGAGAAAATCTTTAGGGCGACCTCCTGCCCTGAAGAGAAGAAACTGTTGTTTGCCACCTATCTACTAACTGGAGAAGCTGAGTTCTGGTGGATGGGAGCTCAGCAGATGATGGAGGCCCGAGAGGATGTATTGGATTGGGAGAGCTTCAGGGTGAGGTTCTTGGAGAAATACTTCCCAGACAGCGCCAAGTTTGCGAGGGAAGCTGAGTTCCTAAAGTTGGAGCAGGGGGATATGTCAGTAAACGCCTATGCTGCTCGGTTTGAGTACCTCGCCCGGTTCTATACCCAGGCGACCTCCGAGGCCTGGAGATGTAGGAAGTTCGAAGAGGGGCTGAAGAAGACCATAGCCCCGATGTGCATCAGGGAATTTCACGCCTTAGTAGAAAAGGCGAAGATGGTGGAGACCCTGGAAAAGGGTGATTCTCGGGTGATCAGGTCACACCCCGGAGGTCCTTGTAAGGACCTGGAAAATCTTATTGGAATAAAACTGATATATTTTAAGTGAATTCTAAGTATGTTTTTATTTAAAATAAAAATGAAGGAAAGTGTAGTTAGAAAGCCATGAGATCGCCTGGAACATGATCGCCAGGGCGCGAGAGGCATGCGGACATCGCCAGGGCGAGAGGCATGCGGGCATCGCCAGGGCGCGCGAGACATGCGAGCATCGCCAGGGCGCGAGAGGCATGCGGACATCGCCAGGGCGCGAGGCATGCGGGCATCGCCAGGGCGCGAGATGCATGTGGGCTTTGCCGGGCGCGAGAGTCATGCGGGTGTCGCCAAGAGGAGACCTCGGTCGGTCTCCAGGAAGAGGAGACCTCGGTCGGTCTCCAGGAAGAAGAGACCTCGGTCGGTCTCCAGGAAGAAGAGACCTCGGTCGGTCTCCAGGAGGAGGAGACATCGGTCGTCTTCCAGAGAGAGACATCGGTCGTCTTCCAGAGAGAGACATCGGTCGTCCTCCAGGATGGGTCATCGGTGGATTGTCATCGCGCGAGAGGTCATCGGCGGATTGTCTTTGCGCGAGTGGTCATCGGCGAAAGGTTATCGCGCGATGTCGTGTTTCACGCATATGAAGTGGGGCCCTGGTT
Organism: Phaseolus coccineus; assembly: GCA_037954025.1. NCBI lineage: Eukaryota > Viridiplantae > Streptophyta > Magnoliopsida > Fabales > Fabaceae > Phaseolus > Phaseolus coccineus. The sequence goes on along the minus strand of CM075680.1, from coordinate 31,939,829 downwards.
TCCAGGACGAACGTGCTGCATGTGCGACATGTAGGCAGTGAAAGTCCTTCGGAACAGTAGCTCCATGTGCGCAGAGACGCCACGTGGCCATACTGTCAGGTTTGCATTTAATTCGAGGAAGAAAACCCACACAGAAGGGTTAGTTAGAGAATAGGTAATGATAGCTACATGGCAGGCCTATGTTCCTAGTATCGGAATGCACCGCCTCTTAGTGAGTGTAGAAAACGCAGTGAGAGTATAAAAGGTGACAGAGTGAGTTCACCTTCATCTTTCTCTTTTCTCTCCTTTGCGCTGCGACTCAGTAATTCCAGGCACCAGTTTAATTACCAGCGATTGCCATAGAGCATTTGAGAAGGTTCTCTACAAGTTTTACCGGTTAGAACGCTTAGGCAGAGTTCAGGCATCTTTTACGTTCGGTGGTTAGAGCTTGAAGTGAGTTTCACGCTGATCCAGGTAAGGGAAGCTAGCCTTACTTCTAATGAAAACTGTATGTGTGATGATTTTTGATGTTGGGGGCGACGTGGTCGCCGGGTGTTCAAACTGTTCTTGCTTTAAACCCAGTTTTGTTCGTGATCGCCGGTTTTTCATCTGTTATTGAAATATCCCCTGTTTTATGCTGTTTCAAAAGTGTTTGAGATTTTAAATGTGGTTTTCGAAAATCTGAACCTTGGTATGAGTTTTGCTGTGATTGAAATCGTGCATTGAAGTGCTATGTGATGTGTTGAATGTTGTGATTGTGGATCGAGGCATAGTATTTTCAGGAAAGAAAATACCGTGTAAGGTCGTGTAATAGGTGTATTGATCGGTGATCCTATAATGAGACATCCTGACTCTACTGAGGTAATGAAATCACATAGAGGAAGTTACTCAGTTGTGGAGAGTCGATGGAGGTTCATACGTATGGGTGTCTCGTGTGAAACAGAACGAGTTCGGCCTGTTGTATGGATTAACCTTGTCATACCGTGATAATGAGAATATTGAGATGGTGTGATGCGCATGGCTGAGGGCACTTTCCAGCCTTTTGGTATGACAGGTGCGAATCTCTGGGTCTAATCAACGCACGAGTCTCCGGAAATAGTGGTCAAGTGTCTGGTGTGATGAGTCAGTGGAAAGTCTGACGTGAGAAATGAGAAATTGAATTAATAGACACTTGATTGCTGATGTGAATTGAAATACTCTTGGATTGATTTGTGAAATATGGGATTTCCTGATAGTCTTGTGGAATATGGAAATGTGATGGCTGATATTGATATGGTTCATGTATGTTGGGAAGTTCTTATGTATGCTCTTGATTCAAAGTTTTCTTAAATATATAGCTTACCCTGTATTTTGTTTCTGTGGCTGTTTTCTTAAACCTGTGATGATCGTGTAACTTTACACGGGAGCAGATGAGGTTGCAGGAAGTGGAATTCCCCTGTGAGTGATCGCCGTATGTGGTCGCCTGTTTTCTGTACTTGCTGGGCGATCGCCCCCTTTTGCCATTTTCCGATAGGCGATCTCCGTTTTCTGTTAGGAGATCGGTAGTTTTGTATTTTGCTGTCTTTATGATTAAGTCTTGGAAAACGACCGTTTTGTATTAAACTCCCTGCGAGGAGAACTCCTTTGTATATATATACAATTATGTTTATTTCAATATATTTGTTTTACCGTTATTTGATATTACGAAAATGAAAATTATGCAAAAATGCGAAATGTATTTGGCGGGATGTTACATTAATGGTATCAGAGCAGTTCGTCCTTTGGATGACCTGAGGGCTGTGGATCCATTGTGTTTTCTTCTGCTCATGAAAACTTATTTGAGTTTTAAGTGACAACTATTGTGAAAGGTTTTTAAACGTTTTTGTATTTAACTTTTTGTGTGTGCTGTAGTGAATGTATGCCTAACTGAAGATCTTAGTATTTAGAATGAGAGGGTCTTGATAAGGTGGTGAGGGTGCACACTCATGACCGGATCGGGGTGATTCTCAATCTAAATTCCAGAGGTTTAATGTTTAGCATACTTTGACTTCTGGTGTGATCTATTTCATGTTATTGAGTGTTCTTGTAATTGATTGTGAGTGGCTGTGTGGATTGATGGTTGCACACCAGTAGCTGTTCTGGTGTTTTGCTTGAGGTTATAAGCTTTATGGTTCTGTAGATGGACTCAAATTCCTAAGGAATTTGAGAAGCTGACCTTGTGAGGTCGAGATGTTATCCCCCTTGAATGAATTGATTTCCTTATCGATTTCATTCTTGTAGTTGTAGGGAATATAGAAGCTAGTGGTTTCGGAATCTGAGAACGAAGAAGATGACTCGTAGACCTCCTACCTCTCCCCAACCTTCTTCTGAAATGGGCCAGATCGCCAGGGCCATTGAGATGATGGCAGGTGCCATCCAACAACAGAATGCGGCGATGGCTCAGAACCATCAAGATACCATGCACCACTGGGAAGCTACTCGGTCGGCTGATACGAATTCGCCCGTCGGTCAGCCTCAAGAACGGATGGGACTGGCCGAGTTCATGAGGCACAACCCACCCAAGTTCTGTGGGAATGCTACCCCTGATCAAGCAGATCAGTGGGTCAGGGAAATGGAGAAAATCTTTAGGGCGACCTCCTGCCCTGAAGAGAAGAAGTTGTTGTTCGCCACCTATCTGCTATCGGGTGAAGCCGAATTCTGGTGGATGGGAGCTCAGCAAATGATGGAGGCCAGAGAGGAGGTGTTGGACTGGGAGAGCTTTAGGGTGAGGTTCTTGGAGAAATACTTCCCTGACAGCGCAAAGTTTGCGCGGGAAGCGGAGTTCTTAAAGTTGGAGCAGGGGGTGATGTCGGTGAACGCTTATGCTGCTAGGTTTGAGTACCTCGCCCGATTCTACACTCAGGCGACCTCCGAAGCTTGGAGGTGCAGGAAGTTTGAGGAAGGGCTGAAGCACGGGCTGAAGAGGACGATAGCCCCAATGTGCATCAGGGAATTTCACGCCTTGGTAGAAAAGGCGAAGATGGTGGAGACCCTGGAAAAGGGTGATCCCCGGGTGATCAGGTCGCACCCAGGGGGTTCTTCCAGTGGGCGGGCTAAGGTGCAGCATTCACAAGGCAGGCCATATGCGAGACCTCCACTACATCGGGCGGGAACAGGGTCACCCCAGTTTCAACAGCAGCAACCCTGGAAACCAAAATGTTCCCTCTGTGGTGGACCACACGTGCCCAATGTGTGCCCCAAGAAGAATTCGGAGAGAAGGTGTTTTGCATGCCAAAGGACAGGGCACGTTGCTAGAGAATGCCCTAACCGGAATGGGGCGACTCAACCCAGTGGTTCTCAGCAGTTGAGAAATGAAGGCAGCAGACCCCAGGCAGCAGGGAGGGTGTTTGCCATGTCAGGAGCAGAAGCGTCCCAATCAGGTAACCTCGTGCAAGGTGTCTGTTTTATATCTGGTAGAAGTGTAGAAGCGTTGTTTGATTCTGGAGCGACACACTCTTTTGTGTCAAGTCGGTGTATAGCCGAGTTAGGCCTCCTAGTGAAGGAGCTGCCTTTTGAACTGTTGGTCTCCACACCTGCATCAGGACAGGTTATGACCTCTACGGTTTGCCCTGAATGTCCAGTAATAGTAGAGGGACGCAGATTCAAAGTGAACTTGATCTGCCTACCTCTTCAGGACCTGGATGTTATCCTGGGAATGGATTGGCTTTCTGCCAATCACGTTCTCATAGATTGCGGTAGGCAGAAAGTGGTGTTGCCCGATCTCCAAGAGCAGGATGTGGTATCTGCTGGGCATGGGCGGTTGGAGATGGAAGAAGGGGCGAGGTGCTTCGTGATGCTAGCTCGGTTGGAAGTGAAGAACAAAGGGGACGTGAGCAGGATACCTGTAGTGAAAGACTTCACGGATGTGTTCCCAGAAGAGGTACCTGGGTTACCCCCTAAGAGAGAAGTGGAATTCTCTATTGATTTGGTACCTGGGGCTGGACCAGTGTCTATGGCGCCCTACAGGATGGCACCAGCCGAGTTGGTGGAATTAAAGAAGCAAGTGGAAGAGTTGCTGGAGAAACAATTCATCAGACCCAGTGTATCTCCATGGGGGGCTCCAGTACTCCTAGTTAAGAAGAAGGATGGAGGGTCTCGGCTGTGTATAGATTACAGGCAGTTGAACAAGTTGACCATCAAGAACAAGTACCCTCTACCCAGAATTGATGATTTAATGGATCAAGTAAATGGGGCCTCGGTGTTCTCAAAGATTGATCTGAGATCGGGGTACCATCAAATTTTGGTAAAGGCCGATGATGTCCAGAAAACAGCCTTTAGGTCCCGGTATGGGCACTATGAGTACGTGGTGATGCCGTTTGGAGTGACCAATGCCCCAGCTCTGTTCATGGATTATATGAATAGGATTTTCCGCCCTTTCTTGGATAAGTTTGTGGTAGTCTTCATAGACGACATACTTGTCTATTCAAAGACCGAGGAAGAACATGAAGGACATCTGAGGTCGGTGTTGGAGGTTCTGAGGGAGAAGCAACTCTATGCCAAGTTCTCCAAGTGTGAGTTCTGGCTGAAGGAAATCAACTTTCTAGGACACGTGATATCTGCCCAGGGGATCTCGGTGGATCCAGCCAAGGTGGAGGCAGTGCTGCAGTGGGAACGTCCTAAGACAGTCACTGAGATAAGAAGCTTTGTGGGTTTGGCGGGCTACTATCGGAGGTTTATTGAGGATTTTTCCAAGGTAGTGGCTCCTTTAACACAGCTGACCCGCAAGGACCAACCTTTTGCTTGGACCGACCGATGTGAGCAAAGCTTCATGGAACTAAAGGAGAGGTTGACCAGTGCCCCAGTGCTGGTGATCCCCGAGGTAGGAAGACCTTTTGATGTCTTCTGTGACGCTTCACATCAGGGCTTGGGATGTGTTTTGATGCAAGAAAAGAGAGTGGTTGCATATGCTTCAAGGCAACTCAAGGTTCATGAGAGAAACTACCCTACGCATGACTTAGAGTTGGCGGCTGTGGTTTTTGCCTTGAAGATCTGGAGGCACTATTTATATGGAGCTCGGTTCCAGGTGTTCAGTGACCATAAGAGCCTGAAATACCTGTTCGATCAGAAGGAACTAAACATGAGACAAAGAAGGTGGATGGAGTTTCTAAAGGACTACGATTTTCAACTCATGTATCATCCAGGGAAGGCCAATGTAGTGGCAGATGCTTTGAGTAGAAAATCAATACAAGTCGCCACCATGATGATGAAAGAGCAGAAACTGATCGAGCAGTTCAGAGACTTAAACCTTGGAGTAGAATTTCACGTAAATCACATTAGTTGTAGTAAGCTGGCTATAACTAATGACTTCCTTGGGATGTTAAAGGATAAGCAGTTGGAGGACCCTAGTCTGAAGCGTACTATGGAGTCACTAGGGACAGATCAGGCGAGAGACTTTGTAATGGGCGATGATGGGGTCTTGAGGTTTAATGGCAGAATTTGCGTACCTGCAGACGAAGGGTTGAAGAGGATGATCTTGGATGAAGGTCACAAGAGTCGCCTCAACCTACACCCAGGTATGAACAAGATGTACCATGACTTGAAGGGGTCATTTTGGTGGTCAGGCATGAAGAGGGACATCGCCCAGTATGTTGCAACCTGCTTAACGTGTCAGAAGGCGAAGGTAGAGCATCAAAGACCTGGCGGGCTGTTGCAGCAACTGGATATCCCTGAGTGGAAATGGGACAGCATCGCCATGGATTTTGTCACCCATTTACCCAGATCGGTAAAGGGTCATGATGCAATCTGGGTTATCATTGATAGGCTGACGAAGAGTGCCCACTTCCTTCCAGTGAATATGAAGATGCCTATGGCCAAGCTGGCACAGTTATACATCCAAGAAATAGTGAGGTTGCATGGAGTGCCTTCCAGCATCGTTTCAGATAGAGATCCCAGGTTCACTTCACGATTTTGGCAGACCTTGCAAGAGTGCTTGGGAACTAAGTTGAGGATGAGCTCTGCATATCATCCCCAAACAGATGGTCAGTCAGAGAGAACGATCCAATCCTTGGAAGATCTGCTGAGGGCATGCGTCTTGGATCAATTGGGAAGTTGGGACGAGGTGTTGCCACTGGTGGAGTTTACCTATAATAATAGCTACCACGCCAGTATTGGGATGGCACCATATGAAGCCCTGTATGGGAGGAAATGCAGAACTCCCTTATGTTGGTACCAGGAGGGCGAGGCAGTCTTGGTTGGGCCAGAGTTGATTCAGCAGACGACCGAGAAGGTGAAACAGATACAAAGCAGAATGAAAGCTTCTCAGAGTAGGCAGAAGTCCTATGCAGATCAGAGGAGAAGACCTTTGGAGTTTGCTGCTGCAGACCATGTATTTTTGAGAGTGACCCCAACCAAGGGTGTAGGACGAGCTATCAGACCAAAGAAGCTGTCTCCTAAGTTTGTTGGACCTTACCAGATCTTGAGGAAAGTTGGTCCAGTAGCCTATGAGATCGCCCTACCTCCACATTTAGCAAATCTGCATAATGTCTTCCACGTATCACAGTTAAGGAAATATCTCGCCGACCCTTGTCACGTGTTGGAGGTGGACGACGTGCAGATCAGGGACGACTTGTCTTTTGAAGCAAGACCAGTCAGGATAGACGATCACCAAAGCAAACGGCTCAGGAGTAAGACCATCCATATGGTTAAGGTGGTGTGGGATGAGAGATCCGGTGATTCGACGTGGGAGTTGGAAGAGAACATGAGAAACGACTATCCACATCTCTTTTCCTTGTAATTCAATTTTCGAGGACGAAAATTTTTGTTGTTAGGGAGATTGTAAGGACCTGGAAAATCTTATTGGAATAAAAGTGATATATTTTAAGTGAATTCTAAGTATGTTTTTATTTAAAATAAAAATGAAGGAAAGTGTAGTTAGAAAGCCATGAGATCGCCTGGAACATGATCGCCAGGGCGCGAGAGGCATGCGGACATCGCCAGGGCGAGAGGCATGCGGGCATCGCCAGGGCGCGCGAGACATGCGAGCATCGCCAGGGCGCGAGAGGCATGCGGACATCGCCAGGGCGCGAGGCATGCGGGCATCGCCAGGGCGCGAGATGCATGTGGGCTTTGCCGGGCGCGAGAGTCATGCGGGTGTCGCCAAGAGGAGACCTCGGTCGGTCTCCAGGAAGAGGAGACCTCGGTCGGTCTCCAGGAAGAAGAGACCTCGGTCGGTCTCCAGGAAGAAGAGACCTCGGTCGGTCTCCAGGAGGAGGAGACATCGGTCGTCTTCCAGAGAGAGACATCGGTCGTCTTCCAGAGAGAGACATCGGTCGTCCTCCAGGATGGGTCATCGGTGGATTGTCATCGCGCGAGAGGTCATCGGCGGATTGTCTTTGCGCGAGTGGTCATCGGCGAAAGGTTATCGCGCGATGTCGTGTTTCACGCATATGAAGTGGGGCCCTGGTTTCCAGGACGAACGTGCTGCATGTGCGACATGTAGGCAGTGAAAGTCCTTCGGAACAGTAGCTCCATGTGCGCAGAGACGCCACGTGGCCATACTGTCAGGTTTGCATTTAATTCGAGGAAGAAAACCCACACAGAAGGGTTAGTTAGAGAATAGGTAATGATAGCTACATGGCAGGCCTATGTTCCTAGTATCGGAATGCACCGCCTCTTAGTGAGTGTAGAAAACGCAGTGAGAGTATAAAAGGTGACAGAGTGAGTTCACCTTCATCTTTCTCTTTTCTCTCCTTTGCGCTGCGACTCAGTAATTCCAGGCACCAGTTTAATTACCAGCGATTGCCATAGAGCATTTGAGAAGGTTCTCTACAAGTTTTACCGGTTAGAACGCTTAGGCAGAGTTCAGGCATCTTTTACGTTCGGTGGTTAGAGCTTGAAGTGAGTTTCACGCTGATCCAGGTAAGGGAAGCTAGCCTTACTTCTAATGAAAACTGTATGTGTGATGATTTTTGATGTTGGGGGCGACGTGGTCGCCGGGTGTTCAAACTGTTCTTGCTTTAAACCCAGTTTTGTTCGTGATCGCCGGTTTTTCATCTGTTATTGAAATATCCCCTGTTTTATGCTGTTTCAAAAGTGTTTGAGATTTTAAATGTGGTTTTCGAAAATCTGAACCTTGGTATGAGTTTTGCTGTGATTGAAATCGTGCATTGAAGTGCTATGTGATGTGTTGAATGTTGTGATTGTGGATCGAGGCATAGTATTTTCAGGAAAGAAAATACCGTGTAAGGTCGTGTAATAGGTGTATTGATCGGTGATCCTATAATGAGACATCCTGACTCTACTGAGGTAATGAAATCACATAGAGGAAGTTACTCAGTTGTGGAGAGTCGATGGAGGTTCATACGTATGGGTGTCTCGTGTGAAACAGAACGAGTTCGGCCTGTTGTATGGATTAACCTTGTCATACCGTGATAATGAGAATATTGAGATGGTGTGATGCGCATGGCTGAGGGCACTTTCCAGCCTTTTGGTATGACAGGTGCGAATCTCTGGGTCTAATCAACGCACGAGTCTCCGGAAATAGTGGTCAAGTGTCTGGTGTGATGAGTCAGTGGAAAGTCTGACGTGAGAAATGAGAAATTGAATTAATAGACACTTGATTGCTGATGTGAATTGAAATACTCTTGGATTGATTTGTGAAATATGGGATTTCCTGATAGTCTTGTGGAATATGGAAATGTGATGGCTGATATTGATATGGTTCATGTATGTTGGGAAGTTCTTATGTATGCTCTTGATTCAAAGTTTTCTTAAATATATAGCTTACCCTGTATTTTGTTTCTGTGGCTGTTTTCTTAAACCTGTGATGATCGTGTAACTTTACACGGGAGCAGATGAGGTTGCAGGAAGTGGAATTCCCCTGTGAGTGATCGCCGTATGTGGTCGCCTGTTTTCTGTACTTGCTGGGCGATCGCCCCCTTTTGCCATTTTCCGATAGGCGATCTCCGTTTTCTGTTAGGAGATCGGTAGTTTTGTATTTTGCTGTCTTTATGATTAAGTCTTGGAAAACGACCGTTTTGTATTAAACTCCCTTCGAGGAGAACTCCTTTGTATATATATACAATTATGTTTATTTCAATATATTTGTTTTACCGTTATTTGATATTACGAAAATGAAAATTATGCAAAAATGCGAAATGTATTTGGCGGGATGTTACAGTCCTTCCAGTGGGAAAGCTAAGGCACAGCACCCACAAAGCAAGCCCTATGCGAGACCTCCACCACATCGGGCAGGAGCAGCACCTCCCCAGTTTCAGCAGCAGCAACCTTGGAAACCCAAGTGTCTCCATTGTGGTGGACCACACGCCTCCAATGCATGCTTCAAGAAGACTTCAGAGAGGAGATGTTTTGTCTGCCAAAAGACAGGGCACGTTGCTAGAGAGTGCCCTAGCAGGAATGGGGTGACCCAACCCAGTGGCTCCCAGCAGATGAGAAACGAAGGCAGCAGACCTCAGGCAACAGGGAGAGTGTTTGCCATGTCTGGAACAGAGGCATCTCAGTCAGGTAACCTCATCCAAGGTGTTTGTTTTATTGCTGGTAGAGGTGTAAAAGCTTTGTTTGATTCTGGAGCGACACACTCCTTTGTGTCAAACCTGTGTGTAGCCGAGTTGGGCCTCCTAGTGAAGGAATTACCTTTCGAACTGTTGGTCTCTACACCTGCGTCAGGACAGGTGTTGACCTCTACAGTTTGCCCCGAATGTCCAGTGATAGTAGAGGGACGCAGATTCAAAGTGAACTTGATCTGCCTACCTCTTCAGGACCTGGATGTTATCCTGGGAATGGATTGGTTAGCTGCCAATCACGTTCTCATAGACTGCGGTAGGCAGAAGGTAGCGTTTCCAGACCTCCCAGAGTCAGATGTGATATCTGCTCAGCAAGGGCAGTCAGAGTTGGAAGAAGGGGCGAGGTGCTTCGTGATGCTAGCTCGGTTGGAGGTGAAGAATGAAGGGGACGTAAGCAGAATACACGTGGTGAAAGATTTCACGGATGTATTTCCAGAAGAGGTACCTGGGTTACCCCCTAAGAGAGAAGTGGAATTCTCTATTGATTTGGTACCTGGGGCTGGACCAGTGTCTATGGCGCCCTACAGGATGGCACCAGCCGAGTTGGTGGAATTAAAGAAGCAAGTGGAAGAGTTGCTGGAGAAACAATTCATCAGACCCAGTGTATCTCCATGGGGAGCTCCAGTGCTCCTAGTCAAGAAGAAGGATGGAGGGTCTCGGTTGTGTATAGACTACAGGCAGTTGAACAAGTTGACCATCAAGAACAAGTACCCCCTACCTAGGATTGATGATTTGATGGATCAAATACATGGGGCCTCGGTGTTCTCCAAGATTGATCTGAGATCGGGGTACCACCAAATTTTGGTAAAAGCTGAAGATGTTCAAAAGACAGCTTTTAGGTCTCGGTATGGGCACTATGAGTATGTAGTGATGCCGTTTGGAGTCACCAATGCTCCAGCCCTGTTCATGGACTACATGAATAGGATTTTTCGCCCTTTCTTGGATAAGTTTGTGGTGGTCTTCATAGACGACATACTCATTTATTCAAGGACCGAGGAAGAGCATGAGGAACACCTGAGGACAGTATTGGAGATACTGAGAGAGAAGCAACTCTATGCCAAGTTCTCCAAGTGTGAGTTCTGGCTGAAGGAAGTCAACTTCCTAGGACACGTGATATCTGCCCAGGGGATCTCGGTGGATCCAGCCAAGGTGGAGGCAGTGCTGCAGTGGGAACGTCCTAAGACAGTCACTGAGATAAGAAGCTTTGTGGGTTTGGCGGGCTACTATCGGAGGTTTATTGAGGATTTTTCCAAGGTAGTGGCTCCTTTAACACAGCTGACCCGCAAGGACCAACCTTTTGCTTGGACCGACCGATGTGAGCAAAGCTTCATGGAACTAAAGGAGAGGTTGACCAGTGCCCCAGTGCTGGTGATCCCCGAGGTAGGAAGACCTTTTGATGTCTTCTGTGACGCTTCACATCAGGGCTTGGGATGTGTTTTGATGCAAGAAAAGAGAGTGGTTGCATATGCTTCAAGGCAACTCAAGGTTCATGAGAGAAACTACCCTACGCATGACTTAGAGTTGGCGGCTGTGGTTTTTGCCTTGAAGATCTGGAGGCACTATTTATATGGAGCTCGGTTCCAAGTGTTCAGTGACCATAAGAGCCTGAAATACCTGTTCGATCAGAAGGAACTAAACATGAGACAAAGAAGGTGGATGGAGTTTCTAAAGGACTACGATTTTCAACTCATGTATCATCCAGGGAAGGCCAATGTAGTGGCAGATGCTTTGAGTAGAAAATCAATACAAGTCGCCACCATGATGATGAAAGAGCAGAAACTGATCGAGCAGTTCAGAGACTTAAACCTTGGAGTAGAATTTCACGTAAATCACATTAGTTGTAGTAAGCTGGCTATAACTAATGACTTCCTTGGGATGTTAAAGGATAAGCAGTTGGAGGACCCTAGTCTGAAGCGTACTATGGAGTCACTAGGGACAGATCAGGCGAGAGACTTTGTAATGGGCGATGATGGGATCTTGAGATTTAAGGGCAGAATTTGCATACCTGCAAATGAAGAGTTGAAGAAGATGATCCTAGAAGAAGGTCATAAGAGTCGCCTTAACCTTCATCCAGGCATGAACAAGATGTATCATGACTTGAAGGAGTCATTTTGGTGGTCGGGCATGAAGAGGGACATCGCCCAGTATGTTGCAACCTGCTTAACGTGTCAGAAGGCGAAGGTAGAGCATCAAAGACCTGGCGGGCTGTTGCAGCAACTGGATATCCCTGAGTGGAAATGGGACAGCATCGCCATGGATTTTGTCACCCATTTACCCAGATCGGTAAAGGGTCATGATGCAATCTGGGTTATCATTGATAGGCTGACGAAGAGTGCCCACTTCCTTCCAGTGAATATGAAGATGCCTATGGCCAAGCTGGCACAGTTATACATCCAAGAAATAGTGAGGTTGCATGGAGTGCCTTCCAGCATCGTTTCAGATAGAGATCCCAGGTTCACTTCACGGTTTTGGCAGACCTTGCAAGAGTGCTTGGGAACTAAGTTGAGGATGAGCTCTGCATATCATCCCCAAACAGATGGTCAGTCAGAGAGAACGATCCAATCCTTGGAAGATCTGCTGAGGGCGTGCGTCTTGGATCAATTGGGAAGTTGGGACGAGGTGTTGCCACTGGTGGAGTTTACCTATAATAATAGCTACCACGCCAGTATTGGGATGGCACCATATGAAGCCCTGTATGGGAGGAAATGCAGAACTCCCTTATGTTGGTACCAGGAGGGCGAGGCAGTCTTGGTTGGGCCAGAGTTGATTCAGCAGACGACCGAGAAGGTGAAACAGATACAAAGCAGAATGAAAGCTTCTCAGAGTAGGCAGAAGTCCTATGCAGATCAGAGGAGAAAGCCTTTGGAGTTTGCTGCTGGAGACCACGTGTTCATGAAAGTGACACCAACCAAGGGTGTAGGACGGGCGATCAGGTCAAGGAAGTTGTCCCCTAAGTTCGTGGGACCATATCAGATCTTAAGAAAGGTTGGTCCAGTGGCTTATGAGATCGCCCTACCTCCCCATCTAGCGAATCTGCACAATGTCTTTCACGTGTCACAGCTGAGGAAGTACATGGCAGACCCTAGTCATGTGCTGGATGTAGACGATGTGCAGATCAGGGATGACTTGTCCTTTGAAGCAAAACCAGTCAGGATTGACGATCGGCAAAGTAAACAGCTCAGAGGCAAGACCATCAACATGGTGAAAGTGGTGTGGGATGAGAGATCGGGGGATTCAACTTGGGAGTTAGAAGAACCCATGAGAGAGGCTTATCCATACCTCTTTTCCTTGTAATTCAATTTTCGGGGACGAAAATTTTTCTTGATGGGGAGAATGTAAGGACCTGTAAAATTAAATTGGAATAAAAGGGTATATTTTAAATGAATTCTAAGTATGTTTTTATTTAAAATAAAAAGGAAGGAAAGTGTAGCTTAGAAGACTACAAGAGTTCCTTGTTAACACATAATCGCCGGTCGCCTAGACTACACGTGATCACCAGGGCGAGAGGGCATCGGTGGAGATTCTTCGCGCGGAAGGTCATCGGTGGAGAGTCTTCGCGCGAGAGGACATCGGTGGAGAGTCTTCGCGCGAGAGGACATCGGTGGGGAGTCTTCGCGCAAGAGGTCATCGGTGGAAGGTTATCGCGCAAAGGTTATCGCGCGATGTCGAGTTGTACGTAGAGAAGGTGGGACCCAGACTCTCAGCATGGAACGTCCTGCACGTACGCCACGTAGACAAAAAGGGTGGTTCAGAATAGTGACCTCAGAGTGTTAGCCTGCGCAGAGGCACGCTTAGTAGTACTGTTCAGTGCAGCGTACACGCCACTTCCCTGCAGAGTGGTTGGTGGCAGCGGCTTTTGTGGACAAGTTAGTTTAAAATGCAAAAAAACCCACTTCTGAGAGGAAAAAGGAACGTTGCAGTTGTTCAAGAGCGAAAGAGTGAGCTACCTCCTTTCTCCTCCATTTCTCTCCTTCGCGCTGCGATTCTGGCACCTTCACACAAGAGTATGACGAGCGGCAGCCACCATTAGAGCACCTGGGAAGTTCTCTGCAAGTCCTTCAAACCAGACGCAAAAACAGAGCCAAGGCGTTCTTTAGGCTTCGTTGGATTTCGGAGCTCCTGGTGTTTGCGCAAGTCCAGGTAAGGGAAGCTAGCCTTCATTTTCAATACAAGTCGTAGTTTAGCTATTTCGGAAGTGAGGGCGACGAGGTCGCCGGTTTCGTTTTCATCTTCGTGAATGCTCTGTTCTATGTGTTTTGAGCGACGTGGTCGCCGGTTTTTAAATACAAACTTCGAGATACCCTGTTTTTGAACCAGGTCGCCGGTTTGGGCGATGTTTGCGAACTCCCTGTTTTTGGTGTTACTTTGAACTGTTGAAGCTTAAATGTGATCTTCGAAAATCTGAATCTTTGAAACGAATGTTGCCGTGACTTGAATCATTTATTTAAGTGGTATGATGTCTTGGGTGTTGTGAATGTGGGATCGAGGCATAGTATTTTCAGGAAAGAAAATACCGTGTAAGATCGTGTAGGATGTGCATTGATCGGTGATTCCTAAGGGGATATCCTGACTCTGCTGAGGTAATGGAATCACATAGAGGAAGTTACTCAGTTGGTGAGAGTCGAAGGAGGTTCATATGAATGGGTGACTCGTGTGAAAAAGAACGAGCTCGGCCTGTTCTATGGATTAACCCTGTCATACTGTGAGAATGATGAACTTGAGATCGAAATTTGTGTTGATGCGCATAGCTGGGAAACATTACAGCTGTTTAGTATGACAGGTGCAGATCTCTGAGTCTAATCAATGCATGAGTCTTCCGGAAGTAGTGTCAAGTGTCTTGTGTGCTGAGTCAGTGGTGGTCTGACATGTGAAATGAGGAACTTGAAATTTATAGACACTTGATGCAGTTTGTGAAATAGAATGACTCTTGAAAATATTGTGAAATGTGTGATTTCTGGGCGATCAAGTGAAGGGTATGAGAAACTTGATAGCGATACGTGAATATCTTGAAATTGTTTACCTTGATTTTAATTTAATTATCCTTATTTAAACTCTCCTTAAAATATCTAGCTTACCCTGCGTGTTCTGCTCGTTGGCTGTTTTTCTCTTAAAACTGTGATGATCGTGTATAACTTACACGGGAGCAGATGATCTTCCAGGAAGCAGAGCTCCCTAGTGAGTGGTCGCCGAGGAAGAGATCGCCGGTTTCTATCTCTTGGTGGTGATCGCCGGTTTTATGTCCTGCTAGCAGATCGCCTGTTTTGGGGCCTTCTGTTACCAGATCGCCGGTTCATGTATGGAGACCGCCGGTCTTGTTGTATTTGATTGAATTTCGTTAAATTTTGAAAACATTTGACTGGTTATGTATTAAACTCCCTAAGAGGAGCAACTTCATTACTTATATATATATTATCATGTACTCTTCAATATTATTTGTGTACCTTTATTTTCATTATACATGTATGTATGGTTTTATTTTGGCGGGATGTTACACAAGTATTCGAGCAACCAGTCGAACCTGACCTCTGCTTCACTCGAGCAGACTTGAGGGATGTTGTCCCACACGACAATGACCCTGTGGTCATATTAGTAGTCACCGCAAGAAGAAGGGTACACAGGGTTCTTGTTGATCAGGGAAGCTCAGCTGACGTACTATTTTGGTCGACGTTCAACAAATTACAGTTGTCCTTGTATCAGTTGAGGCCCTATGATGGTTGCTTGTATAGTTTTGCTGGAGACCAAGTAGAGGTGAAAGGGTACGTGGAGTTGAGGATGACCTTCTAAGATGGCAGCTGGTCTCGGACCATTGGTATCAGGTATTTGGTCGTGAACGCCTCTTCAGCCTATAATATTCTTTTCGGTAGACCTGTCATAAATAGGCTAGGGTCGGTGGCCTCTTCAAAACATATGAAGATGAAGCTGCCCTACCAAGAAGGGGGAATGATTATTGTTAAGTCCGACCAAAAGGCGGCAAGAAAATGTTATGAGAACAGTCTGAAGACAAAGTGGGGAGTATGCATGGTTACTACTCAACCACCAGAAGTGGGAGATATCTCACCTGGGAAAATCACCACTGGTAGGCGACCTGGAATGGGGCCAGCCTTAAGTTTAATTTCAGTTAATATATAATGTCAATCATGAACAGTTAAGGGGACACTCTTTTTCCCTTACAGAGGTTTTTTAATGATGTCGCCCAATGAAAAAGCATTTGAGAAATGATGTGCCATTGTATTATAAACAAAACCAGTCCACCCGATGTGGTGACACGAAACCAGTTCACCAAATGTGGTGTAAACGAAACCAGTTCACCAAATGTGGTGTAAACGAAACCAGTCACACGAAACCATTCCACCCGATGTGGTGACACGAAAATAGTCCACCCGATATGGTGACACGAAACTAGTCCACCCGATGTGGAGCACATGAAACCAGTTCACCAAATGTGGTGTAAACAAAGTCAGCTCGCCAATCATTGGGCGTAGCACGAAAACGAAGTCAGCTCGCCAAAGATTGGGTATAGCCCAAAGGAAACCAGCTCCAAGAGGCCCATTTGTTCAGCATTTGGGACCTCATTTTGATCAAAGGCACAACCTTCCATGAAAGGCAAGAGCCAAGTCAAGAGCGTCTAAGACCAAGTTAGGAGCGTCTAAGACAAGCTAGGAGCGTCTAGGATGAGAAGGCCAAGCTAGAAGCGTCTAGGACAAGAAGACTTGGATCAAAGCTATGAATGGGAGAGTGGCATACTAGCACATATTCCGTGAAGGCCCATCAAATGTAGTTTAGCTTTAATTGGGGTGTAAATAGCATAGCCATGTGGACAAATGTTTATTTTTCTGCACATTAGAATTAAGGAGAAGTTAACCTTCCCACTATTCTAGAAAGCCCAAGAAGAGAAGTCACAAAAATCAAAAAAATCTCAAACTCATGCATCTCATTCACAAGTCCAAGAGTCTCTAGGGGAGGGAAGCCTTAGAATGTATGACTACTACCAACCACCCCCTAGAAGAAATAGGCAAAGGGAGCAAGAGGGCCCAAGGAAGGTTAGAGTAGACCTACCTCATTTCCATGGTAAGGAGAGTGTAGAAACCTACCTAGATTGGGAGATGAAAGTAGAGCAACTCTTTGCTTGCCATAGGGTGAGTGAAGAACGCAAGGTACCTCTAGCCACCCTTAGCTTCCAAGGGAACGCCATGTATTGGTGGACCTCTCTCGAAAGAGAAAGACGTCTTCATAGGGAACCTCCAATTGAATATTGGAACGACCTTAGGGGAGCCCTAAGACGTCGCCACATACCCTCATACTACCATAGGGAGTTGATGGGCAAGCTCCAAACACTCAAGCAAAACAATATGAGTGTTGAGGAGTATTGACAAAAAATGGAGCTCTACATGATGAGAGCCTCCATTAGAGAAGAGGAGCATATCACCATAGCTAGGTTCCTTAGTGGCCTCTCACTTGAGATAAGGGATAGAGTAGAACTCCTTCCATACCAAGACTTGAATGACTTGGTCCAACTTTGCATTAAAGTTGAGCAACAAAATTTGCGCAAAACTTCAAGTCTAAAGGTTGGATCCTACTCTAACTTCTATCCCAAGAGAGAATATAGAAGGGAGGGTAGTACATCAAAAGAAAAACCTAGGGAAACTACCAAACCCTTAGCCAAAGATGCCTCCACCCCACCCATCCGAGCTAGGGACGTCAAGTGCTTTAAGTGCCATGGAAGAGGGCATGTGCAAGCACAATGCCCAAACCAAAGGACTTTGTTTTTGAAAGGTGTAGATGAGTACACTAGTGGCGAGGATGAGCCAAGTGAAAGAGAGGAAGGGGGAGAGGATGAGAGGGTAGATCCATTAGAGGGAGAATTGCTAATGATTAGGAGAACCCTCAACAATCATCCTAGTGCATCCATGGAGACACAAAGAGAGAACATCTTTCACACAAGATGTAAAGTTTTAGAAAATATATGTTCTCTCATTGTGGATAGTGGATCTGATAGCATTCCTATGAGCTCTTCTTTGGATTTTGGAGTTCCTTGGTGATGATGGATGCGGAAGCTTATGGAGGAGGTGAGCAAGGCCTTCCTAGGAAACATGGGTGCCTTGAAGGTGCATGAAGAGTGAGGAAATGGGGAGGTTTGGCCAGCCCCTTCGGTAGTGATGAATTGAAGACTAAAACCTAAGTGTTAGGCAAGGAGTAGTGTATGGCACAATTTGGCAGCATAACAATACTCTATTTAATCTTGAAAATACATGAGGTAGGCCTCCTTATTTATAGATTTAGGAGCCTTGGTGAGCAAGCTTAAAGGGTAAAAAGTGGGGGCTGCCTAGGGTATTGACTTTAGTCAAACCACACCATCATCCTAATATTCTAGAAGATAGGTAAAAAATGCAACATTTGATAGTACACCCCTCCTTCTTTTGCTAAAGGCACCTATTTGCTAGCACACCCCTCCTTCTATTGCTAAGGGCACCTTTTTGATAGCACACCCCTAAGTGAGCAAGTTTTGCTTTCTACACTACACTATTCTACTAAGCTACGCCTAATGGGCCTCCAAGTAGCATGTACAAGGTCTTCTCCCTCCCATCCGTTGCTTGACTTGTTTGGGCGTGAATGTGCTTGGCCATGGACCTTGTGAGAGGTCCTAGACGGTCTAGGCTCCCTCCTAGACGCTCCTCATGTAGCTCCCCCTTGTCTTGTGTTAGACGCTCTCCATGTGGTTCTAGACGGTCTAGTCTTGGCCCTTGGCTTTCATGGTGGGGTGAGCTTGGCCTCTCTCCATCATCCCCTCCCCCTTGGAAAGGATTTGTCCTCAAATCCAAGTCGTCATTGGTACCTACAAATGGAGATAGGTCAATTACATTAAATGTGTCATGCACTCCATATTCAAGAGGTAGGTCCAACTTGTATGCATTGTTGTTGACTCTCTTGAGGACTTGAAAGGGTCCATCTTTTTTGGGCACCAACAAGACAGGTACAGCACAAGGGCTTAGGCTCTTTTGAACCCAACCCTTCTCCAACAAGTCTTGAACTTGTGACTCTATCTCCTTGGTCTCCTCGGGGTTAGTTCTATAGGCGGGCCTATTTGGTAGGCTTGCCCCCGGAATCAAGTCAATTTGGTGTTCTATACCTCTAATGGGAGGGAGTCCATTGGGCCCCTCATTAGAGAATACATCATCAAATTCACTTAAAAGTTTTTCTACTTTAGGAGGTAGACTCATAAGTTCACTACTTGTGGCAGTGCATGCAAGTGTTCCTTTACAAAAGACAAGGCTTGGTTGTTCAACAAGAAGCAAATTTTCCAAGATGTTTTCACAAGGCTTCTCTTGTTGAGCAACCTTGGGGGAAGGAACACTCTTCTCCCTCTCCTTCCTATCCCTAAGGACCTTTTCTTTTTCAAGCTCTCTTTTCTTTTTCTTTTCCTCATCCCTCTTTTCTTTCATTTGTATTTGATCTTTCACCACTTGGGAATGTGGTAAAGGACTAAGTACAAACTTTTTATGCTTATGGGTGAAGGAAATCTCATTAGTAAGACCATCATGCAAGGTTTTTTTATCAAATTGCCATGGTCTTCCTAAGAGTATATGGCAAGCTTCCATAGGCAGTACATCACATAAAACCTTGTCTTTATAGTTCCCTATGGAAAACTTGATTTCCACTTGCTTATCTACACTTAGTTCCCCATTTTCATTTATCCATTGCAACTTGTATGGCTTAGGATGAGGAACTACTTGTAGATTGAGCTTTTCAATCATTCTAGAGCTACAACAATTGCAGCTTGATCCACTATCCACAATGAGAGAACATATATTTTCTAAAACTTTACATCTTGTTTGAAAGATGTTCTCTCTTTGTGTCTCCATAGATGCACTAGGATGATTGTTGAGGGTTCTCCTAATCATTAGCAATTCTCCCTCTAACGGATCTACCCTTTCATCCTCTCCCCCTTCCTCTCTTTCACTTGGCTCATCCTCGCCACTAGTGTATTCATCGACACCTTTCAAAAACAAAGTCCTTTGGTTTGGGCATTGTGCTTGCACATGCCCTCTTCCATGGCACTTAAAGCACTTAACGTCCCTAGCTCGGATGGGTGGGGTGGAGGCATCTTTGGCTAAGGGTTTGGTAGTTTCCCTAGGTTTTTCTTTTGATGTACTACCCTCCCTTCTATATTCTCTCTTGGGATAGAGGTTAGAGTAGGATCCAACCTTTAAGACTTGAAGTTTTGCGCAAATTTTGTTGCTCAACTTTAATGCAAAGTTGGACCAAGTCATTCAAGTCTTGGTATGGAAGGAGTTCTACTCTATCCCTTATCTCAAGCGAGAGGCCACTAAGGAACCTAGCTATGGTGATATGCTCCTCTTCTCTAATGGAGGCTCTCATCATGTAGAGCTCCATTTTTTGTCTATACTCCTCAACACTCATATTGTTTTGCCTGAGTCTTTGGAGCTTGTCCATCAACTCCCTATGGTAGTATGAGGGTATGTGGCGACGTCTTAGGGCTCCCCTAAGGTCATTCCAATATTCAATTGGAGGTTCCCTATGAAGACGTCTTTCTCTTTCGAGAGAGGTCCACCAATACATGGCGTTCCCTTGGAAGCTAAGGGTGGCTAGAGGTACCTTGCGTTCTTCACTCACCCTATGGCAAGCAAAGAGTTGCTCTACTTTCATCTCCCAATCTAGGTAGGTTTCTACACTCTCCTTACCATGGAAATGAGGTAGGTCTACTCTAACCTCCCTTGGGCCCTCTTGCTCCCTTTGCCTATTTCTTCTAGGGGGTGGTTGGTAGTAGTCATACATTCTAAGGCTTCCCTCCCCTAGAGACTCTTAGACTTGTGAATGAGATGCATGGGTTTGAGATTTTTTTTATTTTTGTGACTTCTCTTCTTGGGCTTTAGTCAACTCATTAATTTTAGACTCATTCTCCAATTGTCTAAAAGAAATCATTTGCACGGCTTGTGAAACTTCTTCCAAAAGAGTTTTCATAGATTTTAATTCATTTTCAATAGGGTTTGGAGAATGAGAAGAAGAAGACATGACTAAAGCTTTGTGTGTAGAAGTATTTTACCTTGAGAAAATTTAGGGAAGTCAAAGAAGGTAGTCTTCCAGGTAAGGGAGGTGAGTCACAATGTACTACTTAAATACCAAGCCTTGCCTTAGCCAAAGACTATTCCTCAATGTCTTCACACAAAGTTTTCTCTTAGTAAACCACTTAAAACACAATTAAGTTGAAGAAATCCTTTTTGATGTAAGAAAACAATGCAAACTAGCTAATTAACCAAGCAAAGAATTAACAAACTTAAACAAGGAAAGACAATTAGCAAACGTAATTAATTAAGCAAGGAAAACAATTAAAAACAATTAACACATGCTAAACCAATTAAAGTCTATACTAGTCGGCCCTAGGTGAGGCTTCTTGGACACTTGGAGCCCTTGAAGACACACTCACCGTCTAATCACGTAATTAAAGAAGTAATTAAAAAGGTTAAGTTGCAAAGAAGATTAAGAAAACCCCCTTTTGTTGATCCTTGTTTTGCTATTGGCACTCCCTTGGTTGTCTTTTTCTTTGTTGGGCCCTCCAAGTGTTTGTGGTGTTTTTTTATTTTTGGGTAATATTTGTTTGCTGCCCTTGCTTTGGCTCCTCTTAGAATTAGGAAATTAATTCTCCAATCCAGCACCTATCACACAAGCTAGACCTCACTCAAGTTAAATTTCTACTCAAATAGGCACCAATTGAGAAACAATTCCAGCACCAAATTTAGAGGCCAAAGGATTAAAGCAAGAAACAAATTAATTGCAAAAAATAGGACCACACAAATGGAGTTATAATGTGACACAACTAGGAAGAGTTGCAATAAAATGTGACAAGCAAATAAAAGGTACACAAATAAAGTGGGCACACAAAAGGAATCCTAGAATGGTACTAGAATTGATTTGAAAAACCAAAACAGCACTACTGAAAAAGTTTCCCTGGCACAAAAAGCGTCACTTAAAACGTGTGTACTGAGCTGGATATTCTGACATTGCTTTTGAAATTTGAGACACAATTAGGTAAAGATCTTAACAAACTTTTGGAGTTGGTTTCACGCCAAACGCATGTACCAATTAATTTTGATAAATTGTTTACTACCAGTGCTCATTTTCCGCCAGCTGGAACAACAGATTGCACACTTTTTTTGTATGATTTATCATTTTTTTTCTATTTGTTTTTTTGACCTGATTCTTTTTGTATTCTTTTGCTAAGATCTCAAGTGACTCAAATCCAGAGGCTCATAAATTTCTTGTGACGTATTTAATTTTAACACATAAAAACAGTCAGGCCAGTTGCAGTGAAAACAGGGGATCCTAAAGCTGGAACCAAAAACAGCAAAGAAAATTTTTCAACAACACAATGGAGTGAAGATATAGGAATTTGCGTGGATCTAACACCCAAATATGAACTCAAACTAAAAGAAAAATGCACCAAAAGATCATCCAAAACAGCAAAATAAAAACTGGACCCAAAATAAAGCAAGAAACCAAATCATCAAGAACAAGTACCACTAAGATTTTGATGACAAATTTGGAAACACATGACTTAGACAAAACATATGGATTCATAAAATAAAAAGACTCAAAGCATCATATGACCCAAAAGAAAATAAAAACAAGCAAGAATCAAATACCTAAAAATAAAAACAGCAACACAAAGGTGTATGGAATCCTACCAAAAATTGCACAAAGATTGCTCAAGAACAATTGAACAAGATGCACCAATTGGAATTTCCAAACAGCACACCAATGCAAATTAAAAATTAAAAAAACAGCAAGACAAGTATGGAAAACAAAGATGAACAACAAGGATTAAAGAAGAACTCAAAATGAAAAAGGACCAAGAACTACTCATCTTTGAAGAACCCCATGCTCATGATACCAAATGATGGCCTTCACATGTTGAGCTCTCCTTGGATGTTGAAGATGGTGCGGAAGCAATGGTTGAAATGAGCAAGACCCTCCTAGGAGTGATGGTGATCTTGAAGGTGCATGAAGTGTATGAAAATGAGAGAGGTTTGGCCAGCTCTCTTTGGTGGTGAAGGAGTGAAGATTAATTTGAGTAAAGTTATGCTGCCAAATTTGTGCCATACTTACTCCTTTGCCTAAATCTCTTGATTTATGGTTTTAATCTTCACTCCTTCACCACCAAAGAGAGCTGGCCAAACCTCTCTCATTTTCATACACTTCATGCACCTTCAAGATCACCATCACTCCTAGGAGGGTCTTGCTCATTTCAACCATTGCTTCCGCACCATCTTCAACATCCAAGGAGAGCTCAACATGTGAAGGCCATCAGGATCAAGCTGCAATTGTTATAGCTCTAGAATGGTTGAAAAGCTCAATCTACAAGTAGTTCCTCATCCTAAGCCATACAAGTTGCAATGGATAAATGAGAATGGGGAACTAAGTGTAGATAAGCAAGTGGAAATCAAGTTTTCCATAGGGAACTACAAAGACAAGGTTTTATGTGATGTAGTGCCTATGGAAGCTTGCCATATACTCTTAGGAAGACCATGGCAATTTGATAAAAAAAACCTTGCATGATGGTCTTACTAATGAGATTTCCTTCACCCATAAGCATAAAAAGTTTGTACTTAGTCCTTTACCACATTCCCAAGTGGTGAAAGACCAAATACAAATGAAAGAAAAGAGGGATGAGGAAAAGAAAAAGAAAAGAGAGCTTGAAAAGAAAAAAGTCCTTAGGGATAGGAAGGAGGGAGAGAAGAGTGTTCCTTCTCCCAAGGTTGCTCAACAAGAGAAGCCTTTTGAAAACATCTTGGAAAATTTGCTTCTTGTTGAACAACCAAGCCTTGTCTTTTGTAAAGGAACACTTGCATGCACTGCCACAAGTAGTGAACTTATGAGTCTACCTCCTAAAGTAGGAAAACTTTTAAGTGAATTTGATGATGTATTCTCTAATGAGGGACCTAATGGACTCCCTCCCATTAGAGGTATAGAACACCAAATTGACTTGATTCCGGGGGCAAGCCTACCAAATAGGCCCGCCTATAGAACTAACCCTGAGGAGACCAAGGAGATAGAGTCACAAGTTCAAGATTTGTTGGAGAAGGGTTGGGTTCAAAAGAGCCTAAGCCCTTGTGCTGTACCTGTCTTGTTGGTGCCCAAAAAAGATGGACCCTTTCAAGTCCTCAAGAGAGTCAACAACAATACATACAAGTTGGACCTGTAAGGACCTGGAAAATCTTATTGGAATAAAAGTGATATATTTTAAGTGAATTCTAAGTGTGTTTTTATTTAAAATAAAAATGAAGGAAAGTGTAGTTAGAAAGCCATGAGATCGCCTGGAACATGATCGCCAGGGCGCGAGAGGCATGCGGGCATCGCCAGGGCGCGAGAGGCATGCGGACATCGCCAGGGCGCGAGGCATGCGGGCATCGCCAGGGCGCGAGAGACAAGCGGGCATCGCCAGGGCGCGAGATGCATGTGGGCTTTGCCCGGGCGCGAGAGGCATGCGGGCGTCGCCAAGAGGAGACCTCGGTCGGTCTCCAGGAAGAGGAGACCTCGGTCGGTCTCCAGGAGGAGGAGACCTCGGTCGGTCTCCAGGAGGAGGAGACATCGGTCGTCTTCCAGAGAGAGACATCGGTCGTCCTCCAGGAAAGTCATCGGTGGATTGTCTTTGCGCGAGTGGTCATCGGCGAAAGGTTATCGCGCGATGTCGTGTTTCACGCAGATGAAGTGGGGCCCTGGTTTCCAGGATGAACGTGCTGCATGTGCGACATGTAGGCAGTGAAAGTCCTTCGGAACAGTAGCTCCATGTGCGCAGAGACGCCACGTGGCCATACTGTCAGGTTTGCATTTAATTCGAGGAAGAAAACCCACACAGAAGGGTTAGTTAGAGAGTAGGTAATGATAGCTACATGGCAGGCCTATGTTCCTAGTATCGGAATGCACCGCCTCTTAGTGAGTTTAGAAACGCAGTGAGAGTATAAAAGGTGACAGAGTGAGTTCACCTTCATCTTTCTCTTTTCTCTCCTTGCGCTGCGACTCAGTAATTCCAGGCACCAGTTTGTTTACCAGCGATTGCCATAGAGCATTTGAGAAGGTTCTCTACAAGTTTTACCGATTAGAACGCTTAGGCAGAGTTCAGGCATCCTTTACGTTCGGTGGTTAGAGCTTGAAGTGAGTTTCACGCTGATCCAGGTAAGGGAAGCTAGTCTTTTTCCAACGATAACTGGATATTTGATGTTTGTGATGATAGGGCGACATGGTCGCCGGTTTTACTTCGCTTTCACGGTGTTTGATGTTGAAATGTGAGATGTTTACGATAACAGTTCTGTTTGGATGTTGGGGGCGACGTGGTCGCCGGTTTTAAAAATGTTCTTGTTTAAAAACCCAGTTTTGTTCGTGATCGCCGGTTTCTGGAGGTGATCGCCGGTTTTTCATCTGTTATTGAAATATCCCCCGTTTTATGCTGTTTCAAAAGTGTTTGAGATTTTAAATGTAATATTCGAAAATCTGAACCTTGGTATGAATTTTGCTGTGATTGAAATCGTTCATTGAAGTGTTATGTGATGTGTTGAATGTTGTGATTGTGGATCGAGGCATAGTATTTTCAGGAAAGAAAATACCGTGTAAGGTCGTGTAAGAGGTGTATTGATCGGTGATCCTATAATGAGACATCCTGACTCTACTGAGGTAATGAAATCACATAGAGGAAGTTACTCAGTTGTGGAGAGTCGATGGAGGTTCATATGTATGGGTGTCTCGTGTGAAACAGAACGAGTTCGGCCTGTTGTATGGATTAACCTTGTCATACCGTGATAATGAGAATATTGAGATGGTGTGATGCGCATGGCTGTGGGAACTTTCCAGCCTTTTGGTATGACAGGTGCGAATCTCTGGGTCTAATCAACGCACGAGTCTCCGGAAATAGTGGTCAAGTGTCTGGTGTGATGAGTCAGTGGAAAGTCTGACGTGAGAAATGAGAAATTGAATTAATAGACACTTGATTGCTGATGTGAATTGAAATACTCTTGGATTGATTTGTGAAATATGGGATTTCCTGATAGTCTTGTGGAATATGGAAATGTGATGGCTGATATTGATATGGTTCATGGATGTTGTGAAGTTCTTATGTATGCTCTTGATTCAAAGTTTTCTTAAATATATAGCTTACCCTGTATTTTGTTTCTGTGGCTGTTTTCTTAAACCTGTGATGATCGTGTAACTTTACACGGGAGCAGATGAGGTTGCAGGAAGTGGAATCCCCCTGTGAGTGATCGCCGTATGTGGTCGCCTGTTTTCTGTTCTTGCTGGGCGATCGCCCCCTTTTGCCATTTCTGATAGGCGATCTCCGTTTTCTGTTAGGAGATCGGTAGTTTTGTATTTTGCTGTCTTTATGTTTAAGTTTTGGAAAACGACCGCTTTGTATTAAACTCCCTGCGAGGAGAACTCCTTTGTATATATATACAATTATGTTTATTTCAATATATTTGTTTTACCGTTATTTCATATTACGAAAATGCAAAAAAAATAAAAAAATGCGAAATGTATTTGGCGGGATGTTACATTAATGGTATCAGAGCAGTTCGTCCTTAGGATGACCTGAGGGCTGTGGATCCATTGTGTTTTCTTCTGCTCATGAAAACTTAGTTGAGTTTTAAGTGACAACTATTGTGAAAGGTTTTCAAACGTTTTTGTATTGAACTTTTTGTGTGTGCTGTAGTGAATGTATGCCTAACTGAAGATCTTAGTATTTAGAATGAGAGGGTCTTGATAAGGTGGTGAGGATGCACACTCATGACCGGATCGGGGTGATTCTCAATCTAAATTCCAGAGGTTTAATGTTTAGCATACTTTGATTTCTGGTGTGATCTATTTCATGTTATTGAGTGTTCTCGTAATTGATTGTGAGTGGCTGTGTGGATTGATGGTTGCACGCCAGTAGCTGTTCTGGCGTTTTGCTTGAGGTTATAAGCTTTATGGTTCTGTAGATGGACTGAAATTCCTAAGGAATTTGAGAAGCTGACCTTGTGAGGTCGAGATGTTATCCCCCTTGAATGAATTGATTTCCTTATCGATTTCATTCTTGTAGTTGTAGGGAATATAGAAGCTAGTGGTTTCGGAATCTGCGAACGAAGAAGATGACTCGTAGACCTCCTACCTCTCCCCAACCTTCTTCTGAAATGGGCCAGATCGCCAGGGCCATTGAGATGATGGCAGGTGCCATCCAGCAACAGAATGCGGCGATGGCTCAGAACCATCAAGATACCATGCACCACTGGGAAGCTGCTCGGTCGGCTGATACGAATTCGCCCGTCGGTCAGCCTCAGGAACGGATGGGACTGGCCGAGTTCATGAGGCACAACCCACCCAAGTTCTGTGGGAATGCTACCCCTGATCAAGCAGATCAGTGGGTCAGGGAAATGGAGAAAATCTTTAGGGCGACCTCCTGCCCTGAAGAGAAGAAGTTGTTGTTCGCCACCTATCTGCTATCGGGTGAAGCCGAATTCTGGTGGATGGGAGCTCAGCAAATGATGGAGGCCAGAGAGGAGGTGTTGGACTGGGAGAGCTTTAGGGTGAGGTTCTTGGAGAAATACTTCCCTGACAGCGCAAAGTTTGCGCGGGAAGCGGAGTTCTTAAAGTTGGAGCAGGGGGTGATGTCGGTGAACGCCTATGCTGCTAGGTTTGAGTACCTCGCCCGATTCTACACTCAGGCGACCTCCGAAGCTTGGAGGTGCAGGAAGTTTGAGGAAGGGCTGAAGCACGGGCTGAAGAGGACGATAGCCCCGATGTGCATCAGGGAATTTCACGCCTTGGTAGAAAAGGCGAAGATGGTGGAGACCCTGGAAAAGGGTGATCCCCGGGTGATCAGGTCGCACCCAGGGGGTTCTTCCAGTGGGCGGGCTAAGGTGCAGCATTCACAAGGCAGGCCATATGCGAGACCTCCACTACATCGGGCGGGAACAGGGTCACCCCAGTTTCAACAGCAGCAACCCTGGAAACCAAAATGTTCCCTCTGTGGTGGACCACACATGCTCAATGTGTGCCCCAAGAAGAATTCGGAGAGAAGGTGTTTTGCATGCCAAAGGACAGGGCACGTTGCTAGAGAATGCCCTAACCGGAATGGGGCGACTCAACCCAGTAGTTCTCAGCAGTTGAGAAATGAAGGCAGCAGACCCCAGGCAGCAGGGAGGGTGTTTGCCATGTCAGGAGCAGAGGCGTCCCAATCAGGTAACCTCGTGCAAGGTGTCTGTTTTATATCTGGTAGAAGTGTAGAAGCTTTGTTTGATTCTGGAGCGACACACTCTTTTGTGTCAAGTCGGTGTATAGCCGAGCTGGGCCTCCTAGTGAAGGAGCTGCCTTTTGAACTGTTGGTCTCCACACCTGCATCAGGACAGGTTATGACCTCTACGGTTTGCCCTGAATGTCCAGTAATAGTAGAGGGACGCAGATTCAAAGTGAACTTGATCTGCCTGCCTCTTCAGGACCTGGATGTTATCCTGGGAATGGATTGGCTTTCTGCCAATCACGTTCTCATAGATTGCGGTAGGCAGAAAGTGGTGTTGCCCGATCTCCAAGAGCAGGATGTGGTATCTGCTCGGCATGGGCGGTTGGAGATGGAAGAAGGGGCGAGGTGCTTCGTGATGCTAGCTCGGTTGGAAGTGAAGAACAAAGGGGACGTGAGCAGGATACCTGTAGTGAAAGACTTCACGGATGTGTTCCCAGAAGAGGTACCTGGGTTACCTCCTAAGAGAGAAGTGGAATTCTCTATTGATTTGGTACCTGGGGCTGGACCAGTGTCTATGGCGCCCTACAGGATGGCACCAGCCGAGTTGGTGGAATTAAAGAAGCAAGTGGAAGAGTTGCTGGAGAAACAATTCATCAGACCCAGTGTATCTCCATGGGGGGCTCCAGTACTCCTAGTTAAGAAAAAGGATGGAGGGTCTCGGCTGTGTATAGATTACAGGCAGTTGAACAAGTTGACCATCAAGAACAAGTACCCTCTACCCAGAATTGATGATTTAATGGATCAAGTAAATGGGGCCTCGGTGTTCTCAAAGATTGATCTGAGATCGGGGTACCATCAAATTTTGGTAAAGGCCGACGATGTCCAGAAAACAGCCTTTAGGTCCCGGTATGGGCACTATGAGTACGTGGTGATGCCGTTTGGAGTGACCAATGCCCCCGCTCTGTTCATGGATTATGAATAGGATTTTCCGCCCTTTCTTGGATAAGTTTGTGGTAGTCTTCATAGACGACATACTTGTCTATTCAAAGACCGAGGAAGAACATGAAGGACATCTGAGGTCGGTGTTGGAGGTTCTGAGGGAGAAGCAACTCTATGCCAAGTTCTCTAAGTGCGAGTTCTGGCTGAGGGAAGTCAACTTCTTAGGACACGTGATATCTGCCCAGGGGATCTCGGTAGACCCAGCCAAAGTAGAGACAGTGCTGCAGTGGGAACGTCCCAAGACAGCCACTGAGATAAGGAGCTTTGTGGGTTTGGCGGGTTACTATCGGAGATTTATTGAGGACTTTTCCAAGGTGGTGGCTCCGTTAACACAGCTGACCCGTAAGGACCAACCTTTTGCTTGGACCGACCGATGTGAGCTCAGCTTCAGGGAACTAAAGAAAAGGTTGACGAGTGCTCCAGTGCTGGTGATTCCAGAGGTCGGAAGACCTTTTGACGTCTACTGTGATGCCTCACATCAGGGTCTGGGATGCGTTTTAATGCAAGAGAAAAGGGCAGTCGCCTATGCTTCAAGGCAACTCAAGGTTCATGAGAGGAACTACCCTACGCATGATTTGGAGTTGGCGGCAGTGGTCTTCGCCCTAAAGATCTGGAGGCACTACTTATATGGAGCTCGGTTCCAGGTGTTCAGCGACCATAAGAGCCTGAAATACCTGTTCGATCAGAAGGAACTGAACATGAGGCAAAGAAGGTGGATGGAGTTCCTAAAGGACTACGATTTTCAACTCATGTATCACTAGGGAAGGCCAATGTAGTGGCAGACGCTTTGAGTAGAAAATCAATGCAAGTAGCCACCATGATGATGGAAGAACAGAAACTGATCGAGCAGTTCAGAGACTTAAACCTTGGGGTAGAACTTCATGTAAATCACATTAGTTGTAGTAAGCTGACTATAACTAATGACTTCATTGGAGAGATCAAGGATAAGCAGTTGGAGGACCCAAGTCTGAGGCGGACTGTGGAGTCGCTAGGGACCGACCAGGCTAGGGACTTTGCGATGGGCGAGGATGGGGTCTTGAGGTTTAATGGCAGAATTTGCGTACCTGCAGACGAAGGGTTGAAGAGGATGATCTTGGATGAAGGTCACAAGAGTCGCCTCAACCTACACCCAGGTATGAACAAGATGTACCATGACTTGAAGGGGTCATTTTGGTGGTCAGGCATGAAGAGAGACATCGCCCAGTATGTTGCAACTTGCCTAACATGTCAGAAGGCGAAGGCAGAGCATCAAAGGCCGGGCGGGCTGTTACAGCGACTGGATATCCCTGAGTGGAAATGGGACAGCATTGCCATGGACTTTGTCACCCATCTGCCTAGATCGGTGAAGGGTCATGAGGCAATCTGGGTCATAGTAGATCGGCTGACAAAGAGTGCCCACTTCCTCCCAGTGAATATGAAGATGCCCATGGAAAAGTTGGCACAACTGTACATCAAGGACATTGTGAGGTTGCATGGAGTGCCTACCAGCATCATTTCGGATAGGGATCCCAGGTTCACTTCGCGGTTTTGGCGGACTCTACAAGATTGCTTAGGAACCAAGTTGAGGATGAGCTCGGCTTATCATCCTCAAACAGATGGGCAGTCGGAGAGAACGATCCAGTCTTTGGAAGATCTGCTAAGG
The DNA here is from genome assembly GCA_037954025.1 of Phaseolus coccineus. NCBI lineage: Eukaryota > Viridiplantae > Streptophyta > Magnoliopsida > Fabales > Fabaceae > Phaseolus > Phaseolus coccineus. The sequence goes on along the minus strand of CM075680.1, from coordinate 31,909,450 downwards.
ACGTGTGTCTTGGATCATCTGGGAAGTTGGGATGAGGTGTTACCGCTGGTGGAGTTTACGTATAATAACAGTTACCACGCCAGTATTGGAATGGCACCTTATGAAGCCCTGTACGGGAGAAAATGCAGGACTCCCTTATGTTGGTATCAGGAGGGCGATGCAATCTTGGTTGGGCCAGAGTTGATTCAGCAAACAACCGAGAAGGTGAAACAGATACAAGGCAGGATGAGAGCTTCTCAAAGCCGGCAGAAGTCCTATGCAGATCAGAGGAGAAGACCTTTGGAGTTTGCTGCTGGAGACCATGTATTTTTGAGAGTGACCCCAACCAAGGGTGTAGGACGAGCTATCAGACCAAAGAAGCTGTCTCCTAAGTTTGTTGGACCTTACCAGATCTTGAGGAAAATTGGTCTAGTAGCCTATGAGATCGCCCTACCTCCACATTTAGCAAATCTGCATAATGTCTTCCACGTATCACAGTTAAGGAAATATCTCGCCGACCCTTGTCACGTGTTGGAGGTGGACGACGTGCAGATCAGGGACGACTTGTCTTTTGAAGCAAGACCAGTCAGGATAGACGATCACCAAAGCAAACAGCTCAGGAGTAAGACCATCCATATGGTTAAGGTGGTGTGGGATGAGAGATCCGGTGATTCGACTTGGGAGTTGGAAGAGAACATGAGAAACGACTATCCACATCTCTTTTCCTTGTAATTCAATTTTCGAGGACGAAAATTTTTGTTGTTAGGGAGATTGTAAGGACCTGGAAAATCTTATTGGAATAAAAGTGATATATTTTAAGTGAATTCTAAGTGTGTTTTTATTTAAAATAAAAATGAAGGAAAGTGTAGTTAGAAAGCCATGAGATCGCCTGGAACATGATCGCCAGGGCGCGAGAGGCATGCGGGCATCGCCAGGGCGCGAGAGGCATGCGGACATCGCCAGGGCGCGAGGCATGCGGGCATCGCCAGGGCGCGAGAGACAAGCGGGCATCGCCAGGGCGCGAGATGCATGTGGGCTTTGCCCGGGCGCGAGAGGCATGCGGGCGTCGCCAAGAGGAGACCTCGGTCGGTCTCCAGGAAGAGGAGACCTCGGTCGGTCTCCAGGAGGAGGAGACCTCGGTCGGTCTCCAGGAGGAGGAGACATCGGTCGTCTTCCAGAGAGAGACATCGGTCGTCCTCCAGGAAAGTCATCGGTGGATTGTCTTTGCGCGAGTGGTCATCGGCGAAAGGTTATCGCGCGATGTCGTGTTTCACGCAGATGAAGTGGGGCCCTGGTTTCCAGGATGAACGTGCTGCATGTGCGACATGTAGGCAGTGAAAGTCCTTCGGAACAGTAGCTCCATGTGCGCAGAGACGCCACGTGGCCATACTGTCAGGTTTGCATTTAATTCGAGGAAGAAAACCCACACAGAAGGGTTAGTTAGAGAGTAGGTAATGATAGCTACATGGCAGGCCTATGTTCCTAGTATCGGAATGCACCGCCTCTTAGTGAGTTTAGAAACGCAGTGAGAGTATAAAAGGTGACAGAGTGAGTTCACCTTCATCTTTCTCTTTTCTCTCCTTGCGCTGCGACTCAGTAATTCCAGGCACCAGTTTGTTTACCAGCGATTGCCATAGAGCATTTGAGAAGGTTCTCTACAAGTTTTACCGATTAGAACGCTTAGGCAGAGTTCAGGCATCCTTTACGTTCGGTGGTTAGAGCTTGAAGTGAGTTTCACGCTGATCCAGGTAAGGGAAGCTAGTCTTTTTCCAACGATAACTGGATATTTGATGTTTGTGATGATAGGGCGACATGGTCGCCGGTTTTACTTCGCTTTCACGGTGTTTGATGTTGAAATGTGAGATGTTTACGATAACAGTTCTGTTTGGATGTTGGGGGCGACGTGGTCGCCGGTTTTAAAAATGTTCTTGTTTAAAAACCCAGTTTTGTTCGTGATCGCCGGTTTCTGGAGGTGATCGCCGGTTTTTCATCTGTTATTGAAATATCCCCCGTTTTATGCTGTTTCAAAAGTGTTTGAGATTTTAAATGTAATATTCGAAAATCTGAACCTTGGTATGAATTTTGCTGTGATTGAAATCGTTCATTGAAGTGTTATGTGATGTGTTGAATGTTGTGATTGTGGATCGAGGCATAGTATTTTCAGGAAAGAAAATACCGTGTAAGGTCGTGTAAGAGGTGTATTGATCGGTGATCCTATAATGAGACATCCTGACTCTACTGAGGTAATGAAATCACATAGAGGAAGTTACTCAGTTGTGGAGAGTCGATGGAGGTTCATACGTATGGGTGTCTCGTGTGAAACAGAACGAGTTCGGCCTGTTGTATGGATTAACCTTGTCATACCGTGATAATGAGAATATTGAGATGGTGTGATGCGCATGGCTGTGGGAACTTTCCAGCCTTTTGGTATGACAGGTGCGAATCTCTGGGTCTAATCAACGCACGAGTCTCCGGAAATAGTGGTCAAGTGTCTGGTGTGATGAGTCAGTGGAAAGTCTGACGTGAGAAATGAGAAATTGAATTAATAGACACTTGATTGCTGATGTCAATTGAAATACTCTTGGATTGATTTGTGAAATATGGGATTTCCTGATAGTCTTGTGGAATATGGAAATGTGATGGCTGATATTGATATGGTTCATGGATGTTGTGAAGTTCTTATGTATGCTCTTGATTCAAAGTTTTCTTAAATATATAGCTTACCCTATATTTTGTTTCTGTGGCTGTTTTCTTAAACCTGTGATGATCGTGTAACTTTACACGGGAGCAGATGAGGTTGCAGGAAGTGGAATCCCCCTGTGAGTGATCGTCGTATGTGGTCGCCTGTTTTCTGTTCTTGCTGGGCGATCGCCCCCTTTTGCCATTTCTGATAGGCGATCTCCGTTTTCTGTTAGGAGATCGGTAGTTTTTTATTTTGCTGTCTTTATGTTTAAGTTTTGGAAAACGACCGCTTTGTATTAAACTCCCTGCGAGGAGAACTCCTTTGTATATATATACAATTATGTTTATTTCAATATATTTGTTTTACCGTTATTTCATATTACGAAAATGCAAAAAAAAAAAAAAATGCGAAATGTATTTGGCGGGATGTTACAGGACCTACCTCTTGAATATGGAGTGCATGACACATTTAATGTAATTGACCTATCTCCATTTGTAGGTACCAATGACGACTTGGATTTGAGGACAAATCCTTTCCAAGGGGGAGGGGATGATGGAGAGAGGCCAAGCTCACCCCACCATGAAAGCCAAGGGCCAAGACTAGACCGTCTAGAACCACATGGAGAGCGTCTAGCACAAGACAAGGGGGAGCTACATGAGGAGCGTCTAGGAGGGAGCCTAGACCGTCTAGGACCTCTCACAAGGTCCATGGCCAAGCACATTCACGCCCAAATGAGTCAAGCCACGGATGGGAGGGAGAAGACCTTGTACATGCTACTTGGAGGCCCATTAGGGGTAGCTTAGTAGATTAGTGTAGTGTAGAAAGCAAAACTTGCTCACTTAGGGGTGTGCTATCAAAAAGGTGCCCTTAGCAATAAAAGGAGGGGTGTGCTAGCAAATAGGTGCCTTTAGCAAAAGAAGGAGGGGTGTACTATCAAATGTTGCATTTTTGACCTATCTTCTAGAATATTAGGATGATGGTGTGGTTTGACTAAAGTCAATACCCTAGGCAGCCCCCACTTTTTGTATTTCCATCCCTACCCTTTAAGCTTGCTCACCAAGGCTCCTAAAGCTATAAATAAGGAGGCCTACCTCATGTATTTTCAAGATTAATGAGTAAAGTTTTGCTGCCAAATTTGTGCCAAGCTTTGCTCTCTCCTAGTTTCTAGGAATTGATCTTCATCTCCTTTACCTCACCAAGGGTTGGCCGAACCTCCCTACTCCCATACACATCATGCACCTTCAAGATCACCATCACTCCTAGGAGGATCTTGCTCATTTCAACCATTGCTTCCGCACCATCTTCAACATCCAAGGAGAGCTCAACATGTGAAGGCCATCACTAACCAAACCGCAACTCGCCAGAATTTGGTTCGAGCCCCAAAAGGAAACCTCGCTCTGGGAAACTTCCACAAGAGAGGAACTACAGATTCATGACAACTTAAGCTTGAGAGCCCTACATGAAGAAGGACTCTAAGTATGGACTACACAAGGTGAGCTCGGGATCTCGACAGAGACAAGTTGAGACAACAACACGAGTCACCAGGATAGATGTTAAATTATCCTATGATTGGCTCTAGTAAGAGCGCCATCCATGTTATGATTGGCATAGTTAGACACATTGATTGCTTGACATGCATCATAAATTGCCTTGTTTGTTGGTAGTTGTTTATGAAATTAGTGACGTTTCTAAGGAAAGAACACTCATTAATTTGTTAATTTATGTGCATTAACTCTAAACTAGAAAAGACACAATAAATAGCTATACATATATGCACAAAATAATACATTGTTCAACCAGCTACAGAAGGAAAATAAATACAAGGAATTCATGATTGTTGCTCATCCTCATACACCAAGTGCCTGTCAATCATGACTTTCCCTGGACCAAGTTGGGAGAAGTCAATATCAGGGTAAACACTTGTGGCTTGGGCGACAGCGTCTTTGAAGCCAGCAGCGTATAAGTTGGAAGCATCATCTGTGAGCTCCTCTTTGAGTTTGGACATCATCTCGTCCTTCTGTTCCAGCTCTGCTTTTTGAGTGGCCACCAGCTTGGCCATCTCTTCCTTCAGCAACTCTCGCTCTTCTTTCAACTACTCCATTTCAGTACGGAGGTCGTTGTTCCTTGCATACAAACCCAATGTCTCTTGTGATTTATTGAAGAGGAGAGTCCTAGTTTCTTGATAGCTCCTTCTCAGCTCCTTGACCTCTAGATTGAGGCCCTTCACCAGCTGAGCAAACCCTTTGGTCTTGGAAGCTTCACTCTGGGCAGCGCTTTTCAGCTGGGTAAGAAATAAGCAACTTTTAGCCCGCGCCTGTCCCAATTGTCTTGTAGTTTCCAGCATCTAGTCCTCCTCTAGGGGGTCCAGTTTCTCTTTGATCTTTGGAGGGAGTAGAGTGTTTTGTATGGTGAGGAGGGGATTTCCAGAAAGGTCCCATAGTCCCTCCTCCTCAATGTGTTCCTCCTTGCTCTCTTGGACCATGACCCCCCTAGAGGTTGAGGGGCGTGACAATGGAGAATGTGAGGGAGAGGAAGCTCGCCCACCTGAGATTGAGTGGGAGGAGGACGCTTCATTGTTTCGTCTTCTCTTGAAGATGAGCCCGGAATATGTCTCATCCTTCTCCAAGGCCACCACCTCAATTGTGGCCTTCTGCTATGGTCTTCAGTAGGAGGTACTTCTACAACAGTCGCAGAAAGGGCCTCCACCATAGTTTTCTTCCTCCTAGCCAAGGCAGCTAGATTCTTCCTCTTCTCTGCATCCAACATGTTTTCTGCATAATAAACCAAGATGAGATCAGCAATTACACCAACATTGCAGAAACATGAATGGCTAAGGTCCTCCAGGTGTCTAGGGCTTTGGAAGATAGGGTTTTGCGTCCAATACTGGGGAAACCCATCCATGAGGGTTGGATCTCCTTTGCTATTTCGAACTTTGAAGAACTTCTTTTTGAAACCCTAATAAGATTGCTAAAAGAGGTATAGCAAGGACCTCCCAGCAACCTCGTTGAAGGACACCCAAAGTTGGCGTCCTAAACATTTGGCCTTGAAGAAAAAGAGAAAGACATCCACTGATGGTAGAAGGCTAAAGTGGGAATAGAGGATGGTAAAGGCCTGAATGAATGCCCAGCTATTTGGGTGTAGCTAAGCAGGGGCTATGTTGACTTTGGTAAGTAGGGCTCTCTCTAAGGGGAATAGGGGGAGCCGAAGGAGGACTTTCTGAAAGAGGGTGGAATAAAAGAAGCAGAAGGGGCCCTCGAGGTCTGTGGATTCATCACTGCACATAGGTTCACCCTCCTTACAGGGTACTATATGGACAAGCTTATCGTGTTCCCTACCAAACATGTTTCTTTTGGGATGTTTTTTATACCCGGCCTCCCTATAATCTACTATTTTCTTTCTATAGGTGAATTCTGAGGTTTCAGTTAGAAGGTTCTCAAGGGCCCAAGGATAGTGTGATCGATAATCCATCTAAAACCAGAGCAAGCAAACAAACAGAGAACAATAGAAACATTCAGAATCCAACATTACATGCGTTCATAAAAGAAGAATAACAAGCGTAAGTAGTAATATCGAGAACACAGGGTATAAACAATCTCAGTTCAGTAAAGTAAGAGCAGCGAAACCAATAAAAGCATATTACGTTAATAAGGTAAGGTAAATTTAGTACCTTTGAGGTGAACGGAAAGGATTTGAGAACAAGATTGTATGGACGACGACGAGGGCGCACCGATTTTGAGAAGCGTGAAAATGCTTAAGAGAGCGTAATGAAATAGTGGAGACGTTTGAGTTTCTGAAACCCTATTGTAGAAGGGGAGCGTAAGCGGCAAGGTCTTGTGACCGTTGATAAAGGCCACGTGGACGCACACGATGGAGTGTGGTGAAACATCAACTCAAGGTACTGTGCACGTAGCGCTACTCATTTTGCCACGTAGGTCGACTCGAGTGAACCAAAAAGCCTTTTCGCTTAAACAAGTTTAGCTCGAGCCTGGGGGGCTTGTGTGCTAAACCAGAACTTGTAGTGCTTAGAACTCGTCGGTCGAACCTTGGTATTTCCCCCAGGCAAGTCAGCTCGGCACATGGGCCTCACTTACCAAGTGACTGGGCTCCAGGTACACGTATTTATTAAACTCTCATGCATGTATATAGTATGATCCTACACGAATGTGATAAAGTACTAAGGTAAAGAAACGTAATGGGCTTAGGGGCATTCTTAGAGTGTCCAAGTCTATGATAAGTAAAGTATTAATTGTAAGGCCCGAGCCCGTTAACGGTAAGGCAACCCAGGTAAAGCTATATGCATGGCACGAAATAGCGTATGAATGGGTGTGTATTGGCATGGGCATACAAGCGAGTGATTATGGGCGGGACCTTGCGCCACGGTTACGAGGCTGACAAAATCTACTTAATGGGCCTGAAGCACGTAACAAACCTGCTATGTGCTGATAAATTAGTCGCATGCGCTTAAAGATAAAGATGATTAGAGATAAAGATATATGGTTATTCATATGTTTGTTACAACTACATAGAGATATGTTTGTTAATATCATGTAAGATTTTTCTGTTATGCGTATATGTCTGTTGCACATGAAATACCCTTTGATAGTGCTAACCCTATAAAGATAGGGATGCGCGCACACATATAACAGAACGAACACCTGTAGTCTGGGACGTGAAGATTATTGGTGCCTGTGGCAGGGGGGTTTCTGTTATAGATATAAGATAATGTGTTTATTTTCAGTTAATATTTATTTATCTCAAGTGCAACAGGAACATGGTATGCTATAAAAAGGACTTGAGGTCTCAGGTGAAGGTATCCAATTATGATTACACTTTTAAATGCTGAAACTACTTGTTTCTTATTCGTTCAAAAAGTCCTTACTGACTTAAGCGTTGGAGCGTGACCAGCCATGAGGGCGTCCTTTGTCTCTACAGGTAAAGTATCCAGCAACCAAGGAAGGTGCAGTTTCCAGGAAGATAGGTGGAGCCTGAACCAGTCACCAGAGTCAACTGGCGACCAGTCAACCGACAAGAACAGGATTCATCCAAACAACATTCAAAATCAAAATTAAAACTCAAAACAGCAAGACATTGTGGAAACAAGATGAACAACACAGATTTAAGATCAAAATAGAATCAAAAAGATGATTATGTGAAAGCACTTAGCTCTTGAAGAACCATGGCTCTAGATACTGCTTGATGGAGCCTAGCTTGAGTGCCTTCATCCGTGAGCTGGAAAACGCAATTGAAGGTGGCGGAAGCAATGGTTGGAAGCGTTGAAGGAGCTCCTAGGAGCTATGGATTCCTTGGAGGTGAAGTGTTAGGTGTGGAGAGTGAGTGGTGAGGCCATCTCACTTGGAATAGGTGAAGAATGAAGACTAAGGTGTCTATCCTAGAGGTAGGAGACAAGAGTGAGAATTGGCACAAAGTTGGCAGCAATTTCACTCAATATTAATCTTGAAAATACATGAAGCAAGCACCTCCTTATATAGCATTAGAGGGCTGAAAATTCAAATGAAAATGGAGGGAAATTCAAACTATCCTAGCTTTGAATTTTGGCGCCTAAGGACTTAGCATATGGAGCACATGAAGCACATTTAACATGTGATGGAAAATGTGTAGCACATGTAGCACATGAAGCACATGGAACATGTGGAAAATGCGTACTCTTCTCCCATGGCTTAATCATAACCGGCCTTGGTTAAATTAGAAGTTTTAGAAACTCTAATTTAACCTAGGTTGGTTTTTGGTGCCAAAATTTATCTAGGAAAATTATTACAAGTAAAATTTCTTATATCTACTTTGACAAAAATTAAATTCTATTCTACACAAAGATTATGGCATTTTTAAACATATAAAGGAAAGTCTCTCTGCCATCAATAGTAGTGTCCCAATCCTCTTAAATTCTTCTTGCCATAGCTCTTGTAGTTGGCTCATATCTTCTATTTATTGGACTTTGTTGGGCTTGGGCTAGGGGTTTGTGCTTCTTCCATCAGAATACATGGAATGATACATGACCAATTCAATATATTTATTGTTAGTGTCACAGTTACTAAATGATCCACAAACACAACAAAAACCACCACCAGAGCCCACATTCCCAGTTGCAACTAATTACAACAATGAACAACATGATCCTTATCGACATTCATTTGTAGCTGCAAAAAATTATTATCAACCATAGCAAGAACCTCATCGACATTCGGTTGTAGTTGAAAAATTCAATACACCTCAACCACAACCTCTAATGGACGATAGAAGACAATCATTTGTGTCTAATTCAACTAATTTCTTATCTAACTTGTTTAGAGCGAATCTAAATACACCACCTTCTGCTAATGATTACATGCAATATAAGCATCCAACACTATAACGCCCCTCAAAATATTGTTCATTTTTATATAATAAAATAAAGGTGAAACAATAATATCAAAATTTAACATAGATATATACATAATATAATTAATCCATTAATACAAATGTGCCTCAAAATAATATCCTTTTTCGAGGAAGTTTTAATACATCTCCATACAGGAGTTTTCAAAATAAAACAAAAACAACAGCATTCAAAACCGGCGATCTCCTCCTCCAGAAAATGCTCACTGAGGAGCTCTACTACCTGCAATCTCATCTGCTCCCGTGTAATTACACGATCATCACAGTTTTAAGAAAGCAAACACAAAACCAAACACAGGGGTAAGCTAGATATTTTTAAAACTTTAAATATGAAACTTTATATCAATAGAAAGCATAAATCTTCACACCATTCATAATCTATATCAATTTCAACCATCAATATCCCCATATTCCACAAAGTCGTCAAGTGTCTATCCAATACATTCAATACTCATGGTTCACATGTCAGACTTTCCACTGACTCATAACACATAGACACATGACTCTACTTCCGAAAGACTCGTGCGTTGAACTTAGCATCCAGAGACCTGCACCTGTCATACTTCATTGCTGTAATGTTCCCACAGCTATGCGCATCAACACAATCTCGATCTCAATATCAGTATCCTCACTCTCACAGTATGACAGGGTTAATCCATATAACAGGTCAAGTCAGTTATCTTTCAAACGACTTACCCATACATATGGACCTCCTTCGACTCTCACCAACTGAATGACTTCATCCACGTGACTCCATCATATCAGCAGAGTCAGGATCGTCTCATTCACAGGATACTCACTGATCAATACACCTCATAACCAATCTCAACACGGTATTTCCTTTCCTGAAAATACTATGTCTTGATCCCACATTCACAACATTCAACACATCATATAACACTTAAATGAACGATTCCAATCACAGCAACAATCATTCCAAGGTTCAGATTTTCGAATATCACATGCATTTCACATTTCAATCTCAAACAGTTTCAAACGACACTAAAACAGGGGAGTTCGAAATCAACATTTAAAACCGGCGATCACGTCGCCCCACACATAAAAACAGAGCATCGTGAAAAAGAATATGAAACCGGCGACCACGTCGCCCTCACTTCAGAACCTACTCGCCTAAAGTTTTTATAAACGAAAATGCTAGCTTCCCTTACCTGAACTTGCGCAAAATCACCAAGAGCTCCAAAACCCACCGAAGCTTAAAGATGCCTTAACCTGCACCATGGAGCCATTATCACAAAACTGACTATACTACTCAATTTCTACGCTAATAGAGACGATTTCTGGAGCTAAGGGAGTCGCCGGCAACGCCTATGCAGAGGCAACCCTCTCTAGCTCAGATTCGACTCGAAAAACAGAGTAAAACGACTTACTCTGTTCTAGCGTCAGGTTTGGAGAACTTGCAGAGAACCTCCCAGGTGCTCTATGGTAGTCGCCGATAGCCAACTGGTGCGCTAGGACGTCTGAACGTATGGAGAAGGAGAGGGAAGAAACAGGGAACCAAAGCTAACTCACTCAATCACTCTCGAACCACAGCAACGTCCACTGCCTCTCAGGAGTGAGTTTTGAATCCAAGCCAACTTGCCCAGAAATGCCGCTGCCCCCCGCCCACTCTGCAGGGAAGCTTGCGTGCACACTTTCTTGAACAGTATGACCATGTGGGTTTCTGCGCATACCAACTCTCTGATGCTAACTATTCTGAAACACCCTTTTTGTCTACGTGTCGCGCATGCAGGACGTCTCATGCTGGGAGCCTGGGTCCCACCTTATCTGTGTGAAACACGACATCGCGCGATAACCTTCCATCGATGACTGCTCGCGCGATGACTATCCACCAATGTCTCATCCTGGTGGACGAACGATGTCTCTCCCTGGAAGACGACCGATGTCTCTCTCTGGAAGACGACCGATGTCTATCCCTGGCGATGATCGCGTGTCTCTCGCCCTGGCGATGCCCGCATGTCTCTCGCCCTGGCGATGCCCGCGTGTCTCTCGCCCTGGCGATGCCCGCGTGTCTCTCGCCCTGGCGATGCCCGCGTGTCTCTCGCCCTGGCGATGCCCGCGTGTCTCTCGCCCTGGCGATGCCCGCGTGTCTCTCGCCCTGGCGATGCCCGCATGTCTCTCGCCCTGGCGATGACTGATGACACATCGCCACTCCTTGCTGAAGGTTCTTCATCCCACTATGTTACGTCCAAGGTATCACCTCCACATGACTTGGTGACGTCGGTAGCTTCACATTTCCAAGAATAGATCAGCACTACTCCTCGCGCGCCCATGCATGCAACACTAAGGACGATTTCTTATGCTCAAGCATAGAGCTTCGCATGCACAGCGTATCTAAGGCTTAACCCACACCTTGATACGCGTGGTTTTTGGAACCCACTATGGTTGATCCAGTATCTTGACCACACACTGAGTGCACTTTCGGCGATCATGTACACCATAGGCGATTGGCAATCATGTACACCATAGGCGATTGGCGATCATGTGTACTCTAGGCGACAGGCGATTATGTACCAGAGAAGTCGGAGGTCGCCTCCGTCTTCAACAACGGTGATCTCGTAGACAGAGCTACACTTTCCTTCCTTTATATTTTAAATAAAAACATACTTAGAATTCACTTAAAATATATCACTTTTATTCCAATAAAATTTTCTAGGTCCTTACAAACACACTTGTACAATGAAGTAGAAAGTTTTTCCAATGCATTCGAAATGAATATAACACCCCCACAATTTGAATCCAATGATCAACAACAACCGCAACAACCACAATCACTGCGATGCAACCCACCACGTACAATCACCATTGTGGAACTAGTCACTATTACGGAGACCAATATATTCTCATGTCACTAAAGTTGTTGTTTACAAAAGTTGAAGTTATTAATAAACAACTTCAACTTCTTATTTCAATATTATATGTGTGTCTATTACTAATTAAAACTAATTAACTTTGTTTTTTTTTTATAATTATGTACTATATTTTTTACTTTAAATTAACATTATTATATCATCAATAATAATAAAAATGAATACTATTTTTTTATTTATTTTAGTTCTATACAACAATTTTTATCTTTAATATATTTTTGTAGATTCAACTTTTATGTTGTTGTAGGTTGTAAAATCCTATGTTAATTTAGTGTCATCAATAATAATAATAATAATTATTTTTCAATAATAATTTTAATAGTTTTGAACTTTTTATTTTCTTTATTATGAAAAAAAATAAATTTTAAACTAAACATTTTTATTTTATTACTTTTTATTTTTATTTTCTAAAAACTTATTTCTTTTTCAATAATTACATTACAAATATTTTAATGCATCCAAAATTAAAATTATCAATTATTTTTAATTTATTAATTTATTTTCATTTTCAACCAAATAATAATGATAACTTTAATTTTGAAAATATAACAAATTAATAATTTTATAATTCCAAATAATGCATCCACAAGAGAGTTCATTCCAGATAATGCCTACACCAAAATCAGAAAAATACATATCCAAATTATGATTACTTATTGGACCACAATTATACGCTCTGCTCTACTCCAATACTAGAAATAAAAAAATTAAGTCCATACAAGTCACACACCGCTGGAAAATGCACAACTCTTTTATTACAACACTAGAAATAAGAAATAAAAATTGAAAATCATCCCCAAATTTCGGCCCATCAATAACCAATTCCCACGAACATTCGGTCATCGCATAATTGATTTTGGATGAACATTCATACACCAAATTCGAAAATTTAAAACCTGATTTTGATCATCCGCCGGAAAACTAAAATCTCTTTCACCCAATATTGGAAATAAGAAATAAAAATTGAAAATTGTTCCTAATTTTGGCCCATCAGTAACCGATTCTCACGAACATTCGGTCAGCACATAATTAGTTTTGGATGAACATTCATACCCCAAATTCGAAAATTGGAAATCGGATTTTGAACATCCACCGAAAAACCAAAAATTTTTTCACTCCAATACCGGAAATAAGAAATAAAAATAAAAAATCATTCCTGATCTCGCCGGGGACTCGAGCGTGGATGGGCTCCGCGTTCCTCCCACGTCCGTGTCTGTTCCTCCGGTTGGCTTCCCTTCGAATGAAGCAAACGGTTCCTGCAAACACAGAGGGGCGCCCTAGCGGCCGGTGTAGCTCCGACGCTCAAGTCAGTTTGGGCAAGGAAACACCAAGGATTCTCTTTGTCTAATTTCTGGGTTCGTATTGCATACCCCTTTCAGCGTTCTTCTTCCTCATATAAACCCATGTCGCCCCCTACTGGCTACCTCTAGGCCTCACTTGAGTACCTCTGCATTGCCATCACCCACTCTCTGCGGTATCTTGCGTGCAAGTTTCCTCTACTTGAGTGGAAAGTCTGACAGAACGGCCACGTGGGCGCCTCTGCACGCACTCACTCTCTGGGAACATCTTCACGGTGCACGTGCCAGGCATGCAGCCTCACTGGGAACTCTAACCTTGATGGGTTTTCGTCCCAACAGGATTCTGCACCTAACTGTGCCTCCACCGCCTCATGCATGGTTGTTCCGTGACTAAGGACGCTCCCTGGCTCTGGGAACCGATGACTGATGTGTCCCCCCGTTGGCGATCTCTTATCGCCCTTGTTCTTGGTGATCGACCCTTCTGAGGGCTCATCGATCTCTCAGCCCCTGGCTAATGTCTGAGGTCTGGCCACTACAATTCCCTTGCGGAGTAACTTAGCGCGTTATTCACGTCGTCGTGGCCGACGTCACTCGCCACACACCGATGACCGAGGTATCTCTCATCCTGACCGATGGCCGATGTCTCATTTTGGCCGATGATCGATGTGTCACCCTGACCGATGACAGATGGCGCTTCTTCAAGTTGTCGTGCTCTCCTTATGGAATCAGGCGAGGTTCTTGGGTAACGTTCTCGCTGGGAGCCTGGGTCCCAGTTTAACACGTGTTGGCAAGGAACCCCCGACGACTGATCGCTCTGCATGCACCGATGATTGATCGGTGCTTCATCACTTCCCGCGCTCTGCTTCCAAGCGCTCATGTAGGAACTGATCTGCTGGTGGAGGTCACTCGGTAACTGACCACTGATCGCCGTTCTTGAACGATCTCCACCCTGGTTCATCTGCTATCTCATGCCACGCGTCACTCTGTGACTGGCCCACGTAGTCATCTGCTGCTGACGTCATCGACTATCGATGACCGACCGGATCAATTCCAAAATTTGGTCCATTAGTAACTAATTCCCAAGAATACTCAATTATTGTATAATTAATTTTAGATGAACTTTATATGTCGAAAGTGATGGAGTAGTGCCTTCATTGTTTCGTTTCTTTGGTGGAGTTTTGCGGAAGCTTCAATGGAAGATCACGTACAAGGCTCTCACGTAGAGATGTTGGTTGCCCTGGAGGTGCAGGTTGTGTATGGAAGGTAAGTGGTTAGGCCAACTGATGGAAGAGGCCCAAGCCCAAGCCTAAGCCCAAGCTCAGGCCTAACAACTAGGTCCATGGAAAAAAGTATTTAAGAAGATTGGGACTCTGCTACTGATGGCAGAGAAACTTTTCTTTACATATTCAAAGACCCCTCAGAGGACCACAAGGAGTAGAGCCCAAGCCATGGGAGCTGAGCATCAATTAATTTCAGTTTATTTGTAATTTCAGTAGAGTATGGTTCTTTTTGCACAATAGGGGGTGTATTTAACAATTTAGCTTGTACCTAGGCCTTTTAGGGTAGGAATGTAGCCCTACCTTCTAGAAGCATGCTAAGGGGCTGCATTGACCTTTAGTCAACACCCTAGCAGCCCCCTCTTTTATGTATTCCCCATCCTACCCTTGCTCCTTACTCTCCAAGGCACCATCTCCTATAAATAGGGTGCTTTGGCTCATGTTTTTTTAAGATCAATTTATATGAGTAAATGCTGCCAAAATTATGCTAGCTTCTACTCTTTGTCTAGTCTCTCTAGGTTAGACACTTTGATCTTCATCTTCACCTTCCTCCAAGTGATTTGGCCTAACCTATCACTCTCCACACCTTTCATGCACCTACAAGGAACCCATAGCTCTATATGAGCCATCCTTGACCCATATCATCCATAGCTTCTGATGGCATTTTCATGTGTTCTTCTTGAATCAAAGTAGAAATAGATGGAGCGGAAGCAATGGATGAGTGAAACAAGACCCTCCTAGGAGTTGTGTTGGTCTTGAAGGTGCATGATGAGTATGGGTTGAGTGGTTCGGCCAGCTCAAGGGAGAAGGTGAAAGGATTGAAGTTTATAGCCTAGATTTCTAGGAGGAGTAAAGCTTGTGCACAAAAATGGCAGCATAACATTACTCAAATAAACTTGAAAATACATGAGGTAGGCCTCCTTATTTATAGATTTAGGAGCCTTGGTGAGCAAGCTTAAAGGGTAGGGATGGAAATACAAAAAGTGGGGGCTGCCTAGGGTATTGACTTTAGTCAAACCACACCATCATCCTAATATTCTAGAAGATAGGTCAAAAATGCAAAATTTGATAGTACACCCCTCCCTCTTTTGCTAAAGGCACCTATTTGCTAGCACACCCCTCCTTCTATTGCTAAGGGCACCTTTTTGATAGCACACCCCTAAGTTAGCAAGTTTTGCTTTCTACACTACACTAATCTACTAAGCTACCCCTAATGGGCCTCCAAGTAGCATGTACAAGGTCTTCTCCCTCCCATCCGTGGCTTCTTCTATGTGTGCTTGGATATGTTTAGCCATGGATCTTGTGAGAGGTCCTAGACGGTCTAGCTCCATGGATAGCCTCCCTCCTTCACGTCCTAGACGCTCACTTCTTGGAGCTAGACGCTCCTCTTGGTCTAGACGGTCTTCTTGGTTTGGGCCTTGGCTTCCTTGGTTAGATGTGCTTGGCCCTCCTCCATCATCCCCTCCCCCTTGGAAAGGATTTGTCCTCAAATCCAGCTCGTCATCGTCATTGGTACCTACAAATGGAGAAAGATCAATTACATTAAATGTGTCATGTACTCCATATTCAAGAGGTAGGTCCAATTTATATGCATTGTTGTTGACTCGCTTAAGGACTTGGAAGGGTCCCTCACCTCGGGGACTTAGTTTGGACTTCCTTTGATTTGGAAATCTTTCTTTTCGAAGATGAAGCCAAACTAAGTCTCCTTCCTCAAAAATTATTTCTCTCTTCCCTTTTTTGTTGTGTTTTGTGTACTTCTCATTTTGTTGTTGTATTTGAATTTTAATCTTCTCATGCATTTTCTTGACAAAATCAGCCTTGATTACTCCTTCCTTATGCACAAAATCTTGTGGATTAGGAAGAGGAATTAAATCCATGGGCGTGAGAGGATTAAAACCATATACTACCTCAAAAGGAGAAGCATTAGTAGTCTTGTGAACTACTCTATTGTAAGCAAATTCAATGTGGGGAAGGTACTCATCCCAAGATTTGTGGCTGCCCTTCATGATAGCCCTAAGCATAGTTCCAAGAGATCTATTGACTACTTCGGTTTGCCCATCCGTTTGAGGATGACAAGAAGTTGAAAATTGTAGTCTTGTTCCAAGTTTACCCCAAAGAGTTTTCCAAAAGTGACTTATAAACTTGGGATCTCTATCGGACACTATACTTCTAGGGAGACCATGGAGTCTCACCACTTCTCTAAAGAAGAGTTTAGAAATATTTTGAGCATCATCTACTTTGTGGCATGGAATAAAGTGAGACATTTTGCTAAAACGGTCCACTACCACAAAGATAGAGTCATGGCCTCTTGCAGTCCTAGGAAGTCCTAAAATGAAATCCATGCTAATGTCTTCCCAAGGAGCATTTGCAATCGGCAAAGGGGTGTAGAGTCCATGCGGCATTGTTCTAGACTTTGCTTTTAAACATGAGATACATCTAGAGCAATGGCGTTGGACATCTTTCCTCATGTGTGGCCAACAAAATTTTGCTTTCAAAAGATCTAGAGTCTTATCAACTCCAAAATGGCCCATGAGTCCCCCTTCATGTGATTCTTTGACAAGGAGTTTTCTATGTGTTCCTTGGGGAATGCAAAGTTTTCCTTCTTTAAAAAGATATCCCTCGGACACATAGTAACCTCCTTGCGCTCTATGTAGACATTGGGCATAGATGGATGAAAGTTCTTGATCTTCTTGGTAAAGCTCTCTTATGTGGTCAAATCCAAGAATTTGGGCACCCAATTTTGAAAAGAGTGTGTGGCGTCTTGAAAGAGCATCGGCCACTATATTGGTGCTTCCTTTCTTGTATTTGATTACATAAGGAAATTGTTCAAGAAATTCCATCCATTTTGCATGTCTCTTATTGAGCTTGTGTTGGCCCTTTAAATATTTTAAAGACTCGTGATCACTATGGATAACAAATTCTTTGGACACAAGATAGTGTTCCCAAGTCTTTAGGGCTCTCACAAGAGCATAGAGCTCTTTGTCATAAGTGGGGTAGTTGAGGGTGGCACCATGGAGTTTTTCACTAAAATAAGCAATGGGGTGGCCACCTTGCAACAATACCGCGCCTATGCCTACTCCCGATGCATCACACTCTATCTCAAAAGTTTTGGAAAAATTTGGGAGAGATAGGATGGGTGCATTGGTGAGTTGAGCTTTTAGCCTTTGAAAGGCTTGCTCATGCTTTTCATTCCAACAAAATGCAACATCTTTTTTAACAAGTTCATTCAAAGGAGAAGCTAGGCTAGAAAAATTAGGCACAAACCTTCTATAGAAGCTAGCTAACCCATGAAAACTTCTTACATCACTTACATTTTGTGGAGTTGGCCACTCTTGGATGGCTTTGATTTTCTCGGGATCTACATGTACCCCCGTTTTGTTTACTATAAAGCCTAAAAAGACTACACTATCTACACCAAAGGTACACTTATCCCTATTTGCAAAAAGACTATTTTTCCTAAGAACTAGAAAGACTTCCCTAAGGTGACATAGATGGTCTTCTAGGGTTTTACTATATACTAAGATATCATCAAAGTAAACTACTACATATTTACCTATACAATCCCTCAAGGTGTGATTCATAAGCCTCATGAATGTGCTTGGAGCGTTAGTGAGTCCAAAGGGCATCACCAACCACTCATATAATCCAAATTTGGTCTTAAAAGCGGTTTTCCACTCATCAGCCTCCTTGATTCGAATTTGGTGATATCCACTTTTAAGGTCAATTTTGGAGAATAGAGTTGACCCATGCAATTCATCAAGCATATCATCAAGCCTTGGGATTGGATGCCTATACTTGATGGTGATGTTGTTGATTGCTCTACAATCACAACACATGCGCCATTTTCCATCTTTTTTAGGCACCAACAAGACAGGTACAGCACAAGGGCTTAGACTCTTTTGAACCCAACCCTTCTCCAACAAGTCTTGAACTTGTGATTCTATCTCCTTTGTTTCCTCGGGGTTGGTTCTATAAGCAGGCCTATTTGGTAGGCTTGCCCCCGGAATGAAGTCAATTTGATGTTCTATCCCCCTAAGAGGAGGAAGCCCATTGGGTCCTTCTTGTGAGAATAGATCGTCAAATTCACTCAAAAGGTTTTCTATTTGAGGAGGTAAAACCGTGAGTTCATTACTTGTGGCAGTGCATGTAAGTGCTCCTTTACAAAAGATAAGGCTTGGTTGTTCAACAAGAAGCAAGTTTTCTAAAACATTTTCAAAAGGCTTTTCTTGTAGACCAACCTTGTGGGAAGGAACACTCTTCTCCCACGCCTTCCTATCCCTAAGGATTTTCTCTTTTTCTAGCACTCTTTTTTTTTTGTTTTCCTCATCCCTCTTTTGTTTCATTTGTATTTGGTCTTTCACCACTTGAGAATGTGGTAAAGGACTAAGTACAAACTTCTTATATTTATGGGTGAAGGAAATCTCGTTAGTGAGACCATCATGCAAGGTTTTCTTGTCAAATTGCCATGGCCTCCCTAATAAGATATGGCAAGCTTCCATAGGCACTACATCACATAAAACTTTATCTTTGTATTTCCCTATGGAAAACTTGATTTCCACTTGCTTATCTACATGTAGTTCCCCATTTTCATTAAGCCATTGAAGTTTGTAAGGTTTTGGGTGAGGAACCACTTGTAGCTTAAGCTTTTCAACCATCCTAGCACTACAACAATTACAACTAGATCCACTATCCACAATGAGGGAACATATATTTTCTAAAACATTGCATCTTGTATGAAATATGTTCTCCCTTTGTGTTTCAATGGATGTGCTAGGGTGATTGTTGAGGGTTCTCCTAATCATAAGCAATTCTCCCTCTAATGGAGCTACCCTCTCATCCTCTCCCCCTTCCTCTTTCTCACTAAGCTCATCCTCGCCACTAGTGTATTCGTCTACACCTTTAAGAAACAAAGTCCTTTGGTTTGGACATTGTGCTTGCACATGCCCCCTACCATAGCACTTAAAACATTTAACATCTCTAGCTCGGATGGGTGGGGTTGAGGTTTCTTTGGTGAAGGGTTTGGTAGGTTCTTTTGGTTTTTCCTTAGATGTACTACCCTCCCTTTTAAACTCTCTCTTGGGATAAAAGTTAGAATAGGGGCTCACCTTTTGACTTGATGTTTTGCGCAAATTTTGTTGCTCAACTTTAATGCAAAGTTGAACCAAATCATTCAAGTCTTGATAAGGTAAGAGCTCTACTCTATCTCTTATCTCAAGTGATAGGCCACTAAGGAACCTAGATATGGTGGTTTCCTCTTCCTCTCTAATAGAGGCTCTCATCATATAGAGCTCCATCTTTTGCCTATACTCTTCTACACTCATATTCTTTTGTTGGAGTCTTTGGAGCTTGTCCATCAACTCCCTATGGTAGTAAGAAGGTATATGTCGACGTCTTAGGGCTCCCCTAAGGTCATTCCAATATTCTATGGGAGGTTCCCTATGAAGACGTCGGTCTCTTTCTAAAGAGGTCCACCAATACATGGCATTTCCTTGGAAACTAAGGGTGGCTAAGGGTACTTTTCGTTCCTCACTTACCCTATGGCAAGCAAAGAGTTGCTCTACCTTCATCTCCCAATCTAGATATATTTCTACATTTTCCTTTCCATGAAAATGAGGTAGGTCTACTCTAGTTTCCCTTGGCACCTCTTGTTCCCTTTGCCTAGTTCTTCTAGGGGGTGGTTGGTAGTAGTCATTAATTCTAAGGCTTCCCTCCCCTAGAGTTGCAATGCTTTGGGATGCATGAGTATTTGTTTTTTTTGATTTTTGAGATTTTTGGGATTTCTCTTCTTGAGCTCTAGCCAACTCATTAATCTTGTTTTCATTCTCCAATTGCCTAGAAGAGATTAATTGTACCGCTTGGGATACCTCTTTCAAAAGGGTTTTCAAAGATTTTACTTCACATTCTATAGACTTTGGAGAATGAGAAGAAGAAGACATGGCTAGACCTTTGTGTATTTAGGCGTTTTTACTTTGAGAAAGATTAGGGAAGATAAAGAAGGTAGTTTTCCAGGTAAGGGAGGTGAGTCTCAAATGACTACTTAAGTACCAAGCCTTTTCCTTGCCAAAAACTAGTCTCCAATGCCTTCTCACAAAAATTTCTCTTAGTGAAACACTTAAAACACAAGAAGTTGAGAAATCAAAAAGCAATAAAACTATGTAAGCAAAAAAAAAAAAAAAGATATGCAACAAACTAGTCGGTTTTAGCACAAATTAAACTAAACTAATCATGCAAAACGTTTCTACCAAAACAATAGAAAACAAGTTCAAACAAGCAACAAATTACTAAGCAAAAAAAAAATTTACTATGCTATTCGGCCCTAGGTGAGGCTTCTTGGACACTTTGAGCCCTTGAAGACACACTCACCGTCTAAACGTAATTAAAGAGGTAATTAACAATAAACCAAGTTGCAAAGGAAAAGAAGACTCCCTTTGTTGATCCTCTTTTGGGTTAGTGCACTTCCTTGTTGTCTTGAATTTTTTTTTTGATCTTCTAGGTGTTTGTATTGTTTGTTTCAAGCAACCTTGTTTCGGCTTTAGCTTTGTCTCCTCCTTAAAATGATGGCTTTAATTCTCCAATTTCCAGCACCTATTCACAAGAGCTAAACCTAAACCAAGTCAAGTTCCATGCACATATGCACCAAGGAGAATTAAATTCCAGCACCCAAAAGAGAGGTCAAGAAACAAAAGCAAGAAACAAATTTAATTGAATAAAAACAGTACCACCAAAAGGATTTATAATATGACAACTTAGAAAGAGAGTCAAGAAATTAAAGCAAACAATTAAAGGTACTCAAAAAAAGTTGGCACACAAAAGGAATTCCTAAAGAAAAGCACTAGATTAGATGACCAAATAAAAAAAAACAGCACCACTGAAAATTGTTGTGGGCCAGAAAACGTGTTTGTTCCCCGATTTATGCTGAGCTGTATTTTTAAAATTTGTCTCTGAAATTTATATGCAAGAAAATTCAGGATCTTATCTAAACAATGGCTTTGGAATCACCTAAAACGCATGCACCATTTTTTTTTAATAATTTTTGCAAATTTGGTGTGCAGTTAGGCCAGCTGGAGCGCTCAAGATTTGCACTCTGATTTTGTAAGATTTATCATATTTTTTCTGTTGCCTTTTTTGATCTGATTCTTTTTTTGTCCTTTTTGTAACACTTCAAACTTGCATTTTCCAGAGAATCACAAATTTCCTATGAGTGGAAATAATTTTTGAAACAAAAAACAGCCAGACAGAGAGAGAAACAGGGGAAAACTGGAAAACTGGAAAAAAAAAACAGCAAGATACCAAAATTTAACACAAAGGAAAATGTAAGAAGGAAATTGTGTAAGAACTAAGACACAATTATGAACTCAAACTAAAATTAAAAAGGCAGCAAAGGATCAAAATAACAGCAGATTAAGGCAAATTAAAGAGACCCAAAAACAAGAAACAATCAAGCCAAAAATAGGACTACTAAGAATTGATGACAATTATGGATTCACATGACTTGACACAACATTTATAGATTCAGAAAATAAAGACTCAAAGCATAAAATGAAGCAATTATAAGAAAGCAATAAAGACTCAAATTCCTAAAAGAAAACAGCCACTCAATGTGTAAGGAATCCTATCACAATTGCACAAGAAAATGTTCAAGATCAATTGAACACATGTGCTTCGGTTGGATCTTCCATAAGCACACCAAGAACAATTTCAAATGTAAAAAAAAAAACAGCAAGACAATTATGGAATTGAAATGACAAGATGAAAATAAAGAAGAACTGAAAATTTAAAAAGACAAGCTACTCATCTTGAAGAACCAAAAGCTCATGATACCAAATGATGGCATTTTCATGTGTTCTTCTTGAATCAAAGTAGAAATAGATGGAGCGGAAGCAATGGATGAGTGAAACAAGACCCTCCTAGGAGTTGTGTTGGTCTTGAAGGTGCATGATGAGTATGGGTTGAGTGGTTCGGCCAGCTCAAGGGAGAAGGTGAAAGGATTGAAGTTTATAGCCTAGATTTCTAGGAGGAGTAAAGCTTGTGCACAAAAATGGCAGCATAACATTACTCAAATAAACTTGAAAATACATGAGGTAGGCCTCCTTATTTATAGATTTAGGAGCCTTGGTGAGCAAGCTTAAAGGGTAGGGATGGAAATACAAAAAGTGGGGGCTGCCTAGGGTATTGACTTTAGTCAAACCACACCATCATCCTAATATTCTAGAAGATAGGTCAAAAATGCAAAATTTGATAGTACACCCCTCCCTCTTTTGCTAAAGGCACCTATTTGCTAGCACACCCCTCCTTCTATTGCTAAGGGCACCTTTTTGATAGCACACCCCTAAGTTAGCAAGTTTTGCTTTCTACACTACACTAATCTACTAAGCTACCCCTAATGGGCCTCCAAGTAGCATGTACAAGGTCTTCTCCCTCCCATCCGTGGCTTCTTCTATGTGTGCTTGGATATGTTTAGCCATGGATCTTGTGAGAGGTCCTAGACGGTCTAGCTCCATGGATAGCCTCCCTCCTTCACGTCCTAGACGCTCACTTCTTGGAGCTAGACGCTCCTCTTGGTCTAGACGGTCTTCTTGGTTTGGGCCTTGGCTTCCTTGGTTAGATGTGCTTGGCCCTCCTCCATCAGCTTCCACCACCTTTTTACCTCATATTTTAAGAAGAACAAATGGTCATGAAGAACAACCTATCATTTGGTATCTAGAGCTTTGGTTCTTCAAGAGATAAGTGTTCTCTTCATTTTATTTTTTGAGTCTTCTTCTTTATTCCATGTTGTTCATCATATCCTTAAATGTCTTGCTGTTTTTAATTTCTTTTTAAATTGGTGTTGCTGTTTTTAAATTTCTATTTGGTATTTTTGGTTCAACTTGATCTTGAACTTCCATTTTCAAACTGTTTTAGGTTCCTTTTGTGTTGGCTGTTTTGTTTTTATTTTATTTGAGTCTTATTGATGTTTTTAATCAGTGCAAAGTGTTTGTGGTTGAGTCATTTCGATTTTTGAATCCATACAAGTTTTGTCAAAGTCATGTTCATCCTACAATGTCATAAATTCCAAGTGGTGCCTTTTATTGTTGATTTGGTTGCTTGATTTTGTTTTGAGTGCAGTTTATATTTATGGTTTTGAAGCTTTGGTGTCTTTTATACTTTCGTATTTGAGTTCATACTTGTGTGTTAGTTCCATACAAGTTCGTATCCAATCATTTCCATTGTGTTTTTGAAGTTTCTTTACCGTTTTCTAATTTCAAGTTAGGATTTCTCTGTTTTCACTGCTACTGTGCTGGCTGGAATCATTCCCAGAAATTACATTTGTTGGTAAAAAATTATGAAATTTTGGATTTGAGTAGTTTGATGTGTTAAGAAAAAGTGAAAAAAAGAAGCACATCAAAATTCAAAATACAAAAAAAATGATAAATGAAATACGAACAGAGTGCAAAAATCCTGACTCTGAAAAAAACGCTGACGCGGCAGTGATTTCGGAAAAATTATTACAATTATTTGGCTCACTTTTTTGGTGAAATTCTAACGCCTATATTGAGCTAAAACATTTAAGTTTCTGTGGTTAAAATTTCAAGCTCAAATTAGCAGTATTCTGACCAGCATAAAATTGGAAAGTTGTGAAAAATTTACACAAAAAAATTCTGTAGTGCTGTTTTGGTTTTATTCATCTATTCTAGTTCCATTCACTAGGATTCCACTTTGTGTGCTATCTTTTCTTGTGTGCCTTAATTTTTTGCTTGTCAAATTTTATTGAATACTCTTTCAAGTCTTGTCAAATATCAACTCCATTTGAAGTAGTCCTTGATTTTAAATTTGAGTTTTGTTGCTTTAAAACTTGCTTGACCTCTCTTTGGTGGATTTGACCTAAAAAGTGCTTTGGTGAGTGTGGAGCTAAAATTTTGTTTTGGTGAAAGCCATATCACTAAAGAGGAGCTGGATTAAAGATTTAAGGTTGAATAACCTAAGGAGACAAAGCAAGGGACAGCAGCAACCTCATTGGAAAATACACAAATATACACAAAGGAGCTACAAGTGAAGGAATGCATAGAATAGGACTTTAAATTTTTGTGCATCAAAATTTGTTAACCTAATTTCTTTGTATTTCTTTGAGTTGTAATTTGCAAGGACATTGATTAATTAGTGGATTAATACGTCTTAGACGGTGAGTGTGTCTTCAAGGTTCCAAAGTGCCAAGAAGCCTCACCTTAGGATTCGACTAGTTTTAAAAGCTTTATAGATAGCAATTTTCATTTGTGTTTTATTGCTTTATATATTTTTTTCTTGCATAAAAAATTTTGTTTTTATCTTTGATTGTGCTCTAAGTAAATTGCTTAGAGAAAGGTTTGTGAAAGTGTTGTGGGTTAGTATCTGGCTAAGGAAAGGCTTGGTACTTAAGAGATCCTAGTGATCCACCTCCCTTTCCTGGGAAATTACCTACTTCACTCCACTTATCTTTCTTTTTGAAAATTACTTTTATCACAAACCCTAAACATGTCTACTCATTCTTCAAGTCATAGTGAAAATGATAGAAAATCCACAAAATCTCTTTTGAAACAATTGGCTAGAGATTTTCAATCACTATCACTAAGACAATTGCAACATGAGGCTCAAATTTTGGAAGATAAAAAAGAAAGAGATGCTCATCTTGCAATTTTGAAAGAAGTGTTGAAGATTGGCAAGGGAAAAGATGAATACATTAGAAAATTAAAAAAACCCCAGGCATCACATGCATCTAGTTCTAGGTCAAATGACTCACATGCTAAGGGGAGTTTGAGAGTTAATGATTATTATCAACCTCCACCTAGAAGAACTAGAAGAGAAAAAGAGTTTAAAGAAAAATTACAAGCTCTTATCAGAAAGAAAGAAGAGAAACACAAAAGAGAAAGAGAGGAGAATGAAAGGAAAGATAGAGAAGAGAAAGAAAAGAGAGAAAAAGTGATGATAGAAAAGGAAAGTACAAAAAATCCTTTGTTTGGAGTTGAACCAGACATTGACTTAAATTCTTCTTCCATAGAAAATCCTTGTGAGAATATGCTTGAAGAAAAATCTGTGTCTGAAGCTAAACCAGATATAGATACAAATCTTTCCTGCACAGAAAAGCCAAGTGAGTGGTTGTTTGAAAAAGAAGAGGAATCTAGAAAGAATGAAGAGTATCTTACAACATCTCCTACAAGCATAGTGGGAAAAGAACCCTTAAAGGGGGATTGCAATACTTTGAACTCTTCTTTTCTTTTGAATCATGATGCTTACTCTTATTCTCAAAAATCACAAAAACAACACTTTGTGATGTTGCTTATCTTGGGCAATGAACAACACAAAGGAAGCAAAAATATTGTTGAAAAGGGCCCTATTTCTTTCAAAAAAAAAATTTATAAAAATAGAAAAGGGCCTTATTTTCTTACTATTTTATTTGAATACACTAGTCTTAATTTTCTTATCTCACTTTTCTATAATGTTTACTGTAGGTTAATATTTGATCTTGGAGGACGAGCATAGTTTTCAAAGCAGGAATAAGGCTGCTGTTTGAGATCAACCCTGTAGATCTGAGGACAGATCCTCTCAAGAAGGAGGGGATGATGGAAGAGGCCCAAGCCCAAGCCTAAGTCCAAGCTCAGGCCTAACAACTAGGTCCATGGAAAAGAGTATTTAAGAAACTTGCCTAGATTGGGAAATGAGGGTAGAAAAATTGTTTGCTTCCCATAAAGAAAGAAAGGAAAGAAAGATACAAAAGAAAAGAGAGGAAGCCGAAAGGGAAGCTTAAGAAAAAGAAAAAGAAAAAGAAAAGCATGAGAAGACCCTTGAGAAACAAAAGACATGGGAGAATAGTGTTCCTTCTCACAAGGTCATTCAACAAGACAAAAGATTTAAAAATACCTTTGAAAATATGCGTCTTGTTGAACAACCTAGCCTTTCCTTTTGTAAAGGAACACTTGCAAGCATAGTAACAAAAAAAGAGTCTTTAAAAGAAGCTTGCATAGATAAAGATAAAGTGGATTATTTCTCATATGTGCTAGGATATCACCAAGTGAATGTCAAGTTATTTACAAGCATCTACAAAAACAAATTTTTATGTGAAGTAGTGCCTAAAGAAACTTGTCATGTCCTATTGAGACAACCATTGCCAAGTGTGCAACTTCTCATAAACAATGGTTGTAACAACGAGACTATCTTTACACATAAGAGAAAAATTCTTCATGAAGGAGAACTCATGGACCAAATTAGAGTTGATAAAACTCTAGAGCTTTTAAAAGGAAAACTTTTGTCACCCATGAGAAAAGATGTTCAAAGACATTACCCTAGATACATTTCTTGTTTTAAAAATACACCTAAGGTGATGTCTCATGAACTCTATACTCCTTTACCTTTTGCAAATGATCCTTGGGAAGACATAAACCTCAATTTTATCTTAGAGCTTCCTAGGACAACAAAAGGTTTTGATTCCATTTTTATGGATATGGATAATCTCTTCTATATAGAAGTGACAAGTCTTCATGGTTTATCTTCAAGCATAGTATTGGATAGAGCTCCAAAATTTGAAAACCATCATTTGAGGAATCTTTTAGAAAAACTTGAAATTAAGTTGTACTCTTCAAATTTTTATCCTCAAAAGAATGGTCAAAATAAAATTGAAAACATAGCTCTTTTTACTATGCCTAGAGAAATCATGAAAGACAATCACAATTCTTGGGATGAGTATCCTTTTGAGCATGCATACAATGGAGTAGTCCACAAGACTACTAATATTTCTACATTTGAAATTGCATGTGGACTTAATCCTCTTTCGCTTTTTAAGTTGTTACCCTTTCCTAAAGGTATTGTGCCTAAGGAAAAGGTAACCAATATTGAAAATTTTCAAATACATAAGAGGATTAGAGAACACATACAACCATCAAAAGAGAAATATTGTACAAAGTTGCCAAAAACAAAAGAAAAACAAAAATGGCAACTTCATACAATTAAGTTCTCTCCAATTGCTCACACTAACACCTTTACTTTGTTTGATGATTTCCATAGGTGGACGTTTGATCCGGGAGGACAAGCCTTGCCGAAACAATAGGCTGCTTGTAACATCCCGCCAAATTCTTTTCACATTTATATAATAAAAATAAAGGTAAACAATTATATTGAAGTGAACATAAATATATCTATATATATAATGAAGTTTCTCCTCACAGGGAGTTTAATACATATTCGGTCACTTTTTCAGAAAAACGTAAGCAAAATACAACAAAATAGAAGAACAGGCGATCTCCTAACAAAAGGGCGATCTCCCATCAGACAGGCGATCTCCTATCATACCGGCGATCTCCTATCAGAAAACAAAAAGG
Organism: Phaseolus coccineus; assembly: GCA_037954025.1. Lineage (NCBI taxonomy): Eukaryota > Viridiplantae > Streptophyta > Magnoliopsida > Fabales > Fabaceae > Phaseolus > Phaseolus coccineus. The sequence goes on along the minus strand of CM075680.1, from coordinate 31,881,607 downwards.
GGTGATCGCCTAACAGAACAGAGATAGGCGATCTCCTTCCGGCGATCACTCACCGAGGATCTCCACTTCCTGCAACATCATCTGCTCCCGTGTAAATTATACACGATCATCACAGTTTTAAGAAAAGACATCCACAAAACGAAAATGCAGGGGTAAGCTAGATATTTGAAAGAGAGTTTAGATATGAACTGAAAAAAAATCATCAAGATAAAACCAATTTAAGACACTCACGTAAAACCATCAAGTAAATCACATATTTCACAATTTCCTCAAGAGTCTTTCAATTCACATACACCATCAAGTGTCTATCAATTCAATGTTTCTCATTTCTCACGTCAGACTTCCACTGACTCATCACACAAGACACTTGACACTACTTCCGGAACACACGTGCATTGACTAGACTCAGAGATCTGCACCTGTCATACTACATTGCTGTAAAGTTTCCACAGCTGTGCACATGAACATAATCTCAATCTCATCACTCTCCTAGTATGACAGGGTTAATCCACGTAACAGGCCAAGCTCGTTCTTTTTCACACGACTCACCCATTCATGAACCTCCTTCGACTCTCAACGCCTGAATAACTTCCTCTATATGGTTCCATCATATCAGGAGAGTCAGGATATCTCATTATAGAAATCACCGATCAATGCACATCCTACACAATCTTACACGGTATTTTCTTTCCTGAAAATACTATGCCTTGATCCCACATTCACAACATTCAACACATCATATGACACTTAAATGAACGATTCCAATCACAGCAACAATCATTCAGAGGTCCAGATTTTCGAATATTGCATGCATTTCACTTTTCAATCTCAAACACTCTAAAACAACACTAAAACAGGGAAGTTCGAAATCTGTATGTAAAACCGGCGACCACGTCGCCCAAACACTTAGAACAGAGCATTCACGAAGATGAAAACGAAACCGGCGACCACGTCGCCCTCACTTCAGAAAACAGCTAATCTATGGCTTGTATTGAAAATGAAGGCTAGCTTCCCTTACCTGGACTTGCGCAAAACACCAAGAGCTCCAAAACCCAACGAAGCTTAAAGAATGCCTTGACTCTGGATTTGCGTCCGGTTTGAAGGACTTGCAGAGAACTTCCCAGGTGCTCTAATGGTAGACGTCGATAGCCAAACAGGGACGTGATGAGGTCTGAAATGCAAAGTGAAGGAGAGAAGGGAGGAGGTAACTCACTCACTCTTGAACCACTGCAACCTTCTTTTCCTCTCAGAAGTGGGTTTTTAAAACTAAACCTACTTGTTCCACAATTTCCGCTGCCACCGCCCACTCTTGCAGGAAAAGCTTGCCTGCACACTTCCTTGAATAGTGTGCCCACGTGGGTTTTGGGTCACTTTCCGTACCAACTCTCTGGAGCCACTGCTCTGAAGTACGCTACCTGACTACGTGTCGCGCATGCAAGACGCTCATGCTGGGCCCTGGGCCCCACTTCATCTGCGTGAAACACGACATCGCGCGATAACCTTTCGCCGATGACCACTGGCGCGAAGACAATCCACCGATGACCTCTCGCGCAAAGACAATCCACCGATGACCTCTCGCGCGAAGACAATCCACCGATGACCTCTCGCGCGAAGGCTATCCGCCGATGACCTCTCGCGCGAAGACTATCCGCCGATGACATCTCGCGCGAAGACTATCCGCCGATGACCTCTCGCCCTGGCGATCACGTGAAGTCTAGGCGACCGGCGATTATGTGTTAACAAGGAACTTTTGTAGTCTTCTAAGCTACACTTTCCTTCCTTTTTATTTTAAATAAAAACATACTTAGAATTCATTTAAATATACTCTTTTATTCCAATTTAATTTTTTTACAGGTCCTTACATTCTCCCCATCAAGAAAAATTTTCGTCCCCGAAAATTGAATTACAAGGAAAAGAGGTATGGATAAGTTGCTCTCATGGGTTCTTCTAACTCCCAAGTTGAATCTCCCGATCTCTCATCCCACACCACTTTCACCATGTTGATGGTCTTGCCTCTGAGTTGTTTACTTTGCCGATCGTTAATCCTGACTGGTTTTGCTTCAAAGGACAAGTCATCCCTGATCTGCACATCGTCTACATCCAGCACATGACTAGGGTTTGCCATGTACTTCCTCAGCTGTGACACGTGAAAGACATTGTGCAGATTCGCTAGATGGGGAGGTAGGGCGATCTCATAAGCCACTGGACCAACCTTTCTTAAGATCTGATATGGTCCCACGAACTTAGGGGACAACTTCCTTGACCTGATCGCCCGTCCTACACCTTGGTTGGTGTCACTTTCATGAACACATGGTCTCCAGCAGCAAACTCCAAAGGCTTTCTCCTCTGATCTGCATAGGACTTCTGCCTACTCTGAGAAGCTCTCATTCGGCTTTGTATCTGTTTTACCTTCTCGGTCGTCTGCTGAATCAATTCAGGCCCAACCAAGACTGCTTCGCCCTCCTGGTACCAACATAAGGGAGTCCTGCATTTCCTCCCATATAGGGCTTCATATGGTGCCATCCCAATACTGGCGTGGTAACTATTATTATAGGTAAACTCTACCAGTGGCAACACCTCATCCCAACTTCCCAATTGATCCAAGACACACGTCCTCAGCAGATCTTCTAAGGACTGGATCGTTCTTTCTGACTGACCATCTGTTTGGGGATGATATGCAGAGCTCATCCTCAACTTAGTTCCCAAGCACTCTTGTAAGGTCTGCCAAAACCGTGAAGTGAACCTGGGATCTCTATCTGAAACGATGCTGGAAGGCACCCCATGCAACCTCACAATTTCTTGGATGTATAACTGTGCCAGCTTGGCCATAGGCATCTTCATATTCACTGGAAGGAAGTGGGCACTCTTCGTCAGCCTATCAATGATAACCCAGATTGCATCATGACCCTTTACCGATCTGGGTAAATGGGTGACAAAATCCATGGCGATGCTGTCCCATTTCCACTCAGGGATATCCAGTTGCTGCAACAGCCCGCCAGGTCTTTGATGCTCTACCTTCGCCTTCTGACACGTTAAGCAGGTTGCAACATACTGGGCGATGTCCCTCTTCATGCCCGACCACCAAAATGACTCCTTCAAGTCATGATACATCTTGTTCATGCCTGGATGAAGGTTAAGGCGACTCTTATGACCTTCTTCTAGGATCATCTTCTTCAACTCTTCATTTGCAGGTATGCAAATTCTGCCATTAAATCTCAAGATCCCATCATCGCCCATTACAAAGTCCCTCGCCTGATCTGTCCCTAGTGACTCCATAGTACGCTTCAGACTAGGGTCCTCCAACTGCTTATCTCTTATCATTCCAAGGAAGTCATTAGTTATAGTCAGCTTACTACAACTAATGTGATTTACATGAAATTCTACCCCAAGGTTTAAGTCTCTGAATTGCTCGATCAGTTTCTGCTCTTCCATCATTATGGTGGCTACTTGTATTGATTTTCTACTCAAAGCATCTGCCACTACATTGGCTTTCCCTGGATGATACATGAGTTGAAAATCGTAGTCCTTTAGAAACTCCATCCACCTTCTTTGTCTCATGTTTAATTCTTTCTGATCGAACAGGTATTTCAGGCTCTTATGGTCACTGAACACCTGGAACCGAGCTCCATATAAATAGTGCCTCCAAATCTTCAAGGCAAACACCACCGCCGCTAACTCCAAATCATGAGTAGGGTAGTTTCTCTCATGAACCTTGAGTTGCCTTGAAGCATATGCAACCACTCTCTTTTCTTGCATCAAAACACATCCCAAGCCCTGATGTGAAGCGTCACAGAAGACATCAAAAGGTCTTCCTACCTCGGGGATCACCAGCACTGGGGCACTGGTCAACCTCTCCTTTAGTTCCATGAAGCTTTGCTCACATCGGTCGGTCCAAGCAAAAGGTTGGTCCTTGCGGGTCAGCTGTGTTAAAGGAGCCACTACCTTGGAAAAATCCTCAATAAACCTCCGATAGTAGCCCGCCAAACCCACAAAGCTTCTTATCTCAGTGACTGTCTTAGGACGTTCCCATTGCAGCACTGCCTCCACCTTGGCTGGATCCACCGAGATCCCCCGAGCAGATATTACGTGACCTAAGAAGTTGACTTCCTTCAGCCAGAACTCACACTTGGAGAACTTGGCATAGAGTTGCTTCTCCCTCAGAATCTCCAACATTGTCCTCAGGTGTTCTTCATGTTCTTCCTCGGTCCTTGAATAAATGAGTATGTCGTCTATGAAGACCACCACAAACTTATCCAAGAAAGGACGAAAAATCCTATTCATGTAGTCCATGAACAGGGCTGGAGCATTGGTCACTCCAAACGGCATCACCACATATTCATAGTGCCCATAACGAGACCTAAATGCTGTCTTTTGAACATCTTCGGCCTTTACCCAAATTTGGTGGTACCCCGATCTCAGGTCAATCTTTGAGAACACCGAGGCCCCATTTACTTGATCCATCAAATCATCAATCCTAGGTAGAGGATACTTATTCTTGATGGTCAACTTGTTCAACTGCCTGTAGTCTATACATAGCCGAGACCCTCCATCCTTCTTCTTAACTAGGAGTACTGGAGCTCCCCATGGAGATACACTGGGTTTGATGAATTGTTTCTCCAACAATTCTTCCACTTGCTGCTTTAACTCTACCAACTCGGCTGGTGCCATCCTGTAAGGTGCCATTGACACTGGTCCAGCCCCAGGTACTAAATCAATGGAGAATTCCACTTCTCTCTTAGGGGGTAATCCAGGTACTTCTTCTGGAAATACATCCGTGAAATCTCTCACCACGTGTATTCTACTGACGTCCCCTTCATTCTTTACTTCCAACCGAGCTAGCATCACGAAGCACCTCGCTCCTCCTTCCAACTCTGACTGCCCTTGCTGAGCAGATATCACATCAGATGCTGGGAGGTCTGGAAACGCTATCTTCTGACTACCGCAGTCTATGAGGACGTGATTGGCAGCTAGCCAATCCATTCCCAGGATAACATCCAGGTCCTGAAGAGGTAGGCAGATCAAGTTCACTTTGAATCTGCGTCCCTCTACTATCACTGGGCATTCGGGGCAAACTGTAGAGGTCAGCACCTGTCCTGACGCAGGTGTAGAGACCAACAGTTCAAAAGGTAGTTCCTTCACTAGAAGGCCCAGCTCGGCTACACACAGACTTGACACAAAGGAGTGTGTCGCTCCAGAATCAAACAAAGCTTTTACACCTTTACCAGCCATAAAACAAACACCCTGCACAAGGTTACCTGATAGGGACGCCTCAGCTCCTGACATGGCAAACACTCTTCCTGTTGTCTGAGGTCTGCCGCCTCCGTTCCTCAACTGTTGGGAACTACTGGGTTGAGTCATCCTATTCTGGGTAGGACAATCTTTAGCAACGTGTCCCGCCTTTTGGCATGCAAAACACCTTCTCTATGAAGCCTTCTTGGGACACACATTGGGCGTGTGTGGTCCACCACAATGGAAACATTTGGGTCTCCACGGTTGCTGCTGCTGAAACTGGGGCGACGCTGCTCCTGCCCTATGCTGTGTAGGTCTCGCATAAGGCTTACTCTGCTGCTGCTGCACCCTTGCCTTCCCACTGGAGGAACCCCCTGGGTGGGACCTGATCACCCGAGACTCACCCTTCTCCAGGGTCTCCACCATCTTCGCCTTCTCTACCAAGGCATGAAATTCTCTTATGCACATCGGGGCTATGGTCCTCTTCAGCCCATGCTTCAGTCCTTCTTCAAATTTTCTGCACCTCCAAGCCTCAGAGGTAGCTTGGGTATAAAACCTGGCGAGGTACTCAAACCGAGCAGCATAGGCGTTCACAGACATATCCCCCTGCTCCAACCTTAGGAACTCAGCTTCCTTCGCAAACCTTGCGCTGTCTGGGAAGTATTTCTCCAGAAACTTCACCCTGAAGCCCTCCCAGTCTGATACTTCTTCTCGGGATTCCATCATTTGTTGAGTTCCCATCCACCAGAACTCGGCTTCTCCAGATAGAAGGTATGTGGCAAACACCAACTTCTTATCCTCAGGGCAGGAGGTCGCCCTGAAGATCTTCTCTAACCCCCTGACCCACTGATCTGCTTGATCAGGGGTAGCATTCCCACTGAACTTAGGTGGGCTATGCCTGAGGAATTCGGTTAGTCCCATCTGCTCCTGGGGCTGACTAGCGTGAGAGGCTGTTTCAGCCGACCGAGCAGTCTCCCAGTGGCGCATTGCAGCTTGATGGTTTTGAGCCATTGCTGCATTCTGTTGCTGGATGGCACTTGCCATCATCTCAATGGCCCTGGCGATCTGGCCCATCTCTGAAGAAGGTTGGGGAGAGGTAGGAGGTCTACGTGCCATCTTCTTCGTTCTCAGGTTCTGAAACTACTAGCTTCTATATTCCCTACAACTATAAGAATGAAATCGATAAGAAATCAATTCATTCAAGAGGTAACATCTAGACCTTACAAAGGTCAGCATCTCAAAGTCATTAAGAATTTGAGCTCATCAACAGAATCATAATGCTTATAACATCAAGCATAACACCAGAACTACTACTGGTATGCAGTCATCAATCCAAACAACCACTGTCAATCCATTACAAAGACACTTAAGAGAATGAAATAGCTCACACCAGAATTTAATATATGCTAAACATCAAACCTTTAGAATTAAGATTTTGAATCATCTCGATCCAGTTATGAGTGTGCACCCTCACTACTTTATCAAGATCCTTTCATTCTTAATACTAAAATTTTCGGTTAAAGTATATATTCACCAAAGGACACACAAAACTTCCGTACAAAAACATTTGAAAACCTTCCACTATAGTTTTCATTTAAAACTCAAATAACTTTCATGAGCAGAAGAAACACAATGGATCCACAGCCCTCAGGTCATCCTAAGGACGAACTGCTCTGATACCATTAATGTAACATCCCGCCAAATTCTTTTCACATTTATATAATAAAAATAAAGGTAAACAATTATATTGAAGTGAACATAAATATATCTATATATATAATGAAGTTTCTCCTCACAGGGAGTTTAATACATATTCGGTCACTTTTTCAGAAAAACGTAAGCAAAATACAACAAAATAGAAGAACAGGCGATCTCCTAACAAAAGGGCGATCTCCCATCAGACAGGCGATCTCCTATCATACCGGCGATCTCCTATCAGAAAACAAAAAGGGGTGATCGCCTAACAGAACAGAGATAGGCGATCTCCTTCCGGCGATCACTCACCGAGGATCTCCACTTCCTGCAACATCATCTGCTCCCGTGTAAATTATACACGATCATCACAGTTTTAAGAAAAGACATCCACAAAACGAAAATGCAGGGGTAAGCTAGATATTTGAAAGAGAGTTTAGATATGAACTGAAAAAAAATCATCAAGATAAAACCAATTTAAGACACTCACGTAAAACCATCAAGTAAATCACATATTTCACAATTTCCTCAAGAGTCTTTCAATTCACATACACCATCAAGTGTCTATCAATTCAATGTTTCTCATTTCTCACGTCAGACTTCCACTGACTCATCACACAAGACACTTGACACTACTTCCGGAACACACGTGCATTGACTAGACTCAGAGATCTGCACCTGTCATACTACATTGCTGTAAAGTTTCCACAGCTGTGCACATGAACATAATCTCAATCTCATCACTCTCCTAGTATGACAGGGTTAATCCACGTAACAGGCCAAGCTCGTTCTTTTTCACACGACTCACCCATTCATGAACCTCCTTCGACTCTCAACGCCTGAATAACTTCCTCTATATGGTTCCATCATATCAGGAGAGTCAGGATATCTCATTATAGAAATCACCGATCAATGCACATCCTACACAATCTTACACGGTATTTTCTTTCCTGAAAATACTATGCCTTGATCCCACATTCACAACATTCAACACATCATATGACACTTAAATGAACGATTCCAATCACAGCAACAATCATTCAGAGGTCCAGATTTTCGAATATTGCATGCATTTCACTTTTCAATCTCAAACACTCTAAAACAACACTAAAACAGGGAAGTTCGAAATCTGTATGTAAAACCGGCGACCACGTCGCCCAAACACTTAGAACAGAGCATTCACGAAGATGAAAACGAAACCGGCGACCACGTCGCCCTCACTTCAGAAAACAGCTAATCTATGGCTTGTATTGAAAATGAAGGCTAGCTTCCCTTACCTGGACTTGCGCAAAACACCAAGAGCTCCAAAACCCAACGAAGCTTAAAGAATGCCTTGACTCTGGATTTGCGTCCGGTTTGAAGGACTTGCAGAGAACTTCCCAGGTGCTCTAATGGTAGACGTCGATAGCCAAACAGGGACGTGATGAGGTCTGAAATGCAAAGTGAAGGAGAGAAGGGAGGAGGTAACTCACTCACTCTTGAACCACTGCAACCTTCTTTTCCTCTCAGAAGTGGGTTTTTAAAACTAAACCTACTTGTTCCACAATTTCCGCTGCCACCGCCCACTCTTGCAGGAAAAGCTTGCCTGCACACTTCCTTGAATAGTGTGCCCACGTGGGTTTTGGGTCACTTTCCGTACCAACTCTCTGGAGCCACTGCTCTGAAGTACGCTACCTGACTACGTGTCGCGCATGCAAGACGCTCATGCTGGGCCCTGGGCCCCACTTCATCTGCGTGAAACACGACATCGCGCGATAACCTTTCGCCGATGACCACTGGCGCGAAGACAATCCACCGATGACCTCTCGCGCAAAGACAATCCACCGATGACCTCTCGCGCGAAGACAATCCACCGATGACCTCTCGCGCGAAGGCTATCCGCCGATGACCTCTCGCGCGAAGACTATCCGCCGATGACATCTCGCGCGAAGACTATCCGCCGATGACCTCTCGCCCTGGCGATCACGTGAAGTCTAGGCGACCGGCGATTATGTGTTAACAAGGAACTTTTGTAGTCTTCTAAGCTACACTTTCCTTCCTTTTTATTTTAAATAAAAACATACTTAGAATTCATTTAAATATACTCTTTTATTCCAATTTAATTTTTTTACAGGTCCTTACACTGCTATCCGAGATCAAATCTGTAGATCTGAGGATAGATCTTCTCAAAGGAGGAGGAGATGATGGACACCATCCAGCCCTATCCATCCCCCTAGTTGAAGACAAAGCAAGGGATTTGAGGACAAATCCTTTTTCAAGAGGGAGGGGATGATGGAAGAGGGCCAAGCACAACCTTCCATGAAAGGCAAGAGCCAAGTCAAGAGCGTCTAAGACCAAGCTAGGAGCGTCTAAGACAAGCTAGGAGCGTCTAGGACGAGAAGGCCAAGCTAGAAGCGTCTAGGACAAGAAGACTTGGATCAAAGCTATGAATGGGAGAGTGGCATACTAGCACATATTCCGTGAAGGCCCATCAAATGTAGTTTAGCTTTAATTGGGGTGTAAATAGCATAGCCATGTGGACAAATGTTTATTTTTCTGCACATTAGAATTAAGGAGAAGTTAACCTTCCCACTATTCTAGAAAGCGCATGGAGGGGGTGAACTTACAAACTAGACACACCCCTCCCCATGTGCTCACACTTTCCATGTGGCCCATGTGCTTCACATTTACATTTCATTTGGCTAGCATTAGGGTTGCATTATGGTCCTCCTTAGCCTATAAAAGGAGGAGCCTACACCTTGTATTTTCAAGATTAAATAGAGTATTGTTATGCTGCCCAAATTGTGCCATACACTACTCCTTGCCTAACACTTAGGTTTTAGTCTTCAATTCATCACTACCAAAGGGGCTGGCCAAACCTCCCCATTTCCTCACTCTTCATGCACCTTCAAGGCACCCATGCTTCCTAGGAAGGCCTTGCTCACCTCCTGCATAAGCTTCCGCATCCATCATCACCAAGGAACTCCAAAATCCAAAGAAGAGCTCATAGGAATGCTATCATTAAGTATGACCTTGTGCCCATGGAAGTTAAAAGAAATTTTGTTGGTAAAGCCATCATGAAAAACTTTTCTATCATATTGCCATGGCCTACCGATAAGAACATGTGTTGCTTCCATTGGGACAACATCACACAAGACCTCATCTTTGTATTTACCAATAGAAAAAGCAATGAGGACTTGTTTGTTAACTATGATTTCCCCAAACTCACTTAACCATAGAAGTTTGTAGGGCTTTGCATGAGAAATAGTAGACAATCCAAGATTATCTACCACTCTTGTGCTAGCCACGTTAGCGTAACTTCCCCCATCCACTATCAAAGAACACAACTTATCATTAATGAGACATCTTGTATGGAAAATATTTTCTCTTTGACTTTCATCAAAAGGTTTCAAAACTTGACCAAGCATTCGTCTCACTATTAATAAGTCACCTTCAAATGGACTTTCACTCTCATGCTCACTTAGGGACCTAGGAGGTGTGGAAGATCTAGAGGAATCCGAACTATGCTCACTCACAACCACCCCATCATGCATCATCATATTTCTCTTTAAAGGACAATTAGAAGCTATATGACCATAGCCTAAGCATTTAAAGCACTTTTTCTTGATGATTTAATTGGTGATTTAGGAGTAGAAGTGGAAGGCTTGGAATCTCTAGGTTTGAAAGTAGATTCTTTAGAAGGATATTTTGAAAAATATTTATTTTTGTTTTTCCAAGAAGAGTGGTAGTAGCCATCATTATGAGAATTTTTGAAAAAATTTTTCTTTGCAATTTGAGATTCTACCTTGATGGCAAGGTGAACCAAAGTTTCTAAAGAAGAATATCATAAAGTTCCACCACATCTTGGATATCCCTTCTAAGACCACTAACAAATCTGGCCATTTTAGCTTCATCACTTTCATGCATATCAACTTTGATTAAAAGCGTTTCAAGTTCTTTCACAGCTCTTCGGGAGACAGTTGTGGCATCCAGAGCTGAGTAGGCCCAGAGATAGGACCAGTTCAGAATCGAGCTGGATGTGTCGAGAATAGCCAATGAAGAGTTATGCAGGACCAACGAGGAATTGCACAGGGATTTGCAGTGCAAGGGGGGCGTGCCATGGGAGAACGGCCTCAATGTAACATCCCGCCAAATCCTTTTCATATTTATATAATGAAATAAAGGTAAAACAATAATATCGAAGTGAACATATATATATATATATGTAATGAAATTTCTCCTCACAGGGAGTTTAATACATATCCAGTCAGTTTCCAAAACTTAAAAAAAATACAGCAAAATAGAAAACAGGCGATCTCCTAACAGAAACAGAAAACAGGCGATCTCCTTCCGGCGACCACTCACTGAGGAGCTCTACTTCCTGCAACATCATCTGCTCCCGTGTAAATTATACACGATCATCACAGGTTTAAGAAAACATCCACAAAACAAAAACGCAGGTAAGCTAGATATTTTAAAGAGAATTTAGATATGAAACTTTAAAATCAAGATAAAACAAATTTAAGACACCCACGTAAAAACCATCAACTTTCTCATTCCCTTCACATGACCATCAAGTAATCACATATTTCACAATTTCCTCAAGAGTCATTCAATTCACATAATCCATCAAGTGTCTATCAATTTCAATGTTTCTCATTTCTCACGTCAGACTTCCACTGACTCATCACACATAGACACTTGACACTACTTCCGGAAGACACGTGCATTGACTAGACTCAGAGATCTGCACCTGTCATACTGCACCACTGTGAAATCACACACATTCACAGGGTCGCTGTGAAATCACACACATTCACAAGCGTATAAATGAATCTCAATATCATCACTATCCTAGCATGACAGGGTTAATCCATACAACGGGTCAAGCTCGTTCTCTTTCAAACAACTCACCCATACATATGAACCTCCTTCGACTCTCAACGCCTGAATAACTTCATCTATATGATTCCATTATATCAGGAGAGTCAGGATATCTCATAATAAACGAATCACCGGTCAATGCACACTCTACACGATCTTACACGGTATTTTCTTTCCTGAAAATACTATGCCTTGATCCCACATTCACCACACATAAAGAACAATTCCATCATAGAATACTTTGAATCTTTTCTTAAACAACCCCACTCACAAAAACAAGCATACCACCGTTCAGGTTTTCGAATAGCATATACATTTTTCATTTCAATCTCAACAAGTTCAAAGCGACACTAAAACAGGGGAGTTCGAAAACAACATTAAAACCGGCGATCACATTCAAAAACAGGGGATTATGCAATAACAGTTGAAAACCGGCGACCACGTCGCCCCATCATCAAAATCATCTAACTTAAGGTTTTCGTTGGAAATAAGGCTAGCTTCCCTTACCTGGACTTGCGTAAAATCTCACTACGAGCTCTAACTCACCGAACTTAAGGATACCCGAACTCTGTTTTAGCGTCCTGATCGGAAAACTCGCAGAGAACTTCCCAGGAGTCCAAGGGCAGCGCGAAGGAGAGAAAAGAGAAGGATGAAGGTAAACTCACTCTGTCACTCTTGAACCACAACAACGTTCTTTTCCTCTCAGAAGTGAGTTTTTGAATCTAAACCAACTTGTCCACAATTGCCGCTGCCACCACCCACTCTGCAGGAAAGCTTGCGTGCACACTTCCTTGAACAGTATGGCCACGTGTGTCTCTGCGCATACCAACTCTCTGATGCCAACTATTTTGAAACACCCCTTTTTGTCTACGTGTTGCGCATGCAGAGCGTTTTCACTGTGAGCCTAGGTCCCACTTTAACACTCTTAGCAGGGAACCGCGCGATGACTATCCTCCACCCACCGATGCCTGATGTGCCTCTCATACCGGCGACGACCGATGCCTCTCATCCCGGCGATGACCTATACGCCTCTCACACCGGCGATGACTTGTGCGCCTCTCATCCCGGCGATGACTTATGCGCCTCTCATCCCGGCGATGACTTGTGCCACATCGCCACGCCTTGCTGAAGGTTCTTCAACCCACTATGTTACATCCAAGTTATCATCTCCACATGGCTTAGTGACGTTGGTAGCTTCACATTTCCAAGAATAGATCAGCACTACTCCTCGTGCACCCACGCGTGCCACACTTAAGGACGATCTCTTATGCTCAAGCATAGAGCTTCGCATGCATAGTGTACCCAAGGTTCAAACCACACCTCGATATGTGTGATTTCTGGAACCCACTATGGTTGATCCAGTACCTCGACCAAAATGTCAAAGCTTCCCCCTCTCCAGCTCCACACCAAGCACACCAAAGACTTCCACCTTCGACATGGTGTGCTGGTTAACTTTGGGTATCACAGTCCACCCTACTCATGGTGGCAGATATGCTACCTATCTTCTATATAACTCATCTTCTGTAATTAGACCACATACTAATTACTTACTAAGTCTTCTCGAATACTCGGCGATGTGCCCCTTTTTGGCGATCATGTACACTGCAGGCGATTGGCGTTCATGTGTAGTCTAGGCGACAGGCGATTATGTACTAACCAGGCGATCTCATAGTCTTCTAAGCTACACTTTCCTTCCTTTTTATTTTAAATAAAAACATACTTAGAATTCATTTAAAATATATTCCTTTTATTCCAATTTAATTTTACAGGTCCTTACACTCAACCCATCCGAAATAGGGCTCGTGCAATGCCCTTCTCACAGAAGATGATGGACGTCGTCATACCTAAGAACTTCTTGACGCCCAAGATCACGTTCAAGAGTGTAGAGGACCCTGAGTTTCATCTCACGGCCTTCCATGCCCAGATGATGATCTCGGGTGGTACAGACGTCGTGCACTGCAAACTGTTCTTGGGCACGTTTATGGGCATGGCACTGCAGCGGTTTATTGACCTACCTGATGGCCATGTAATCTCGTTCGATCAGTTTGCTACATTATTCAAGGAGCAGTTTGTAAGGACCTGAAAAATTAAATTGGAATTAAAGGAATATATTTTAAATGAATTTTAAGTATATTTTTATTTAAAATAAAAAGGGAGGAAAGTGTAGCTTAGAAGACTATGAGATCGCCTGTCGCCTAGACTACCCATGCGGACGTCGCCGGGGCGCGAGAGGCATGCGGGCATCGCCGGGGCGCGAGAGGCATGCGGGCATCGCCGGGGCGCGAGAGGCATGCGGGCATCGTCAGGGCGCGAGGCATGCGGGCATCGCCAGGGCGCGAGAGACATGCGGACGTCGCCAGGGTGCGAGAGACATGCGGGCGTCGCCAGGGATAGACATCGGTCATCTCCCAGAGAGAGACATCGGTCGTCTCCCAGAGAGAGAGATCGGTCGTCTTCCAGGTTGAGTCATCGGTGGAAGGTTAACGCACGATGTCGTATTTCACGCAGATGAAGTGGGGCCCAGGCCCCCAGCATGAGCGTCTTGCATGCGCGACACGTAGTCAGGGAGCGTACTTCAGAACAGTGGCTCCAGGGAATTGGTACGGAAAGTGACCCAAAACCCACGTGGCCACACTGCTCAAGGAAGGGTGTAGGCAAGCTTTTCCTGCAGAGTGGGCGGTGGCAGCCGGAAATTGTGGAACAAGTTGTCCTGCAGAGTGGGCGGTGGCAGCGGAAATTGTGGAACAAGTTGGTCTAGTTTTAAAAAAAAAACCCACTTCTGAGGGAAAAAGAACGTTGCAGTGGTTCAAGAGTGAAAGAGTGAGTTTACCTCCATTCTTCTATTTTCTCTCCTTCACAGTGCGATTCAGGCATCCTCAAGCACCAGTACGACGAACGACGACTGCCCTTAGAGCACCTGGGAGGTTCTCTGCAAGTTCTCCAAACCAGACACTAAAACAGAGCTAAGGCATCTTTAAGCTTCGACGGGTTTTGGAACTCCTGGTGTTTTGTGCAAGTCCAGGTATGGGAAGCTAGCTTTGTTTTTCAATAAAAGCCGTAGATTAGCTGTTTCTGAAGTGAGGGCGACGTGGTCGCCGGTTTTAAGCTCTATTTCGTGATGCTCTGTTCTATGTGTTTGGGCGACGTGGTCGCCGGTTTTAAACTCTATTTCACGATGTTCTGTTTTTATGTATTTGGGCGACGTGATCGCCGGTTTTAAATACAGCTTTCGAAATCCCCTGTTTTTAGTGTTGTTTGAAACTGTTTGAGATTGAAATGTGAAATGCATGCAATATTCGAAAATCTGGACCTCTGAATGATTGCTGCTGTGATTGGAATCGTTCATTTAAGTGTCATATGATGTGTTGAATGTTGTGAATGTGGGATCAAGGCATAGTATTTTCAGGAAAGAAAATACCGTGTAAGATTGTGTAGGATGTGCATTGATCGGTGATTTCTATAATGAGATATCCTGACTCTCCTGATATAATGGAACCATATAGAGGAAGTTATTCAGGCGTTGAGAGTCGAAGGAGGTTCATGAATGGGTGAGTCGTGTGAAAAAGAACGAGCTTGGCCTGTTACATGGATTAACCCTGTCATACTAGGAGAGTGATGAGATTGAGATTGAGATTCATTTATGCGCATGGCTGTGTGAGTTTCACAGCGACCCTGTGTGGGTGATGTAGTATGACAGGTGCAGATCTCTGAGTCTAGTCAATGCACGTGTCTTCCGGAAGTAGTGTCAAGTGTCTATGTGTGATGAGTCAGTGGAAGTCTGACGTGAGAAATGTGCAATATTGAGAATTGTTGATAGACACTTGATGGTTGTGTGATATGAATGAGAAAGTGATGGACTCTTGTGAATGTTTAAAAAAAAGGCTGATCTACGTTGGTTGTCCAGTTTATAATTTAAAGTTTTAAAAATATCTAGCTTACCCTTTGTATTGTTCTGTGGTTACTTTCTCTTAAAACTGTGATGATCGTGTATTTTACACGGGAGCAGATGATCTTCCAGGGAGTAGAGCTCCTCAGTGAGTGGTCGCTGGAAGGAGATCGCCTGTTTCTGTCTCTACGTGGTGATCGCCTGTTTTCTGTTCTGATAGCAGATCGTGTAAGGACCTGTAAAATGTAATTTGGAATAAAAGGGTATATTTTAAATAAATTCTAAGTAAGTTTTATTTAAAATAAAACATGGAAGAAAAGGGCGCGAAGCGTGCGGGCATCGCCAGGGCGCGAGGCGTGTGGACTTCGCCAGGAGAAGACCTCGGTCGTCCTCCAGGGGAAGACCTCGGTCGTCCGCAAGAGGGAGACCTCGGTCGTCCGCAAGGGAGAGAAGTCGGTCGTCCGCAAGAGGGAGACCTCGGTCGTCCGCAAGGGAGAGAAGTCGGTCGTCTGCAGGGGAGACGTCGGTCGTCCTCCAGGGTGAGGAATCAGTCATCGCCGGTGTAAGGAACATCGGTCATTTCTGACATGGGAGCCATGGATACCGGTGGATGGTTATCAGGGGTCCGGTTATACGCAGATGAGGTGGGGCCCCGGCTTCCAGGATTAACGTGCTGCATGTGCAACATGTAGGCAGTGAAAGACCCTCGGAACAGTGGCTCCATGCACGTAGAGACGCCATGTGGCCATTCTGTCAAGTCTGCATTTAATTAGAGGAAGAAACCCACACGGAAGTGTTAGTTAGAGAGTAGGTAATGATAGCTACATGGCAGGCCTATGTTCCAAATATCGGAATGCACCGCCTCTTAGTGAGATTAGAACGCAGTGGGAGTATAAAAGGTGACAGAGTGAGTTCACCTTCATTTTTCTCTTTTCTCTCCTTTGCGCTGCGACTCAGTAATTCCAGGCACCAGTTTATTTACCAGCGATTGCCATAGAGCATTTGAGAAGGTTCTCTACAAGTTTTACCGATTAGAACGCTTAGGCAGAGTTCAGGCATCCTTTACGTTCGGTGGTTAGAGCTTGAAGTGAGTTTCACGCTGATCCAGGTAAGGGAAGCTAGCCTTATCTCTGATGAAAACTGTGTGTTTGATGAGTTTGATGATGGGGGCGACGTGGTCGCCGGGTTTGCAGAATGTTCTTGTTTAAATCCCAGTTTAGTGAGTGATCGCCTGTGTATTGAAGGTGATCGCCGGTTTTCATCTGTTACTGAAATATCTTCTGTTTTTGGTGTTGTTTGAAAACTGTTGAGATTTAAATGTGATATTCGAAAATCTGAACCTTGGCATGAGTTTTGCTGTGACTGGAATCATTTGTTGAAATGTTATGTGATGTTTGAATGTTGTGAATGTGGGATCGAGGCATAGTATTTTCAGGAAAGGAAATACCGTGTAAGATCTGTGTAGGATGTGTATTGATCAGTGAGTGTCCTGTTAATGAGACGATCCTGACTCTGCTGATATGATGGAATTACGTAAATGAAGTCATTCGGTGGTGAGAGTCGAAGGAGATCCTATGAACGAGTGGCCCGTGTGAAACAGAACGAGCTCAGCCGTCATATGGATTCACCCTGTCACACTGTGATAATGATGATATTGAGATTGAGATTGTGTGATGCGCATGGCTGAGGTCACTTTCCAGCCTTTTAGCGTGACAGGTGCAGGTCTCTGGACGCTGAGTTCAATGCACGAGTCTCCGGAATAGTGGTCAAGTGTCTGGTGTGATGAGTCAGTGGAAAGTCTGACGTGAGAAATGAGAAATTGAATTGATAGACACTTGATTGCTGATGTGAATTGTGAGACTCTGGAATTAATTTGTGAGATATGTGATTATCGAATGGTTTGGTGGAATATGAGAAAGTTGATGGTTTTATGTGGATGTCTTAAATTGGTTTCATCTTGATTCTTAAGTTTATATTCAAACTCTCTTTTAAATGTCTAGCTTACCCTTTGCGTTTTGGTTCTGTGGCTGTTTTCTTAAAACCTGTGATGATCGTGTAATTTTTACACGGGAGCAGATGATCTTGTAGGAAGAAGAGCTCCTCAGTGAGTGGTAGCCGGGATGAGATCGCCTATTTTGCTTCTGTTGGGCGATCACCCCTTTTCCTGTTTTCTGATCGGAGATCGCCCTTTTCTGATAGGAGATCGCCTCTTTGGTTAGGAGATCGCCCCTTGTTGTTGAGAGATCGGCTGTTTGGTTGTATTTTGCTGTATTTTGTTTAAGTTTTGGAAAAACGACCGTTTTGTATTAAACTCCCTGCGAGGAGAAACTTCATTACATATATATAATCATGTTCATTTCAAAACATTTTGGTTTTACGTTTATTTTCATTATATAATTGTGAAACGATTTGGCGGGATGTTACATTAATGGTATCAGAGCAGTTCGTCCTTAGGATGACCTGAGGGCTGTGGATCCATTGTGTTTTCTTCTGCTCATGAAAACTTATTTGAGTTTTAAGTGACAACTATTGTGAAAGGTTTTCAAACGTTTTTGTATTGAAATTTTTTTTTTGTGTGTGCTGTAGTGAATGTATGCCTAACTGAAAATCTTAGTATTTAGAATGAGAGGGTCTTGATAAGGTGGTGAGGGTGCACACTCATGACCGGATCAGGGTGATTCTCAATCTAAATTCCAGAGGTTTAATGTTTAGCATACTTTGAATTCTGGTGTGATCGATTTCATTTTATTGAGTGTGGTTGTAATTGATTGTGAGTGGCTGTTTGGATTGATGGTTGTATACCAGTAGCTGTTCTGGTGTTTTGCTTGAGGTCATAAGTATTAGGATTCTGTTGACGAACTCAAATTCTTATTGACTTGGAGATGCTGACCTTTGTAAGGTCTAGATGTTACCCCTTGAATGAATTGATTTCTTATCGATTTCATTCTTATAGTTGTAGGGGATAAAGAAGCTTGTAGTTTCGAAATCAGAGAACGAAGAAAATGACTCGTAGACCTCCTACCGCTCCCCAACCTTCTTCTGAAATGGGCCAGATTGCCAAGGCCATTGAGATGATGGCAGGTGCCATCCAGCAACAGAATGCGGCGATGGCTCAGAATCACCAGGCGACCATGCAGCACTGGGAAGCTGCTCGGTCGACAGATACAAATTCGCCCGTCGGCCAGCCTCAGGAACGGATGGCATTGACCGAGTTTATGAGGCACAACCCACCCAAGTTCAGTGGGAATGCTACTCCTGATCAAGCAGATCAGTGGGTCAGAGAAATGGAGAAAATCTTTAGGGCGACCTCCTGCCCTGAAGAGAAGAAATTGCTGTTCGCCACCTATCTCCTATCTGGAGAAGCTGAGTTCTGGTGGGTGGGAGCTCAGCAAATGATGGAAGCCCGGGAGGATGTTTTGGACTGGGAGAGCTTCAGAGTGAGGTTTCTAGAGAAATACTTCCCAGACAGCGCGAGGTTTGCAAGGGAAGCTGAGTTCCTAAAGTTGGAGCAGGGGGGTATGTCTGTGAACGCCTATGCTGCTCGGTTTGAGTACCTCGCCCGTTTCTATACCCAGGCGACCTCCGAGGCGTGGAGGTGCAGGAAGTTTGAGGAGGGGCTGACGCATGGGCTGAAGAGATCTATAGCCCCGATGTGCATCAGGGAATTTCACGCCTTGGTAGAAAAGGCGAAGATGGTGGAGACTCTGGAAAAGGGTGATCCTCGGGTGATCAGGTCACACCCAGGGGGTTCTTCCAGTGGGAGAGCTAAAGTGCAGCATTCACAAGGCAAGCCATATGCGAGACCTCCACCACATCGGACGGGAACAATGTCATCCCGGTTGCAGCAGCAACAACCGTGGACACCCAGATGTTTTACGTGCCAAAAGATGGGGCACGTTTCTAGAGATTGCCCTGACAGGTATAGGATGACTCAAACTGCGGGTCCTCGGCAGTTGAGGAATGAAGGCAGCAAACCTCAGGCAACAGGGAGAGTGTTTGCCATGACAGGAGCTGAAGCGTCTCAATCAGGTAACCTCGTGCAAGGTGTTTGTTTTATTGCTGGTAGGGGTGTAGAAGCTTTGTTTGATTCTGGAGCGACACACTCCTTTGTGTCAAGTCGGTGTATAGCCGAGTTGGGTCTCCTAGTGAAGGAGCTGCCTTTTGAACTGTTGGTTTCCACACCTGCATCAAGACAGGTTGTGACCTCTACGGTTTGCCCTGAATGTCCAGTAATAGTAGAGGGACGCAGATTCAAAGTGAACCTGATCTGCCTACCTCTTCAGGACCTGGATGTTATCCTGGGAATGGATTGGCTATCTGCCAATCACGTTCTTATAGATTGCGGTAGGCAGAA
Source organism: Phaseolus coccineus (assembly GCA_037954025.1). Classification (NCBI taxonomy): domain Eukaryota; kingdom Viridiplantae; phylum Streptophyta; class Magnoliopsida; order Fabales; family Fabaceae; genus Phaseolus; species Phaseolus coccineus. The sequence continues at coordinate 31,861,583 of CM075680.1, read as the reverse complement.
AGTGGTGTTGCCCGATCTCCAAGAACAGGATGTGGTGTCTGCTCGGCATGGGCGGTTGGAGATGGAAGAAGGGGCGAGATGTTTCGTGATGTTAGCTCGGTTGGAAGTGAAGAATGAAGGGGACGTAAACAGGATACCTGTAGTGAAAGACTTCACGGATGTATTCCCAGAAGAGGTACCTGGGTTACCTCCTAAGAGAGAAGTGGAATTCTCTATTGATTTGATACCTGGAGCTGGACCAGTGTCAATGGCGCCTTACAGAATGGCTCCAGCCGAGTTAGTGGAGTTAAAGAAGCAAGTGGAAGAGCTGTTGGAGAAACAGTTCATCAGACCCAGTGTATCTCCATGGGGAGCTCCAGTACTTCTGGTGAAGAAAAAGGATGGAGGGTCTCGGCTGTGCATAGACTACAGGCAGTTAAACAAGTTGACCATCAAAAACAAGTACCCTCTACCCAGAATTGATGATTTAATGGATCAAGTAAATGGGGCCTCGGTGTTCTCAAAGATTGATCTGAGATCGGGGTACCACCAAATTTTGGTAAAAGCTGAAGATGTGCAGAAAACAACTTTTAGGTCCCGATATGGGCACTACGAATATGTAGTGATGCCGTTTGGAGTGACCAATGCCCCAGCTCTGTTCATGGACTACATGAATAGGATTTTCCGCCCTTTCTTGGATGAGTTTGTGGTAGTCTTCATAGACGATATACTTGTTTATTCAAAGACCGAGGAAGAGCATGAAGGGCATCTGAGGTCGGTATTGGAAATCCTGAGGAAGGAACAACTTTATGCCAAGTTCACTAAGTGTGAGTTCTGGCTGAGGGAAGTTAACTTCTTAGGGCACGTAATATCTGCCCAAGGGATCTCGGTAGATCCAGCCAAAGTAGAGGCAGTGCTGCAGTGGGAACGTCCTCAGACAGTCACGGAGATAAGGAGCTTTGTGGGTTTGGCGGGCTACTATCGGAGGTTTATTGAAGACTTTTCCAAGGTGGTGGCTCCGTTAACACAGCTAACCCGCAAGAACCAACCTTTTGCTTGGACCGATCGATGTGAGCTCAGCTTCGTGGAATTAAAGAAAAGGTTGACGAGTGCTCCAGTGCTGGTGATCCCAGAGGTCAGAAGACCTTTTGACGTCTACTGTGATGCCTCACATCAGGGTTTGGGCTGCGTTTTAATGCAAGAGGGAAGAGCGGTTGCTTATGCTTCAAGGCAACTCAAGGTTCATGAGAAAAACTACCCTACGCATGATTTGGAGTTGGCGGCTGTGGTGTTCGCCCTGAAGATCTGGAGACACTATCTATATGGAGCTCGGTTCCAGGTGTTCAGCGACCATAAGAGCCTGAAATACCTGTTCGATCAGAAGGAACTGAACATGAGACAAAGAAGGTGGATGGAGTTTCTAAAGGATTACGATTTTCAACTCATGTATCACCCAGGGAAGGCCAATGTAGTGGCAGACGCTTTGAGTAGAAAATCGATACAAGTAGCCACCATGATGATGGAAGAACAGAAACTGATCGAGCAGTTCAGAGACTTAAACCTTAGGGTAGACTTTTATGCAAATCACATTAGTTGTAGTAAGCTGGCTATAACTAATGACTTCATTGGTGAGGTCAAGGATAAGCAGTTGGGGGACCCTAGTCTGAAGCGGACTGTGGAGTCACTAGGGACCGACCAGGCTAGAGACTTCGCGATGGGCGACGATGGGATCTTGAGGGTTAATGGCAGGATTTGCATACCTGCAAATGAAGAGTTGAAGAAGATGATCCTGGATGAAGGTCACAAGAGTCGCCTCAACCTACACCCAGGCATGACCAAGATGTACCATGACTTGAAGGAGTCATTCTGGTGGTCAGGCATGAAGAGGGACATCGCCCAGTACGTTGCAACTTGTCTAACATGTCAGAAGGCGAAGACAGAACATCAAAGACCGGGCGGGCTGTTACAGCGATTGGACATCCCTGAGTGGAAATGGGACAGCATCGCCATGGATTTTGTCACCCATCTGCCCAGATCGGTGAAGGGTCATGAGGCAATCTGGGTCATAGTAGATCGGCTGACAAAGAGTGCCCACTTCCTCCCAGTAAATATGAAGATGTCCATGGAGAAGTTGGCACAATTGTACATCAAAGAAATAGTGAAGTTGCATGGAGTGCCTACCAGCATCATTTCGGATAGAGATCCCAGGTTCACTTCACGGTTTTGGCAGACTTTACAGGATTGCCTGGGAACTAAGTTGAGAATGAGCTCGGCATATCATCCTCAAACAGATGGGCAGTCGGAGAGAACGATCCAGTCCTTGGAAGATCTGCTAAGGACGTGTGTATTGGATCACTTGGGAAGTTGGGATGAGGTGTTACCGCTGGTGGAGTTTACGTATAATAACAGTTACCACGCCAGTATTGGAATGGCACCATATGAAGCCCTGTATGGGAGGAAATGCAGAACTCCCTTATGTTGGTACCAGGAGGGCGAAGCAGTCTTGGTTGGGCCAGAGTTGATTCAACAGACAACCGAGAAGGTGAAGCAGATACAAGGCAGAATGAGAGCTTCTCAAAGCCGACAGAAGTCTTATGCAGATCAGAGGAGAAGACCTTTAGAGTTTGCTGCTGGAGATCATGTGTTCATGAAAGTAACACCGACCAAGGGTGTAGCACGGGCGATCAGATCAAAGAAGTTGTCTCCTAAGTTTGTTGGACCATACCAGATCTTGAGGAAGATTGGTCCAGTGGCTTACGAGATCGCCCTACCTCCCCACTTAGCGAATCTGCATAATGTTTTTCACGTATCGCAGCTGAGGAAGTATATGGCAGACCCTAGTCATGTGCTAGAAACGGACGAGGTGCAGATCAGGGATGACTTGTCCTTTGAAGCAAAACCAGTTAGGATTGACGATTGGCAAAGTAAACAGCTCAGAGGCAAGACCATCCACATGGTGAAAGTGGTGTGGAATGAGAAATCGGGTGATTCAACTTGGGAGCTAGAAGAATCCATGAGGGAAGCCTATCCATACCTCTTTTCCGTGTAATTCAATTTTCGAGGATGAAAATTTTTGTTGTTGGGGAGAATGTAAGGACCTGTAAAATGTAATTTGGAATAAAAGGGTATATTTTAAATAAATTCTAAGTAAGTTTTATTTAAAATAAAACATGGAAGAAAAGGGCGCGAAGCGTGCGGGCATCGCCAGGGCGCGAGGCGTGTGGACTTCGCCAGGAGAAGACCTCGGTCGTCCTCCAGGGGAAGACCTCGGTCGTCCGCAAGAGGGAGACCTCGGTCGTCCGCAAGGGAGAGAAGTCGGTCGTCCGCAAGAGGGAGACCTCGGTCGTCCGCAAGGGAGAGAAGTCGGTCGTCTGCAGGGGAGACGTCGGTCGTCCTCCAGGGTGAGGAATCAGTCATCGCCGGTGTAAGGAACATCGGTCATTTCTGACATGGGAGCCATGGATACCGGTGGATGGTTATCAGGGGTCCGGTTATACGCAGATGAGGTGGGGCCCCGGCTTCCAGGATTAACGTGCTGCATGTGCAACATGTAGGCAGTGAAAGACCCTCGGAACAGTGGCTCCATGCACGTAGAGACGCCATGTGGCCATTCTGTCAAGTCTGCATTTAATTAGAGGAAGAAACCCACACGGAAGTGTTAGTTAGAGAGTAGGTAATGATAGCTACATGGCAGGCCTATGTTCCAAATATCGGAATGCACCGCCTCTTAGTGAGATTAGAACGCAGTGGGAGTATAAAAGGTGACAGAGTGAGTTCACCTTCATTTTTCTCTTTTCTCTCCTTTGCGCTGCGACTCAGTAATTCCAGGCACCAGTTTATTTACCAGCGATTGCCATAGAGCATTTGAGAAGGTTCTCTACAAGTTTTACCGATTAGAACGCTTAGGCAGAGTTCAGGCATCCTTTACGTTCGGTGGTTAGAGCTTGAAGTGAGTTTCACGCTGATCCAGGTAAGGGAAGCTAGCCTTATCTCTGATGAAAACTGTGTGTTTGATGAGTTTGATGATGGGGGCGACGTGGTCGCCGGGTTTGCAGAATGTTCTTGTTTAAATCCCAGTTTAGTGAGTGATCGCCTGTGTATTGAAGGTGATCGCCGGTTTTCATCTGTTACTGAAATATCTTCTGTTTTTGGTGTTGTTTGAAAACTGTTGAGATTTAAATGTGATATTCGAAAATCTGAACCTTGGCATGAGTTTTGCTGTGACTGGAATCATTTGTTGAAATGTTATGTGATGTTTGAATGTTGTGAATGTGGGATCGAGGCATAGTATTTTCAGGAAAGGAAATACCGTGTAAGATCTGTGTAGGATGTGTATTGATCAGTGAGTGTCCTGTTAATGAGACGATCCTGACTCTGCTGATATGATGGAATTACGTAAATGAAGTCATTCGGTGGTGAGAGTCGAAGGAGATCCTATGAACGAGTGGCCCGTGTGAAACAGAACGAGCTCAGCCGTCATATGGATTCACCCTGTCACACTGTGATAATGATGATATTGAGATTGAGATTGTGTGATGCGCATGGCTGAGGTCACTTTCCAGCCTTTTAGCGTGACAGGTGCAGGTCTCTGGACGCTGAGTTCAATGCACGAGTCTCCGGAATAGTGGTCAAGTGTCTGGTGTGATGAGTCAGTGGAAAGTCTGACGTGAGAAATGAGAAATTGAATTGATAGACACTTGATTGCTGATGTGAATTGTGAGACTCTGGAATTAATTTGTGAGATATGTGATTATCGAATGGTTTGGTGGAATATGAGAAAGTTGATGGTTTTATGTGGATGTCTTAAATTGGTTTCATCTTGATTCTTAAGTTTATATTCAAACTCTCTTTTAAATGTCTAGCTTACCCTTTGCGTTTTGGTTCTGTGGCTGTTTTCTTAAAACCTGTGATGATCGTGTAATTTTTACACGGGAGCAGATGATCTTGTAGGAAGAAGAGCTCCTCAGTGAGTGGTAGCCGGGATGAGATCGCCTATTTTGCTTCTGTTGGGCGATCACCCCTTTTCCTGTTTTCTGATCGGAGATCGCCCTTTTCTGATAGGAGATCGCCCCTTGTTGTTGAGAGATCGGCTGTTTGGTTGTATTTTGCTGTATTTTGTTTAAGTTTTGGAAAAACGACCGTTTTGTATTAAACTCCCTGCGAGGAGAAACTTCATTACATATATATAATCATGTTCATTTCAAAACATTTTGGTTTTACGTTTATTTTCATTATATAATTGTGAAACGATTTGGCGGGATGTTACAGATCGGCTGTTTTGGGTCTTCTGATAGGAGATTGCCGGTTTATGTAGGGAGACCGCCGGTTTCATTTTATTTGGCTGTATTTTGTTTTAAGTTTTGGAAAATTGACCGGTTATGTATTAAACTCCCTGTGAGGAGCAACTCCATTTTATATAAATACGTATGTTCACTTCAATATTATTGTTTTACCTTTATTTCATTTTATAATTGTGAAAAGGATTTGGCGGGATGTTACACAGTTCATTGTCAATCAGGCTCCACCCCTGTCCCTTTCAACCTCTTTGGGGTGAAGCAGCAGCAGTGAGAATCTTTGAAGGACTTTCTGAACAAGTTTGGATCGTTTGCGGTGAGGCTCAACACACAAGATGAGGCTTTGCTGGTGCATGCCTTTAGGCAAGGGGTGATGGCAGGGCCCTTTAGTGATTCCTTGATAAGGAATCGGGCGACGACATTTGGAGAGATCAAGCTGCGAGTTATTGCCCACATCGTTGCTGAGGAAGCAGTAACCCTGAAGCGTGGGAACCTAGGTGCAGGGCAGGCTAAGCCCTGTAAGAGTAGTCGTACCCAACCTATGAGGGTACATGAAATCGCAACAGAGAGGAAGTCGTCGGCACGACGGACACCCTATGAGTCAAAGGGAGATCAATCGAGGTCAAAGGATAACCTACCTCTTCCACCTAGGTTTAAATTGCCTTATAAAGAGTTGCTTGAGATGTCAGGCATACAGGAGAAGTTGAAGTTCCCTCCAAAGACCAATAAGGTTTTGGGGCCAAGAAAGAGTGTCTGGTGTGATTTCCACAAGGCTTACGAGCACAGTGTGGAGAACTGCATAGCCTTGGGTTCCCAGTTGTCAGAACTTCATAAGGAGGGCCTTTTGCAAGAGTATATATTGGGAGGTCAGGAAGGATCAAAGGACGAGATGTAAACAGAAGAGCAAAGGCACGAGGTGCCTATTCATGGTGAAATCAACACCATTGCTGAAGGATTCTCTTGGGGGGGTTGCACTGCTTCCCAGAGGAAGAGATATGTAAGGGAAGTAATGATAGTGGAAGATCGGGGAGCTGATCAGCTAGCCGAGCCCGACCTCTGCTTCTCTCGAGCCGATCTACAGGATATTGTCCCCCAAAACAACGATCTAGTAGTGATTTCAGTGATCACTGCAGGGAGAAGGGTGCATTGAGTTCTAATAGACCAGGGGAGCTCAGCAGACGTGCTGTTTCGGTCGACATTCAACAAGTGACAGCTGTCACCAGATCAGTTGAGGCCATATGATGGTTGCTTGTATGATTTTGCAAGGGATCAAGTAGAAGTAAGGGGGCACGTGGAGCTGAGGACGACCTTCACGGATGGCACCTCATCCCGCACCATCACTATCAGGTATTTAGTTGTCAATGCTCCTTTTGCTTACAACATTCTTTTGGGCAGGCTTGCCATAAACAGGTTTGGAGCAGTGGCCTCGTCGTGGCATATGAAGATGAAGTTGCCCTCCTCTAAAGGAGGAGTGATTGTGATCAAGTCTAACTAGAAGGCGGTAAAAGAAGTGTTACAAGAATAGCTTGAAGGCTAAGAGAGGAGTATGCACACTTACCACCCAGCCTTTGGAAGTGGAGGACACCACTCATGTGGAGATCACCACTAGGCGACCTGAGCTAGCAGGCAAGGTTCAAGAAAGGGAGATTGGGGGGAAGAAGTTCAAGCTTGGCAAGCCTCTAAGCCAAGACTTACAGGACAGGATTGCTAAGGTGATAGCGTGGCATTTGAATGCTTTTGCATGGTTTGCTTCTGGCATGCCAGACATTGACCCAGATTTTTTGTGTCATCGGCTCATGATGGACCGAAAGGTCAGGCCAGTCATCTAGAGAAGGAGAAAATTCAACGAAGAAAGATGCCAAGTCATTAGGTAGGAAATGCAGAAGCTGTTGGATGCTAGCCACGTAAGGGAAATCCAATACCCTGAGTGGCTGGCTAATGTGGTGCTGGTAAAAAAGGCTAAAGACTAGGGGACTTGTGTAGTGGACCAGAACTCGCAAAGTAGACCTCAGAGATCGGTCATCGGCGGATGTAGTGGACCTCGGACATCGGCACCTGTGTCAGGCAGCTCAACTTGGCTATTGGGCCAGGATGATGGGCCACGCGTCTGAACTCATGTATTTGCATAATAACCTGCATTCATGCACTGGGTATAAGGATTAGTGTATAAGGCCTGGTAGGTCAGTAAAGCACACGTTAGTGAACCTAGGGTGCACTTAATACATGTGGGTCCAACATGGGTAATACGGTCTTTGTCAGCCCAAGCGCAAAGGGTGCTAGGGTTTGACAGAATAGTTGGCATGTTACGTGAGGATACATGCAGGATACGCAGTGACACTACTTATGTGGTTATTTTGTTAGGGTTTGTTGCACTCCAAGAAGATAGAATTCTATACAGCTATACTGTTAAGATTACGCACACTGTAACAAAATTCTCATTATTGGTATACTCCCGCTAGAGATAAGATTCTCATGAGGGAAGGTGGTTACCTGTGGTGATCCAACGATACTCTATAAAAGGGGCTTAAGGTCCCAGGTGAAGGTATGCAATTCTGATATACACTTTTTGAATACTGAAACTGCTTTTGTTTCTTATTCTTTGATAAGCCCTTACTGACTTGAGCGTCGGAGTGTGACCGGCCGTAAGAACGCCCTCTGTCTCAACAGGAACAGCATTCGAACAACCAAGGAAGGCACAAATTTCATCAAGAGGCAGGCGGAGCCAAAATTTATTGCCAGAGTCAACTAGCGGCCAAGTCAACCGGCAAGAATAAGTTTAGAATTGAAATTTCAAAACAATAAGACTAAGGTTGTGTGTAAGAATATTGACAAAACAAGATATTTTAAGAAGTGGAAAGTGTGAACAAAAACAAGAGATGGAGAAAGTTATTCACATATTAAAAGAAAATTAAATAATAATTAATTTTAAAAATAAATAATAATTAATTACTTTATTAACTAAATTAGATAATAACTAAAAAAAATATTAATATATAAAATAATTTCTATTATTAATAAATAATTTTTATATTAATATCTAAATAGCCGAAGTTTTGAATAATTAATTAAATATTAAATTAAAATTTATTAATAATAAAATTTATTTTATATATCAGTTAATTTTTCAATTTTTAAAATAATATATAATTGAATTAGTATAATAATTAATTATTTTTTATCTTTAAAATTATTATTTTTTTAGTAACATAATATTTGTATATGTTATTTATTTATTTTCAATTAAGCCACCAGATTTTTTTAAAAATATAGAAAACATCTCCTAGAAAAATGTAATTTCACTAAATCTCAGAAATTATGAAAATGATAATTTTGCACAAACTATTTAAGCAAACGGTCAACGACTGAAAAATTGCAAGCCATTGGTTGAGCGTTCTACTACTACTACTACTATTATTATTATAATAATGACCTACCTTTCAACTACATTTCCCACAATACAATATGAATTCTTAAATGGAAAACCAATTAATCATATAAAATTTCCAGCCTGAGATTAAAAACCTCTGCATCACTCTCATACATGATTAGTTTATCTAGAACAAAATTTGTAACTTTGATTATTTATTTTAATTTTTTTTTTCAATATTTTACTATAATTTTTTTCAATTTCCATGTATTTATGGTCCATTAAATTTCAATTGAGTTAAAAATTTAAAAAAATGGGAAATTTGATGTAAAATGCATGAAAAAAATTAAATGGTAAAATTCATGAAACGTTAATCATTGTTTGGTAAAATGTATTATTAACTTAATTTTTCATAAACTTGGGCAGTCTTTTCATATTATTAATTAATCAGAACATATTACTTTTAATTTAAATTTTTTATAATTTTATTATTTTCACAATATTATGTTGAAAGTTATATTTGAAATATGTTTAATCAGTTGATAATAATTGAGTATTGGCTTGACTTTTCTTTCCAAAAGTTATTTTAAAATAAATAATCTTTTTTTTTTGTATTCTTTTGGAAAACTTTTAATTTGGTTCAAATAATATTGATATGTTTTCTCATATGCATATCAAAATCTACTTTTTGAGTCTGAAGCTTAGGAAAATTGAGGAAAAGAATCTTTATATGAGAGTTCATTTATCTTTGGTGGAGTTAAGGTAACTATACTTTCAGTGAAAGGTGTTGCACGACGATAAACGATGATGCAATTGTCTTCTTAGTTTGGTTGTTGGCATAACTGGCCCATGTTCCAATGTTCTTCTGACACACGTATTATTTGGACGCGTATTTTCCATTCTTCCGTGAACACGAGGTTTGAGTAATCTTTGTTCTCTTCCCACTCTTTTGCTGTTCTCAATTGTTGCTCCTTCTCACTCTGTACTTCAAGTCAACACAGCAAAACTTGCCACATAATATCAGCTATTCGTTCCAACTCTCCAATACTGCCATCTGGGTATGTTTAACTTTTGGTGTTCAGAGACTGCACCAATCATATTGTGATAAAGTCTCATACTTTGGGAGTTTCTGAATCTGGGTTTTTCATTTCAGGCTTCTCAACATCTATTTCAAGAGTATGAGCATTTTCTTTATTTTAATTTGATTTTTCTCTTTTGAGCAATTAGTTATTGGTTTGTGCAGCATTGTATCTGTTATCACTTGGTTGCTGGATTATTTAATGCAGGAAATTGAACCTAGGATATAGTTGTAATTTTGTTTGTAATCAAATAATCCAGTGAAATTGTTTCTTCCTATAGTTTGTTGCACTAACCCTTTTAACTTTAACTGATGTAACAAACACCCTATATGATGTGAAAGTTTTCATTGTTTATTACCAAGTTGGCTAAGATAGCGTGGTAAACTAGTGGGATAATCAGCTTGTCTTAACAGAGATTATTTAAGAAATAAACTGATTTTTATCTTTAAAGGCCAAACCGAAACTAAGGAATAAGATGAGCCAAAAGGGTATTTTAATCTTAAGTACTTTATTTTCAAACTTTGTTTCATGTTCTTTGCAGTATTGTGTTTTGAGCACAATGGACTCAAATCTGAAAAATATTTGTTTATTCATTTCCATTGTTTGTGTTTCTTGCAGTAGCTTATTCACCATTTTCTTGATTTCTGAGATTTCCTTGGAAACATGATCGTGTCTGCTCTACTGACATCTGTTGGCATCAACACCGCTTTGTGTGTGTTGTTCTTCACACTGTATTCTATATTAAGGAAACAACCGAGCAATTATGAAGTTTATGTGCCGCGCTTGCTGGCTGAAGGAATATCCAAGAGGAGGAGTCGTTTCAACTTAGAAAGACTAATTCCTTCTGCAGGTTGGGTTGCAGAAGCATGGAGGCTTTCTGAGGAGGAACTGTTGTCATTATCAGGGTTAGATGGTGTTGTGTTTATGCGCATGATAACCTTCAGGTATATCATTCCCTTTATCAAGTGATATTATATCCACCTCCATGATTTATTGGTTAGTAAACTTGTGTGTCACCCCTTTCCATATTCAATCCTTCCAAAACGAAACAAAACAAGCATCTGAATAACGTCTCTTACTTAAATTGTAGACTGATTTCTCATGTTTCTTGTGTGCAGTTTGAAAATGTTTACCTTTGTTGGGATGGTTGGGATCCTTGTGATTCTTCCAGTTAATTGTTGGGGAAATCAGCTAAAAGATATTGATATTGTGGACTTTGTTAACAACTCCTTGGATGTGTTCACTATATCAAATGTAAACAGTGGCTCTCATTGGTGAATACTAACTCAAGAATTTTTTTCTACTTGAGCTTGCTTTAGAGAGCTACCTTTTGGGAAGTTATTTTTTTCAGCATTGGTCTTTTGTTACCGACCTATTATGGATTGAATTGTATGAGGTTGTTATTCTTTATGATTTTGTTTCAGGTTATGGGTTCACTTCAGTGCTGTATATATTGTCAGTGGATTCATTTGCATGCTACTGTTTTTTGTAAGGACACGAACTCTTAGCTTTTGGAAATATTTTGTCTAATTGCTTCAGCAAGGTGTACAGTTTTATGCATTGTACATCAGACTTAATGCAAGGCTTGATAACAAGGCTTTTTCTTTCTCTGTAACTTTCTTCATTAATTGAAATGTACAACTAGATATAACTCACATGACTAGAGTCAACAATTTAATTACTTAACTCATTTCTGTTTTTTTATTTATTTTCAGGAATATAAATACATATCGTCTAGAAGAATTTCTTACTTTTATTCTTCCGAACCTCAGCCTCATCACTTCACCATTTTAGTTCACAGCATTCCCACTTCCTCCTCTAGCAGCATCAGTTACAGTGTTGAGAGATTCTTTAGTGAGCTTTATCCTTCTACATATCTGTCACATGTGGTTGTTCGTCGAACAAATAAAATCCATGGCCTCCTAGTAAGAATCATGTTTAATTTTAGTTTTCTTTCTTGTTAATTGATTTTCACCCCTATATTTTGTGGTTGTTGGAAACTTTTGTTTTAGTTTTTTAAAGGTGTGCATGATTTTGTGGTTTTGTTCTTTGATTGCCTATGTATCTGTTTGTAAGCATTAAGATGTATCCCTCCCTTATAGTTGACAAAGAAATCAAATTGGAGTTCTGAGTAAATCACAAAAAGATGATAGAAGTAGTTTAGGATTTCTTGGAAGAATAAAAGAAATGAAAGTAGCTAGTTTGCATGGTCAGAACAATTAACTAGTTATGACAGAAGGAAGGATAGTTACTTGGAAGAACAAAAGCAATACAAAGTAATATATTTAAATAGTTAGAACATGGCTCCTATGTTGTTGATCAGATTAGGTGCTCTGGTATTCTATTTCTGTTTCATTTGAGATTTATGCAAGTGATATACCTATCTTTCCATTTCTTTAATCTAGAGCGAGGCCAAAAAACTGTATAAAAGAGTTACTCAATTACGATCAAAACCCAGTCAGCAGAAGCGTATGAATCGTGGTATTTCTGAACTTTTTGGCCGAAAAGACAATGTAATAGAGGAATATCAAAAGAAATTAGAGGACATTGAGGAGAGTGTGAGATTGAAGCAGTCAGAGGCTTCATTGGCAGGAGAAGTATGTGGTAATCTTTCAGGTCTTTTCCCAAAAGAAACAATTTAAAAGTAGTCTCTGTTAGTGCTTTAAATTTAAGTATTTACATTTTTCTCCTATAAAGTGCATGCTACATCTACTAATCTCTGTTCTTGTTCAATATTCAAGGAGTCTCGAGCTGCCTTTGTGTTCTTCAGGTCTTGTTTGGGTGCAGCAACTGCTTTTCATTTAAAGCAATCAGTCAATCCCACCCACTGGATTACTGAGCTTGCTCCAGAACCTCGCGATGTGTACTGGCCTTTCTTCTCTGAATCATTCATGCGAAGATGGATTTCTAAGTTGGTGGTTGTATTTGTGTGTACACTTTTCACTATTTCATTCCTTTTACCTGTAGTATTCGTACAGGGGCTTACCAACCTTAGTCAATTGGAAATTTTGTTTCCCTTCTTGACAAGTATTCTGTCCATGTAAGTTAACTTGGTTTATTAATTTATTTGGTCATGACAAATCCCCCTCTCTATGCTTGGCTACATTACCTTCATTGCATGTAGAATGCATTAGGAAAATATCACTTTGGTTCAGACAAGATAAAACTAGTAAGCTGGATATTAGGATTCCAAGTGTAAGTTTGGTCCCACATTGAGTAGGAATGAGTCTGAAGAGCGGTATATAAAAGAGAAGGCCCACATACCAATTGTTGTAAGGTTTGGGATTGGAGGTGGTGTCCTGATTATTTTATATAGAATGCTCATGACTCATTGGTGCTGCATCACTTCGTTCTTTCCCCCTAGCAAGAACACAACGATTTGGGTTAATTGGGATAAATTTCTCCATAAATTCTTTTAAGAAAAGAAAGAAAAATGAAATGGATTTCTCTTATTTGTAGAAGCTCTTTCTTATTAAATTTTCTAAAAAGATTAATTTTAACTTATTCATAAGCTAATTTAGCTTATAGAGAAACTAATTTTATTTTTTCATCTGATTTCTTCTCCTAGGAATGTTCATGGAAAAATTCATCTAAACAGACTCTTAAACAAAAAGCAAATTGAAATATCGGACTAGGGTCAGAACTCTGAACCATGATATCATTTATTGGTTGAAAGAAAAGAGTGTTTCATGGATGTCTATGCATAGGAGGAGTATTGCAATCAGATTGCTAGCATACTGCCTCCACACAATGGAACTCTTGTGCTAAACCTTGTTTTTCATTACATCTTGGTCGTAGGTATAATGTATGGGTTTTGCAATTGATAAAGGATGTTAGTTACTTGAAGATCAGTGTGGACGCTGTTGACAAACTTCTTTCCAGATTTTCTCATTGTTGAAATTTTCTAGCTTCTAGTCAAATATATCTGCATGTGATTTTGATTTTTCCTGTCTTGTCAAATATCCACTATCCATGCTACATCTTTATTTTTCTGACATGCTATGTTAGGATCCTCATTTTTAAAGTAGAAAAATGATAAAGCCTAGCAAGGAACAATTTTATACGCAGGGAAAACAAATTCTGAATTTCCTCTCTTTAGTACAGAAAACTAATCACAAACTAAGAACCAATGTATGCAAATGTAACCTCAAAGTAGCTTACTCATTTACATTGGAATCTGTCCAGTGTTACTAAATATTCCAAAAGATTCCTTACTACTTGATGGAGGGATTATTTATAGGGAAAACACTGATACACATTACTGAACTAACTAACTCTCCTAACATCGTACTATACTGTTATGTTACCCTTTTAGCCCTCCCTTTTCCTCCTATAATAAACCTTTAGACCCTTGTCCCTTAAAGTTTGTTGCTCTGACTTGGTTCTAACATGATAACTTCTGTTTTGTAATTTGATTTTTTATTTCTTAATGCAAAATTACTGAGCCTTTTGTGAATCTGTTTTCAGAAAATTTTTCAGTCAAATAGTGACGGGATACCTTCCCAGTCTTATTCTTCAATTGTTTCTGAAAGTGGTGCCTCCGGCCATGAAATTCCTTTCCTCCATTCAAGGATACATCTCACACAGCGATATAGAAATGAGTGCATCTAGAAAAGTGCTGTGGTTCACAATATGGAATGTTTTTTTTGCATCTGTATTTTCTGGCTCAGTTCTATCCATACTGAACGCCCTCCTTGATCCTAAGAACATTCCTGGGAAGCTGGCAGTTGCAGTTCCAGCACAGGTTAGAAAATGTTTCTCTCCATCCACTATAAACTTTCCTGAAACATATTTTTGAGGGCTACATAAAATCTATTGCAATACAGAGCATTTTTTCTCGTTGTCAAGGACCATGAAACTTCTATTCAATTCCTTTTTTATGGAGTGATTGAGGACTATCAAAGTAATGGTACAGCCTTGAATGGAACCACGTTTTATGTTAGGAAACTTTCTGATCTCAGCATATTTTCTCTTGTGAGAACATTCATGTAAAGAAATATAACCATCATTAGACATGATTTTTTAACATAATGTATAATTTGCTAATCTTTTGCTTAAGCAGCTGCCACTCTTGTTGTAATTTGTATATTAAAATCTTCCATAACAAATTAACTCCAGAAGTCTTTCTTGTTATTAAACAAAAAGGAAAATGATAATAGTAGTATAACCTGTGTCATTGAGAGTGTTAGTTTTTCAGGGAGGAAATATCTGACTTTTTTATTCAAAAGATTAAAAATAGAGAAATATGTATAGGAAAGAACATGGCAACATGCCTGTCATTGATTCTCCTTAATTTCACAACTAAATCACCTAAACATGGAAATACATAACAGAGGAGAGATTTTTTATATACTACCTCCTGAAATCTTTAGATGTTTAAGGTTAATGCACACGAATTAAGAAAGATTTAGTGAATGCAAATTGGTATTAAAAGCCCTTATTAAAAATATCTCATTAGTAGTACTAGTAAAACTAAAGAGTAAATTTCTCTAATAGCTTTTTCATATTGCACACAATCTCTGTGTTCTTATATATAATATAATGTTTTTTAAATAAGGGGGTCAGTGTAGGGTTAAAAAAGAAAGGGTATCATGTGCAATCTAAATTATGTGGCAAACACTTATCTCGATTATAGAAGCTATTAGACAAGGGTATAGTTGAGAAAAAAGTTAATTAAACTTTGAAATTCTCAAACATAAATTATGTTGGGATTAAAGCAATCTAAAATGTCCAAAGATATGGAATGGAGGTAGTGCTTTAGTAAAACGAGTTGACAAAACTAATAACGGAAACAGTATAAAGACAAATGAAAAAAAGTGAATTACAATAAATTAATAAATCAATCTTATCCCTTAACTTCAGGGAATGAAATTGGACAGTATGAGCTTATATATTCACATGCTAATAGCAGCTAATTTTTTTGGAGCAACTCAGAAATGTTTCATTCAATCTATCTTCTTCATAGTGTTCGTTTAAGCATCATTTATTTTATACACACCAAAGTTGACTAGTGACATAAGTTTCTGGAGATTATGATAGAAAGTTGAGTAATATGGGATGTCCAAGTCCCACATAGATTGGTATAGGATGTATAGTACTTAATTTGCTGTGTTCTAGACCCTTAACAGCTACCTTTTAAGGGAGGGTTACCCAACTACATGTTTCACCTGTTTGTAATCTTTTCTTTACATTTTCTAGTTTATAGTTCTGTTGCATCACTCTGCAATCCTATACATAACACTAAAATCATGATGAAAACGAGTTTTTTTTTTCATCTATGATGCACCTACGATACAAATATCGGACAACACGTATTTCATACAAAAATGCGCCAATTGTTACAAATATAGGATGTGTTACATTTTAGATGAATATTAATTTTGAATTAAAAATATTATCTTAAATAATATTAAAATTTTAAAATACATTAGACTGAAAAGAAACTTGCAACAAAAAAGTAGAAAAAAAAAACAGAATTGTAATGATGTAGTTATGCTGCCCAGTTTTTGCATATCTCAGATAGTACTTTACTTGAAGGCACCATATCTAGGATAGTTACTCTCATAACACACTCAAAAGACTGCGAAGTGCTCATAAAATTTACACTCCATTAACTAAACCATCAAGACTGTTCTCAACCAAGTAACCACATAAAAATGTGAAAATAAGCTGTATTTTGTGTCTGAGCTAGATCTGCACTTAGCACAATACCACACGCATCTGATATAATAGCGCTAGTACATCTACGGATCTGCAACAAGTCAGATAGTTTAGAAGTTTTGGAGTTTGAAATGGGTTTGTCAGGGAGGTTAAGACTTTGATTAGATACTGAAGGAATTGGTAGAAAACACTACATAAGAATCTGAATCAGAATTTGCTGAGTAAAGTGGAAGTAAGTCCAACATGGGGTGTAATCAACTAGTTTCTTTATCATTGAAATCTGTATTTAAAGAAAGTATCAATTGAAAGAATTACCCTGGAGAGAATAAAAGCATTCAATAGCTAACATATGTGCTGGTATAAACATCTATGAAAGAAAAATACCTAACCAAATGTACCCAAGTAGCAATTTAGAATAATATAAAAAAGTTATTTCTATCTTTCTGATGTAATTAATTTTGGTTTGACTGTAGGCATCCTTTTTTATTACCTATGTTGTCACCCAAGGATGGACAAGCGTGTCTTCAGAACTCTTCCGTGTAATTCCTTTTATTTTCAGTTGGATAACAAGGCCTTTCACAAGTCCAGACGATGATGAATTTGAAGTTCCATCAATTCCATACCACAAGGATATTCCGAGGGTCCTCTTTTTTGGACTTCTTGGTATTACATATTTTTTCCTAGCTCCATTAATTTTGCCATTCGTCTTGGCCTACTTTTGTCTTGCTTACATCATATATCAAAACCAGGTTAGCATTTCTTTGAATTTTTTTATATCTGTTTGAAGATTGTTATATTTTGCGAGTTTATTTATGCCCTGGACGAGCTTCTACCAACAGAAACAAGGGAGAATTTCATAATTGGATATCCAGACAAATTATTTTCAATATATAAAGGGTTTTAAGAACCATTTCTAAGTTTCCATAATTATGTTCTATTGTGGTACCAATGCTTCTAAAAGTTAGTTATATCTTTGTGGTCCTCATTCTGTATAAAGTAAATAAATTTAGCACCAGGTAAAATGATGACATTAATCATACTTCAAGTCCAAAAGGCTCTTAGATGAGGAGGCATCTTTGAGATTATTGATTTCTGTCTACACATAAAAGTAAGTCTGATGTTTGTTAAATTTGTCCATAATTGAAAATTTGTTCATGAGGACTTCTGAACTTATGAAGGTTGATGTTGATGAGGAGTACTTTTTGTCAAATAATGGAACTTAGTAGATGCTTGAGAGTGTTGAGACAATAGTAGTTGATAGATAGTTATATTAAGATGAAATTAAGCTGCTTTTCCAATGGGGAAAGTTTTGTAAAGTGATTATTGATACATTGCTATATAACTCACTTTGATGATCTGCCTATTTCTTGTGCAGTTCATAAATGTATATGCGCCAAAGTACGATACAGCTGGGAAATTTTGGCCTGTTATACACAATTCAATGATATTTTCTCTCGTACTCATGCAAATTATTGCGGTGGGAATCTTTGCATTGAAAAAACTTTCTATGGCCTCAACTCTTACAATGCCTCTACCAGTCCTCACACTTCTCTTTAACGAGTACTGCCGAAAACGATTCCTTCCCATATTCGTTGCATACTCTGCAGAGGTACATTTCAAATGAATACAACCTGAATGTTCAAATACTTCTCCAATATCCAACCTACCCTTAACATTTCTGAAACAATAGAGGGTTTTTTCATGTTGCATTCTATGTCAGGTCTGATTCTGATTTGGGTTTATGTTTGCAGAGTTTGATAAAGAAGGATAGGCAAGACCAAAATGACGCTACAATGACACAGTTTTATGAGAATTTGGTGAATGCTTACAAAGACCCTGCATTGCTTCCACTCCAATTCTCACCGAACAATGACAATCTTCGGACTCCCCTTACATATCAGGCTTAATGCTAGTAGGCAAAATGGTTCAATATTAGACCTTTTGTGATGGTTCTCTCCCGTATATGATGAGAAATATTCACAGTTTTCAAGAGCAAAATAGTGCAAAAGGTGCTTGTATATTCCTATTTGTGCAAATAGAGAAGCCTTGAATTCCAAAGGAGTGGCCACATTTTACCAGTTCCATAGAAGCACGAACTTATTTTGGCCTTGACTTTTGAATCACTTTCCTTGTTTGTATATATTTGTTCTAAACATAATGTGTCACTGCCAAAGGGGATGCTTATTACTTAATTGCCACATTTAGATGAGTAAATGAAACTAAAGTTGGTGATTATTTGAGTTGAATAATAATATAAATAGTTTGGTTTTATCTTATTCTTGTTTAATCAATATTGTTCTATTGGTTATTATCTTAATCTTTTCTTTTAGTTATATATATTTACTTGGTTTGTGTAATTTGTAAATTTGGATTGAA
The DNA here is from genome assembly GCA_037954025.1 of Phaseolus coccineus. Classification (NCBI taxonomy): domain Eukaryota; kingdom Viridiplantae; phylum Streptophyta; class Magnoliopsida; order Fabales; family Fabaceae; genus Phaseolus; species Phaseolus coccineus. Next base: position 31,842,828 of record CM075680.1, on the reverse strand, counting down.
GTTGAATTGCCACGTCTTGTATGCATAAACCAATTTGTTTCTTTCATTAATCTAGTTAAGAATAATTCTCAAAAGGTTGAAAGACATATGCTTTTGACAGTTTTTTTTAAGAGTGTCCAATAAATAAAAAAATATTTTTAAGTTTGAATTTATATTTTCCATGAATATAAATTAAAATTGCTATGTGAGAATTGATTCAATCAAATCTTATTAAGATTCTTGGATCGTATGACTATTTTAGATTATTTCCATTTTAAGTGTGTCTATCTTACACTAGAGTGTTTGATGACATTAAAATGACTACTTGCCTGAGAACTTAATTTCCTCTTTGACTTGTTTCATTTGAAAAGTCTACCTAAATGATGTTTCAAACTTAATATGTAACTTATATGTTAGTTTAGATGTGATTTATGATAGTTAGATATAGTAGTTATGATATATGAACTTGTAGGAATAGTTCTATTAATAAAAAATTGTTGCTCCATTATATTATTTGTTGAGTGAAAGTTTACTTAAAGAAAAACTTTAAGTTTTAATATATGTTTAATACTAAATTATGTGGTGGATGTAGATTAAATTTTTTAAACACTTTAATTGAAACATGTTATTTTCTACGTTTTCTTTTTTGTCCTTCGCTAATTTATCTTTTTAAATGTTTCTTTGCAGGTTTTTCTCTTATCGTGTATATAAATGATATATAATAAGTTTATTGAGTGAGCTATACTAAAATAATAACAACTTTATTTATTAAAAAAAAAAACACAGAGCTTTTAGAAATTTTTCTTAATCTTTTTCTTCCAAGTGTCATTTTTATTATCTTTAGTTTTGTTCTCGCCAGTTGACTCAGCCGCTGTTGACTCTGAGGTAGATGGTGACTCCTCTTATCTTCGCGGTGGTTTTGTGTTTCCCAAAGGATGACTCTGTTGAGACAGAGGGGATCCTACCTGTAACTGCACTCTGACGCTCAAGTCAATACAGGGCAAGAAACATCAAACAAGCAAAAGTGCTTAAGCTTATAATGTGTATGTAAGAACTATGTCTTGCGTAGAAGACAACGTGTGTTTACCTTAGGTTTTAGCCCCTTATATAATTGTTTCTAGGTTAACTTGTCGCTGGCATTCTCTTGCCAAAGCCTTGCCTCTAGCAAATTTAGAGTTACCTTTTTGGGATACTATCGCACAGTCTTAGCGCAACTCCTGTGGCAACGTTCCTTTCTTAAAGTGTAACACTCGTGGCAACATTATTTTTCTGGAGTGCGTATCTAATGGTATGGCCGCTAGGGTTACAACGTGTGTACCAGCACCGTGAGACCAATCCGTTCTGTAAGTGCCCTAATTTCTCACGTGCCTTGCATGCAGCTTTCTCTGAAAACCCTAGCGCTCTTGGGCATTGACGCCCCTAGGAGTAATCTACTTGTACCAGACCTAAATGTCTTATACACGTTCTGCATGTAAGGTATATCTGTGAATCGGGCTTTCACTAACATAATACTTAACACGTGTAATTTCTAGGGACCCCTCTATTGGTCCTACTATGTCGACCTCTACTATATACTGCCGACGTCCGTGGTCTGACCACTACAAGTTTAGTTTGAATTTAAATATACTTTTTAAAAACAACAATGAATAAAAAGTCATGTCACAGATTATTTACCAAAAATTAAAGTTCTAATTTATATATTAAAATATATTTATTTATTATAAACTTTAATTATAATACAATTTATATTATTAAAGTTATCTTTGTGAATAATATTAGTTATTGTTCTCGCCGGTTGACTCGCCTGTCGGTTGACTCTGCGACACTCATACGCCTCCTTCCTCACGTTGATATGTGCTTGGTTCTTTCGAAGCAATCAACACCTGCAAAAGAGAAAGGGGGCGCCCTAGAGGCCGTTTGCACTCCGACGCTCAAGTCAAGATTGGGCAAGAAACACCAAGTGTTTGAGTAACTGTGTTTAGGGTTTGAAATTGCGTACCTTTGTGAAGTATTTTACTACCCCTTATATAGTCTAGGGTTTACTGCGCTGCTAGCCCTAATTAGGGTTCACTATGCTACTAGCCACATTCAGGGTTTACTGGAATACCCTTGCGCCGCTATCACCCAGTCTTAGAGTAATCTAGCACATAAGGTTTCCTTATCTGGAGTGCAAACTCTAACAGGATGATCACCTGGGTGCCTCCTCGTGCACCTAGTCTCTGGGGCCACCTGTTCTGGGAGTGCCTTCACTATTCACGTGCCGTGCATGTAGCCTTTACTGGGAAACTCTAGTTTTGATGAGTACTCGACCCCTCAGGACTCTGCACCTAACTGTGCTTTCCCTGCCACACGCATAAGCTCTTCGTGATTTAGGCCTCGCCTTACCACTGGGTTTTCCTTATCATTGGCCCACTCTGGGAACCAATCTCAACTGTTCTGGTCATGTCGTTCAAATCACCTAGCACCGATGTCACCTCGTCACACTCTGTTGCCGAGGACTCATCACCCTGCGCTATGACGAGGACACATCAGCCTACCCTGGTGATCGACACCACTAATTACTCATCGACCCACTATTCCACGCTGCTTGTGGGACCTTGCCTACATGGCTTTGGTCCGCACTGGCTGTAGGGCCCAGTTGACGTGGCTTGTTGTCGTCAGTAGGTCTCCACGTCCAAGGACTGGTCGGTACACAAGCCCCCCAATCTCAAGTTGTTAACTTGTTTCAGTGAAGAGACTAAGTAATCGGCCCAACGACCTATGTGGCTCAGTGTATAAGGACGTGAATAGTGCGCTGAGGGGACGTTTCACCAGCCCCCCTTTATCTGTAGACACGTGGCCGCATCAACGGTCTGGGATTCTTAACGTTTGCGCTCCCTAGGGCTACGTTAAACCCCATCAAAATCCCGCGCCACTTCACTGTTTCATCACTTTGCATTCTCAACTTCTGCAAACTCTATCTTCCTGCGCACGCTTCCACCTCCATGCTAACTCCCTCAACCTTTTTCATCTCTGCTCAACAAAGGTATGATTTTTATGCCTCTTCTCTCTTTGTAGTGTGATTTTAACCTTCCTTGCATGCTGTATCTGTCTTGGGCCTGCCTTCGATTTTCTGCATTTAGGGTTTTTGTTCTTCTTTTCTGTGTTTCGTTCTTCCTTGAGTCTTCATCCGCCATTGTTTTCGTCATCACTTCTTCTGAGCCTTCTTTTCTCCTTGCCTCTCACTTGTTTTAGATTCGAGATGGCCAGAACCAAAACCACTTCCAACCCTCCTCCAACCGTAGCGGTTGATTACAAGGCCCTCTACCCCTGGGCTTCTAAGGATCTTCTTGCTGAGACCTCCAAACTCACCTCCACTGAAGATTGGAGGAAACACAAGGACGACGAAAATGAGATTAAAGGGCGTGTCTTCGGCAGGGAGAGCGACGCGTACATCTCAGTGCGTCCTTGCACTGAGGGTGAACCTGTCTGCACCGACGACCAATGCAATGGCGGGGAACCCTTCTTCTTCTTCTATTGCACCGTATTCAAGCGAGTCAAAGTCCGCCTTCCCTTCACCGGGTTCGAGAGGGCTTTGCTCACGGAGTTGAACGTAGAGCTCGCTCAGCTGCACCCCAACAGCTGGGCCTTCATCAGGGCATTTTCCATACTCTGCAACAACCTACGGTTCACTCCCTCGGTAGACGTATTTCTATACTTCTTCGAGGCGAAGAGCCTTGGGAAAAGGCTTTGGGTAAGCCTTAACGGAGTGGCAGGGAGAGTTCTGCTCACCCTCTTCTCTCAATCATACAAGGGCTTCAAGGGGAAGTTCTTCGGAGTCTGCTGCAGCTCCTACGACTCCACCATGCTCGATGGGTTCCCATTATATTGGGTGGAGAAGTTGAAGTTTAAGAAGCCTCGCGGACTCGAGGAGCTGACGCCCTTTAACCGTGAAGTGTGCCAAACTCTCTCCAGCCGGGGCATGGTGTTCGACACCACCCAGCTGATTAGGCACGAGTATGATGCTGAGACCCTCAGCGTCTACATTGGTACATTGTCTTTGTCTCATATCTACCTGCCTTTGTGTTTAATGCTTGACTCTTCTCACCCGTTCTTGTTGTCCATTGCAGGCATGGTACTAAACGCTGAAAAGAAGAAGAGGCTGGCTGATGTGCTAAGTCGCCGCACTGCAGGTGGCTCAAGCCTTACTGGCCCTTCCTCGCTCGCTGTGGCTGCCCCAGAACCAACTGTTGACAAGTCAAAGAGGGCAGCCCCAGTAGAAATCTCTGAAGACGAGGACACCTACTCCGGTCTCGTCTTCAAGAGAAAAAGGGTGGAGGGGAGAGTGCCCCTTCGTTTAGCCAAGCGCCTCCTGCTCCTGAACTGCCTCATCTCCTCCAGCGAACCCTTGCCCAAATGCCTGGCCAAGCTGCCATGGAGGCCATGGACAGGAACTCTCTTGGGGACCTCATCAGCCATGGCCTTGGGGAGTTCCTTGCTGCCTCCAACTTCTTACTGGTCAAAGGCAACGCAGAGGCAGAGTTGCTGGAGAAAGTTGCCCACCTGGAGAGGGAGCTGGAGCAGAAAAAGAACTTGGACCTCCAACTCCAACAAGCTGCCAAGCGCGAGACTGCTCTGAACCAGGAGCTGGGCAGTCTCCGCCAATCTGAGAAGGAGGCCAAGAAGCTCCTCTTCTCCAAAGGGCAGGATGCCCTCTGTAACATCCCGCCAAAATAAAACTAGACATACATGTATAATGAAAATAAAGGTACACAATTAATATTGAAGAGTACATGGTAATATATATATATATAAGTAATGAACTTACTCCTCTCATGGAGTTTAATACATAACCAGTCAAAATGCTTACAAATTTAATGAAATTCAATCAAAACTACAAGACCGGCGATCTCCATACATGAACCGGCGATCTGGTAACAGAAGGCCCCAAAACAGGCGATCTGCTACAGGACATAAAACCGGCGATCACCACCAAGAGATAAAAAAAAACGGCGATCTCTTGTAACATCCCTCCAATATACATTTCGCATTTTTGCATTTTCGTAATATGAAATAATGGTAAAACGAATATATTGAAATAAACATAATTGTATATATATATACAAGGAGTTCTCCTCGCAGGGAGTTTAGTACAAAACTTAAACATAAAGAAAACAGCAAAAATACAAAACTACCGATCTCCTAACAGAAAACGGAGATCGCCTATCAGAAAATAGTAAAAGGGGCGATCGCCCAACAAGAACAGAAAAACCGGCGACCACATACGGCGATCACTCACAAGGGAAATCCACTTCCTGCAACATCATCTGCTCCCGTGTAAAGTTACACGATCATCACAGGTTTAAGAAAAGCAGCCACAGAAACAAAATACAGGGTAAGCTATATATTTAAGAAAACATTTGAATCAAGAGCATACATCAGAACTTCACAACATCCACGAACCATAACAGTATCAGCCATCACATTTCCATATTCTACAAGACTATCAGAAAATCCCATATTTCACAATTTAATCCAAGAGTATTCCAATTCACATCAGAAATCAAGTGTCTATTAATTCAATTTCTCATTTCTCACGTCAGACTTTCCACTGACTCATCACACCAGACACTTGACCACTATTCCGGAGACTCGTGCGTTGATTAGACCCAGAGATTCGCACCTGTCATACCAAAGGCTGGAAAGTGACCTCAGCCATGCGCATCACACCATCTCAATATTCTCATTATCACGGTATGACCAGGGTTAATCCATACAACAGGTGGAGCTCGTTCTTTTTCACACGAGACACCCATACGTATGAACCTCCATCGACTCTCCACAACTGAGTAACTTCCTCTACGTGATTTCATTACCTCAGTAGAGTCTGGATGTCTCATTATAGGATCACCGATCAATACACCTATTACACGACCTTACACGGTATTTTCTTTCCTGAAAATACTATGCCTCGATCCACAATCACAACATTCAACATATCACATATCACTTCAATGAAACGATTTCAATCACAGCAAATCTCATACCAAGGTTCAAATTTTCGAAAACCACATTTAAAATCTCAAACACTTTCGAAACAGCATAAAACAGGGGATATTTCTATGACAGATGAAAAACCGGCGACCACGTCGCCCCCAGCATTCAAACAGAACTGTTATCATAAACATCTCACATTCCAACATCAAACACCGTGAAAACAAAGTAAAAACCGGCGACCACGTCGCCTTATCATCACAAACATCAAATATCCAGTTATCGTTGGAAAAGACTAGCTTCCCTTACCTGGATCAGCGTGAAATCTCACTTCAAGCTCCAAACCGCCGAACGTAAAGGATGCCTGAACTCTGCCTAAGCGTTCTAATTGGTAAAGCTTGCAGAGACCCTTCTCAAATGCTCTATGGCAATCGCTGGTAATTTAACTGGTGCCTGGAATTTCTGAGTCGCAGTGCAAAGGAGAGAAAAGAGAAAGCTGAAGGTGAACTCACTCTGTCACCTTTCATACTCTCACTGCGTTTTTATACTCACTAAGAGGCGGTGTAGTCTGACACTAGGAACATAGGCCTGCCATGTAGCCATCATTACCTATTCTCTAACTAACCCTCCTGGGTGGGTTTTCCTTCCTCAAATTCAGTGCAACCTGACAGTATGGCCACGTGGCGTCTCTGCGCACATGGAGCTACTGCTCCTGCAGGACTTTCACTGCCTACATGTCGCACATGCAGCACGTTCATCCTGGAAACCAAGGTCCCACTTCATCTGCGTGAAACGCGACATCGCGCGATAACTTTTCGCCAATGACCACTCGCGCAAAGACAATCCACCGATGACCCATCCTGGAGGACGACCGATGTCTCTCTCTGGAAGACCGACCGAGGTCTCTTCCTCCTGGAGACCGACCGAGGTCTCTTCCTCCTGGAGACCGACCGAGGTCTCCTCTTGGCGTCACCCGCATGCCTCTCGCGCCCAGGCAAAGCCCACATGCATCTCGCGCCCTGGCGATGCCCGCACGCCTCTCGCGCTCTGGCGATGCTCGCATGTCTCGCGCCCTGGCGATGTCCGCATGCCTCTCGCGCCCTGGCGATCATGTTCTATGCGATCTCATGGCTTTCTAACTACACTTTCCTTTACTTTTATTTTAAATAAAACATACTTGGAATTCACTTACAATATATCACTTTTATTCCAATAAGATTTTCTAGGTCCTTACAATCTCCCTAACAACAAAAATTTTCGTCCTCGAAAATGGAATTACAAGAAAAAGAGATGGGGATAGTCGTTTCTCATGTCCTCTTCCAACTCCCAAGTCGAATCACCGGATCTCTCATCCCACACTACCTTTACCATATGGATGGTCTTATTCCTGAGCTGTTTGCTTTGGTGATCGTCTATCCTGACTGGTCTTGCTTCAAAAGACAAGTCGTCCCTGATCTGCACGTCGTCCACCTCCAACACGTGACAAGGGTCGGCGAGATATTTCCTTAACTGTGATACGTGGAGGACATTATGCAGATTTGCTAAATGTGGAGGTAGGGCGATCTCATAGGCTACTGGACCAATTTTCCTCAAGATCTGGTAAGGTCCAACAAACTTAGGAGACAGCTTCTTTGGTCTGATAGCTCGTCCTACACCCTTGGTTGGGGTCACTCTCAAAAATACATGTTCTCCAGCAGCAAACTCTAAAGGTCTTCTTCTCTGATCTGCATAGGACTTCTGCCTACTCTGAGAAGCTTTCATTCTACTTTGTATCTGTTTCACCTTCTCGGTCGTCTGCTGAATCAACTCTGGCCCAACCAGGATTGCATCGCCCTCCTGATACCAACATAAGGGAGTCCTGCATTTTCTCCCGTACAGGGCTTCATAAGGTGCCATCCCAATGCTGGCGTGGTGACTGTTATTATATGTAAACTCCACCAGTGGCAACACCTCGTCCCAACTTCCCAATTGATCCAAGACGCACGCCCTCAGCAGATCTTCCAAGGATTGGATCGTTCTCTCTGACTGACCATCTGTTTGGGGATGATATGCAGAGCTCATCCTCAACTTAGTTCCCAAGCACTCTTGCAAGGTCTGCCAAAACCGTGAAGTGAACCTGGGATCTCTATCTGAAACGATGCTGGAAGGCAATCCATGCAACCTTACTATTTCTTGGATGTATAATTGTGCCAGCTTGGCCATAGCCATCTTCATATTCACTGGAAGGAAGTGGGCACTCTTTGTCAGCCTATCAATGATAACCCAGATTGCATCATGACCCTTCACCGATCTGGGTAAATGGGTGACAAAATCCATGGCAATGCTGTCCCATTTCCACTCAGGGATATCCAGTTGCTGCAACAGCCCGCCAGGTCTTTGATGCTCTACCTTCGCCTTCTGACACGTTAAGCAGGTTGCAACATACTGGGCGATGTCCCTCTTCATGCCTGACCACCAAAATGACTCCTTCAAGTCATGGTACATCTTGTTCATACCTGGGTGTAGGTTAAGGCGACTCTTATGACCTTCTTCTAGGATCATCTTCTTCAACTCTTCATTTGCAGGTATGCAAATTCTGCCATTAAATCTCAAGATCCCATCATCGCCCATTACAAAGTCTCTCGCCTGATCTGTCCCTAGTGACTCCATAGTATGCTTCAGACTAGGGTCCTCCAACTGCTTATCCTTTAACATCCCAAGGAAGTCATTAGTTATAGCCAGCTTACTACAACTAATGTGATTTACGTGAAATTCCACTCCAAGGTTTAAGTCTCTGAACTGCTCGATTAGTTTCTGCTCTTTTATCATCATGGTGGCTACTTGCATTGATTTTCTACTCAAAGCGTCTGCCACTACGTTGGCCTTCCCTGGGTGATACATGAGTTGAAAATCGTAGTCCTTAAGGAACTCCATCCACCTTCTTTGCCTCATGTTCAGTTCCTTCTGATCGAACAGGTATTTCAGGCTCTTATGGTCGCTGAACACCTGGAACCGAGCTCCATATAAGTAATGCCTCCAGATCTTTAGGGCGAAGACCACTGCCGCCAACTCCAAATCATGCGTAGGGTAGTTCCTCTCATGGACCTTGAGTTGCCTTGAAGCATAGGCGACTGCCCTTTTCTCTTGCATTAAAACGCATCCCAGTCCCTGATGTGAGGCATCACAGTAGACGTCAAAAGGTCTTCCTACCTCGGGGATCACCAGCACTGGGGCACTGGTCAATCTCTCCTTTAGTTCCCTGAAGCTGAGCTCACATCGGTCGGTCCAAGCAAAAGGTTGGTCCTTACGGGTCAGCTGTGTTAACGGAGCCACCACCTTGGAAAAGTCCTCAATAAATCTCCGATAGTAACCCGCCAAACCCACAAAGCTCCTTATCTCAGTGACTGTCTTGGGACGTTCCCACTGCAGCACTGTCTCTACTTTGGCTGGGTCTACCGAGATCCCCTGGGCAGATATCACGTGTCCTAGAAAGTTGACTTCCTTCAGCCAGAACTCACACTTGGAGAACTTGGCATAGAGTTGCTTCTCCCTCAGAACCTCCAACACCGACCTCAGATGTCCTTCATGTTCTTCCTCGGTCTTTGAATAGACAAGTATGTCGTCTATGAAGACTACCACAAACTTATCCAAGAAAGGGCGGAAAATCCTATTCATATAATCCATGAACAGAGCTGGGGCATTGGTCACTCCAAACGGCATCACCACGTACTCATAGTGCCCATACCGGGACCTAAAGGCTGTTTTCTGGACATCGTCGGCCTTTACCAAAATTTGATGGTACCCCGATCTCAGATCAATCTTTGAGAACACCGAGGCCCCATTTACTTGATCCATTAAGTCATCAATTCTGGGTAGAGGGTACTTGTTCTTGATGGTCAACTTGTTTAACTGCCTGTAATCTATACACAGCCGAGACCCTCCATCCTTCTTCTTAACTAGGAGTACTGGAGCCCCCCATGGAGATACACTGGGTCTGATGAATTGTTTCTCCAGCAACTCTTCCACTTGCTTCTTTAATTCCACCAACTCGGCTGGTGCCATCCTGTAGGGCGCCATAGACACTGGTCCAGCCCCAGGTACCAAATCAATAGAGAATTCTACTTCTCTCTTAGGAGGTAACCCAGGTACCTCTTCTGGGAACACATCTGTGAAGTCTTTTACTACAGGTATTCTGCTCACGTCCCCTTCGTTCTTCACTTCCAACCGAGCTAGCATCACGAAGCACCTCGCCCCTTCTTCCATCTCCAACCGCCCATGCCCAGCAGATACTACATCCTGCTCTTGGAGATCGGGCAACACCACTTTCTGCCTACCGCAATCTATGAGAACGTGATTGGCAGAAAGCCAATCCATTCCCAGGATAACATCTAGGTCCTGAAGAGGCAGGCAGATCAAGTTCACTTTGAATCTGCGTCCCTCTACTATTACTGGACATTCAGGGCAAACTGTAGAGGTCATAACCTGTCCTGATGCAGGTGTGGAGACCAACAGTTCAAAAGGCAGCTCCTTCACTAGGAGGCCCAACTCGGCTATACACCGACTTGACACAAAAGAGTGTGTCGCTCCAGAATCAAACAACGCTTCTACACTTCTACCAGATATAAAACAGACACCTTGCACGAGGTTACCTGATTGAGACGCCTCTGCTCCTGACATGGCAAACACCCTCCCTGCTGCCTGGGGTCTGCTGCCTTCATTTCTCAACTGCTGAGAACTACCAGGTTGAGTCGTCCCACTCCGGTTAGGGCATTCTCTAGCAACGTGCCCTGTCCTTTGGCATACGAAACACCTTCTCTCCAAATTCTTCTTGGGGCACACATTTGGCATGTGTGGTCCACCACAGAGGGAACATTTTAGTTTCCAGGGTTGCTGCTGTTGAAACTGGGGTGGCCCTGTCCCCGCCCGATGTAGTGGAGGTCTCGCATATGGCCTGCCTTGTGAATGCTGCACCTTAGCCCGCCCACTGGAAGAACCCCCTGGGTGTGACCTGATCACCCGGGGATCACCCTTTTCCAGGGTCTCCACCATCTTCGCCTTTTCTACCAAGGCGTGAAATTCTCTGATGCACATTGGGGCTATCGTCCTCTTCAGCCCGTGCTTCAGCCCTTCCTCAAACTTCCTGCACCTCCAAGCTTCGGAGGTCGCCTGAGTGTAGAATCGCGCGAGGTACTCAAACCTGGCAGCATAGGCGTTCACCGTCATCACCCCCTGCTCCAACTTTAAAAACTCCGCTTCCCGCGCAAACTTTGCGCTGTCAGGGAAGTATTTCTCCAAGAACCTCACCCTAAAGCTCTCCCAGTCCAACACCTCCTCTCTGGCCTCCATCATTTGCTGAGCTCCCATCCACCAGAACTCTGCTTCTCCAGACAGCAGATAGGTGGCAAACAACAACTTCTTCTCTTCAGGGCAGGAGGTCGCCCTAAAGATTTTCTCCATTTCTCTGACCCACTGATCTGCTTGATCAGGGGTAGCATTCCCACAGAACTTGGGTGGGTTGTGCCTCATGAACTCAGCCAGTCCCATCCGCTCCTGAGGCTGACCGACGGGCGAATTCGTATCAGCCGACCGAGTAGTCTCCCAATGCTGCATGGTAGCTTGATGGTTCTGCGCCATCGCCGCATTCTGCTGCTGGATGGCACCTGCCATCATCTCAATGGCCCTGGCGATCTGGCCCATCTCAGAAGAAGGTTGGGAAGGGGTAGGAGGTCTACGAGGCATCTTCCTTCTTTCTCAGGTTCCGAAACTACTAGCTTCTATATTCCCTACAACTACAAGAATGAAATCGATAAGGAAATCAATTCATTCAAGGGGGATAACATCACGACCTTACAAGGTCAGCTTCTCAAATTCCCTAGGAATTTGAGTCCATCTACAGAACCATAAAGCTTATAACCTCAAGCAAAACACCAGAACAGCTACTGGTGTGCAACCATCAATCCACACAGCCACTCACAATCAATTACAAGAACACTCAATAACATGAAATAGATCACACCAGAAGTCAAAGTATGCTAAACATTAAACCTCTGGAATTTAGATTGAGAATCACCCCGATCCGGTCATGAGTGTGCACCCTCACCACCTTATCAAGACCCTCTCATTCTAAATACTAATATTTTCAGTTAGGCATACATTCACTACAGCACACACAAAAAGCTCAATACAAAAACGTTTGAAAACCTTTCACAATAGTTGTCACTTAAAACTCAAATAAGTTTTCATGAGCAGAAGAAAACACAATGGATCCACAGCCCTCAGGTCATCCAAAGGACGAACTGCTCTGATACCATTAATGTAACATCCCGCCAAAATAAAACTAGACATACATGTATAATGAAAATAAAGGTACACAATTAATATTGAAGAGTACATGGTAATATATATATATATAAGTAATGAACTTACTCCTCTCATGGAGTTTAATACATAACCAGTCAAAATGCTTACAAATTTAATGAAATTCAATCAAAACTACAAGACCGGCGATCTCCATACATGAACCGGCGATCTGGTAACAGAAGGCCCCAAAACAGGCGATCTGCTACAGGACATAAAACCGGCGATCACCACCAAGAGATAAAAAAAAACGGCGATCTCTTGTAACATCCCTCCAATATACATTTCGCATTTTTGCATTTTCGTAATATGAAATAATGGTAAAACGAATATATTGAAATAAACATAATTGTATATATATATACAAGGAGTTCTCCTCGCAGGGAGTTTAGTACAAAACTTAAACATAAAGAAAACAGCAAAAATACAAAACTACCGATCTCCTAACAGAAAACGGAGATCGCCTATCAGAAAATAGTAAAAGGGGCGATCGCCCAACAAGAACAGAAAAACCGGCGACCACATACGGCGATCACTCACAAGGGAAATCCACTTCCTGCAACATCATCTGCTCCCGTGTAAAGTTACACGATCATCACAGGTTTAAGAAAAGCAGCCACAGAAACAAAATACAGGGTAAGCTATATATTTAAGAAAACATTTGAATCAAGAGCATACATCAGAACTTCACAACATCCACGAACCATAACAGTATCAGCCATCACATTTCCATATTCTACAAGACTATCAGAAAATCCCATATTTCACAATTTAATCCAAGAGTATTCCAATTCACATCAGAAATCAAGTGTCTATTAATTCAATTTCTCATTTCTCACGTCAGACTTTCCACTGACTCATCACACCAGACACTTGACCACTATTCCGGAGACTCGTGCGTTGATTAGACCCAGAGATTCGCACCTGTCATACCAAAGGCTGGAAAGTGACCTCAGCCATGCGCATCACACCATCTCAATATTCTCATTATCACGGTATGACCAGGGTTAATCCATACAACAGGTGGAGCTCGTTCTTTTTCACACGAGACACCCATACGTATGAACCTCCATCGACTCTCCACAACTGAGTAACTTCCTCTACGTGATTTCATTACCTCAGTAGAGTCTGGATGTCTCATTATAGGATCACCGATCAATACACCTATTACACGACCTTACACGGTATTTTCTTTCCTGAAAATACTATGCCTCGATCCACAATCACAACATTCAACATATCACATATCACTTCAATGAAACGATTTCAATCACAGCAAATCTCATACCAAGGTTCAAATTTTCGAAAACCACATTTAAAATCTCAAACACTTTCGAAACAGCATAAAACAGGGGATATTTCTATGACAGATGAAAAACCGGCGACCACGTCGCCCCCAGCATTCAAACAGAACTGTTATCATAAACATCTCACATTCCAACATCAAACACCGTGAAAACAAAGTAAAAACCGGCGACCACGTCGCCTTATCATCACAAACATCAAATATCCAGTTATCGTTGGAAAAGACTAGCTTCCCTTACCTGGATCAGCGTGAAATCTCACTTCAAGCTCCAAACCGCCGAACGTAAAGGATGCCTGAACTCTGCCTAAGCGTTCTAATTGGTAAAGCTTGCAGAGACCCTTCTCAAATGCTTTATGGCAATCGCTGGTAATTTAACTGGTGCCTGGAATTTCTGAGTCGCAGTGCAAAGGAGAGAAAAGAGAAAGCTGAAGGTGAACTCACTCTGTCACCTTTCATACTCTCACTGCGTTTTTATACTCACTAAGAGGCGGTGTAGTCTGACACTAGGAACATAGGCCTGCCATGTAGCCATCATTACCTATTCTCTAACTAACCCTCCTGGGTGGGTTTTCCTTCCTCAAATTCAGTGCAACCTGACAGTATGGCCACGTGGCGTCTCTGCGCACATGGAGCTACTGCTCCTGCAGGACTTTCACTGCCTACATGTCGCACATGCAGCACGTTCATCCTGGAAACCAAGGTCCCACTTCATCTGCGTGAAACGCGACATCGCGCGATAACTTTTCGCCAATGACCACTCGCGCAAAGACAATCCACCGATGACCCATCCTGGAGGACGACCGATGTCTCTCTCTGGAAGACCGACCGAGGTCTCTTCCTCCTGGAGACCGACCGAGGTCTCTTCCTCCTGGAGACCGACCGAGGTCTCCTCTTGGCGTCACCCGCATGCCTCTCGCGCCCAGGCAAAGCCCACATGCATCTCGCGCCCTGGCGATGCCCGCACGCCTCTCGCGCTCTGGCGATGCTCGCATGTCTCGCGCCCTGGCGATGTCCGCATGCCTCTCGCGCCCTGGCGATCATGTTCTATGCGATCTCATGGCTTTCTAACTACACTTTCCTTTACTTTTATTTTAAATAAAACATACTTGGAATTCACTTACAATATATCACTTTTATTCCAATAAGATTTTCTAGGTCCTTACACCCTCCAGCTTGAGGCCAAGATTCTCCCCCTCCGCAACAAAATCATTGAACTGGAAGAGCAGTTGGAGGGGGCTCAAACCAAAATGACCAAGCTGGAGGAAAGGGCTACTAGCTGAGAGGTTCAGTTGGGCAAAGTTGAGGAGGAACTTGCCCAACAAACGGAGCTGCTTAAGAAGACTGAGGCCGAGCTCACTGAAGATGCCGCCGACGCCTATGGGGAGGGGTTTAGCGATGCCCTTGCTCAGTTTGCCTGCGTGCATCCTGAGATGGACCTCTCGCCATTCTCTGTAACTATGCAGGTAGTCGATGGGCAAATAGTGCCCAGATAGGTCTTCTAAGTAGCTATATCTTATGGCTGAACGTCTTATACAAAACCTCTACTGTAATATAATTATTTTGTTTACTCGCCTTCATACTTGTCTGCCTTTAAGCTTCACTTTACTTGCTTTGGTATCTCTGTTGTTGCTTTACTGTTTGGCATACTTGGTTGAACTCCCCCATGGAATCACTCCATAAGGGGCACGCCTTACTCAGAATCACCCATAGGTAGCACGCTTAATTCTGTTGAGTCGCTATGGGCGAGACTTCATAAAACCTTTTCTCTTGAAAAACATCTCACCACCTCGTCATCGCCCATATCCCTTAGCTTTTGAGGACTTCAGGGTCGATCTGTATGCACTTGACAAGCCAACGAGCTTCATATGGCCACTCATCGTCCTTAGGTGAAGGTGGACCTCACTGGTGAACCCTCTGTTCGAATTGAGGATTTCTTCCTTGACAAAGAGGCGTTCTATGCGAACTTACTCTCCACTATCGGGACTTCTAACCTCATCCGAAAGGCTCGATCTGTCCTCTGATCACTCATAGGCAAAAGAGGATTTCACTGGTACGAGTCATCCTTGGTGTTCTCACTTGGAGGGGGGAGGCGTTCTCCATGAACCTTCCTTTCCCGCTTCCA
This sequence comes from Phaseolus coccineus, assembly GCA_037954025.1. Classification (NCBI taxonomy): domain Eukaryota; kingdom Viridiplantae; phylum Streptophyta; class Magnoliopsida; order Fabales; family Fabaceae; genus Phaseolus; species Phaseolus coccineus. The sequence continues at coordinate 31,827,112 of CM075680.1, read as the reverse complement.
AAACTTCTAACCCCATGTGACGAGTGTAAGGATCTAGAAATTTATTTGGAATAGAAGTGATATATTTTAAATGATTTCTGAATATGTTATTACTTAAAATGAAAAGAGCTTGTAATAGAAAATTCATAGTAGTCAGACCTCGGACGTCGCCCAAGGTCTGAGGGCGTTAGGTTAGAGGTCGGTCGGTTGGACCATAGTGGGTTCCAGGAAATCACATGTACCCAGGTGTGATTTGAACCTTAGGTACGCTATGCATGCGAAACTCCATGCTGGAGCATAAGAGATTGACCTTAGTGTTGCATGCATTGGCGCGCGAGGAGTTGGTACCAACCTGTCATCGGTCGTCTTCCAGGATGAGGCATTGGTCGTCCGCCAGGATGAGGCATCGGTCGTCCGCCAGGATGAGGCATCGATCGTCTGCCAGGATGAGGCATCGGTCGTCCGCCAGGATGAGGCATCGGTCGTCCGCCAGGATGAGGCATCGGTCGTCTGCCAGGAGGAGGCATCGGTCGTCTGCCAGGATGAGGCATCGGTCGTCTGCCAGAATAAGGCATCGGTCATCTGCCAGGATGAGGCATCGGTCATCAGTCATCAGCTGGGAGGATAAACGTAACGGTCATCGCGCGATGTCGTGTTTCACACAGATATGGTGGGGCCCAGGCTCCCAGCATGAGCGTTCTGCATGCGCGACACGTAGTCAGTAAGAGTGCTTCAGAATAGTTGGCACCAGAGAGTTGGTATGGAAAGTGACCCAGAGTTAGTGTGCGCAGAGACCCACGTGGCCATCCTGTTAGAGGAAACCCACACGTAAGGTTGCTTAGAGAGTGGGTGATGGCCGTGAAGGCTACAGAGCCGTTCGACCATAATAGCTGAGGGAATAAGCTCATTTCGTTCCCCTTCTCCTTTCTCCTCCTTCTCTCAACGTCACGGACGCCTCCCTCACCAGTTTGACGACGGCGACTGCCACTGGACTGTGGCGTTTTTCTCTGCAAGTTTTCCGATCAGGACGCTAAAACAGAGTAAGTCGTTTTACTCTATTTTTCGAGTCGATTCTGAACTTGAGAGGGTTGCCTCTGCATAGGCGTTGCATGCGACTCTCTTAGCTTCAGAAATCATCTCTGTTAACGTAGAAAATGAGTAGTATAGTCAGTTTTGTGATTAAGGCTCCATGGTGCAGGTTAGGACATCTTTAAGTTTCGGTGGGTTTGGAGCTCTTAGTGAGTTTTTACGCAAGTCCAGGTAAGGGAAGCTAGATTTATTTTCAATAAACCTTAAGCTAGAAGATTCTGATGTTGGGGTGACGTGGTCGCCGGTTTCAAACTTTCTTGCACGATGCTCTGTTTTATGTGTGGATCGGAATTTGTTTGAGCTTGAAAATGTGATACTTTAAATATGGTAGATGCTGTGAAATGCATATGATCTTCTAAATCTTGAACTTTAGTATGATTTGGATTGTTTAGAAACGGTGTAAAAATATGTATGATTGACTGGTTCAAATTGTGTGTTGTATGATATATGGAGTAATGTGAAAAGTGGGATCAAGGCATAGTATTTTCAGGAAAGAAAATACCGTGTAAGATCGTGTAGAGTGTGCATTGACCAGTGATTTGTCTAGAAGGACATATCCTGACTCTCCTGATATAATGGAATCATATAGATGAAGTTATTCAGGCGTTGAGAGTCGAAGGAGGTTCATATGTATGGGTAAGTTGTTTGAAAGATAACTAACTTGACCTGTTGTATGGATTAACCCTGTCATACTAGGAGAGTGATGATATTGAGATTGAGATTATTTTTATGCGCATAGCTGTGTGGATTTCACAGCGACCCTGTGTGGATTTCACAGTGGTGTAGTATGACAGGTGCATATCTCTGAGTCTAGTCAATGAACGAGTCTTCCGGAAGTAGTGTCAAGTGTCTATGGGTGATGAGTCAGTGGAAGTCTGACGTGAGAAAGAGAAATATTGCAATATATAGACACTTGAAGGAATTGTGAAATGTGTGAATATTTGATGGTTTACATTGATGCAAAGTTTCATATTTAAAGTTTTAAAAATATCTAGCTTACCCCCTTTGGTTTGTTTTGTGGTTGTTTTCTTTAAAACTGTGATGATCGTGTATAATTTACACTGGAGCAGATGATGTTGCAGGTAGTAGAGCTCCTCGGTGAGCACCTTGGAGGAAGGGATCGTCTGTCCTGAATGTTGTATGTTGTTTTATTTTGAAAACTTTTGATATATATATATATATATATTAAACTCCCTGCGAGGAGAGATGTTATTTTGAGATACAATGTATTGAATAGATGAATTTTATTATATATATATATATATATCTATGTAAATTTGGATATTATTGTTTTACTTTTATTTTATTATATAAAAATGAATAAGATTTTGAGGGGCGTTACAACGAGTCCTTGCTAGCTTCACATCGCCCAAAGGCCAAGGAGGGTCTCGCTGAATGAACCTTTCTATTCAAATTGGGAGTTTTCACTCGAGGGGGAGGTGTTCTCTATGAACCTACCTTCCCGCTTACGAGGCCTCTAACCCCAACAGACAGGTTCAAACTGACCTCACATCGCTCATAGGCGAGGGAGGATTTAACTGGGTGAACCCTTCTGTTCATGTTGGGAGTTCTCACTCGAAGAGGAGGTGTTCTCTACGAACCTACCTTCCCGCTTACGAGACTTCTAACCCCAAGTGACGGGTTCAAACTGACCTCACATCGCTCATAGGTGAGGGAGGATTTAACTGGGTGAACCCTTCTGTTCACGTTGGGAGTTCTCACTCAAAGGGGAGGTTTTCTCTACGAACCTACCTTCCCGCTTACGAGACTTCTAACCCCAAGTGACGGGTTCGAACTGACCTCACATCGCTCATAAGCGAGGGAGGATTTAACTGGGTGAACCCTTCTGTTCACGTTGGGAGTTCTCACTCGAAGGGGAGGTGTTCTCTACGAACCTACCTGCCCGCTTACGAGACTTCTAACCCCAAGTGACGGGTTCGAACTGCATTGTACAAACACATTCAGATATACATTTTTAACTGAAAATTTTATTGGGTGACCTCATTAAAAACCCTTAAAAGGGAAAAAAGAGTGTCCCCTAAACTGTGTACAATATTACATGGCTTTAACTAAAATAGAACTTCAGGTGAGTCGCATTCCATGTACGAGGAATCGGACCACCTTCTAGAGTCTCCAGCCTATATGCTCCATTCCCCAGGGCCTCTGTCACTCTAAAAGGACCAGTCCACTTGGGGGATAACTTATTCTCTATCTGGTACGGAGATGCCTTCCGCATAACTAGGTCGGCCACCTGGAACTGCCGAGCTCTCAACTTGGAACTGTGCTTGAGCTCAACTCTCCTCTTCAACTCTTCGGCCTTGATTCTTGCCTCTTCCCTAACTTCATCCAAGAGATCGAGATTCACCTTCCTTTCTTCGTTGGACTCCTCAGCCATGAAGTTCTAGAAACGTGGTGAGCTCTCTTGGATCTCCACAGGGATCATGGCATCTGAACCATACACCAAGCTGAAGGGGGTCTCCTTGGTGGTGGACTGGGGAGTAGTATGGTAAGCCCATACTTTTCTGGGAACCTCCTCAGCCCACATTCCCTTTGCCTTCTCCAGCCTTCTCTTCAGTCCCCTGAGTAGGACTCGATTGGCCGACTCGACCTGCCCATTGGTTTGTGGGTGCTCGACCGATGCGAACACCTGCTTGATCCCCAATTCTATGCATAGCTTCCCCAATTATTGACTTGCGAACTGGGTGCCATTATCAGACACCAACGCTTGGGCACCCCGAAGCGGCACACTATATTCTTCCACACAAAGTGTTGGATCTTCTGGGCTGTGATCTGTGCTACTGGCTCAGCCTCGATCCACTTCGTGAAATATTCAATGGCGACCACGAGGTACTTCATCTGCCGCACCGCCAAAGGAAAGGGCCCCAGGACGTCAATCCCCCAGGTGTGGAATGGCCAAGGGCTGTATATCGTCCTGAGCTCTTCTGGTGGCGCCTTATACCAATCAGCATGCAATTGGCACTGCTTGCACTGCTGCGCATACTTAGTGCAATCCTCCCTCATAGTCGGCCAGTAGTACCCAGCTCGAACGGCCTTAGATGCCAAAGCACGACCTCCGATGTGACTCCCACATATGCCTTCATGGAGCTCTTCCATTATCCTCACACACTGCTCACCATGTACACACACCAGGATGGGGTGGGTAAACCCATGCCTGTACAACTCGCCATCAATGAGTGTGTACTTAGCCGAATTCTTCTTCATCTTCCTTACTTCCATTGGCTCTATTCGGAGCATCCCATCGGCTATGTAGCGCTTATAGGGCGTCATCCATGTCTCTCCACTCTGCAACAGGCAGACTTGCGATGGCCCCTCCTCTATTGGCATGCAGGCGTTGACCCGTGGCTTCTTCAGAGTTTCTTGGGTCAACGACCGATGACCCCTCTTCTCACTGTCTGATTGGTTGATCTGATGGACTCCCACCAAATTTTCAGCCGTATAGGTACAAGGCGCCCTCAGGGTCTCCTGGATGACCGTCCTCTGCCTGCCCCCCTTGCCTGAGCTGGCGAGTTTGGCTAACAAGTCGGCTCTGGCATTCTGCTCCCTGGGCACATGCACTAGCTCGAAGGTTTCAAAAAGAACTCTTCAACTGCTGGACATACTCCAAATAGGAGGCCATCTGGGGATCTTTGGCCTGGTATTCTCCCGCTACCTGACCTGTGACCAATAACGAATCACTCTTCGCCATAAGACTCTGCGCTCCCATCTCCTTGGCCAACAACATTCCAGCAATCAAGGCTTCATATTCTGCTTGGTTGTTGCTGGCTTTGAAGGCGAAGCGCAGGGTCTGCTCTATCAATAATCCCTTGGGCCCTTCAAGAATTACCCTCGCTCCACTACCTTGCTGATTTGAGGACCCATCCACTGACAACACCCACTTGAAACTAGGTCCTTCCTGTTGGGTCTCGGTCGAGGACATCTCGGCCACAAAATCAGCGTAGACTTGCCCCTTGATTGGACCTCTGGGCTCATACTGAATGTCGAACTCTAACAACTCGACCACCCATTGCACCATTCTTCTGGCCACGTCTGGTTTTTGCAAGACCTTACGTATTGGCAGATCTGTCATCACCACCACAGTGAAACTCTGAAAGTAGTGTCGAAGTTTACGCCCTGAGAACACAACGGCCAAGGCCGCCTTTTCTATTGCCTGGTATCTTGCCTCTGGCCCCTGTAACAGTTTGCTAACAAAGTAGATGGGCTTTTAGCTCTGCTCCTGTTCCTGGACCAAGACAGAACTCATCGCTTTCTCTGTGACTGCGAAGTACAGTCGTAGCGGGGTGCCGAGTTGGGGTTTACACAAGACTGGCGGGCTAGCCAGGTATTCCTTGAGTTTAAGGAACGCCTGTTCACACTCCGATGTCCATGAGAATCTGCTGTTTCTCCTCAAACATTGGAAATAGGGGTGGCCCTTGTCTCCTCCTGCTGACACAAACCTGGAGAGGGCGGCCATCCGACCCGTCAATTGCTGCACTTCCTTGATCGACGTTGGGCTCCTCATGGCTATGATCACCGCGCACTTGTCTGGGTTGGCCTCAATCCCTCGCTCCGTAAGTAGGAAACCAAGGAACTTGCCTGCCTCTACCCCAAAGACGCATTTCTCTGGATTCAGCTTCAACCTGTACCTAGCTATTATATTAAATAGCTCCTCCAAATCAGTGACATGCTGATCTCGCGCCTGGGACGTCACCACCATGTCATCTACATAGGCTTATACATTGCGCCCTAGCATAGGTGCAAGGACTTTGTCCATCAGCCTCTTATACGTGGCGCCTGCGTTCTTCAGCCCAAACGGCATGACTGTGTAACAATAGTAGGATAGCTCAGTCATGAACGCTGTCTTGCTTTCATCTCTCGGGTGCATCTTTATTTGGTTATACCCAGAGAAGGCATCCAAAAAATTGAGTAACTTACATCCCGAGGCGTTATCAACCAACGCATCAATGTTAGGTAAAGGGTAGGAGTCTTTCGGGCATGCCTTGTTGAGGTCGGTGAAATCTACGCACATCCTCCATTTTCCATTATCCTTTTTCACCAACACGACATTCGCCAGCCATTCAGGGTACTGGATTTCCCGTATGTGGCCTGCGTTGAGCAGCTTCTGCGTCTCCTCCCTGACCACCTGCCTCCTTTCTTCGTTAAACTTACGCCTCCGCTGTCTAACAGGTCTGGCCTGGGGATCCAACGCAAGGCGATGACATAGGAAATCTGGATCAATACCTGGCATGTCCGAGGCGGACCAAGCGAAAGCATCCATGTGTCGCTCTATAACTCCTGCTACTTGGTCCTGCGTCTCCTGGGTTAGGGATTTGCCAAGTTTGAACACCTTGCCCCCGATCTCCCTCTCTACCACCTCCTCTACTGGTCCAGGTCGCCTCACCTGGGCGACCTCTGCTCGTGTGACCCTGACGTCTCCTCGGGGCAGGTCAGTGGCATTGCACCTCCCACCTGGAGGTTGGGTGGTTACCGTGCACACTCCCCTTCTCGTCTTGAGGCTATTTTCATGACACTTCTTAGCCTCCTTTTGATCTAATTTGATGGTGATCACCATCCCTTCCATCGAGGGCAACTTCATCTTCATATGTCTGGTGGACGCCATCGCCCCCAACCTATTTAGGGCTGGTCTGCCCAACAACATGTTATAGGCAGACGGGGCGTTCACCACCAGATACTTGATGCTCTCTATGCGGGAGGTCACTCTATCAGTGAAAGTGGTCCTTAATTCTATGTACCCCCGCACATCTACCTAGTCTCCCGTGAATCAATACAGACAGCCTACGTAAGGCCTCAACTGATCAGGAGACAGCTGCAACTTGTTGAAGGTCGACCAGAACATCACATCAGCCGAACTTCCTTGATCCACTAGGACTCGATGCATCCTGCGTCCTGCACTGACCACTGATATCACCACTGGATCGTTGTCATGGGGGACAACGTCCCGGCGATCGGCCTTTGTGAAGACAAGGTCGATGTCTGGGAAGTGGTCCTCCTCACATGTTTCCACTGCCATCATCGAACGCGCATACTTCTTACGCTGCGATGAGGTGCACCCTCCTCCTGAGAATCCACCTGCTATACAGATCTCGCCATGTATGGGCACTTCGTGCCCCTGATCAGCCCTCGGGGCTACCACCACCTCGCCCCCTTGTGTCTCCCTCAGGTAATCACTCAAGAACCCACTCTTGACCAACTCGTCCAACTGGTGCCCTAAGGCCAGACAGTTGCGAATGGGATGGCCAAAAGCCTGATGAAACTCGCACCAGGCATTCTTGTTGGGCCCCAGCCTCTTGTCCGCCTTTGGGGATATCTTCAACCTTTCTGCCACATTAGGAATGGCGATCAGCTCCTTCAGCTCCACCAGGAAATCATGTCTAGGGGGTAGCGGTTGAGGTCAGCTAGGCGCTCGCGGCCTTGAAGAGACTGTGGTCTCTCGCTTCTAATTGAGCTCTCCCTCTGCGACAATGTGAGGAACAACACGTCGTTTAATGTCACCAAAGGTCTTCGGGCAATTTCGGATAAGGGACTCGCTAAAAGGCCCTGGCAATATTCCCTTCCTGAAGGCATGCACCACCATATCTTCATCTTTGGTGTGCAACCTCACCACCATTGCCCCAAATCTGTTGAGGTAATCTTTAAGGGACTCTCTCTGATGCTGCCTTACGTCGAAGAGATCATAAGACACTGGTGGAGGGGCCCGGTTGACAATGTATTATTCTCTGAACAGCGTGGAGAATTGCGCGAAAGACGTGATATGTCCCTCGGGCAAGCTAACGAACCATTCTAGCACTGTCCTTGTCAACGTGGTCATGAAGAGCTTGCAATGCACTACATCAGACCCACCTGACAGCATCATCTGCGTGTGAAACGCTGTGAGATGCGCTTCAGGATCTTCTACCCCAGTGACACGGTCTTAGGCCCCACGAAGGTGGTTGGGACCACCGTGTCCATAATCGCTTGGGAGAAAGGCATGGGGAAAGCCCTTGGCGGCGTTGGTGGGGCCCGATCGTCTCCCACGCGATCCCCAGCTTGCTGCAAATGGTGCACACAGGTCCGCCTATATACGCACCTGATGCGCTCTAGACTCCGCCACCGTCTCCTGGAGAGCGCGCATCATTTCCAGGAGTTGTTCCATGGTAACGCTTTCACCCCCATTTGGTGGAACGGATCCTTGTCTAGTATTCCTCATCTCTGTGGTTTCTTCTCTTACTCTCGTGTATGGGACCTTGTTTTACTTCGGGCCCCACGGTGGGTGCCAAATGTTCTTGCCAGTTGACTCGCCTGTTGGTTCACTCTACGACACTCACACGCCTCCTTCCTCACGTTGATAAGTGCTTGGTTCTTTTGAAGCAATCAACACCTGCAAAAGAGAAAGGGGGCGCCCTAGAGGCCGTTTGCACTCCGACGCTCTAGTCAAGATTGGGCAAGAAACACCAAGTGTTTGAGTAACTGTGTTTAGGGTTTGAAACTGCGTACCTTTGTGAAGTATTTTACTGCCCCTTATATAGTCTAGGGTTTACTGCGCCGCTAGCCCTAATTAGGGTTCATTGCACTGCTAGCCATATTCAGGGTTTACTGGAATACCCTTGCGCCGCTATCACCCAGTCTTAGAGTAATCTAGCACATAAGGTTTCCTTATCTGAAGTGCAAACTCTAACAGGATGACCACCTGGGTGCCTCCTTGTGCACCTAGTCTCTGGGGCCACCTGTTCTGGGAGTGCCTTCACTGTTCATGTGCCGTGCATGTAGCCTTTACTGGGAAACTCTAGTTCTGATGAGTACTCGACCCCTCAGGACTCTGCACCTAACTGTGCTTACCCTGCCACACGCTGTTCTTGCCGGTTGACTCTCCTGTCAGTTCAGGTCTACGACATTCACACGCCTCCTTCCTCACCTTGATAAATGCTTGGTTCTTTCGAAGCAATCTGCACCTGCAAAAGAGTAAGGGGCGCCCTAGAGGCCGTTCGCACTCCGACACTCAAGTCAATATAGGGCAAAAAAACACCAAGTGTATTGATTCTCTCTGTGTTTAGGTCTAGAAACTGCGTACCTTTGTGAAGTATTTTACTTCCCTTTATATAGTCTAGGGTTTACTGCGCCGCTAGCCCTCATTAGGGTTTACTGCGCTGCTAGCCATATTTAGGGTTTACTGGAATACCCCTGCGTCGCTATCACCCAGTCTTAGAGTAATCTAGCACATAAGGTTTCCTTTTCTGGAGTGCAAACACTACAGGGTGACCACCTGGATGCCTCCTCGTGCACCTAATCTCTGGGGCAACCTGTTCTGGGAGAGCCCTTACTGTTCATGTGCCATGCATGTAGCCTTTACTGGGAAACCCTAGTTCTGTTGAGTACTCGACCCCTCAGGACTCTGCATGTAACTGTGCTTTCCCTGCCACACGCGTAAGCTCTTCGTGATTCAGACCTCTCCCTACCTAACTGGTCATTGGCCCACTTTGGGAACCAATCTTAGCTGTTCTGGTTGTGTTGTTCGAGTCACCCAAGACTGATGTCAACTCGTGACACTCTGTTACCGAGGACTAATCAACCTTCGGAGTGACGAGGACACATCAGTTTCTTCTGGTAACCACCCTTCTCTGTGGGGACACGCTGATGACTAATCACCCTTCTCTGTGGGGACACACTGATGACTAATCACCCTTCTCTGTGGGGACACGTTGATGACTAATCACCCTTCTCTGTGGGGACACGCTGATGACTAATCACCCTTCTCTGTGGGGACACGCTGATGACTAATCACCCGCTAATCCAAACTGCATGCGGGGTGCATTCCACGTGGCTTTGGCCCATGCTATGGGACCCAGCTGACGTGGTTCACCCTTTACTATCTGTTCTCGGTGTTCGAGGACTGGTCGGTACACATGCATAAGCTCTTCGTGATTTAGGCCTCGCCTTACCTCTGGGTTTTCCTTATCATTGGCCCACTCTAGGAACCAATCTCAACTATTCTGGTCATGTCGTTCAAATCACCTAGCACCGATGTCACCTCGTGACACTCTGTTGCCGAGGACTCATCACCCTACGCTATGACGAGGACACATCAGCCTACCCTGGTGATCGACACCGCTGATTACTCATCGACCCACTATTCCACGCTACTTGTGGGACCCTGCCTACATGGCTCTGGTTCGCACTGGCTATAGGGCCCAGCTAACGTGGCTTGCTGTCGTCAGCAGGTCTCCACGTCCGAGAACTGGTCAGTAGAGTTATATATGATAAATAGTTATTCTGCAGAAACGTAAACTAAAATACTAATTTTTAATAAAATATAACTAATAAAAATATATTTAAAAAAGTGTGTCACTATATATTCATTATTCCTTCCTTTGTTGCAATGAAATATTTGAGAAAAAGATCGTAGAGAAAACAAACCCCATAACGTCACTTAAGATCTAAACCAAACCCTATCAAAACGTGTCATCGTTTGGCTTTTAACTCACAGGTTCAGCGAAACCGCCGACAGGGTCGTTTTAGTCTATGATGTCAACTCGTTGGGAAGATGGTTAAGCTTTAGCAAGAGTAATATTTAAATATACTTTTTAAAAATAATAATGTCTAAAAAGTCATATCACAGATTATTTATCAAACATTAAAATTTTAATTTATATTGTATCGACCAGTTTTCTGACACTGAGAATAGCTAGTAATGGTGAGTCACGTCAGCTGGGTCCCACAGCATGAGCCAGGGCTACGTGGGCTGGGTCCCACAGGTAGTATGGACTAGTGGGCTGATTAGTCATCAGCGTGTCGATCACCAGAGTGGACTGATGTGTCCCCGTCACCCAACAGGGTGATGAGTCCTTGGCAACAGAGTGGGACGATGTGACATTGGTCTTGGATGTTTTGAACAACAGAACTAGAACATCTAAGGTGGGTCCCGAGAGAAGACCAATTATCAGTGAAATGCCCAGAAGAAGGGAGAGGCCTAGGTAACGAAGCACCCATGTGTGTGGCAGGGAAAGCACAATTAGGTGCAGAGTCTTGAAGGGTTGAGTGCCCATCAAGGTTAGGGTTTCCCAGTGAAACTACATGAATGACACGTGAACAGGTGGCCCCTGAGATTAGGTGCACGAGGGGGTACCCAGGTGGCCATCCAGTTAGAAGTTGCACTCCAGTTAAGGGAAGCCTTACGCACTAGATTACCCTAAGTCTGGGTAATAGCGGCACAAGGGTATTCCTGTACAAACCCTAAATATGGGTAGCGGCACAGAGAAACCCTAGACTATATAAAGGGTAGTAAAACACTTCACAAAGGTATGCAGTTTCTAGACGTAAACTGAGATACTTAATACACTTGGTGTGCTTGCCCCAGTATTGACTTGAGCGTCGGAGTGCAAATGGCCTCTAGGGCGCCTCTTTCTGTCTTTGTAGGTGCAGGTTGTTTCGATACAGTGAAGCGTAACCTAAGGAGAGGGAAGGAGGTGTGTGATTGTCGTAGAGTCAACCGACATGAGAGTCAATTGGCGAGAACATATATATTAAAATATCTTTATTTATTATAAACTTTAATTACAATACAGTTCTTGCCGGTTGACTCTTCTGTCGGTTGAATCTATGACAATCTCGCACCCTCTTCTTCTTTCTCAGGTTCACTGGATCGAAACACTGTGTACCTGCAAAGACAAGAGGGCGTCCTAGAGGCCGTTTGCACTCCGACGCTCAAGTCAATACTGGGGCTAAGAAACAATGTGTATTTGTGTAACAGTTCTAGTCTTAAGAGCTGCGTACCTTTTTAGGGTTTCTTACTGTTGTTTATATAGGCTAGGGTTTTCCCTGTCTTTGTTACCTACATTTAGGGTTTCTGGAGGAATGCCCTTGCGCAACTATTACCCAGTCTTAGTGTAATCTAGCGTGTAGGGCTTCCCTTGCTGGAGTGCAACCTCTCAAGACATGACCACCTGGTGATGTGAGTTGATTTTAGGTTCATTATATTTGTGACACTTTCTTAGCATTAGGATCAAGATTCTTAGCAATTTAGAGTAAGTCACCTAAGGAAAATCCCCACTGGACATTAACTTAACAAGTGTTAAGTAGATGTGAAGGTTCATTTCCAAAGGTCCAAGGTTAAAACACAATTAATGGTGATGAATGAATGAAGAACAAGGTGCTGAACTCAAAAAAAGAATAGGTACAGAATTTAAACACAAGAAAAAACAAAATGGAAACACAAATTGAAACAAAAGAACCGATTGAAATTCAAGAACAAGACATAGAATCAAAACTACCGATTGATATGACTATGGAAGATGAAAGAAGATGAAACTTATGTGGTTGTAGCCATGGATTGGGAATGGACACGCCACTTGGAGGTGATGATCCAAGATAAGTGCAGATTTGCCGCCACTTGAGATGATGGACATCAAGCTCAAGAGGACATGGAGGCCAATCATCACGAAGAAGAAGAGGTTGAGAACGTTCATGGAGATCAAAGTCAACCTCAAAGGCTCACAAGAAGCATGTTCAAAGCTTTAGGAGCAAGGGGACGTTTATTTTCCCTTTTTGTAATTTCTTTGTGTGAGGGTGCTTAGAGGAAAACATGAGAAACCTCTTGTGTTAAAGCATCTTTAGGTCTTTAGTTAGGAGCATTAGGAGGGGGGTGCGTTAGTAGATAGGTGTAGGAGTTAAAATAGGAGGTGCCAAAGTGAGAGAAGAAGTCACACCTTCCTCATGACTTGGTTTGGCACCCTTTTCATTTGAATTTGGGGGGAATTTTGAATTCATTTTAGCTTGCATTTCAGCACCTTCAACCTATAAATTAAGGTGCTGCCCTTGTATTTTTCAGATTTGAATTTTGAATTAGAGAAACTTTACTCAATTTTTGAGTGAGCATTGGAGAGCTTTGCATCTTCTTCACTAGTCTTATCTTGAAGGTTCAATGGTTACCTCAAGTGGCGGCTTGCACACTCATCTAGGAGCCTTCATCCTCTTAGTGGCGTGATCATCCTACCATACCTGCATCTTCATGAGCATTCTCTTCTCCTTCCTTCCTTCTCTTTTAATTTTCATGTCTTAGCTTGTGTTCTTGTGTTTTGGTTCGGTGCCTTTATTTTTCCAGCACTTATTTTCAGTTTCCTTGCCTTTAATTTCTTTTTTAATCGGTTCAATTTGACAATAATTGGAACTTCCATATGAGTTTGTGTTTTGGCATTAGTTGTTGGTGAGTTATTGACTTAGAACATTGATCCAATTCTAAGAAAAAGTGCCTCTCTAATGACCAACTCAAGATGTTTCCTAAGAATTTCAAGAACCTTTCATCTTATGTTCTTGAATTCACATCATGAGAGCTCCCAAAGCTTCACAAGATGAGACAAGGAAGAGGGGAACAAGTTTCACAAAATTCACTCACAATTTCAGTATAGTAACTTTTCTTCTAATTTCAATGTTGAATTTACAATGACCAAACACCTCTATTTATAGGTTTAGAGGGCTGAAATGAAAGTGAAACAAATTCAAAATTCCCTCCTAATTCTAATTCAAATTTGGAGCCAATCTTGAGTCACATGGGAGGTGTGACCTTTTTCTACTTTGGCACCTCCTAAAAACTACACCTACACTTACTCTTTATGTCACATGGAAGGTGTGACCTATCTTTATACATTGGCACCCCTTATTTTAATATCTACACCTTTCTTTAAAGTTCTACTAAAAACTATACATAAGTCATTACAAAAAGAGACATCCATTGATGCTCTTCTCCCAAAGCTTTAGCCTTTCTCCTAGTCATCCTTTGAGGCATGAAGGATGTTGAGCTATTTGGTTGGGCTTGGGCTTCATGGGCTTGGGCCTCAGGCGCCTCCTTTACTTGGTCTTCATCACCTGGGTACCCACTTGTGCACCTAGTCTTTAGGACCATCTGTTCTGGCGGTGACCAGTGACGTGGTTGATGCAGGTGGCTGCGCGCGAGTTCTACAGGTTGGCCGCTGGTTCTGGGCGCTGTCGCTAGTGCTGCTGGTGCGGCAGTGCGGTGTGAAGCGCGAATAGCAGTGGCAGCGACTAGGTGCTGCATTTTGCGGTGACCAGTTGCGTGATCTGTGTTGCGTGCAACCAGGGCGTGACCCACCAAGTGTAGGGCGCGGCGGCGCAAGGCGAGCGCGGGTCGTGCGACGGTGTTGCACGATGCGATGCTAGGGTTCAATAGTGGCTATGCCCGAGTGCGAGGTGCAAAGGGCGGCGTCTGGTGTGGCTGTAGGTGTTGGTGACGCATGACCGCCTGGTTCGTGCGGCGTGTGTGCGGCGGCGGTATAGTAAGTAGTGGTGGTCCGCTACCTGGACTGTGGCGGGCAGCGACGGTTCTTGGTTGCAACCTGTGTCTTTTGGAATTGCAAGGAGGTGGGGCATTTCAGGAATCAATGCCCAAATGATAAACAAGTCAACATTGCAGAAGACTCCATGGACAAGGACCTCTTAGTCTGTTGCACGGATAGTAGCGTGGATTCCTGGGTAATGGATTGTTGTGTTTCGTTTCATGCTACCTGATCCTGCCGCGGACTTGAATGTGGAGGATGTGCCTCGTCACTCCTTCGTCTAGCCTTCTGCAGCTGCACGTTCTACAAGAACGGTCCAAGAACCTTCGCCGAAACTCCAAATGATGCTTGCAAAACACACAGACGGCGCCTCTAGCGGCCGTTGTAGCTCCGACGCTCAAGTCAGGCAACAGGAACACCAAAAACTCTCACTGAATCTCTCTGTGAGACTCGTGTGTGCTCTGATCCACTCTCTCTCTCTCTGTGTAAACTTGATTCTGTTATCACTGTGCAACGTGTATAAACGTCCCCACAATGACTCAGAAACTGTGTGTAGTGTAAAAACTGTAAGAAGTGTAATTCTGTGTAAGACTGTGGTAGAATCCCCTTTACCTTACATGAGGTGGAGTACCTTTGTACTGGGCCACGCCTCTCTCTCAGATGGTGACACGTGGAGGCATGCAACTGGCATCTACCGTACATGTGTCACACCTGGAGGGCTTCTGCGCTTTTCTCTGTGCGGCTAAGTTATCCTCTTGCGGAGTAACTTAGCGCGTTTCTTCTCTCTGAGCGAGTCGCATGCTCCTAGGAGAGCACCAGGTGTGGCTGGTCTGAGCACACTCACCAGGCGCATCCTGCCTGCATGACCTCGCCACATGTCCTCTGAGTGGGTGCATGCTCCCAGGAGAGCACCGGGTCTGGCTGTTCTGAGCACGCTGACCAGGCGCATCCTGCCTGCATGGTCTCATCGCACGTGATGGAAGAGGCCCAAGCTCCAACCCAAGTTCAGGCCCAACATAAGGTCCATGGCCAAGCACATTCACGCCCAAATGAGTCAAGCCACGGATGGGAGGGAGAAGACCTTGTACATGCTACTTGGAGGTCCATTAGGGGTAGCTTAGTAGATTAGTGTAGTGTAGAAAGCAAAACTTGCTCACTTAGGGGTGTGCTATCAAAAAGGTGCCCTTAGCAATAGAAGGAGGGGTGTGCTAGCAAATAGGTGCCTTTAGCAAAAGAAGGAGAGGTCTACTATCAAATGTTGCATTTTTGACCTATCTTCTAGAATATTAGGATGATGGTGTGGTTTGACTAAAGTCAATACCCTAGGCAGCCCCACTTTTTGTATTTCCATCCCTACCCTTTAAGCTTGCTCACCAAGGCTCCTAAATCTATAAATAAGGAGGCCTACCTCATGTATTTTCAAGATTAAATAGAGTATTGTTATGCTGCCCAAATTGTGCCATACACTACTTCTTGCCTAACACTTAGGTTTTAGTTTTCAATTCATCACTACCAAAGGGGCTAGCCAAACCTCCCCATTTCCTCACTCTTCATGCACCTTCAAGGCACCCATGCTTCCTAGGAAGGCCTTGCTCACCTCCTCCATAAGCTTCCGCATCCATCATCACCAAGGAACTCCAAAATCCAAAGAAGAGCTCATAGGAATGCTATCAGCACGTCCTCTGAGTGGGCATCATGCGAGGTGCATGCGTAACGTTGTCGCTGGGAACCTAGGTCCCAGCTTAACACGTGTTGGCAAGAACCCCGATGACCGATCGCGCTCTGCATGCACTAACGACCGAGCGGTGCCTCAATACTATCCACCGATGACCGTGCGATGCCTCATGACCTTCCACCGATCACCGTGCAGTGCTTCCTGACCTTCCACCGACGACCGTGCGGTGTCTCATTACTTTCCACTGACGTCCGTGCGGTGCCTCATGACCTTCCACCGGTGACCGTGCGGTGCCTCATTACTTTCCACCGACGTCCGTGCGGTGCTTCCAGGCGCTTATCTAGGCACCGCTCTGGGGGTGGTGGCCACTTCGTAATTGACCACCGATCACCATTCTAAGTGGTCTCCTCCCTGATTCACCTGCTATCTCATGCCACGTGTTGTAAGGACCTAGAAACTTTAATTGGAATAAAAGTGTTATATTTAAATAATTTCAGAAGATGTTATTATTTAAAATACAAAGAGCTGGTAATAGAAGTTTCGTAGTAGTCGGACCTCGGACGTCGCCCAAGGTCTGGGGTCAGCTGGTAGAGGTCGGTCGGCTGACCATTGTATTAACCAAGTAGTCAGGTGCGATGACTTTATCGTGAGGTAATCACGTGGGTGTGCTCGAGGAAGACATGTGGATCAAGAAGAGTAAAGGAAGAAAAGTGTAGCTTAGAAGTCTACGAGATCGCCGTTGTTGAAGACAGCGGCGATCTCCGACTTCTCTGGCACATAATCGCCTGTCGCCTAGATTACACATGAACGCCAATCGCCCATAGTGTACATGATCGCCGAAGAGTGCACATCGCCGAGTATTCGAGAAGACTTGGTAAGCACTTAGTATGTGGCCTAAATACAGAAGATGAGTGATATAGAAGATAGGTGGTGTAAGGACCTGTGAAATTAAATTGGAATAAAAGGAATATATATTAAATGAATTCTAAGTATGTTTTTATTTAAAAATAAAAAGGAAGGAAAGTGTAGCGTAGAAGACTATGAGATCGCCTGGTTAGTACATAATCGCCTGTCGCCTAAACTACACATGCGGACATCACCAGGGCGCGAGGCATGCGGACATCGCCAGGGCGAGAGACATGCGGACATCGCCAGGGCGCGACGCATGGGGGCATCGCCAGGGCGCGAGGCATGCGGACATCGCCAGGGCGAGAGACATGCGGACATCGCCAGGGCGCGAGGCATGGGGGCATCGCCAGGGCGCGAGGCATGCGGACATCGCCAGGGCGAGAGACATGCGGACATCGCCAGGGCGCGAGGCATGGGGGCATCGCCAGGGCGCGAGGCATGAGGGCATCGCCAGGGCGCGAGAGACATGAGGGCGTCGCCAGGGATAGACATCGGTCGTCTTCCAGAGGGAGACATCGGTCGTCTTCCAGGGATAGACATCGGTCGTCTTCCAGAGGGAGACATCGGTCGACTTCCAGGGATAGACATCGGTCGTCTTCCAGAGGGAGACATCGGTCGTCTCCCAGGGAAAGACATCGGTCGTTCGCCAGGATGAGTCAGCGGTGGAAAGTTATCGCGCGACGTTGAGTTTCACACAGATAAGGTGGGGCCCAGGCTCCCAGCATGAAACGTCCTGCACGCGCGACACGTAGACAAAAAGGGTGGTTCAGAATAGTGACATCAGAGAGTTGGCATGCGCAGAGACACACGTGGCCGTACTGTTCAGGGAAGCGTGCACGCAAGCCTTCCTGCAGAGCGGGTGGTGGCAGCGGAAATTGTGGACAAGTTGGTTTAGATTCAAAAACTCACTTCGGAGAGGCAAAGAACGCTGCTGTGGTTCAAGAGTGACAGAGTGAGTTCACCTTCATCCTTCTCTTTCTCTCCTTCGCGCTGCGATTCAGACATCCCCAAGCACCAGTACGACGAGCAACGACTGCACTTGGATACCTGGGGAGTTCTCTGCGAGTTTTCCGTCAGGACGCTAGAACAGAGTAAGTCGTTTTACTCTGTTTTTCGAGTCGAATCTGAGCTTGAGAGGGTTGCCTCTGCATAGGCGTTGCCGGCGACTCCCTTAGCTCCAGAAATCGCCTCTTTTAGCGTAGAAATGAGTAGTATAGTCAGTTTGTGATAAAGGCTCCTTGGTGCAGGTTAGGACATCTTTAAGCTTCGGTGGGTGTTGGAGCTCTTGGTGTTTTTACGCAAGTTCAGGTAAGGGAAGCTAGCCTTATTTCCAACGAAAACCTTATATTAGATGATTTTTTATGTTGGGCGACGTGGTCGCCGGTTTTCAACTGTTATTGCATAATCCCCTGTTTTTGGATGAGATCGCCGGTTTTGATGTTGTTCTCGAACTCCCCTGTTTTAGTGTCGTTTGAAACTGTTTGAGATTGAAATGTGAAATGCATGTGATATTCGAAACCCTGAACCGTGGAATGATTATTGCTATGTTTGAAATCGTTCATTAAGTGTTGTATGATGTGTTGAATGTTGTGAATGTGGAATCAAGGCATAGTATTTTCAGGAAAGAAAATACCGTGTAAGATTGTTGTAGAATGTGCATTGATCGGTGATTTCTATAATGAGATATCCTGACTCTCCTGATATAATGGACTCATATAGAGGAAGTCATTCAGGCGTTGAGAGTCGATGGAGGTTCATATGTATGGGTATGTTGTTTGAAAAATAACCACTTGACCTGTTGTATGGATTCACCCTGTCATACTAGGTGAGTGATGAGATTGAGATTGAGATTATGTTGATGCGCATAGCTGTGGGAACTTACAGCAGTGTAGTATGACAGGTGCAGATCTCTGAGTCTAGTCAATGCACGAGTCTTCCGGAAGTAGTGTCAAGTGTCTGTGTGTGACGAGTCAGCGGAAGGTCTGACGTGTGAACCATGAATGTTGAATGTAGTGAATAGACACTTGACGAGTTGGTGGAATATGGGGATATTGATGGTTGCAATTGATATAGATTATGAATGGTGTGAAGATTTATGTTTTCTATAGATATAAAGTTTCATATTTAAAGTTTTTGCAAATATCTAGCTTACCCTTTTATCTTGTATCGTGGTTGTTTTCTTAAATGTGATGATCGTGTATATTTGCACGGGAGCAGATGAGGCTGCAGGTAGTAGAGCTCCTCTGTGAGTGGTCGCCGGGAGGAGATCGCCTGTTTCTGTTTCTATTAGGAGATCGCCTATTTTTTTTTTATTTTGCTGTATTTTGTTTAAGTTTTTGAATTGACCGATTATGTATTAAACTCCCTGTGAGGAGAAACTTCATTACATATATATAATTATGTTCACTTCAATATATTTGTTTACCTTTATTTTCATTATATAAATATGAAAAGAATTTGGCGGGATGTTACATTAATGGTATCAGAGCAGTTCGTCCTTAGGATTACCTGAGGGCTGTGGATCCATGGTGTTTCTTCTGCTCATAAAAATTTATTTGAGTTTTAAATAAAAACTATAGTGAAAAGTTTTCAAACGTTTTTGTATTGAAATTTTGTGTGTGCTTTAGTGAATATATGCCCTAACTGAAAATCTTGGTATTAAGAATGAAAGGATCTTGATAAAGTAGTGAGAGTGCACACTCATAACTGGATCGAGATGGTTCTCAATCTTAATTCCATAGGTTTGATGTTTAGCATACATTGAATTCTGGTGTGATTTATTTCATTTTATTGAGTGTTTTGTAATTGATTGAAAGTAGTTGATTGGATTGATGGTTGTATACCAGTAGCTGTTCTGGTGTTTTGCTTGAGGTTATAAGTATCATGATTCTGTTGATGAACTCAAATTCTTAATGACTTTGAGATGCTGACCTTTGTAAGGTCTAGATGTTACCTCCTGAGTGAATTGATTTCTCATCGATCTCATTCTTGTAGTTGTAGGGAATATAGAAACCAATAGTTTCAAAATCTGAAACGAAGGAAGATGGCACGTAGACCTCCTACCCCTCCCCAACCTTCTTCGGAAATGAGCCAGATTGCCAAGGCTATTGAGATGATGGCAACTGCCATCCAACAACAGAATGCAGCAATGGCTCAGAACCATCAAGCTGCAATGCACCATTGGGAAACTGCTCGGTCGGCTGCAACAAATTCCCACGTCGGTCAGCCTCAGGAACAGATGGGACTGACCGAGTTCATGAGGCACAACCCACCCAAGTTCAGTGGGAATGCTACCCCTGATCAAGCAGATCAGTGGGTCAGAGAGTTGGAGAAAATCTTTAGGGCGACCTCCTGCCCTGAAGAGAAGAAATTGGTGTTCGCCACCTATCTGCTATCTGGAGAAGCTGAGTTCTGGTGGATGGGAGCTCAGCAGATGATGGAGGCCCGAGAGGATGTGTTGGATTGGGAGAGCTTCAGGGTGAGGTTCCTGGAGAAATACTTCCCAGACAGCGCAAGGTTTGCGAGGGAAGCTGAGTTCTTAAGGTTGGAGCAGGGGGATATGTCTGTGAACGCCTATGCTGCTCGGTTTGAATACCTCGCCCGATTCTATACCCAGGCGACCTCCGAGGCCTGGAGGTGTAGGAAGTTCGAAGAGGGGCTGAAGCATGGGCTGAAGAGGACCATAGCCCCTATGTGCATCAGGGAATTTCACGCCTTAGTAGAGAAGGCGAAGATGGTGGAGACTCTGGAAAAGGGTGATTCCCGGGTGATCAGGTCACACCCAGGGGGTTCTTCTAGTGGGAGGGCCAAGGTGCAGCAACCACAAAGCAAGCCCTATGCGAGACCTCCACCACATCGGGCAGGAGCAGCGTCATCCCAGTTTCAGCAGCAACAACCTTGGAAACCCAAATGTTTCCACTGTGGTGGACCCCACACACCCAATGTGTGCCCCAAGAAGGCTTCGGAGAGAAGGTGTTTTGCATGTCAAAAGACGGGACACATTGCTAGAGATTGTCCTACCCAGAATAGGATGACTCAACCCGTTGGTCCTCAGCAGTTGAGGAATGGAGGCAGTAGACCTCAAGCAGCAGGAAGGGTGTTTGCCATGACAGGAGCAGAGGCGTCTCAGTCAGGTAACCTCGTGCAAGGTGTTTGTTTTATAGTTGGTAGAGGTGTAAAAGCCTTGTTTGATTCTGGAGCGACACACTCCTTTGTGTCAAGCCTGTGTGTAGCCGAGTTGGGCCTTCCAGTGAAGGAGTTACCGTTTGAACTGTTGGTCTCTACACCTGCGTCAGGACAGGTGTTGACCTCTACAGTTTGCCCCGAATGTCCCGTGATAGTAGAGGGACGCAGATTCAAAGTGAACTTGATCTGCCTACCTCTTCAGGACCTGGATGTTATCCTGGGAATGGATTGGCTAGCTGCCAATCACGTTCTCATAGACTGCGGTAGTCAGAAGATAGCGTTTCCAGACCTCCAAGAGTCAGACGTGATATCTACTCAGCAAGGGTGGTCGGAGTTGGAAGAAGGGGCGAGGTGCTTCGTGATCCTAGCTCGGTTGGAAGTGAAGAATGAAGAGGACGTAAGCAGGATACATGTGGTGAAAGATTTCACGGATGTATTTCCAGAAGAAGTACCTGGATTACCTCCTAAGAGAGAAGTGGAATTCTCTATTGATTTGGTACCTGGAGCTGGACCAGTGTCAATGGCACCTTACAGGATGGCTCCAGCCGAGTTGGCAGAATTAAAGAAGCAAGTGGAAGAGTTGTTGGAGAAACAATTCATCAGACCCAGTGTATCTCCATGGGGGGCTCCAGTGCTCCTAGTTAAGAAAAAGGATGGAGGGTCTCGGTTGTGTATAGATTACAGGCAGTTGAACAAGTTGACCATCAAGAACAAGTACCCCCTACCTAGAATTGACGATTTGATGGATCAAATACATGGGGCCTCGGTGTTCTCCAAGATTGATCTGAGATTGGGGTACCACCAAATTTTGGTAAAAGCCGAAGATGTTCAAAAAACAGCATTTAGGTCTCGTTATGGGCACTATGAGTATGTGGTGATGCCGTTTGGAGTAACAAATGCTCCAGCTCTGTTCATGGACTACATGAATAGGATTTTTCGCCCTTTCTTGGATAAGTTTGTGGTAGTCTTCATAGACGACATACTCATTTATTCAAGGACCGAGGAAGAACATGAAGAACATCTGAAGACAGTATTGGAGATCCTGAGGGAGAAGCAATTATATGCCAAGTTCTCTAAGTGTGAGTTCTGGTTGAAAGAAGTCAACTTCTTAGGACATGTAATATCTGCCCAGGGGATCTCGGTGGATCCAGCCAAAGTGGAGGCAGTGCTTCAGTGGGAACGTCGTAAGACAGTTACTGAGATAAGGAGTTTTGTGGGCTTAGCAGGCTACTATCGGAGGTTCATTGAGGACTTTTCCAAGGTAGTGGCTCCTTTAACACAGTTGACCCGCAAGGATCAACCTTTTGCTTGGACCGACCGATGTGAGCAGAGCTTCATGGAACTAAAGGAAAGGTTGACTAGTGCTCCAGTGCTGGTGATCCCAGAGGTAGGAAGACCTTTTGATGTCTACTGTGATGCTTCACATCAGGGTTTGGGATGTGTTTTGATGCAAGAGAAAAGAGTGGTTGCATATGCTTCAAGGCAACTCAAGGTTCATGAGAGAAACTACCCTACTCATGATTTGGAGTTGGCGGCTGTGGTGTTTGCCTTGAAGATTTGGAGGCACTATTTATATGGAGCTCGGTTCCAAGTGTTCAGTGACCATAAGAGCCTGAAATACCTGTTTGATCAGAAGGAACTGAACATGAGGCAAAGAAGGTGGATGGAGTTTCTAAAGGACTATGATTTTCAACTCATGTATCATCCAGGGAAGGCCAATGTAGTGGCAGATGCTTTGAGTAGAAAATCAATACAAGTAGCCACCATGATGATGGAAGAGCAGAAACTGATCGAGCAATTCAGAGACTTAAACCTTGGGGTAGAATTTCATGTAAATCACATTAGTTGTAGTAAGCTGGCTATAACTAATGACTTCCTTGGAGCGATAAAGGATAAGCAGTTGGAGGACCCTAGTCTGAAGCGTACTGTGGAGTCACTAGGGACCGACCAGGCTAAAGACTTTGTGATGGGCGACGATGGAATCTTGAGATTTAATGGCAGAATTTGCATACCTGCAAATGAAGAGTTGAAGAAGATGATCCTAGAGGAAGGTCATAAGAGTCGCCTTAGCCTACATCCAGGCATGAACAAGATGTACCATGACTTGAAGGAGTCATTTTGGTGGTCGGGCATGAAGAGAGACATCGCCCAGTATGTTACAACCTGCTTAACATGTCAGAAGGCGAAGATAGAGCATCAAAGACCTGGCGGGTTGTTACAGCAACTGGATATCCCTGAGTGGAAATGGGACAGCATTGCCATGGACTTTGTTACCCATTTACCCAGATCGGTAAAGGGTCATGATGCAATATGGGTCATCATTGATCGGCTGACGAAGAGTGCCCACTTTCTTCCAGTGAATATGAAGATGCCTATGGCCAAGTTGGCACAGTTGTACATCAAAGAAATAGTGAGGTTGCATGGAGTGCCTTCCAGCATTGTTTCAGATAGAGATCCCAGGTTCACTTCATGGTTCTGGCAGACTTTACAAGATTGTTTAGGGACTAAGTTGAGAATGAGCTCGGCATATCATCCTCAAACAGATGGACAGTCAGAGAGAATGATCCAGTCCTTGGAAGATCTACTGAGGGCGTGTGTCTTGGATCAATTGGGAAGTTGGGATGAGGTGTTGCCGCTGGTAGAGTTTACCTATAATAACAGTTATCACACCAGCATAGGGATAGCACCATACGAAGCCTTGTATGGAAGAAAATGCAGAACTCCATTGTGCTGGTACCAGGAGGGCGAAACAATATTGGTTGGACCAGAGTTGATTCAGCAGACGACCGAGAAGGTGCAACAGATAAAAGACAGAATGAGAGCATCTCAAAGTAGGCAGAAATCCTATGCAGATCAGAGGAGAAAACCTTTGGAGTTTGCTGCTGGAGACCATGTGTTCATGAGAGTGACACCAACCAAGGGTGTAGGACGGGCGATCAGATCAAAGAAGTTGTCCCCTAAGTTCGTGGGACCATATCAGATCTTAAGGAGGATTGGTCCAGTGGCTTATGAGATCGCCTTACCTCCCCATTTAGCGAATCTGCATAATGTCTTTCACGTATCACAGCTGAGGAAGTACATGGCAGACCCTAGTCATGTGCTGGAAGTGGACGATGTGCAGATCAGGGATGACTTGTCCTTTGAAGCGAAACCAGTCAGGATTGACGATCGGCAAAGTAAACAGCTCAGGGGCAAGACCATCAACATGGTGAAAGTGGTGTGGGATGAGAGATCGGGTGATTCAACTTGGGAGTTAGAAGAACCCATGAGAGAAGTCTATCCATACCTCTTTTCCTTGTAATTCAATTTTCGAGGACGAAAATTTTTTCTTGTTGGGGAGAATGTAAGGACCTGTGAAATTAAATTGGAATAAAAGGAATATATATTAAATCAATTCTAAGTATGTTTTTATTTAAAAATAAAAAGGAAGGAAAGTGTAGCGTAGAAGACTATGAGATCGCCTGTCGCCTAGACTACACATGCGGACATCGCCAGGGCGCGAGGCATGCAGGCATCGCCAGGGCGCGAGAGAATGCGGACATCGCCAGGGCGCGAGGCATGGGGGCATCGCCAGGGCGCGAGGCATGCGGACATCGCCAGGGCGAGAGACATGCGAACATCGTCAGGGCGCGAGGCATGGGGGCATCGCCAGAGCGCGAGGCATGCGGACATCGCCAAGGCGAGAGACATGCGGACATCGCCAGGGTGCGAGGCATGGGGGCATTGCCAGGGCGCGAGGCATGGGGGCATCGCCAGGGCGCGAGAGACATGCGGGCGTCGCCAGGGATAGACATCGGTCGTCTTCCAGAGGGAGACATCGGTCGTCTTCCAGGGATAGACATCGGTTGTCTTCCAGAGGGAGACATCGGTCGACTTCCAGGGATAGACATCGGTCGTCTTCCAGAGGGAGACATCGGTCGTCTCCCAGGGAAAGACATCGGTCGTTCGCCAGGATGAGTCAGCGGTGGAAAGTTATCGCGCGACGTTGAGTTTCACACAGATAAGGTGGGGCCCAGGCTCCCAGCATGAAACGTATTGCACGCGCGACACGTAGACAAAAAAGGTGGTTCAGAATAGTGACATCAGAGAGTTGGCATGCGCAGAGACACAGGTGGCCGTACTGTTCAGGGAAGCGTGCACGCAAGCCTTCCTGCAGAGCGGGTGGTGGCAGCGGAAATTGTGGACAAGTTGGTTTAGATTCAAAAACTCACTTCGGAGAGGCAAAGAACGCTGCTGTGGTTCAAGAGTGACAGAGTGAGTTCACCTTGATCCTTCTCTTTCTCTCCTTCGCGCTGCGATTCAGACATCCCCAAGCACCAGTATGACGAGCAGCGACTGCACTTGGATACCTCGGGAGTTCTCTGCGAGTTTTCCGTCAGGACGCTAGAACAGAGTAAGTCGTTTTACTCTGTTTTTCGAGTCGAATCTGAGCTTGAGAGGGTTGCCTCTGCATAGGCGTTGCCGGCGACTCCCTTAGCTCCAGAAATCGCCTCTTTTAGCGTAGAAATGAGTAGTATAGTCAGTTTGTGATAAAGGCTCCTTGGTGCAGGTTAGGACATCTTTAAGCTTCGGTGGGTGTTGGAGCTCTTGGTGTTTTTACGCAAGTTCAGGTAAGGGAAGCTAGCCTTATTTCCAACGAAAACCTTATATTAGATGATTTTTTATGTTGGGCGACGTGGTCGCCGGTTTTCAACTGTTATTGCATAATCCCCTGTTTTTGGATGAGATCGCCGGTTTTGATGTTATTCTCGAACTCCCCTGTTTTAGTGTCGTTTGAAACTGTTTGAGATTTAAATGTGAAATGCATGTGATATTCGAAACCCTGAACCGTGGAATGATTATTGCTATGTTTGAAATCGTTCATTAAGTGTTGTATGATGTGTTGAATGTTGTGAATGTGGAATCAAGGCATAGTATTTTCAGGAAAGAAAATACCGTGTAAGATTGTTGTAGAATGTGCATTGATCGGTGATTTCTATAATGAGATATCCTGACTCTCCTAATATAATGGACTCATATAGAGGAAGTCATTCAGGCATTGAGAGTCGATGGAGGTTCATATGTATGGGTAAGTGGTTTGAAAAATAACCACTTGACCTGTTGTATGGATTCACCCTGTCATACTAGGTGAGTGATGAGATTGAGATTGAGATTATGTTGATGCGCATAGCTGTGGGAACTTACAGCAGTGTAGTATGACAGGTGCAGATCTCTGAGTCTAGTCAATGCACGAGTCTTCCGGAAGTAGTGTCAAGTGTCTGTGTGTGACGAGTCAGTGGAAGGTCTGACGTGTGAACCATGAATGTTGAATGTAGTGAATAGACACTTGACGAGTTGGTGGAATATGGGGATATTGATGGTTGCAATTGATATAGATTATGAATGGTGTGAAGATTTATGTTTTCTATAGATATAAAGTTTCATATTTAAAGTTTTTGCAAATATCTAGCTTACCCTTTTATCTTGTATCGTGGTTGTTTTCTTAAATCTGTGATGATCGTGTATATTTGCACGGGAGCAGATGAGGCTACAGGTAGTAGAGCTCCTCTGTGAGTGGTCGCCGGGAGGAGATTGCCTGTTTCTGTTTCTATTAGGAGATCGCCGTTTTCTGTTTTCTATCAGGAGATCGCCTGTTTTTTTTTATTTTGCTATATTTTGTTTAAGTTTTGGAATTGACCGATTATGTATTAAACTCCCTGTGAGGAGAAACTTCATTACATATATATAATTATGTTCACTTCAATATATTTGTTTACCTTTATTTTCATTATATAAATATGAAAAGAATTTGGCAGGATGTTACAGGTGGTATATCTGACACCATGAATAGTGTGAGACGTGATACCCAAGGTTGATAGCACACCCTGTTGAAGGTGGAAGTCTTTGGTGTCCTTGGACGTAGCATAGTGGGTTAATGAACCTTCAGCAAGGTGTGGCGATGTGTCATCAGTCGGAGGGTCATCCGCGACCAAGCATCGGTGGATGGCGGATAGTCATCGCGCGATCAGTCATCGCCAGGGCGAGAGACACGCGGGCATCACCAGGGCGAGAGACACGCGGGCATCGCCAGGGCGAGAGACACGCGGGCATCGCCAGGGCGAGAGACACGCGGGCATCGCCAGGGCGAGAGACACGCGGGCATCGCCAGGGCGAGAGACATGTGGACATCGCCAGGGATAGACATCGGTCGTCTTCTAGAGAGAGACATCGGTCGTCTTCCAGGCAGAGACATCGTTCGTCCGCCAGGATGAGACATCGGTGGTTAGTCATCGCGCGAGCGGTCATCGGTGGAAGGTTATCGCGCGATGTCATGTTTCACACAGATAAGGTGGGACCCAGGCTCCCAGCATGAGACGTCTTGCATGCGTGACACGTAGACAGAAAGGGTGTTTCAGAATAGTTAGCGTCAGGGAGTTGGTATGTGCAGAAACCCACGTGGTCATACTGTTCAAGGAAGTGTGCACGCAAGCTTTCCTGCAGAGTGGGTGGTGGCAGCGACAATTGTGGACAAGTTGGTTTAGATTCAAAAACTCACTTCTGAGAGGCAAAGAACGTTGCTGTGGTTCAAGAGTGACAGAGTGAGTTTACCTTCATCCTTCTCTTTTCTCTCCTTCGCGCTGCGATTCAGGCATCCTCAAGCACCAGTACGACGAGCGACGACTGCCCTTGGACTCCTGGGAAGTTCTCTGCGAGTTTTTCGATCAGGACGCTAAAACAGAGTTCGGGTATCCTTAAGTTCGGTGGGTTAGAGCTCGTGGTGAGATTTTACGCAAGTCTAGGTAAGGGAAGCTAGCCTTTTCGTTTATAAAAACTTTAGGCGAGTAGGTTATGAAGTGAGGGCGACGTGGTCGCCGGTTTCATATTCTTTTTCACGATGCTCTGTTTTTATGTGTGGGGCGACGTGATCGCCGGTTTTAAATGTTGATTTCGAACTCCCCTATTTTAGTGTCGTTTGAAACTGTTTGAGATTGAAATGTGAAATGCACGTGATATTCGAAAATCTGAACCTTGGAATGATTGTTGCTGTGATTGGAATCGTTCATTTAAGTGTTATATGATGTGTTGAATGTTGTGAATGTGGGATCAAGACATAGTATTTTCAGGAAAGGAAATACCGTGTTGAGATTGGTTATGAGGTGTATTGATCAGTGAGTATCCTGTGAATGAGACGATCCTGACTCTGCTGATATGATGGAGTCACATAGATGAAGTCATTCAGTTGGTGAGAGTCGAACGAGGTCCATATGTATGGGTAAGTCGTTTGAAAGATAACTGACTTGACCTGTTATATGGATTAACCCTGTCATACTGTGAGAGTGAGGATATTGAGATTGAGATCGAGATTATGTTGATGCGCATGGCTGTGGGAACATTACAGCAATGAAGTATGACAGGTGCAGGTCTCTGGATGCTAAGTTCAACGCACGAGTCTTCCGGAAGTAGTGTCAAGTGTCTATGTGTGATGAGTCAGTGGAAGTCTGACATGAGAAATGAGAAACATTGAAATTGATAGACACTTGATGGATTATGTGAATTGAACGACTCTTGAGGAAATTGTGAAATATGTGATTACTTGATGGTCATGTGAAGGGAATGAGAAAGTTGATGGTTTTTACGTGGGTGTCTTAAATTTGTTTTATCTTGATTTTAAAGTTTCATATCTAAATTTTCCTTAAAATATCTAGCTTACCCTGCATTTTTGTTTTGTGGATGTTTTCTTAAACCTGTGATGATTGTGTATAATTTACATGGGAGCAGATGATGTTGCAGGAAGTAGGGCTTCTCAGTGAGTGGTCGCCAGAAGGAGATCGCCTGTTTTCTGTTTCTGTTAGGAGATCGCCTGTTTTCTTTTTATGCTGTATTTTGGTTTAGTTTTGAAACAGTTGATGGAATGTATTAAAACCCCTATAAGAGGGACGTTTCTTTTTGAGATACAATGTATGGGATGATGTATTTTCAATATATATACATATGTTGATATTATTGTTTCACCTTTATTTTATTATATAAAAATGAACAATATTTTGAGGGGCGTTACACGTGTCACCCTGTGACTGGTCCACGTGGTCATCTGCTGCTGTCGTCATCTACTACCGATGACCGACCGGATCACAAGCCCCCCAGTCTCGAGCTGTGAACTTGTTCTCAGCGAAGAGACTAAGTGGTCGCGCCCTAGGTCCATGTGGCAGGTGGGGCCTCACCACGTGCTGCCCATGTCTCTGCTCTCTCGATACGTGGACGCCTCAATGGCCCACACTGAGTGTCGCTAACGCTTCCTTCATTCAAAAGAAGCGCGCGCATTCTTCTTGATCATCTACAGGTTCATCTTTTCTTCTTCTCAACCGCGCTAGGGTTCACTGCATTTCTCTCTCACTCTCTGCTTCTCATTCTTCCTCTTCTTCACCTGAACCTTCCTTCCCGCTTCATTCATCTGATCTTGCTCCTCCCTTTCCTCCATTGCTACTTTTGGCAATGGCTCGTGTAAAGCAAATGGCACGCCTTGTTGCCTCTTCTTCTGGTGCTGAGGCTTTGATATGGGTTCAGGATGGCCTTGGATCAGATTCTCTGCGTCCCACCAGACTTGGGCCTTGCCCAATTCAATCTCCGTCATTCAGTGGTCGATGGCAAGCTCATTCCTCCTCCTTGAGCTTCTTCTGTGTAATTTCTTTTTCTGCTTCATAACTTGTGTATAAACCTTTTAGCTGTAAAGGATCTCTGTATTGACTTCAATATGAATGAAATCTTTGCTCCATCTGCATGTCTCTTTCCATTTTGGAACTCTCTGCATGTGACTAACCGTTAACTGGCTTAGGCTTTAGCGCGATCTCACTGTAACCCTTCAAACTTGGTTTCTGACTTGATCACTACTAACTGTTACTTCAACATTGTCTTTAACAGCTTTTATGCATAACTTCATGCTGGATGACTGACTTAACGGGGCCTAAATGCTTCGGCTTCTCGCAGCAGAACTTGCTTCTACCACCGACCACCGACTAGCATGTTAGTGCACCACCGATCAGTCATCGCGCTTCAGGCTCTGCTTTACTTCTCTGTTACTCTAGCGCTAAGCACATAGAGGGCCTGAACGCCAAAGATGATGCCTGTGTTTTGGGGAAGAAAAGTGCTTCTCGATGACCCCTCTTGCCTCA
This sequence comes from Phaseolus coccineus, assembly GCA_037954025.1. NCBI lineage: Eukaryota > Viridiplantae > Streptophyta > Magnoliopsida > Fabales > Fabaceae > Phaseolus > Phaseolus coccineus. The sequence continues at coordinate 31,796,846 of CM075680.1, read as the reverse complement.
GCCTCGCTGTAAGAAGTCGAGGTGAGGTCTTTCTCCTCTTGCCTCAGCCTCGCTGTACAAAGTCGAGGTGAGGTCTTTCTGCTCTCGCCTCAGCCTCGCTGTACAAAGTCGAGGTGAGGACTTTCTCCTCTCGCCTCAGCCTCGCTGTACAAAGTTGAGGTGAGGACTTTTTTATCTCGCCTCAGCCTCGCTGTACAAAGTCGAGGGTGAGGTCTTGCTCCTCTCGCCTCAGCCTCGCTGTACAAAGTCGAGGTGAGGACTTTCTCCTCTCGCCTCAGCCTCGCTGTACAAAGTCGAGGTGAGGACTTTTTTATCTCGCCTCAGCCTCGCTGTACAAAGTCGAGGTGAGGACTTTCTTCTCCTGCCTCTGCCTCGCTGTACAAAGTCGAGGTGAGGACTTTCTTCTCTTGCCTCAGCCTCGCTGTACAAAGTCGAGGGAGAGGACTTTTCTCTCGCCTCTACCTCGCTGTACAAAGTCGAGGGAGAGGACTTTCTTATCTCGCCTCAGCCTCGCTTTACAAAGTCGAGGTGAGGACTTTCTTCTCTTGCCTCAGCCTCGCTGTACAAAGTCGAGGTGAGGACTTTTTTCTCTTAGTGGGTGCATGCTCCCAGGAGAGCACCAGGTGTGGCTGTCTAAGCGTACTCACCAGGCGCATCCTGCCTGCATAGTCTCACCGCACGCCTTCTGAGTGGGTGCATGCTCCCAGGAGAGCACCAGGTGTGGCTGTCTAAGCGCACTCACCAGGCGCATCCTGCCTGCATGGTCTCACCGCACGCCCTTTGAGTGGGCAACTCTTCTTCTTCTGGTTTGGAATCATGCGAGGTGCATGCGTAACGCTCTCGTTGGGTGCCTGGGTCCCAGCTTAACACGTGTTGGCAAGACCTCGATGACCATGCCCCGACCGAGTGCTCGCGCTCTACATGCACTGACGGCCGACCTCGGTCTCCATGCATCGACCGAGTCCTCTGCTTCTGGAATCATGCGAGGTGCATGCGTAACGCTCTTGCTGGGAGCCTGGGTCCCAGCTTAACACGTGTTAACAAGACCTTGATGACCATACACCGACCGAGTGCACTGCTCTACATCTAGGCGCTCCTCTAGGCACTGATCTGTGCGTGGTGGCCACTTGGTAAGTGACCACCGATCACCTGCACATGCGCCTGGGGGGAAGGAGAACTTTAAACTGGGAAACACTTGCACACTTTATGTTCTGAAATCTCTTTTATTGGGTGGCCTTGTTAAAAAAGTGCCCCCTGATCTGCTCAACTGTTTACAGTAGATATATTGAAGGTGTGTACAGCGCGAGAACGCATCTACTTTACAACTTAACTGAAGTAGAAACTTAAGTGTGTAGCGTTCCACATCCTGGGGATAGCTGCTCCATCCAGAGTCTCCAGCCGATAAGCTCCATTCTCCAACGCCTCAACCACTCTGTATGGACCCCTTCCTTTCATAGGCGATGATCGCCCTGGCGACGCCTGATTCACGAGGAGCTTCCTCCTGAGCTACTTGGGAGCCCCCCAGCGTTGTATCCTCCATCACCTCACGTCCCCATGCACAGGGATTTCGTGTTGCTGATCGCCTGTCTGAGACCCCAAAGCGTGATAATCTTGCGCCTCCCACAGGTAATCGGTCAGGAATCCTGTCTTCACCAACTCAGCAAGTTGATGCCCCAACGCCAGGCAGGTGCGGAGCGTGTGTCCATAAGCCTAATGGAACTCACACCACTCGTCCTTCCTCCCTCCAAGTACCTTGTCAGTTTTCTCTAGTACTCGGAGTCTTGCAGCCACGGCAGGGATGGCGATCAGCTCTGCCAACTCCACCATGAAATCATACCTAGGGGGTGCGTTGTTCTCCCTTGCACGCCCCCTGGTCTGGTCCTTCCTGAGTGCATATGGACAAGGCCTTCCCTGCGCCTTCTTCCTTTCCTTGGCTTCATACACCCGCGCTTGCTGCTGCTGCTTCCTCTGACCTCCGCACGACTTCGACGTTGCAGCACTGTCTCTCTTCTCAGAGACCTCTGCCTCTACTGCTATGTGCGCCACCGCGCGTCGCCGAATCTCAGCAAAGGTGGCAGGGTGGCTCCTGATGAGTGATTCACTGAAAAGGCCAGGCAGTACGCCTTTCTTGAATGCATGCACCAGCATGCTCTCGTCCTTGCTGGGCAACCTCACCACCTACGCACCGAAACGGTTGAGGAAATCCTTCAGCGACTCCCCCTTGTACTGGCGCACGTCGAACAAATCATAGGACACCACTGGTGGCGCTCTGTTGACAACGTACTGCTCCGTGAACAGCTTCGAAAACTGATGGAAAGTGGTGATGTGGCCTTCTGGCAGGCTCACGAACCACTTCATAGCTACTCCGCTCAGCGTGCTCATAAACATCTTGCAGTACACAGCATCTGAACCTCCAGACAGCATCATCTGAGTGTGGAAGGCTGTCAGGTGTGCTTCTGGATCTTCCACCCCCGTGAACGACGCCTTCAGTCCCACCAGACTGGGAGGCACCACTGTGTTCATGATTTTGGGGGAGAAAGGCATAGGAAATGCTGTAGGCGGCGACGACATCCTGTCTTCGACTGCGCGCTCCCTCTGCGCCTGCAACTCCCTACGCAGTTCCTCGTTGACACGGTTCAACTCTTCATTTCTGCCATGCGACGCGGTCAGCTCTGCACACATCTTCCCCTGCTCCGCTCTCGATGCCGCGACATTATCCTGCGGTGCGCGCATCATCTCCATGACCTATGCCATGGTAACGGCTCCTTCTTCCGCTGGTGGCGCAGGTATGGTTTGTCTGGTTGTCCTACTCATCTTCTCAAGAACTTCGACGAAAGATTCAAGAAACTGCAAGAACTTCAAGAAACTTCAAGAACTGCGACGTGGATGGGAATAAGATTCACACGTGCCCCACGGTGGGCGCCAAATGATCCTGTCGCGGACTTGAATGTGGAGGATGTGCCTCGTCACTCCTTCGTCTAGCCTTCTGCAGCTGCACGTTCTGCAAGAACGCTCTAAGAACCTTCGCCGGAACTCCAAACGATGCTTGCAAAACACACAGACGGCGCCTCTAGCTGCCATTGTAGTTCCGACGCTCAAGTCAGGCAACAGGAACACCAAAAACTCTCACTGAGTCTCTCTGTGAGACTCGTGTGTGCTCTGATCCACTCTCTCTCTCTGTGTAAACTTAATCCTGATAAACGTCCCCACAATGACTCAGAAACTGTGTGTAGTGTAAAAACTGTAAGAAGTGTAATTCTGTGTAAGACTGTGTCAGAATCCCCTTTACCTTACATGAGGTGGAGTACCTTTATACTGGGCCACGCCTCTCTCTCAGATGGTGACACGTGGAGGCATGCAACTGGCATCTACCGTACACGTGTCACACCTGGAGAGCTTCTGCGCTTTTCTCTGTGCGGCTAAGTTATCCTCTTGCGGAGTAACTTAGCGCGTTTCTTCTCTCTGAGCGAGTCGCATGCTCCCAGGAGAGCACCAGGTGTGGCTGGTCTGAGCACACTCACCAGGCGCATCCTGCCTGCATGACCTCGCCGCACTTCCTCTGAGTGGGTGCATGCTCCCAGGAGAGCACCGGGTGTGGCTGTTCTGAGCACGCTCACCAGGCGCATCCTGCCTGCATGGTCTCACCGCACGTCCTCTGAGTGGGCATCATGCGAGGTGCATGCGTAACGTTGTCGCTGGGAACCTGGGTCCCAGCTTAACACGTGTTGGCAAGAACCTCGATGACCGATCGCGCTCTACATGTACTAACGACCGAGCGGTGCCTCATTACTATCCACCGATGACCGTGCGGTGCCTCATGACCTTCCACCGATGACCGTGCGATGCCTCCTGACCTTCCACTGACGACCGTGCGGTGCCTCATTACTTTCCACCGACATCCGTGCGGTGCCTCATTACTTTCCACCGACGTCCGTGCGGTGCTTCCAGGCGCTTATCTAGGCACCGCTCTGGGGTGGTGGCCACTTGGTAACTGACCACCGATCACCGTTCTAAGTGGTCTCCTCCCTGATTCACCTGCTATCTCATGCCATGTGTCACCCTGTGACTGGTTCACGTGGTCATCTGCTGCTGTCGTCATCTACTACCGATGACCGACCGGATCACTACCAACAATAGTGAAGCATTGCAGAATCTAGTTATTGGGGACTTTGGAAAGGTAACACTAGCGGACAACAGAACTCTTGATGTTACGGGCATGGGTGACATAGTGTTGAAGATGCTAGTTAGTTTTTGGATTTTGAAGGATGTCAGAGTTGTTCCAAGCTTTACGAAAAGTTTGATTTCTATTAGGCAATTGGACAAACAGGGACATGAAGTGAAGTTCGGAAATCAGCAGTTGAAGGTCGTCAAGGGAAATCTTGTCATGGCCCGCGGAAGAAAGAGAGGTTCGTTGTATATGGTCAAATTACCGTCTGAGGGAGTGACCGTCCCAGTTCAGAAGATAAACAAAGTCCAGTTCACAGAATCTAGTGGGCAGAAGAGGGTTGTCTTTACAAGAGAGAAGCCCAGAGCCACAGGTCAGATTCAGGATGAACAAGCATGGAAAGGTTCAGGTAGATCAATCAGAGGTACTTGTGGTAGTGGGAGCACGGGTCGTGATGGAAGAGGCCCAAGCTCCGACCCAAGTTCAGGCCCAACAACTAGGTCCATGGCAAAGAGGATTCAAGAAGATTGAGACTCTGCTACTGATGGCAGAGAAACTTTTCTTTATATGTTCAAAGATTCCTCAGAGGACCACAAGAAGTAAAGCCCAAGCCATGGGAGCTAGTTTCTTTATTTGTAATTTTAGTTTATTTGTATTTTCAGTAGAGTACGGCTCACTTTGGGGGTCCAAATAGCAAGATAGGTTAGAATAAGGTGCCTTTAGCAAAATAGGGGAGGTGTGCTTATCATTATAGCTTGAGTAGAGCCTTTTAGGGTAGGAAGTTGATCTAGCTTCTAGAACTTTGCTCCTAGGGTGTGGCATTGACTTTAGTCAATACCCTAGCAGCCCCCTTTTTTGTGTATTCCCCATCCTACCCTTGCTCCTTGCTCTCCAAGGCACTTGCACCTATAAATATAGGTGCTTGGCTTATGTTTTTTTAAGATCAATTTTAATGAGTAAATGCTGCCAAAATTATGCTAGCTTCTACTCTTTGTCTAGTCTCTCTAGGTTAGACACTTTGATCTTCATTTTCACCTTCCTCCAAGTGATTTGGCCTAACCTATCACACTCCATACCTTTCATGCATCTACAAGGAACCCATAGCTCTATATGAGCCATCCTTGACCCATATCATCCATAGCTTCCGCCACCTTTTTAACTCATATTTCAAGAAGAACAAATGGTCATGAAGAACAACCCATCAGGTTGTGTTTCAGCTAAGATCCCTAGACGACAGTGGATTAGGAGAACTAGTATTCCAGTTGTTGAAACATCTTCAGAAAATTTCTTGTTGAGTATGGAGAGTGTTTGTTCTCAAGCTATTCCATCTTAAGAGGACCTACAGGACTCCTCCTTAAGCCACTAAACTTCACCATAGTTAAGTTTGCTTAACTAGAGTTATGGTAACTTAAGGAGCAAGCTACCTCCATCCTCTTTATCTATAAATAGCTCAAATCACACAATGTATTCAGATTTGCATATTATTGAATGAAGTATTCAAAATTGAAGTTCATTCTCTCCCAATTCTCCCTTTGCTAGATAGCCTCCAAAGCCTAGTGAAAACCCTAGAAAGTTGGTCATACCTCTTTATAGTTCCTAGCACCTAAGTCACTTTCAAACCTCACTATTTCACTCTCAATTTCGGTGCATTCCTCCTTCATTCTGCTATCATTCCATTCCTTCTCCTCAATTCATAACCTTGGATTGCATCAGGTGGAACAGAGAACACAAAGATCCAAAGGAAATTCTTCATCCAACTAAGTTGTTTTCAATTTTTTTTTTCTATTTCAACTTGTGTCCTTCTCGGTTTTATCCATTGTCTTGATGTTCTTCAAGTTTTCTTTGATTTCCACTGTTCATAATCATCTTCCACCATTTAAAAATCATTTCCACCGATTAATACAATAAATCCACTGATTATTTTATTGAAACATTCATCAAATAGTTTCTTGTAGTTTTTGCTGCACATCCTTCAAGTTCTTTAATGTTTTTGTGTGATGCTTCTTATTTTTGTTCAATTTAATCCGTTTAATGTGTGTTTTCTTCATTGTTTTACCATTTAATATGATGGTAGAGCTCCCAGCCACACATAACCATGTAATAAGGAGGATGAAGACTTAGAGGTTGTTTATTGATTTCATTGCAAATATGGGTCTGTAGTGGCCAGACCTCGGACGTCGGCCACTGAGTGAGAGGTCGGCACATGGAGAGGTCGGTATGATGGGGCCCATAGAGGGGTCCACAGAATCACACGTGTAAGAATAAAAATCAGATTCGCAGGGACGTCACGTAGGGTTTATGCGTGACGTAAGGCTTTGGCATAGAGGATCTGTCCTTAAAAGGAAAAAACATATAAGAAGGAACGTGAGTAATTAAATTAACGCAGAAGATTTGGCCATGCGGCGCTAGGGTTACAGTGCATGCCTTAGCACCCACGCCCAAGTTAAGCACTCTAGAAAAGGAAGATTGCCACGAGAGTTGCACTTTAAGAATAGAAGGTTGCCACGGGACGCGCACCAAGATTGTGTGATAGAATCCCAGAAAGGTAACCCTAGATTCGCTAAGAGGCAACGCTTGGGCGCAAAGATAGGCGCAGCAGGAACCCTAGAAGGGCTATATAAAGGGTAGTAAGGCATTCCCAAAGGTACGCAGCTTTTGAGACTAGAACTCCTTTGCTATAATACACTTGTGTTTCTTGCCCTAAGTCTTGACTTGAGCGTTGGAGTGCAAACGGCCGCTAGGGTGCCCATCTTTCTTTCTTTGCAGGTTCAGCTGTTCCAGCCAAGGGGAAGGGAGAAGGTGCGAAGCAGTCAACCGACGGGAGAGTCAACCGGCGAGAACATTTTGCGCCCACCGTGGGGCCCGATAAAACTAGGTCCCATCCACAGAAGCAACCAGTAGAATCAATCAACATGAGGAATACGAGGAAAGGTGGTTTTGGAAGAGATGAGGGTGATCATACGGCTACCATCCAGGAGCTCATGGAGACTATCCGCAACCTCCAGCAAGTGTTCGCTGCATCCTACGCTGATCAGGCCCTTAGGCAGGATCAGTTTAGGGCAGACTTGAACACGTTGTTGGCGGCCAATGAGGAGTTGCGAAGAGCCAACGAAGAGTTGAGGAGAGGGATAGGAGAGGGGACCGCGGCTAAACAAGGAGCCACACCCCTAGTCAGGGCCCGACCAATGCCTTTTTCCCGAGAAATCATGGAGACGGTGATACCTGCGTCTTTCGTGATCCCAAAAATTACCTTCACAGTGGTCGAGGATTGAGAAGCCCACATAAAAGCCTTCCACACCCAGATGATGATCTCTGGGGGCACGGACGCCATGCACTGTAAGTTGTTCATGGGTACTTTTGTAGGAACGACATTAAACTGGTTCGTGGGGCTCCCATACGGGACATTACGTCCTTTGAACAGTTTTTGGAGTTGTTCAAGAAGCAGTTCATCGTCAATCGGGCACAGACCCCCGTTGCTTTTGACCTTTTTCACGTGAAGCAATTCTAGGAGGATCCGTTGAAAGACTTCCTCAACCGATTTGGAGCGCTAGTAGTAAAATTGCAAACCAAAGACGAGGCCATGATTGTGCATGCCTTTGAGAGAGGAATCCTCCCTGGACCCTTTAGTGACGCTCTGATACAGTGTCCAACAAGGACATTTGATGAGATCCAATGTGGAGCGGTCGCCCATATCACAGCAGAAGAACGGGTGGCAAAACAACGTGAGAGGATTGATCTATCCAAACCTCGCGCAACGGCACGTGCTCAACCCCCAAGGGTCCACGTCACCGTCGTGGAGAAGAAGGCAAGGACTGCGCCTTATGAATCTAAGAGGCCCAAACCCACCAGGCACTGCTTCAGAGTGAGGCTCAAGGAACTCATAGCGCTCACAGAGGTGGCAAGTAGGTTAAAGGCTCCTCCAAAGTCTGATAAGCAACTGGGCCCTCACAAAAACCAGTGGTGTGACTTCCACCAGGCTCACGGTCACACCTTGAGCAATTGCCTCGCCTTGGGGTATCAGCTGGACGATCTGGTGAGAAACGGTTTCTTGACACCTTACCTGCAGGAATCGCAGGGGGATATGGTGATAGCAGCCCCAATAGGCGATCAAGGGCACGAAGTGCCCATCCATGGGGAAATCAACACCATCGCTAGGGGATTCTCGGGAGGAGGATGCACTGCCTCCCAAAAGAGGAGATACGCTAGGGAAGTCTTGACAGTGGAGGAAGTTGAGGCTGATCAGTTCCCAGAACCTGACCTGACCTTCACGAGGATAGATCGCCTAGATGTGGTACCCCACGACAATGACCCAATCGTAATTTCTGTAGTCACTGTCGGTAGGAGGGTCCACCGCGTCCTAGTGGATCAGGGAAGCTCCGCAGATTTGATGTTCTGGTCCACCTTCCAGAAGCTACAGTGATCTCCTGATCAGCTGAGGCCGTACGACGACTGCCTGTATGGGTTCGCAGGAGACCAGGTAGAGGTCAGAGGGCACATCGAGCTAAGGACGACGTTCATGGATGGTCAAAGATCACGCACTGTTGACATCAGGTACCTCATGGTCAACGCACCTTCGGCTTATAACATCCTGTTGGGTAGGTGATGTGAGTTGATTTTATGATTTAGCATTTTATAGTGGCACTTTAATTAGGATTGAGATTTTAGGATGATTAAGGTGAGAACCTAAGGAAAATCCCCACTGGACATTAACTTTACCAAGTGGTTGAGTAGATATGAAGGTTCATTTCACAAAGGCAAAAGGAAAACACAATTATAAGGTGAAGATGATGACAAGTAAAGGTGGTGAAATTAAAGAGAGGAAAATAAACATAATGAAGGAAACCGAATAGGAAACAAAACATTAAAATAAGAACAAGACATAGATTTCAGAATTGAAATTTGGAATGGAAATGGAATGGAAAAAGATGAGTGAAAGGAAACTTAGGAGAATGAAGGTAGAAAAGTGATCACGTCACTTGGATGGTGGTTTTCTCCAAGATGAGTGAAGAATGCCGCCACATGAGAGCTCTCTAAATCTCACAAGATAAGACAATGGTGTAAGGAGACAAAGCTCACAAACTCTAACACAAATTGTGTATAGTAACTTTACTCTAATTTCAACATGAAAATACATGAGGTAGGCCTCCTTATTTATAGGTGAAGGAGCCTTGGAGAGCAAGCATAAGGGGTAGGATGGGAAGAGTGAAAAAATGGGCAGCCTTAGGGTTTGACTCAAACCCGCATCCTAGGCTTGTCCTTCTAGAAACTAGGTCAAAAAGCCTTCCAAAAGGGCCAAGAACATCCTAAAATGCTAACTACACCCCCTATTATACTAAAGGCACCTTATTCTAGCCTATATTTGATATTTGGACCCCCAAAGTGAGCCTAAATTATTTACAATATTTTCTAATCATTAAGAAGACCAGCAGGAAGAACTTTAGGTGCTCTGGTCTTTGTCCCATTCTCCATCTGGTGAGGTCTCTACTTTGAGGTGACTTCTCTTTATATTCTTTAGCATCCTTGATCATCACCTTGTGGGCTTGGTTTGCATTAGTAGGCCAGCCTTAAACAGGTTAGGAGCGGTACCCTCGTCAATGCACATGAAGATGAAGCTGCCCTCCCTTGAGGGAACGGTCATCACCCTCAAGTCTGACCAGAAAATAGCCCGGAAGTGTTACGAAAACAGCCTCAAAATAAAGAGGGGGTATGCTCAGTAACGTTCCACTCATCCACTAGGAAGCACTCAGACTCGGAAGAGGTTGCCCCTGACAGAAGACCAAAACCCGCGGGAGAAGTGGTGGAGCGGGTGATCGAAGGCAAGACTTTCAAGCTTGGCAAGGCGTTGAGCCAAGAGGATCAGGACCAGATACCAACTGTTTGTCACGACACCGAGCTCCTTCGCATGGACTGCAGCCGACATGCCAGGGATTGATCCCGATTTCCTGTGCCACCACCTCACTTTGGACCCCCAGGTCCGTCCGGTGCGCTAGAGGCGTCGGAAGTTTAATGAAGAAAGGTGGCAGGTCATCAGAGAAGAGACCTAGAAACTGCTAAAGGTAGGCCACATCAGGGAAATTCAGTACCCTGACTGGCTGGCCAATGTGGTACTAGTAAGGAAGGCCAGCGGCAAATGGAGGATGTGTGTTGATTTCACAGACCTCAATAGGGCCTGCCCTAAGTGATGGAGAGAGGCCAAGCTCACCCCACCATGAAAGCCAAGGGCCAAGACTAGATCGTCTAGAACCACATGGAGAGCGTCTAGCACAAGACAAGGGGGAGCTACATGAGGAGCGTCTAGGAGGGAGCCTAGACCGTCTAGGACCTCTCACAAGGTCCATGGCCAAGCAGATTCACGCCCAAATGAGTCAAGCCACGGATGGGAGGGAGAAGACCTTGTACATGCTACTTGGAGGCCCATTAGGGGTAGCTTAGTAGATTAGTGTAGTGTAGAAAGCAAAACTTGCTCACTTAGGGGTGTGCTATCAAAAAGGTGCCCTTAGCAATAGAAGGAGGGGTGTGCTAGCAAATAGGTGCCTTTAGCAAAAGAAGGAGGGGTGTACTATCAAATGTTGCATTTTTGACCTATCTTCTAGAATATTAGGATGATGGTGTGGTTTGACTAAAGTCAATACCCTAGGCAGCCCCCACTTTTTGTATTTCCATCCCTACCCTTTAAGCTTGCTCACCAAGGCTCCTAAATCTATAAATAAGGAGGCCTACCTCATGTATTTTCAAGATTAAAATAGAGTATTGTTATGCTGCCAAAATTGTGCCATACACCACTCTTTGCCTAACACTTAGGTTTTAGTCTTCAATTCATCACTACCAAAGGGGCTGGCCAAACCTCCCCATTTCCTCACTCTTCATGCACCTTCAAGGCACCCATGCTTCCTAGGAAGGCCTTGCTCACCTCCTCCATAAGCTTCCGCATCCATCATCACCAAGGAACACCAAAATCCAAAGAAGAGCTCATAGGAATGCTATCATTTGGTATCTAGAGCTATGGTTCTTTAAAGGTGAGTATCTCTTTTCATTTTCTTTTTGAGTTCTTCTTTTCTCCAAGTTGTTCATCTTTATTCCAAGTTGTCTTGCTGTTTTTTGTGTTTTAATATGATTTGAATGCTTGTTTATTCATTTCATTTGGTGGGTTTGTTCAAACTTGTGCTTGAACATCTATTTCCAATTTTGTGTAGGATTCTTGATATATTTGTGTTGCTGTTTTTATTTTTAGGTATTTGAGTCTTGCTTGAAATTTCATTTGGGTCATATGATGTTCTTGTGTCTTTTCATTTTATGAATCCATAAGTTTTGTCTAAGTCATGTGTTTCCATATTTGTCATCAAATCCTAGTAGTACTCTTTTTGATTTATTTGTTTCTTGTTTTTGGTCTGAATGTTTGATTTGAAATCTGTTTTGTGTTGATCCTTTGGTGCATTTTTAATTTTAGTTTGAGTTCTTATTTGTGTGTTAGATCCACACAAATTTCATCATATTAACTCCATTGTGTTTTTAAGGTATATCATTCTGTTTTTCATTCCAGTTTTCAGAACCCCTTGTTTTTCACTTTTCTGTGCTGACTGTTTTGATTTATGAAAATCACATACATCATCAAAAATTTCTGAGCCTCTGGATTTCACAAATTTGAGGTGTGAGCAAAAGGACAAAAAAAGAACCATCTGAAAAGAAGAAATAGAAAAAAAAAGATAAATATTACAAAAAAAGTGTGCAATCCTGACGTTCCAGCTGGCAGCTCTGAGCACTGATTTTATAAAATTTACCAAAATTAATTGGTACATGCGTTTGGAGTGAAACTGATCCTGCCGCTTGACTCGAACGTGGAGGATTGCCTCGTCACTCCTTTATCTAGCCTTCTGTTCTGCAAGAACGCTCCAAGAACCACCACCAGAACTCCAAACGCTGCCTGCAAAACACACAGACGGCGCCTCTAGCGGCCGTGGGCACTCCGACGCTCAAGTCAGGCAATAGGAACACCAAAAACTCTCACTGAATCTCTCTGTGAGACTCGTGTGTGCTCTCAGATCCACTTTCTCTCTCTATAACCGTTTTCTGTTATCACTGTGCAACGTGTAAGAACGCTCCCACAGTGACCCAGAGAAAACTATGTGTAAGACTGTGTAAGTTTTTAATTTGAAAAGAACTCCCCCTTACCTTACATGACGTGGAGTGCTTTATACCTGGGCCGCGCCTCTCTCCCAGATGGTGACACGTGGAGGCATGCAGCTGGCATCTACCGTACACGCGTCACACCTGGAGGGCTTCTGCGCTTCTCTCTGTGCGGGCCGCATGCTCCCAGGAGAGCGCCAGGTGTGGCTGGTCTAAACTCACTCGCCAGGCGCATCCTGCCTGCATGGCCTCGCCGCACGTCCTCTGAGTGGGAATCATGCGAGGTGCATGCGTAACGTTCTCGTTGGGAACCTTGGTCCCAGCTTAACACGCGTTGGCAAGAACCCCGATGACCGATCGCCCTCTGCATGCACTTACGACCGATCGCCCTCTGCACACACCTACAACCGATCGCCCTCTGCACGCACTAACGCCCGACCGCGCTCTTCATGCACTAACGCCCGATCGCGCTCTTTACGCACTAACGCCCGATCGCGCTCTTCATGCACTAACGCCCGATGACCGGGCGGTGCCTCATGCCTATCCACCGATGACCGTGCGGTGCCTCATGCCTATCCACCGACGTCCGTGCGGTGCTTCCAGGCGCTTATCTATGCTCTGAACTAGGAGAGGTGGCCACTTGGTATCTGACTACCGATCACCGTTCTAGGTGATCTCCTCCCTGATTCACTTGCTCTTCCTACCACGTGGCACCCTGTGCATGGTCCATGTGGTCAACTGCTGCTAACGTCATCAACTACTGATGACCGACCGGATCAGAAACCAACGCCAAAAGTTTGTTAAGATCTTGTTCTGATTGTGTCTCAATTTTCAGAAGCAAATACAAAAGGGTCAGCTCAGCATAAATCTTTTAAAGATACGCTTTCTGGACCACAACAATTTGTGCTTTTCTGTGGTGCTGTTTTTTGGTTTTTAAATCAAATCTAGTGCTATTCCTAGGTTCCTTTTTGTGTGCCATCCATTTTTTGAGTACCTTTTATTTGCTTGTCTAATTTCATTTGAACTCTTTCTAGTTGTGTCACATTTAAATTCCATTTGTGTGGTACTGTTTTTCAAATTAATTTGTTTCTTGCTTTCTTTCTTTGGCCTCTAAGCTTGTTGGTGGATTAAATATCAATTGGTACTTGTTGAGTGAGAATTTGACTTGAGGGGAGTCTAGCTTGCTTAATAGGTGCTGGATTGAAGATTTTATTGACCTAATTCCAAGAGGAACAAAGGCAAAGGGCAGCAACAAACACCATACTACAAATACACCACACACTTTGGAAGGCCCAACAAGTAGAAAAGCAACAAAAGGGGTGCAACTAGAAGAACAACAAAAGGGGTGTAAATAGTAAAAGCAACAAAGGGAGTGTCATTTAATTTCTTTGCAATCTTGCTTGTGTTAATTACTTGTTAATCACGCAATTAGTCGGTGAGTGTGTCTTCAAGGGCTCCAAGTGTCCAAGAAGCCTCACCTAGGGCCGTCTAGCTTAATTTTGTTTTTATTAATTGCTTTAATTGAACCAACTTGCTTTAATCACTTCGTTAATTTCTTGTTTAATCTTGTTTAAGGCTTTGATAGCTTGCATTGTTTTCTTGCATTAAAAATTTGATTTCTTCATCCTCATTGTGTTCTAAGTGTTTTACCTAAAGAAGGACTTGTGTAAAGGTTTTGGAGGGATAGTTTTTGGCTAAGGCAAGACTTGGTATTTAAGTAGTCCATTGTGACTCACCTCTCTTACCTGGAAAGCTACCTTCATTAACTTTCCTCTTCTTTCTTAAAAGTAAAACATTTCTATACACAAAGTTCTAGTCATGTCTACTCACTCTTCCAAGTCCATTGAAAGTGATGTAAGGTCCATAAAATCTCTTTTGAAACAACTCTCCAAAGACGTACAACACATTTCATATAGACAATTGGAAAATGAGTCTAAAATCAATGAATTAACTAGAGGAAAGGAAGAAAAATCTCAAAATTCAAAAAAAACACATACCCATGCATCTCAATCACAAATCCAAGAGTCTCTAGGGGAGGGAAGCCTTAGAATCAATGATTACTACCAACCACCCCCTAGGAGAAATAGGAGAAGAGAGGAAAAAGCCCCAAGGGAGGTTAGAGTAGACCTACCTCATTTCCATGGTAAGGAGAGTGTAGAAACCTACCTAGATTGGGGGATGAAAGTAGAGCAACTCTTTGCTTGCCATAGGGTGAGTGAAGAACGCAAGGTACCTCTAGCCACCCTTAGCTTCCAAGGGAACGCCATGTATTGGTGGACCTCTCTTGAAAGAGAAAGACGTCTTCATAGGGAACCTCCATTTGAATATTGGAACGACCTTAGGGGAGCTCTAAGACGTCGCCACATACCCTCATACTACCATAGGGAGTTGATGGACAAGCTCCAAAGACTCTGGCAAAATAATATGAGTGTTGAGGAGTATAGACAAAAAATGGAGCTCTACATGATAAGAGCCTCCATTAGAGAAGAAGAGCATATCACCATAGCTAGATTCCTTAGTGGCCTCTCACTTGGGATAAGGGATAGAGTAGAACTTCTACCATACCAAGACTTGAATGACTTGGTCCAACTTTGCATTAAAGTTGAGCAACAAAATTTGTGCAAAACTTCAAGTCTAAAGGTTGGATCCTACTTTAACTCCTATCCCAAGAGAGAATATAGAAGGGAGGGTAGTACATCAAAAGAAAAACCTAGGGAAACTACCAAAACCTTAGCCAAAGATGCCTCCACCCCACCCATCCGAGCTAGGGACGTTAAGTGCTTTAAGTGCTATGGAAGAGGGCATGTGCAAGCACAATGCCCAAACCCAAGGACTTTGTTTTTGAAAGGTGTAGATGAGTACACTAGTGGCGAGGATGAACCAAGTGAAAGAGAGGAAGGGGGAGAGGATGAGAGGGTAGATCCATTAGAGGGAGAATTGCTAATGATTAGGAGAACCCTCAACAATCATCCTAGTGCATCTATGGAGACACAAAGAGAGAACATCTTTCACACAAGATGTAAAGTTTTAGAAAATATATGTTCTCTCATTGTGGATAGTGGATCAAGCTGCAATTGTTGTAGCTCAAGAATGGTTGAAAAGCTCAATCTACAAGTAGTTCCTCATCCTAAGCCATACAAGTTGCAATGGATAA
Organism: Phaseolus coccineus; assembly: GCA_037954025.1. Taxonomy (NCBI): domain Eukaryota; kingdom Viridiplantae; phylum Streptophyta; class Magnoliopsida; order Fabales; family Fabaceae; genus Phaseolus; species Phaseolus coccineus. The sequence goes on along the minus strand of CM075680.1, from coordinate 31,781,403 downwards.
ATGAGAATGGGGGAACTAAGTGTAGATAAGCAAGTGGAAATCAAGTTTTCCATAGGGAACTACAAAGACAAGGTTTTATGTGATGTAGTGCCTATGGAAGCTTGCCATATACTCTTAGGAAGACCATGGCAATTTGATAAAAAAACCTTGCATGATGGTCTTACTAATGAGATTTCCTTCACCCATAAGCATAAAAAGTTTGTACTTAGTCCTTTACCACATTCCCAAGTGGTGAAAGACCAAATACAAATGAAAGAAAAGAGGGATGAGGAAAAGAAAAAGAAAAGAGAGCTTGAAAAGAAAAAAGTCCTTAGGGATAGGAAGGAGGGAGAGAAGAGTGTTCCTTCTCCCAAGGTTGCTCAACAAGAGAAGCCTTTTGAAAACATCTTGGAAAATTTGCTTCTTGTTGAACAACCAAGCCTTGTCTTTTGTAAAGGAACACTTGCATGCACTGCCACAAGTAGTGAACTTATGAGTCTACCTCCTAAAGTAGAAAAACTTTTAAGTGAATTTGATGATGTATTCTCTAATGAGGGACCCAATGGACTCCCTCCCATTAGAGGTATAGAACACCAAATTGACTTGATTCCGGGGGCAAGCCTACCAAATAGGCCCGCCTATAGAACTAACCCTGAGGAGACCAAGGAGATAGAGTCACAAGTTCAAGATTTGTTGGAGAAGGGTTGGGTTCAAAAGAGCCTAAGCCCTTGTGCTGTACCTGTCTTGTTGGTGCCCAAAAAAGATGGACCCTTTCAAGTCCTCAAGAGAGTCAACAACAATGCATACAAGTTGGACCTACCTCTTGAATATGGAGTGCATGACACATTTAATGTAATTGACCTATCTCCATTTGTAGGTACCAATGACGACTTGGATTTGAGGACAAATCCTTTCCAAGGGGGAGGGGATGATGGAGAGAGGCCAAGCTCACCCCACCATGAAAGCCAAGGGCCAAGACTAGACCGTCTAGAACCACATGGAGAGCGTCTAGCACAAGACAAGGGGGAGCTACATGAGGAGTGTCTAGGAGGGAGCCTAGACCATCTAGGACCTCTCACAAGGTCCATGGCCAAGCAGATTCACGCCCAAATGAGTCAAGCCACGGATGGGAGGGAGAAGACCTTGTACATGCTACTTGGAGGCCCATTAGGGGTAGCTTAGTAGATTAGTGTAGTGTAGAAAGCAAAACTTGCTCACTTAGGGGTGTGCTATCAAAAAGGTGCCCTTAGCAATAGAAGGAGGGGTGTGCTAGCAAATAGGTGTGATGTGAGTTGATTTTAGGTTCATTATATTTGTGACACTTTCTTAGAATTAGGATCAAGATTCTTAGCAATTTAGAGTGAGTCACCTAAGGAAAATCCCCACTGGACATTAACTTAACAAGTGTTAAGTAGATGTGAAGGTTCATTTCCAAAGGTCCAAGGTTAAAACACAATTAATGGTGATGAATGAATGAAGAACAAGGTGCTGAACTCAAAAAAAGAATAGGTGCAGAATTTAAACACAAAAAAACAGAATGGAAACACAAATTGAAACAAAAGAACCGATTGAAATTCAAGAACAAGACATAGAATCAAAACTACCGATTGAAATGACTATGGAAGATGAAAGAAGATGAAACTTATGTGGTTGTAGCCATGGATTGGGAATGGACACGCCACTTGGAGGTGATAATCCAAGATAAGTGCAGATTTGCCGCCACTTGAGAGCTCCCAAAACTCACAAGATGAGACTAGAAAGGAGAAAGCAATTCTCACACTCACACAAATTTGTGTATAGTAACTTTACTCTAAATTCAATCTTCTTTTACATGAGCATAGCACCTCTATTTATAGTGTGAGAGGGCTGAAATTAAAGTGGGAAAATTCAAATGAGAAGCATTTGAATTTGGAGCCAAAACACATGTCACAAGGGAGGTGTGACTTGATTTCTACTTTGGCACCTCCTAAAACTACACCTACACCTACTCTTTATGTCACATGGAAGGTGTGACTTGTTTTTGTACATTAACACCCCTTATTTTAATTCCTACACCTTCCTTCAAAGTTCTACTAAAAACTATACACAAGTAATTACAAAAAGAGACATCCATTGATGCTCTTCTCCCAAAGCTTTAGCCTTGCTCCTAGTCATCCTTTGAGGCATGAAGGATGTTGAGCTAATTGGTTGGGCTTGGGCCCCAACTTGGGCTTGGGCTTCATGGGCTTGGGCCTCAGGCGCCTCCTCTACTTGGTCTTCATCATGCTCCCCGGGTTGGAGAGAATTCGTCCACGAATTTGGAAGACCTGCAGAAAAGGGAGTTAGATCACTAATATTAAAAGAATTACTTCCAAGAAATGTATCAGGCATATCTAACTCATAGGCATTATCGTTAATCCTCTTGATGACCTGAAATGGACCATCTCCTCGAGGCATAAGTTTGGACTTCCTTTGAGTAGGGAATCTATCCTTCCTCAAGTGTAGCCAAACCCAATCGCCAGGTTCAAAGATTAATGCCTTACGCCTTTTGTTGGCATTTTCAGCATATTTGCCAACTTTCTTCTCAATTTGTAACTTGATGTGATTATGCAAGTCTTTAATAAAAGAAGCTTTTTCAAAACCATCCTTGCATAAAATCTCATCAAGTACAGGTATTGGAAGAAGATCTAGAGGTGTTAAAGGGTTGAACCCATAAACAACCTCAAAAGGAGAATGGGCAGTTGTAGAATTTACTACTCTATTATAAGAAAACTCAATATGAGGTAGTAAATTCTCCCAAACCCTTGGGTTCCCGGAAATAAAGCATCTTAACATTTGACCCAAAGTTCTATTGACCACCTCTGTTTGACCATCAGTTTGGGGGTGGCAAGTAGTAGAAAACAAAAGTTTTGTGCCAAGTTTGCCCCATAAGGTCCTCCAAAAGTGGCTTAAAAACTTTGAATCCCTGTCGGATACAATACTTCTAGGAAGCCCATGCAAACGAACAACTTCCTTAAAGAAGAGATGTGCAATATAACAAGCGTCATCTACTTTGTGGCAAGGAATAAAATGAGCCATCTTAGAAAAGCGGTCCACTACCACAAAGATAGAATCCTTTCCTGTCGATGTCTTGGGAAGACCTAAGATAAAATCCATTGAAATATCTACCCAAGGCATTGATGGGATAGGAAGAGGGGTATATAAACCATGGGGATGGACTTTAGATTTAGCCTTCCTACATGCTATACATTTATCACAGAAGCTATGTACGGATTTTCGCATGTGAGGCCAAAAGAAATGTTCATGCAATGTTTCTAAAGTCTTAGCAACCCCAAAATGTCCCATAAGCCCACCCTCATGAGCCTCTCTAACAAGAGATTGTCGTATAGAACCATGGGGAACACAAAGTCTTTTTCCTTTGAAAAGAAAACCATTATGTAAGAAAAAGTCTTTGTGTCCTCCTTTGGAACACTCTTGATAGATAAGTGAGAAATCTAAGTCATCATGATATAGTTCCTTTATGTGATCAAAACCTAAATATTGAACATCCAAAACATTTAACAAGGTGTGTCTTCTTGAAAGAGCATCAGCAACCACATTAATTTTACCTTGTTTATGTTTGATCACATAAGGAAACTGTTCAATAAACTCCACCCACTTGGCATGTCTCTTATTAAGCTTGCTTTGGCCTTTCAAATATTTTAGGGACTCATGATCACTATGGATCACAAATTCCTTAGGAAAAAGATAATGTTGCCAATTTTGCAAAGCTCGAACAAGAGCATAAAGTTCTTTATCATAAGTGGAGTAATTGATATGACTCCCTTTGAGTTTCTCACTAAAATAAGCTATGGGGTGGCCCTCTTGAAGGAGGACAGCCCCAATGCCTATATTAGAGGCATCACACTCAATCTCAAATGTTTTAGCAAAGTTAGGAAGGGCTAAGATGGGGGCCTTAGTCAATTTTTCTTTTAAAGTCACAAAAGCTTTTTCTTGCTCTTGTCCCCACTTAAAGACCACATCCTTCTTTACTATAGCATTGAGAGGTGCAGCAATAGTACTAAAGTCTTTCACAAACCGCCTATAAAAGCTAGCAAGTCCATGAAAACTTCGTACTTCACTAACATTGGAGGGTGTTGGCCAATGTTGAATTGCTGCAACCTTTGCTTGATCAACATGCACCCCTTTATAACTTACAACAAACCCTAGGAATTCTATATGATCAAGTGCAAACATACATTTAGCAAGATTAGCATACAAATGTTCCTTCCTAAGGGTTTCTAAAACTTCCCTAACATGCTTCTTATGATCTTTCAAAGACAAACTATATATAAGAATATCATCAAAATAAACCACAACAAACTTGCCAATGAATGGTCTTAAGACATGATGCATGAGTCGCATGAAGGTACTAGGAGCATTAGTCAAGCCAAAAGGCATGACCAACCACTCATATAAACCAAATTTGGTCTTAAAAGCGGTTTTCCATTCATCCCCCGGTTTAATCCGGATTTGGTTATAACCACTCTTAAGATCAATCTTGGAAAATATTTTAGACCCATGTAATTCATCCAACAAGTCATCTAACCTAGGAATGGGATGCCTATATTTGATTGTAATGTTATTTATAGCGCGACAATCCGTACACATTCTCCATGACCCATCCTTTTTAGGAACAAGGATGACAGGCATAGCACATGGGCTCATGCTATCTTGTACCCATCCCTTAGCAATTAATCCCTCAACTTGTTGTTGAATTTCTTTGGTCTCTGTGGGATTTGTCCTATATGCTGGGCGATTTGGTAAAGAAGCCCCGGGAATGAAGTCTATTTGGTGTTCAATCCCTCTTAAAGGTGGTAAGCCATTAGGAGGATCTTGAAACACATCTTCAAATTCCTTCACCAAATTGTCCAAACATGTGGGACTATCCTTAGCCGACTCACGATCAGTAATACTAGGAATAGCTAAAAAAATAGGCTTTTGAGCAACTATTACCTTTTTAACTTCTTGAGTAGTCATGAGAAGGCTTCTCTTGGAACTTTTTTTATCATTTTCATGCTCTCTCTTTTGCTTCATTTTAATTTGGTCCTCATGGACTTCCTTTGGAGAAAGAGACTTAAGTATGACCTTGTGCCCATGGAAGGTAAAAGAAATTTTGTTGGTAAAGCCATCATGAAAAACTTTTCTATCATATTGCCATGGCCTACCTAAAAGAACATGTGTTGCTTCCATTGGGACAACATCACACAAGACCTCATCTTTGTATTTACCAATGGAAAAAGCAATGAGGACTTGTTTGTTAACTATGATTTCTCCAACCTCACTTAACCATTGTAGTTTATAGGGCTTTGTATGAGAGATAGTAGACAATCCAAGCTTATCTACCACTCTTGTACTAGCCACATTTGTGCAACTCCCCCCATCCACAATCAAAGAACACAACTTATCATTAATGAGACATCTTGTATGGAAAATATTTTCTCTTTGGCTCTCTTCAAAAGGTTTTAAAACTTGGCCAAGCATTCGTCTCACTACTAATAAGTCGCCTTCAAGTGGACTTTCACTCTCATGCTCACTTGGGGACCTAGGAGGTGTGGAAGGTCTAGAGGAATCCGAACTATGCTCACTCACAACCACCCCATCACGCATCATCATAGTCCTTTTGGAAGGACAATTAGCCGCTATATGACCATAGCCTAAACATTTGAAACACTTTTTACTTGAAGATTTAGTTGGTGATTTAGGAGTAGAAGTTGAAGGCTTAGAATCTCTAGGTTTGAAAGTAGAATCTTTTGAAGGAATTTTTGAAAAAGATTTTCCTTTGTTTTTCCAAGATGAATTGTAAAAGCCATCATTATGAGTATTTTTAAAAGAATTTTTCCTTGCAAGTTGAGTTTCTACCTTGATGGCAAGGTGAACCAAATTTTCTAAAGAAGAATACTCATTAAGTTCTACAACATCTTGGATATCCCTTCTAAGACCACTAACAAATCTAGCCATTTTAGCTTCATCATTCTCATGCATATTGGCTCTAGTTAAAAGCGTTTCAAGTTCTTTATAATAAGCATCCACACTTAGCGTGCCTTGGTGAAGCCGTTGGAGCTTCAACAATAGGTCTTTCCTAAAGTGTGGAGGCACAAATCTAGCGCGCATGCAAGCTTTTAAATCATCCCAAGAGACCACGGGCGGCCTCTTGTTTAGCCCAATGTCCATGAGAGTTTTGTGCCACCCCCATTAACTTAACAAGTGTTAAGTAGATGTGAAGGTTCATTTCCAAAGGTCCAAGGTTAAAACACAATTAATGGTGATGAATGAATGAAGAACAAGGTGCTGAACTCAAAAAAAGAATAGGTGCAGAATTTAAACACAAAAAAACAGAATGGAAACACAAATTGAAACAAAAGAACCGATTGAAATTCAAGAACAAGACATAGAATCAAAACTACCGATTGAAATGACTATGGAAGATGAAAGAAGATGAAACTTATGTGGTTGTAGCCATGGATTGGGAATGGACACGCCACTTGGAGGTGATAATCCAAGATAAGTGCAGATTTGCCGCCACTTGAGAGCTCCCAAAACTCACAAGATGAGACTAGAAAGGAGAAAGCAATTCTCACACTCACACAAATTTGTGTATAGTAACTTTACTCTAAATTCAATCTTCTTTTACATGAGCATAGCACCTCTATTTATAGTGTGAGAGGGCTGAAATTAAAGTGGGAAAATTCAAATGAGAAGCATTTGAATTTGGAGCCAAAACACATGTCACAAGGGAGGTGTGACTTGATTTCTACTTTGGCACCTCCTAAAACTACACCTACACCTACTCTTTATGTCACATGGAAGGTGTGACTTGTTTTTGTACATTAACACCCCTTATTTTAATTCCTACACCTTCCTTCAAAGTTCTACTAAAAACTATACACAAGTAATTACAAAAAGAGACATCCATTGATGCTCTTCTCCCAAAGCTTTAGCCTTGCTCCTAGTCATCCTTTGAGGCATGAAGGATGTTGAGCTAATTGGTTGGGCTTGGGCCCCAACTTGGGCTTGGGCTTCATGGGCTTGGGCCTCAGGCGCCTCCTCTACTTGGTCTTCATCAAGGTGCCTTTAGCAAAAGAAGGAGGGGTGTACTATCAAATGTTGCATTTTTGACCTATCTTCTAGAATATTAGGATGATGGTGTGGTTTGACTAAAGTCAATACCCTAGGCAGCCCCCACTTTTTGTATTTCCATCCCTACCCTTTAAGCTTGCTCACCAAGGCTCCTAAATCTATAAATAAGGAGGCCTACCTCATGTATTTTCAAGATTAAAATAGAGTATTGTTATGCTGCCAAAATTGTGCCATACACCACTTGATCCGGTCGGTCATCGGTATCCAATGACGTCAGCAGCAGATGACCACATGGGCCAGTCACAGAGCAACACGTGGCATGAGATAGCAGATGAACAAGGGATGAGATCGACTCCTACATGAGCGCCTGGAAGCAGAGCGCGAGAGTGATGAAGCACCGATCAGTCATCGGTGTACACAGAGTGATCAGTCATCGGTGTATACAGAATGATCAGTCATCGGTATATACAGATTGATCAGTCATCGGTGTATACAGAGTGATCAGTCATCGGTGTATACAGAATGATCAGTCATCGGTATATACAGAGTGATCAGTCATCGGTGTATAAAGAGTGATCAGTCATCGGGGGTTCCTTGCCAACGCGTGTTAAACTGGGACCCAGGCTCCCAGCGAGAACGTTACCCAAGGACCTCGCCTGATTCCATAAGCAGAGCACGACAACGTGAAGAAGCGCCATCGGACATCGGCTAGGATGAGAGATACCTCGGTCATCGGTGTGTATCGAGGCGACATCGGCCGCGCGATGTGAACAACGCGACCAATGACCAGTAAAGCGCTCAGAGGCAGGGAGTGGCCTTAGTCACGAGACGACCACGCATGAAGATGAGAAGACACAGGCAGGTGCAGAATCCTGCTGGGACGAGAACCCATCAAGGCTAGAGTCTCCCAGTGAGCTTGCATGCATGCCACGTGGACCGTGAAGATGTTCCCAGAGAATAGGTAGGGCAGATAGGCACAGAAGTCGAGGGGTCCAGAGGCACCCACGCAGCCTCCCCTGTCAGACTTTGCACTCAAGTGAAGGAGGCTGGCACGCAAGGTAGTCCTGGGGAGTGGAAACGACAGTGCAGAGTAATCAAGTGGCCCTAGAGGTAGCCGGTAGGGGCTACGCCGGTTTATATGAGGAAGAAGAGCACCAAACGAGGTATGAGTTTTTGTCTCAGAATACACAACACAAAAACGAAGAACACTCAGTTTCCGAATCAAAGGGGACTGAGGGCACACACACACACGGGTCTCACACAGAGAGAGATCCGAGAGAGAGTTTTGGTGTTCCCGTTGCCTGACTTGAGCGTCGGAGCTACAACGGCCGCTAGAGGCGCCGTCTGTGTGTTTTGCAGGCATCGTTCGGAGTTCCGTCGAAGGTTCCTGGAGCCTCCTTGTAGAACGCGCAGCAGCTGGAAAGGTAGACGAAGGAGTGACGAGGCATTTCCCCACGCTCGAGTCCGCGGCGAGATCACCACTCTTTGCCTAACACTTAGGTTTTAGTCTTCAATTCATCACTACCAAAGGGGCTGGCCAAACCTCCCCATTTCCTCACTCTTCATGCACCTTCAAGGCACCCATGCTTCCTAGGAAGGCCTTGCTCACCTCCTCCATAAGCTTCCGCATCCATCATCACCAAGGAACTCCAAAATCCAAAGAAGAGCTCATAGGAATGCCATCACTAAGGACTCGTACCCTCTGCCTAGCATCGACTCTCTGGTTGACAACGTGTCAGTCTGTAAACTGCTTAGCTTTTTGGACGCCTTCTCGGGGTACAACCAGATATGAATGCACCCCCGCGATGAAGAAAAAACAGCGTTCATGATAGAACTTTCCAGCTACTGCTACAAGGTAATGCCCTTTGGACTGAAGAACGCAGGAGCGACGTATCAGAGACTGATGGACCGTATTCTCGCCCCAATGTTGGGTCGAAACGTCCAGGCATACGTAGATGACATGGTGGTCACGTCTCAGGAAAAGGGTCAGCATGTGACCGATTTGGAGGAGCTCTTCAGCACCATCACCAGGTACAAATTAAATTTGAATCTTGAGAAGTGCGTGTTTGGGGTGGAGGTAGGAAAGTTTCTAAGGTTCTTACTAATAGAGCGGGGAATAGAGGCCAACCCAGAGAAATGCGCAGCCATCATGGCAATGAGGAGCCCATCCACGGTCAAGGAAGTTCAACAGCTGATAGGTCGGATGACCGCCCTCTTACGATTCGTCTCAGTAGGAGGAGAAAAGGGGTATCCTTACTTCCAATGCCTCAAGCGGAACAACAGGTTTTCATGGACCAGCAAATGCGAGGAGGCCTTTCCTGATGGCCTTCACATGTTGAGCTCTCCTTGGATGTTGAAGATGGTGCGGAAGCAATGGTTTAAATGAGCAAGACCCTCCTAGGAGTGATGGTGATCTTGAAGGTGCATGATGTGTATGAAAATGAGAGAGGTTTGGCCAGCTCTCTTTGGTGGTGAAGGAGTGAAGATTAAAACCATAAATCAAGAGATTTAGGCAAGGGAGTAAGTATGGCACAAATTTGGCAGCACAACTTTACTCAAATTAATCTTGAGAATACATGAGGTAGGCCTCCTTATTTATAGATTTAGGAGCCTTGGTGAGCAAGCTTAAAGGGTAGGGATGGAAATACAAAAAGTGGGGCTGCCTAGGGTATTGACTTTAGTCAAACCACACCATCATCCTAATATTCTAGAAGATAGGTCAAAAATGCAACATTTGATAGTACACCCCTCCTTCTTTTGCTAAAGGCACCTATTTGCTAGCACACCCCTCCTTCTATTGCTAAGGGCACCTTTTTGATAGCACACCCCTAAGTGAGCAAGTTTTGCTTTCTACACTACACTATTCTACTAAGCTACCCCTAATGGGCCTCCAAGTAGCATGTACAAGGTCTTCTCCCTCCCATCCGTGGCTTGACTTATTTGGGCGTGAATGTGCTTGGCCATGGACCTTGTGAGAGGTCCTAGACGGTCTAGGCTCCCTCCTAGACGCTCCTCATGTAGCTCCCCCTTGTCTTGTGCTAGACGCTCTCCATGTTGTTCTAGACGGTCTAGTCTTGGCCCTTGGCTTTCATGGTGGGGTGAGCTTGGCCTCTCTCCATCATTTCCCAAATTAAAGGAGTACCTAGCTAGCACATCGGTACTATGTAAGCCGCTGTCGGGCATCCCACTTCGCCTCTACTTTGCTGTCACAGATCGAGCAATTAGCTCGGTCCTCGTCTAGGATCAGGAGTAGACGCAAAGGCCTATCTATTTTGTTAGCAAGGTCCTACAAGGACCTGAGGTACGATACCAGGCGATCGAAAAGGCGGCCTTGGCTGTGGTGTTCTCGTCAAGAAGGTTGCATCATTACTTCCACAGTTTTACTATCATAGTGATGACAGACCTCCCCATCCACAAAGTCCTGCAGAAACCTGACGTAGCAGGACGCATGGTTCGTTGGGCAGTGGAGCTGTCTGAATTCGAGATACAATATGAACCCAGGGGGCCCATCAAGGGTTAGGTTTACGCTGATTTTGTAGCCGAGCTGACCTCGGTAGCTCCACCCCAGAGAGAGGCTGGGTTTAAATGGGTCCTTTCAGTTGAAAGCTCATCCAACCTACAAGGCAGCAGCGCCGGGGTCATATTAGAAGGACCAGATGGTGTCTTGATAGAACATGCTCTGCGCTTCACTTTCAAGGCCAGTAATAACCAGGCGGAATACGAAGCCTTGATAGCAGGAATGTTGTTGGCAAAGGAAATGGGCGCAGGACGTTTGCTGGCAAAAAGCGACTCACTCTTGGTCACAGGACAGGTCACTGGTGAGTACCAAGCCAAGGACCCGCAGCTGGCCTCCTATCTCAGCTATGTACAATTATTGAAAGGCACATTCGTAGAGTTCGAGCTGCTACATGTTCCATGAGAGCAAAATGCCAGAGCTGACTTGTTAGCAAAACTTGTCAGCTCGGACAAGGGGGGCAGGCAAAGGACAGTAATACAAGAAACTTTAAGAGCACCTCGAACGGCTGCAGGAGACCCCGCGGATGTACAAATGGTAAACGTTGTTCACGAAGGAAGAAGGAGTCATAGGTCGCTGACTCAAGAGACACTGAAAGCACCTCGTATAAATTCCTATGGCCTGCCACCTGGAGTCTCGTCGCAAGTTTGCTTGATGGAAGAAGGAGAAACTTGGATAACGCCCTATCAACGTTACCTAGCAGACGAGACACTTTCATTAAACCCCGCGAGAGCAAAAGTTGTGAAGAAGAACGCACCTCGCTACATCTTGATTGACAGAAACCTATTCAGACATGGCTATTCCCATCCTCTTTTGATATGCGTAAGTGGGGCACAGTGCACTCGCATAATAGCAGAACTTCATGAAGGAATATGTGGAAGCCACATTGGGGGACGAGCCCTGGCAGCTAAGGCCATCCGAGCAGGGTATTATTGGCCCACAATGAGAGAAAACTGCATAAGGTACGCACAGCAGTGTAAAAAGTGTCAAGAGCACGCGAACTGGCATCGCACGCCACCAGAAGAACTGAGATCCCTCCATAGTCCGTGGCCTTTCCACACGTGGGGAATCGACATCCTGGGACCTTTCCCACTCGCGATCAGATAGATGAAATATCTTGTGGTGGCTATAGAATACTTCACCAAATGGATTGACGCTGAACCAGTGGCACAAATTATGGCACATAAGGTCCAGCATTTCGTTTGGAAGAATATTTTGTGTCGTTTTGGAATCCCGAGGCATCTAGTATCTGATAATGGTACCCAGTTTGCAAGTCAGTAGTTGGGAAAGTTGTGCTCGAAGCTCGGCATCAAACAGGTGTTCGCGTCACTCGAGCACCCCCAGGCAAACGGGCAGGTCGAGTCAGCCAATAGGGTCCTGCTCAGAGGCCTGAAGAGGAGGCTTGAAAAGGCTAAAGGGACTTGGGCAGAAGAGGTCCCCAGGATTGTGTGGGCATATCACACCACTCCACAATCCAGCACTAAAGAAACGCCCTTCAGCCTAGTATACGGGTCAATGCCATGATTCCAGTAGAGATACAGGAAAGTTCGCCTCAATTCCAGAATTTTGTGGTGGAAGAATCGAATGAAGAAAGAAGGGTGAATCTGGACCTACTAGACGAGGTCAGAGAGGAGGCCCGCGTTAAGTCTGAAGCGTTAAAGAGGAGAGTAGAATGCCAATACAGGTCAAAGTTGAGACCTCGGCAGTTCCAAGTCGCCGACCTGGTAATGTGGAAGGCCCACTCTTACCAGTTAGAAAACAAACTATCCCCCAAGTGGACAGGCCTGTTTCGAATGGCAGAGGTCCTGGGAAACGGGGCATACAAGTTGGAAACCTTAGAGGACGGTGCGATTCCCCGTACATGGAACGGTGCCAACCTTAAGTTTTATTTCAGTTAGTTGTATTTGAACACAATTGTATCATCCAATCAAGGGGACACTCTTTTTCCCTACTGGGTTTTTTAACGAGGTCACCCAATAAAAGAAAGAAAAAGAGTTAAGAAGGATATATTTGTGTTAAACAGTAAAATGAACCTCTTCCACCTCGTTAAAGAAAGGGGAAGAATAGTATGGTTCACAGTAAAATGAACCTCTTCCACCTCGTTAAAGAAAGGGGAAGAATAGTATGGTTCAGAGTAAAATGAACCTCTTCCGCCTTGTTAAAGAAAAGGGAAAAATAGTATGGTTCACAGTAAAAGTCCTCTTCCTTGATTTTTGCAGGATCAAAGACAGGAGGAGTTTTCAGTGCACACCAAGAAGACGAAAAGAGGTCTTCTTTGGCCCGCCAGCCAAGGTCGACAGAGAGGTCTACCTCAGCTTATCCGTCGATGTCGACAGGAAAAGTAATCTTCCTCGCCTCATCAGATGAGGTAACAGAGAAGGAGGTATCCCATGACACAGTGGTCGAGATCGGCAGAGGAAGGGGCCCTCCTCGCCTTATCAGACAAGGCCAACAGGGAAAACCCACCTGGCCCACAGTTAACGCACAAAGTCATAAACACCAACCAAATGGGATTGCAACGTGGAGGTCGTTTAGAAGTTACCTGAGAAATAGAAATCAAAGCAAAAGGGGTATAGACGCAACGGCACAATCGGCAAAGGAAACATGTATGGATAAAGAAGCAGAAAATGCGATAACAGAAAACAAGAAGGATGCAAGTATTCAGCTATACACCAAAAACATCAAGTTACCAAGAGAAGACTAAAGAATAGAAGGATAAATTCATTAAGATAAAATGTACAAGTATTTACAGGAGGCTGTATAAGTTAAAGACAGAAAGAAGAGAGAAGGGCTCAAGGGTCGACAGGAGCATCCACCAGCTGCCCATCATAGATGACCTTGTCCAAACCGGTTTGGGAGAGATCCACCCGCGGATGCGCACAGGCAACCTGGGCCATGGCATCACCAAACCCCGTGCTATTGGCTTCAGCTGCCTCGTCGCTAAGCTCCTCTCTGGATTTTTGGTAGAGCTCCTCCCTTCAAGCCATCTCCGCCCTCAGCTCTGCCTCATTGTTGGCCGCCTCCTCCTTCACCCTGGCCAGGTCGTCATCATGCCGCGCCAGGTCATCATCACGCCGTGCCAGTTCTTCCTTAAGGTCCGCAATTGTTTCCTCGTAGCGGCTCGCCTCACCCTTTAGGTCCTCCACGGCCAGGCGAAAGTCATTACACTTGGCATGAGCTCACAGGGCCTCCTGAGACTTAGAAAACAGAAGATCCCTGACCTCTTTGTCTGACTTTCACAATTTGGCCACCTCCAGGGTGAGGCTCGTGATGCGACGCTCTGCCCCCACAGCCAGGGCCCGATGCTCAGCTTCCTGGTAGGCCTTCATCATCTTTGTGAAAAGGAGGCTGGCACTCCTAAGAGCCTTGCCGAAGCCTCGGGCCACCTGGTCCATCAGCGGCCCTACCTCCAAACTCTCCACCTCCTCAATCTCCTGAGAGGATTTTGAGGTGTGCTGCAGAAATGGCGCTAGGGAGGTAGGGGGCGTAGCTGCCCTTCCACCGAGATGCTCTCTTCCTGCTCTACGGCAACGCGAGGGGGAGGAGGAAGCGCCCAAGGGGGCCCGAGGGCCCTCTCCCTCTGAGCCGGACGAGGGAAGCACGATTGTGTCCTGTGTGCGTCTCCGTTTGAACACCAGCCCAGAGCAGGTTCCCTCGTCGTTTGAAGGAGCAACCTCAGCAGCCGCAATCGCGCCTTAGGGAGGAGCGATTGTTTCTGTGGTGGCCGCGGCTGCCAGAGGTACGGCGTCGAGAGCCACATCATCGATAGAAGGAGGGGCTTCCTCCTGGACAGGTCGGGATGAGCTAGCGCCGCTCTTCTTCAGGGCACGCACGACCAGCTGTCTTCTTCGCTAAGCCTTGATTGTCATATTTGCAACAAGCGTGAAGTTAGAACACCATAAGAATAATAGGTGCAAGAAATATAATAGAAGAAGCCACACAAATAGAAGTAGTTAAGGGAAAGAGAAGAGTTGCAAAGAAGATAGCCTAAAAGCCCTACCTATGCACCCCCGCAAGCTCTTGGGCAGGTACTCATATTGGATGAGTTTGGCAGTGTTGAACACTGCCTCGAGGCTAGACAGAAATTCACACACCTCCCTGTCTTGCGGGTGCAAGTCTGTCAGGGCCCTGGGCTTGGCCAGGTTGGGCTTCTCCACCCAGTAGAGCGGAAACCCATCCAGGAGGGTAGGGTCAGTGGGAAGGCAGCGGATCTTCAGGAATTTGCCCTTAAATCCCTTATAAGATTACTGGGAGAGGGTTAGGAGTGCTCTCCCAGCAACCCCATTTAGGCTGACCCTGAGGTTCTTCCTAGGGCTCTTGGCTTCGAAAAAGTAAAGAAATGAATCCACTGAGGGCAGACGCCCAAAGTAGTTGCAGAGGATGGCGTAGGCGCGCACGAAGGCCTAGCCATTTGGGTGAAGCTGGGCCGGAGCCACGTTCATCTCTGTCAGCAACGCCCTCTCGAAGCCACTGAGGGGTAAGCGAAGGCAGACCCTTTTGAAAATGGTAGAGTAAATGAAACAGAAGGGGCCCTCGTGCCCTGAGGTCTCGTCACAGCACACGGGCTCGCCTGTTGTGCAAGGAACCACCCGACATATCTATCATCGTCTTTCCCAAAGACGCAATTGGCGTGGCTGCTTGTACTTCGCACCTCAGCCTTCCTGTAGGTGACAATGGACTCAGAGGTGGTGAAAGCAGAAGATTCCCTGAGAAGCCCTTCAGGGGCCCAAGGGTATAAAAGTTGGTAGTAGTCCGAGGGGAGCCCTAGAACTACTGGACGGGCAGAAGATTGGGAGGAGTCCGATTCAGACCCCTAGTGGGAGGAGGAAGACTGGTCCATTTCGAAGACTAAAACACAAGGGCAGACAAAAAAGACAAGCTCAGAAAGAAGGAAAGGATAGCGCGTTCCAGGTGTACACGGCGGAATAGTAAGGTAGGGCAAAACAAAATGAAAACAAGAATAAAAAACAATCCCAAGCAGTTACAGGTAAACAGAGGACATCGCAGTAGCAAGACGAAGATTAAAGAAGCCGAAAGAACGTACCTTTGTTTAAAGAAGGGACGAAAGATCGAAGTTGGAGAGGAGTGGAAGGCGCTTAAAGAACAGTTTGAAGAGAAGAGGTTTTGAAATGGAGGAATGAGAGGGAATGAAACAGTAGGGAGCGTAGGGAACAAGGGAGTAACGTATAAAAGAGAACATGAAGCGACAAGCCACTCTAGCCGCTAATGTCACTTCTTGGTATGGTACGCGTCAATTCACTCAGGACTGTAATAAGGACGCGTGGGCCAGTGCTGCAGAGGTCGACCGGGCGAGTAGTGAGGCTCTTCACTGAAACAAGTCGTAGCTTTATGAAAACCAAGCCCGCAAGGTGATGATCAAGGATGCTAAAGAATATAAAGAGAACTCACCTCAAAGTAGAGACCTCATCAGATGGAGAATGGGACAAAGACCAGAGCACCTAAAGTTCTTCCTGCTGGTCTTCTTAATGATTAGAAAATATTGTAAATAATTTGGGCTCACTTTGGGGGTCCAAATATCAAATATAGTGAATAAGGTGCCTTTAGGATAATAGGGGGTGTAGTTAGCATTTTAGGATGTTATTGGCCCTTTTGGAAGGCTTTTTGACCTAGTTTCTAGAAGGACAAGCCAAGGATGCGGGTTTGACTTAGTCAAACCCTAAGGCTGCCCATTTTTTCACTCTTCCCATCCTACCCCTTATGCTTGCTCTCCAAGGCTCCTTCACCTACAAATAAGGAGGCCTACCTCATGTATTTTCATGTTGAAATTAGAGTAAAGTTACTATACACAATTTGTGTTACAGTTTGTGAGTTTTGTCTCCTTACACCATTGTCTTATCTTGTGAGAATTAGAGAGCTCTCAAGTGGCTGCATTCTTCACTCATCTTGGAGCAAACCACCATCCAAGTGGTGTGATCACTTCTCTACCTTCATTCCCCTAAGTTTCCTTTCACTCATCTTTTTCCACTCCATTTCCATTCCAAATTTCAATTCTGAAATCTATGTCTTGTTCTTGTTTTAATGTTTTGTTTCCTATTCGGTTTCCTCCATTATGTTTATTTTCCTCCCTTTGATTTCAGCACCTTTACTTGTCATCATCTTCACCTTATAATTGTGTTTTCCTTTTGCCTTTGTGAAATGAACCTTCACATCTACTTAACCACTTGGTTAAGTTAATGTCCAGTGGGGATTTTCCTTAGGTTCTCACCTTAATCATCCTAAAATCTCAATCCTAATTAAAGTGCCACCATAAAATGCTAAATCATAAAATCAACTCACATCATGTGGTTATCAGAGCTTAGGTTCTTATGCTTAATTTTTTGAGTTGATTTGGCACTTTACATTCAAGCAATTTAAATTCTAGCACCTTTAAATTCAAGTACCTTTAATTTCTTGTCATTTATTTTCTTGCCTTTATTTTCCAGCCCTTTATTTAGTGCAGATTTTTTTTTCCCGCACCTTATATTCATAGCATTTTTCGTTTTGAATATGTTCCTTCTTATACCTTTCTTTGATCTTGCTTTTACTTTGAGTCCTATGTTCATTAGTGTTCTAGGTGTCCTTAATTTTGATTCTACTTACTTGCTTTTAATTTTGAAGTTTGAAAGTAATTAGAAACTTGTTTTAGTAAAAGTTTATTTCAAGTTCCAAACACATGATTTCAAGTGTTCAATTATATTGAATCCACAACCAAAAGTTTTGTGCAAATTGAATGTTCTTCAAAATTGTTCATGATGCATCCTATGGATCTTTCTTTCCATATTTCCATTTAGTATAAAAAAAAACAAAAGCAAAAACAGCAACTAAAAACAACAAGCAATTTTAAAACTGCACCTATATCTTTCAATTGCACATAAAATTCCTTTTCCAAACTTGGATTCAACTTGATTGGCAAATTGTTATCAACTTTGTGGAATTTTTTTATCCTTTTTCTTTTACAAGTTCTAAAGACAACATAAAACTTCTTGGTTAAAAGTTTAGTAAGTTTCTTAGAGTCTTCTTTTGTGTTTTTCTTGCTTGTCTTCCTTTCTTAAGTTTTGTCATAATCTCTTTTCCACCTTTGGTTTAGCTCTTTCTTGTTTACACCTTTTCTTGCTTGTCTTTTCTTCTTTTTCCTCAAAGTTTTGTGGTGTTTTTTTTGCTTTGGATTGAGTGTTGAAGGCTTTGACCTTTTTCACTCGAGAATTTCTCATCCACAAGAAAGAACTTGGCTAAGGGAAGAAAAAAAAAATTCTTTGAGTGGTTTAGTGTTTTTCTTCATATTGCCGCAAGACTTTTGTACCGACCAGTTCTCACCCATGACTTAGTCTCTTCGCTGAAACAAGTTAACAGCTTGAGACTAGGGGGCTTGTGTACCGACCAGTCCTCGGACACCGAGAACAGGTAGTAAAGGGCGAACCACGTCAGCTGGGTCCCACAGCATGGGCCAAAGCCACGTGGAGTGGACCCCGCAGGCAGCTTGGATTAGAGGGTGATCAGTCATCGGTGTGTTCCCTTAGAGAAGGGTGATCAGTCATTCCCCTCAGAGTAGGGTGATCAGTCATCGGTGTGTCCCCTGAGAGAAGGGTGATTAGTCATCAGCATGTTCCCACAGAGAAGGGTGATTAGTCATCAGCGTGACGATCACCAGGAAGGGCTGATGTGTCCTCATCACTCCGCAGGGTGATCAGTCCTCGGCAACAGAGTGTGACGAGGTCACATCAGTCTTCGGAGATTTGAACAGCGTAGACAGAACAGCTAAGATTGGTTCCCAGTGTGGGCCAATGACCAATTAAATACCCAGAGGTAGGGAGAGGCCTGGATCACGAAGAGCCTATGCGGGTAGCAGGGAGAGCACAGTTAGGTGTAGAGTCCTGAGGGGACGAGTACTCACCAGAACTAGGGTTTTCCCAGTGAAGCTACATGCATGGCACGTGAACAGTGAAGGCCCTCCCAGAACAGGCGGCCCCAGAGACTAGGTGCACAAGGAGGCACCCAGGTGGTCACCCTGTTAAAGTTTGCACTCCAGAGAAGGAAACCTTATGTGCTAGATTACCCTAAGATTGGGTGATAGCGGCGCAAGGGTATTCCAGTAAACCCTAAATATGGCTAGCAGCGCAGTAAACCCTAATTAGGGCTAGCGGCGCAGTAAACCCTAGACTATATAAGGGACAGTAAAATACTTCACAAAGGTACGCAGTTTCTAGACCTAAACACAGAGAAACTCAATACACTTGGTGTTCCTTGCCCTACACTGACTTGAGCGTCGGAGTGCAAACGGCCTCTAGGGCGCCCCCTTTCTCTCTTGCAGGTGCAGATTGCTTCGAAAGAACCAAGCACATATCAACGTGAGGAAGGAGGCGTGTGAGTGTCGTGAGTCAACCGACAGGCGAGTCAACCGGCAAGAACAACTTATTATCTTACTAACTTGTTTTCTTTAATTGTCTGTTCTTTGTGTTTTGTGGTTTTTGTTTTGTTATGGATCATCTTTCAAGTGGTGAATCATCTAAGCCCTATTCTCCTCAAAAGGCTTTTCTTATTGGAGAATTGAAGGAGGCTAAGCGCATTGTTCTCGCCGGTTGACTCCGCCGTCAGCTGAATCTGCGACACTCACACACCTCCTTCCTCACCTTGGTCTGTGCTCGATTCCGCACCTGCAAAAGAGAAAGGGGGGGCGCCCTCGCGGCCGTGTGCACTCCGACGCTCAAGTCAATATGGGGCAAGAAACATCAAAGTATTAATTCTCTATGTGTTTAGGTCTAGAAACTGCGTACCTCTGTGAAGTATATTACTGTTCCTTATATAGCCTGGGCTGTGCCGCTAACCCTAATTAGGGTTTACTGCGCTGCTAGCCATATTTAGGGTTTACTGGAATACCCTTGCGCCGCTATCACCCAGTCTTGGGGTAATCTAGCACATAGGGTTTCCTTCTCTGGAGTGCAAACACTGATAGGCCGCTATCACCCTCTCTCTGTGGCAGGCGATGACCGATCACCCTCTCTGCGGAGCAGGTGATGACCGATCACCCCTCTCTGTGAGAACAGGATGATGACCGATCTCCCTCTCTCTGCGGGAACAGGCTGATGACCGATCACCCCTCTCTGTGAGAACAGGCTGATGACCGATCTCCCTCTCTCTGCGGGAACAGGCTGATGACCGATCACCCCTCTCTATGAGAACAGGCTGATGACCGATCACCCCTCTCTGTGAGAACAGGCTGATGACCGATCACCCCTCTCTGTGAGAACAGGCTGATGACCGATCACCCCTCTTTGTGTTCCGGACGACCGAGCTCTGGCCACTACACAAGCCCCCCAGGCTCGAGTTGTGACTTGCTTCAACGAAGAGCCTTACAGCTCGCCCAGGCGACCTATGTGGCATGACTCGACGTGGTCAACTGCCGATGACCGACCGGATCACAAGCCCCCCAGTCTCAAGCTGTTAACTTGTTTCAGCGAAGAGACTAAGTCATCGACTCCTTTACTATCTGCTCTCGGTGCCCGAGGACCAGCATTTGGCATCATCGCCAGAGACTCTTCTGATCTGGTACTCGCCGAATTATCTTTGGGCGATTTCTTTTCTCTTACTCTTCTTGATCCACGTGTCCTCCTCAAGCCCCGCTCTAAGAAGCGGAGGGTGAGGTCTTTCTCATCTCGCCTCACTTGCTCAAAGGCAAGGAGGTCTTCCTCTGTTGCCTCAGCCTCGCTGTACAAAGTCGAGGTGAGGACTTTTTCTGTGAACCATACTGTTCTTCTCCTTTCTTTAATATGGTAGAAGAGGTTCTTTTTACAGTTTAACACAAATATGTCTCTCTAAATTCTTCTCTTTATTGGGTGACCTCGTTAAAAAGAGTGTCCCCTAGACTGAAAAATACGATTGTGTTAAAACATGTATCTATTAACTGAAATAAAACTTGGAGGCGAGCTCCGCTGGGAGGCGTGCTCCTCTGGGAGGCGTGCTCCTCTGGGAGGCGTGCTCCGCTGGGAGGCGTGCTCCTCTGGGAGGCGTGCTCCTCTGGGAGGCGTGCTCCTCTGGGAGGCGTGCTCCTCTGGGAGGCGTGCTCCTCTGGGAGGCGTGCTCCTCTTGGAGGTGTGCTCCGCTGGGAGGCGTGCTCCTCTGGGAGGCGTGCTCCTCTGGGAGGCGTGCTCCTTTGGGAGGCGTGCTCCTCTGGGAGGCGTGCTCCTCTGGGAGGCGTGCTCCTCTGGGAGGCGTGCTCCTATGGGAGGCGTGCTCCTCTTCCTGAAAATCCCCCTGAGATGGTGTAGATTTCTCCATGAATGGGCACCTCGTGCCTCTCGTCTCCCATTGGATTTGTTGCCGCCGTGTCTCCCTGTGATTCCTGCAGGTAGGGCGCTAAAAAGCCGCTTTTTACCAGGTCATCTAACTGATAACCTAAGCTGAGGCAGTTGCGCAGATTGTGGCCTTGGGCTTGATGGAAATCACACCAATGGCTTTTCCGAGGTCCGACTGGTCCCTCGGCCTTCTGGGGAGGCTTCAACTTGCTTGCCACCTCAGGGATGGTGATGAGCTCCTTGAGGCTGACCTTGAAGCTGTGTCGGGTTGGTCTGGGCCTTCTGGACTCGTAGGGTGCGTGTCTATCCTTCTTCTCTGCGGCCACATGCACCCTTAGGGGTTGGGCGCGTACTGGGGCGCGAGGTTTGGAGAGGTCGCCCCTTGTACGCTTTTCGGCGACTCTTCCTTCTGCCGTGATGTGGGCGAGCGCCCTGCACTGTATCTCATCAAATGTCCTTGCTGGACATCGTATGAGTGCGTCGCTGAATGGTCCAGGAAGGATTCCCCTCTCGAAGGCATGCACTATCACGGCGTCGTCCTTGGTTGGCAGTCTCACCACCAATGCCGCGAACCGGTTGAGGAAATCCTTCAGTGGTTCTTCCTGGAACTGCTTTACATCAAAGAGGTCGAACGCAACCGGCATCCGAGCCCGATTGACAATGAACTGCCTTTTGAACAATTCTGCAAACTGCTCGAAGGATGTAACGTGTCCGTCTGGGAGTCCCACGAACCAGTTTAGCGCTGTCCCTGCAAAGGTACCCATGAACAGCTTGCAGTGCATGGCATCAGTCCCCCCAGAGATCATCATCTGCGTATGGAACGCTGTGATGTGGGCTTCTGGATCTTCTACGCCTGTAAAGGTAATCTTTGGGATTACGAAAGACGCTGGTATTACTGTCTGCATGATCTCCTGCGAGAAAGGCATAGGTCAGGGCCTGGCTGGAGGCATGGCCCCCTGTCCCGCTGCGGCCCTTTCTCCCATTCCTCTCCTCAGTTCCTCGTTGGCTCTCCGCAGCTCCTCATTCGCCGCCAAAGACGCGTTCAGGTCGGCCCTAAACTGCTCCTGCTTTAAGGCCTGATCAGCGCTGGAGGCGGTGAACGCCTGCTGGAGATTGCGGATTGTCTCCATTAGCTCCTGGATGGTGGCGGTGTGATTACCATCGCCTCCTCCAGTGGCACCTTGCCTAGTGCTTCTCATGCTGTCTGGCTTTCCTCTTCACAACTGTGGATGGGACCTTGATTTACTCGGCCCCACGGTGGGCGCCAAATGTTCTCGCCGGTTGACTCCGCCGTCAGCTGAATCTGCGACACTCACACACCTCCTTCCTCACCTTGGTCTGTGCTCGATTCCGCACCTGCAAAAGAGAAAGGGGGGGCGCCCTCGCGGCCGTGTGCACTCCGACGCTCAAGTCAATATGGGGCAAGAAACATCAAAGTATTAATTCTCTATGTGTTTAGGTCTAGAAACTGCGTACCTCTGTGAAGTATATTACTGTTCCTTATATAGCCTGGGCTGTGCCGCTAACCCTAATTAGGGTTTACTGCGCTGCTAGCCATATTTAGGGTTTACTGGAATACCCTTGCGCCGCTATCACCCAGTCTTGGGGTAATCTAGCACATAGGGTTTCCTTCTCTGGAGTGCAAACACTGATAGGCCGCTATCACCCTCTCTCTGTGGCAGGCGATGACCGATCACCCTCTCTGCGGAGCAGGTGATGACCGATCACCCCTCTCTGTGAGAACAGGCTGATGACCGATCTCCCTCTCTCTGCGGGAACAGGCTGATGACCGATCACCCCTCTCTGTGAGAACAGGCTGATGACCGATCTCCCTCTCTCTGCGGGAACAGGCTGATGACCGATCACCCCTCTCTATGAGAACAGGCTGATGACCGATCACCCCTCTCTGTGAGAACAGGCTGATGACCGATCACCCCTCTCTGTGAGAACAGGCTGATGACCGATCACCCCTCTTTGTGTTCCGGACGACCGAGCTCTGGCCACTACACAAGCCCCCCAGGCTCGAGTTGTGACTTGCTTCAACGAAGAGCCTTACAGCTCGCCCAGGCGACCTATGTGGCATGACTCGACGTGGTCAACTGCCGATGACCGACCGGATCACGCATCATTGCACAAAAAGAGGAAGAGATGAGGCAAATGGAGGAAAGACTCCAAAGGCTAGAATTGGCATATGAAAGACCCCACCGAGGAAGAAGACATCATCAAAGGCATGAATCAAGAAGTTACCAAACCTATGGTAGCCATGAAGAAGAAGACGAATGGAGGGTGCACAATTTTGAAGAAAGGCACCGAAATGTGGCAAAGCCTTATTTACCCTTTGTAAAATTGCCTAGTTTTAGTGGGGAAGGTGATCCCAATGTGTATTTAGGTTGGGAGGCTAAAGTAGAACAAATTTTTGATGTACATGAGGTCCAAGATGACCAAAGAGTTAGGTTAGCCTCCTTAGAATTTTTGGATTATGCCATGCAATGGTGGCACAAGACTGTAATAGACATTGGGCTAAACAAGAGGCCAGTCGTGGTCTCTTGGGAGGATTTGAAGTTATGCATGCGCGCTAGATTTGTACCATCACACTATAGGAAAGAGCTCTTGTTGAAGCTCCAAAGGCTTCAACAAGGAACACAAAGTGTGGATGCTTATTTTAAAGAACTTGAAACCATATTAACTAAAATTGACATGCATGAAAGTGAGGAGTCCAAAATGGCTCGCTTTGTAAGTGGCTTAAGAAGAGACATACAAGATGTGGTAGAACTTTATGAATAATCCTCTTTAGAAAAGTTGGTTCACCTAGCCATCAAGGTAGAATCCCAAATTTCAAAGAAAAACACTTTCAAAAATTCTCATAATGATGGCTTCTACCACTCATCTTGGAAAAACAAAGACAAATCTTCTTCAACTTTTCCCTCCAATTTTCTAAAAGAGTCCACTTACAAACCGAGGGATTCTAAACCCTCAACTTCAACCCCTAAATCTCCTACCAAAACCTCAAGTAAAAAGTGTTTTAAATGTTTAGGTTTTGGGCACATAGCGACCGATTGTCCAACAAAGCGAACCATGACGGTTAAGGGGGGGCAAGTAGTAAGTGACCATAGTGATGCATCTTCTAGGTCTAACTCCCCTTCCCCATCAAAATCTCCTTGTGAAAATGAATGTGAAATACCTTGTGAAGGTGACTTGTTGGTCATAAGGCGAATGCTGGGTACAATTCCAAAACCTGTGGATGACACCCAAAGAGAAAATATTTTCCACACCCGCTGTGATAGGTTGTTCTTCATGACCATTTGTTCTTCTTAAAATATGAGGTAAAAAGGTGGTGGAAGCTATGGATGATATGGGTCAAGGATGACTCATATAGAGCTATGGGTTCCTTGTAGGTGCATGAAAGGTATGGAGAGTGATAGGTTAGGCCAAATCACTTGGAGGAAGGTGAAGATGAAGATCAAAGTGTCTAACCTAGAGAGACTAGACAAAGAGTAGAAGCTAGCATAATTTTGGCAGCATTTACTCATATAAATTGATCTTAAAAAAACATGAGCCAAAGCACCCTATTTATAGGAGATGGTGCCTTGGAGAGTAAGGAACAAGGGTAGGATGGGGAATACATAAAAGAGGGGGCTGCTAGGGTGTTGACTAAAGGTCAATGCAGCCCCTTAGCATGCTTCTAGAAGGTAGGGCTACATTCCTACCCTAAAAGGCCTAGGTACAAGCTAAATTGTTAAATACACCCCCGATTGTGCTAAATGAACCCTACTCTACTAAAATTATAAATAAACTAAAATTAATTTATGCTCAGCTCCCATGGCTTGGGCTTTACTCCTTATAGTCCTCTGAAGGGTCTTTGAATATGTAGAGAAAAGTTTCTCTGCCATCAGTAGCAGAGTCCCACTCTTCTTGAATCCTCTTTGCCATGGACCTAGTTGTTGGGCCTGAGCTTAGGCCTCTTCCATCATCCCCTCCCTCTTGAAGAGGATTTGTCCTCAAATCACATGCTTCTGCCTCTTCATTTTCTCTACCTGCAAAGGGTGTTAGATCCATAACATTGAAGGTAGTATGTACTCCATATTCCTCAGGCAGGTCAATTTGATATGCATTATTATTGATTCTTTTGAGAACTTGGAAAGGACCATCACCCCGGGGACTAAGTTTACACTTCCTCTGATTAGGGAATCTGATGGAAGAGGGCCAAGCACAACGTTCCATGAAAGGCAAGAGCCAAGTCAAGAGCGTCTAAGACCAAGCTAGGAGCGTCTAAGACAAGCTAGGAGCGTCTAGGACGAGAAGGCCAAGCTAGAAGCGTCTAGGACAAGAAGACTTGGATCAAAGCTATGAATGGGAGAGTGGCATACTAGCACATATTCCGTGAAGGCCCATCAAATGTAGTTTAGCTTTAATTGGGGTGTAAATAGCATAGCCATGTGGACAAATGTTTATTTTTCTGCACATTAGAATTAAGGAGAAGTTAACCTTCCCACTATTCTAGAAAGCCCATGGAGGGGGTGAACTTACAAACTAGACACACCCCTCCCCATGTGCTCACACTTTCCATGTGGCCCATGTGCTTCACATTTACATTTCATTTGGCTAGCATTAGGGTTGCATTATGGTCCTCCTTAGCCTATAAAAGGAGGAGCCTACACCTTGTATTTTCAAGATTAAATAGAGTATTGTTATGCTGCCAAAATTGTGCCATACACTACTCCTTGCCTAACACATAGGTTTTAGTCTTCAATTCATCACTACCAAAGGGGCTGGCCAAACCTCCCCATTTCCTCACTCTTCATGCACCTTCAAGGCACCCATGCTTCCTAGGAAGGCCTTGCTCACCTCCTCCATAAGCTTCCGCATCCATCATCACCAAGGAACTCCAAAATCCAAAGAAGAGCTCATAGGAATGCCATCAGAAGCCAAACCCAGTCTCCCTCCTCAAAAATCATCTCTCTCTTCCCCTTATTGCTATGTTTCATGTATTTCTCTGTTTGTTGTTGTATTTGGTTCTTAATCCTCTCATGCATTTTCTTTACAAATTCAGCCTTCGTTACTCCTTCCTTATGCACAAAATTTTGTGGATTAGGTAGAGGTAACAAATCCAAAGGAGTAAGAGGATTGAACCCATACACAGCCTCAAAAGGAGAAATATTAGTAGTTTTATGAACTACCCTATTATATGCAAACTCAATATGAGGAAGGTACTCATCCCAAGATTTGTGGTTTCCTTTCATGATTGACCTAAGCATAGTGGAAAGAGATCTATTTACAACTTCAGTTTGTCCATCCGTTTGAGGATGACAAGAAGTTGAGAAGTTCAACTTAGTTCCTAGCTTTTCCCAGAGAGTTCTCCAGAAATGGCCAATAAATTTAGGATCTCTATCCGACACTATGGTCTTAGGTAAACCATGTAGTCTTACCACTTCTCTAAAGAAGAGCTTAGAGATGTTGCTAGCATCATCCACTTTATGGCAAGGTATAAAATGAGCCATCTTGCTAAACCTATCCACTACCACAAAAATGGAATCAAAACCTCTTTGTGTCCTAGGAAGTCCTAATATGAAATCCATGCTTATATCTTCCCAAGGAGCACTTGCAAAAGGTAAAGGAGTGTAGAGTCCATGAGGCATTGTCTTAGACTTAGCTTTTAAACATGAAATGCATCTATGACAATGTCTTTGGACATCTTTCCTCATGTGTGGCCAAAAGAATTTTCCTTTCAAAAGCTCAAGAGTTTTATCAACTCCAAAATGGCCCATGAGTCCTCCTTCATGTGATTCTTTTACAAGGAGTTTTCTATGTGTTCCTTGGGGTATGCAAAGTTTTCCTTCTTTAAACAAGTACCCCTCAGAAACATAAAAACCTCCTTGTGCTCTATGTTGGCACTCAGCAAAAGTGGGTGCAAAATCCTTATCTTCTTTATAAAGTTCAGGTATGTTTTCAAATCCAAGAATTTGGGCTCCAAGTTTAGAAAAGAGGATATGTCTCCTTGAGAGAGCATTAGCCACAATGTTTGTACTGCCCTTCTTGTATTTGATAACATATGGAAATTGCTCAAGAAATTCCATCCACTTTGCATGTCTTTTTTTCAACTTGTGTTGACCCCTTAGATATTTCAAAGACTCATGATCACTATGTATGATAAATTCTTTTGAAACTAGATAGTGTTCCCAAGTCTGTAGGGCCCTTACAAGTGCATAAAGCTCTTTGTCATAGGTGGGGTAGTTGAGGGTGGCACCGTGAAGTTTTTCACTAAAATATGCAATTGGGTGCCCACCTTACAACAACACAGCACCTATTCCTACTCCTGATGCATCACACTCTAGCTCAAAATTTTTTGAAAAGTTTGGCAAAGCTAGAATGGGTGCATTAGTGAGTTGAGCTTTCAAACTTTGAAAGGCTTGCTCATGCTTCTCTGTCCAACAAAATGGAGTGTCTTTCTTTACTAACTCATTGAGTGGTGAAGCTAGACTTGAGAAGTTAGGAACAAATCTTCTATAAAAACTTGCTAGACCATGAAAGCTCCTAACATCTCCTACATTTTGCGGGGTTGGCCACTCTTGGATGGCTTTGATTTTCTCGGGGTCAACATGTACCCCATTTTTGTTTACTATAAAACCTAAAAACACTACACTATCTACACAAAAAGTGCATTTATCTATATTGGCAAACAAACTATTTTTCCTAAGCACTAAAAGAACCTCCCTAAGGTGACTTAGGTGGGACTCTAGGCTTTGACTATATACTAAGATATCATCAAAATAGACTACTATATACTTACCTATGCAATCCCTAAAGACATGATTCATAAGCCTCATGAAAGTGCTAGGTGCATTAGTGAATCCAAAAGGCATCACTAACCACTCATATAGTCCAAATTTGGTCTTAAAAGCAGTTTTCCACTCATCACCTTCTTTAATTCTAATTTGGTGATATCCACTTTTAAGGTCAATCTTGGAAAATATGGTAGACCCATGCAATTCATCAAGCATATCATCAAGTCTAGGAATTGGATGCCTGTATTTGATGGTGATATTGTTGATGGCCCTACAATCACAACACATTCTCCACTTGCCATCTTTCCTTGGAACCAAAAAAACAGGTACAACACAAGGACTTAGGCTTTTTTGAACCCAGCCTTTCTCCAACAAATCCTGAACCTGTGACTCTATCTCCTTAGTCTCTTCCGGATTAGTTCTGTAAGCTGGTCTATTTGGTAAACTATCTCCCGGAACTAAATCTATTTGGTGTTCTATACCCCTAACAGGTGGAAGTCCAATAGGTCCTTCCTCAGGGAATACATCACCAAATTCTTTTAAAAGTTTTTGGACTTGAAGAGGTAGTTCACAAACTTCAGAAAGTGTGGCAGTGCATGCAAGTGTTCCTTTACACAGAAGGAGGCCTGAAGGTTGTTCAGATAGAAGTATCTTTTCAATTTTACTTTCAAATTTTTCTTCTTTCTGAATAACCTTGTGGGAAGGAACACTCTTCTCCCACGCCTCAACATCGTTCCTAAGGATTTTCTCTTGTTTTCCTTTTTTTTTCTTTTTCTCATTTTCTCTTTTTATTTTCATTTGTACTTGGTCCTTTACCACTTGTGAAGGTGTTAAAGGATAAAGTACAAACTTCTTTTCCCTATGGGTAAAAGTTATCTCGTTGGTAAGACCATTATGGATGGTTTTCTTGTCAAATTGCCATGGTCTTCCCAATAAGATGTGGCAGGCTTCCATGGGTACTACATCACATAAAATCTCATCTTTATAGTTCCCCACAGAAAGACTGATTTTTACTCGCTTATCTACAGTTAATTCCCCATCTTCATTTATCCACTGAAGTTTGTAAGGTTTTGGATGAGGTATTAATTGTAGATTAAGCTTTTCAACCATCCTAGTGCTACAACAATTGCAGCAAGAGCCACTATCCACAATGAGAGAACAAATGTTTTCTGAAACTTTGCATCTTGTATGAAAGATGTTCTCTCTCTGTGTTTCATGGTTCACACTAGGTTGATTGTTGAGGGTTCTTCTGATCATCATTAATTCTCCCTCACAAGGATATGCCCCCTCACTACTTTCCTTCTCTTCTTCCCCACTAGACTCTTCATCTTGGCTGCTATACTCATCCCTCCCTCTTAAGATCATGGTTCTCCTATTTGGGCATTGGGATGCTATATGGCCTCTACCAAGACACTTGAAGCACTGGATGTCTCTACTGCGGGGTTGTGAGGTAGACACATCTTTTCCTACACTCTTGGGAGTTTCTTTGGATTTATCCTTTGAAAGACTATCCTCCTTTTCTCTTCTATACTCTCTCTTGGGATAAGAGTTAGAGTAAGAACTCTCCTCTTGATCCCTTTCTCAAATTTTGTTGTTCAACTTTTATACAAAGTTGGATCAAATCATTCAAGTCCCTGTAGGGCAAAAGTTCTACTTTATCCCTTATCTCAAGATTGAGACCACTTAGGAACCTAGCTATGGTTGTGGTGGCTTCTTCCCTAATAGAGGCTCTCATCATGTAGAGCTCCATCTTTTGCCTATACTCCTCTACACTCATGTTTTTCTGTTGGAGTCTTTGGAGCTTGTCCATTAACTCCCTATCATAGTATGAAGGAATATGGCGGCGTCTCAAGGCTCCCCTAAGGTCATTCCAATATTCTATGGGAGGGTCCCTGTGGAGGCGCCTATCTCTCTCTAGGGCTGTCCACCAATACATAGCATTTCCTTGAAAGCTTAAAGTGGCTAAGGGTACTTTCCTTTCCTCGCTAACATGATGGCAAGCAAAAAGTTGTTCTACTTTCATTTCCCAATCTAGGTATGTTTCAACATTTTCCTTTCCATAAAAATGAGGTAAGTCTACCCTAGTCTCTTTTAGGTGGCTTTCTCTCCTAGTTCTTCTAGGTGGAGGTTGATAATAATCATTTACTCTCAGACTCCCCTCAACATGTGAGTCACTTAACCTAGAACTAGATGCATGTGATGCATGTGATTTTTTTTTAATTTTCGAATGTATTCATCTTTTTCTCTAACAATTCTCAACTCCTCTTCCAAAAGTGCAAGATGGGCATCTCTTTCTTTTTTATCTTCCAAAAGTTGAGCCTCATGTTGCAATTGTCTTAGTGATAGTGATTGAAAATCTCTAGCCAATTGTTTCAAAAGAGATTTTGTGGATTTTCTATCACTTTCACTATGACTTGAAGAATGAGTAGACATGTTTAGGGTTTGTGATAAAAGTAATTTTCAAAAAGAAAGATAAGTGGAGTGAAGTACGTAATTTCCCAGGAAAGGGAGGTGGATCACTAGGATCTCTTAAGTACCAAGCCTTTCCTTAGCCAGATACTATCCCACAACACTTTCAAAAACCTTTCTCTAAGCAATTTACTTAGAGCACAATCAAAGATAAAAACAAAATTTTTATGCAAGAAGAAAAACTATATGTAAAGCAATAAAACACAAATGAAAATTGCTATCTAGAAAGCTTTTAAAACTAGTCGAATCCTAAGGTGAGGCTTCTTGGCACTTTGGAACCTTGAAGACACACTCACCGTCTAAGACGTATTAATCCACTAATTAATCAATGTCCTTGCAAATTACAACTCAAAGAAATACAAAGAAATTAGGTTAACAAATTTTGATGCACAAAAATTTAAAGTCCTATTCTATGCACTCCTTCACTTGTAGCTCCTTTGTGTATATTTGTGTATTTTTCAATGAGGTTGCTGCTGTCCCTTGCTTTGTCTCCTTAGGTTATTCAACCTTAAATCTTTAATCCAGCTCCTCTTTAGTGATATGGCTTTGACCAAAACAAAATTTTAGCTCCACACTCACCAAAGCACTTTTTAGGTCAAATCCACCAAAGAGAGGTCAAGCAAGGTTTAAAGCAACAAAACTCAAATTTAAAATCAAGGACTACTGCAAATGGAGTTGATATTTGACAAGACTTGAAAGAGTATTCAATAAAATTTGACAAGCAAAAAATTAAGGCACACAAGAAAAAGGTAGCACACAAAGTGGAATCCTAGTGAATGGAACTAGAATAGATGAATAAAACCAAAACAGCACTACAGAATTTTTTGTGTAAAATTTTTCACAACTTTCCAATTTTATGCTGAACAGAATACTTCAAATTTGAGCTTGAAATTTTAACCACAGAAACTTCAATGTTTTAGCTCAATATAGGCGTTGGAATTTCACCAAAACAGTGAGTCAAATAATTGTAATAATTTTTCCGAAATCACTGCCGCGTCAGCGTTTTTTCAGAGTCAGGATTTTTGCACTCTGTTCGTATTTCATTTATCATTTTTTTTGTATTTTGAATTTTGATGTGATTCTTTTTTTCACTTTTTCTTAACACATGAAACTACTCAAATCCAAAATTTCAGAATTTTTTACCAACAAATGTAATTTCTGGGAATGATTCCAGCCAGCACAGTAGCAGTGAAAACAGAGAAATCCTAACTTGGAATTAGAAAACGGTAAAGAAACTTCAAAAACACAATGGAAATGATTGGAAACGAACTTGTATGGAACTAACACACAAGTATGAACTCAAATATGAAAATATAAAAGACACCAAAGCTTCAAAACCAGAAATATAAACTGCACTCAAAACAAAATCAAGCAACCAAATCAACAATAAAAGGCACCACTTGGAATTTATGACATTGTAGGATGAACATGACTTTGACAAAACTTGTATGGATTTAAAAATCAAAATGACTCAACCACAAACACTTTGCACCGATTAAAAACATCAATAAGACTCAAATAAAATAAAAATAGAACAGCCAACACAAAAGAAACCTAAAACAGTTTGAAAATGGAAGTTCAAGATCAAGTTGAACCAAAAATACCAAATAGAAATTTAAAAACAGCAACACCAACTTAAAAAGAAATTAAAAACAGCAAGACATTTAAGGATATGATGAACAACATGGAATAAAGAAGAAGACTCAAAAAATAAAATGAAGAGAACACTTATCTCTTGAAGAACCTGGCTCTGATACCAAATGATAGGTTGTTCTTCATGACCATTTGTTCTTCTTGAAATATGAGATAAAAAGGTGGTGGAAGTTATGGATGATATGGGTCAAGGATGGCTCAATAGAGCTATGGGTTCCTTGTAGGTGCATGAAAGGTATGGAGAGTGATAGGTTAGGCCAAATCACTTGGAGGAAGGTGAAGATGAAGATCAAAGTGTCTAACCTAGAGAGACTAGACAAAGAGTAGAAGCTAGCATAATTTTGGCAGCATTTACTCATATAAATTGATCTTAAAAAAACATGAGCCAAAGCACCCTATTTATAGGAGATGGTGCCTTGGAGAGTAAGGAGCAAGGGTAGGATGGGGAATACATAAAAGAGGGGGTTGCTAGGGTGTTGACTAAAGGTCAATGCAGCCCCTTAGCATGCTTCTAGAAGGTAGGGCGACATTCCTACCCTAAAAGGCCTAGGTACAAGCTAAATTGTTAAATACACCCCCTATTGTGCTAAATGAACCCTACTCTACTGAAATTACAAATAAACTGAAATTAATTGATGCTCAGCTCCCATGGCTTGGGCTCTACTCCTTGTGGACCTCTGAGGGGTCCTTGAATATGTAAAGAAAAGTTTCTCTGCCATCAATAGCAGAGTCCCAATCTTCTTAAATACTCTTTTCCATGGACCTAGTTGTTGGGCCTGAGCTTGGGCTTTGGCTTGGGCTTGGGCCTCTTCCATCACTTTCCATCCCCTCCTAAAGGTTTCCACATTCTAAGAGGATTTTCTTCACATAACTTTGTCATTCCCACACACTCTTTTCAACCTTGGTCTATATATTGTATCCCTTCTTATGAACTCCCCGAGCTTCAAGACTATATGTCAAGTTCACATCTCGCTTCTTGCCCTATTTTCTATGTGAACACACTGACTATGTTATATGCAGGGATTCTGAAATCGTGGTCGAATTCTCTCCAACCTGGGGGGCATGATGAAAACCAAGCCCACAAGGTGATGATCAAGGATCCTAAGAATATAAAGAGAAGTCACCTCAAAGTAGAGACCTCACCAGATGGAGAATGGGACAAAGACCAGAGCACCTAAAGTTCTTCCTGCTGGTCTTCTTAATGATTAGAAAATATTGTAAATAATTTGGGCTCACTTTGGGGGTCCAAATATCAAATATAGGCTAGAATAAGGTGCCTTTAGGATAATAGGGGGTGTAGTTAGCATTTTAGGATGTTATTGGCCCTTTTGGAAGGCTTTTTGACCTAGTTTCTAGAAGGACAAGCCAAGGATACGGGTTTGACTTAGTCAAACCCTAAGGCTGCCTATTTTTTCACTCTTCCCATCCTACCCCTTATGCTTCCTCTGCAAGGCTCCTTCACCTATAAATAAGGAGGCCTACCTCATGTATTTTCATGTTGAAATTAGAGTAAAGTTACTATACACAATTTGTGTTAGAGTTTGTGAGCTTTGTCTCCTTACACCATTGTCTTATCTTGTGAGAATTAGAGAGCTCTCAAGTGGCGGTATTCTTCACTCATCTTGGAGCAAACCACCATCCAAGTGGCGTGATCACTTCTCTACCTTCATTCTCCTAAGTTTCCTTTCACTCATCTTTTTCCATTCCATTTCCATTCCAAATTTCAATTCTGAAATCTTTGTCTTGTTCTTGTTTTAATGTTTTGTTTCCAATTCGATTTCCTCCATTATGTTTATTTTCCTCTCTTTAATTTCAGCACCTTTACTTGTCATCATCTTCACCTTATAATTGTGTTTTCCTTTTGCCTTTGTGAAATGAACCTTCACATCTACTTAACCACTTGGTTAAGTTAATGTCCAGTGGGGATTTTCCTTAGGTTCTCACCTTAATCATCCTAAAATCTCAATCCTAATTAAAGTACCACCATAAAATGCTAAATCATAAAATCAACTCACATCACAGCTCGAGCCTGGGGGGCTTATGTAGTGGCCAGACCTCGGACGTCGACCACTTAGTGAGAGGTCGGCACATGGAGAGGTCGTTATGATGGGCCTATAGAGGGGTCCACAGAATCACACGTGTAAGAATAAGAACCAGATTTGCAGGGACGTCACGCAAGGTTTATGCGTGACGTAAGGCTTTGGCATAGAGGATCTGTCCTAAAAGGAAAAAACATATAAGAAGGAATGTGATTAACTTAACGCAGAAGATTTGGCCATGTGGCGCTAGGGTTATAGTGTATGCCTTAGCGCCCACGCCCAAGTTAAGCACTCCAGAAAAGGAAGATTGCTACGAGAGTTGCACTCTAAGAATAGAAGGTTGCCACGGGACGCGCACCAAGATTGTGTGATAGAATCCCAAAAAGGTAACCCTAGATTCGCTAAGAGACAACGCTTGGGCGCAAAGATAGGCGCAGCAGGAACCCTAGAAGGGCTATATAAAAGGTAGTAAGGCATTCCCAAAGGTACGCAACTTTTGAGACTAGAACTCCTTCGCTATACACTTGTGTTTCTTGCCCTAAGTCTTGACTTGAGCGTTGGAGTGCAAACAGCCGCTAGGGCGCCCGTCTTTCTTTCTTTGCAGGTTCAACTGTTCCAGCCAAGGGGAAGGGAGAAAGTGCGAAGAAGTCAACCAACGGGAGAGTCAACCGACGAGAACAGGGTCTAATTGGGCTTTTGTTTATTTTTGTAGGCCCAATCAAGAGGACAAATTCAAGGTGAAAGAATGTACAAACATATCCAAGAAGACCTTCAACTCATCAAAACATAAACTAGAGCTTTGGTAAGAAGAACACAAGAAGACTGAGTTTTTGCTAACTAGTCAACATTATTTTTGGGCCAAGCTTTAGCTTAGATAAATTGTATAAAGTTGTTTAGGATTTCATGGGCCATGTATTGGGCCTAGTAGCATAAATTAATTGGACCAAATATTTGGGCCAAGTAGCATAGTTTTTTGGGCTTGTATTTTGACCAATAGTAAAATAGGACTAGTAAGGGTTAAAAGTGACTAGTTAGGGTAACAATTGGGCTTCTTTGAGCTCAATGTAACCCTAAAATGTCAAGGGTAAATTGGAGAACGAAAATCACCTTGGCATGGAGCACAAGGACGTCCACATGGCAACCTAGGAGTGGAGAGGATTTAGCATGGAAGGTGTGAGCTAAACATGGAAAGCATGACTCCACATGGGACCTTCTCATTGGAGAGTTTTATTTTGAATTTTCAAATTTTGGCTCCAAAAATTTCAGCCTTCTCTCCTATAAATTGAGGTGCTTGACTCTCATTTTTCTAAGATTAATGAATGAGTGAATTGCTACCAAGATTGCTAGCTTTCTCACTCTTGTCTTTGCCTCTCTAGGATTGACACTTTAATCTTCTTCTTCTCCTAGCTCAAGTGATATGGCCCAACTAATCACTCTCCCTACCTATCATGCACCTTCAATGAAACCATAGCTTTATATGAGCCATCCTTGTTCATCTTTTCCATTGAAGCTTCCGCCAATCCTTTCCAAAATTCAAGAAAAGAATTCGGTCATCAAGGAACAATTCCATCATTCTCTTATATAAAATTTAAACGGTCAATCTTATGTTTTGAACGATTCAATTTGCTTCACTGTGCTTCATTTTGCGTTCGCATGCAATCATGCCACAACTGCATGTGTTCTTCATGTTTTCATTTATTTATTCTTTAATTATTGTTTTCTATGTTTAATTCAATGTATGTGTGTGTGTTTAGGTGTTGTTTAGTGTTCATACTCCTTGCATGTCAAATGTCATGTCCAAATTTTGCTTAATTTTGTTCAAATCTTTTAAGTGTTTATGCTGCATGCTAAATGTTTGATCTTTTGTTCTAATACACATCTAATGTTTGATAAAAAGTTTCTTGTGTATTTTTGAGTATATGCTTTGGTGCCTTTACATTTTTCCTATTCTTGAGTCTCTCTACTTCCTATTTGTTGATTACTAAGTAGGTTTCTACATGCATTTCCAATATTTGTCTTAAATTTTTGTTCAATTGTTTTTTAATTTCTTTAGGTTTCTGCTCACTTTTTAGAATTGTATGGCTTTCACCTAGTTTTGAAAAATTATTATGATCTCATTAAGTATCTGTTCTTGCAGGTTGACTCTCCTGTCGGTTGACTCTACGACAATCTCGGGCCTCCTTCCTTCTCCTTAGGTAATGCTTCACTGGATCGAAACAGCATAGTTGAGGTTGAATCTAAAGGATCTACTGCTGGATAGATACCTTTGGCGGCTAATCCTCTTGATAGTACAGTAGTAGCATCTAAATGTGCAAATGTCGTAGCAGGGGCAGGGTCAGTTAAATCGTCTGCAGGTACATAAACTGCTTGAATAGAAGTTATGGACCCTTCTTTGGTAGAAGTGATTCTTTCTTGTAAAGAACCCATTTCAGTACTAAGAGTGGGTTGATAACCCACAGCAGAGGGCATTCGACCCAATAAAGCAGATACTTCAGATCCTGCTTGTACGAAGCGGAAAATATTGTCGATAAATAAAAGTACATCTTGTTCATTGACATCTCGAAAATATTCCGCCATAGTTAGGGCAGTTAAACCAACTCTCATACGAGCTCCGGGCGGTTCATTCATTTGACCATATACTAGAGCTACTTTGGATTCTGCAATATTTTGTTCATTAATTACTCCAGATTCTTTCATTTCCATATAAAGATCATTTCCCTCACGAGTACGCTCACCTACGCCGCCAAATACAGATACACCTCCATGAGCTTTCGCAATGTTATTGATCAATTCCATAATAAGTACTGTTTTACCTACTCCAGCTCCACCGAAAAGTCCTATTTTTCCTCCACGACGATAAGGAGCTAAAAGATCTACTACTTTTATTCCTGTTTCAAAAATAGATAATTTTGTATCTAATTGTATAAAGGTAGGCACAGATCTATGAATGGTAGATGTTGTACGAGTATCTACAGGACCTAAATTATCAATCGGCTCTCCAAGTACGTTGAAAATTCGTCCTAGAGTTGATCCACCTACTGGAACACTTAGGGGAGTTCCTGTGTCAATAACTTCCATTCCTCTCATTAGACCATCTGTCGCACTCATAGCTACAGCTCTAACTCGATTATTTCCTAATAATTGCTGTACTTCACAAGTAACATTAATTTGTTGACCAACAGTATCTCGACCCTTAACTACCAGAGCGTTGTAAATATTAGGCATCTTCCCTGGGGGAAAGGCTACATCTAGTACCGGACCGATTATTTGGACAATATGTCCCAGATTTTTTTTTTCACGCGAAGAAACTTCAGGACCGGAAGTAGTAGGATTGATTCCCATATCAAAAGCCAATTTTTTTTTTCCGAAAAAGTTTTGAAATCAAAAAGAAATGTTCGAAAATAAAGCAAATTGATCGGTTAATTCAATAATAAATAAGAAATGGGAATTAGTACTCCATTTTTTGGGACTATTCAACCAATCCCCTTTCAATGTTTACTTACTTATTCAATTTCAATGATTGAATTCTTAATCTTATTCCAGTTATTTTCAAAATTTCAATTGGATCAAATCTTTCGAAAGTCTTTTCTTTTTTTCTAGCATTCTTGATAATATCATCTATATTCTCTATGGAATTCGAACCTGTACCTTAATTTATAATTCATTTTTTTTTATCATTGGCTTTCGTATTTCCTCAGTAGACAATTTTTTATACTTACCCTCTTTTTTGACCTCTTTTTTTCTTTTCCGGGGGGAAAGCTGCCTATTTTTATTACATCTAGGATTTACATATACAACATATATCACTGTCAAGATTAAGAGTAAATTTTTTTTATTCTTTAGATTAGATCTTTCGATTCCATAATTCAAAAATAGGAGATTCCAATTTGAAAAGAAACAAAGATTGGGTTGCGCCATACAGAGAAAAGAGTATACAATAATGATGTATTTGACAAATCAAATACCATCGTTTAATTTAATAATAACGAACCTTTGGGATTCATTGATAATATGAGTTGATTTTTCTAAAAGATTTCATTAACTCCTAAGTCATATCGAGTAGACCTTATTGTTTCAAGAATTCTTAATTCATGAGTTGTAGGGAGGGATTTATGTCACCACAAACAGAGACTAAAGCAAGTGTTGGGTTCAAAGCTGGTGTTAAAGATTATAAATTGACTTATTATACTCCTGACTATGAAACCAAAGATACTGATATCTTGGCAGCATTCCGAGTAACTCCTCAACCTGGAGTTCCACCTGAAGAAGCAGGTGCCGCGGTAGCTGCCGAATCTTCTACTGGTACATGGACAACTGTGTGGACCGATGGGCTTACCAGTCTTGATCGTTACAAAGGACGATGCTATAACATCGAACCTGTTGCTGGGGAAGAAAATCAATATATTGCTTACGTAGCTTATCCCTTAGACCTTTTTGAAGAAGGTTCTGTTACTAACATGTTTACTTCTATTGTCGGTAATGTATTTGGGTTCAAGGCACTGCGTGCTCTACGTCTGGAGGATTTGCGAATCCCAACCGCTTATATTAAAACTTTCCAAGGTCCGCCTCATGGCATCCAAGTTGAGAGAGATAAATTGAACAAGTATGGTCGTCCCCTATTAGGATGTACTATTAAACCTAAATTGGGGTTATCCGCTAAGAATTATGGTAGAGCAGTTTATGAATGTCTTCGTGGAGGACTTGATTTTACCAAAGATGATGAAAATGTAAATTCCCAACCATTTATGCGTTGGAGAGACCGTTTCTTATTTTGTGCTGAAGCGATTTATAAATCACAGGCTGAAACAGGTGAAATCAAAGGGCATTACTTGAATGCAACTGCGGGTACATGCGAAGAAATGATAAAAAGAGCTGTATTTGCCAGAGAATTAGGCGTTCCTATCGTAATGCATGATTATTTAACAGGGGGATTCACTGCAAATACTAGCTTGGCTCATTATTGCCGGGATAATGGTCTACTTCTTCATATACATCGTGCAATGCATGTAGTTATCGACAGACAAAAGAATCATGGTATGCACTTTCGTGTCCTAGCTAAAGCATTACGTTTGTCTGGTGGAGATCATGTTCACTCCGGTACCGTAGTAGGTAAACTTGAAGGGGAAAGAGAAATCACTTTAGGTTTTGTTGACTTATTGCGTGATGATTTTATTGAAAAAGATCGAAGTCGTGGTATTTATTTCACTCAGGATTGGGTTTCTTTACCAGGTGTTCTGCCGGTTGCTTCGGGAGGTATTCACGTTTGGCATATGCCTGCTCTGACCGAAATCTTTGGAGATGACTCCGTACTTCAATTTGGCGGAGGAACTTTAGGACACCCTTGGGGAAATGCACCAGGTGCTGTAGCTAATCGAGTAGCTCTTGAAGCATGTGTGCAGGCTCGAAATGAAGGACGTGATCTTGCTCGTGAAGGTAATGAAATTATCCGTGAGGCTAGCAAATGGAGTCCTGAATTAGCTGCTGCTTGCGAAGTATGGAAGGAGATCAAATTTGAATTCCAAGCAATGGATACTTTGGATTAATTGCAATTAAACTCGGCACAATCTTTTCCTAAAAGAAGGATTGATCTGAATAAAAAGATACTTCATTATTCAATATATTTAGATGTTTCGTATTGGAATAGAAGCGTAATTAAGTAGACGAGATTTTACCAAAAAAGTTATTACAATTGATAAGGGAAACCGGCTATTTCGTTTTTCGATGTGAATTTTACATAATAGGGAGGCTGCTCCATTTCTATATGAAATTGATTCTATATGAAATATTCTATATTCAATTTTGATTTTCCTATTGATTTCTATATTTCTATCATTTTATACGGTTTTTTAGTTTAGAATATCATTTTAGAATAAAAAAAATATATATATTTCCATAATTTTTCTTAGAACTAATTATAACATAATACTAAATAATCGAATGAATAAGATTCTTAGTATTATGTTGTATTTTTTGTCAATACTAAGATTGACAAAAGTGTATCAAATAAATATAATCCAATCGTGAATAAATTGATCAAATTACTTACGTGAAATAGGCGTTATTACTTCATCAAATTGTAGGTTCATTAGTTTTGTTTCTGCGATAAAAACAAGAAAAACTTTCTTGATTCATCAGTAAGTGAATTAAAAGGTAAACATGAATATATATATACGAAAAGAATAGATCTATATATACGAATATAGATAGTCTTCTATATATAATAATAATGTATAACCATAGTATATAAAATAGTATATAAATAGGTGGTATATCTTTTTTTAGTTTTTTAGACAATTCCATTTTGTAATTTTATTTTTTTTTATTGCGATTGGGTATAAACATCCACCTTCTTTTTTAAATTGTATTGGGGTTGCTAACTCAATGGTAGAGTACTCGGCTTTTAAGAGCGACTCTATTTTTTACACATTTCTATGAAGCAATCGGTTCGTCGATACTATTGGTAGAGCTTGTAAAACCACGACTGATCCAGAAAGGAATGACTGGAAAAAGTAGCATGTCGTATCAATGAAGAATTTTAAAAATATTTCATTCTTATAGGATCCAGCTCAAATTTTTGTTTGAATTTTTGGCTCCTAAAAAAAAAAAATTCAGTTGGGTTTCATTAATAAAGGGATAGAACTTCGTGGTTCTAATTCTAATAGGGAAACAAAAAGCATCGAGCTTTCATTTATTTTTTATTTGGATCATTACCCCATCTAATTGTACGTTAAAAAGAGGTTAGTGCTTGATGTGGGAAAAGCTTTTCTGGTGAATGGGTTATTTTTGTTATGAGTCCTAACTATATAGCTAGTTTCCATTATTGGTATTTTGGGATAGCGAGAAATGTGTAAAAGAAAGAGTATATTGATAAAGATCTTTTTTCCAAAATCAAAAGAGCGATTAGGTAAAAAAAAAATAAAGGATTCTTAATTAGCTCGTTATCCTAGAAAAAAAATTAGGTGAAAAATCGATTAGCGAGAGTCCGTTCATGGGTTTGACTTG
Source organism: Phaseolus coccineus (assembly GCA_037954025.1). Taxonomy (NCBI): domain Eukaryota; kingdom Viridiplantae; phylum Streptophyta; class Magnoliopsida; order Fabales; family Fabaceae; genus Phaseolus; species Phaseolus coccineus. The sequence goes on along the minus strand of CM075680.1, from coordinate 31,740,578 downwards.
TTTTCTAGGTATATATATATACCTAGAATTCTCTGTTTTGACCATATTGCACTATGTATCATTTGATAATCCAATGAATCTCTGATTCTTTATTTGACCAAATAGACTTTTTGAATGTTTAATGGAGAAATATCAAGCATATTTAGAACTCCGTAGATCTCGATACCAGGATATTCTATACCCACTTTTTTTTCGGGAATCTATTTATGGACTAGCTTATGGTCATGAGTCCTTTTTTATAGAAAATGTAGATTATAACAATCAATTTAGTTTACTAATTGTAAAACGTTTAAGTACTCGAATGTATCAACAGACTAATTTCATTCTTTTTGCTAACGATTCTAACAAAAAGACTTTTGGGGGTTATAACTATAATTTTGATTCTCAAATAATATTAGAAGGTTTTGGTGTCGTCGTGGAGATTCTATTTTCTCTACAATTATTTATCTCTTCCTTAAGGGGATTAGAAAGCGTCAAATCTTATAAAAATTTGCAATCAATTCATTCCATTTTTCCCTTTTTCGAAGATAAACTGATATATTTAAATCATAAGTCAGATATACGAATACCTTATCCTATCCATCTGGAAATCTTGGTTCAAATCCTTCGATATTGGATAAAAGATGTCTCTTTCTTTCATTTAATAAGGTTTTTTTTTTCTTACTATTCTAATTGGAATAGTCTTTTTCCTCCAAAAAAATGGATTTCGACTTTTTTTTCAAAAAGGAATCTAAGAATTTTCTTGTTCCTATATAATTTATATGTATGGGAATATGAATCTATCTTTCTTTTTCTACGTAACAAATCCTCTAAGTTACAGTTAAAACATTTTCGTGTTTTTTTTTAGCGAAATTTTTTCTATGAAAAAATAAAACATCTTGTAGAAGTATCTACAAAGAATTGTTCATATACCTTATTCTTCTTTAAGGATACTTTCATCCATTATGTTAGATATCAAGGAAAATCAATTCTGGTTTTAAAGAATACCCCTCTTTTGATAAATAAATGGAAATATTATTTTATATATTTATGGCAATGTTATTTTGATATTTGGGCTGGACCAGAAACGATCTATATAAACCCATTATCTCAGTATTCATTTCACTTTTTAGGCTATTTTTTAAGTATTCCACAAAATCTTTCAGTAGTACGAAGTCAAATGTTGCAAAATTCATTTCTAATCAAAATTGTTATCAAAAAACTTGATACAATAATTCCCATTATTCCTTTAATGAGATCATTGGCTAAAACAAAATTTTGTAATGTAATGGGTCATCCTATTAGTAAACCGGTTTGGGCCAATTTCTCTGATTTTGATATTCTTGACCGGTTTTTGTGCATATGTAGAAATTTTTCTCATTATTACAATGGATCCGCAAAAAAAAAGAGTTTCTATCAAATCAAATATATACTTCGGTTTTCTTGTATAAAAACTTTGGCTCGTAAGCACAAAAGTACTGTGCGCACTTTTTTGAAAAAATTAAGTTCAGAAAAATTGTTGGAAGAATTTTTTACAGAAGAAGATCTTTTTTATTTTATTTTCCCAAGAACTTCTTTGACTTTGCGGAGGTTTTATAGAGGTCGGATTTGGTATTTGGATATTCTTTTCAGAAACGATTTCGTCAATCATTTAGAATTAAAAAGAGGTTATGATATTTTGTAAATCGGTGTAAATTGATAAAACGAAATTCTTTTGATTAAATGAGGATAAAAAAAATAATTTTTTTAATCTTCTATATCTATAGGATTTGGAAATGCTCATGTAGTCAGAGTCAAGATTCGGGGTTAATGAATTGAATATTTAACTTTCTTAGAGTCTTTTGCTAGGCAAGTAATTCAGGTTTAAATGTATACATAGGGAAAGCCGTGTGCAATGAAAAATGCAAACACGGCTTGGGGAGGGATTTTTTCTTGTTTTATTCTATTGTTGAATTTGATTAAAGAATAAATTATCTACTTCATCCGACTAGTTCCGGGTTCAAGTCCCGGGCAACTCATTCTAATTTATAGATCGAAGTTATATTATATATATATCTATTTCGATAAATATAGCGATATATAGAAAAGAAACTTTTTTTATGAATCAATGAAATGGGGTAAAAAGGGAAATTCGGATAAACCGAAATGAATACGAACATACTAATGAATAAGAACATACTATGGATATTAGTATTGGTTGACACTGGTATATCAGTCATGTTATACTGTTGAATAACAAGTCCTCAAATTCTCGCATTATAGAGAATTTTTGTGCTTGGGAGTCCCTAATGATTAAATGAACCAAGATTTTACCATGACTGCAATTTTAGAGAGACGCGAGAGCGAAAGCCTATGGGGTCGCTTCTGTAACTAGATAACCAGCACCGAAAATCGTCTTTACATAGGATGGTTTGGTGTTTTGATGATTCCTACTTTATTGACTGCAACTTCTGTATTTATTATCGCTTTTATCGCTGCCCCTCCAGTAGATATTGATGGTATTCGTGAACCTGTTTCTGGATCTCTACTTTATGGAAACAATATCATTTCTGGTGCGATTATTCCTACTTCTGCGGCTATAGGTTTGCATTTTTATCCTATATGGGAAGCGGCTTCTGTTGATGAATGGTTATACAACGGCGGTCCTTGTGAACTAATTGTTCTACACTTCTTACTTGGTGTAGCTTGCTACATGGGGCGTGAATGGGAACTTAGTTTTCGTCTGGGTATGCGTCCTTGGATTGCTGTTGCATATTCAGCTCCTGTTGCAGCCGCTACTGCTGTTTTCTTGATCTATCCTATTGGTCAAGGAAGCTTTTCGGATGGTATGCCTTTAGGAATTTCTGGTACTTTCAATTTTATGATTGTATTTCAGGCTGAGCATAATATTCTTATGCATCCATTTCACATGTTAGGTGTAGCTGGTGTATTCGGCGGCTCCCTATTCAGTGCTGATGATGGAGGAGGGCCAAGCACATCTAACCAAGGAAGCCAAGGCCCAAACCAAGAAGACCGTCTAGACCAAGAGGAGCGTCTAGTTCCAAGAAGTGAGCGTCTAGGACGTGAAGGAGGGAGGCTATCCATGGAGCTAGACCGTCTAGGACCTCTCACAAGATCCATGGCTAAACATATCCAAGCACACATAGAAGAAGCCACGGATGGGAGGGAGAAGACCTTGTACATGCTACTTGGAGGCCCATTAGGGGTAGCTTAGTAGATTAGTGTAGTGTAGAAAGCAAAACTTGCTAACTTAGGGGTGTGCTATCAAAAAGGTGCCCTTAGCAATAGAAGGAGGGGTGTGCTAGCAAATAGGTGCCTTTAGCAAAAGAGGGAGGGGTGTACTATCAAATGTTGCATTTTTGACCTATCTTCTAGAATATTAGGATGATGGTGTGGTTTGACTAAAGTCAATACCCTAGGCAGCCCCCACTTTTTGTATTTCCATCCCTACCCTTTAAGCTTGCTCACCAAGGCTCCTAAATCTATAAATAAGGAGGCCTACCTCATGTATTTTCAAGTTTATTTGAGTAATGTTATGCTGCCATTTTTGTGCACAAGCTTTACTCCTCCTAGAAATCTAGGCTATAAACTTCAATCCTTTCACCTTCTCCCTTGAGCTGGCCGAACCACTCAACCCATACTCATCATGCACCTTCAAGACCAACACAACTCCTAGGAGGGTCTTGTTTCACTCATCCATTGCTTCCGCTCCATCTATTTCTACTTTGATTCAAGAAGAACACATGAAAATGCCATCATTTGGTATCAGAGCTTTTGGTTCTTCAAGATGAGTAGCTTGTCTTTTTAAATTTTCAGTTCTTCTTTATTTTCATCTTGTCATTTCAATTCCATAATTGTCTTGCTGTTTCTTTTACATTTTAAATTGTTCTTGGTGTGCTTATGGAAGATCCAACCGAAGCACATGTGTTCAATTGATCTTGAACATTTTCTTGTGCAATTGTGATAGGATTCCTTACACATTGAGTGGCTGTTTTCTTTTAGGAATTTGAGTCTTTATTGCTTTCTTATAATTGCTTCATTTTATGCTTTGAGTCTTTATTTTCTGAATCTATAAATGTTGTGTCAAGTCATGTGAATCCATAATTGTCATCAATTCTTAGTAGTCCTATTTTTGGCTTGATTGTTTCTTGTTTTTGGGTCTCTTTAATTTGCCTTAATCTGCTGTTATTTTGATCCTTTGCTGCCTTTTTAATTTTAGTTTGAGTTCATAATTGTGTCTTAGTTCTTACACAATTTCCTTCTTACATTTTCCTTTGTGTTAAATTTTGGTATCTTGCTTTTTTTTTTCCAGTTTTCCAGATTTCCCCTGTTTCTCTCTCTGTCTGGCTGTTTTTTGTTTCAAAAATTATTTCCACTCATAGGAAATTTGTGATTCTCTGGAAAATGCAAGTTTGAAGTGTTACAAAAAGGACAAAAAAAAAATCAGATCAAAAAAGGCAACAGAAAAAATATGATAAATCTTACAAAATCAGAGTGCAAATCTTGAGCGCTCCAGCTGGCCTAACTGCACACCAAATTTGCAAAAATTATTAAAAAAAAATGGTGCATGCGTTTTAGGTGATTCCAAAGCCATTGTTTAGATAAGATCCTGAATTTTCTTGCATATAAATTTCAGAGACAAATTTTAAAAATACAGCTCAGCATAAATCGGGGAACAAACACGTTTTCTGGCCCACAACAATTTTCAGTGGTGCTGTTTTTTTTTTTTTTTTATTTGGTCATCTAATCTAGTGCTTTTCTCTAGGAATTCCTTTTGTGTGCCAACTTTTTTTGAGTACCTTTAATTGTTTGCTTTAATTTCTTGACTCTCTTTCTAAGTTGTCATATTATAAATCCTTTTGGTGGTACTGTTTTTATTCAATTAAATTTGTTTCTTGCTTTTGTTTCTTGACCTCTCTTTTGGGTGCTGGAATTTAATTCTCCTTGGTGCATATGTGCATGGAACTTGACTTGGTTTAGGTTTAGCTCTTGTGAATAGGTGCTGGAAATTGGAGAATTAAAGCCATCATTTTAAGGAGGAGACAAAGCTAAAGCCGAAACAAGGTTACTTGAAACAAACAATACAAACACCTAGAAGATCAAAAAAAAAAATTCAAGACAACAAGGAAGTGCACTAACCCAAAAGAGGATCAACAAAGGGAGTCTTCTTTTCCTTTGCAACTTGGTTTATTGTTAATTACCTCTTTAATTACGTTTAGACGGTGAGTGTGTCTTCAAGGGCTCAAAGTGTCCAAGAAGCCTCACCTAGGGCCGAATAGCATAGTAAATTTTTTGCTTAGTAATTTGTTGCTTGTTTGAACTTGTTTTCTATTGTTTTGGTAGAAACGTTTTGCATGATTAGTTTAGTTTAATTTGTGCTAAAACCGACTAGTTTGTTGCATATCTTTTTTTTTTAGCTTACATAGTTTTATTGCTTTTTGATTTCTCAACTTCTTGTGTTTTAAGTGTTTCATTAAGAGAAATTTTTGTGAGAAGGCATTGGAGACTAGTTTTTGGCAAGGAAAAGGCTTGGTACTTAAGTAGTCATTTGAGACTCACCTCCCTTACCTGGAAAACTACCTTCTTTATCTTCCCTAATCTTTCTCAAAGTAAAAACGCCTAAATACACAAAGGTCTAGCCATGTCTTCTTCTTCTCATTCTCCAAAGTCTATAGAATGTGAAGTAAAATCTTTGAAAACCCTTTTGAAAGAGGTATCCCAAGCGGTACAATTAATCTCTTCTAGGCAATTGGAGAATGAAAACAAGATTAATGAGTTGGCTAGAGCTCAAGAAGAGAAATCCCAAAAATCTCAAAAATCAAAAAAAACAAATACTCATGCATCCCAAAGCATTGCAACTCTAGGGGAGGGAAGCCTTAGAATTAAGACTACTACCAACCACCCCCTAGAAGAACTAGGCAAAGGGAACAAGAGGTGCCAAGGGAAACTAGAGTAGACCTGCCTCATTTTCATGGAAAGGAAAATGTAGAAATATATCTAGATTGGGAGATGAAGGTAGAGCAACTCTTTGCTTGCCATAGGGTAAGTGAGGAACGAAAAGTACCCTTAGCCACCCTTAGTTTCCAAGGAAATGCCATGTATTGGTGGACCTCTTTAGAAAGAGACCGACGTCTTCATAGGGAATGATGGCATTTTCATGTGTTCTTCTTGAATCAAAGTAGAAAAAGATGGAGCGGAAGCAATGGATGAGTGAAACAAGACCCTCCTAGGAGTTGTGTTGGTCTTGAAGGTGCATGATGAGTATGGGTTGAGTGGTTCGGCCAGCTCAAGGGAGAAGGTGAAAGGATTGAAGTTTATAGCCTAGATTTCTAGGAGGAGTAAAGCTTGTGCACAAAAATGGCAGCATAACATTACTCAAATAAACTTGAAAATACATGAGGTAGGCCTCCTTATTTATAGATTTAGGAGCCTTGGTGAGCAAGCTTAAAGGGTAGGGATGGAAATACAAAAAGTGGGGGCTGCCTAGGGTATTGACTTTAGTCAAACCACACCATCATCCTAATATTCTAGAAGATAGGTCAAAAATGCAACATTTGATAGTACACCCCTCCCTCTTTTGCTAAAGGCACCTATTTGCTAGCACAACCCTCCTTCTATTGCTAAGGGCACCTTTTTGATAGCACACCCCTAAGATAGCAAGTTTTGCTTTCTACACTACACTAATCTACTAAGCTACCCCTAATGGGCCTCCAAGTAGCATGTACAAGGTCTTCTCCCTCCCATCCGTGGCTTCTTCTATGTGTGCTTGGATATGTTTAGCCATGGATCTTGTGAGAGGTCCTAGATGGTCTAGCTCCATGGATAGCCTCCCTCCTTCACGTCCTAGACGCTCACTTCTTGGAGCTAGACGCTCCTCTTGGTCTAGACGGTCTTCTTGGTTTGGGCCTTGGCTTCCTTGGTTAGATGTGCTTGGCCCTCCTCCATCATCCCCTCCCCCTTGGAAAGGATTTGTCCTCAAATCCAGCTCGTCATCGTCATTGGTACCTACAAATGGAGAAAGATCAATTACATTAAATGTGTCATGTACTCCATATTCAAGAGGTAGGTCCAATTTATATGCATTGTTGTTGACTCGCTTAAGGACTTGGAAGGGTCCCTCACCTCGGGGACTTAGTTTGGACTTCCTTTGATTTGGAAATCTTTCTTTTCGAAGATGAAGCCAAACTAAGTCTCCTTCCTCAAAAATTATTTCTCTCTTCCCTTTGTTGTTGTGTTTTGTGTACTTCTCATTTTGTTGTTGTATTTGAATTTTAATCTTCTCATGCATTTTCTTGACAAAATCAGCCTTGATTACTCCTTCCTTATGCACAAAATCTTGTGGATTAGGAAGAGGAATTAAATCCATGGGCGTGAGAGGATTAAAACCATATACTACCTCAAAAGGAGAAGCATTAGTAGTCTTGTGAACTACTCTATTGTAAGCAAATTCAATGTGGGGAAGGTACTCATCCCAAGATTTGTGGCTGCCCTTCATGATAGCCCTAAGCATAGTTCCAAGAGATCTATTGACTACTTCGGTTTGCCCATCCGTTTGAGGATGACAAGAAGTTGAGAATTGTAGTCTTGTTCCAAGTTTACCCCAAAGAGTTTTCCAAAAGTGACTTATAAACTTGGGATCTCTATCGGACACTATACTTCTAGGGAGACCATGGAGTCTCACCACTTCTCTAAAGAAGAGTTTAGAAATATTTTGAGCATCATCTACTTTGTGGCATGGAATAAAGTGAGACATTTTGCTAAAACGGTCCACTACCACAAAGATAGAGTCATGGCCTCTTGCAGTCCTAGGAAGTCCTAAAATGAAATCCATGCTAATGTCTTCCCAAGGAGCATTTGCAATCGGCAAAGGGGTGTAGAGTCCATGCGGCATTGTTCTAGACTTTGCTTTTAAACATGAGATACATCTAGAGCAATGGCGTTGGACATCTTTCCTCATGTGTGGCCAACAAAATTTTGCTTTCAAAAGATCTAGAGTCTTATCAACTCCAAAATGGCCCATGAGTCCCCCTTCATGTGATTCTTTGACAAGGAGTTTTCTATGTGTTCCTTGGGGAATGCAAAGTTTTCCTTCTTTAAAAAGATATCCCTCGGACACATAGTAACCTCCTTGCGCTCTATGTAGACATTGGGCATAGATGGATGAAAGTTCTTGATCTTCTTGGTAAAGCTCTCTTATGTGGTCAAATCCAAGAATTTGGGCACCCAATTTTGAAAAGAGTGTGTGGCGTCTTGAAAGAGCATCGGCCACTATATTGGTGCTTCCTTTCTTGTATTTGATTACATAAGGAAATTGTTCAAGAAATTCCATCCATTTTGCATGTCTCTTATTGAGCTTGTGTTGGCCCTTTAAATATTTTAAAGACTCGTGATCACTATGGATAACAAATTCTTTGGACACAAGATAGTGTTCCCAAGTCTTTAGGGCTCTCACAAGAGCATAGAGCTCTTTGTCATAAGTGGGGTAGTTGAGGGTGGCACCATGGAGTTTTTCACTAAAATAAGCAATGGGGTGTCCACCTTGCAACAACACCGCGCCTATGCCTACTCCCGATGCATCACACTCTATCTCAAAAGTTTTGGAAAAATTTGGGAGAGATAGGATGGGTGCATTGGTGAGTTGAGCTTTTAGCCTTTGAAAGGCTTGCTCATGCTTTTCATTCCAACAAAATGCAACATCTTTTTTAACAAGTTCATTCAAAGGAGAAGCTAGGCTAGAAAAATTAGGCACAAACCTTCTATAGAAGCTAGCTAACCCATGAAAACTTCTTACATCACTTACATTTTGTGGAGTTGGCCACTCTTGGATGGCTTTGATTTTCTCGGGATCTACATGTACCCCCGTTTTGTTTACTATAAAGCCTAAAAAGACTACACTATCTACACCAAAGGTACACTTATCCCTATTTGCAAAAAGACTATTTTTCCTAAGAACTAGAAAGACTTCCCTAAGGTGACATAGATGGTCTTCTAGGGTTTTACTATATACTAAGATATCATCAAAGTAAACTACTACATATTTACCTATACAATCCCTCAAGGTGTGATTCATAAGCCTCATGAATGTGCTTGGAGCGTTAGTGAGTCCAAAGGGCATCACCAACCACTCATATAATCCAAATTTGGTCTTAAAAGCGGTTTTCCACTCATCACCCTCATTGATTCGAATTTGGTGATATCCACTTTTAAGGTCAATTTTGGAGAATAGAGTTGACCCATGCAATTCATCAAGCATATCATCAAGCCTTGGGATTGGATGCCTATACTTGATGGTGATGTTGTTGATTGCTCTACAATCACAACACATGCGCCATTTTCCATCTTTTTTAGGCACCAACAAGACAGGTACAGCACAAGGGCTTAGACTCTTTTGAACCCAACCCTTCTCCAACAAGTCTTGAACTTGTGATTCTATCTCCTTTGTTTCCTCGGGGTTGGTTCTATAAGCAGGCCTATTTGGTAGGCTTGCCCCCGGAATGAAGTCAATTTGATGTTCTATCCCCCTAAGAGGAGGAAGCCCATTGGGTCCTTCTTGTGAGAATAGATCGTCAAATTCACTCAAAAGGTTTTCTATTTGAGGAGGTAAAACCGTGAGTTCATTACTTGTGGCAGTGCATGTAAGTGCTCCTTTACAAAAGATAAGGCTTGGTTGTTCAACAAGAAGCAAGTTTTCTAAAACATTTTCAAAAGGCTTTTCTTGTAGACCAACCTTGTGGGAAGGAACACTCTTCTCCCACGCCTTCCTATCCCTAAGGATTTTCTCTTTTTCTAGCACTCTTTTTTTTTTGTTTTCCTCATTCCTCTTTTGTTTCATTTGTATTTGGTCTTTCACCACTTGAGAATGTGGTAAAGGACTAAGTACAAACTTCTTATATTTATGGGTGAAGGAAATCTCGTTAGTGAGACCATCATGCAAGGTTTTCTTGTCAAATTGCCATGGCCTCCCTAATAAGATATGGCAAGCTTCCATAGGCACTACGTCACATAAAACTTTATCTTTGTATTTCCCTATGGAAAACTTGATTTCCACTTGCTTATCTACATGTAGTTCCCCATTTTCATTAAGCCATTGAAGTTTGTAAGGTTTTGGGTGAGGAACCACTTGTAGCTTAAGCTTTTCAACCATCCTAGCACTACAACAATTACAACTAGATCCACTATCCACAATGAGGGAACATATATTTTCTAAAACATTGCATCTTGTATGAAATATGTTCTCCCTTTGTGTTTCAATGGATGTGCTAGGGTGATTGTTGAGGGTTCTCCTAATCATAAGCAATTCTCCCTCTAATGGAGCTACCCTCTCATCCTCTCCCCCTTCCTCTTTCTCACTAAGCTCATCCTCGCCACTAGTGTATTCGTCTACACCTTTAAGAAACAAAGTCCTTTGGTTTGGACATTGTGCTTGCACATGCCCCCTACCATAGCACTTAAAACATTTAACATCTCTAGCTCGGATGGGTGGGGTTGAGGTTTCTTTGGTGAAGGGTTTGGTAGGTTCTTTTGGTTTTTCCTTAGATGTACTACCCTCCCTTTTAAACTCTCTCTTGGGATAAAAGTTAGAATAGGGGCTCACCTTTTGACTTGATGCTTTGCGCAAATTTTGTTGCTCAACTTTAATGCAAAGTTGAACCAAATCATTCAAGTCTTGATAAGGTAAGAGCTCTACTCTATCTCTTATCTCAAGTGATAGGCCACTAAGGAACCTAGATATGGTGGTTTCCTCTTCCTCTCTAATAGAGGCTCTCATCATATAGAGCTCCATCTTTTGCCTATACTCTTCTACACTCATATTCTTTTGTTGGAGTCTTTGGAGCTTGTCCATCAACTCCCTATGGTAGTAAGAAGGTATATGTCGACGTCTTAGGGCTCCCCTAAGGTCATTCCAATATTCTATGGGAGGTTCCCTATGAAGACGTCGGTCTCTTTCTAAAGAGGTCCACCAATACATGGCATTTCCTTGGAAACTAAGGGTGGCTAAGGGTACTTTTCGTTCCTCACTTACCCTATGGCAAGCAAAGAGTTGCTCTACCTTCATCTCCCAATCTAGATATATTTCTACATTTTCCTTTCCATGAAAATGAGGTAGGTCTACTCTAGTTTCCCTTGGCACCTCTTGTTCCCTTTGCCTAGTTCTTCTAGGGGGTGGTTGGTAGTAGTCATTAATTCTAAGGCTTCCCTCCCCTAGAGTTGCAATGCTTTGGGATGCATGAGTATTTGTTTTTTTTGATTTTTGAGATTTTTGGGATTTCTCTTCTTGAGCTCTAGCCAACTCATTAATCTTGTTTTCATTCTCCAATTGCCTAGAAGAGATTAATTGTACCGCTTGGGATACCTCTTTCAAAAGGGTTTTCAAAGATTTTACTTCACATTCTATAGACTTTGGAGAATGAGAAGAAGAAGACATGGCTAGACCTTTGTGTATTTAGGCGTTTTTACTTTGAGAAAGATTAGGGAAGATAAAGAAGGTAGTTTTCCAGGTAAGGGAGGTGAGTCTCAAATGACTACTTAAGTACCAAGCCTTTTCCTTGCCAAAAACTAGTCTCCAATGCCTTCTCACAAAAATTTCTCTTAGTGAAACACTTAAAACACAAGAAGTTGAGAAATCAAAAAGCAATAAAACTATGTAAGCTAAAAAAAAAGATATGCAACAAACTAGTCGGTTTTAGCACAAATTAAACTAAACTAATCATGCAAAACGTTTCTACCAAAACAATAGAAAACAAGTTCAAACAAGCAACAAATTACTAAGCAAAAAATTTACTATGCTATTCGGCCCTAGGTGAGGCTTCTTGGACACTTTGAGCCCTTGAAGACACACTCACCGTCTAAACGTAATTAAAGAGGTAATTAACAATAAACCAAGTTGCAAAGGAAAAGAAGACTCCCTTTGTTGATCCTCTTTTGGGTTAGTGCACTTCCTTGTTGTCTTGAATTTTTTTTTTGATCTTCTAGGTGTTTGTATTGTTTGTTTCAAGCAACCTTGTTTCGGCTTTAGCTTTGTCTCCTCCTTAAAATGATGGCTTTAATTCTCCAATTTCCAGCACCTATTCACAAGAGCTAAACCTAAACCAAGTCAAGTTCCATGCACATATGCACCAAGGAGAATTAAATTCCAGCACCCAAAAGAGAGGTCAAGAAACAAAAGCAAGAAACAAATTTAATTGAATAAAAACAGTACCACCAAAAGGATTTATAATATGACAACTTAGAAAGAGAGTCAAGAAATTAAAGCAAACAATTAAAGGTACTCAAAAAAAGTTGGCACACAAAAGGAATTCCTAGAGAAAAGCACTAGATTAGATGACCAAATAAAAAAATAAAAAAAACAGCACCACTGAAAATTGTTGTGGGCCAGAAAACGTGTTTGTTCCCCGATTTATGCTGAGCTGTATTTTTAAAATTTGTCTCTGAAATTTATATGCAAGAAAATTCAGGATCTTATCTAAACAATGGCTTTGGAATCACCTAAAACGCATGCACCATTTTTTTTTAATAATTTTTGCAAATTTGGTGTGCAGTTAGGCCAGCTGGAGCGCTCAAGATTTGCACTCTGATTTTGTAAGATTTATCATATTTTTTCTGTTGCCTTTTTTGATCTGATTTTTTTTTTGTCCTTTTTGTAACACTTCAAACTTGCATTTTCCAGAGAATCACAAATTTCCTATGAGTGGAAATAATTTTTGAAACAAAAAACAGCCAGACAGAGAGAGAGAAACAGGGGAAATCTGGAAAACTGGAAAAAAAAAAGCAAGATACCAAAATTTAACACAAAGGAAAATGTAAGAAGGAAATTGTGTAAGAACTAAGACACAATTATGAACTCAAACTAAAATTAAAAAGGCAGCAAAGGATCAAAATAACAGCAGATTAAGGCAAATTAAAGAGACCCAAAAACAAGAAACAATCAAGCCAAAAATAGGACTACTAAGAATTGATGACAATTATGGATTCACATGACTTGACACAACATTTATAGATTCAGAAAATAAAGACTCAAAGCATAAAATGAAGCAATTATAAGAAAGCAATAAAGACTCAAATTCCTAAAAGAAAACAGCCACTCAATGTGTAAGGAATCCTATCACAATTGCACAAGAAAATGTTCAAGATCAATTGAACACATGTGCTTCGGTTGGATCTTCCATAAGCACACCAAGAACAATTTAAAATGTAAAAAAAAAACAGCAAGACAATTATGGAATTGAAATGACAAGATGAAAATAAAGAAGAACTGAAAATTTAAAAAGACAAGCTACTCATCTTGAAGAACCAAAAGCTCATGATACCAAATGATGGCATTTTCATGTGTTCTTCTTGAATCAAAGTAGAAAAAGATGGAGCGGAAGCAATGGATGAGTGAAACAAGACCCTCCTAGGAGTTGTGTTGGTCTTGAAGGTGCATGATGAGTATGGGTTGAGTGGTTCGGCCAGCTCAAGGGAGAAGGTGAAAGGATTGAAGTTTATAGCCTAGATTTCTAGGAGGAGTAAAGCTTGTGCACAAAAATGGCAGCATAACATTACTCAAATAAACTTGAAAATACATGAGGTAGGCCTCCTTATTTATAGATTTAGGAGCCTTGGTGAGCAAGCTTAAAGGGTAGGGATGGAAATACAAAAAGTGGGGGCTGCCTAGGGTATTGACTTTAGTCAAACCACACCATCATCCTAATATTCTAGAAGATAGGTCAAAAATGCAACATTTGATAGTACACCCCTCCCTCTTTTGCTAAAGGCACCTATTTGCTAGCACACCCCTCCTTCTATTGCTAAGGGCACCTTTTTGATAGCACACCCCTAAGATAGCAAGTTTTGCTTTCTACACTACACTAATCTACTAAGCTACCCCTAATGGGCCTCCAAGTAGCATGTACAAGGTCTTCTCCCTCCCATCCGTGGCTTCTTCTATGTGTGCTTGGATATGTTTAGCCATGGATCTTGTGAGAGGTCCTAGATGGTCTAGCTCCATGGATAGCCTCCCTCCTTCACGTCCTAGACGCTCACTTCTTGGAGCTAGACGCTCCTCTTGGTCTAGACGGTCTTCTTGGTTTGGGCCTTGGCTTCCTTGGTTAGATGTGCTTGGCCCTCCTCCATCAGGGAACCTCCCATAGAATATTGGAATGACCTTAGGGGAGCCCTAAGACGTCGACATATACCTTCTTACTACCATAGGGAGTTGATGGACAAGCTCCAAAGACTCCAACAAAAGAATATGAGTGTAGAAGAGTATAGGCAAAAGATGGAGCTCTATATGATGAGAGCCTCTATTAGAGAGGAAGAGGAAACCACCATATCTAGGTTCCTTAGTGGCCTATCACTTGAGATAAGAGATAGAGTAGAGCTCTTACCTTATCAAGACTTGAATGATTTGGTTCAACTTTGCATTAAAGTTGAGCAACAAAATTTGCGCAAAGCATCAAGTCAAAAGGTGAGCCCCTATTCTAACTTTTATCCCAAGAGAGAGTTTAAAAGGGAGGGTAGTACATCTAAGGAAAAACCAAAAGAACCTACCAAACCCTTCACCAAAGAAACCTCAACCCCACCCATCCGAGCTAGAGATGTTAAATGTTTTAAGTGCTATGGTAGGGGGCATGTGCAAGCACAATGTCCAAACCAAAGGACTTTGTTTCTTAAAGGTGTAGACGAATACACTAGTGGCGAGGATGAGCTTAGTGAGAAAGAGGAAGGGGGAGAGGATGAGAGGGTAGCTCCATTAGAGGGAGAATTGCTTATGATTAGGAGAACCCTCAACAATCACCCTAGCACATCCATTGAAACACAAAGGGAGAACATATTTCATACAAGATGCAATGTTTTAGAAAATATATGTTCCCTCATTGTGGATAGTGGATCTAGTTGTAATTGTTGTAGTGCTAGGATGGTTGAAAAGCTTAAGCTACAAGTGGTTCCTCACCCAAAACCTTACAAACTTCAATGGCTTAATGAAAATGGGGAACTACATGTAGATAAGCAAGTGGAAATCAAGTTTTCCATAGGGAAATACAAAGATAAAGTTTTATGTGATGTAGTGCCTATGGAAGCTTGCCATATCTTATTAGGGAGGCCATGGCAATTTGACAAGAAAACCTTGCATGATGGTCTCACTAACGAGATTTCCTTCACCCATAAATATAAGAAGTTTGTACTTAGTCCTTTACCACATTCTCAAGTGGTGAAAGACCAAATACAAATGAAACAAAAGAGGGATGAGGAAAACAAAAAAAAAAGAGTGCTAGAAAAAGAGAAAATCCTTAGGCATAGGAAGGCGTGGGAGAAGAGTGTTCCTTCCCACAAGGTTGGTCTACAAGAAAAGCCTTTTGAAAATGTTTTAGAAAACTTGCTTCTTGTTGAACAACCAAGCCTTATCTTTTGTAAAGGAGCACTTACATGCACTGCCACAAGTAATGAACTCACGGTTTTACCTCCTCAAATAGAAAACCTTTTGAGTGAATTTGACGATCTATTCTCACAAGAAGGACCCAATGGGCTTCCTCCTCTTAGGGGGATAGAACATCAAATTGACTTCATTCCGGGGGCAAGCCTACCAAATAGGCCTGCTTATAGAACCAACCCCGAGGAAACAAAGGAGATAGAATCACAAGTTCAAGACTTGTTGGAGAAGGGTTGGGTTCAAAAGAGTCTAAGCCCTTGTGCTGTACCTGTCTTGTTGGTGCCTAAAAAAGATGGAAAATGGCGCATGTGTTGTGATTGTAGAGCAATCAACAACATCACCATCAAGTATAGGCATCTAATCCCAAGGCTTGATGATATGCTTGATGAATTGCATGGGTCAACTCTATTCTCCAAAATTGACCTTAAAAGTGGATATCACCAAATTCGAATCAAGGAGGGTGATGAGTGGAAAACCGCTTTTAAGACCAAATTTGGATTATATGAGTGGTTGGTGATGCCCTTTGGACTCACTAACGCTCCAAGCACATTCATGAGGCTTATGAATCACACCTTGAGGGATTGTATAGGTAAATATGTAGTAGTTTACTTTGATGATATCTTAGTATATAGTAAAACCCTAGAAGACCATCTAAGTCACCTTAGGGAAGTCTTTCTAGTTCTTAGGAAAAATAGTCTTTTTGCAAATAGGGATAAGTGTACCTTTGGTGTAGATAGTGTAGTCTTTTTAGGCTTTATAGTAAACAAAACGGGGGTACATGTAGATCCCGAGAAAATCAAAGCCATCCAAGAGTGGCCAACTCCACAAAATGTAAGTGATGTAAGAAGTTTTCATGGGTTAGCTAGCTTCTATAGAAGGTTTGTGCCTAATTTTTCTAGCCTAGCTTCTCCTTTGAATGAACTTGTTAAAAAAGATGTTGCATTTTGTTGGAATGAAAAGCATGAGCAAGCCTTTCAAAGGCTAAAAGCTCAACTCACCAATGCACCCATCCTATCTCTCCCAAATTTTTCCAAAACTTTTGAGATAGAGTGTGATGCATCGGGAGTAGGCATAGGCGCGGTATTGTTGCAAGGTGGACACCCCATTGCTTATTTTAGTGAAAAACTCCATGGTGCCACCCTCAACTACCCCACTTATGACAAAGAGCTCTATGCTCTTGTGAGAGCCCTAAAGACTTGGGAACACTATCTTGTGTCCAAAGAATTTGTTATCCATAGTGATCACGAGTCTTTAAAATATTTAAAGGGCCAACACAAGCTCAATAAGAGACATGCAAAATGGATGGAATTTCTTGAACAATTTCCTTATGTAATCAAATACAAGAAAGGAAGCACCAATATAGTGGCCGATGCTCTTTCAAGACGCCACACACTCTTTTCAAAATTGGGTGCCCAAATTCTTGGATTTGACCACATAAGAGAGCTTTACCAAGAAGATCAAGAACTTTCATCCATCTATGCCCAATGTCTACATAGAGCGCAAGGAGGTTACTATGTGTCCGAGGGATATCTTTTTAAAGAAGGAAAACTTTGCATTCCCCAAGGAACACATAGAAAACTCCTTGTCAAAGAATCACATGAAGGGGGACTCATGGGCCATTTTGGAGTTGATAAGACTCTAGATCTTTTGAAAGCAAAATTTTGTTGGCCACACATGAGGAAAGATGTCCAACGCCATTGCTCTAGATGTATCTCATGTTTAAAAGCAAAGTTTAGAACAATGCCGCATGGACTCTACACCCCTTTGCCGATTGCAAATGCTCCTTGGGAAGACATTAGCATGGATTTCATTTTAGGACTTCCTAGGACTGCAAGAGGCCATGACTCTATCTTTGTGGTAGTGGACCGTTTTAGCAAAATGTCTCACTTTATTCCATGCCACAAAGTAGATGATGCTCAAAATATTTCTAAACTCTTCTTTAGAGAAGTGGTGAGACTCCATGGTCTCCCTAGAAGTATAGTGTCCGATAGAGATCCCAAGTTTATAAGTCACTTTTGGAAAACTCTTTGGGGTAAACTTGGAACAAGACTACAATTTTCAACTTCTTGTCATCCTCAAACGGATGGGCAAACCGAAGTAGTCAATAGATCTCTTGGAACTATGCTTAGGGCTATCATGAAGGGCAGCCACAAATCTTGGGATGAGTACCTTCCCCACATTGAATTTGCTTACAATAGAGTAGTTCACAAGACTACTAATGCTTCTCCTTTTGAGGTAGTATATGGTTTTAATCCTCTCACGCCCATGGATTTAATTCCTCTTCCTAATCCACAAGATTTTGTGCATAAGGAAGGAGTAATCAAGGCTGATTTTGTCAAGAAAATGCATGAGAAGATTAAAATTCAAATACAACAACAAAATGAGAAGTACACAAAACACAACAACAAAGGGAAGAGAGAAATAATTTTTGAGGAAGGAGACTTAGTTTGGCTTCATCTTCGAAAAGAAAGATTTCCAAATCAAAGGAAGTCCAAACTAAGTCCCCGAGGTGAGGGACCCTTCCAAGTCCTTAAGCGAGTCAACAACAATGCATATAAATTGGACCTACCTCTTGAATATGGAGTACATGACACATTTAATGTAATTGATCTTTCTCCATTTGTAGGTACCAATGACGATGACGAGCTGGATTTGAGGAAAAATCCTTTCCAAGGGGGAGGGGATGATGGAGGAGGGCCAAGCACATCTAACCAAGGAAGCCAAGGCCCAAACCAAGAAGACCGTCTAGACCAAGAGGAGCGTCTAGTTCCAAGAAGTGAGCGTCTAGGACATGAAGGAGGGAGGCTATCCATGGAGCTAGACCGTCTAGGACCTCTCACAAGATCCATGGCTAAACATATCCAAGCACACATAGAAGAAGCCACGGATGGGAGGGAGAAGACCTTGTACATGCTACTTGGAGGCCCATTAGGGGTAGCTTAGTAGATTAGTGTAGTGTAGAAAGCAAAACTTGCTAACTTAGGGGTGTGCTATCAAAAAGGTGCCCTTAGCAATAGAAGGAGGGGTGTGCTAGCAAATAGGTGCCTTTAGCAAAAGAGGGAGGGGTGTACTATCAAATGTTGCATTTTTGACCTATCTTCTAGAATATTAGGATGATGGTGTGGTTTGACTAAAGTCAATACCCTAGGCAGCCCCCACTTTTTGTATTTCCATCCCTACCCTTTAAGCTTGCTCACCAAGGCTCCTAAATCTATAAATAAGGAGGCCTACCTCATGTATTTTCAAGTTTATTTGAGTAATGTTATGCTGCCATTTTTGTGCACAAGCTTTACTCCTCCTAGAAATCTAGGCTATAAACTTCAATCCTTTCACCTTCTCCCTTGAGCTGGCCGAACCACTCAACCCATACTCATCATGCACCTTCAAGACCAACACAACTCCTAGGAGGGTCTTGTTTCACTCATCCATTGCTTCCGCTCCATCTATTTCTACTTTGATTCAAGAAGAACACATGAAAATGCCATCAACCTGCACCTGCAAAGATAGAAGGGGTGCCCTACAGGCTGTTTGCACTCCGACGCTTAAGTCAATATTGGGGCAAGCACACCAAGTGTATAGTATGTGAGTTTCAGTCTCAAAACTGCATACCTTTGTGAAGTATTTTACTACCTGTTATATAGTCTAGGGTTTTCGCTACGCTGCTACCCACATTTAGGGTTTCTGGGACATGTTGTTACGCGTCGCTATTACTCAATCTGAGAGTAATCTGGCATGTAACGTTCCCTTAACTAGAGTGCAAATTCTAACAGAGTGGCCACTTGGGTAACCACTCGTGCACCTAATCTTTGGGGCCATCTGTCCTAGGAGTGCCCTCACTGTTCACGTGCCATGCATGTAGCTTTACTTGGAAACCCTAATCCTAATGGGCACTCAACCCCTTCAAGACTCTGCACTTAACTGTGCTTTCCATGCCACACGCATGGATGGTTCGTGACCTAGGCTCCTCCCTTCCTCTGGGCATTTTACTGATAACTGGTATGTTTCCTGGGGTCCACCTCTCGTGGCCCAGTTTAACTGTTTGGACTGCTGATGCCCGATGTCACATCGACTTCACTCTGTTGTCGAGTACACATCAGCGTACCCTGATGTTCGATCTTCGACCCCTAATCGGCATGCTGGCTCGTGCCGCTTGAAGGACATTGTCTCATGCCACTTGTGGGACCCAGCTTACATGGCCAATTACTATTAGCGGTCGTCGATGTCCGATGATTGGTCGGTACAGTATCCAAGTCTTGTGAAAATGTTTCTGTATGTACCTTAACATGTTGAAAACATCGAGTAAAAAAGGCACATCCTAATCTAAACTACAAAAAAAATTAAAAATCACTAAAGCTAGGATGTTTTTGCTGTTGACACATAGTTTCCGTGCAATTTTAGCTCTTGGTTTTCAGTTTTATGCACCTAATTCCTTTGGTTTTTTAGCTTGAAACTTTTACCATATTAGCTTTCATGTGTTACCTATCAATGATTGCAATTTCCACTTCAAACTCGTTGTAGAAAAATTACCATAGTTCTTACAATCCAATCTGCCAGTGCTGAGACTAGATTGCATATCTGTTGCCAAACTTCTAGTGTTTTATGAATTTCTTTCATTTACTTCTGAATGAATTTAGATCCAATAAATGATATGATTCCAAATAACACTAATAGTAGAGTTAGGAATTTAGGGTTACGGAATGAAATAAATTAAAAACAGTAACAATGAAAACCTGGAGAAAGGAAGGCCATGACAGTTTGACACCAAAGCTATCCATGATGGTTACACCAATCACTAGTGCAAAAAGAAGAAAAGGAAACTATTTATTTAGTGCGGCTTTTGCATTACTCGCTTTCGTAAAAAATGCAGTGGCATTTTTGAAATTATTTTGATTTACAAACGCGGCTATTTGTATAGCCGCAGCTGTAAATCAAAGCGCTTGATTTACGAATGCGGCTATTTGTATAGCCGCACCTGTAAATCAAAGCGCTTGATTTACAAATGCGGCTATTTGTATAGCCGCACTTGTAAATCAAAGCGCTTGATTTACGAATGCGGCTATTTGTATAGCCACACTTGTAAATCAAGCACTTTGATTTACAAGTGCAGCTATACAAATAGCCGCATTCGTAAATCCTTTTTTACCCTAAATTTTGAAGCGCGCCAGACACAATTTCATACTTTCTTTCTCGTCTTTGCCTTCATTTCACATTTGCGTTCTGAGTTCATCTCCTTCTGCTGCATCTGCATTCCATTTGTGCCAATGTAAGTTTCTTGAGCTTTCTTTCTTCCTCTTCATCTTCACAAATATATGCATAGATGTTTTCGTTTTTCTTATATATATATTTTTCCTTGCATTGGTGGTCTTGAAGCACTGTTTAATTGGCTGGCATTCGTTGCTCCTTCGCTGCTTCCCTATCCGCTACCGCCGTTGCTGGCGCTTTCGTGCCACTCTTCATGTATAAATCTTTTTCGTTTTTCTTGCATTGTTTGGTTTCTTGGATTGCTCAGTACTCTTTCATTGCCTTCATAGGTTCTTGTGGGTTTTTTGGTTTGCTCCTTCGCTGCTTCCCTATCCGTCGCCGCTTCCACTGTCGCCGCCGTAGCTGGCGCTCCCGTGCCACTCTTCATCAACGTTGCCTTCACACAAGTTTGGCGGTGTTTTAAATTTTTGAATTTTTTTTAATGTTTTGGCATTTACAAGTGCGGTTATTTCAAATAGCCGCACTTGTAAATGGTATTTACAAGTGCGGCTATATAGCCGCACTCTTATCTCTTCGATTTACAAGTGCGTGCTGATCAAATGCGGCTATAAAGTTTCCCTTATAAATTTAAAATAGCCGCACTTGTTTTGCCTTTCTGCACCAGTGAATAAAATCTCTTTCATGCACAATAACAAGAAGATCATTCTTAAACCCTTATCCCCTGAAGAGGTGTGTGAGGATAAAATGAAATTGAGAGAAAAGAGTGAAACACCTAAACAGAGCAAGAGTGAAACCCTAAAAAGAGAGAACACATGAGAGAAAAATGAGTGGATTACTAAAAGTGAATGAAGTGAAGAAGTTGCTACTTTCTAGCAAACCTCTTCATTTACTTTATTGCAAAACAACACTTTGGTTGTTGACCATTCTAACCAAATTAATTTTCTTTCTAGTGTTGACTCTCTTCTGCAAGAGTTCAAGGACGTGTTTCCAAATGAAATTCCTAGAGGACTTCTACCTCTAAGGGGAATTGAACACCACATTGACCTTATTCCAGAAGCATCTTTGCCTAATAAGCCAGCTTATAGAAGCAACCCTCAAGAGACAAAGGAGATCCAAACTTAAGTTGAAGAATTGATGAACAAAGGATGGGTACAAGAGAGCACAAGTCCATGTGTTGTTCTAGTCATTTTGTTGCTAAAAAGATAGTTCTTGGAGGATGTGCACAGATTGTAGAGCACTAAATAACCTTACCATCAAGTATAGACACCTTATTACCATGTTAGATGATTTATTGGATGAATGTTTTGGCAATTTGATAGAGAGAATATATCCTTGCTAGGGTTCTTCCATGCATCTTGCGATCTTATTAAGAATTCACCAATTCTTGTGGCAATCATCCTTAGGCTTATCAAACCTTGTTTGTGGGGCCTCCCTATCTCTCTCTCTCTCCAGGTTTTCATTGTTATTGTTTTTAATTGATTCCATTTCGCAATCCTAATTTCCTAATTCTACTGTTAGTTCTTGTACCGACCAGTCCTCGGACACCGAGAACAGCTAGTAAGGGTGAGCTGCGTCAGCTGGATCCCACAGCATGGGCCAGAGCCACGTGGGCTGGGTCCCACAGGTAGTATGGACTAGCAGGATGATCAGTCATCAACATGTCGATCACTAGAGTGGACTGATGTGTCCTCGTCACTCAGCAGGATGATGAGTCCTCGGCATCAGAGTGGGTCGATGTGACATCGGTCTTGGGTGTTTCGAATAACAGAGCTGGAACATCTACGATGGGTCTGAAGGGAAGACCAATTATCAGTAAAATGCCCAGAGGTAGGGAGAGGCCTAAGTCACGAAGTGTCTATGCATGTAGTAGGGAAAGCACAGTTAGGTGCAGAGTCCTGAGGGGTTGAGTACTCATCAAAACTAGGGTTTTCCAGTGAGGCTACATGCATGGCATGTGAACAGTGAAGGCACTCCCAGGACAGGTGGCCCCAGAGACTAGGTGCACGAGGGGGTACCCAGGTGGCCATCCTGTTAGAGTTTTGCACTCCAGTTAAGGAAACCTTATGTGCTAGATTACCCTAAGCCTGGGTGATAGCAGTGCAAGGGTATTCCTGTAAAACCTAAATATGGGTAGCGGCATAGAGGAAGCCCTAGACTATATAAATAAAGGGTAGTAAAATACTTCACAAAGGTACGCAGTTTCTAGACCTAAATAGAGAGACTAAATACACTTGGTGTGCTTGCCCAGTTTTTGACTCGAGCGTCAGAGTGCAAACGACCTCTAGGGCGCCCCTTTCTATCTTGCAGGTGCAGGTTGTTTCGAGACAGCAAAGCATAATTCAAGGTGAGGAAAGGAGGCGTGTGATTGTCGTAGAGTCAACTGACAGGAGAGTCAACCGGCAAGAACATTTGGCGCCCACCGTGGGGCCGAAGTAAAACAAGGTCCCATACACAAGCGAAAGAGAAGAAACCAAAGACATGAGGAATACCAGGCAAGGATCTGTCCCGCCAAATGGGGGTGAGAGTGTCACCATGCAATAACTCATGGAAACGATGCGTGCCCTCCAGGAGACGGTGGCGGAATCAACGGCAGATCAAGTGTGGATGCAGATGGACCTGGCCGCATCACAGGCCAGGAACCAGGAGTTACACAGGGCAAATGAAGAATTGAGCCTGAACTTGCGCAATTTGCAGCAGCCAAGTTATCGTGTGGTGGATGATCGGGCTCCACCAACGCCACCAAGGGCTTTCCCAATGCCTTTCTCCCTAGCAATCATGGATACAGTGGTCCCAGCTACCTTCGTGACTGTGTTCACGGGGGTGGAGGATCCAGAAGCACATCTCATGGTGTTTCATACGCAGATGATGCTGTTAGGAGGGTCTGATGCGGTGCATTGCAAGCTCTTCATGACCATGTTGACGGGGACAGCGCTGGAGTGGTTTGTTAGCCTGCTTGAGGGACATATTACGTCCTTCGTGCAGTTCTCCATGCTGTTCAGAGAACAGTATATCGTCAACCGGGCTCCCCCACCGGTGTCTTATGACCTATTTGACGTTAGGCAATATCAGAGGGAGTCCCTTAAAGATTACCTCAACCGATTTGGGGCGACGGTGGTCAGGCTGCACACCAAAGATGAGGATATGGTGGTGCACGCCTTGAGAAAGGGGGTATTTCCAGGACCTTTTAGTGAGTCCATTATTAGAAGTCGCCCGAAGACCTTCGGTGACATCAAACGTCGTGTTGTTGCTCACATTGCTGCTGAAGGAGAACTCAATGAAAAGCGTGAGAGCGCAACCTCTTCACGACCACGAGCACCTAGTCAACCTCAGCCCCTGTGGGTACATGAGGTGACGACAAAAAAGAAAGCCCAGGGAATGCAGAAGCCCTACGAGGCTAGGAAGCCTCAAACCAGGGCACGCGCTAAGGAGGATGTGCCCCCCCAGACATAACTTCCTGGTGGAGCTCAAAGAGTTGATCGCCATTCCCAACGTGGCAGAAAGGCTGAAGATGCCCCCAAAGACAGACAAGAGGTTGGGGCCCAACAAAGGTGCCTGGTGTGAGTTCCACCAAGCATTTGGCCATCCCATCCGAAACTGCTTGGCCCTTGGTCATCAGCTGGATGAGCTGGTCAAAAGCGGCTTCCTGAATGATTACTTGCGGGAGTCACAAGGTGATGGAAGAGGGCCAAGCACAACCTTCCATGAAAGGCAAGAGCCAAGTCAAGAGCGTCTAAGACCAAGCTAGGAGCGTCTAAGACAAGCTAGGAGCGTCTAGGACGAGAAGGCCAAGCTAGAAGTGTCTAGGACAAGAAGACTTGGATCAAAGCTATGAATGGGAGAGTGGCATACTAGCACATATTCCGTGAAGGCCCATCAAATGTAGTTTAGCTTTAATTGGGGTGTAAATAGCATAGCCATGTGGACAAATGTTTATTTTTCTGCACATTAGAATTAAGGAGAAGTTAACCTTCCCACTATTCTAGAAAGCCCATGGAGGGGGTGAACTTACAAACTAGACACACCCCTCCCCATGTGCTCACACTTTCCATGTGCTTCACATTTACATTTCATTTGGCTAGCATTAGGGTTGCATTATGGTCCTCCTTAGCCTATAAAAAGAGGAGCCTACACCTTGTATTTTCAAGATTAATTTGAGTAAAGTTGTGATAGCATTCCTATGAGCTCTTCTTTGGATTTTGGAGTTCCTTGGTGATGATGGATGCGGAAGCTTATGGAGGAGGTGAGCAAGGCCTTCCTAGGAAGCATGGGTGCCTTGAAGGTGCATGAAGAGTGAGGAAATGGGGAGGTTTGGCCAGCCCCTTTGGTAGTGATGAATTGAAGACTAAAACCTAAGTGTTAGGCAAGGAGTAGTGTATGGCACAATTTGGGCAGCATAACAATACTCTATTTAATCTTGAAAATACAAGGTGTAGGCTCCTCTTTTTATAGGCTAAGGAGGACCATAATGCAACCCTAATGCTAGCCAAATGAAATGTAAATGTGAAGCACATGGGCCACATGGAAAGTGTGAGCACATGGGGAGGGGTGTGTCTAGTTTGTAAGTTCACCCCCTCCATGGGCTTTCTAGAATAGTGGGAAGGTTAACTTCTCCTTAATTCTAATGTGCAGAAAAATAAACATTTGTCCACATGGCTATGCTATTTACACCCCAATTAAAGCTAAACTACATTTGATGGGCCTTCACGGAATATGTGCTAGTATGCCACTCTCCCGTTCATAGCTTTGATCCAAGTCTTCTTGTCCTAGACGCTTCTAGCTTGGCCTTCTCGTCCTAGACGCTCCTAGCTTGTCTTAGACGCTCCTAGCTTGGTCTTAGACGCTCTTGACTTGGCTCTTGCCTTTCATGGAAGGTTGTGGTTGGCCCTCTTCCATCACAAGGGGGAGAGGTGGCGACGATGCCGAGGGCTGATCAGGGGCATGAAGTGCTCATACATGGTGAGATCCACACCATCGCAGGTGGATTCTTAGGAGGAGGGTGCACCTCATCGCAGCGCAAGAAGTATGCGCGTTCGGTGATGGAAGTGGAACGTATGAGGAAGACCACTTCCCAGATATCGACCTTACATTCACAAAGGTAGATTGCCTGGCTGTCTTCCCTCACGACAATGATCCAGTGGTGATATCAGTTGTTACCGTGGGAAGAAGGATGCACCGAGTCCTCATCGATCAAGGGAGTTCGGCCGATGTGATGTTTTGGTTGACCTTTAACAAATTGCAGTTGTCCCCAGATCAGCTAAGGCCTTATACTGGCTGTCTGTATGGGTTCGCAGGTGACCAGGTCAAGGTGCAAGGATACATAGAGCTGAGGACCACTTTCAATGATGGGGTGGCCTCCTGCACCGAGAACATCAAGTATCTAGTAGTGAATGCCCCGTCAGCCTAACACATACTGCTGGGCAGGCCAGCTTTGAACAGACTGGGGGTCGTAACAACGACGAGGCATATGAAGGTGAAGTTGCCTTCGATGGAGGGTTTGGTGATCACCATTAGGTCAGGTCAGAAGGAGGCTAAGAAGTGCTATGAGAATAGCCTTAAGACAAGAAGGGGAGTGTGCACGGTGACCACCCAACCACCGGGTGGAGAGTGCGGTGATACTGACCAGCCCCGAGGAGATGTCGGGGTCGCACGAGCAGAGGTCGCCTGAGAGAGACTACCTGAACCAGCGGAGGAGGTAGTAGAGAGGGAGATTGGAGGCAGAGTGTTCAAGCTTGGCAAATCCCTATGCCAAGATGCGCAAGACCAAGTAGCGGGAGTCATAGAGAGGCATTTGAACGCTTTTGCTTGGTCTGCCTCAGATATGCCAGGCATTGACCCAAATTTTTTGTGTCATCGCCTTGCGTTGAATCCCCAAGTCAGACTTGTCCGTCAGAGGAGGAGGAAGTTCAACGAAGAAAGGAGGCAGGTGATTAGGGAGGAGACGCAAAAGCTGCTCAAGGCTGGTCACATACGGGAAATCCAATATCCTGAGTGGCCAGCAAATGTGGTATTGGTGAAAAAGGCCAATGGAAAGTGGAGGATGTGTGTGGACTTCACTGATCTCAATAAGGCATGTCCAAAGGATTCTTATCCTTTGCCGAGTATTGATGCGCTGGTAGATAACGCCTCGGGGTGCAAGCTGCTCAGCTTCTTGGATGCCTTTTCTGGTTACAACCAGATCAAGATGCACCCAATGGACGAGAGCAAGATAGTGTTTATGACTGAGATGTCCTGCTACTGCTATACAGTCATGCCATTTGGGTTGAAGAATGCAGGCGCCACCTACCAAAGGCTAATGGACAAGGTCCTTGCACCTATGATGGGGCGCAACGTGCAAGCCTATGTGGATGATATTGATGGAGATCAAGCTCAAGAGGACATGGAGGCCAATCATCACGAAGAAGAAGAGGTTGAGGACGTTCATGGAGATCAAAGTCAACCTCAAAGGCTCACAAGAAGCATGTTCAAAGCTTTAAGAGCAAGGGGACGTTTATTTTCCCTTTTTGTAATTTCATTGTGTGAGGGTGCTTAGAGGAAAACATGAGAAACCTCTTGTGGTAAAGCATCTTTAGGTCTTTAGTTAGGAGCATTAGGAGGGGGGTACGTTAGTAGATAGGTGTAGGAGTTAAAATAGGAGGTACCAAAGTGAGAGAAGAAGTCACACCTTCCTCATGACTTGTTTAGGCGCCATTTTCATTTGAATTTGGGGGGAGTTTTGAATTCATTTAGCATGCATTTCAGCACCTTCACATTATAAATTAAGGTGCTGCCCTTGTACTTTTCAGATTTGAATTTTGAATTAGAGAAAATATACTCAATTGTTGAGTGAGCATTTGAGAGCTTTGCATCTTCTTTACTAGTCTTATCTTGAAGGTTCAATGGTTACCTCAAGTGGCGGCTTGCACACTCATCTAGGAGCCTTCATCATCTTAGTGGCGTGATCATCCAACCATACCTCCATCTTCATGAGCATTCTCTTCTCCTTTCTTCCTTCTCTTTTAATTTTCATGTCTTAGCTTGTGTTCTTGTGTGTTGGTTCGGTTGTTTTGTGTTTCCAGCAGCTTGTTCTTCATTTATCTTTGTTTTGGTTCGGTGCCTTTAATTTCCAGCACTTATATTCAGTTTCCTTGCCTTTAATTTCATTTTTTGTTTAGTTCAATTCTCCTCTATGCCAATTCTATTCGGTGCTATGGTTTTTCCTATCACTTTAATCGGTTCAATTTGACAATAATTGGAACTTCCATATGAGTTTGTGTTTTGGCATTAGTTTTTGGTGAGTTCTTGACTTAGAACATTGATCCAATTCTAAGAAAATGGTGCCTCTCTAATGACCAACTCAAGATGTTTCCTAAGAATGTAAAGAACCTTTCATCTTATGTTCTTTAATTCACATCAGATATGGTGGTGACATCCCAGGTGAGAGATCAGCACGTCGCTGATTTGGAGGAGCTATTCACTACGATAGCTAAGTATGGTTTGAAGCTGAATCCAGATAAGTGTGTCTTTGGGGTGGAAGCGGGTAAGTTCCTCGGTTTCTTGCTAACAGAACGAGGAATCGAGGCCAATCTGGACAAGTGTGCGGCGATCTTAGCCATGAGGAGCCCGACTTCGATCAAAGAAGTGCAACAATTAACAGGTCGAATGGCTGCCCTTTCCAGGTTTGTGTCAGCTGGGGGCGATAAGTGTCACCCTTATTTTCAATGCTTGAGGAGGAACAGTAGGTTCTTGTGGACCAAAGAGTGTGAAGAAGCATTCCTCAAGTTGAAACAGTATCTAGCCAGCCCGCCAGTGCTGCGCAAACCACAGATCGGTACCCCATTGCGCTTGTACTTCGCGGTCACCGAAAGGGCAGTGAGTTCACTCTTAGTGCAGGAGTAGGACCAAAGCCAGAAGCCTATCTACTTTGTTAGCAAGGTGCTGCAAGGGCCCGAGGTGAGGTACTAGGCTATAGAAAAGGCGGCATTGGCCGTAGTGTTCTACGCGCGCAGGCTTCACCATTACTTCCAAAGCTTTACGGTGGTGGTGATGACAGACCTACCCATTAGGAAGGTCTTGCAGAAGCCAGATGTAGCAGGTAGGATGGTGCGATGGGCGGTGGAATTGTCTGAATTCGACATACAGTATGAGCCCAGAGCCCCAATCAAAGGCCAAGTATATGCCGACTTTATGGTCGAGATGTCCTCGGCGGAGACCCAACAGGAAGGACTTGACTTTCGATGGGTACTTTCGGTAGATGGGTCTTCCAATCAACAAGGTAGTGGAGCTAGGGTGATCTTGGAAGGACCAAAGGGGCTGTTGATTGAGCAAGCCCTACGGTTTGCCTTCAAGACCACAATAACCAGGCTGAGTATGAGGCTCTAATCGCTGGAATGTTGTTAGCTAAGGAGATGGGAGTGTTGAACCAAGTGGTGTTCAAGGTTTTGAAGAATTCAAATCCTTTGAAGGATGATGAAGCTTTTGCTTGCTTGCTGCTGCTGTGCTGTTTTATTGTTTTGTTCTGGGGTAGTTTAAAGTGTAATCCAACCTTAGACTAAATCTCAAAGCAATTAGCATCTCAGTTTTTGATAAAACAAAAGTGTTTTTCAAACTAAGTTGAAACAACCGATTGTTCTATCGAAACAACCGATTGTTTATACTTAGATGTTTTGAGAAAGTTTGAAAATTGTTTTTGAATGGAGAAAACTGTTAAGTGACAAAACAACCTGATGTGAATTCAAGAACATAAGATGAAAGGTTCTTGACATTCTTAGGAAACATCTTG
The DNA here is from genome assembly GCA_037954025.1 of Phaseolus coccineus. NCBI lineage: Eukaryota > Viridiplantae > Streptophyta > Magnoliopsida > Fabales > Fabaceae > Phaseolus > Phaseolus coccineus. The sequence goes on along the minus strand of CM075680.1, from coordinate 31,711,230 downwards.
AGTTGGTCATTAGAGAGGCACTTTTTCTTAGAATTGGATCAATGTTCTAAGTCAAGAACTCACCAAAAACTAATGCCAAAACACAAACTCATATGGAAGTTCCAATTATTGTCAAATTGAACCGATTAAAGATGAAATTAAAGGCAAGGAAACTGAATATAAGTGCTGGAAATTAAAGGCACCGAACCAAAACACAAGAACACAAGCTAAGACATGAAAACTAAAAGAGAAGGAAGGAAGGAAGGAGAAGAGAATGCTCATGAAGATGGAGGTATGGTTGGATGATCACGCCACTAAGAGGATGAAGGCTCCTAGATGAGTGTGCAAGCCGCCACTTGAGGTAACCATTGAACCTTCAAGATAAGACTAGTGAAGAAGATGCAAAGCTCTCCAATGCTCACTCAAAAATTGAGTAAAGTTTCTCTAATTCAAAATTCAAAAATTCAAATATGCATTTTACAAGAGCCCACACCTTTATTTATAGTGTGAGGGTGCTGAAAAATAGGTGGGAAAATTCAAAAGAAACTCTTTTGAAATTCCCACCAAAACAAGTCACATGGGAGGTGTGACCTTTTTCTACTATGACACCTCCTAAAAACTACACTTACACCTACTCTCCTAAGTCACATGAACAATGTGACTTTATTTTACATATTCACACTCCTATATTTAATATCCACACCTCCTACAACTTATACAAAAGAAATACAAATGATGCTCTTTTATTTAATGCTTGGCCTTGCTTCTCATGGATTGGACTTGGGCTTCTTGGGCTTGGCCTTTTTGGGCTTGGGCTTTGGGCTTGGGCCTCCTCTTTTGAAAAGACTAATAAGAAAAACTTTAAATGTTTTGGTGGATGGCCTCTTCCTCCATTAGTGAAATCCTCTCTTCTTTGATATCCATCAACAATAATGCATCATAAGCGATATTTATTAGATGACCTCATTAAAAAACCCTCTTTAAGGGAAAAAGAGCACCACCTTATAGCACTGCACTGTTCAACCATATAATTCAGATTAACTTTAATAAAACTTGAGGTTGGTAACATTCCAAGTCTGAGGACTAGGTTCCCCCTTTAGTGTTTCTAACCTATATGCACCATTCCCCAGCACTTCAACTGCTCGGTATGGTCCTGTCCACTTGGGAGACAACCTGTTCTCCAGTTGGTACGGATTGGCTTTCAAAGCGAAAGCTCGCCCTCCCATATGGTTTCTCCCTTCTTGAGGTTTTTCCTGCAAAAGCTCTGCACTGTTTCCTCCGGGAAGGTCTCCTTGCACCGTTCTGGGAAGCCTCAGCATCTCCTGAATTATTGACCTCTGTCAATTTCTTTTCCCAAAACACGCCAGCTCGGCCGGTAAGTCAGCCCAGGAATTCTGTTCTCTCGGTACATGAACTAGCTCGAACCTAGGAAAGGCTCCTTTCAAAATAACTCCTGCCCTGCTGGTTTGACAATCAATCTACTGAGAAGACCCACTAGAAGTCTCTTGAGTCCAAGTTAGGACCTTCAGAGAACCAACTGTACTACGAAGTCAGCATACATTTGTCCTTTGATTGGCCCTAGCGGCTCGTATTGGATATCGAACTCGGCTAGGCCCCCTATCTGGTCCTGCAACTGTCCCAACGAGGCACCGAGTTTGAACATATTTCCTCTTATTTCCTTTTCTTGGACCTCCCCTGCAGGTCTTGGTCTCCAAGTACTGTTGGCTTCTACCCTTAAAACTTCAGTAATCCCTCCATTCTGAGTGATGACTGCTAAGTTTAGGTTCCTTCTATTCTTCGGGCTCCCCTCATAACACTTTCGAGCAGCTTTCTGGTCAGACTTGATGGTAATTACTTTCCCTTCAAAAGATGGAAGCTTCATCTTCATACGATTGGTTGAAGCCACACACCTAACCTGTTTATAGAAGGTCTACCCAAAAGCAGGTTATAAGCGAAAAAGGATATTTATAACAATGTACCTGATAACTATAGTCCGCGCAGCTTCCTCATCAGAGAAAGTGGTTCTCAAATCAATGTACCCTCGCACCTCCACGTGGTCCCCTGCGAAGCCCACCAAATACTCATCATGCGGTCTCAGCTGGTTAGGGGACAATCCTACCAAAACATGACGTCAGTCGAGCTTCCCTTGTCAATGAGAACTCGGTGTACTCGCCTTCCCACTATCACGACAGAGATCAAGATTGGGTCATTGTCATGAGGGACCACCCCTACTGATGGCAGAGGCCCAAGCCCAAGCCCAAATACAAGTTCAAGTTCCAGCTCAAGCCCAACACATAGAAGATCTGGCCCAACTACAAGAGCTATGGCTAGAAGAATTCAAGAGGATTGGAACACTACTACTGGTGGCAGAGAAATGTTCCTTTATATGTTCAAAATGCCATAAGTTTAATGTAGAGTAGAATTTATTTTTTGTCAAAATTAGAATAGGAAATTACTGTAAATTTTCTTGGAATTTAATTTTGGCACTTAAAATCAACCTAGGTTAATTTAGAGTTTCTAAAACCTCTAAATTCACCTAGGCCGATTTAAGCAAGGTAAAAGAGTACTCAATTAACACATGCTCCATGTGTTAAATGTGCTGCACGGCTACCTCCACATGATCCATATGAAACATGTGCTACAAAGCTTTTCAACACATGTTAAATATGATCAATGTGTTCCATGTGCCAAGTTGAATTACACGGACATTCCAAAGCTATTTCAGTTACATTTGAATTTCATTTAGCTTGTCCTCCATTACTATAAAAGGAGGAACCTACCTCATGTAAATCAAGATTAATCATAAAGTGAAATTGCTGTCAAGATTTTGTGCCAATTCTTCACTCTTGTCTACTTCCTCTCTAGGATAGGTGTAACATCCCGCCACATACATTTCGCATTTTTTTTTTTTTGCATTTTCGTAATATGAAATAACGGTAAAACAAATATATTGAAATAAACATAATTGTATATATATACAAAGGAGTTCTCCTCGCAGGGAGTTTAATACAAAGCGGTCGTTTTCCAAAACTTAAACATAAAGACAGCAAAATACAAAAACTACCGATCTCCTAACAGAAAACGGAGATCGCCTATCAGAAATGGCAAAAGGGGGCGATCGCCCAGCAAGAACAGAAAACAGGCGACCACATACGGCGATCACTCACAGGGGAATTCCACTTCCTGCAACCTCATCTGCTCCCGTGTAAAGTTACACGATCATCACAGGTTTAAGAAAACAGCCACAGAAATAAAAATACAGGGTAAGCTATATATTTAAGAAAACTTTGAATCAAGAGCATACATAAGAACTTCACAACATCCATGAACCATATCAATATCAGCCATCACATTTCCATATTCCACAAGACTATCAGGAAATCCCATATTTCACAAATCAATCCAAGAGTATTTCAATTCACATCAGCAATCAAGTGTCTATTAATTCAATTTCTCATTTCTCACGTCAGACTTTCCACTGACTCATCACACCAGACACTTGACCACTATTTCCGGAGACTCGTGCGTTGATTAGACCCAGAGATTCGCACCTGTCATACCAAACGGCTGGAAAGTTCCCACAGCCATGCGCATCACACCATCTCAATATTCTCATTATCACGGTATGACAAGGTTAATCCATACAACAGGCCGAACTCGTTCTGTTTCACACGAGACACCCATACGTATGAACCTCCATCGACTCTCCACAACTGAGTAACTTCCTCTATGTGATTTCATTACCTCAGTAGAGTCAGGATGTCTCATTATAGGATCACCGATCAATACACCTCTTACACGACCTTACACGGTATTTTCTTTCCTGAAAATACTATGCCTCGATCCACAATCACAACATTCAACACATCACATAACACTTCAATGAACGATTTCAATCACAGCAAAATTCATACCAAGGTTCAGATTTTCGAATATTACATTTAAAATCTCAAACACTTTTGAAACAGCATAAAACGGGGGATATTTCAATAACAGATGAAAAACCGGCGATCACCTCCAGAAACCGGCGATCACGAACAAAACTGGGTTTTTAAACAAGAACATTTTTAAAACCGGCGACCACGTCGCCCCCAACATCCAAACAGAACTGTTATCGTAACCATCTCACATTTCAACATCAAACACCGTGAAAGCGAAGTAAAACCGGCGACCATGTCGCCCTATCATCACAAACATCAAATATCCAGTTATCGTTGGAAAAAGACTAGCTTCCCTTACCTGGATCAGCGTGAAACTCACTTCAAGCTCTAACCACCGAACGTAAAGGATGCCTAAACTCCGCCTAAGCGTTCTAATCGGTAAAACTTGTAGAGAACCTTCTCAAATGCTCTATGGCAATCGCTGATAAATAAACTGGTGCCTGGAATTACTGAGTCGCAGCGCAAAGGAGAGAAAAGAGAAAGATGAAGGTGAACTCACTCTGTCACCTTTTATACTCTCACTGCGTTTCTAAACTCACTAAGAGGCGGTGCATTCGGATACTAGGAACATAGGCCTGCCATGTAGCTATCATTACCTACTCTCTAACTAACCCCTCCGTGTGGGTTTTCTTCCTCGAATTAAATGCAAACCTGACAGTATGGCCACGTGGCGTCTCTGCGCACATGGAGCTACTGTTCCGAAGGACTTTCACTGCCTACATGTCGCACATGCAGCACGTTCATCCTGGAAACCAGGGCCCCACTTCATCTGCGTGAAACACGACATCGCGCGATAACCTTTCGCCGATGACCACTCGCGCAAAGACAATCCACCGATGACCTCTCGCGCGATGACAATCCACCTATGACCTTCCTCGCGAAGACTCTCCACCGATGACCCATCCTGGAGGACGACCGATGTCTCTCTCTGGAAGACGACCGATGTCTCTCTCTGGAAGACGACCGATGTCTCCTCCTCCTGGAGACCGACCGAGGTCTCCTCTTCCTGGAGACCGACCGAGATCTCCTCTTGGCGACGCCCGCATGCCTCTCGCGCCCGGGCAAAGCCCACATGCATCTCGCGCCCTGGCGATGCCCGCATGTCTCTCGCGCCCTGGCGATGCCCGCATGCCTCGCGCCCTGGCGATGTCCGCATGCCTCTCGCGCCCTGGCGATCATGTTCCAGGCGATCTCATGGCTTTCTAACTACACTTTCCTTCATTTTTATTTTAAATAAAAACATACTTAGAATTCACTTAAAATATATCACTTTTATTCCAATAAGATTTTCCAGGTCCTTACAATAGGCAAGTTTAGTCTTCAACCTTCATCTTCCCAGTGAGCTGGCCGCACCACTCACCTCCACACCTGACCTGCACCTCCAAGGCAACCGTGATCTCCATGTGAGAGCCTTGTCCGTGAGCAATCCATGAAATCTTCCGCAAACTCTACCAAAGTTAATCCATCGGATGAAAGCATGCACCTATCACCTACTAGATTAGCCTTGGTAAAGTAAAGGGGCGGGTCTGGTGCATCATCAGGTTCCTGTGTCTCTACCAACATCACAACTCTCGCATATTGCTTGCGCTTTATGGCCGAGCTCCCTTCTCTTGAGAATCCACCCGAGATCATCTTTATCTCGACATACACTGGAATCTCATGCGGGGGATCTCTTCCCGAAGTGTCTCCCTGAGGCTCTTCCTACCCGGCCTCACAATACTCCTTCAAGAACCCTTCATTCAACAAATTTGCTAGCTGGCATCCTAAACCAAAACATTGTTCGATCTCATGACCTTATCCTTTGTGAAAATGGCACCAAGCATCCCTTTTAGGTCCCAGATTCCTCTGAGCCTTACCGGGGAACCTCAATCTTTTTGCTACCGCCAGTATGGCTATCAATTCCTTGTAAGTTATTTTGAATCTAGGACACACCTCCTCTTCCCTGCCTCTTTCCCTGGATTTGCCTCTCTTGTAAGGCGCGTGTCTAACTTTCGACTTTTTGTGCTACCGATGTCTCATGGACTCTCAAGGGACGAGAAGCTTTACTGGTCTCCTTCAGCTTAGCTTGTTGGGTGTGTGAACTACAGTTTCTCACTGCCATTGCCTCTTCTGCATTAATATGGGCAATTGCTCTCTGCTTGATCTCTAAAAAAGTTTCTGGTAGGTTCCTGATTAGAGAATCTCAAAACAGACCTGCCGCAACCCCTTGCTCGAAGGCAGTGACCATCACCTTCTCGTCATGGGTTTGAAGTCTGATCGTGAGGGCCCAGAACCTATTCAAATAGTCCTTCAACGTCTCTCCTTCCTTTTGCCTGACATTAAAGAGGTCATACAACTTTGGTGGTTTGACCAAGTTGGCATAGAACTGTTATCGGAATAGTTTGGTGAACTGGGAAAAGGAAGTAATATGGCCATCAGGGAGCCCATTGAACCATTGTATAGCTGCACTAGTTGCTCTGATTGCGTTGCAGACACCGGCTGTGCTGTTTGCGCAGCCTGCTTTGTCCTTGTATTCCACATCTTTGCTTAAAACTTTGAACACGAGTGTGGATGTGATCAAGTTTTATCAAGCCCCACGGTCGGGGCCAAATGTTCTTGCCGGTTGACTTGGTCCCCGGTAAACTTCTACGGGCGAGCTCGGACTCCGTTTGCCTTGTGGTGGAACCTGCGCTTTTCTTAGTGTCTGGATGTCGTTCCTGTTAAGACAGAGGGTGCCCTAACGACCGGTCGTACTTCGACGCTCAAGTTAGTAAGGGCTAACAAAAGCAACAATGATTCTCAGTGTAGTGTGTAAAAATAGCGTACCTTCACCTAGGGTTTCAACCCCTTTTTATAATCACACATGCAACAATTGCACTTGAGATAAGCAAATATTAACTGAAAATAAACACATTATCTTATATCTTGATAGGTTGTTCTTCATGACCATTTGTTCTTCTTAAAATATGAGGTAAAAAGGTGGTGGAAGCTATGGATGATATGAGTCAAGGATGACTCATATAGAGCTATGGGTTCCTTGTAGGTGCATGAAAGGTATGGAGAGTGATAGGTTAGGCCAAATCACTTGGAGGAAGGTGAAGATGAAGATCAAAGTGTCTAACCTAGAGAGACTAGACAAAGAGTAGAAGCTAGCATAATTTTGGCAGCATTTACTCATATAAATTGATCTTCCTTTTATAGGCTAAGGAGGACCATAATGCAACCCTAATGCTAGCCAAATGAAATGTAAATGTGAAGCACATGGGCCACATGGAAAGTGTGAGCACATGGGGAGGGGTGTGTCTAGTTTGTAAGTTCACCCCCTCCATGGGCTTTCTAGAATAGTGGGAAGGTTAACTTCTCCTTAATTCTAATGTGCAGAAAAATAAACATTTGTCCACATGGCTATGCTATTTACACCCTAATTAAAGCTAAACTACATTTGATGGGCCTTCACGGAATATGTGCTAGTATGCCACTCTCCCATTAATAGCTTTGATCCAAGTCTTCTTGTCCTAGACGCTTCTAGCTTGGCCTTCTCGTCCTAGACGCTCCTAGCTTGTCTTAGACGCTCCTAGCTTGGTCTTAGACGCTCTTGACTTGGCTCTTGCCTTTCATGGAAGGTTGTGCTTGGCCCTCTTCCATCATCAACCCTGGAAACTTAAATGTTTCCATTGTGGTGGACCACACACAGCCAATGTGTGCCCCAAGAGAGATTCAGAGAGAAGATGTTTTGCCTGCCAGAAGACGAGACACGTTGCTAGAGATTGTCCTACCCAGAATAGGATGACTCAATCCGGTGGTTCCCAACAGATGAGGAATGAAGGCAGCAGACCTCAGGCAGCAGGGAGAGTGTTTGCCATGACAGGAGCAGAGGCGTCTTAGTCAGGTAACTTGGTGCAAGGTGCTTGTTTTATAGCTGATAGATGCGTTAGAGTTTTGTTTGATTCTGGAGCGACACACTCTTTTGTGTCAAGCCTGTGCGTAGATGTGTTGGGCCTTCTAGTGAAGGAGCTGCCGTTTGAACTGTTGGTCTCCACACCTGCATCAGGACAGGTTTTGACCTCCACAGTTTGCCCAGAATGTCCAGTGATAGTAGAGGGACGCAGGTTCAAAGTAAATTTGGTCTGTCTACCTCTGCAGGATCTGGATGTTATCCTAGGAATGGATTGGCTATCTGCCAATCACGTTCTCATAGATTGCGGTAGCCAGAAGGTGGTGTTCCCCGATCTCCAAGAGTCAGATGTGATATCTGCTCAGCATGTGAGGTCGGAGTTGAAAGAAGGGGCGACGTGTTTTGTGATCCTAGCTAAAGGGGGAGTGAAGAATGAAGAAGAGATGGGCTGTATACATGTGGGTTAAGGACTTCATGGATGTATTTCCAGAAGAAATACCTGGACTACCTCCTAGGAGAGAAGTGGAATTCTCTATTGATTTGGTACCTGGAGCTGGACCAGTGTCAATGGCGCCTTACAGAATGGCTCCAGCCGAGTTGGTAGAGTTAAAGAAACAAGTGGAAGAGTTGTTGGAGAAACGATTCATCAGGCCTAGTGTATCTCCATGGGGGGCTCCTGTAAGAACCTAGAAAATTATATTGGAATAAAAGTGCTATGTTTTAAATGAATTCTAAGTATGTTTTATTTAAATATAAAGGAAGGAAAGTAGAGCTTAGAAGTCTACGAGATCGCCGTTATTGAGAGAGTAGGCGATCTCCGAGTTCTCTGGCACATGATCGCCTGTCGCCTAGAGTACACATGATCGCCGAAGCTACCCTTTGTATTGTGGTCAAGATAGTGGATCAACCATAGTGGTACGTTCCAAAAACCACGCGTATCAAGGTGCGGGTTAAGCCTTAGATACGCTGGGCATGCGGAGCTCTATGCTTGAGCATAAGAGATCGTCCTTAGTGTTGCATGCATGGGCGCACGAGGACTAGTGCTAATCTACTCTTGGAAATGTGAAGCTACCGACGTCACCAAGCCTTGTGGAGGTGGTACCTTGGACGTAACATAGTGCAATGAGGAACCTTCAGCAAGGCGTGGCGATTTTCATCAGTCATCGCCGGGATGAGAAGCACATCAGTCATCGCCAGGGTGAGAGGCATGCGGGCATCGCCGGGGCGCGAGGCATGCGGGCATCGCCGGGGCGCGAGGCATGCGGGCATCGCCGGGGTGCGAGGCATGCGGGCATCGCCGTCTTCCAGGTTATCGCGCGATGACGTGTTGCACACAGTTAAAGTGGGACCCAGACTCCCAGCAGAAGGCACGCGGCACGCGCGACACGTAGACAAAAAGTGTTGGTTCAGAACAGTGACATCAGAATGTTGGCATGCGCAAGAAACAACAGTGGTCGTACTGTTCAGAGAAACGTACACTCAGGGTCCTGCAGAAGGGAGTGGCAGCAGCATACGTGGACAAGTATGCTTGGATTCAAAAACCCACGGCGGGGAGGCGAAGAACGTTGGAGTGGCCCAAGAGTGAAAGAGTGAGAGCATTTCCATCCTTCTCCTTTCTCTCCTTCACGCTGCGTTTCAGGCATCCTCAAGCACCAGTACGACGTCCGCCCTTAGAGCACCTGGGAGGTTCTCTGCAAGTTCTCCGAACCAGACGCAAAAACAGAGCTAAGGCATCCTTAAAGCTCAGTGGGTTTTGGAGCTCTTGGTGTTTTGCGCAAGTGCAGGTAAGGGAAGCTAGCCTTTATTTTCAATACAAGCCATAGATTAGCTGTTTCTGAAATGAGGGCGACGTGGTCGCCGGTTTCGTTTTCATCTTCGTGTATGCTCTGTTCTATGTGTTTTGGGCGACGTGGTCGCCGGTTTTAAATCCTTTTTCAGTAATGTTCGGTTCTTATGCGTTTGGGCGACGTGATCGCCGGTTTTAGTATCGTTTTGAAACTGTTGAGATTGAAATGAAAAATGTATATGCTGTTCGAAAACCTGATCGGTGGTATGCTTGTTCTTGTGAATGGGGTTGTTTAAGAAAAGACTCAAGGTATTCTATGATAGATTTATTCTTTATGTGTGGAATGATGCTTTGAATGTTGTGGATGTGGGATCAAGGCATAGTATTTTCAGGAAAGAAAATACCGTGTAAGATCGTGTAGAGTGTGCAATGACCGGTGATTCGTTATGAGATATCCTGACTCTCCTGATGTAATGGAATCACATAGATGAAGTTATTCAGGCGTTGAGAGTCGAAGGAGGTTCACATGTATAGGTGGGTTGTTTGAAAGAGAACGAGCTCGACCTGTTTGGTGTGGATTAACCCTGTCATGCTTGGATAGTAAGGATACTGAGAATCATTATACGCCTGTGAATGTGTGAGATTTCACGGCGACCCTGTGAATGTGTGTGATTTCACAGTGGGGCAGTATGACAGGTGCAGATCTCTGAGTCTAGTCAATGCACGAGTATTCCGGAAGTAGTGTCAAGTGTCTTGTGTGATGAGTCAGTGGAAGTCTGACGTGAGTAATGAGGAACATTGAATTTGATAGACACTTGATGCATGTTGTGATTTGAACGACTCTTGAGGATTTGTGAAATACGTGTTTACTTAATGATCATGTGAAAAGAATGAGAAACTGATAGTCTTGCGTGGGTGTTTGTAACTTGTCTTATCTTGATCTTAAAGTTTCATATCTAAACTCTCTTTTAAATGTCTAGCTTACCCTGCGTGTTTTGGTTCTGTGGCTGTTTTCTTAAAACTGTGATGATCGTGTATAATTTACACGGGAGCAGATGATGTTGCAGGAAGTCGAACTCCCCAGTGAGTGGTTGCCGAAAGGAGATCGCCGGTCTGATGGGAGATCGCCTGTTCTTCTATTTTGTTGTATTCGTTTAAGTTTTGGGAAAATTGACCGAGTATGTATTAAACTCCCTGTGAGGAGAAACTTCATTACATATATATAATTATGTTCACTTCAATATTATTATTTTAGCTCTTTCATTTTATAATTATGAAAAGGTTTTTGGCGGGATGTTACAGCTCCAGTGCTTCTAGTTAAGAAAAAGGATGGAGGGTCTCGGTTATGTGTGGACTACAGGCAGTTGAATAAGCTGACTATCAAAAACAAGTACCCTCTGCCAAGAATTGATGATTTGATGGATCAACTGCATGGAGCCTCAGTGTTCTCAAAGATTGATCTGAGAACGGGATACCACCAAATTTTGGTGAAAGCTGAAGATGTGCAAAAGACAGCATTTAGGTCTCGTTATGGACACTATGAATATGTGGTGATGCCGTTTGGAGTGACAAATGCTCCAGCTCTGTTCATGGACTACATGAATAGGATTTTTCGTCCTTTCTTGGATAAGTTTGTTGTAGTCTTTATAGACGACATACTTATTTATTCAAGGACTGAGGAAGAACATGAGCAACATCTGAGGACGGTGTTGGGGATCCTGAGGGAGAAGCAACTCTATGCCAAGTTCTCTAAGTGTGAGTTCTGGCTGAAGGAAGTTAACTTCTTAGGACATGTGATATCTGCTCGGGGGATCTCAGTGGATCCAGCTAAGGTGGAGGCAGTGCTTCAGTGGGAACGTCCTAAGACAGTCACAGAAATAAGGAGTTTTGTGGGTCTAGCTGGCTACTATCGGCGGTTTATTGAGGACTTTTCCAAGGTAGTGGCTCCTTTAACACAGTTGACCCGCAAGGATCAACCTTTTGCTTGGACCGACCGATGTGAGCAGAGCTTCATGGAACTAAAGGAAAGGTTGACTAGTGCTCCAGTGCTGGTGATCCCAGATGTAGGAAGACCTTTTGATGTCTACTGTGATGCTTCACATTAGGGTTTGGGATGTGTTTTGATGCAAGAGAAAAGAGTGGTTGCGTATGCTTCAAGGCAACTCAAGGTTCATGAGAGAAACTATCCTACTCATGATTTGGAGTTGGCGGCTGTGGTGTTTGCCTTGAAGATTTGGAGGCACTATTTATATGGAGCTCGGTTCCAGGCGTTCAGTGACCATAAGAGCCTGAAATACCTGTTTGATCAGAAGGAACTAAACATGAGACAAAGAAGGTGGATGGAGTTTCTAAAGGACTATGATTTTCAACTCATGTATCATCCAGGGAAGGCCAATGTAGTGGCAGATGCTTTGAGTAGAAAATCAATACAAGTAGCCACCATGATGATGGAAGAGCAGAAACTGATCGAGCAATTCAGAGACTTAAACCTTGGGGTAGAATTTCATGTTAATCACATTAGTTGTAGTAAGCTGGCTATAACTAATGACTTCTTTGGAATGATAAAGGATAAGCAATTAAAGGACCCTGACCTGAGGCGTACTGTGGAGTTGCTAGGAACCAATCAGGCTAAAGACTTTGTGATGGGAGATGATGGGATCTTGAGATTTAATGGCAGACTTTGCATACCTGCAAATGAAGAGTTGAAGAAGATGATCCTAGAGGAAGGTCACAAGAGTCGCCTTAGCCTACATCCAGGCATGAACAAGATGTACCATGACTTGAAGGAGTCATTTTGGTGGTCGGGCATGAAGAAAGATATCGCCCAGTATGTTACAACCTGCTTGACATGTTAGAAGGCGAAGATAGAGCATCAAAGACCTGGCGGGTTGTTACAGCAACTGGATATCCCTGAGTGGAAATGGGACAGCATTGCAATGGATTTTGTTACCCATTTACCTAGATCGGTAAGGGGCCATGACGCAATCTGGGTCATAGTAGATCAGCTGACGAAGAGTGCCCACTTTCTTCCAGTGAATTTGAAAATGCCCATGGCCAAATTGGCTCAGTTGTACATCAAAGAAATAGTGAGGTTGCATGGAGTGCCTTCCAGCATTGTTTCAGATAGAGATCCCAGGTTCACCTCACGGTTTTGGCAGACTCTCCAAGATTCTTTGGGAACTAAGTTGAGGATGAGCTCTGCATATCATCCTCAAACAGATGGGTAGTCTGAGAGAACAATTCAGTCCTTGGAAGATCTGCTGAGGATGTGTGTTTTGGACCAATTGGGAGGCTGGGATGAGATGTTGCCACTGGTGGAGTTTACCTATAATAACAGTTATCACGCCAGCATAGGGATGGCGCCATACGAAGCCTTGTATGGAAGGAAATGCAGAACTCCATTGTGCTGGTATCAGGAGGGCGAAGCAGTATTGGTTGGACCAGAGTTGATTCAGCATACGACCGAGAAGGTGCAACAGATAAAAGACAGAATGAGAGCATCTCAAAGTAGGCAGAAATCCTATGCAGATCAGAGGAGAAAACCTTTGGAGTTTGCTGCTGGAGACCATGTGTTCATGAGAGTGACACCAACCAAGGGTTTAGGACGGGCGATCAGATCAAAGAAGTTGTCCCCTAAGTTCGTGGGACCATATCAGATCTTAAGGAGGATTGGTCCAGTGGCTTATGAGATCGCCCTACCTCCCCATTTAGCGAATCTGCATAATGTCTTTCACGTATCACAGCTGAGGAAGTACATGGTAGACCCTAGTCATGTGCTGGAAGTGGACGATGTGCAGATCAAGGATGACTTGTCCTTTGAAGCAAAACCAGTTAGGATTGACGATCGGCAAAGTAAACAGCTCAGAGGCAAGACCATCAACATGGTGAAAGTGGTGTGGGATGACAGATCGGGTGATTCAACTTGGGAGTTAGAAGAAACCATGAGAGAAGCCTACCCCTACCTCTTCTCTTTGTAATTTAATTTTCGAGGACGAAAATTTTTCTTGTTGGGGAGAATGTAAGGACCTGTAAAATTAAATTGGAATAAAAGGAATATATTTTAAATGAATTCTAAGTATGTTTTTATTTAAAATAAAAAGGAAGGAAAGTGTAGCTTAGAAGACTATGAGATCGCCTGGTTAGTACATAATCGCTTGTCGCCTAGATTACACATGAACGCCAATCGCCTGTAGTGTACATGATCGCCAAAAAGGGGCACATCGCCGAGTATTCGAGAAGACTTAGTAAGTAATTAATATGTGGTCTAATTACAGAAGATGAGTTATATAGAAGATAGGTAGCATATCTGCCACCATGAGTAGGGTGGACTGTGATACCCAAAGTTAACCAGCACACCATGTTGAAGGTGGAAGTCTTTGGTGTGCTTGGTGTGGAACGGGAGAGGGGGAAGCTTTGACATTTTGGTCGAGATACTAGATCAACCATAGTGGGTTCCAGAAATCACACATATCGAGGTGTGGTTTGAACCTTGGGTACACTATGCATGCGAAGCTCTATGCTTAAGCATAAGAGATCATCCTTAAGTGTGGCACGCGTGGGTGCACGAGGAGTAGTGCTGATCTATTCTTGGAAATGTGAAGCTACCAACGTCACTAAGCCATGTGGAGATGATAACTTGGATGTAACATAGTGGGTTGAAGAACCTTCAGCAAGGTGTGGCGATGTGGCACAAGTCATCGCCGGGATGAGAGGCGCATAAGTCATCGCCGGGATGAGAGGCGCATAAGTCATCGTCGGGATGAGAGGCGCACAAGTCATCGCCGGTGTGAGAGACATGCGGGCATCGCAAGGGCGAGAGACATGCGGGCATCGCCAGGGCGAGAGACACGCGGGCATCGCCAGGGCGAGAGACACGCGGGCATCGCCAGGGCGAGAGACACGCGGGCATCGCCAGGGCGAGAGACACGCGGGCATCGCCAGGGCGAGAGACACGCGGGCATCGCCAGGGCGAGAGACATGCGGTCATCGCCAGGGATAGACATCGGTCGTCCGCCAGGATGAGACATCGGTGGATAGTCATCGCGCGAGCAGTCATCGGTGGAAGGTTATCGCGCGATGTCGTGTTGACACAGATAAGGTGGGACCCAGGCTCCCAGCATGAGACGTCCTGCATGCGCGACACGTAGACAAAAAGGGTGTTTCAGAATAGTTAGCATCAGGGAGTTGGTATGCGCAGAAACCCACGTGGTCATACTGTTCAAGGAAGTGTGCACGCAAGCTTTCCTGCAGAGTGGGTGGTGGCAGCGGCAATTGTGGACAAGTTGGTTTAGATTCAAAAACTCACTTCGGAGAGGCAAAGAACGTTGCTGTGGTTCAAGAGTGACAGAGTGAGTTTACCTTCATCCTTCTCTTTTCTCTCCTTCGCGCTGCGATTCAAGCATCCTCAAGCACCAGTACGACGAGCGACGACTGTCCTTGGACTCCTGGGAAGTTCTCTGCGAGTTTTCTGATCAGGACGCTAAAACAGAGTTCAGGTATCCTTAAGTTTGGTGGGTTAGAGCTCGTAGTGAGATTTTACGCAAGTTCAGGTAAGGGAAGCTAGCCTTATTTCCAACGAAAACCTTAAGTTAGATGATTTTGATGATGGGGCGACGTGGTCGCCGGTTTTCAACTGTTATTGCATAATCCCCTGTTTTTGAATGTGATCGCCGGTTTTAATGTTGTTTTCGAACTCCCCTGTTTTAGTGTCGCTTTGAACTTGTTGAGATTGAAATGAAAAATGGATATGCTATTCGAAAACCTGAATGGTGGTATGCTTGTTTTTGTGAGTGGGGTTGTTTAAGAAAAGATTCAAAGTATTCTATGATGGAATTGTTCTTTATGTGTGGTATGATGTATGGAATGTGGTGAATATGGGATCAAGGCATAGTATTTTCAGGAAAGAAAATACCGTGTAAGATCGTGTAGAGTGTGCATTGACCGGTGATTCGTTTATCATGAGATATTCTGACTCTCCTGATATAATGGAATCATATAGATGAAGTTATTCAGGCGTTGAGAGTCGAAGGAGGTTCATATGTATGGGCGAGTTGTTTGAAAGAGAATGAGCTTGACCCGTTGTATGGATTAACCCTGTCATGCTAGGATAGTGATGATATTGAGATTCATTTATACGCTTGTGAATGTGTGTGATTTCACAGCGACCCTGTGAATGTGCGTGATTTCACAGTGGTGCAGTATGACAGGTGCAGATCTCTGAGTCTAGTCAATGCACGTGTCTTCCGGAAGTAGTGTCAAGTGTCTATGTATGATGAGTCAGTGGAAGTCTGACGTGAGAAATGAGAAACATTGAAATTGATAGACACTTGATGGATTATGTGAATTGAACGAATCTTGAAGAAATTGTGAAATATGTGATTACTTGATGGTCATGTGAAGGGAATGAGAAAGTTGATGGTTTTTACGTGGGTGTCTTAAATTTGTTTTTATCTTGATTTTAAAGTTTCATATCCAAATTCTCTTTAAAAATATCTAGCTTACCCTGCGTTTTTGTTTTGTGGATGTTTTCTTAAACTTGTGATGATCGTGTATAATTTACACGGGAGCAGATGATGTTGCAGGAAGTAGAGCTCCTCAGTGAGTGGTCGCTGGAAGGAGATCGCCTGTTTTCTGTTTCTGTTAGGAGATCGCCTGTTTTCTATTTTGCTGTATTTTGTTTAAGTTTTGGAAACTGACTGGATATGTATTAAACTCCCTGTGAGGAGAAATTTCATTACATATATATATATATGTTCACTTCGATATTATTGTTTTACCTTTATTTCATTATATAAATATGAAAAGGATTTGGCGGGATGTTACATTCATGATCTTCTAAAGACAAGCTATATATGAGAATATCATCAAAGTAAACTACAACAAACTTGCCAATGAATGCTCTTAAGACATGATGCATGAGTCGCATGAAGGTACTAGGAACATTAGTCAAGCCAAAAGACATGACTAACCACTCATATAAATCAAATTTGGTCTTAAAAGCGGTTTTCCATTCATCCCTCGGTTTAATCCGGATATGGTTATAACCACTCTTAAGATCAATTTTAGTAAATATTTTAGACCTATACAATTCATCCAACAAGTTGTCTAGTCTAGGAATGCAATGCCTATACTTAATGGTTGTATTGTTTATGGCTCGACAATCCGTACACATCTTCCATGACCCATCCTTTTTAGGGACAAGGATGACAGGCATAGCACATGGGCTCATGCTATCTTGTACCCATCCCTTAGCTATTAAGTCCTCAACTTACTGTTGAATCTCTTTGGCCTCTGTGGGATTGGTCCTATATGCTGGTTGATTTGGTAAAGAAGCCTTTAGGAGGATCTTGAAACGCATCTTCAAATTCCTTTACCAAATTGTCCACACATGTGGGACTATCCTTAGCCGACTCACTCTTAAGGGCCTAAGGAATAGCTAGAAAAATAGGCTTTTGAGCAACTATTACCTTTTTGACCTCTTGGGTTGTCATGAAAAGGCTTCTCTTGGAACTTTTTTTATCATTTTCTTTCTCTCTCTTCTCCTTCATTTTAATTTGGTCCTCATGGACTTCCTTTGGTGAGAGAGACTTAAGTATGACCTTGTTTCCATGGAAGTTAAAAGAAATTTGGTTGGTAAAGCCATCATGAAATTTTTTTCTATCATATTGCCATGGCCTACCTAAGAGAATATGAGTTGCTTCCATTGGGACAACATCACACAAGACCTCATCTTTCTATTTGCCAATTGAAAAAGCAATGAGGACTTGTTTGTTAACTATGATTTAGCCAACCTCACTTAACCATTGAAGTTTGTAGGGCTTTGCATAAGAGATAGTAGACAATCCAAGCTTATCTACTACTCTTGTGCTTGCCACATTAGCGCAACTTCCCCCATCCACAATTAAAGAACACAACTTATCATTAATGAGATATCTTGTTTGGAAAATATTTTCTCTTTAACTTTCACTAAAGGGTTCGAAAACTTGTCCAAGCATTTGTCTCACTACTAATAAGTCGCCTTCAAGTGGACTTTCACTCTAATGCTCACTTGGGGACCTAGGAGGTGTGGAAGATCTAGAGGAATCTGAACTATGCTTACTCACAACCACCACATCATGCATCATCATGTTTCTCTTTGAAGAACAATTAGCCGCTATATGACCATAGCCTAAGCATTTAAAGCAGTTTTTACTTGAAGATTTAGTTGGTGATTTAAGAGTAGAAGTGGAAGGCTTAGAATCTCTAGGTTTGAAAGTAGAGCCTTTAGAAGGATACTTTTAAATGGATTTTTTTTTTGTTTTTCCAAGAAGAGTGGTAGTAGCCATAATTATGAGAATTTTTAAAAGAATTTTTCTTTGAAATTTGAGATTCTACCTTGATGGCAAGGTGAACCAATGTTTCTAAAGAAGAATACTCATAAAGTTCCACCACATCTTGGATATCCCTTCTAAGACCACTAACAAATCTAGCCATTTTAGCTTCATCACTCTCATGCATATCAAATTTAATTAAAAGCGTTTCAAGTTCCTTAAAATAACCATCCACACTAAGCGTGCCTTGATGAAGCCGTTGGAGCTTCAACAAAAGGTCTTTACTAAAATGTGGAGGTACAAATCTAGCACGCATACAAGCTTTTAAATCATCCCAAGAGACCACGGGAGGTCTCTTGTTTAGCCCAATGTCCATGAGATCTTTGTGCCACCATTGCATGGCATAGTTCATGAATTCTAAAGAAGCTAGCCTAACCCTTTGGTCTTCTTGGACCTCATATACATGAAATATTTGTTCAACTTTGGCCTCCCAACCCAAGTACACATTAGGATCTCCTTCACCACTAAAACTAGGTAATTTTACATAAGGCAAATAAAGCTTAGCCACATTTTGGCGCCTATCTTCAAAATTATGAAACATCCTCCATTCGATTTCTTCATGATGTCCATTAGAACTTTGAGAATTCCTTGAGGCATGCCTACGATGATGATGATATCTTCTCTCTTGGTTTTGGTAAACACTATCACGATCCATCTCCAATCTTTGGAGCCTCTCCTCTATTTGTCTCATCTCCTCATCTCTTTGTGCAATAGTTCTTTTAGCATCCTTTAATTTAGAGTCATTAATTTTGTGACACTTTTTAAGAATTAGGATCAAGATTCTTAGCAATTTAAGGTGAGTCACCTAAGGAAAATCCCCACTGGACATTAACTTAACAAGTGTTAAGTAGATGTGAAGGTTCATTTCCAAAGGTCCAAGATAAAAACAAAATTATAGATGATGGATGATGAAAATTAAGATGCTATAAAGAAAGAAAACAAATCGGTTAAGTGGAGATACTTAAGGAAACATCAATGGAGCTTAAAGTCTTCCAAATGATGAACCAAACTCATGAACATGAGTGCCATTCCACAAACCGAAATCACAAATATCAAACAAATAGAAACCGAACACAATTATAAGGAATTAAACACAATGACTGAATGAAATGGAGAAATAAGTGCAGAATTGAAAAGGAAACATAAAAACAATAAGAACAATCGGTTGAAAATGAAGATCCATGACCCATCCTTTTTAGTAACAAGGATGACAGGCATAGCACATGGGCTCATGCTATCTTGTACCCATCCCTTAGCAATTAATCCCTCAACTTGTTGTTGAATTTCTTTGGTCCCTGTGGGATTGGTCCTATATGCTGGGCGATTTGGTAAAGAAGCCCCGGGAATGAAGTCTATTTGGTGTTCAATCCCTCTTAAAGGTGGTAAGCCATTAGGAAGACCTTGAAACACATCTTCAAATTCCTTTACCAAATTGTCCAAACATGTGGGAGTATGGTTAGCTGACTCACAATCAAGGACACTAGGAATAGCTAAAAAAATAGGCTTTTGAGTAACTATTACCTTTTTTACCTCTTGAGTTGTCATGAGAAGGCTTTTCTTTGAACTTTTTTTATCATTTTCAATATCTCTCTTTTGCTTCATTTTAATTTGGTCCTCATGGACTTCCTTTGGAGAGAGAAACTTAAGTATGACCTTGTGCCCATGGAAGTTAAAAGAAATTTTGTTGGTAAAGCCATCATGAAAAACTTTTCTATCATATTGCCATGGCCTACCTAAAAGAACATGTGTTGCTTCCATTGGGACAACATCACACAAGACCTCATCTTTGTATTTACCAATGGAAAAAGCAATGAGGACTTGTTTGTTAACTATGATTTCTCCAACCTCACTTAACCATTGTAGTTTGTAGGGCTTTGTATGAGAGATAGTAGACAATCCAAGCTTATCTACTACTCTTGTACTAGCCACATTAGCACAACTTCCCCCATCCACTATCAAAGAACACAACTTATCATTATGAGACATCTTGTATGGAAAATATTTTCTCTTTGGCTTTCATCAAAGGGTTTTAAAACTTGGCCAAGCATTCATCTCACTACTAATAAGTCGCCTTCAAGTGGACTTTCACTCTCATGCTCACTTGGGGACCTAGGAGGTGTTGAAGGTCTAGAGGAATCCGAACTATGCTCACTCACAACCACCCCATCACGCATCATCATATTCCTTTTGGAAGGACAATTAGCAGCTATATGACCATAGCCTAAACATTTAAAGCACTTTTTACTTGAAGATTTAGTTGGTGATTTAGGAGTAGAAGTTGAAGGCTTAGTATCTCTAGTTTTGAAAGTAGAATCTTTTGAAGGAAATTTTGAAAAAGATTTTCCTTTGTTTTTCCAAGATGAATTGTAAAAGCCATCATTATGAGTATGTTTAAAAGAATTTTTTCTTGCAAGTTGAGATTCTACCTTGATGGCAAGGTGAACCAAATTTTCTAAAGAAGAATACTCATTAAGTTCTACAACATCTTGGATATCCCTTCTAAGGCCACTAACAAATCTAGCCATTTTAGCTTCATCATTCTCATGCATATTGGCTCTAGTTAAAAGCGTTTCAAGTTCTTTATAATAAGCATCCACACTTAGCGTGCCTTGGTGAAGCCGTTGGAGCTTCAACAATAGGTCTTTCCTAAAGTGTGGAGGCACAAATCTAGCGCGCATGCAAACTTTTAAATCATCCCAAGAGACCACGGGCAGTCTCTTGTTTAGCCCAATGTCCTTGAGAGTTTTGTGCCACCATTGCATGGCATAATCCATAAATTCTAGGGAGGCTAGCTTAACCTTTTGGTCTTCTTGGACCTCATGTACAAAAAATATTTGTTCTACCTTAGCCTCCCATCCTAAATACACATTAGGATCTCCTTCACCACAAAAACTAGGTAATTTTACATAAGGCATAAAAGGCTTAGCCATATTTTGGCTCCTATCTTCATGATTGTGATGTATCCTCCAATTGGTTTCTTCATGATATCCATAAGAACTTTGGGAAGACCTTGAGGTATGCCTATGATGATTATTGTTCTTGCCGATTGACTGGCCTGTCAGTTGACTCCACGACACTCACACGCCTCCTTCCTCACGTTGATACGTGCTTGGTTCTTTCGAAACAATCTGCACCTGCAAAAGAGAAAAGGGGCACCCTAGAGGCCATTTGCACTCCGACGCTCAAGTCAATAGGGAGCAAGTAACACCAAGTGTATTGAGTTTCTCTCTCTGTGTTTAGGTCTAGAAACTGCGTACCTTTATGAAGTATTTTACTGTCCCTTATATAGTCTAGGGTTTACTGCGCCGCTAGCCCTAATTAGGGTTTACTGCGCTGCTAGCCATATTAGGGTTTACTGGAATACCCTTGCGCCGCTATCACCCAATCTTAGGGTAATCTAGCGCATAAGGTTTCCTTCTCTGGAGTGCAAACTTTAACAGGGTGACCACCTGGGTGCCTCCTTGTGCACCTAGTCTCTAGGGCCACCTGTTCTGGGAGTGCCTTCATTGTTCACGTGCCATGCATGTAGCTTTACTGGGAAAACCCTAGTTCTGGTGAGTACTCGTCCCCTCAGGACTCTACACCTAACTGTGCTCTCCCTGCTACCCGCATAGGCTCTTCGTGCTTCAGGCCTCTCCCTACCTCTGGGTATTTAACTGGTCATTGGCCCACTCTGGGAACCAATCTTAGCTGTTCTGGTTACGCTGTTCAAATCACCCAAGACCGATGTCACCTCGCCACACTCTGTTGCCGAGGACTCCTCAACCTGCGGAGTTACGAAGACACATCAGCCCTTCCTAGTGATCGTCACCCCCCTCTGTAGGCTGATGACTCATCCCCCTTCTCTGTAGGCTGATGACTCATCACCCCTCTCTGTAGGCTGATGACTCATCACCCTTCTCTATAGGCTGATGACTAATCACCCCTCTCTGTAGGTTGATGACTAATCACCCCTCTCTGAGCAATACCATCTGTGGGGTCTATTCCACATGGCTTTGGCCCATGCTGTGGGACCCAGCTGACGTCCGAGGACTGGTCAGTACACAAGCCCCCCAGTCTCAAGCTGTTAACTTGTTTCAGCGAAGAGACTAAGTCATGGGCGAGGACTGATCGGTACACAAGCCCCCCTAGTCTCGAGCTGTTAACTTGTTTCAGCGAAGAGACTAAGTCATTGACTCGGGCGACCTATGTAACATCCCGCCAAATACTTTGGAATAAATATAAAATAAAAGAAATAAAGGTAAAACAATAATATTGAAGTGAACATAATTATATATATGTAATGAAGTTTCTCCTCACAGGGAGTTTAATACATAACCGGTCAATTTTTTTCAAAACTTAAACAAAATACAGCCAAATAAAATGAAACCGGCGGTCTCCCTACACAAACCGGCGATCTCCTATCAGAAGACCCAAAACAGCCGATCTGCTATCAAAACAGAAAACAGGCGATCACCACATAGAGACAGAAACAGGCGATCTCCTTCCGGCGACCACTCACTGAGGAGCTCTACTCCCTGGAAGATCATCTGCTCCCGTGTAAAATACACGATCATCACAGTTTTAAGAGAAAACAGCCACAGAACAATACAAAGGGTAAGCTAGATATTTTTAAAACTTTAAATTATAAACTGGACAACCAACGTAGATCAGCCCTTTTTAAACATTCACAAGAGTCCATCACTTTCTCATTCATATCACACAACCATCAAGTGTCTATCAACAAATTCTCAATATTTCACATTTCTCACGTCAGACTTCCACTGACTCATCACACATAGACACTTGACACTACTTCCGGAAGACTCATGCGTTGAACTTAGCATCCAGAGACCTGCACCTGTCATACTTCATCGCTGTAATGTTCCCACAGCCATGCGCATCAACATAATGTCGATCTCAATCTCATCACTCTCACAGTATGACAGGGTTAATCCATATAACAGGTCAAGTCAGTTATCTTTCAAACGACTTACCCATACATATGGACCTCCTTCGACTCTCACCAACCGAATGACTTCATCTATGTGACTCCATCATATCAGCAGAGTCAGGATCGTCTCATTCACAGCATACTCACTGATCAATACACCTCATAAATAATCTCAACACGGTATTTCCTTTCCTGAAAATACTATGTCTTCATCCCACATTCAAACATTCCACACATCATATAACACTTAAATGAACGATTTCCAATCACAGCAACAATCATTCCAAGGTTCAGACTTTAAAATATCACATGCATTCCACATTTAAATCTCAAACAGTCTCAACGACACTAAAACAGGGGATTTCGAAAGCTGTATTTAAAACCGGCGATCACGTCGCCCAAATACATAAAAACAGAACATCGCGAAATAGAGCTTAAAACCGGCGACCACGTCGCCCTCACTTCAGAAACAGCTAATCTACGGCTTCTATTGAAAAACAAAGCTAGCTTCCCTTACCTGGACTTGCGTAAACTTCACTAAGAGCTCCAACCCAACGAGCTTCAAGGATGCCTTAACTCTGCTTTAGCGTCTGGTTTGGAGGACTTGCAGAGAACCTCCCAGGTGTTCTATGGCAGTCGTCGATAGCCAAGCAGGGGCGTGATAAGGCCTGAATCGCAGAGTGAAGGAGAGAAAAGAGAAGGATGAAGGTAGACTCATGATGTGAGTTCATTATGAACCTTTCTTGGTTTGGGTTGAGTTGATATAGGTTTCATTGTATTCATGATACTTTCAAGAATTAGGATCAAAATTCTAAAGAACAATTAATAGAGTTTCTACTCAAGAAAACAAAGGTTCATACTAAAAACACATGAATAGGTAACTTGTAGTGTAAGATAACAATGGAATATGAATGGGTAATTCAAGAACAGTACCAAACTTCAAAGGAAACACAAGAACAACATAAGAACACCAAGAACAAGTGAAAATACTGATTGAAATTCAATAGGAATTAGAAAATCACAAAGAAATTCATCAAAGAACAAAAACCCATGGATGGAAAACAAGAACAATACATGTATATGGAAACCCATGGTTTGGACGAAATTAAAACAGCAAGAAAACAAGGAAATAAACCAGCAAAGTGCAGAACAATGGCAGCAAATGAAAGGAAACAACTCATGGAAAAGATTGAACCGATTAAAAATGGAAAAACTACAAGAAAACACAAATGGGTATTTTTAGAAGATGAATAGAAATGACTTATGTGGTTGTAGCCTTTTGGAGATGTGATTCACGCCACTTGGAGGGTGGTTCTTCCAAGATGAGTGGGTGGTGCCGCCACTTGAGAGTCTCCAAAGCTCACAAGATAAGACATGAAGGAGAAGAAGAGACAAGTCTCACAAACTCACTCTCTCTCAATTTCAAGATAGTTTCTTTTCTTCTAACTTTCAACTTTTTTATTCAAAGTACCAAGCACCCCTATTTATAATGGAGAGGGCTGGTCATGTTACAAAGGGGAAGGAGTGGGAAGAGTCACTCTTCTAGCTCCTTCTAGTGCCTAAGAGAGAAAGGAGTAGAAAAGTCACTTTTTCCACTTTTTCCTAAAGAAAGTGCCTAAAATGCCTTACATTTAGAGGTTTCTTTTGGTTTTCCTCTTTGGCATACTCCTAAGGATATTTCTATATTATTTACAAATTTATACAAGAGTATTTACAAAGATTTATTTATACTACTATCTTTTGAATTTTCAAGAGAACCCAAAATGTTCTACTTTTTAAGAAGACTAGTAAGAAGAATTTTAAATGCTTGGGTGGATGACCTCTTCCTCCATTAGTAAAATCCTCTTCTACTTGATCTCCATCAACTCACTCTGTCACTCTTGAACCACAGCAACGTTCCTTGCCTCCCCGCAGTGGGTTTTTGAATCCAAGTCTACTTGTCCACGCATGCTGCTGCCACCACCCCCTCTGCAGGAAAGCCTGAGTGTACGTTTCACTGAACAGTACGGCCACGGTTGTCTCTTGCGCATGCCAACTTTCTGATGTCACTATTCTGAACCACCCTTTTTGTCTTTTTGCGCATGCCAACCACTTCCCTGAACAGTACGACCGCGAGTGTCTCTTGCGCATGCCAACTTTCTGATGTCGCTATTCTGAACCACCCTTTTTGTCTACGTGGCGCGCCTGCAGGACGTTTCATGCTGGGAGTCGGGGTCCCACTTTATCTGTGTGAAACACGACATCGCGCGATAACCTTTCATCGATGACTTATCTCTGGAAGACGACCGATCTCTCTCTCTGGAAGACGACCGATCTATCTCTCTGGGAGACGACCGATGTCTCTCTCTGAGAGACGACCGATGTCTATCCCAGGCGACGCCCGCATGTCTCTCGCGCCCCGGTGATGTCCGCATACCTCGCGCCCTGGCGATGTCCGCATGGTAGTCTAGGCGACAGGCGATTATGTACTAACCAGGCGATCTCATACTCTTCTAAGCTACACTTTCCTTCCTTTTTATTTTAAATAAAAACATACTTAGAATTCATTTAAAATATATTCCTTTTATTCCAATTTAATTTTACAGGTCCTTACAACCTACGTGGCTCTGCGCATAAGTGCGTGAACAGTGCGCTGAAAGGACACTTCACCAACCCCCTTTCATCCGCTAACACGTGGCTGCATCAACGGTCTAAGATTCATAACGTTTGCGCTCCCAAGGGCTACGTTAAACCTCTTCAAAACCCCGCGCCACTTCTGATGGAGAGAGGCCAAGCTCACCCCATCATGAAAGCCAAGGGTCAAGACTAGATCGTCTAGAACCACATGGAAAGCGTCTAGCACAAGACAAGGGGGAGCTACATGAGGAGCGTCTAGGAGGGAGCCTAGACCGTCTAGGACCTCTCACAAGATCCATGGCCAAGCACATTCACGCCCAAACAAGTCAAGCAACGGATGGGAGGGAGAAGACCTTGTACATGCTACTTGGAGGCCCATTAGGGGTAGCTTAGTAGATTAGTGTAGTGTAGAAAGCAAAACTTGCTCACTTAGGGGTGTGCTATAAAAAAGGTGCCCTTAGCAATAGAAGGAGGGGTGTGCTAGCAAATAGGTGCCTTTAGCAAAAGAAGGAGGGGTGTACTATCAAATGTTGCATTTTTTACCTATCTTCTAGAATATTAGGATGATGGTGTGGTTTGACTAAAGTCAATACCCTAGGCAGCCCCCACTTTTTGTATTTCCATCCCTACCCTTTAAGCTTGCTCACCAAGGCTCCTAAATCTATAAATAAGGAGGCCTACCTCATGTATTTTCAAGATTAAATAGAGTATTGTTATGTTGCCCAAATTGTGCCATACACTACTCCTTGCGGAACCGTTCTTCTTCTTCTACGCCACCATCTTCAAACGAGTCAAAGTCCGCCTTCCTTTCACCGGGTTCGAGAGGGCTTTGCTCACAGAGTTAAATGTGGCGCCTGCCCAACTGCACCCCAACAGTTGGGCCTTTATCAGGGCATTCTCCGTCCTTTGCAATAATCTAGGGTTCACCCCCTCCGTCGACGTGTTTCTTTACTTCTTCGAGGCGAAAAGCCCTGGCAAGAGGCTTTGGGTGAGCCTGAATGGGGTGGCAGGGAGAGTCCTACTCACTCTCTTCTCACAGTCGTACAAGAACTTCAAGGGAAGGTTCTTTCGAGTCTGCTGCAGCTCCTACGACTCCACCATGCTCGATGGGTTCCCATTATATTGGGTGGGGAAATTGAAGTTCAAGAAACCGCGCAGGCTCGAAGAGTTGACTGTCCCTGACCAAGAACTCTGCCAGACCATCTCCAGCTGGGGCGTGGTGTTTGACACCGCCCAGCTAATTAGGCATGAATACGACGTTGAGACTCTTAGCGTATACATTGGTACATCAACTTCATCTTGCATTTAACTGTTTACATACTTAATGCGTTGTCTTTCTCACCCTTTCCTATTGTCCACTGCAGGCATGGTGCTCAGCGCTGATGAGAAGAAGAGGCTGGCGGATGTACTGAATCGCCACAATGCTAGTGGCTCAGCCCCTGCAGGTCTTTCATCACCCGCGGGTGCTGCCCTGGAACCCATTGCTGAAAAGTCCAAGAGGGCAGCCCCTGTGGAGGTTTCTGACGACGAGGACACTTGTTCTGGCCTTGTCTTCAAAAGGAAAAGGGTGGGGACTGCCACGGAGGTCTCTTCGGCCACAGAAGGGCATCCTTCATCCTTTAGGGAGCACCCTCCCAGCGCCTCATCCCCTCCTAAGCCAATCTTAACGCTTGAGGGGGGTGGGGAGAGTGCTCCTCCTTCTGGCCAGATGCCTTCTGCCCCAGAGTTGCCTTCTCTGCTCCAAAGATCTCTTGCGCAGATGCCTGGCCAAGTTGCTTTGGAGGCCATGGACAGAAATTCCCTCGAGAACCTTCTCAGTCATGGTCTCGGGGAGTTCCTGGCCGCTTCAAACTCCTTGCTGGTCAAGGGCAACGTTGAGGCGGAGCTGCTTGAGAAGACCGCCCAACTGGAGAAAGAGCTAGAGCAGAAGGATCTCCAACTCCGCCAAGTGGCTAAGCGCGAGACTGCCCTTAATCAAGAACTGGGTAGTCTCCGTCAATCTGAGAAGGAGACCAAGAAGCTCCTCTTCTCCAAGGGGCAGGAGGCCCTCCAGCTTGAAGCCAAAATTCTCCCCCTCTGCAACAAGATCATCGAACTGGAAGAGCAAGCGGAGGGGGCTCAAGCCAAAATGACCAAGCTGGAGGAGAGGGCTACCGACCGAGAAGTTCAGCTGGGCAAGGTTGAGGAGGAACTTGCCCAACAAATTGAATTGCAGAAGAAGACCGAGACTGAGCTTATTAATGACGCCGCCGACGCCTGTGGGGAAGGCTTTGGTGATGCCCTTGCTCAGGTTGCCTGCGTGCATCCTGAGATGGACCTCTCACCATACTCTGCAACCATGCAGGTGGTCGACGGGCAAATAGTGCCCAGATAGGTCTTCTGAGTTATTGTATTTAGTAGCTGAACATCTTGTAATTACCTTCCTTTGTAATATAAATACCTTGCTTTCAATCTTCTTTGCTTTATACAGCACTTTGCTTGCCTCTGCATTTCTGTTGCTTATTCATCTGTTTGACATGCTTTATATTTGGTGGAACTCACGATCACAAACAATGCACCTGTCAAAATGAATTTTAAGTAGCACGATTTCTGCTGATTTCACTAACAAACCTTTATTTTAGTCTGGGAGTTCTCACTAGGAGGGGAAAGGTGTCCTTGCGAACTCCCCTTACCACTCACGAGACCTCTAACCCCAACTGATAGGTTCTGACTGACCTCACATCGCCCATGGGCGAGGGAGGATTTAACTGGGCGAACCCTTTCACATTGGAAGTTCTCACTCGAATGGGAGGTGTTCTCTACGAAGCTACCTCTCCGCTTACGAGACCTCTAACTCCAAGTGATAGATTCTAACTGACCTCACATCGCTCACAGGCGAGGAGGATTTCTCTGGGCGAACCCTTCTTTCACATTAGAAGTTCTCACTCGAAGTGGAGGTATTCTCTACGAACCTACCTCTCCACTTACGAGACCTCTAACTCCAAGTGATAGATTCTAACTGACCTCACATCGCTCATAGGCGAGGAGGATTTCTCTGGGCGAACCCTTCTTTCACATTGGAAGTTCTCACTCGAAGTGGAGGTGTTCTCTACGAACCTACCTCTCCACTTACGAGACCTCTAACTCCAAGTGACAGGTTCTAACTGACCCCACATCGCTCACAGGTGAGGAGGATTTCTCTGGGCGAACCCTTCTTTCACATTGGAAGTTCTCACTCGAAGTGGAGGTGTTCTCTACGAACCTACCTCTCCACTTACGAGACCTCTAACTCCAAGTGAAAGGTTCTAACAACATTGTACAAACACATTAAAACTATATATTTTTAACTGAATTTTATTGGGTGACCTCATTAAAAACCCTTAGAAAGGGAAAAAAGAGTGTCCCCCTGTATTGTGTAGTGTACAAGATTACATAGCTTTAACTGAAATAAAACTTCAGGTGGGTCGCATTCCATGTTCGAGGAATCGGACCTCCTTCTAAAGTCTCAAGCCTATATGCTCCATTCCCTAGGGCCTCTGTCACTCTGAAAGGACCAGTCCACTTAGGGGATAGCTTGTTCTCTATCTGGTATGGAGACGCCTTGCGCATGACGAGGTCTGCCGCCTGGAACTGCCGAGCTCTCAACTTAGAACTGTGTTTAAGCTCAATTCTCCTCTTCAGCGCCTCAGCCTTGATTCCTGCTTCTTCCCTAGCTTCATCCAAAAGATCAAGATTCACCTTCCTCTCTTCATTGGACTCCTCAGCCACAAAGCTCTGGAAACGAGGCGAGTTCTCCTGGATCTCCATCGGGATCATGGCATCTGAACCATACACCAAGCTAAAGGGAGTCTCCTTGGTAGTGGACTGGGGAGTAGTATGGTAGGCCCATACTATTCTGGGGAACCTCCTCAGCCCACCTTCCCTTTGCTTTCTCCAGCCTTCTCTTTAGTCCTCTGAGGAGGACTCGGTTGGCCGACTCGACTTGCCCATTGGTCTGTGGGTGCTCGACTGATGCAAACACCTGCTTGATCCCCAACTCAGTACATAGCTTCCCCAGTTGTTGGCTTGCAAACTGCGTGCCATTGTCAGACACTAAACGTTTGGGCACCCCGAAGCGGCATACTATATTCTTCCACACGAAGTGCTGGATCTTTTGTGCTGTAATCTGTGCTACTGGCTCAGCCTCAATGCACTTCGTGAAATATTCTATGGCGACCACGAGGTACTTCATCTGCCGTACTGCCAAAGGGAAAGGCCCCAAGATGTCGATTCCCCATGTGTGAAACGGCCAGGGGTTGTATATCGACCTGAGCTCCTCTGGTGGTGCCTTAGGCCAATCAGCATGCAACTGGCATTGCTTGCACTGCTGAGCATACCTAGTACAATCTTCCCTCATCGTTGGCCAATAGTACCCTGCTCGAATGGCCTTAGAGGCCAGAGCCCGACCTCCGATATGACTACCACAGATGCCTTCATGGAGCTCTGCCATTATCCTCACACACTGCTCGCCATGCACAGACTAATATGGGGTGGGTAAACCCATGTCTGTACAACTCGCTTTCAATGAGCGTGTACTTGGACGAGTTTTTCTTTATCCTTTTCGCCTCCGCCGGCTCTACTAGGAGCATTCCATCCGCTATGTAACGCTTATAGGGCGTCATCCATGTCTCTCCACTCTATAGCAGGCAGACCTGCGATGACTCTACCTCCCTTAGCATGCATGCGTTGACTCGTGGTTTCTTCAAAGTTTCTTGAGTCAACGAGCGATGACTCCTCTTCTCACCGTCTGACTGGCTGATCTGATGGACTCCCACCAAGTTATCAGCTGTATAAGTACGAGGCGCCCTCAGAGTCTCCTAAATGACTGTCCTCTGTCTGCCCCCCTTGCCTGAGCTGGCGAGTTTGGCCAACAAGTCAGCTCTGGCATTCTGCTCCCTGGGCACGTGTACTAGTTCAAATATTACAAACGAACTCTTCAATCTTTGGACAACTCCAAGTAAGAGGCCATCTGAGAGTCTTTAGCCTGGTACTCTCCCGCTACTTGACCAGTGACCAACAGTGAGTCACTCTTGGCCATAAGGCTCTGCGCTCCCATTTCCTTAGCCAACAACATCCCAGCGATCAAAGCCTCATACTCTGCCTGGTTATTGCTGGCTTTGAAAGCGAACCGCAGGGCCTGCTCTATCAACAACCCCTTGGGTCCTTCCAGGATCACCCCCGCTCCGCTACCTTGCTGATTCGAGGACCCGTCTACTAACAATACCCACTTGAAGTTGGGTCCCTCCTGCTAGGCCTCGGTTGAGGACATCTCGGCCACAAAGTCAGCGTAGACCTGTCCTTTGATCGGGCCCCTGGGTTCGTACTGGATGTCGAATTCTGACAACTCGATCGCCCAACGCACCATTCTTCCCGCACCATTCTTCCCGCCACATCAGGCTTCTGCAGGACCTTACATATCGGTAAATCTGTCATCACCACCACTGTGAAGCTCTAAAAATAGTGGCGAAGTCTTCTGGCTGAGAACACCACTGCTAATGCTGCCTTTTCTATGGTTTGGTATCTCGTATCAGGCCCCTGCAAAACTTTGCTAACAAAATAAATGGGCTTCTGGCTCTGTTCCTGCTCCTGAACCAAAACAGAACTCACCGCCCTATCCGTAACTGCAAAGTACAGCTGCAGGGGTGCGCCGAGCTGAGGCTTGCACAAGACTGGCGGGCTGGCCAGATACTCTTTAAACTTAAGGAAGGCCTGCTCACATTCTGCAGTCCATGCGAATATGCTATTCCTTCTAAGGCATTGGAAATAAGGATGGCCTTTGTCTTCTCCGGCTGACACGAACCTGGAGAGTGCAGCCATCCGACCTGTCAACTGTTGCACTTCTTTGACCGATATCGGGCTCCTCATGGCTATGATCGCTGCACACTTGTCTGGGTTGGCCTGGATCCCTCTTTCCGTGAGCAAAAACCCAAGGAACTTGCCTGCTTCCACCCCAAAGACGCACTTCTCTGGATTCAACTTCAGCCTGTACTTCGCTATCGTATTAAATAGCTCCTCCAAGTCGTCCACATGCTGATCTCGTGCCTGGGACGTCACCACCATGTCATCTACATAGGCCTGCACATTGCGTCCCAGCATAGGGGCAAGGACCTTGTCCATCAGCCTCTGATACGTGGCACCCGCGTTCTTCAGCCCAAATGGCATGATTGTGTAGCAGTAGTAAGACAGCTCTGTCATGAACGCAGTCTTGTTCTCGTCCATCGGGTGCATCTTGATCTGATTGTACCCAGAGAATGCGTCCAAGAAGCTGAGTAACCTGCAGCCCGAGGCACTGTCTACTAGCGCATCTATGTTGGGCAGAGGGTAGGAGTCTTTTGGACAGGCCTTGTTGAGATCTGTGAAGTCCACACACATCCTCCACTTCCCATTGGCCTTTTTTACCAGGACGACATTCGCAAGCCACTCAGGATACTGTATTTCTCGTATGTGGCCTACTTTTAGCAACTTCTATGTCTCCTCCCTGACAACCTGTCTTCGTTCATCATTGAACTTCCGTCTCCTCTGGTGGACTGGTCTGACTTGGGGATTCAGTGCCAGGCGATGGCATAGGAAGTCAGGGTCAATGCCTGGCATGTCTGAGGGGGACCAAGCGAAAGCGTCCAAATGCTTTCCTATGACCCCCGCTACCTGGTCCTGGGTCTCCTGAGACAGGGACTTACCCAGCTTGAAAATCTTTCCCCCAATCTCCTTCTCCACCACCTCCTCTACCGGTTCGGGTCGCCTCGCCCGGACAACCTTTGCTCGTGTGACCCCGACGTCACTTCGGGGCTTCTCTGCTTCATCGACACCCCCTCCCGGTGGTGAGGTGGTCACCATGCAGACCCCCCTTTTCGTCTTGAGGCTATTCTCATAGCACCTTTTAGCCTCTTTTTGGTCTGATTTGATGGTTACCACCATCCCCTCCATCGAAGGCAACTTCATCTTCATGTGCCTTATGGACACCACAGCCCCTAACCTGTTTAGAGCTGGTCTGCCCAGCAGTATGTTGTATGCAGATGGGGCGTTCACTACAAGGTACCTGATGTTCTCTGTGCGGGATGCCACTCCATCAGTGAAAGTGGTCCTCAACTCGATGTACCCCCGCACTTCCACTTGGTCTCCTGCAAATCCATACAAACAGCCAATGTAGGGTCGTAGCTGATCTGGAGACAACTGTAACTTGTTGAACATCGACCAGAACATCACATCGGTCGAGCTTCCTTGATCTACTAACACCCAGTGCACCTTGCGTGCAGCAGTGACAACTGAAATGACCACCGGATCGTTATCATGGGGGATAACATCTCGACGATCAGCCTTTGTGAAGACGAGGTCGATGTCTGGGAAGTGATCTTCCTTGCAGGTCTCCACTGCCATCACCGAACGTGAATACTTCTTACGTTGCGAAGAAGTGCACCCTCCTCCTGAGAACCCACCTGATATAGTGTGGATCTCACCATGTATGGGCACTTCGTGCCCCTGGTCTGTCCTTGGTACAACGACCGCCTCGCCCTCTGATGCCTCCTTCAGGTAGTCATTCAAAAACCCACTCTTCACTAACTCGTCCAATTGGTGGCCCAAGGCCAGACAATTTCGAATTGGGTGACCAAAGGCCTGATGGAATTCGCACCAGGCGTTTTTGTTTGGCCCCAACCTCTTGTCACTCTTTGGGGGCATCTTCAATCTTTCTGCCACATTAGGAATGGCAATCAGTTCCTTCAGCTCCACTACAAATTCATGCCTAGGGGGCATGTCATCTTTGCTTCGTCCCCTAGGTTGTGGTTTTCGGGGCTCATAGGGCTTCTGTTTCCCTTGAGCCTTCTTCTCTGTGGTTGCCTCGTAAACCCGCAGGGGTTGAGGCCGACTAGGCGCTCGAGGCCTTAACGAGACTGCGCTTTCTCGCTTCTCGCTGAGTTCTCCCTCGGCAACAATGTGGGCCACGACACGTCATTTTATGTCGCCGAAAGTCTTGGGGCGGCTGCGTATCAGAGACTCGCTGAAAGGCCCCGGCAATACACCCTTCCTGAAAGCGTGCACCACCATGTCCTCATCCTTGGTGTGCAACCTTACCACCATCGCCCCAAACCTGTTGAGGTAATCTTTAAGGGACTCCCTCTGATGCTGCCTTACATCGAAGAGATCATAAGACACCGGTAGAGGGGCCCTGTTGATAAGATATTTCTCCCTGAAAAGCGCGGAGAATTGCGCGAAAGACGTGATATGTCCCTCAGGCAAACTCACGAACCATTCTAGCGCAGTTCCTGTCAATGTGGCCATAAAAAGCTTACAGTGCACTGCGTCGGACCCTCCTGACAACATCATCTGCATATGGAAAGTAGTGAGATGTGTTTCAGGATCCTCTTTCCCGGTGAACACGGTCTTAGGCCCTACAAAGGTGGCTGGGACCACCGTGTTCATAATTGCCTGGGAGAAAGGCATGGGAAAGGCCCTTGGGGGCACTGGTGGGGCTCGATCATCCTCCCCACGATCTCCAGCTTGTTGTATTTGTTGCAAATTCAAGCGTAGCTCCTCATTCGCTCGGTGCAACTCCTCATTCCTGGCTTGTGAAGCGGCCAGGTCTTCCTGCATGCGCACCTGGTGCGCCCTGGATTCCGCCACCGTCTCCTAGAGGGTGCGCATCGTTTCCATAAGCTGTTGCATGGTGACGCTGTCGCCTCCATTTGGTGGGACGGACCCGTGTCTTGTATTCCTCATCTTCTGTGGTTTTTTCTCTCACTCTCGTGTATGGGACCTTGTTTTACTCCGGCCCCACGGTGGGCGCCAAATGTTCTTGCCGGTTGACTCGCCTGTCAGTTGACTCCACGACACTCACACGACTCCTTCCTCACGTTGATACGTGCTTGGTTCTTTCGAAACAATCTACACCTGCAAAAGAGAAAGGGGGCGCCCTAGAGGCCGTTTGCACTCCGACGCTCAAGTCAATAGGGGGCAAGTAACACCAAGTGCATTGAGTTTCTCTCTCTGTGTTTAGGTCTAGAAATTGCGTACCTTTATGAAGTATTTTACTGTCCCTTATATAGTTTAGGGTTTACTGCGCCGCTAGCCCTAATTAGGGTTTACTGCGCTGCTAGCCATATTTAGGGTTTACTAGAATACCCTTGCACCGCTATCACCCAATCTTCATGTGCCATGCATGTAGCTTTACTGGGAAAACCCTAGTTCTGGTGAGTACTCGTCCCCTCAGGACTCTACACCTAACTGTGCTCTCCCTGCTACCCGCATAGGCTCTTCGTGCTTCAAGCCGCTCCCTACCTCTGGGTATTTAACTGGTCATTGGCCCACTCTGGGAACCAATCTTAGCTGTTCTGGTTACGCTGTTCAAATCACCCAAGACCGATGTCACCTCGCCACACTCTGTTGCCAAGGACTCCTCAACTTGCGGAGTGACGAAGACACATCAGCCCTTCCTGGTGATCGTCACCCCCCTCTGTAGGCTGATGACTCATCCCCCTTCTCTGTAGGCTGATGACTAATCACCCCTCTCTGTAGGCTGATGACTCATCACCCTTCTCTGTAGGCTGATGACTAATCACCCCTCTCTGTAGGCTGATGACTAATCACCCCTCTCTGTAGGCTGATGACTAATCACCTCTCTCTGAGCAATACCATCTGTGGGGTCTATTCCACGTGGCTTTGGCCCATGCTGTGGGACCCAGCTGATGTCCGAGGACTGGTCAGTACAATTATGGTGTCTTCTCTCATGGTTGTGATGATGATCCTCACGGTCCAACTCCAATCTTTGGAGCCTTGCCTCCATTTGTCTTAATGCCTCATCTTTTTGTGCAATTGTTAGTTTAGCATCCTTTAATTCACCAATTAGGTATGCTTTTTGAGGTGAGTGAGGCTTAGATGATTCTCCACTAGAAATATTAGCCATGATAAAATGAAACACAAAAACACAAAGAAGAAACTATTATAGAAAACGAACTTAGAAAAACAAGGTGAAAAGCAAATATAGCTTGCGGCAATGATGTAAAATCTCTCAAACCACTCCAAGAAAATATATCCTTCCTTTAACAAGCCTCTCTTGTGGATTGAATGAGCCTCAAGTGAAAGATGCCAAATAAAACCACACTTACTCAAAGAACAATTCACCACAAAACTAGAGGAAACAAGAAAGACAAGCAAGAAAAGGTATAGGCAAGAAAAGCTAAACCAAAGTGGAAGTAAAGATATGACAAAACTTTGGAAAAGAATACTGAATGAAAATGACAAGCAAAGAAAATAAGGCACTCAATAAAAGGTAGTACACAAAGAGAACCTAGAGAATGGTACTAGAATTGGATTAACAAAACCAAAACAGTACTACAGAATATTAAGGTGTCAAAATGCATGACTTAACACAAATTTTGCTGAGCGGGATAATTCAAATTTGAATTTGAAATTTAAACCACAGAAATTTCAAGATCTTAGCTCAAATTTGGCGCTGGAATCACACCAAAATGATGCACCAATAAATTGTGATAAATTTTTCAAATTTGATGCCACTTCACTGTTTTTTTCACGCCAGAATTGCACACTGATTGTATTTGATTTATCATTTTTTTTCTATTTTGAATTTTTCTTCACTTTTTTTTTCACTTTTTCCTAACACATCAATCTGTTCAGATCCAAAATTTCAGAATTTTTCATAAACGGAATTAAATTCTATAAACAAAAACAGCCAGCACAGTTTGAACAAAAACAGAGGAAGCCTAATTTGGAATTAAAACAATATTAAGAAACTTCAAAGACACAATAGAATTGATGTATGTGAACTTGTATGGATCTATCACACAAGCATGAACTCAAATCTAAAATTAAAATGCACCAAAGGCTCAACAAAATAGATTAGAAACTGCACTCAAAATTAAAAGCAATCAACAAAAAATTATCAAGAAAAGTACTACATAGAAGTGATGACAATTTAGGAGAAACATGACTTGACAAAGCTTGTATGGATTCAAAAAGCAAAATCACTCAAACACAATTAATTTGCACCAATTAAAACAGAAAGAAAGACTAAAATTAAAACAAAAAAAAACAGAATAGCTAACACAAATAGGAACCTAAAAAAATTTCTGCACAAAAATAAAGTGCTGGAAAATGG
Organism: Phaseolus coccineus; assembly: GCA_037954025.1. Taxonomy (NCBI): domain Eukaryota; kingdom Viridiplantae; phylum Streptophyta; class Magnoliopsida; order Fabales; family Fabaceae; genus Phaseolus; species Phaseolus coccineus. The sequence goes on along the minus strand of CM075680.1, from coordinate 31,674,607 downwards.
AAATTGCTTGAATAGAGAGTGTCAATTCAACTTATCAACAACAAAACATCACCATAGCTCATGATACCACATGATGTCAGTTGATTTTAGGTTCATTATATTTGTGACACTTTCTTAGAATTAGGATTAAGATTCTTAACAATTTAGAGTGAGTCACCTAAGGAAAATCCCCACTGGACATTAACTTAACAAGTGTTAAGTAGATGTGAAGGTTCATTTCCAAAGGTCCAAGGTTAAAACACAATTAATGGTGATGAATGAATGAAGAACAAGGTTCTGAACTCAAAAAAGAATAGGTGCAGAATTTAAACACAAAAAACAGAATGGAAACACAAATTGAAACAAAAGAATCAATTGAAATTCAAGAACAAGACATAGAATCAAAACTACCGATTGAAATGACTATGGAAGATGAAGGAAGATGAAACTTATGTGGTTGTAGCCATGGATTGGGAATGGACACGCCACTTGGAGGTGATGATCCAAGATAAGTGCAGATTTGCCGCCACTTGAGAGCTCCCAAAGCTTCACAAGATGAGAAGAGGAAGAGGAGAACAAGTCTCACAAAATTCACTCACAATTTTGAGTATAATAACTTTTCTTCTAATTTCAATGTTCAATTTACAATGACCAAGCACCTCTATTTATAGGTTTAGAGGGCTGAAATGAAAGTGAAACAAATTCAAAATTCCCTCCTAATTCTAATTCAAATTTGGAGCCAATCTTGAGTCACATGGGAGGTGTGACCTTTTTTCTACTTTGGCACCTCCTAAAAACTACACCTACACCTACTCTTTATGTCACATGGAAGGTGTGACCTATCTTTATACATTGGCACCCCTTATTTTAATATCTACACCTTCCTTTAAAGTTCTACTAAAAACTATACACGAGTAATTACAAAAAGAGACATCCATTGATGCTCTTCTCCCAAAGCTTTTTAGCCTTGCTCCTAGTCATCCTTTGAGGCATGAAGGATGTTGAGCTATTTGGTTGGGCTTGGGCTTCATGGGCTTGGGCCTCAGGTGCCTCTTTTACTTGGTCTTCATCACATAGAAACCAACATTTTTCCCCCTATATTTGTCTTCATAAATAGAATGAAGAAAGGGTAAAAATAGAATCAATAAATAACTTGAGAATCAAGTATACCTAACTCATTTCTCAAAAAGAAAAACTTGTCTTTTGGCAATGGTTTTGTGAATATATCTGTAAGTTGTAATTCTGTCTCAATGAATCTTACTTCACAATCTCCATTAATCACATGGTCTCTTACGAAGTGATGTCTGATCTCTATATGCTTTGTCCTTGAGTGCTGAATTTGATTCTTAGTGAGGTTTATAGCACTTGTGTTATCACATAGCAAGGGAACTTTGCTAATCTTCAACCCAAAATCTTCTAATTACTGTTTGAGCCAAAGAATCTATGCATAACAACTCCCTGCAGCTATATGTTCAGCCTCTACAGTGGAAAGAGCCACACAAGCTTGTTTCTTGCTATGCCAAGAGATAAGGCTTAAACCAAGAAGATGGCAAGTTCCACTTGTGCTCTTTCTATCCAACTTGCATCTTGCGAAATCAGAGTCAGAATAACCAATTAAGTGAATAGGAGAATGAGAAGGATACCATAGGCCCACGTTGATTGTCCCCTTGAGATATTTAAGAATGCAATTTTGCAGCCTTGAGATGAGATTCTTTAGGATTAGCTTGAAATCTTGCACATAAGCATACTACGAACATGATATCCGACCTACTTGCTATGAGATAAAGTAAAGAACTAATCAATCCTCTATATTTGGTGTGATCTACCTCTTTTCTAGCTGGGTCAACATTCATGTAGCAAGTTGTTGGCATAGGTGTGCTGGCTTCCTTGCAATTCTCCATCTCAAACTTCTTGAGAATTTCTTTACAATACTTTGTGTAAGGACCAGAAAATTTTATTGGAATGAAAGAGATATATTTTAAGTGAATTCTAAGTATGTTTTTATTTAAAATATAAAGGAAGGAAAGTGTAGCTTAGAAGTCTACGAGATCGCCGTTGTTGAAGACGGAGGCGACCTCCGACTTCTCTGGTGCATAAGCGCCTGTCGCCTATGGTGTACATGATCGCCAATCGCCTATGGTGTACATGATCGCCGAAAGTGCACTTAGTATGTGGTCAAGATGCTGGATCAACCATAGTGGGTTCCAAAAACCACGCGTATCAAGGTGTGGGTTAAGCCTTAGATACGCTGTGCATGCGAAGCTCTATGCTTGAGCATAAGAAATCGTCCTTAGTGTTGCATGCATGGGCACACGAGTAGTGCTGATCTATTCTTGGAAATGTGAAGCTACCGACGTCACCAAGTCATGTGGAGGTGATACCTTGGACGTAACATAGTGGGATGAAGAACCTTCAGCAAGGCGTGGCGATGTGTCATCAGTCATCGCCAGGGTGAGAGACATGCGGGCATCGCCAGGGCGAGAGACATGCGGGCATCGCTAGGGCGAGAGACACGCGGGCATCGCAAGGGCGAGAGACATGCGGGCATCGCCAGGCATAGACATTAGTCGTCTTCCAGAGAGAGACATCGATCGTCTTCCAGGGAGAGACATCGTTCGTCCGCCAGGATGAGACATCGGTGGATAGTCATCGCGCAAGCAGTCATCGGTGGAAGGTTATCATGCGATGTCGTGTTTCACACAGATAAGGTGGGACCCAGGCTCCCAGCATGAGACGTCCTGCATGCGCGATACGTAGACAAAAAAGGTGTTTCAGAATAGTTAGCATCAGAGAGTTGGTATGCGCAGAAACCCACGTGGTCATACTGTTAAAGGAAGTGTGCACGCAAGCTTTCCTGCAGAGTGGGCGGGGGGCAGTGGCATTTCTGGGCAAGTTGGCTTGGATTCAAAACTCACTCCTGAGAGACAGTGGACGTTGCTGTGGTTCGAGAGTGATTGAGTGAGTTAGCTTTGGTTCCCTGTTTCTTCCCCCTCCTTCTCCATACGTTTAGACGTCCTAGCGCACCAGTTGGCTATCGGCGACTACCATAGAGCACCTGGGAGGTTCTCTGCAAGTTCTCCAAACCTGACGCTAGAACAGAGTAAGTCGTTTTACTCTGTTTTTCTAGTCGAATCTGAGCTAGAGAGGGTTGCCTCTGCATAGGCGTTGCCGGCGACTCCCTTAGCTTCAGAAATCGTCTCTGTTAGCGTAGAAATTGAGTAGTATAGTCAGTTTTGTGATAATGGCTCCATGGTGCAGGTTAAGGCATCTTTAAGCTTCGGTGGGTTTTGGAGCTCTTGGTGATTTTGCGCAAGTTCAGGTAAGGGAAGCTAGCATTTTCGTTTATAAAAACTTTAGGCGAGTAGGTTCTGAAGTGAGGGGGACGTGGTCGCCGGTTTCATATTCTTTTTCACGATGCACTGTTTTTATGTGTGGGGCGACGTGATCGTCGGTTTTAATGTTGATCTCGAACTCCTCTGTTTTAGTGTCATTTGAAACTGTTGAGATTGAAATGTGAAATGCATGTGATATTCGAAAATCTGAACCTTGGAATGATTGTTGCTGTGATTGGAATCGTTCATTTAAGTGTTGTATGATGTGTTGAATGTTGTGAATGTGGAATCAAGGCATAGTATTTTCAGGAAAGAAAATACCGTGTAAGATTGTTGTAGAATGTGCATTGATCGGTGATTTCTATAATGAGATATCCTGACTCTCCTTGATGGAGGAGGGCCAAGCACATCTAACCAAGGAAGCCAAGGCCCAAACCAAGAAGACCGTCTAGACCAAGAGGAGCGTCTAGTTCCAAGAAGTGAGCGTCTAGGACGTGAAGGAGGGAGGCTATCCATGGAGCTAGACCGTCTAGGACCTCTCACAAGATCCATGGCTAAACATATCCAAGCACACATAGAAGAAGCCACGGATGGGAGGGAGAAGACCTTGTACATGCTACTTGGAGGCCCATTAGGGGTAGCTTAGTAGATTAGTGTAGTGTAGAAAGCAAAACTTGCTAACTTAGGGGTGTGCTATCAAAAAGGTGCCCTTAGCAATAGAAGGAGGGGTGTGCTAGCAAATAGGTGCCTTTAGCAAAAGAGGGAGGGGTGTACTATCAAATGTTGCATTTTTGACCTATCTTCTAGAATATTAGGATGATGGTGTGGTTTGACTAAAGTCAATACCCTAGGCAGCCCCCACTTTTTGTATTTCCATCCCTACCCTTTAAGCTTGCTCACCAAGGCTCCTAAATCTATAAATAAGGAGGCCTACCTCATGTATTTTCAAGTTTATTTGAGTAATGTTATGCTGCCATTTTTGTGCACAAGCTTTACTCCTCCTAGAAATCTAGGCTATAAACTTCAATCCTTTCACCTTCTCCCTTGAGTTGGCCGAACCACTCAACCCATACTCATCATGCACCTTCAAGACCAACACAACTCCTAGGAGGGTCTTGTTTCACTCATCCATTGCTTCCGCTCCATCTATTTCTACTTTGATTCAAGAAGAACACATGAAAATGCCATCACTCCTGATATAATGGAATCATATAGATGAAGTTATTCAGGCGTTGAGAGTCGATGGAGGTTCATATGTATGGGTAAGTGGTTTGAAAGATAACTACTTGACCTGTTGTATGGATTAACCCTGTCATACTAGGAGAGTGATGAGATTGAGATTGAGATTATGTTTATGCGCATAGCTGTGGGAACTTTACAGCAATGTAGTATGACAGGTGCAGATCTCTGAGTCTAGTCAATGCACGAGTCTTCCAGAAGTAGTGTCGAGTGTCTATGTGTGATGAGTCAGTGGAAGTCTGACGTAAGAAAGAAAAATATTGAAATTATTGATAGACACTTGATGGATTATGTGAAATGAATGACACTTGAGGGAATTGTGAAATGTGTGAATATTGGATGGTTTACGTTAATATCAAGTTTCATGTTTTAAAGTTTTAAAAATATCTAGCTTACCCCTGCGTTTTGCTTTGTGTTTGTTTTCTTTAAAACTGTGATGATCGTGTGGAAATTACACGGGAGCAGATGATGTTGCAGGCAGTGGAGCCCCTTAGTGAGTGGATGGACAAGAAGATCGCCTGTTCTTGTGCTGTAGTTTAATTTATTTTGAAAACTGGATGATTATGTATTAAAATTCCCTAGAGAAGGGATATTATTTTGAAATACAATGTACTGATGGATGTGTTTTATTATATATGCATATATTAATTTTAATATTATTTTTTTACCTTTATTTTACTCTATAAATAAGAATAAGATATTGAGGGGCGTTATACTTTGCTTGGCCTAGAAAGATTCCCTCTTTGGATTGCTTGACCTACAGTCTAAGGAAGAAAGAAAGCTCCCCCATCATTGACATTTCAAATTCTCCTTGCATGGCAGCCACAAACTCTTCACAAATACTATCATTGGTTGCACCAAATATTATGTCATCAACATATATTTGGACCAAGATAATTTCAGAATTTGACTTCTTAATAAAGAGGGTCTGATGAAGACTAAGTAAAAGAGGCGCTGAGGCCCAAGCCCATGAAGCCCAAGTTGGGGACCAAGCCCAACCAAATAGCTCAACATCCTTCATGCCTTAAAGGATGACTAGGAGCAAGGCTAAAGCTTTGGGAGAAGAGCATCAATGGATGTCTCTTGTTGTAATTACTTGTGTATAGTTTTTAGTAGAACTTTAAAGGAAGGTGTAGATATTAAAATAAGGGGTGCCAATGTATAAAGATAGGTCACACCTTCCATGTGACATAAAGAGTAGGTGTAGGTGTAGTTTTTAGGAGGTGCCAAAGTAGAAAAAAGGTCACACCTCCCATGTGACTCAAGATTGGCTCCAAATTTGAATTAGAATTAGGAGGGAATTTTGAATTTGTTTCACTTTCATTTCAGCCCTCTAAACCTATAAATAGAGGTGCTTGGTCATTGTAAATTGAACATTGAAATTAGAAGAAAAGTTACTATACTCAAAATTGTGAGTGAATTTTGTGAGACTTGTTCTCCTTTTCCTCGTCTCATCTTGTGAAGCTTTGGGAGCTCTCAAGTGGCGGCAAATCTGCACTTATCTTGGATCATCACCTCCAAGTGGCGTGTCCATTCCCAATCCATGGCTACAACCACATAAGTTTCATCTTCCTTCATCTTCCATAGTCATTTCAATCGGTAGTTTTGATTCTATGTCTTGTTCTTGAATTTCAATTGATTCTTTTGTTTCAATTTGTGTTTCCATTCTGTTTTTTGTGTTTAAATTCTGCACCTATTCTTTTTTGAGTTCAACACCTTGTTCTTTATTCATTCATCACCATTAATTGTGTTTTAACCTTGGACCTTTGGAAATGAACCTTCACATCTACTTAACACTTGTTAAGTTAATGTCCAGTGGGGATTTTCCTTAGGTGACTCACTCTAAATTGCTAAAAATCTTGATCCTAATTCTAAGAAAGTGTCACAAATATAATGAACCTAAAATCAACTCACATCAGGGTCTTTTCAATCTTTCCTCTCTCATAGCCATTGGATAAAAGAAAGTTGCTTAGCTTTTCATACCACTGCCTTGGAGCCTGCTTTAAACCATATAAAGCCTTTTTGAGCTTGTAAACATGATTAGGATGTAGATAATCCTTAAATCCGGGTGGTTAAGAAACAAAGACTTACTCATTTATAAATCCATTCAGAAAGGCACTTTGACATCCATTTGAAACAGTTTAAACCCACTCATACAGGCAAAGGAAAACAATAATCTTACAACTTCCAATTTGGCCACAGGAGCAAAGGTTTCACCATAATCAATCCCTTCTTCTTGATTGTAACCTTTAGCAACAAGTCTTGCCTTGTTTCTAGTTAGCACACCAAATTCATCCAACTTATTTCTGAAGACCCATTTAGTTCCAATGATGTTCATCTCATATGACTTGGGAACAAGAAGCCATACATCATTCCTTGTGAACTGATTAAGCTCTTCATGCATTGCAGTAACCCATTTTTTATCATTAAATGCATCTTCAATTGACTTTGGTTCAATTTGAGAGACAAATGTTGTGTGCTTGCAGTAGTTTGAGACAGTACTGCGTGTAGAAACGCCCTTCATTATCTGCCCGATGATGTTTTCCACTGAGAGATCCCTTGGAATTCTCCATTCTTTAGGCAACTCATCCTACTGCAGAATTTCAACCGGTTGTTTCGATGAATCAATCAGTTGTTTTTCAGGACATGATTCTAGCTTCTGCAAAATGATGTTCTGTTCATCCTCTTCTGCGCAATTCTTTGAGGATTTCACTTCTTTATGATCAATTTCATCAAACACCACATGAACAGATTCATCCATTATCATAACTCTCTTGTTGTAGACTCTGTAAGCATGGCTATTTGAAGAGTAGCCAATAAAGATGCCATTATCATCTTTTTCATCAAACTTCCCCAGATTATCTTTCCCATTGTTCAGAACAAAATAGCTGCATCCAAACACTTTTAGATGACTAATGTTTGGCTTCCTTCCATTGAAGAGTTCATATGGAGTTTTCTTCAAAATTGGCCTTATGAGCACTCTATTCATCACATAACAAGAAGTGCTTACAGCATCAGCCCAAAAATATTTGGGTAAGGAAGATTCACTTAGCATGGTTCTTGTTAGTTGTTCAAGAGATCTATTCTTTCACTAGTACAAAAAGCTTCATTAACGACTTCCAACGAAGACGGTTGAGAAATAACCATCGTTATAAAAAATGTGGTGGCAGTTTCATAAATAAGAGCAACTTACAACAACGGTCCAAAAGGAACCGTCTTTAATTGTGTATCAGGGGACTTACCACGACGGTTCCAAAAGGAACCGTCTTTGAATGTGTGCCCCGCAGATTACAATGTGCTCCAATATATTTCAGTTCCCGCCACTCTTTCATTCCTCACTTATCTTCTCCACTCAAGCCTCTTCTACTTTCTTTTGCACATTCCTCCAAGCTTGCCGTCGTTCCCTATCCTGCCGTACCGGTGAGCACCGCTACATTCTACGCTTCGCAATGCCGCACGCTACGCCTCGCCACCACGAAACCCCTGCGCCTCGCGACGCTACCTCGCCACCGCACCCCTACACCACCGTGCGCCTACACCTCGCCACCACCGCACCTGCCTCGCTGTGCCATTGCGCACGGTGGACGCGCAACCGCTGCTTGCGCGCCTCCGTTGCCATACACGCACGCCTCCGGTGCTGTCTCCATAAGGTGCTGCCTTTCCACCCTAGTTGCTGCCTTGTAAGCCCCATGCCAACATTCCTGCATTCCCACGGAAAGGCGCCAACTTGCTATTTTTTTTTCGCTCCATTTCCAGGTTAGTATTTTTTTAAAATTTTTTAATAATATATTAAATTTTATTTCATATATATTTTATTATTTAATAATTGCTAGATATTGTTTTAACATATTGTTTAAATGTGTTGAACGTTTTGATTCTGAGTCCAAAGGTGTCCGACCTTCGACAATTTTGATTTATTTTTTAATGAATAGATATTGTTTTTACATATTGAACGTACTGATTCTGAGTCCGGAGGTGTCCGACCTTCGGCAATGTTGATTAAGTTTCTAATAGTTAGATATTGTTTTTACATATTGAACCTATTGATTTTGAGTTCGGAGGTGTCCGACCTTCGGCAATTTTGATTTAGTTTTATAATGAATTAGATAGTACATTTGAATATATCGAATACATTGATTTTGAGTTCGAGGGTGTTTGACATTTGCCAATTTTGATTTAGATTTTCTTAGTTTACCAATTCTATGGATCGGAGTTGGATTAATATTACCAAGGATAAGTGATGCTTGCGAAAAAGGGGTTGAAGAATTCTTACAGTTTGCACAGTATAATGCCATTAGTAATCATAATGGAGTAAAAATAAGGTGTCCTTGTGTCAATTGTTTGAATGGAAGGATATTGAGTGTTTCCGAAATTAGAGAACATCTTTTGTGTGATGGATTTTTGAAAAATTATACAACATGGACTTGGCATGGTGAATTGTTAGACTTGCCAACTGTGCGCGGAGCTTCAAAGGAAGTTGATTTCTCAGTGGAAGATAGATTAGAAGACATGATTCATGATGTGGGAGCAGAATCTTTCGCTAATGCAGTTTTTCGAAAATATGTCTAATGATGCAGAGACTCCTTTGTATCCTGGTTCAACTAACTTCACACGATTATCAGCAGTGTTAAGGTTGATGAATTTGAAGGCAATGAATGGATGGATCGATAAAAGCTTTACTAATTTGCTCCAATTGCTGAAAGACATGCTTCCGGAAGGAAATACATTACCCAATCGGAATTATGAGGCAAAAAAAATTCTTTGTCCAATGGGTATGGAATGTAAGAAAATACACTCATGTCCTAACGATTGTATTTTATACAGAAATGAGTACAAAGATTTAAGAAGATGTCCCAGGTGTGGTTTGTCTCGTTATAAGGTTAAAGTTGCTCAAAATGATGAAATTGAAGAATTCACAAAGGAAGGTCCTCCTGCTAAGGTTGTTTGGTATCTTCCAATAATTCCAAGGCTTAAGCGTTTGTTTGCAAATATAGATGATGCTAAAAACCTTAGGTGGCATGCAGAGAATAGAAAATGTGATGGACTACTTCGTCATCCAGCTGATTCTTTGTAGTGGAAGAAGATTGATAAAGAATTTCCAGAATTTGGAAAAGAATTAAGAAACTTAAGACTTGGTTTAGCAACTGATGGAATGAATCCCTTTGGAAATTTAAGTAGTAATCATAGTTCATGGCCCATTTTGTTAGTGATTTACAACTTAACTCCTACTTTGTGTATGAAGTGCAAATACATGATGTTATCTACGTTGATCTCTGGTCCAAAACAACCTGGAAATGATATAAATGTTTATCTTAATCCATTGATTGGAGATTTGAAGTTATTGTGGAATGAAGGGGTTGATGTGTTTGACGCGTTTAAGAATGAATCTTTTCGATTGCGTACGATGTTATTTTGTACTATAAATGATTTCCCTGCATATGGGAACTTGTCAGGTTATAGTGTGAAAGGTCATAGAGCATGTCCAATATGTGAAGAGAAGACATCATATGAGCAGTTGAAACACGGAAGAAAAACTATGTATCTTGGGCATCGTAGTTTTTTAAAGAAGTATCATCCGTATCATAGATTGAAAAAAGCTTTTAACGGATACCAAGAACATGACTCCATTAAGTGGCCTTCAAATTTATGAAAAGATAAAAAATGTTAACGTGACTTTTTGGAAAAATGAAGAAGAAGCAATCTGTGAGTGAAATATGGAAGAAGAGATCAATCTTTTTCGATCTTCTGTATTGGTGTAAGTTAGATGTCAGACACTGTATAGATGTAATGCACGTAGAAAAAAATGTGTGCGACAGTCTGATAGGAACACTTTTGAACATTAAAGGCAAAACAAATGATGGTGTGAATGCGCGTCTAGATTTGATTGAGATGAATATACGAGAGGAATTAGCACCGTGAGAAGTTGGTAAACGTACATACTTGCCTGCAGCGTGTTACACTTTGTCAAAGAAAGAGAGAACAAGTTTTTGTGAATGTCTTAAAGGTGTTAAGGTACCACAAGGCTACTCTTCAAATGTTAAGAGTCTGTATCTATGAATGATTTGAAACTAATTGGCTTAAAGTCTCATGATTGTCACGTTCTAATGCAACAAATACTACCGGTGGCTATTCGTGGAATCTTACTATAAAATGTTAGGCATACAATCACTCGACTATGTTCATTTTTTAATTCCATATGTAGTAAAGAGATTGACTCTAAAAAGTTGGATGAACTTAAAGAAGAAATAATTGTTATCTTGTGTCAACTCGAGATGTTTTTTCCTCCATCTTTTTTTGATATCATGGTACACTTGGTTGTTCATCTTGTAAGAGAAATCAGATTGTGTGGGCCAGTTTATATGCGATGGATGTATCCAGTTGAACGATACATGAAGATTTTGAAAGGATATGTGAAGAATCAATGTCGTCCGAAAGCTTCCATTATTGAAAGATACATTTCAAAAGAATCTATTGAGTTTTGTTCCAAGTATTTGTCAAAAGCCAAATCTATAGGAGTTCTTGAAAAATGTTGGCACTCTCGTCCATTCATAAGTAAATCTTCAAAAGGTGTACATGTCATAAGCAAATCTAGAGAAGAGGTTCTGCAAGCACACTTGTATATCCTGAATAACACTGATGAAGTCTTACCATACTTAGATACACACAAAGACATTGTCAAATATAAAAATCCAAGACAATCAGAAAAATGGGTGTTAATTGAGCATAACAAAACTTTCATGTCATGGTTTAAGCAACAAATCATGAAGGATCCATCAGCATCTGAAACATTAACATGGCTTGCAAACGGTCTCAAGTTTGATGTTTTACGTTGTTCTGGCTACGAAGTAAATGACTTTTTGTTTTACACAAAGTCTCGAGATGATAGGAGTACAGTGCAAAATAGCGAAGTCACCTTAGAGGTATAGTCTATGCAATTTTCAACTGCAAAGGATCAAAATCCTGTTGTGGGATCAATGCCTTATTATGGTGTCATAATAGAGATCTGGGAAGTTAATTATACCAAGTTTACTGTACCAGTTTTCAAATGCAAGTGGGTTGACAATAAGACTGGTTTCAAAATTGATGAATCAGGAATGACTTTGGTTGACTTTCGAAAGATAGGTTATCATGACGAACCATTCATAATGGCACATCAAGCTTCCCAATTTTTCTATATCCAAGATCCCACGTCTGAACACTGGTTTATTGTATTACATGGAAAAAAACAACATAATGACCCAGAAGATACACACAATGACATTTGTGAGATTGAATCATTTATAAGAACGACCATGAATAAAGAGTACGAGGATGTTGTTGATGTTGTACATGCAATTCGAAATGATCATGATGAAGGAATATATATTTGTATGCTAATGTGATTCATGTTTAGTTTTACAATATTTAATTTATATTATATTTCATATTCTTGATGCTTATCGTATTTGTTTGATAACAGGAAAATGACAGATGATAAAGTTTCTCGTTCAAAAACTGGTAGAGGACCTAAAAGATTAAATAATATGTTTAAGAAGATAAATAAAGAGGACAAAATACCATTGTCTATTGATGTCAACACTGGTGTGGCCACTGGGCCACATGCCAAAAAATTTAGAAGTTATCTCGGAGTACTTTCTCGTGAAAGGATCTCTATCTTAACTGAGTCCTAGGATCGTGTGACCGAGTAGGAGAGAAACATGATTTGGCAAGATATTCTGGTATGTAATTATTTTTACTTTGTTCAATCTAAATTTCTTTTATACTTTGTTCAATTCGAAGCTTGTTTATGAACTAATAACTATCCCAAATAATGCAGAAAAATTACAAGATTCTGAATGTGGAAACCTTGAAAGCAAAGGTTCTTTCTGATGTGGGTGTCAAGTTTTATCAAATCAAATCAACATTGACAACAAATTATATATATGGTGAAAGGAAAGATGAAAATCCTTGTACAAAATATGCATCCCTTGATGAAGAAACTTGGCAAAAGTTTGTGTAGATTCGACAAACTGAAAAATGGCAAGTTAATATCACTTGTTATATTTGGATATAGTTTATATTATTGCATTATTCAATTTTGAATGTTGATGATAGGATGTTCGAAAGAAAGCACAAACTAATCAGGCACATAATGATACCCCACACTTATTGATGGAAGAGGGCCAAGCACAACCTTCCATGAAAGGCAAGAGCCAAGTCAAGAGCGTCTAAGACCAAGTTAGGAGCGTCTAAGACAAGCTAGGAGTGTCTAGGATGAGAAGGCCAAGCTAGAAGCGTCTAGGACAAGAAGACTTGGATCAAAGCTATGAATGGGAGAGTGGCATACTAGCACATATTCCGTGAAGGCCCATCAAATGTAGTTTAGCTTTAATTGGGGTGTAAATAGCATAGCCATGTGGACAAATGTTTATTTTTCTGCACATTAGAATTAAGGAGAAGTTAACCTTCCCACTATTCTAGAAAGCCCATGGAGGGGGTGAACTTACAAACTAGACACACCCCTCCCCATGTGCTCACACTTTCCATGTGGCCCATGTGCTTCACATTTACATTTCATTTGGCTAGCATTAGGGTTGCATTATGGTCCTCCTTAGCCTATAAAAGGAGGAGCCTACACCTTGTATTTTCAAGATTAAATAGAGTATTGTTATGCTGCCCAAATTGTGCCATACACTACTCCTTGCCTAACACTTAGGTTTTAGTCTTCAATTCATCACTACCAAAGGGGCTGGCCAAACCTCCCCATTTCCTCACTCTTCATGCACCTTCAAGGCACCCATGCTTCCTAGGAAGGCCTTGCTCACCTCCTCCATAAGCTTCCACATCCATCATCACCAAGGAACTCCAAAATCCAAAGAAGAGCTCATAGGAATGCTATCATTTGGTATCATGAGCTATGGTTCTTCAAAGATGAGTGTCTCTTCATTTTTTTTTTTGAGTTCTTCTTTCTCCAAGTTGTTTATCTTTATTCCAAGTTGTCTTGCTGTTTTTTGTGTTTTAATATGATTTGAATGCTTGTTTATTCATTTCATTTGGTGGGTTTGTTCAAACTTGTGCTTGAACATCTATTTTCAATTTTGTGTAGGATTCTTGATATATTTGTGTGGCTGTTTTTATTTTTAGGTATTTGAGTCTTCCTTGAAATTTCATTTGGGTCATATGATGTTCTTGAGTCTTTTCATTTTATGAATCCATAAGTTTTGTCTAAGTCATGTGTTTCCATATTTGTCATCAAATCCTAGTAGTACTCTTTTTGATTTATTTGTTTCTTGTTTTTGGTCTGAATGTTTGACCTGAAATCTGTTTTGTGTTGATCCTTTGGTGCATTTTTAATTTTAGTTTGAGTTCTTATTTGTGTGTTAGATCCACACAAATTCCATCATATTAACTCCATTGTGTTTTTGAGGTATATCATTCTGTTTTTGATTCCAGTTTTCAGAACCCCTGTTTTCACATTTCTGTGCTGACTGTTTTGTCTTATGAAAATTACATACATCATCAAAAATTTCTGAGCCTCTGGATTTCAAAAATTTGAGGTGTTAGAAAAAGGACAAAAAAAGAACCATCTGAAAAGAAGAAATATAAAAAAAAAAGATAAATATTACAAAAAAAGTGTGCAATCCTGACGTTCCAGCTGGCAGCTCTGAGCACTGATTTTATAAAATTTACCAAAATTAATTGGTACATGCGTTTGGAGTGAAACCAACGCCAAAAGTTTGTTAAGATCTTGTTCTGATTGTGTCTCAATTTTCAGAAGCAAATAAAAAAGGGTCAGCTCAGCATAAATCTTTTAAAGATACGCTTTCTGGACCACAACAATATGTGCTTTTCTGTGGTGCTATTTTTTTTGGTTTTTAAATCAAATCTAGTGCTATTCCTAGGTTCCTTTTTGTGTGCCATCCATTATTTGAGTACCTTTTATTTGCTTGTCTAATTTCATTTGAACTCTTTCTAGTTGTGTCACATTTAAATTCCATTTGTGTGGTACTGTTTTTCAAATTAATTTGTTTCTTGCTTTCTTTCTTTGGCCTCTAAGCTTGTTGGTGGATTAAATATCAATTGGTACTTGTTGAGTGAGAATTTGACTTGAGGGGAGTCTAGCTTGCTTAATAGGTGCTGGATTGAAGATTTTATTGACCTAATTCCAAGAGGAACAAAGGCAAAGGGCAGCAACAAACACCATACTACAAATACACCACACACTTTGGAAGGCCCAACAAGTAGAAAAGCAACAAAAGGGGTGCAACTAGAAGAACAACAAAAGGGGTGCAAATAGTAAAAGAAACAAAGGGAGTGTCATTTTATTTCTTTGCAATCTTGCTTGTGTTAATTACTTGTTAATCACGCAATTAGTCAGTGAGTGTGTCTTCAAGGGCTCCAAGTGTCCAAGAAGCCTCACCTAGGGCCGACTAGTGTAGACCTTACTTGTTTTAGCATGTGTTAATTGTTTTAATTGCTTTCCTTGCTTAATTAGTTACTTTTGGTAATTGTTTTGTTTTGTTTAAGTTCGTTAATTCTTTTGCTTGGTTAATTAGCTAGTTTGCATTGTTTTCTTGCATCAACATTTGATTTCTTCAACCTAATTGTGTTTTAAGTGGTTTACTAAGAGAAAGCTTTGTGTGAAGACATTGAGGGATAGTCTTTGGCTAAGGCAAGGCTTGGTATTTAAGTAGTCCATTGTGACTCACCTCCCTTACCTGGAAGACTACCTTCTTTGACTTCCCTAAATTTTCTCAAGGTAAAATATTTCTATACACAAAGGTCTAGTCATGTCTTCTCATTCCTTTAAATCTCTTAAAAGTAAGGTGAAATCCATGAAATCTCTTTTGGAACAACTTTCCAAGAATATTCAATCAATTTCATCTAAACAATTGGAGAATGAGGCCAAAACTAATGAATTGACTAAATCAAAGGATGAGAAGTCTCACATTTCAAAAAAATTACCTTCTCATGCATCTATCTCTAAAAAGCATGATTCTTTTGGGGAGGGAAGACATAGAAGAGATAGAAAAGAACAAGAAAGCCCAAGAGAGGTTAGGGTAGACCTACCCCATTCCCATGGAAAAGAAAATATAGAAACTTGCCTAGATTGGGAAATGAGGGTAGAAAAATTGTTTGCTTCCCATAAAGAAAGAAAGGAAAGAAAGATACAAAAGAAAAGAGAGGAAGCCGAAAGGGAAGCTAAAGAAAAAGAAAAAGAAAAAGAAAAGCATGAGAAGACCCTTGAGAAACAAAAGGCGTGGGAGAATAGTGTTCCTTCTCACAAGGTCATTCAACAAGACAAAAGATTTAAAAATACCTTTGAAAATATGCGTCTTGTTGAACAACCTAGCCTTTCCTTTTGTAAAGGAACACTTGCAAGCATAGTAACAAAAAAAGAGTCTTTAAAAGAAGCTTGCATAGATAAAGATAAAGTAGATTATTTCTCATATGTGCTAGGATATCACCAAGTGAATGTCAAGTTATTTACAAGCATCTACAAAAACAAATTTTTATGTGAAGTAGTGCCTAAAGAAACTTGTCATGTCCTATTGAGACAACCATTGCCAAGTGTGCAACTTCTCATAAACAATGGTTGTAACAACGAGACTATCTTTACACATAAGAGAAAAATTCTTCATGAAGGAGAACTCATGGACCAAATTAGAGTTGATAAAACTCTAGAGCTTTTAAAAGGAAAACTTTTGTCACCCATGAGAAAAGATGTTCAAAGACATTACCCTAGATACATTTCTTGTTTTAAAAATACACCTAAGGTGATGTCTCATGAACTCTATACTCCTTTACCTTTTGCAAATGATCCTTGGGAAGACATAAACCTCAATTTTATCTTAGAGCTTCCTAGGACAACAAAAGGTTTTGATTCCATTTTTATGGATATGGATAATCTCTTCTATATAGAAGTGACAAGTCTTCATGGTTTATCTTCAAGCATAGTATTGGATAGAGCTCCAAAATTTGAAAACCATCATTTGAGGAATCTTTTAGAAAAACTTGAAATTAAGTTGTACTCTTCAAATTTTTATCCTCAAAAGAATGGTCAAAATAAAATTGAAAACATAGCTCTTTTTACTATGCCTAGAGAAATCATGAAAGACAATCACAATTATTGGGATGAGTATCCTTTTGAGCATGCATACAATGGAGTAGTCCACAAGACTACTAATATTTCTACATTTGAAATTGCATGTGGACTTAATCCTCTTTCGCTTTTTAAGTTGTTACCCTTTCCTAAAGGTATTGTGCCTAAGGAAAAGGTAACCAATATTGAAAATTTTCAAATACATAAGAGGATTAGAGAACACATACAACCATCAAAAGAGAAATATTGTACAAAGTTGCCAAAAACAAAAGAAAAACAAAAATGGCAACTTCATACAATTAAGTTCTCTCCAATTGCTCACACTAACACCTTTACTTTGTTTGATGATTTCCATAGGTGGACGTTTGATCCGGGAGGACAAGCCTTGCCGAAACAATAGGCTGCTATCCGAGATCAAATCTGTAGATCTGAGGATAGATCTTCTCAAAGGAGGAGGAGATATGGACACCATCCAGCCCCATCCATCCCCCTAGTTGAAGACAAAGCAAGGGATTTGAGGACAAATCCTTTTTCAAGAGGGAGGGGATGATGGAAGAGGGCCAAGCACAACCTTCCATGAAAGGCAAGAGCCAAGTCAAGAGCGTCTAAGACCAAGTTAGGAGCGTCTAAGACAAGCTAGGAGCGTCTAGGATGAGAAGGCCAAGCTAGAAGCGTCTAGGACAAGAAGACTTGGATCAAAGCTATGAATGGGAGAGTGGCATACTAGCACATATTCCGTGAAGGCCCATCAAATGTAGTTTAGCTTTAATTGGGGTGTAAATAGCATAGCCATGTGGACAAATGTTTATTTTTCTACACATTAGAATTAAGGAGAAGTTAACCTTCCCACTATTCTAGAAAGCCCATAGAGGGGGTGAACTTACAAACTAGACACACCCCTCCCCATGTGCTCACACTTTCCATGTGGCCCATGTGCTTCACATTTACATTTCATTTGGCTAGCATTAGGGTTGCATTATGGTCCTCCTTAGCCTATAAAAGGAGGAGCCTACACCTTGTATTTTCAAGATTAAATAGAGTATTGTTATGCTGCCCAAATTGTGCCATACACTACTCCTTGCCTAACACTTAGGTTTTAGTCTTCAATTCATCACTACCAAAGGGGCTGGCCAAACCTCCCCATTTCCTCACTCTTCATGCACCTTCAAGGCACCCATGCTTCCTAGGAAGGCCTTGCTCACCTCCTCCATAAGCTTCCGCATCCATCATCACCAAGGAACTCCAAAATCCAAAGAAGAGCTCATAGGAATGCTATCACTTATTGTCCCGTGGTGGTTATAAGTTGTTAGAGCAGAAGATGCTTCATGAAAAGATTAAAGCACATTCTACTTCCATTGAGGAAGGGCATAGTGTAGATTCTTTTAGGCCTCCATCCCCACACCCCGACATGAGATGTGGAAGGGTGCCCGTATGAAGCCATTAGGGACATGGAGTTCTAAGTCTACAGAACAAACAGTTGAACGAATTGTAAGAAATATGTTTTCTATGTGTTATTTTAAATTCAATGTGTTGAAGTTTGACAATTTGTTTTCATTTGTTTTAGGATTCTCTTGCTGAGCAAACAACATAGGGGACTTTTCATCCATGTGGTCGCGAAGATATTCTTAATGTTGCTCTCGGACGACCTGAGCACCCTGGACATGTTCGTGTAGCTGGATATGGAGTTGGGATTAGGTCATACTTTGGACCTTCATCACATAACAAGGAACAATTGTGCAGTCAACCTAGCCAGGAGTATTTAGTACAGTTACGTGAACAGATAAAGGCTGAGGTAACTCAAGAGCTTAAAGAAAGCTTAATGGAGGAGTTTAATAAGCAAATGGAAAGGGAGTTCCAAAAGCAGTGGGAGGGTTTAGGACTCTCGTAGCAACCACCTACTATGGTAAAAGATGAACCACCTCTGCCTCCTATTAAGAAAGTCAGCACTAAAGGGAGTTGTTCGGCCATTGATTATTCGGGAGATGACTTTGGCTCAACTAGCCAATGCGAGTTAAATGTTGAGTATAATTCTTTGACCCGATTCGTTGCCCTGGGTAAGTGTTATGAAGGGGTCACAATGTTACACAATGTGCCTCTTTCTTCTAATTTCTTAAAGGTCACAGTGGAGAAGGTCCTTTGTGGTGATGTTGCAGTTCATGTGCCGACATCAGAGGTCACAATTGTAGCAGAGGCATTACATACTTTCGTTGCCTGGCCTATACATCTCGTCAGACCTATAGACTCTACGGTATATCTTTGCACTAATACTAATAGGATTATATATCAGATATATTACATTCTAAGTAATTTAAGTATTTTTTTGTTTGTTGATGAGTAGGAGGAACCGAAGACAAAAGTGCCTCTGCAAAAGAAGAAAAAATTCTCCATTGATGATCCTATGACGGCATTGGTGGAAGTTGCTACAGCTTTAAACACAACTGTCATAAAGGTTCCATGGGATGACCATGTTTTTGGAAGGCATAGTGATGTACCGTTGTACTTTAACATGTCTGATTTGTTGGACCTTGCATCTGGAAATCAAGAGATTAACATAACAGATCTGCAATTATGGATGATGTAAGTTCAAATATTAAAATCTTTATACTTTTGATTTATTAGATATATTAGTACTAACTTCAAAATTAGGTATATTTATGGATTATGCTTCGATGAGGGGAAACACGATATTTATGGGTTTTTAGACCCTCAAGTCATTCAACTAATTGGAAACGAGAAATCAGAAACACAAACATACATCACCATTGCCTTAAAGAATAGAGGAAAATGAATTTATTTTGCTCCATACATCCATGAGTAAGTCTTTATTTATTATATAAGTTATACTAAACATTGAAATAAGACAAACTAAATGATTTGTTATATAGGTATCATTGGCAACTATTGGTCATATCTGTGAAAGATCATACTGCTGCATGGTTTTGCTCTTTGCATAAAAGACCCCATGCCTATTTTAAACACATTATAGATAGGTACGAAATTTTCATTAAACATTTATTATTACTTATACATTATATAATGTTATGTATTTTAACATGAAATCTTATTATTTTAGTGCTTACTCTGGATATAACATATTGAATGGGAGGGGAAGTGCAAATGCACAAAAACTCACTTGGATGTACCTTAAGGTATTTAAAGTATATTTTTTCACTCAATTTAATCACTCATTCATTTAATACATTTATTTTCACATGCAGTCCAACAAGCAATCCGGAAGTTATGAGTGCGGTTATTATGTTATGCAGTGGATGTCGACCATTGTGCGAGCCGCAATTGATAGAGGTTGGGATCAGGTAATATCTCAATACAAAAATCACTTTAAAATTCTGGATTTATTATTCAAGCACTAATTCAAAAAAATTCAAATGTCTTACAGTTTTTCAACGACCAATAACCGCTAGGTTCGGAAGCATTGGAGTATGTGAGAACAACATGGTCAAAGTATTTTGTAACCATGTATAACAACTTAGGGTAAATAAACTATTAGAATAGCATACAAATTTTTCATATATTAGAAAAACTTTTTGTAGAATGTTATAATTTGTTGTATGTGTTTTTTATATTTGAATTATGATTGTAAATGTTTTGATTTTCTGGAATTGAAAATTTTCTCCAGGTTTGAGGTTTTTTCGAAAACAATTTTTTTTTTTCAAAATATATATGTTCTCGCCAGTTGACTCTCCCATTAGTTGACTTCTACGATCGCTTGCACCTTCTCCCTTCCCTTCGACTGGAATAGCTTGCCTATAAAGAAAGAAAGATGGGCGCCCTAGCGGCCGTTTGCACTCCAACACTCAAGTCAAAACTAGGGCAAGAAACACCAAGTGTATAGCAAAAGAGTTCTAGTTCCAAAAGCTGCGTACCTTTGTGAATGCCTTACTACCCTTTATATAGCCATTCTAGGTTTCCTGCCGCGCCCATCCTTGCGTCCAAGTGTTTCCTCTTAGCAAATTTAGGGTTACCTTTCTGGGATTCTATCACACAATCTTGGTGCGCGTCTCGTGGCAACCTTCTATTCTTAGAGTGCAACTCTCGTGGCGGCCTTCCTTTTCTAGAGTGCTTAACCTGGGCGTGGACGCTAAGGCATACGCTGTAACCCTAACACCGCATGGCCAAATCTTAAGTGTTAAGCTAATCACTCACATGCCTTTTTATGCATTTCTAGGGATAAATCCCCTATGCCAAAGCCTTACATCTTGCATATACCCTGCATGCATGGCGTATCTGTGAATCTGGTTTATATTCTCACACATGTGATTTTGAGGACCCCTCTGTGGGCCCCATCATGTCGACCTCTCATGTGCCGACCTCTCACTCGGTGGCCGACGTCCGAGGTCTGGCCACTACACAAGCCCCCCAGGCTCGAGCTGGGACTTGTCTCAACGAAGAGCCTTACTGCTCGCCTAGTCGACCTCTATGGCACTGGCCCACGCGTCCCTATTACGATCCTAAGTGATTTGACGCGTACCGTACCAAGAAGTGACACTTTCGCGCATTTTCCCTGAAGCGTACAAGTGGCAATATCAACGGCTAGGGTGGCTCGTCATTTCATGTTTTCCTTTGTACGCTACTCCCTTGTCTCCTACGCTCCTCACTGTTTCATTCCCTCTCGTTCTGCCTTTTCAAATTCTCTTCTCTTGAAGCTGTTCTTCGAGCGCCTTCCAGTTCTCTCAAACTTCGATCTTTCATCCCCTCATCAAACAAAGGTATGTTCTTTCGACCTTTCTTTGGGAAAGACAATGACAAATATGTCAGATTTCTAAGTGGGCTCAACCTTGAGATAAGGGATAGAGTAGAACTTCTTCCCTACCAAGACTTGAATGACTTGGTTCAACTTTGCATTAAAGTTGAACAACAAAATTTGTGCAAAACTTCAAGTCAAAATGTGGGATCCTACTCTAACTCCTATCCCAAGAGAGAATATAGAAGGGAGGGTAGTACATCTAGAGAAAAACCAAAGGAAACTACCAAGCCCTTAGAAAAAGATACCTCCACCCCACCCATCCGAACTAGGGACATCAAGTGTTTTAAGTGTTTTGGAAGAGGGCATGTGCAAGCACAATGTCCAAACCAAAGGACCTTGTTTTTAAGAGGTAAGGATGAGCCTAGTGTAGAAGGAGAGGAAGGGGGAGAGGATGAGAGGGTAAGCCCATTAGAGGGAGAATTGCTAATGATCAGGAGAACCCTCAATAATCATCCTAGTGCATCCATGGAAACACAAAAAGAGAACATCTTTCATACAAGATGTAATGTTTTAGAAAATATATGTTCTCTCATTGTGGATAGTGGATCAAGCTGCAATTGTTGTAGCTCTAGGATGGTTGAAAAGCTCAATCTACAAGTAGTTCCTCATCCTAAGCCCTACAAGTTGCAATGGATCAATGAGAATGGGGAACTAAGTGTAGATAAGCAAGTGGAAATCAAGTTCTCCATAGGTAACTACAAAGATAAAGTTTTATGTGATGTAGTACCTATGGAAGCTTGCCATATCTTGTTAGGAAGACCATGGCAATTTGATAAGAAAACCTTGCATGATGGTCTAACTAATGAGATTTCCTTCACCCATAGGCATAAAAAGTTTGTACTTAGTCCTTTACCACATTCCCAAGTGGTGAAAGACCAAATACAAATGAAAGAAAAGAGGGATGAGGAAAATAAAAAAAGAGCTAGAAAAAGAGAGAGTCCTTAGGGATAGAAAGGAGTGGGAGAAGAGTGTTCCTTCCCACAAGGTTGCTCAACAAGAAAAGCCTTTGAAAACCATTTTGGAAAATGTGCTTCTTATTGAACACCCAAGCCTTATCTTTTGTAAGGGAACACTTGCATGCACTGCCACAAGTAGTGAACCCATGAGTCTACCTCCTCAAGTGGAAAATCTTTTGAGTGAATTTGATGATGTATTCTCTAAAGAGGGCCCCAATGGACTCCCTCCCATTAGAGGTATAGAACATCAAATTCACCTAATTCCGGGGGCAAGCCTACCAAATAGTCCTGCTTATAGAACCAACCCCGAGGAAACTAAGGAGATAGAGTCACAAGGTCAAGACTTGTTGGAGAAGGGTTGGGTTCAAAAGAGCCTAAGCCCTTGTGTTGTACATGTCTTGTTGGTGCCAAAAAAAGATGGAAAATGGCGTATGTGTTGTGATTGTAGAGCAATCAACAACATCACCATCAAGTATAGGCATCCAATCCTAAGGCTTGATGACATGCTTGATGAATTACATGGGTCAACCATATTTTCTAAAATTGACCTTAAAAGTGGGTATCACCAAATTCGAATCAAAGAGGGTGATGAGTGGAAAATCACTTTTAAGACCAAGTTTGGATTATATGAGTGGTTGGTGATGCCATTTGGCCTCACTAATGCCCCTAGTACATTCATGAGGCTCATGAATCATACCTTGAGGGATTGCATAGGTAAATACGTAGTAGTTTACTTTGATGATATCCTAGTGTATAGCAAAACCCTAGAAGACCATCTAAGTCACCTTAGGGAAGTTCTTCTAGTGCTTAGGAAAAATAGTTTGTTTGCCAATAGCGATAAGTGTACCTTTTGTGTAGATAGTATAGTTTTCTTAGGGTTCATAGTTAACCAAAGGGGGGTGCATGTTGACCCCGAGAAAATCCAAGCCATCAAAGAGTGGCCCACTCCTCAAAATGTAAGTCAAGTAAGAAGTTTCCATGGGCTAGCTAGCTTCTATAGAAGGTTTGTACCCAATTTTTCAAGCTTAGCTTCCCCTTTCAATGATCTTGTTAAAAAAGATGTTGCATTTTGTTGGAGTGAAAAGCATGAGCAAGCCTTTCAAAGGCTAAAAGCTCAACTCACCCATCACCCATTCTAGCTCTTCCAAATTTTTCTAAAACTTTTGAGATAGAATGTGATGCATCGGGCGTGGGCATAGGTGCGGTATTCTTACAAGGTGGTCACCCCATTGCATATTTTAGTGAAAAGCTTCATGGTGCCACCCTTAACTACCCCACTTATGACAAAGAGCTCTATGCACTTGTGAGGGCCTTAAAGACTTGGGAATATTATCTTATTTCCAAAGAATTTGTTATCCATAGTGATCATGAGTCCCTAAAGTACTTAAAAGGCTAGCACAAGCTCAACAAAAGACATGCTAAGTGGATGGAGTTTCTTGAGCAATTCCCTTATGTAATCAAATACAAGAAAGGAAGCACAAACATAGTGGCTGATGCTCTCTCAAGGAGGCATTTGCTCTTTTCAAAATTAGGTGCCCAAATTCTTGGATTTGATCACATAAAAGAGCTTTATCAAGAAGGTCAAGAATTTTCATCCATCTATGCTAAGTGTAGACATAGAGCACAAGGAGGTTACTATGTGGCCGAGGGATATCTTTTTAAGGAAGGAAAACTTTGTATTCCCCAAGGCACACATAGGAAGTTCCTTGTAAAGGAATCACATGAGGGGGGTCTCATGGGCCACTTTGGAGTTGATAAGACTCTAGATCTTTTAAAAGAAAAAATTTATTGGCCACACATGAGAAAGGATGTCTAAAGACATTGTTCTAGATGCATATCATGTTTAAAAGCAAAGTCTAGAGCAATGCCTCATGGACTCTACACCCCCTTGCCAATTGCAAATGCTCCTTGGGAAGACATTAGCATGGACTTCATCTTAGGACTCCCTAGGACTGCAAGAGGCCATGACTCTATCTTTGTGGTAGTGGACCGTTTTAGCAAAATGTCCCATTTTATTCCATGCCAAAAGGTAGATGATGCTCAAAATATTTCTAGGCTGTTCTTTAGAGAAGTGGTGAGACTCCATGGTATACCTAGAAGTATAGTATCTGATAGAGATCCCAAGTTTATAAGCCACTTTTGGAAAAATCTCTGGGGTAAACTTGGAACAAGACTACAATTTTCAACTTCTTGTCATCCTCAAATGGATGGCCAAACCGAAGTAGTCAATAGATCTCTTGGAACTATGCTTAGGGCTATCATGAAGGGGAACCACAAGTCTTGGGATGAGTATCTTCCCCACATTGAGTTTGCTTACAATAGAGTAGTCCACAAGACTACTAATGCTTCTCCTTTTGAAGTTGTGTATGGGTTTAATCCTCTCACACCTATGGATTTGTTGCCTCTTCCTAACCCACAAGAATTTGTGCATAAGGAAGGAGTAATCAAAGCCGATTTTGTTAAGAAAATTCACGGGAAGATTAAAGCCCAAATACAACAACAAAATGAAAAGTATGCAAGATACAACAATAAGGGGAAAAAAGAAATGATTTTTGAGGAAGGAGACTTAGTTTGGCTTCACCTTCGAAAAGATAGATTTCCAACTAAAAGGAAGTCCAAACTAAGTCTTCGAGGTGATGGACTCTTTCGAATCCTCAAGAGAGTCAACAACAATGCTTACAAATTGGACCTACCTCTTGAATATGGAGTGCATGATACTTTCAATGTAATTGACTTATCTCCATTTGTAGGTACTAATGAAGACAAGGAAGACTTGGATTTGAGGACAAATCCTTTCGAAGGAGGAGGGGATGATGGAAGAAGGCCAAGCACAACCGCACAAGAGCCAAGACAAGAGCATCCAAAGCCACACCAAGAGCATCTAGGGCAAGAAGAGGAGCGTGTAGGACCATGGAAGGAGCGTCTAGGGCCATGGGAAGAGTGTCTAGGACCATTTACTAGGTCCATGGCCAAAAGACTACATGAAAATGTTGACCTAGCTAAGGATGGGAGAGAAAGATATTTGTACATGTTACATGAAGGCCCATCAATAGTAGCTTAGTCTTAGTTGTGGTGTAAATAGCACAAACTTGTTTCCATGAGGGTTTAACCTAGCTTTTGTTACATTTCTAGAAGCATTCCTAAAACTAGGGCCGTCCATGAGTCCTATGTGTGACATTTGCATTTCATTTTGAGTACATTTGCTTAGCTTTAGGTTAACCTTTATGGTCCTCCTTAGCCTATAAAAGAAGGAGCCAACCTATTGTATTTTCAAGATTAAATAGAGTATTGTTATGCTGCCCAAATTGTGCCATACACTACTCATTGCCTAACACTTAGGTTTTAGTCTTCAATTCATCACTACCAAAGGGGCTGGCCGAACCTCCTCATTTCCTCACTCTTCATGCACCTTCAAGGTACCCATGCTTCCTAGGAAGGCCTTGCTCACCTCCTCCATAAGCTTCCGCATCCATCATCACCAAGGAACTCCAAAACCCAAAGAAGAGCTCATAGGAATGCCATCACCTGCTATCAAGGCTTCATACTCCGCCTAGTTATTACTGGCTTTGAAAGCAAAACGCAGAGCTTGTTCTATTAAGACACCATCTAGCCCTTCTAATATGACCCCAGCGCCGCTGCCTTGCAGGTTGGATGAGCCGTCAACTGAAAGGACCCATTTAAATGTTGTCTCTCTCTAGGGTGGAGCTGCCGAGGTGAGCTTGGCCACAAAATCAGCATAAACCTGACATTTGATGGGGCCCCTGGGTTCATACTATATCTCGAATTCGGATAGCTCTACTGCCCAATGAACCATGCGTCCTGCTACATCAGGCTTCTGCAGGACTTTGCGGATGGGGAGGTCTGTCATTACTATGATAGTAAAGTTGTGGAAGTAATGACGCAACCTTCTTGACGAGAATATCACAGCCAAAACTGCCTTTTCGATTGCCTGGTACCGCACCTCAGGTCCCTGTAGGACCTTACTGACAAAATAGATGGGCCTTTGCACCTGCTCCTGGTCTTGGACGAGGACCGAGCTGATTGCTCGATCTGTGATGGCGAAGTAGAGATGAAGTGGAATGCCTGACACCGATTTACACAGTACCGGTGGGCTAGCTAGGTACTCCTTTAATTTGAGGAAGGCCTCTTCGCATTCGCTGGTCCATGAAAACCTGTTGTTCCGTTTGAGGCATTGAAAGTAAGGATACCCCTTTTCTCCTCCTACCCAAGACGAAACGTGAGAGGGCGGCCATCCGACCTGTCAGCTATTGGACTTCCTTTACCATGGTCGGGCTCCTTATGTGATGGCAGAGCCTCCAGCCATACACAACCACATAATAAGGAGGATAAAGACCTAGAGGTTATTTTGGGATTTACTTGTAAATATGGGTCTAATTGGGGTTTTGTTTCTTTTTGTAGGCCCAATCAAGAGGAGAACTCTAGGGTGAAGGAATGTACAAATATATCCAAGAAGACCTCCAAGTCATCAAAACATAAACTAAAGCTTTGGTCAGAAGAACACAAGAAGACTGAGTTCCTGCTGACTAGTCAACATTATTTTTGGGCCAAGCTTTAGCTTAAATAAATTGTATAAAGTTGTTTAGAATTTCATGGGCCATGTATTGGGCCTAGTAGCATAAAATAATTGGACCAAATATTTGGACCAAGTAGCATAGGTTTTTGGGCTTGTATTTGGGCCAATAGTAAAATATGACTAGTTAGGGTTAAAAGTGACTAGTTAGGGTAACAATTGGGCTTCTTTGAGCCCAATGTAACCCTAAAACGTCTAGGGTATATTGGAGGACGAAAATCACCTTGGCATGGAGCACATGGACGTCCACATGGCAGCCTAGGAGTGGAGAGGATTTAGCATGGAAGGTGTGAGCTAAAACATGGAAAGCATGACTCCACATGGCACCTTCTCATTGGAGAGTTTTATTTTGAATTTTCAAATTTTGGCTCCAAAATGTCCAGCCCTCTCTCCTATATAATGAGGTGCTTGGCTCATGTAAAGAGAAGATTAATTTGAGTGAAATTGCTGCCAACTTTGTGCCAATTATCACTCTTGTCTCCTACCTCTAGGATAGACACCTTAGTCTTCATTCTTCATCTTTTCCAAGTGAGATGGCCTCACCACTCACTCTCCACACCTAACACTTCACCTTCAAGGTTTCCACAGCTCCTAGGAGTGCCTTGCACGCTTCCAACCATTGCTTCCGCCACCTTCAATTGTGTTTTCCAGCTCATGGAAGAAGGCACTCAAGCTAGGCTACATCATTATGGCCATGATAGCTGCGCATTTCTCTGGGTTGGCCTCTATCCCTCGCTCTGTCAATAAGAACCCCAGAAACTTTCCTGCTTCCACCCCGAACACACATTTCTCAAGGTTCAACTTTAAATTGTACCTGGCGATGGTGCTGAAGAGCTCTTCCAAATTAGTCACATGTTGATCCCTTTCCTGAGATGTGACAACCATATCATCTACTTATGCCTGTACGTTTCGACCTATCATTGGGGCGAGAATCCAATCCATCAATCTCTGATACGTTGCCCCTGTGTTCTTCAATCCAAAGGGCATTACCTTGTAGCAGTAACTGGACAGTTCTGTCATGAATGTTGTTTTTCCCTCATCGCGGGGGTGCATCTGTATCTGGTTGTACCCAGAGAAGGCATCCAGAAAGCTTAGCAGTTTACAGCCCGACGCATTGTCAACCAAGGAGTCGATGCTAGGTAGAGGGTAGGAATCTTTAGGACAGGCCTTATTGAGGTCTGTGAAATCAACACACATTCTCCACTTGCCGCTCGCCTTCTTTACTAGTACCACGTTGGCCAGCCACTTAGGGTACTGAATTTCCCTAATGTGGCCTGCCTTCAACAGTTCTGGGTCTCTTCTCTGATGACCTGCCGCCTCTCTTCATTAAAATTTCGACGTCTCTGGCGCACCGGGCGGACCTGGGGGTCCAAAGTTAGGCGGTGGCACAGGAAGTCGAGGTCAATCCCTAGCATGTCTACTGCTGTCCATGCAAAGGAGTCCAGATGCCGTGACAGAACAGGGACTATCTGGTCCTGATCCTCCTGGCTCAATGTCTTGCCAAGCTTGAAGGTCTTACCTCCGATCACCCGCTCCAACACCTCTCCTGCAGGTTCTGGTCTTCTGTTAGGGGCGACCTCTTCCTGGTCTGTGCCCTTCCCAGAGGGTGACTGGAGCGTTATTGAGCATACCCCTCTCTTCATTTTGAGGCTATTTTCGTAACACTTCCGGGTCACTTTCTGATCAGATTTGATGGTGATAACCGTTCCCTCAAGGGAACGCAGCTTCATCTTCATGTGCCTTGACGAGGTTACCGCTCCCAACCTATTTAAGGCTGGCCTACCCAACAGGATATTGTAAGCTGAAGGAGCGTTGACTACAAGGTACCTGATATCAATAGTACGAGATCTCTGACCATCTGTGAACGTCGTCCTTAGCTCGATGTGCCCCCTGACCTCTACTTGGTCTCCTGCAAACCCATATAGGCAGCCGTCGTACGGCCTTAGCTGATCAGGAGACAACTGTAGCTTCTAAAAGGTGAACCAGAACATCACATCTACGGAGCTTCCCTGGTCCACGAGGACATGGTGGACTCTCCTACCGAAAGTGACCACTGAAAGTACGATTGGGTCATTGTCATGTGGTACCACGTCCTAGCGATCTACCTTTGTGAAGGTCAGGTCGGGTTCTGGGAATTGATTGACCTCGACCTCGTCCACCGTCAAGACCTCCCTAGCATATCCCCTCTCAAAGGCATGCACAATCATGGCCTCGTCTTTGGTCTACAGTCTTACTACCAACGCTCCAAACCGGTTAAGGAAATCTTTCAGTGGCTCCTCCTGGAATTGCTTTACGTCAAAAAGATCAAAAGCAACGGGGATCCGCGCCCAGTTGACGATGAATTGCTTCTTGAACAATCCAAAAATTGTTCAAAGGTCGTGATGTGTCCGTCTGGGACCCCACGAACCAGTTCAACGCCGTTCCTACAAAAGTACCCATGAACAACTTACAGTGCATGGTGTCCGTGCCTCCAGAGATCATCATCTGTGTATGGAAGGCTGTTATGTGGGCTTCTGGGTCCTCGACCCCTGTGAAGGTATTTTTCGGGATCACGAAAGACGCAGGTATTACTGTCTCCATGATTTCTCGTGAAAAAGGCATGGGTCAGGCCCTGACTAGGGGTGTGCCCCCCTGTCCCGTCGCTGCCCGTTCTCCTATTCCTCTCCTTAATTCTTCATTGGCTCTTCGCAACTCCTTATTGGCTGCCAACGATGCATTCAAGTCTGCCCTAAACTGATCCTGCCTAAGGGCTTGTCAGCATTGGACGCTGCGAACGCTTGCTGGAGGTTGCAGTTGGTTTCCATGAGTTCCTGGATGGTGGCTGTATGATCACCCTCATCTCTTCTAGCGCCGCCTTGCCTAGTACTCCTCATATTGTCTGGTTCTACTAGTTGCAACTTGGGCGTGGGCGCTAAGGCATACGCTGTAACCCTAGCGCCGCATGGCCAAATCTTAAGTGTTAAGTTAATCATTCACGTGCCTTTTTATGCATTTCTAGGGAAAAATCCCCTATGCCAAAGCCTTACGTCTCGCATATACCCTGCATGCATGGCGTATCTGTGAATCTGGTTTATATTCTCACACGTGTGATTTTGTGGACCCCTCTGTGGGCCCTATCATGCCGACCTCTCATGTCGGACCTCTCACTCAGTGGCCGACATCCGAGGTCTTGCCACTACAATATAAATAACAACGGTTCCTCGTGGAACTGTCTTTAAAAGTCATAGAAAAAACGACAGTTCCTCGTGGAACCGTCTTTAAAACTTTCTAGATTTTTTCATTTTTTTTTGATTTGTTATTTTACTTTCAAAGACGGTTGAAACTAACCGTCATTATAACATACTTATAACGACGGTTCTCGTACCGTCGTTAAAAGCCTACTTTTTAACGACACTCGCAATAACGACGGTGGGAGAACCGTCTTTAAATGTGCATTTTAACCGTCGTGAATTAACTTTTTTGTACTAGTGTGTCTTTCCACTACTCCATTTTATTGAGGAGTCCTTGGTGCAAAAAAGTTATGCAAGATCCCCAGCTTTTCACAGAATTTGTTGAATTTCTCATTTTGAAATTCCCCTCCATGATCACTCCTAATAGAGCCAATGCTGCTGCTACTTGTTTCTGCAGTCTTCTAGCAAGCTTTTTGAATGTAGAGAAAGCATCACTCTTTGATTCCAAGAAGAGTGTCCAAGTGTACTTGGAAAAATCATCAACAATAACAAGAGCATAATAGTTTCCACCAAGGCTCATGGTTCTTGAAGGACCAAACAAGTCCATGTGCAGCAAATCAAGGGGTTTTGAAGTTGAAACAACATTTTTCAGGTTGAAAGAATGTTTAATTTGTTTCCCTTTTTAGCATGCTTCACATATGTGGTCCTTCTCAAACTTGAGTTTGGGTAACCCTATCACAAGATCTTTTGAAATTAATTTATTCAAATGATTCATGTGAATACGGGTTATTCTTCTATGCCATAACCAAGATTCATCATGCTTAGAAAGAAGACAACCAATAGAACTAGAAGTAGAGATATCTAAAAGATAGACATTGTTGATTCTTTTACTAATCAACATTACTTCCTTTGAGTTGGGTAGACAGATCTCACATGAATTTGGCTTGAAGATAACTTGATATCCCTTGTCACATAGTTGGTTGATGCTAAGAAGATTGTGCTTGAGGCCTTCCACATACAAGACATCATGAATCAAGAAATTGTTCTTGTCCCCAATAGTGCCATTTCCAAGAATTCTTCCTTTGTTGTTATCTCCATAGGTCACATGTCCTTCTTGCTTGAAGGTGATGTTCATAAACTTAGACTTATCTCTAGTCATGTGTTTGGAACAGCCACTATCTAGGTACCACAACTGCATATTCTCCAGCAAGCTTCCCTACAAAAGACAAATTCAAGCAACAAGATTTGGTCCCCTTACAAAAGTGGGTCCTTTTGCATTACCTTTATCATTGGGAACCTCAGAATTTTTGGGAATCCATCTTATAATGCCTTTAGGAACAAAATATTTCCTAATTTTAAAGCATGTAACAACCGGTTGTTTTGATTTTTCAATCGGTTGTTTTCTGGAAGTTTTGAAAAAGGTTTTGAAATCCCATTTTTCTTACTCTGTGGATAGAATCCCAAACCTGTTTTTCCAAAAACACATTTTTGAGATGCCAAGATAGTCTCAAAGTTAGATTTTCCCTTTGAAAGCCTATCCACATTTTTAACAAGGTAATGAACTTTGCTTTCAAGAACTTCACAATTTTTGCAAACAAGTGAGTCACACTTGCAAGAAGAGTTTTTGTAAAGTATTTCAAGGTTTTCAACATCAGTTTTTGAATTCTCCAACTCTTCTTCCAGTGTTTTAACTTTGTTTTCAAGCCATTTATTCAACCCTTTCAACCGGTTGTTCAAGAGAGCCAATCTGTTAGCTTCCTCATGTGTTTCTTTGAAAGCTTAAAGGAGTTTACTATAATTTTCAGCATTTAAAGAAGCGCAAGAACTTACATTGTTTGTATCATCCTCTTCTTTGGCCATGAGACACAGATTGACTTCTTCATCTTCACTTGATGAGGAGCTTGAAGATGAGATGTCATTTTCGTCCCAAGCAATGTAGGCTTTTTTTTATTTTATTTGGGCATTCAGCTTTTATGTGTCCCTGTTTGCCACATCCATAACAAGTGATGGGTTGTTCTGTTAGAATATATGGCCTTAAACAAGAGGGGGGTGAATTGTTTAACAAATATTTTTGCAAACTTTGAAGGTACAATGAAATTCAATGCTGAATTACAGAGAAAGGAATCAAGGAAACAAAGAATCAAAACTGTTTTAAGATGATATCAGGAAAACAACCGGTTCTTTCTTCGATTCAGTTCTCGCCAGTTGACTTAGCTACTATTGACTCTGAGGCAGGGGGTGGCTCCTCCTATCTTCGCGGTGGTTCTCCAAGGTGTGGCTCCGCTGAGACAAAGGGGGGCCCTACCTGTAATTGCACTCCGACGCTCAAGTCAATACAGGGCAAGAAACATCAAACAAGCAAAAAGTGCTTAAGCTTATAATGTGTGTGTAAGAACTATGTCTTGCGTAAAAGACAGCGTGCCTTTACCTTGGGGTTTACCCCCCCTATATAATTGCTTTTAGGTTAACGTGTTGCTGACATTTTCTTGCAAAGCCTTTCCTCTAGCGAATTTAGGGTTACCTTTTTGGTATACTATCTCACAGTCTTAGTGCAACTCCCGTGGCAACATTCCTTTCTCAGAGTGCAACTCTCGTGGCAAATTTCCTTTTTTGGAGTGCGTATCTAATGATATGGCCGCTAGGGTTACACCGTGTGTACCAGTGTCACAGGACCAATCCGTTCTTGTAAGTGCCCTAATATCTCACGTGCCTTGCATGCAGCTTTCTCTGAGAACCCTAGCGCCCTTGGGCATTGGCGGGCCTAGGGGTAATCTACTTGTGCCAGACCCAAATGTCTTATACACATTTTACAAGCAAGGTATCTCTGTGAATCAGGCTTTCACTAATGTAATACTTTACTGTGTCGATCTCTGCCACGTCGACCTCTACTGTACACTGCCGATGTCTGAGGTCTGGCTACTACAACATGTAATCTCTGGGGGTCCCTCTGTGGGTCCTACTGTGTTGACCTCTGCCATGTTGACCTCTACTGTACACTGTCGACGTCCGAGGTATGACCACTACACAAGCCCCCTAGGCTTAAGTTGGAGCTTGCTTCAGCGAAAAGCCTAACTGCTCTTCCTGGCGACCTATGTGGCATTGAGGTGGCTCTGAGTGATTGGACGAGCACAGTGCCTCGAGGTGACATCCCATCACACTTTTTCTGGAGTGTACACGTGGCAATCTTAACGGTAGGGGAGCATTGTCGCTTCGTGCTTCCCCTATACGTTAAACCCTTTGCCCCCATACACCCTTCACTATTTCATTCCCTCTCTTGCTTATCTTTCAAACGTTTCTGCTTCTCGAGCACTCTGCTTCTCTTCTCGATACCTCATCATCTATAATCAGAATCACTTAAAGGTACGTTCTTTTTGCTATTTCTGTCTTCATTTCTACTATTGCGATGTCTTTTAATCTGTAATAACTGTCTGGGTTTGTTTATGATTCTCGCATTTTATGTTTCCTCGTTCTCTATTTTTCTGTTTTGCTGTGTTCTTTGAAACGCACACATTCTGTCCATTCTGAACTTCGCCTTTCTTTTTCTTTTCCTTGTTTCTAGCCATTTCTTCATATGATGGATCAGTCTAACTCACCCCAACCCATGGATGAATCCCACTCACCCCAACCTTTGACTCCACCAAAAACCCTAGCTCTTCCTCCTGCTCACTACCAAACGCTATACCCCTGGGCTTACAACGGGCTCCTGAAGGAGGTCTCCGTGTTCAATACCTCCAAGAGTATAGTGGGCTATAGGAAGAGCGAGACGTGCCACCCCTCCCGCATCTTTGCGAAGGAACACGACAAGTTCGTGTGGGCGGCCCCATGTGGGGTAGGGGAGTCAGTGTGCTGCGATGAGGCGTCCGGCCAGGAGGGTCCGTTTTGTTTTATCTACTCAACGGTCTTCAGGAAGGTCCTCCTCTACCTTCCTTTCATTGATTTTGAGCGGGCGATGCAAACAGAGATGAATGTCGCCCCCGCCCAACTACATCCCAATGGCTGGGCCTTCGTTAAGGCCTTTGCCATCCTATGCGAATACTTTGGCCACCTCCCCTCCGTAGACGCCTTCCTGTACTTCTTCGAGGCCAAGAGCTCGGGAAAGAACTTATGGGTGAGCATCAACGAGGTTGCTGGAAGAGCACTGCTAACTCTCTTCCAACAATCCTACAAGGGCTTCAAGGGGAAATTCTTCAAAATTCACTGCAACGACTGCAACCACACCCTCTTAGATGGGTTTCCCCTGTATTGGGTTGAGAAACCCACACTGGTGAAGCCTAAGAGTCTCCCAGACTTGCACCCCAAAGATCAAAAGGTTTGCGCGTTCCTTTCTGGCCTACAAACTGTATTAAGCACTACTGACTTGATAAAGAATGAATACAGCCCTAAGGCCTTGAAGGGCTACATCTCTACCTATCTTCTTGCTTTGATTATCATTGTTTGTTCTGCATATGCCTATTTTTTGTTTACCCTCTACCTATTGCTAACTGAATCTTCCTGTTTTGTTATAGGCATGACGATTGGTGCTGACAAAAGGAGGCGCCTGGCTGCCCTAGTTGCAAAGAAGGGTGGTGTTGGCCTTTTGACTACTGCTACATCCGAGGTCGATGCTACTGCTGCTGGCTCTTCCGCCGCCGCCCTCTCCTTCCTGCCTGCCCCAAGCCATTCCCACGCCACTAGGTCCTAGGGCATGGCCGTGGCCGCTGAGGCTACTCCCTCTGATGACGAGCACACCTGCTCTGGCCTCGTCTTCAAAAGGAAACACAAAGACGAACCTTCCATTCTAGTGGCTTCAAGTTCAGAAGATGGAGGGACCCCTTCCTTTAGGGAGTGCTCACCAAGCGCCTCCTCTCCCCCTCATGCTAAAGAGCAAGAGGGGCGGGGGGAGAGTGCCCCTGAAGGCGGATCATGGGGTCCTCCTACTGCCCTCTCTCCATTCCTCCAACAGGTGCTAAAGTCCACTCAAGCTTATGAGGATTTGGAGAGCATGGAGGTGGGCTCTCTCATGAAACAAGTGGCCAAGAGCTTCGGCAAGGCTCTTGCTGGGTCTAACTTCCTTCTCACCAAGGTGTGAGGGCCCAGGAAGAGGCTGAATGAAGGGTTCTCGCGGCTGCTAGGGCGGAGTGTCACCTAACGGGGCTCACCTTGGAGGTGGATGAGCTTCGCAAGGCCGACAAAGAAACCAAGGACCTCTTGTTTACAAAGTCGCAAGAGGCCCTTCGGTTATATGCAAAAAACAACGACCTCCGCCTTTCCATGGAGGACCTGAAGAAAGAATTGGGTGGCAAGGATGAGGCCATGGCCCAGGTTGCTGAGGAGTTGGGGCAGAGGAATGACGACTTGGCCCAATGGGAGGAGATGGGCCAACTGAAGGAGGAGATGGCCCGCAAGGAGTAGCTCTTCCAAAAGACCACTGATGATATCACCAACGAGGCAGCTAAAGCCTATGGTGCCGGTTCTAGGGACGCCATCGCCTAGGTTGCCTGCGTGCATCCTGGGGTGGATCTTTCCCAAACTGGCTTGACCAAGGTCATCGTTGATAGGTAGCTAGTGAAGGCCCCTGCGGACTCTTGATTTCCTTCTTCTTTGTAAAACATTGTAATTATCTGTACATTCTATCTTCAATGAACTTGTTCTTCAATGTCTCAACTTCTTCTTTATAACTCTTATGTTTCTGTGTATGAGCGAACATTCTTTTTTCCAACCTTGTCTCTGCATCTATGTGGCCTTCTTAACTCATGATGGGCTTGTATGACCTTTATCTGATGAACTCATGAACCTGTGCTAATTTGTATATATTCTTCCTCATTTTCATATTTGTTTCTGAGGCAACCTTGTCAACTCGAAAGTACCCCCTGACTGTTCTTGTCCAAACATCATAACGCCTGCTTAACTCAATCTCGTGCACTGGCTTCTGCCTTGGCGTGTTAGTCGTGGTAGAAAACTTTGCTAGTATCGACCTTGGCTAATGGGTCCAGGAGGACCTCTTACTGACCTCGACCTTGCTGTACAAAGACAAGGGCGAGGACTTGTACTGGTGTCGACCTTGGCTGACAAGTCAAGGAAGACCTCTTACTCGCCTCGACCTTGCTGTACAAAGACAAGGAGGAGGGCTTTCACTGTGTCAACCTCGACTGACAAGTCAAGGAAGACCTCTCACTTGCCTCAACCTTGCTGTACAAAGACAAGGAAGAGGACTTTCATTGTGTCGACATCGACTGACAAGTCAAGGAAGACCTCTCATTTGCCTCGACCTTGTTGTACAAAGACAAGGAAGAGGACTTTCACTGTGTCGACCTCAACTGACATGTCAAGGAAGACCTCTCACTTGCCTCGACCTTGATGTACAAAGACAAGGATGAGGACTTTCAGTGTGTCAACCTCGACTGACAAGTCAAGGAAGACCTTTCACTTGCCTCAACCTTACTGTACAAAGACAAGGAAGAGGACTTTCACTATGGAACCATACTATTCTCGTCCTTGGTGTATAAGGCAAGGGAGAGGTTCACTTTCTGCTCAACACAAACATGTCTTTCTTAATTCCTTTCTCTTTTATTGGGTGACCTCGTTAAAAAACCCCGTAGGGAAAAAGAGTGCCCCCTTAACTGAATACATCGGAAATACAATTTAACTGAATGTAACTAAATGAAATCTAAATACAATGTAATTAACTAAAATAGAATTTGAGGTTGGCACCGTTCCATGTGCGGGGGATTGCCCCACCTTCCAAGGTCTCCAGCCTGTATGCTCCGTTCCCAAGGGCCTCTGTCACACGGAATGGACCAGTCCACTTGGGAGACAACTTGTTCTCTAGCTGGTAGGGATGAGCCTTTCGCATCACCAAGTCAGCTACCAA
This sequence comes from Phaseolus coccineus, assembly GCA_037954025.1. NCBI lineage: Eukaryota > Viridiplantae > Streptophyta > Magnoliopsida > Fabales > Fabaceae > Phaseolus > Phaseolus coccineus. The sequence continues at coordinate 31,637,643 of CM075680.1, read as the reverse complement.
GAATTGCCGATGTCTCAGCTTGGATTTGTGTTTATACTCTATCTTTCTCTTTAAAGCTTCAGATTTGATGCGGGCCTCTTCTCTGACCCCATCTAGCAGATCTAAGTTCACTCTTCTTTCCTCGTTAGATTCTTCAGCCACAAAGTTTTAAAAGTGAGGGGAGCTCTCCTAGATTTCTACAGGAATCATAGCATCTAACCCATACACCAAGCTAAAGGGTGTTTCTTTGGTAGTGGATTGTGGTGTGGTGTGATATGCCCACACAATCCTGGGAACCTCCTCTACCCAAGTGATGAAGACCAAGTAAAAGAGGCGCCTGAGGCCCAAGCCCATGAAGCCCCAACCCAAGTTGGGGCTCAAGCCCAACCAAATAGCTCAACATCCTTCATGCCTCAAAGGATGACTAGGAGCAAGGCTAAAAAGCTTTGGGAGAAAAACATCAATGGATGTCTCTTTTTGTAATTACTTGTGTATAAATTTTAGTAGAACTTTAAAGGAAGGTGTAGATATTAAAATAAGGGGTGCCAATGTATAAAGATAGGTCACACCTTCCATGTGACATAAAGAGTAGGTGCATGTGTAGTTTTTATGAGGTGCCAAAGTAGAAAAAAGGTCAGACCTCCCATGTGACTCAAGATTGGCTCCAAATTTGAATTAGAATTAGGAGGGAATTTTGAATTTGTTTCACTTTCATTTTAGCCCTCTAAACCTATAAATAAAGGTGCTTGGTCATAGTAAATTGAAAATTGAAATTAGAAGAAAAGTTACTATACTCAAATTGTGAGTGAATTTTGTGAGACTTGTTCTCCTCTTCCTTGTCCCATCTTGTGAAACTTTGGGAGCTCTCAAGTGGCGGCAAATCTGCACTTATCTTGGATCATCACCTCCAAGTGGTGTGTCCATTCCCAATCCATGGCTAAAACCACATAAGTTTCATCTTCTTTCATCTTCCATAGTCATTTCAATCGGTAGTTTTGATTTTATGTCTTGTTCTTGAATAGTTCTTTTGTTTCAATTTGTGTTTCCATTCTGTTTTTGTGTTTAAATTCTGCACCTATTCTTTTTTAAGTTCAGCACCTTGTTCTTCATTCATTCATCACCATTATTTGTGTTTTAACCTTAGACCTTTGGAAATGAACCTTCAAATCTACTTAACACTTAAGTTAATGTCCAGTGGGGATTTTCCTTAGGTGACTCACTCTAAATTACTAAGAATCTTGATCCTAATTCTAAGAAAGTGTCACAAATATAATGAACCTAAAATCAACTCACATCACGAAGTTCCTTTAGCTTTTTCTAATATTCTCTTTAAGCCCCTGAGTAGGACTCTGTTGGCTAATTCGACTTGCCCGTTAGTCTGAGGGTGCTCGACTGACGCAAATACCTGCTTGATGCCGAGCTCTGTGCACAACTTGCTCAATTGTTGGCTTGCGAACTGGGTGCCATTATCAGATACCAATCGTTTCGAGATTCCAAAACGACAAACTATATTCTTCCACACAAAGTGTTGGACTTTGTGAGCTGTGATTTGCGCCACTAGCTCGGCCTCGATCCACTTGGTAAAATATTCTATGGCCACCACAAGGTACTTCATCTGTCGAATTGCTAAGGGAAAAGGCCCCTGGATATCAATCCCCCAGGTGTGAAAGGCCATGGGCTGTGGATCAACCTCAATTCCTCTGGTGGCGCATTATGCCAGTCGACGTGTTGCTGGGACTTCTTGCACTACTATGCGTATCTCACACAATCTTCTTTCATAGTTGGCCAGTAGTATCCAGCTCAAACGACTTTGGATGATAGACCTCGGCTGCCGATGTGGCTCCCGCATATGCCTTCATGGAGCTCAGACATGATACGGGTACACTGCGCTCCTCTTACACAGGTCAAGATAGGATGGGTGTAACCATGCCTAAACAAGTTACCATCGATCAAAGTGTAGCGAGCTGCGTTCTTCTTCACAATTCTAGCCTCTGTCAGGTCCATGGGGAGCACTCCGTCAGCTAGGTAGCGTCTGTAGGGGGTCATCCAGGTTTCCCCCTCTTTGATTAGGTGAACCTGGGACGATCTCTCCTCTGGCGGACTATATGCATTTATGCGAGGTGTTTTTAGCGTCTCCTGGGTTAGCAATCTATGACTTCTTTTTCCTTCTTCTAAAACGCCTATCATTTGAATGTCACCCATGCCTGTCTGTGGCTGTTCGAGGTGCTCTAAGAGTCTCCTGTATGATTGTCCTATGCCTGCCCCCTTGCCTAAGCTGGCGAGCTTTGCCAGCAAGTCAGCTCTGGCATTCTGTTCTCGGGGGACATGTTGCAACTCGAACGCAACGAAAGTTCTCCTTAGGAGCTCTGATGGAGATCAAGCTCAAGAGGACATGGAGGCCAATCATCACAAAGAAGAAGAGGTTGAGGACGTTCATGGAGATCAAAGTCAACCTCAAAGGCTCACAAGAAGCATGTTCAAAGCTTTAGGAGCAAGGGGACGTTTATTTTCCCTTTTTGTAATTTCTTTGTGTGAGGGTGCTTAGAGGAAAACATGAGAAACCTCTTGTGTTAAAGCATCTTTAGGTCTTTAGTTAGGAGCATTAGGAGGGGGGTGCGTTAGTAGATAGGTGTAGGAGTTAAAATAGGAGGTGCCAAAGTGAGAGAAGAAGTCACACCTTCCTCATGACTTGTTTTGGCGCCATTTTCATTTGAATTTGGGGGTGATCCTGCCGCGGACTTGAACGTGGAGGATGTGCCTCGTCACTCCTTCATCTAGCCTTCTGTAACTACTGCCGCGAACTTGAACGTGGAGGATGTGCCTCGTCACTCCTTCGTCTAGCCTTCTGTAACTGCACGTTCTGCAAGAACGCTCCAAGAACCTTCGCCGGAACTCCAAACGATGCCTGCAAAACACACAGACGGCGCCTCTGGCGGCCGTTGTAGCTCCGACGCTCAAGTCAGGCAACAGGAACACCAAAAACTCTCACTAAATCTCTCTGTGAGACTTTTGTGTGCTCTGATCCACTCTTTCTCTTTGTGTTAACTTGTAAGAATGTGTAAGACTGTAAAAAATCCCCCCGTACCTTACATGAGGTAGAGCACCTTTATACTGGGTCGCGCCTCTCCCTCAGATGGTGACACGTGGAGGCATGCAACTGGCATCTACTATACGCGTGTCACACCTGAAGGGCTCCTGCACTTGTCTCTGTGCGGCAAAGTTATCCTCTTGCGGAGTAACTTAGCGCATTTCTTCTCTCTGAGTGAGCCGCAGGCTCCCAGGAGAGCACCGGGTGTGGCTGTTCTAAGCACACTCACCAGGCGCATCCTGCCTGCATGGTCTCACCGCACGTCCTCTGAGTGGGCATCATGCGAGGTGCATGCAGTGGGTCCCAGCTTAACACGTGTTGGCAAGAACACCGATCTAGCTCTGCATGCACCGACGTCCGTGCGGTGCCTCATGACCTTCCACCGACGTCCGTGCGGTGCCTCATGACCTTCCATCGACGTCCGTGCGGTGCCTCATTACTTTCCATCGACGTCCGTGCGGTGCTTCCAGGCGCTTATCTAGGCACCGCTCTGGGGGTGGTGGCCACTTGGTAACTGACCACCGATCACCGTTCTAAGTGGTCTCCTCCCTGATTCGCCTGCCATCTCATGCCACGTGTCACCCTGTGACTGGCCCACGTGGTCATCTGCTGCTGACGTCATCTACTACCGATGACCGACCGGATCAGGGGGAATTTTGAATTCATTTTAGCTTGCATTTCAGCACCTTCACACTATAAATTAAGGTGCTGCCCTTGTATTTTTCAGATTTGAATTTTGAATTAGAGAAACTTTACTCAATTTTTGAGTGAGCATTGGAGAGCTTTGCATCTTCTTCACTAGTCTTATCTTGAAGGTTCAATGGTTACCTCATGTGGCGGCTTGCACACTCATCTAGGAGCCTTCATCCTCTTAGTGGCGTGATCATCCAACCATACCTCCATCTTCATGAGCATTCTCTTCTCCTTCCTTCCTTCTCTTCTAATTTTCATTTCTTAGCTTGTGTTCTTGTGTTTTGGTTCGGTGCCTTTATTTTCCAGCACTTATATTCAGTTTCCTTACCTTTAATTTCAATTTTAATCGGTTCAATTTGACAATAATTGGAACTTCCATATGAGTTTGTGTTTTGGCATTAGTTTTTGGTGAGTTCTTGACTTAGAACATTGATCCAATTCTAAGAAAAAGTGCCTCTCTAATGACCAACTCAAGATGTTTCCTAAGAATGTCAAGAACCTTTCATCTTATGCTCTTGAATTCACATCAAGCTCCACATACTCGAGGTAAGCGGCCATTTGAGGGTCCTTGTGATGTGAGTCTCTTATGAACCTTTCTTGGTTTGGGTTGAGTTGATGTAGGTTTCATTGAATTCAAGACACTTTTAAGAATTAGGATCAAAATTCTAAAGAACAATTAATAGAGTTTCTACTCAAGAAAACAAAGGTTCATACTAAAAACACATGAGTAGGTAACTTGTAGTGCAAGATAACAATGGAATATGAATGAGTAATTCAAGAACAACAACCAAAGTGCAGTAACAACACAAAAATAGTACAAGGAAACAAGAATTAAAACAAGAACGCAACAAGAATTGAAACTAGTAATAGAAACACAACAAGAACAAAACCAACAAATGGAAATTCAAGAAGACATCATGAACATGGGTATTCATGGAAGCCAAATAGAAAACAGGTTGGTATAACATGTTTGCACCGATTAAAATGGAAGAAAAATACATCAAATGAAAGAGGACATCACAAGGAAGAGAATGAACCGATTGAAATTGAAAACAAACAAGTAGAACAAAAATGGGTATTTTTAGAAGATGAATAGAACTGACTTATGTGGTTGTAGCCTTTTGGAGATGTGATTCACGCCACTTGGAGGGTGGTTCTTCCAAGATGAGTGGGTAGTGCCACCACTTGAGAGTCTCCAAAGCTCACAAGATAAGACATGGAGGAGAAGAAGAGACAAGTCTCACAAACTCACTCTCTCTCAATTTCAAGATAGTTTCTTTACTTCTAACTTTCAACTTTTTTTATTAAGAACCAAGCACTCCTATTTATAATAAGGAGGGTTGGACATGTTACAAAGGGGAAGGAGTGGGAAGAGTCATTCTTTTAGCTCCTTCTAGTGCCTAAGAGAGAAAGGAGTAGAAGAGTCACTTTTTCCACTTTTTCCTAAAGAAAGTGCCTAAAATGCCTTACATTTAGAGGTTTCTTTTGGTTTTCCTCTTTGGCATACTCCTAAGGCTATTTCTATATTATTTACAAATTTATACAAGAGTATTTACAAAGATTTATTTATACTACTATCTTTTGAATTTTCAAGCGAACCCAAAATGTTCTACATTTTAAGAAGACTAGTAAGAAGAATTTTAAATGCTTGGGTGGATGGCCTCTTCCTCCATTAGTGAAATCCTCTTCTACTTGATCTCCATCATGCTCCCTGGGTTGGAGAGAATTCGTCCTGGAATTCAGAATCCGTGCATATAACAAAGTCAGTTTGCTATCAAATAAAGCAGTGGACGATAATAAAGGCAAACTTGACTTAGCATTATGAATCATTGGGATGTCGGAAAAATAAGTCCTATAGACAGACCATGTTGGAAAAAAATGTGTGGGAATGATTATTTTCTTAGGAAAAATTCCCTTTAAAGGGTAAAAACCATTAGTAGGTATGGAAAAATCATCCCTAACATTTTTCAACCAATATGGAGTGCAAGTAGGAAGTTTTGGTAATGAAAAAGACAAAGAAGAAGAATACCTTGGATGCTCAAATTGAGGCATAGCATGAGTCAAAAAGATTGATTTAGTTGATAAGGTATTATGACTCATTTTATCATTTTCTTCTTTTTCATTTTCTCTTTTATTTTTCATTTTTAATTGGTCCTCATGAACTTCTTGTGGAGAGAGGGGTTTTAAGGTAACCTTGCGCCCTTGGAAGGAAAAAGACATTATATTGGTGAGGCCATCATGTAAAACATGTCTATCAAATTGCCAAGGCCTCCCTAAAAGAATATGGGTTGCTTCCATAAGCACAACATCACATAAAACCTCATCTTTATACTTTCCTATTTCAAAATTTATGAGGACTTGTTTATTAACCATGACTTCTCCCTTTTTAGTAAGCCATTGGAGCTTATAGGGCTTGGGATGAGAGATAGTGGGTAAAACAAGCTTCTCCATCACTCTTGTACTAGCCACATTTGTACAACTACCCCCATCAATTATCATGGAACATAACTTTTTATTGATAAGGCATCGGGTATGGAAAATATTTTCTCTTTGGGTATCATCCAAAGGTTTTTGAATTGTGCCCATCATACACCTTATCACCAATAAGTCACCTTCACATGGTATTTCACATTCATTATCACTAGGGCTAGGGGAAGGGGAGTTGGATTTAGAAGAATTATCAGTATGTTCACTTACAACTATACCCCCTTTTACCATTATGGTTCTTTTTGTTGGACAATTTGTGGCTATATGACCATAACCTAAACACTTAAAACATTTCTTACTTGAGGTTTTGGTTGGTGATTTAGAAATAGAAGAATTATGAGAGTCCTTTTGTTGAGTGGGTTCTTTAAAAGATTTGGAAGGAGTATCAAGTTTTGAAATGTGAATTTTACCCTTCCAAGTTGATTTATAGAAACCATCATTATGAGTTTTCTTAAAAGAATTTTTCTTCAAAATTTGTGATTCAACCTTGATGGCTACGTGAACCAATTTTTCCAAAGAAGTGTACTTATAAAGTTCTACAACATTTTGAATATCTTGTCTTAATCCACTTACAAAATGAGCCATCTTAGATTCTTCACTTTCATTCATGTTAATATGAGTTAAAAGCGTTTCAAGTTCTTTATAATAAGCATCCACACTAAGCGTGCCTTGATGAAGCCTTTGGAGCTTCAACAAAAGGTCTTTCCTATAATGTGGAGGCACAAATCTAGCGCGCATGTATTCTTTCAAATCATTCCAAGAGACCACATGATGGATATCAAGGAAGAGAGGATTTCACTAATGGAGGAAGAGGCCATCCACCAAAACATTTAAAGTTTTTCTTATTAGTCTTTTTAAAAGAGAAGGCCCAAGCCCAAAGCCCAAGCCCAAGAAGCCCAAGTCCAACCCATGAGAAGCAAGGCCAAGCATTAAATAAAAGAGCATCATTTGTATTTCTTTTGTATAAGTTGTAGGAGGTGTGGATATTAAATATAGGAGTGTGAATATGTAAAATAAAGTCACATTGTACATGTGACTTAGGAGAGTAGGTGTAAGTGTAGTTTTTAGGAGGTGTCATAGTAAAAAAAGGTCACACCTCCCATGTGACTTGTTTTGGTGGGAATTTCAAAAAAAGTTTCTTTTGAATTTTCCCACCTATTTTTCAGCACCCTCACACTATAAATAAAGGTGTGGGCTCTTGTAAAAGGGAGATTGGAATTTTTAAATAGAGAAACTCTACTCAATTTGAGAGAGAATTGTGAGAACTTGTTTCTCCTTCAACCTTGCTTCATCTTGAGTGCTTTTGGTTCTCTCAAGTGGCGGCATAGCTCACTTATCTTGAAGCTTTCACACTTCAAGTGGCGTGGATCATCCAACCAAAGCTCATCTTCCACAAAAGTCATTTCTTCTCCATCTTTTCATTCCATTTCATGTCTTAGTTACTTGCTTAGCTATTTTGTTCGGTGCATTTAGTTTTAATTGCAATTCTGTTTGGTACATTTTAATTCCTTTGCTGTATTCATTTGTTCTTCCTTCAATTCTTGTGTTTTGTTCGGTCAAAACTGTTTTCCAGCACATTCTATTCGGTTCATTGGTTTTCAAACTCATTTTAATCGGTTCAATTAATAGTAAATGGAGCTTCCATGTGAGTTTGGTTTTTGGTGCAAGATTTGGTGAGTTCTTGAAACATAGAACCTTGATCCACTTCTACAAAAGTGCCTAACCTTTGACTCAAGTTGATTCCATAAAATATCAAAGAATCATGTTATTGTGGCTAGTGGAATCACATCACCACAGGAGGCCTCTTGTTTAGCCCAATGTCCATAAGAGTTTTATGCCACCATTGCATGGCATAGTCCAAAAATTCTAAGCCTTAACTTGTTGGTCATCTTTAACCTCATGAATACTAAACACTTGTTCTACCTTAGCTTCCCAACCTAAGTAAACATTAGGATCATCTTCACCACTAAAGCTAGGAAGTTTTACAAATTGCAAATAAGGCTTTGCCATATGTTGGCGCCTTTCTTCATAATTATGATGCCTCCTCCATTCGGTTTCCTCTTCATGTCCATGATAGTTGGAAGAAGTTCTTGATGAATGCCTTGAAGAATGGCGTCTTCTATGGTGTGTATTGCTGGACCTTTCATTAGTCACTTCAAGCCTTTGCGATCTTTCTTCCAATTTGTCTTATAGCTTCATCTTTTTGTGCAAGTGACCTTTTTGCTTCTTTTAGTTCACCAAGAATGAAAGCTTTTTGTGGAGAGTGTGGTTTGGAAGATTCTCCACTTGAATATTGAGCCATTTTCAAAATAGTACAGCAAACACAAATAGTAAACAATTAAATAAAACAAGGTTAGAAAACAAAGAAATAAGTGGTGCGGTTTTGGTTAAAAAAAATTAAGGCACTCAAAATCACTCCAAGAAATTATACTTCCCTCAACCAAGCTTCTCTTGTGGAATGGAGTAACCTCAAATGAAAGATGCCAAAGCACTCAACCACTCATCCAAAAATAACCACCACAAAACTTAAAGAACAATAAAAGACAAGTAAGAAAAGGTACAAAACAAGAAAGGGTAGTGCAAAAGGAATACAAGATATATGACAAAACTTAAGGAATGAAAGACAAGCAATAAAAGGCACACAATAAGACTCAAAGAATACTCACTAAACTTTATAATCAAGAAAGAAAATACAATTCATAAACTTGTCTAAATACAAGGATCAAAAGTTCCACAAAGTAGACAACAATTTGCCAATCACTATGAATCCAACTTTGGTATGAAAATTAATGTGCAAAAGAATGAATAGATGCAAATACCAAACTGTTTTGAAGGATTTAAAAACAAAATTGGTTCTGTTTTGTTCTGTTTCAGTTCTATTTTTTCTTCTTTTTTTTTATACCAAATGGAACTTATGTAGGGAAAGAACCATAATATGCATCATATGGAAGTTGAAACATCAATCAATTTGCACAAAAATGTTTATGAAGGATTCAAGACAATTGTACACTTGAAATCAAATGTTTGGAACCTCTAATCACAAGTACTAAAACAAATTCAAGAGAAACACAAACTTTCAAAATCAAAAGCAAGCAAGTATAGACAAGATTTGGACACCCTATGAACATAAAACTCAAAATAAGAGGAGGGATTAATGAAAAGGCACAAACTATAGACAGATTCAAACAAACAAAGCATGAATATAGGGCTGGAAAAAAAATTGTGCACGAAATATAGGTGCTGGAAAACAGAATGCACAAAGTTAAAGTGCTAGAAAAACAAATTGCTCAAAGAGAAAGTGTCTATTCAACTCACAATCAACAAATCAACACCATGGCTCTAGATACCACATGATGTGAGTCTCTTATGAACCTTTCTTGGTTTGGGTTGAGTTGATGTAGGTTTCATTGTATTCAAGACACTTTCAAGAATTAGGATCAAAATTCTAAAGAACAATTAATAGAGTTTCTACTCAAGAAAACAAAGGTTCATACTAAAAACACATGAATAGGTAACTTGTAGTGCAAGATAACAATGGAATATGAATGGGTAATTCAAGAACAGCAACCAAAGTGCAGTAACAACACAAAAACAGTACAAGGAAACAAAAATTCAAACAAGAACACAACAAGAATTGAAACTAGTAATAGAAACACAACCAGAACAAAACCAACTATGGAAATTCAAGAAAACATCATGAACATCGGTATTCATGGAAGCCGAATAGAAAACAGGTTGGTATAACATGTTTGCACCGATTAAAATGGAAGAACAATACATCAAATGAAAGAGGACATCACAAGGAAGAGAATGAACCGATTGAAATTGAAAACAAACAAGTAGAACAAAAATGGGTATTTTAGAAGATGAATAGAAATGACTTATGTGGTTGTAGCCTTTTGGAGATGTGATTCACGCCACTTCGAGGTTCTTCCAAGATGAGTGGGTAGTGTCGCCACTTGAGAGTCTCCAAAGCTCACAAGATAAGACATGGAGGAGAAGAAGAGACAAGTCTCACAAACTCACTCTCTCTTAATTTCAAGATAGTTTCTTTACTTCTAACTTTCAACTTTTTTTATTAAGAACCAAGCACTCCTATTTATAATAAGGAGGGCTGGACATGTTACAAAGGGGAAGGAGTGGGAAGAGTCACTCTTCTTGCTCCTTCTAGTGCCTAAGAGAGAAAGGAGTAGAAGAGTCACTTTTTCCACTTTTTCCTAAAGAAAGTGCCTAAAATGCCTTACATTTAGAGGTTTCTTTTTGGTTTTCCTCTTTGGCATACTCCTAAGGCTATTTCTATATTATTTACAAATTTATACAAGAGTATTTACAAAGATTTATTTATACTACTATCTTTTGAATTTTCAAGCGAACCCAAAATGTTCTACTTTTTAAGAAGACTAGTAAGAAGAATTTTAAATGCTTGGGTGGATGGCCTCTTCCTCCATTAGTGAAATCCTCTTCTACTTGATCTCCATCACCTTGGCCTGGTACTCACCTGTCACTTGCCTTGTTATCAGCAATGAATCACTCTTGCCCAACAGATATTCTGCACCGATCTCCTTAGCTAGCAGCATTCCCGCAATCAAAGCCTCATATTCTGCCTGGTTGTTCCTGGCTTTGAAGGCGAAACGCAGGGCCTGTTCGATCAGGACCCCACCTGGTCCCTCCAAGATCACTCCGACACTGCTGCCCTGCTGGTTTGACGACCCATCTACTGAGAGGACCCACCTGAAGTCTGCCTCTCCTTGTTGTGTGGCTTCTGAGGACAGTTCCACTACAAAATCAGCATAAACCTGGCCCTTGATTGGCCCTCTAGGCTCAAACTGCACCTCAAATTCAAATAACTAAACTTCCTAGCAGACCATCCTCCCTGCTACATCAGGTTTCTGCAGGACCTTGCGAATGGGGAGGTCCATCATCACAATGATAGTGAAACTATGAAAATAATGTTGGAGCCTCCGTGCTGAAAATACTACAGCTAGCACTGCCTTCTTTATGGCCTGGTAGCACACCTCAGTTCCCTACAATACTTTACTGTGTCGACCTCTGCCACGTCGACCTCTACTGTACAGTGGTGACGTTCGAGGTCTGGCTACTACAACATATAATCTCTGGGAGTCCCTATGTAGGTCCTACTGCGTTAACCTCTGCCACATTGACCTCTACTGTACACTGTCGACGTCCAAGGTCTGGCCACTATAGATTCAATCAGTTGTTTATACTGGAAGTATTTAAAACAACTTAAAAACAAAATTTAAAAGAGTTCAGAGTAAGAGAAAAGCACACAAGCAATTTATACTGGTTCACTCTTACACGAAGAGCTACATCCAGTCCCCAGAAACCACTGGGTAAACCACTATACAATCAAAACCAGATTACAAACACCACACACCAAAGTAGTGACCTTGAACCCCTCAAGAAACACACTACCTTTGGCAAACCACACCAAGAGTGTTGATCTTGAACACCTCAAGAACACACCGCACTCCTTGGAAACACAAATACAAAAATACAGTAAATATAGTGGCTAGACCTCGAACATCGGCAGTATATAGTAGAGGTCGACGGGGCAGAGGTCGGCACAGTAGAGTATTACATTAGTGGAAGCCTTATTCACAGAGATACCTTGCATGCAGAATGTGTATAAGACATCCGAGTTTGGCACAAGCAGATTACCCCTAGGCGCGCTAAAGCCCAAGAGCGTTAGGGTTCTCAAAGAAAGTTGCAAGCAAGGCATGTGAGAAATTAAGGCACTTACAAGAACAGGTTGGTCTCGCGATGCTGGTACACACGTTGTAACCCTAGCGGCCATACCGTTAGATACACACTCCAGAAAAGGAATGTTGGCACGAGAGTTGCACTCTAAGAAAGGAATGTTGCCACGGGAGTTGCACTAAGATTGTGCGATAGTATCCCGAAAAGGTAACCTTAAATTCGCTAGAGACAAGGCTTTGACAAGAAAATGTCAGCGGCATGTTAACCTAGAAACAATTATATAAAGGGGGTAAACCCCAAGGTAAAGGCACGTTGTCTTTTACGCAAGACATAGTTCTTACACACACATTATAAGCTTAAGCACTTTTTGCTTGTTTGATGTTTCTAGCCCTGTATTGACTTGAGCGTCGGAGTGTAGTTACAGGAAGGGCCCCCCTCTATCTCAAAGGAGCCACACCTTGGAGAACCATCACGAAGATAGGAGGAGCCACCCCCTACCTCAGAGTCAACAGCAGCTAAGTCAACCGGCGAGAACATTTGGCGCCCACCGTGGGGCCCGATAAAACTAGGTCCCATCCACAGTTGTGATTCGAGATACCAGACGACATGAGGAATACTAGGCAAGGCGCTGCTGGAAGGGATGAGGAGGATCATATAACCATGCAGAAACTCATGGAGACTATCCACAACCTTCAGGAGGCATTCACGGCATCCAGGGCTGACCAGGAGAGGGTTTTGGCTGAGGTTCGTGCTAAACAAACCCTTAGATAGGATCAGTTCAGTGCTGAATTGGACGCGTCCTTGGCAACCAATGAAGAGTTGCGCAGGGCCAACGAAGAATTGAGAAGGGGAATGGGAGAGCGCGCGGCTGGAGAGACAGGCACACCCACACTAGCTAGGGCACGTCCCATGCCTTTCTCCCGGACTATCATGGAGGCAGTAATCCCCTCAACGTTCATGGTCCCAAAATTCACCTTCACAGGTGTTGAAGACCCCGAGGCCCACATCACGACTTTCCACACTCAGATGGTGATTTTAGGAGGGACTGATGCCATGCACTGTAAGTTATTTATGGGAACTTTTTCAAGAACGACACTGGACTGGTTCATTATCCTTCCCGATGGACACATCACATCATTTGACCAGTTCTCATCACTATTCAAGGAGCAGCTCATTGTCAACCAGGCTCCCCCTCCCATTTCCTTTGACCTTTTTGATGTGAAGCAATACAAGGGAGAACCACTAAAGGACTTCCTGAATCACTTTGGAGCGCTTGTGGTAAAGTTACATACCAAAGACGAGGCCATGATGGTACACGCTTTCGGGAAGGGAATCCTGCCAGGACCCTTTAGCGATTCCTTGATCAGGTGTCAACCCAAGACTTTCAATGAGATCCGTCGTCGAGTTGTGGCCCACATCAGCATAGAAGAGCAGGTAATAGAAAAGCGCGCGAGGGTCGATCTGTCCAAACCTCTTGTAGGAGGTCGCATTCAACCTATGAGGGTGCATGAGGCCACAACAAGGAAGAAGGCCAAATCGGTGCCCTATGAGTCGAAGAAGCCTAATGATGGAAGAGGCCCAAGCTCAGGCCCAACAACTAGGTCCATGGCAAAGAGGATTCAAGAAGAGTGAGACTCTGCTACTGATGGCAGAGAAACTTTTCTCTACATATTCAAAGACCCCTCAGAGGACCACAAGGAGTAGAGCCCAAGCCATGGGAGTTGGAGCATCAATGAATTTCAGTAGAGTATGGTTCATTTAGCACAATAGGGGGTGTAGTTAACAATTTAGTATAGTAGGGTTCATTTAGCACAATAGGGGGTGTAGTTAACAATTTAGCTTGTACCTAGGCCTTTTAGGGTAGGAATGTAGCCCTACCTTCTAGAAGCATGCTAAGGGGCTGCATTGACCTTTAGTCAACGCCCTAGCAGCCCCCTCTTTTATGTATTCCCCATCCTACCCTTGCTCCTTACTCTCCAAGGCACCATCTCTTATAAATAGGGTGCTTTGGCTCATGTTTTTTTAAGATCAATTTATATGAGTAAATGCTGCCAAAATTATGCTAGCTTCTACTCTTTGTCTAGTCTCTCTAGGTTAGACACTTTGATCTTCATCTTCACCTTCCTCCAAGTGATTTGGCCTAATCTATCACTCTCCATACCTTTCATGCACCTACAAGGAACCCATAGCTCTATATGAGCCATCCTTGACCCATATCATCCATAGCTTCCACCACCTTTTTACCTCATATTTCAAGAAGAACAAATGGTCATGAAGAACAACCTATCATTTGGTATCTAGAGCTTTGGCTCTTCAAGAGATAAGTGTTCTCTTCATTTTATTTTTTGAGTCTTCTTCTTTATTCCAAGTTGTTCATCATATCCTTAAATGTCTTGCTATTTTTAATTTCTTTTTAAGTTGGTGTTGCTATTTTTAAATTTCTATTTGGTATTTTGGTTCAACTTGATCTTGGACTTCCACTTTCAAATTGTTTTAGGTTCCTTTTGTGTTGGCTATTCTATTTTTATTTTATTTGAGTCTTATTGATGTTTTTAATCGGTGCAAAGTGTTTGTGGTAGAGTCATTTTGATTTTTTAATCCATACAAGTTTTGTCAAAGTCATGTTCATCTTACAATGTCATAAATTCCAAGTGGTGCCTTTTATTGTTGATTTGGTTGCTTGATTTTGTTTTGAGTGCAGTTTATATTTCTGTTTTTGAAGCTTTGGTGCCTTTTATATTTTCATATTTGAGTTCATACTTGTGTTTTAGTTCCATACAAGTTCGTTTCCAATCATTTCCATTGTGTTTTTGAAGTTTCTTTACCATTTTCTAATTCCAAATTAGGATTTTCTCTGTTTTCATTGCTATTGTGCTGGCTGGAATCGTTCCCAGAAATTACACTTGTTGGTTAAAAATTATGAAATTCTGGATTTGAGTAGTTTGATGTGTTAAGAAAAAATGAAAAAAAGAATCACATCAAAATTCAAAATAAAAAAAAATGATAAATGAAATACGAACAGAGTGCACAAATTCTGACCCTGAAAAAATGCTGACACGGTAGTGATTTCGGAAAAATTATTACAATTACTTGGATCATTGTTTTGGTTAAATTCCAACGCCTATTTTGAGCTAAAACATTGAAGTTTCTGTGGTTAAAATTTCAAGCTCAAATTTGAAGTATTCTGTCCAACATAAATTTGGAAAGTTGTGAAAAATTTACACAAAAGAATTTTGTAGTGCTGTTTTGGTTTTATTCATCTATTCTAGTTCCATTCACTAGGATTCCACTTTGTGTGCTACCTTTTCTTGTGTGCCTTAATTTTTTGCTTGTCAAATTTTGTTGAATACTCTTTCAAGTCTCTTCAAATATCAACTCCATTTGCAGTAGTCCTTGATTTTAAATTTGAGTTTTGTTGCTTTAAAACTTGCTTGGCCTCTCTTTGGTGGATTTGACCTAAAAAGTGCTTTGGTGAGTGTGGAGCTAAAATTTTTCTTTGGTGAAAGCCATATCACTAAAGAGGAGCTGGATTAAAGATTTAAGGTTGAAAAACCTAAGGAGACAAAGCAAGGGACAACAACAACCTCATTGAAAAACACACAAATATACACAAAGGAGCTAATAGTGAAGGAGTGCATAGAATAGGCCTTTAAATTTTTGTGCATCAAAATTTGTTTACCTAATTTCTTTGTATTGCTTAGAGTTGTAATTTGCAAGGACATTGATTAGTTAGTGGATTAATACATCTTAGACAGTGAATGTGTCTTCAAGGTTCCAAAGTGCCAAGAAGCCTCACCTTAGGATTCGACTAGTTCTAAAAGCTTTCTAGATAGCAATTTTCATTTGTGTTTTATTGCTTTATATAGTTTTTCTTGCATAAAAATTTTGTTTTTATCTTTGATTGTGCTTGTTCTTGCCAGTTGACTCTACGATGATCACACGCCTCCTTTCTTCACCTTGAGTTATGCTTTGCTATCTCGAAACAACCTGCACCTGCAAGATAGAAAGGGGCGCCCTAGAGGTCGTTTCCACTCTGATGCTCAAGTCAAAACTGGGCAAGCACACCAAGTGTATTCAATATCTGTGTTTAGGTCTAGAAATTGCGTACCTTTGTGAAGTATTTTACTACCCTTTATATAGTCTAGGGTTTCCTCTGCGCCGATACCCATATTTAGGGTTTACAGGAATACCCTTGCGCCGCTATCACCCAGACTTAGGGTAATCTAGCAAGTAAGGTTTCCTTAACTGGAGTGCAAACTCTAACAGGATGGCCACCTGGGTACCCCCTTGTGCACCTAGTCTCTGGGGCCACCTGTCCTGGGAGCGCCTTCATTGTTCACGTGCCATGCATGTCGCTTCACTGGGAAACCCTAATCCTGATGAGTACTCAACCCCTCAGTACTCTGCACCTAACTGTGCTTTCCCTACCACACGCATAGGCACTTCGTGACTTAGGCCTCTCCCTATCTCTGGGCATTTTACTGATAACTGGTATTCTCTCGGGACCCACATCAGATGTTCTAGCTCTGTTGTTCAAAACATCCAAGACCGATGTCACCTCGTCGCACCCGGTTGCCAAGGACTCATCATCCTGTTGAGTGACAAGGACACCTCAGTTCACTCTGGTGGTCGACATGTTGATGACTAATCATCCCATTAGCCCCTACTACCTGTGGGACCCAGCCCACTGCACCCATGCTGTGGGACCCAGCTGACGCGACTCACTATTACTAGCTGTTCTCGGTGTCCGAGGACTGGTCGATACACAAGCCCCCCAGTCTCGAGCTGTTAACTTGTTCAGCGAAGAGACTAAGTCATCGGCTCGGGCGACCTACGTGGCACAGAGCGAAAGGACATGAACAGCGTGTTGAAGGGACATCTCACCAACCCCCTTTAATCCATGGACACGTGTCTAGATCAACGGTTAGGGTTTCTTAACGTTTACGCTTCCTTGCCTACGTTAAACCCTTTCAAAACCCCACGTCTCTACACTATTTCATCACTTTTTACTCAAACCTCCACAATCTCTAACTTCTCTCGAACGCTTCTACTCCCACTCCTACTCTCGCAACCCTTCGTCTTCGCTTACTCAAAGGTATGATTTTTATTCTTCTTCCTGCCTTTGTTTATGATTCTGTTACCCTTTACATGTTATAACTATTCTGGGTCTGTTTACGATTTTTGCATATTAGGGTTTCTGTTCTTCTTTCTTGTTTTCGTTCTTCTTTTGTGAGTCTTTGTCCACCATTTGTTCACGCCATCACTTTCTTCTGAACCCTTTTTTCCTTCTCCCTACCTCTCATTTGTTTTAGATTCGAGATGGCCAGAACCAAAACCACCTCCAACCCTCCTCCTGCCATTGACTACAGGGCCCTCTACTCTTGGGCCTCTGAAGACCTCCTGGCCGAGACCTCTAAACTCACGACCTGTGAAGACTTGAGAAAACACAGGGACGATGAGCACGAGATCAAGGGGCGCGTCTTTGGCAGGGAGAGTGACGCGTATATCTCGGTTCGACCCTGCACAGAGGGCGAACCCGTATGCGCTGATGATCGCTGCAACGACGGGGAGCCCTTCTTCTTCCTGTACGCCACTATCTTCAAACGGGTTAAGGTCCGCCTACCCTTCACTGGATTCAAGAGGGCTTTGCTCACTGAGCTAAACGTGGCGCCTGCCCAGCTGCACCCCAACAGCTGGGCCTTCTCAGGGCCTTTTCCATCCTATACAACCACCTGGGGTTCACTCCCTCGGTAGACGTCTTCTTATACTTCTTCGAGGCGAAGAGCCCTGGGAAAAGGCTTTGGGTAACCCTTAATAGGGTTGCGGGGAGGGTTCTGCTAACCCTCTTCCAGCAGTCCTACAAAGGCTTCAAGGGGAAGTTCTTTCAGGTCTGCTGCAACTCCTACAACTCCACCATGCTCGACGGTTTCCCCTTATATTGGGTGGGGAAACTCAAACTCAAGAAACCTCAAGGATTGGAGGAGCTGACACCCTTTGATCGTGACCTGTGCCTGCTTCTCTCCAGCTGGGGGGTGGTGTTCGACACCACCCAGCTGATCAGGCACGAGTACAATGCTAAAACTCTCAGCGTCTACATCGGTATACCTGCCTTCATCTTATATCTGCCTGCATTTGTGTTTTCTGCGTGCCACTTCTCATTTTCTACTTGTTGTTTATTGCAGATATGGTCTTGGACGCCGAGAAGAAGAAGAGGCTAGTCGCCTTACTGGGTCGCTGCACAGTAGGTGGTTCATGCCCCGCTGGCCCCTCTTCTCCCGGCGCGGCTGCCCCAGGCCCCACCTTTGATAGCAAACTAAAGAGGGCAGCCGCAGTGGTTATCTTTGAAGATGAGGATACGTGCTCGGGTCTCGTCTTCAAGAGAAATAGGGTGGAAGTTACCGTGGTGACCTCATCTGCTACAGAGGGGCAACCTCCCTCCTTCAGGGAACACCCTCCTAGTGCCTCTTCACCACCTGAGCCACTTCTGGCGCTCGAGGGTGGGGGAGAGAGCGCTCCCCAACCTGACCAGACACCTCCTGCACTCGAACTTCCCCCTCTCCTTCAGTAGACCCTTGTGCACCTGCCTGCCAAAGAGGAAATGGAGGCTCTGGATAGGGATTCGCTAAGAGATCGCGTCAACCACGACCTTGGTGAGTTCCTCGCTGCCTCCAGCGTCCTACTGACCTAGGGGGATGCTGAAACAAAGCTGAAAGAGGAAGTTGCCCAGCTAAGGTGGGAGTTGGAGAGGGAAGTGGTGCAGAAGAACGAGCTGGAGCTTCAAGCCCAAACGGCTGCCAAGCGCGAGACTGCTCTGAACCAGGAGCTAAGTAGTCTCTGCCAATCAGAGAAGAAAGCCAAGAAGCTCCTCTTCGCCAAGGGGCAGGAGGCCCTCCAGCTTGAAGCCAAGATTCTCCCCCTCTGCAACAAAGTCATTGAATTGGAAGAACAGTTGGAGGGGGCCCAAGAGAAAACGACTAAGCTGGAGGAGAGGGCCACAAATCAAGAAGTCCAGCTGGGCAAGGTAGAGGAAGAACTTGCCCAACAAGCTGATCTGTTCAAGAAAACCGAGGCCTAGCTGACAGAAGATGCCATCAATGCCTACGGGGAGGGATTCGACGATGCCCTTGCTCAGGTTTAGGTTGCCTGCGCGCATCCTGAGATGGACCTCTCGCCCTTTTCTATGTCCATGCAGGTAGTTGACTGGCAGATAGTGCCTAGATAGGTCTCTTGAGCAGTTATATTCTGTAGCTGGACTCCTTGTAATCACTCTTCCAATGTAATAAAATATTTAACTTTGTGTGTATTTAATTATCTTACTCAACTATACTTGCTCATATTTATCTTGCTTAGCTTGTTTACTCTGGCGCTTCATACTTTCTTCACACAACTTGTACTTTCAATACTCAGCAATTGCTTTGATGCTTTATATTTGTCCTCCTGACTTGTAGCGCGGTTAACTCTGATAAGACATTATGAGCATGATTCTTCATTAGGATAGGAGACCATACCATGGGCGAGACTTGATGAGAACTTTCCCACTGAAGGGTACCTCACCGACCTCATCATCGCCCACAGGCGTGTGTGAGTCTCACTGGTGAACCCTACCTTTCAACCTGGGTGCCTTTACCTCTGTGAGGATTCCAGCATCGATTTGTACTCACTTGACCTCTCATTACTTGAGACAAGGGAGGATTTTCATTAGAATGAATCGTCCTTGGCATTCTCACTCGAAAGGGGAGGCGTCCTCTGCGAACCTACCTTCCCACTTACGAGACTTCTGACCCCAAGTGACAGGTTCTAACTGACCTCACATCGCTCATAGGCGAAGGAGGATTTCGCTGGTGAACCTTTCTGTTCAAATTGGAAGTTCTCACTCGAATAGGAGGTGTTCTTGACGAACCTACCTTCCCACTTATGAGACCTCTAACCCCAAATGACAGGTTCGATCTGACCTCTCATCGCTCATAGGCGAAGGAGGATTTCGTTGGTGAACCTTTCTGTTCAAATTGGGAGTTCTCACTCGAAGAGGAGGTGTTCTTGACGAACCTATCTTCCCACTTACGAGACCTCTAACCCCAAATGACAGGTTCGATCTGACCTCTCATCCCTCATAGGCGAAGGAGGATATCGCTGGTGAACCTTTCTGTTCAAATTGGGAGTTCTCACTCGAAGAGGAGGTGTTCTTGACGAACCTACCTTCCCACTTACGAGACCTCTAACCCCAAATGACAGGTTCGATCTGCATTGTACAAACACATTCAAGAATATATCTTAACTGAAAATTTTATTGGGTGACCTCATTAAAAACCCTTAGAAGGGAAAAAAGAGCGTCCCCTAAACTGTGTACAACGTTACATCTTAGTCTTAACTAAAATAAAACTTTAGGTGAGTCGCATTCCATGTACAGGGAATCGGACCACCTTCTAGAGTCTCAAGCCTGTACGCTCCATTTCCCAGGGCCTCTGTCACTCTAAAGGTACCAGTCCACTTGGGGGACAACTTGTTCTCTATCCGGTGACCTGGAATTGCCGAGCCCTCAACTTGGAACTGTGCTTGAGCTCAACCCTTCTCTTCAATGCTTCGGCTTTGATTCCCGCCTCTTCCCTTACTTCATCTAAGAGATCCAAATTCACCTTCCTTTCCTTGTTGGACTCCTCAGCCACAAAGTTCTGGAAACGTGGCGAGCTCTCCTGGATCTCTACAGGGATCATGGCGTCTAAACCGTATACCAAGCTAAAGGGGGTTTCCTTGGTGGTGGATTGAGGAGTGGTATGGTAGGCCCACACAATTCTGGGAACTTCCTCAGCCCAAGTTCCCTTGGCTTTCTCCAGCCTTCTCTTCAGCCCTTTGAGTAGGACTCGGTTAGCTGATTCAACCTGCCCATTAGTCTGAGGATGCTCGACTGATGCAAACACCTGTTTGATTCCCAACTCTGTGCATAACTTCCCCAACTGTTGGCTTGCAAACAGGGTGCCATTATCATACACCAAGCGCTTGGGTATGCCAAAGCAACATACTATGTTCTTCCACACAAAGTGCTGGATCTTGTGGGCTGTGATTTGTGCTACCGGCTCAGCTTCGATCCACTTCGTGAAGTATTCTATGGAGACCACGAGATACTTCATCTGCCGTATAGCCAAAGGAAAAGGGCCCAGGATGTCAATTCCCCATGTGTGGAATGGCCAAGGGCTATATAGGGATCTGAGCTCTTCTGGAGGCACCTTGTGCCAATCGGCATGCAGTTGACACTGCTTGCACTGCTGCGCATACTTCGTGCAATCTTCCCTCATGGTTGGCCAGTAATACCCTGCTCGAATAGCCTTGGATGCCAAAGCGCGACCTCCAATGTGGCTCCCACATATTCCTTCATGGAGCTCTGCCATTATCCGCATGCATTGCTCACCATGTACACACACCAGAATAGGGTGTGTGAACCCATGCCTGTACAATTCCCCATCGATGAGTGTATACTTGGTCGAGTTCTTCTTTACTTTTCTCGCCTCCATTGGCAAAATCCCATCAGCTAAGTAACGCTTATAGGGCGTCATCCACGTCTCTCCACTTTGCAACAGACACACCTTCGGCAAAACCTCCTCCAACGCCACATACGCGTTGACCCTTGGCTTCTTCAGAGTTTCATGGGGCAACGATCGATGACTCCTCCTCCCACTGTCAGACTAGCTGATCTGGTGGACTCCTACTAAATTATCAGCCGTGTAGGTGCGAGGAGTCCTCAGGGTCTCCTGGATGACCATCATCTGCTTGCCGCGTCACCACCACCATCAGAATGTCGACCACCAGAGTGAACTGAGGTGTCCTCGTCACTCAGCAGGATGATGAGTCCTCGGCAACCGAGTGCGACGAGGTGACATCGGTCTCGGATGTTTTGAACAACAGAGCTAGAACATCTGATGTGGGTCCCGAGAGAATAGCAGTTATCAGTAAAATGCCCAGAGGTAGGGAGAGGCCTAAGTCACGAAGTGTCTATGCGTGTGGCAGGGAAATCACAGTTAGGTGCAGAGTCCTGAGGGGTTGAGTACTCATCAAGATTAGGGTTTCCCAGTGAAGCTACATGCATGGCACGTGAAACGCGAAGGTACTCTCCCAAGACAGGTGGCCCCAGAGACTAGGTGCACAAGGGGGTACCCAGGTGGCCATCCTATTTGAAATTGCACTCCAGTTAAGGAAACCTTACGTGCTAGATTACCCTAAGTCTGGGTGATAGCGGCGCAAGGGTATTCCTATAAACCCTAAATATGGGTAGCGGCGCAGAGGAAACCCTAGACTATATAAAGGGTAGTAAAACACTTCACAAAGGTACGCAGTTTCTAGACCTAAACACAGATACTGAATACACTTGGT
Source organism: Phaseolus coccineus (assembly GCA_037954025.1). Taxonomy (NCBI): domain Eukaryota; kingdom Viridiplantae; phylum Streptophyta; class Magnoliopsida; order Fabales; family Fabaceae; genus Phaseolus; species Phaseolus coccineus. The sequence continues at coordinate 31,615,316 of CM075680.1, read as the reverse complement.
GTGCTTGCCCAGTTTTGACTTGAGCGTCGGAGTGCAAACGGCCTACCCCTTTCTATCTTGCAGGTGCAGGTTGTTTCGAGACAACAAAGCATAACTCAAGGTGAAGAAAGGAGGCGTGTGATCGTCGTAGAGTCAACCAGCAGGAGAGTCAACCGGCAAGAACAATCTTGAATATCCCTTCTAAGACCACTTACAAATCTAGCCATCTTAGCTTCCTCACTTTCATGCATATCTACTTTAAGCATAAGCGTTTCTAACTCCTTGAAATAAGCATCTACACTTAGCGTGCCTTGATGAAGCCTTTGGAGCTTCAACAATTGGTCTTTCCTAAAGTGTGGTGGAACAATACACTCTTTTAAATTGTTCCAAGAAACCATTGGAGGTCTCTTGTTTAGCCCAATGTCCATAAGAGTTTTATGCCACCATTGCATGGCATAGTCTAAAAATTCTAAAGAAGCTAGTTTAACCCTTTGGTCTTCTTGGACCTCATGTACACGAAAAATTTGTTCAACCTTTGCTTCCCACCCCAAATATACATTTGGATCACCTTCACCACTAAAGCTAGGTAATTTTACAAAAGGAATATAAGGCTTTGCTTCATGGTGCCTCCTTTCTCCAGAATAATGATGATGATGCCTCCTCCATTCAGTTTCCTCTTCATGGCCGTGAGAGTTTGAAGAACTCCTTGAAGAATGTCTATGATAATGGCGCCTTCCATGGGTAGAATGGTTGGACCTATCATGAGTCACTTCAAGCCTTTGCAATCTTTCTTCCAATTGTCTTATAGCTTCATCTTTTTGTGCAAGTGACCTTTTGGCTTACTTTAGTTCACCAAGAATGAAAAATTTTTGTGGAGAATGTGGTTTGGAATATTCACCACTTGAAAAATTAGCCATTTTAAAAAAAAGACAGCAAACACAATGAACAAACAATTAAAGAAAACAAGGTTAGAAAACAATTGAAATAGTGTTGCGGTTTTGGGAAAATAAAAGGCACTTAAATCACTCCAAGAAATTATACTTTCCTCAACCAAGCTTCTCTTGTGGAATGGAGTAACCTCAAGTGAAAGATGCCAAAGCAATCAACCACTCACCCAAAAATAACCACCACAAAACTTGAAGAACAATAAAAGACAAGCAAGAAATGAACAAAAACAAGAAAGGAATACAACAAGATTTATGACAAAACTTAAAGAATAGAAGACAAGCAAGAAAAGGCACAAAATAAGAGTCAAAGAATACTCACTAAACTTTATAATCAAGAAAGAAAGTAATACTCGAAAAGTTGTCAAAGTAATTGGATCAAAAGTTCCACAATGTAGACAACAATTTGTCAATCACTATGAATCCAACTTTTGTATGGAAATTAATATGCAAAAGAATGAATAGATGCAAGTACCAAAGTATTTTAAAACAGAGGATGTTCTGTGTTGTCTCTGTTTCGGTACTGTTTTTTTCTATACGAAATGGAACTTATGTAGTGAAAGAACCATAATATGCATCATATTGAAGTTGAAACATCAATCAATTTGCACAAAACATTTTATGAAGGATTCAAGACAATTGAACACTTGAAATCAAATGTTTGGAACCTCTAATCACATGTACTAAAACAAATTCAAGAGAAACACAAACTTTCAAAATCAAAACTGATCCTGCCGCTTGACTCGAACGTGGAGGATTGCCTCGTCACTCCTTCGTCTAGCCCTCTGTTCTGTAGGAACGCTCCAAGAACCACCATCGGAAACCCCAAACGCTGCCTGCAAAACACACAGACGGCACCTCTGGCGGCCGTTGTAGCTCCGACGCTCAAGTCAGGCAACAGGAACACCAAATCTATCACTGAATCTCTCTGTGAGACTCGTGTGTGCTCTCAGATCCACTTTCTCTCTCTATAACTGTTTTCTGTTATCACTGTGCCACGTGTAAGAACGCTCTCACAGTGACTCAGAAACTCAGTGTAGAGAGCATGTGTAACCTGTAACATCCCGCCAAATACATTTCGCATTTTTTTTTTTTTCATTTTCGTAATATGAAATAACGGTAAAACAAATATATTGAAATAAACATAATTGTATATATACAAAGGAGTTCTCCTCGCAGGGAGTTTAATACAAATAGGTCGTTTTACAAAACTTAAACATAAGGACAGCAAAATACAAAACTACCGATCTCCTAACAGAAAGCGGAGATCGCCTATCGGAAAAAAGGCAAAAGGGGGCGATCGCCCAGCAAGAACAGAAAAAAACCGGCGACCACATACGGCGATCACTCACAAGGGAAATCCACTTCCTGCAACCTCATCTGCTCCCGTGTACAATTACACGATCATCACAGGTTTAAGAAAACAGCCACAGAAACAAAATACAGGGTAAGCTATATATTTAAGAAAACTTTAAATCAAGAGCATACATAAGAACTTCACAACATCCATGAACCATATCAATATCAGCCATCACATTTCCATATTCCATAAACTATCAGGAAATCCCATATTTCACAAATCAATCCAAGAGTATTTCAATTCACATCAGCAATCAAGTGTCTATTAATTAAATTTCTCATTTCTCACGTCAGACTTTCCACTGACTCATCACACCAGACACTTGACCACTATTTCCGGAGACTCGTGCGTTGATTAGACCCAGAGATTCGCACCTGTCATACCAAAGGCTGGAAAGTGCCCTCAGCCATGCGCATCACACCATCTCAATATTCTCATTATCACGGTATGACAAGGTTAATCCATACAACAGGTGGAGCTCGTTCTTTTTCACACGAGACACCCATACGTATGAACCTCCATCGACTCTCCACAACTGAGTAACTTCCTCTATGTGATTTCATTACCTCAGTAGAGTCAGGATGTCTCATTATAGGATCACCGATCAATACACCTATTACACGACCTTACACGGTATTTTCTTTCCTGAAAATACTATGCCTCGATCCACAATCACAACATTCAACACATCACATAACACTTCAATGAACGATTTCAATCACAGCAAAACTCATACCAAGGTTCAAATTTTCGAAAACCACATTTAAAATCTCAAACACTTTTGAAACAGCATAAAACAGGGGATATTTCAATAACAGATGAAAAACCGGCGATCACGAACAAAACTGGGTTTAAAGCAAGAACAGTTTGAACACCCGGCGACCACGTCGCCCCCAACATCAAAAATCATCACACATACAGTTTTCATTTGAAGTAAGGCTAGCTTCCCTTACCTGGATCAACGTGAAACTCACTTCAAGCTCTAACCACCGAACGTAAAGGATGCCTGAACTCTGCCTAAGCGTTCTAATTGGTAAAACTTGTAGAGAACCTTCTCAAATGCTCTATGGCAATCACTGGTAGTCAAGCTGGTGGCCTGGGGAATACTGAGTCGCAGCGCAAGGAGAGAAAAGAGAAAGATGAAGGTGAACTCACTCTGTCACCTTTTATACTCTCACTGCGTTTTCTAAACTCACTAAGAGGCGGTGCATTCTGATACTAGGAACATAGGCCTGCCATGTAGCCATCATTACCTATTCTCTAACTAACCCTCCTGGGTGGGTTTTCTTCCTCGAATTAAGTGCAACCTGACAGTATGGCCACGTGGCGTCTCTGCGCACATGGAGCTACTGTTCCTGAAGGACTTTCACTGCCTACATGTCGCACATGCAGCACGTTCATCCTAGAAACCAGGGCCCCACTTCATCTGCGTGAAACGCGACATCGCGCGATAACCTTTCGCCGATGACCACTCGCGCAAAGACAATCCACCGATGACCCATCCTGGAGGACGACCGATGTCTCTCTCTGGAAGACGACCGATGTCTCTCTCTGGAAGACGACCGATGTCTCTCTCTGGAAGACGACCGATGTCTCTCTCTGGAAGACGACCGATGTCTCCTCCTCCTGGAGACCGACCGAGGTCTCTTCCTCCTGGAGACCGGCCGCGGTCTCTTCCTCCTGGAGACCGGCCGCGGTCTCCTCTTGGCGACACCCGCATGACTCTCGCGCCCGGGCGAAGCCCACATGCATCTCGCGCCCTGGCGATGCCCGCATGCCTCTCGCGCCCTGACGATGCTCGCATGTCTCGCGCCCTGGCGATGTCCGCATGCCTCTCGCGCCCTGGCGATGCCCGCATGCCTCTCGCGCCCTGGCGATGCTCGCATGTCTCGCGCCCTGGCGATGTCCGCATGCCTCTCGCGCCCTGGCGATGCTCGCATGCCTCTCGCGCCCTGGCGATCATGTTCCATGCGATCTCATGGCTTTCTAACTACACTTTCCTTCATTTTTATCTTAAATAAAAACATACTTAGAATTCACTTAAAATATATCACTTTTATTCCAATAAGATTTTCCAGGTCCTTACAATCTCCCTAACAACAAAAATTTTCGTCCTCGAAAATTGAATTACAAAGAAAAGAGATGTGGATAGTCGTTTCTCATGTTCTCTTCCAACTCCCAAGTCGAATCACCGGATCTCTCATCCCACACCACCTTAACCATATGGATGGTCTTATTCCTGAGCTGTTTACTTTGGTGATCGTCTATCCTGACTGGTCTTGCTTCAAAAGACAAGTCGTCCCTGATCTGCACGTCGTCCACCTCCAACACGTGACAAGGGTCGGCGAGATATTTCCTTAACTGTGATACGTGAAAGACATTATGCAGATTTGCTAAATGTGGAGGTAGGGCGATCTCATAGGCTACTGGACCAATTTTCCTCAAGATCTGGTAAGGTCCAACAAACTTAGGAGACAGCTTCTTTGGTCTGATAGCTCGTCCTACACCCTTGGTTGGGGTCACTCTCAAAAATACATGGTCTCCAGCAGCAAACTCCAAAGGTCTTCTCCTCTGATCTGCATAGGACTTCTGCCTACTCTGAGAAGCTTTCATTCTGCTTTGTATCTGTTTCACCTTCTCGGTCGTCTGCTGAATCAACTCTGGCCCAACCAAGATTGCATCGCCCTCCTGATACCAACATAAGGGAGTCCTGCATTTTCTCCCGTACAGGGCTTCATAAGGTGCCATCCCAATGCTGGCGTGGTGACTGTTATTATACGTAAACTCCACCAGTGGCAACACCTCGTCCCAACTTCCCAATTGATCCAAGACGCACGCCCTCAGCAGATCTTCCAAGGATTGGATCGTTCTCTCTGACTGACCATCTGTTTGGGGATGATATGCAGAGCTCATCCTCAACTTAGTTCCCAAGCACTCTTGCAAGGTCTGCCAAAACCGTGAAGTGAACCTGGGATCTCTATCTGAAACGATGCTGGAAGGCACTCCATGCAACCTCACTATTTCTTGGATGTATAACTGTGCCAGCTTGGCCATAGACATCTTCATATTCACTGGAAGGAAGTGGGCACTCTTCGTCAGCCTATCAATGATAATCCAGATTGCATCATGACCCTTTACCGATCTGGGTAAATGGGTGACAAAATCCATGGCAATGCTGTCCCATTTCCACTCAGGGATATCCAGTTGCTGCAACAGCCCGCCAGGTCTTTGATGCTCTACCTTCGCCTTCTGACACGTTAAGCAGGTTGCAACATACTGGGCGATGTCCCTCTTCATGCCTGACCACCAAAATGACTCCTTCAAGTCATGGTACATCTTGTTCATACCTGGGTGTAGGTTAAGGCGACTCTTATGACCTTCTTCTAGGATCATCTTCTTCAACTCTTCATTTGCAGGTATGCAAATTCTGCCATTAAATCTCAAGATCCCATCATCGCCCATTACAAAGTCTCTCGCCTGATCTGTCCCTAGTGACTCCATAGTACGCTTCAGACTAGGGTCCTCCAACTGCTTATCCTTTAACATCCCAAGGAAGTCATTAGTTATAGCCAGCTTACTACAACTAATGTGATTTACGTGAAATTCCACTCCAAGGTTTAAGTCTCTGAACTGCTCGATCAGTTTCTGCTCTTTTATCATCATGGTGGCTACTTGCATTGATTTTCTACTCAAAGCGTCTGCCACTACATTGGCCTTCCCTGGGTGATACATGAGTTGAAAATCGTAGTCCTTTAGGAACTCCATCCACCTTCTTTGCCTCATGTTCAGTTCCTTCTGATCGAACAGGTATTTCAGGCTCTTATGGTCGCTGAACACCTGGAACCGAGCTCCATATAAGTAGTGCCTCCAGATCTTTAGGGCGAAGACCACTGCCGCCAACTCCAAATCATGCGTAGGGTAGTTCCTCTCATGGACCTTGAGTTGCCTTGAAGCATAGGCGACTGCCCTTTTCTCTTGCATTAAAACGCATCCCAGTCCCTGATGTGAGGCATCACAGTAGACGTCAAAAGGTCTTCCTACCTCGGGGATCACCAGCACTGGGGCACTGGTCAACCTCTCCTTTAGTTCCCTGAAGCTGAGCTCACATCGGTCGGTCCAAGCAAAAGGTTGGTCCTTACGGGTCAGCTGTGTTAACGGAGCCACCACCTTGGAAAAGTCCTCAATAAATCTCCGATAGTAACCCGCCAAACCCACAAAGCTCCTTATCTCAGTGACTGTCTTGGGACGTTCCCACTGCAGCACTGTCTCTACTTTGGCTGGGTCTACCGAGATCCCCTGGGCAGATATCACGTGTCCTAGAAAGTTGACTTCCTTCAGCCAGAACTCACACTTGGAGAACTTGGCATAGAGTTGCTTCTCCCTCAGAACCTCCAACACCGACCTCAGATGTCCTTCATGTTCTTCCTCGGTCTTTGAATAGACAAGTATGTCGTCTATGAAGACTACCACAAACTTATCCAAGAAAGGGCGGAAAATCCTATTCATATAATCCATGAACAGAGCTGGGGCATTGGTCACTCCAAACGGCATCACCACGTACTCATAGTGCCCATACCGGGACCTAAAGGCTGTTTTCTGGACATCGTCGGCCTTTACCAAAATTTGATGGTACCCCGATCTCAGATCAATCTTTGAGAACACCGAGGCCCCATTTACTTGATCCATTAAGTCATCAATTCTGGGTAGAGGGTACTTGTTCTTGATGGTCAACTTGTTTAACTGCCTGTAATCTATACACAGCCGAGACCCTCCATCCTTCTTCTTAACTAGGAGTACTGGAGCCCCCCATGGAGATACACTGGGTCTGATGAATTGTTTCTCCAGCAACTCTTCCACTTGCTTCTTTAATTCCACCAACTCGGCTGGTGCCATCCTGTAGGGCGCCATAGACACTGGTCCAGCCCCAGGTACCAAATCAATAGAGAATTCTACTTCTCTCTTAGGAGGTAACCCAGGTACCTCTTCTGGGAACACATCTGTGAAGTCTTTCACTACAGGTATCCTGCTCACGTCCCCTTCGTTCTTCACTTCCAACCGAGCTAGCATCACGAAGCACCTCGCCCCTTCTTCCATCTCCAACCGCCCATGCCCAGCAGATACCACATCCTGCTCTTGGAGATCGGGCAACACCACTTTCTGCCTACCGCAATCTATGAGAACGTGATTGGCAGAAAGCCAATCCATTCCCAGGATAACATCCAGGTCCTGAAGAGGCAGGCAGATCAAGTTCACTTTGAATCTGCGTCCCTCTACTATTACTGGACATTTAGGGCAAACCGTAGAGGTCATAACCTGTCCTGATGCAGGTGTGGAGACCAACAGTTCAAAAGGCAGCTCCTTCACTAGGAGGCCCAACTCGGCTATACACCGACTTGACACAAAAGAGTGTGTCGCTCCAGAATCAAACAACGCTTCTACACTTCTACCAGATATAAAACAGACACCTTGCACGAGGTTACCTGATTGAGACGCCTCTGCTCCTGACATGGCAAACACCCTCCCTGCTGCCTGGGGTCTGCTGCCTTCATTTCTCAACTGCTGAGAACTACTAGGTTGAGTCGCCCCATTCCGGTTAGGGCATTCTCTAGCAACGTGTCCTGTCCTTTGGCATGCAAAACACCTTCTCTCTGAATTCTTCTTGGGGCACACATTGGGCACGTGTGGTCCACCACAGAGGGAACATTTTGGTTTCCAGGGTTGCTGCTGTTGAAACTGGGGTGACCCTGTTCCCGCCCGATGTAGTGGAGGTCTCGCATATGGCCTGCCTTGTGAATGCTGCACCTTAGCCCGCCCACTGGAAGAACCCCGTGGGTGCGACCTGATCACCCGGGGATCACCCTTTTCCAGGGTCTCCACCATCTTCGCCTTTTCTACCAAGGCGTGAAATTCCCTGATGCACATTGGGGCTATCGTCCTCTTCAGCCCGTGCTTCAGCCCTTCCTCAAACTTCCTGCACCTCCAAGCTTCGGAGGTCGCCTGAGTGTAGAATCGGGCGAGGTACTCAAACCTAGCAGCATAGGCGTTCACCGACATCACCCCCTGCTCCAACTTTAAGAACTCCGCTTCCCGCGCAAACTTTGCGCTGTCAGGGAAGTATTTCTCCAAGAACCTCACCCTAAAGCTCTCCCAGTCCAACACCTCCTCTCTGGCCTCCATCATTTGCTGAGCTCCCATCCACCAGAACTCTGCTTCTCCAGACAGCAGATAAGTGGCAAACAACAACTTCTTCTCTTCAGGGCAGGAGGTCGCCCTAAAGATTTTCTCCATTTCCCTGACCCACTGATCTGCTTGATCAGGGGTAGCATTCCCACAGAACTTGGGTGGGTTGTGCCTCATGAACTCAGCCAGTCCCATCCGCTCCTGAGGCTGACCGACGGGCGAATTCGTATCAGCCGACCGAGTAGTCTCCCAATGCTGCATGGTAGCTTGATGGTTCTGCGCCATCGCCGCATTCTGCTGCTGGATGGCACCTGCCATCATCTCAATGGCCCTGGCGATCTGGCCCATTTCAGAAGAAGGTTGGGGAGAGGTAGGAGGTCTACGAGTCATCTTCTTCGTTCTCAGATTCCGAAACCACTAGCTTCTATATTCCCTACAACTACAAGAATGAAATCGATAAGGAAATCAATTCATTCAAGGGGGATAACATTTCGACCTCACAAGGTCAGCTTCTCAAATTCCTTAGGAAATTGAGTCCATCTACAGAACCATAAAGCTTATAACCTCAAGCAAAACACCAGAACAGCTACTGGTGTGCAACCATCAATCCACACAGCCACTCACAATCAATTACAAGAACACTCAATAACATGAAATAGATCACACCAGAAGTCAAAGTATGCTAAACATTAAACCTCTGGAATTTAGATTGAGAATCACCCCGATCCGGTCATGAGTGTGCACCCTCACCACCTTATCAAGACCCTCTCATTCTAAATACTAAGATTTTCAGTTAGGCATACATTCACTACAGCACACACAAAAAGTTCAATACAAAAACGTTTGAAAACCTTTCACAATAGTTGTCACTTAAAACTCAAATAAGTTTTCATGAGCAGAAGAAAACACAATGGATCCACAGCCCTCAGGTCATCCAAAGGACGAACTGCTCTGATACCATTAATGTAACATCCCGCCAAATACATTTCGCATTTTTTTTTTTTTTCATTTTCGTAATATGAAATAACGGTAAAACAAATATATTGAAATAAACATAATTGTATATATACAAAGGAGTTCTCCTCGCAGGGAGTTTAATACAAATAGGTCGTTTTACAAAACTTAAACATAAGGACAGCAAAATACAAAACTACCGATCTCCTAACAGAAAGCGGAGATCGCCTATCGGAAAAAAGGCAAAAGGGGGCGATCGCCCAGCAAGAACAGAAAAAAACCGGCGACCACATACGGCGATCACTCACAAGGGAAATCCACTTCCTGCAACCTCATCTGCTCCCGTGTACAATTACACGATCATCACAGGTTTAAGAAAACAGCCACAGAAACAAAATACAGGGTAAGCTATATATTTAAGAAAACTTTAAATCAAGAGCATACATAAGAACTTCACAACATCCATGAACCATATCAATATCAGCCATCACATTTCCATATTCCATAAACTATCAGGAAATCCCATATTTCACAAATCAATCCAAGAGTATTTCAATTCACATCAGCAATCAAGTGTCTATTAATTAAATTTCTCATTTCTCACGTCAGACTTTCCACTGACTCATCACACCAGACACTTGACCACTATTTCCGGAGACTCGTGCGTTGATTAGACCCAGAGATTCGCACCTGTCATACCAAAGGCTGGAAAGTGCCCTCAGCCATGCGCATCACACCATCTCAATATTCTCATTATCACGGTATGACAAGGTTAATCCATACAACAGGTGGAGCTCGTTCTTTTTCACACGAGACACCCATACGTATGAACCTCCATCGACTCTCCACAACTGAGTAACTTCCTCTATGTGATTTCATTACCTCAGTAGAGTCAGGATGTCTCATTATAGGATCACCGATCAATACACCTATTACACGACCTTACACGGTATTTTCTTTCCTGAAAATACTATGCCTCGATCCACAATCACAACATTCAACACATCACATAACACTTCAATGAACGATTTCAATCACAGCAAAACTCATACCAAGGTTCAAATTTTCGAAAACCACATTTAAAATCTCAAACACTTTTGAAACAGCATAAAACAGGGGATATTTCAATAACAGATGAAAAACCGGCGATCACGAACAAAACTGGGTTTAAAGCAAGAACAGTTTGAACACCCGGCGACCACGTCGCCCCCAACATCAAAAATCATCACACATACAGTTTTCATTTGAAGTAAGGCTAGCTTCCCTTACCTGGATCAACGTGAAACTCACTTCAAGCTCTAACCACCGAACGTAAAGGATGCCTGAACTCTGCCTAAGCGTTCTAATTGGTAAAACTTGTAGAGAACCTTCTCAAATGCTCTATGGCAATCACTGGTAGTCAAGCTGGTGGCCTGGGGAATACTGAGTCGCAGCGCAAGGAGAGAAAAGAGAAAGATGAAGGTGAACTCACTCTGTCACCTTTTATACTCTCACTGCGTTTTCTAAACTCACTAAGAGGCGGTGCATTCTGATACTAGGAACATAGGCCTGCCATGTAGCCATCATTACCTATTCTCTAACTAACCCTCCTGGGTGGGTTTTCTTCCTCGAATTAAGTGCAACCTGACAGTATGGCCACGTGGCGTCTCTGCGCACATGGAGCTACTGTTCCTGAAGGACTTTCACTGCCTACATGTCGCACATGCAGCACGTTCATCCTGGAAACCAGGGCCCCACTTCATCTGCGTGAAACGCGACATCGCGCGATAACCTTTCGCCGATGACCACTCGCGCAAAGACAATCCACCGATGACCCATCCTGGAGGACGACCGATGTCTCTCTCTGGAAGACGACCGATGTCTCTCTCTGGAAGACGACCGATGTCTCTCTCTGGAAGACGACCGATGTCTCTCTCTGGAAGACGACCGATGTCTCCTCCTCCTGGAGACCGACCGAGGTCTCTTCCTCCTGGAGACCGGCCGCGGTCTCTTCCTCCTGGAGACCGGCCGCGGTCTCCTCTTGGCAACACCCGCATGACTCTCGCGCCCGGGCGAAGCCCACATGCATCTCGCGCCCTGGCGATGCCCGCATGCCTCTCGCGCCCTGACGATGCTCGCATGTCTCGCGCCCTGGCGATGTCCGCATGCCTCTCGCGCCCTGGCGATGCCCGCATGCCTCTCGCGCCCTGGCGATGCTCGCATGTCTCGCGCCCTGGCGATGTCCGCATGCCTCTCGCGCCCTGGCGATGCTCGCATGCCTCTCGCGCCCTGGCGATCATGTTCCATGCGATCTCATGGCTTTCTAACTACACTTTCCTTCATTTTTATCTTAAATAAAAACATACTTAGAATTCACTTAAAATATATCACTTTTATTCCAATAAGATTTTCCAGGTCCTTACATAACCTCGTAATCTGGAAAAGAATCCCTTACCTTACATGACGTGGAGTGCTTTATACCTGAGCCGCGCCTCTCTCCCAGATGGTGACACGTGGAAGCACCAGCTGGAATCTACCGTACACGCGTCACACCTGGAGGGCTTCTGCGCTTCTCTCTGTGCGGGCCGCATGCTCCCAGGATAGCACCAGGCGCATCCTGCCTGCATGGCCTCGCCGCACGTCCTCTGAGTGGGCATCATGCGAGGTGCATGCGTAGCGTTCTCGCTGGGAACCCCGATGACCGATCGCCCTCTGCATGCACTTACGACCGACCTCCCTCTGCATGCACTTACGACCGATCTCCCTCTTAACGCCCGATCGCGCTCTTCATGCAGTCACACGGGCGGTCCCTCATAACTTCCCCTGATGACCGGGCGGTGCCTCATAACTATCCACCGACGTCCGTGCGGTGCCTCATAACTATCCACCGACGTCCGTGCGGTGCCTCATGACTATCCACCGACGTCCGTGCGGTGCTTCCAGGCGCTTATCTATGCTCTGAACTGAAAGTGGTGGCCACTTGGTATCTGACTACCGGTCACCGTTCTAGGTGATCTTTCCCCTGATTCACTTGCTCTTTCTACCACGTGCCACCCTGTGCATGGTCCACGTGGTCAACGGCTGCTGACGTCATCAACTACTGATGACCGACCGGATCACAAGCCCCCCAGTCTCGAGCTATGAACTTGTTCTCAGCGAAGAGACTAAGTGGTCGCGCCCTCGGTCCACGTGGCAAGTGGGGCCATGCCACGTGCTGCCCACGTATCTGCTCCTTGGCGTCACGGCTTCCATACTTTATCTCTCGACACATGGACGCATCAATGGCCCCCACTGAGTGTCGCTACCGTTTCCTTCATCCAACAGAAGCGTGCGCATCCCTCTGGATCATCTAGAGATTCACCTTTTCTGTTTTCTTCTTCTCAACCGTGCTAGGGTTCGCTGCGTTTCTCCTCTTTAACTCTCTGCATGTGACTAACTGTTAACTAGCTTAGGCTTTAGCGCGATCTCACTGCAACCCCTCAAACTTGGCTTCTGACTTGGTCGCGGCTAACTGTTACCTTAGCATTACCTTCATCATAACTTCGTGCTGGATGACTGACTTAACCGGGCCTAAACGCTTCGGCTTCACGCAGCAGAACTTGCTTCTACCACCGACCACCGACTAGCATGTTAGTGCACCACCGATCAGTCATCGCGCTTCTGGCTTCACTACACTTCTCTGCCACACCAGCGCTGAGTGCATAGAGGGCCTAGAGTCCAACTATGACGCCTGTGTTTTGGGGAAGAGAAGTGCTTCTCGGTGACCCCTCTTGTCTCAACCTCGCTGTAAGAACTCGTGGGTGAGGTCTTGCTTCTCTCACCTCAGCCTCGCTGTACAAAGTCGAGGTGAGGACTTGGTTCTCTTGCCTCAACCTTGCTGTAAGAAGCAGAGGAAAAGGACTTTTCTCTCGCCTCAACCTTGCTGTGAAAAGCAGAGGAAGAGGACTTGATTCTCTTGCCTCAACCTTGCTGTAAGAAGCAGAGGAAGAGGACTTGGTTCTCTTGCCTCAACCTTGCTGTAAGAAGCAGAGGAAGAGGACTTGGTTCTCTGGCCTCAACCTTGCTGTAAGAAGCAGAGGAAGAGCACTTTTCTCTCGCCTCAACCTTGCTGTGAAAAGCAGAGGAAGAGGACTTTCCTCTCCCCTCAACCTTGCTGTAAAAAGCAGAGGAAGAGGACTTTCTCTCTTGCCTCAGCCTCGCTGTACAAAGTTTAGGTGAGGACTTTCACTCGCCTGCACCTCGCTGTACAAAGTCGAGGGGAGACTTTCTTCTTTCTCGCCTGCACTCGCTCAGAGGCAAGGAGGTCTTCCTCTGTTGCCTGCACTTGCTCAAAGGCAAGGAGGACTTCCTCTTTCTCGCCTGCACTTGCTCAAAGGCAAGGAGGACTTCCTCTGTTGCCTGCACTTGCTCAAAGGCAAGGAGGACTTCCTCTGTCGCCTGCACTTGCTCAAAGGCAAGGAGGACTTCCTCTGTTGCCTGCACTTGCTCAAAGGCAAGGAGGACTTCCTCTGTTGCCTGCACTTGCTCAAAGGCAAGGAGGACTTCCTCTGTTGCCTCAACCTTGCTGTAAAAAGCAAAGGAAGAGGACTTTCTCTTGCCTCAACCTTGCTGTATAAAGCAAAGGAAGGGGACTTTCTCTTGCCTCAACCTTGCTGTATAAAGCAGAGGAAAAGGACTTTCTCTTGCCTCAGCCTCGCTGTACAAAGCCGAGGTGAGGACTTTCTCTGTTGCCTCAACCTTGCTGTAAAAAGCAAAGGAAGAGGACTTTCTCTTGCCTCAACCTTGCTGTATAAAGCAGAGGAAGAGGACTTTCTCTCGCCTGCACCTTGCTGTACAAAGTCGAGGGAGGACTTTCTCGTGGGTGCACGCTCCCAGGGGAGCGCCAGGCGTGGCTGTCTAAGCGCACACACCGGGTGCGCCCTGCCTGCATTGCCTCATCGCGCGTTCTCCGCACGTCCCGACCAGCGAGGAGCTCTTCTTCTGGAATCATGCGAGGTGCATGCTTAACGCTCTCGCTGGGAAATTGGGTCCCAGCTTAACACGTGTTAGCAAGACCCCGATGACCATGCACCGACCGAGCACTCACTCTCTACATGCACCGACGGCTGATCGCGGTCTGCATGCACTGATGGCTGATCGCGCTCTACATCCAGGCGCTTATCTAGGGGCTGATCTGTGGGTGGTGGCCACTCGGTAACTGACCACCGATCACCTGGACTTGCACCTAGGGCAAGGAGAACTTTAAACTGGGAACACTCGCACACTTTATGTACTGAAAATCTTTTATTGGGTGGCATCGTTAAAAAGAGTGCCCCCTGATCTGCTCAACTGTTTAATACACTAGGTGTGTGTACAGCGCGATAGCGCATCTACTTTACAACTTAACCAAAGTAGGAAAGAAGCGTGTAGCGTCCTGGGTTCTGGGAATAGTCGTTCCGTCCAGAATCACCAGCCGACAAGCTCCATACTCCAACGTCTCAACCACTCTGGATGGGGTCTCCTTTAACCGGCGATGACCGCCCTGGCGATGCACCCACGTGGGGCGATCATGCCTTCCGCTTCAGCTCTAGGAGCCCCCCCAGTGTAGCCTCTTCCATCACCTCACCTCCCCAAACACAGGGAGTTCATGCTACTGGTCGCCTGCCTGGGACCCCGCAGCACGATCACCTTGTGTCTTCTGCAGGTAATCAGTCAGGAACCCTGTCTCCACCAACTCAGCAAGCTGACGCCCCAACACCAGGCAGGTACGGAGTGTATGTCCATAAGCTTGATGGAATTTGCACCACTCATCCTTCCTCCCTCCAAGCACCCTATCAGTTTTCTCTGGCACATGGAGTCTTGCTGCCACAGCAGGGATGGCGATCAGCTCCGCCAAACTTATCATGAAATCATACCTGGGGGGTGTGTTGCTTGCACGCCCCCTGGTCTGGTCCTTCCTGGGTGCATAAGGGCGAGACCTTCCTTGCTCCTTCCTCCCTTCCTTGATCTCATGCACCCACGCCAGTTGCTGCTGATTCCCTTACCTCCACGTGGCTTTGAAGGTGCAGCACTTCCTCTTTTCTCAGAGACCTCTGTCTCTGCTACTATGTGTGCCACCGCGCGTCGCCGTATCTCGGTGAAGGTGGCAGGGTGGCTCCTGATGAGCGATTCACTGAAAGGACCAGGGAGGACACCTCTCTTGAACACATGCACCAGCATGTCCTCGTCCTTGCTGGGCAATCTCACCACGTGCTCGCCAAAACGGCTGAGGTAGTCCTTCAGCGACTCCCCCTGGTGCTGGCGCATGTCGAACAAATCATAGGACACCACTGCTGGCGCTCTGTTGACGATGTAATGCTCCGTGAACAGCTTCGCAAACTGATGGAAGGAAGTGACGTGGCCCTCTGGCAGGCTCACGAACCACTCCATAGCCACTCCGCACAGCGTACTCATGAACATCTTACAGTACACAGCATCTGAACCTCCAGTCAGCATCATCTGAGTGTGGAAGGCTGTCAGGTGTGCCTCTGGATCTTCCACCCCCGTGAACGACGCTTTCAGTCCCACCAGATTGGGAGGCACCACCGTGTTCATGATAGGGAATGCTCTCGGAGGCGACAGTGGCGTCGACGTCCTCTCTTCAGCTGCACACTCCCTCTGCGCTTGCAATTCCCTACGCAGCTCTTCATTCATACGGTTCAACTCTTCGTTTCTTCTCTGCGATGCAGTCAGCTCTGCACACATTTTCTCTTGCTCAGCTCTCGATTCCGCGACGCTATCTTGCAGCGCGCGCATCATCTCCACTGCCTGCGCCATGGTAACAACTCCTTCTTCAGCAGATGGCGCAGGTGAGGTTTGCCTGGTTCTTCTCAACGCTTCGACGTAACTTGAAGAAAACTCTAAGAAACCTCGACGAAGAGATCAAGAAGCTCCAAGAAACTGCAAGAACCTCAAGAAACTGCGACGTGGATGGGAACCAGATTCACACGGGCCCCATGGTAGGCGCCAATGATCCTGCCGCTTGACTCGAACGTGGAGGATTGCCTCGTCACTCCTTCGTCTAGCCCTCTGTTCTGCAGGAATGCTCCAAGAACCACCACCGGAAACCCCAAACGTTGCCTGCAAAACACACAGATGGCCCCTCTTGCGGCCGTTGTAGCTTCGATGCTCAAGTCAGGCAACAGGAACACCAAATCTATCACTGAATCTCTCTGTGAGACTCGTGTGTGCTCTCAGATCCACTTTCTCTCTCTATAACTGTTTTCTGTTATCACTATGCCACGTGTAAGAACGCTCTCACAGTGACTCAGAAACTCAGTGTAGAGAGCATGTGTAAACTCGTAATCTGGAAAAGAATCCCTTACCTTACATGACGTGGAGTACTTTATACCTGAGCCGCGCCTCTCTCCCAGATGGTGACACGTGGAAGCACCAGCTGGAATCTACCGTACACGCGTCACACTTGGAGGGCTTCTGCGCTTCTCTCTGTGCGGGCCGCATGCTCCCAGGAGAGCGCCAGGCGCATCCTGCCTGCATGGCCTCGCCGCACGTCCTCTGAGTGGGCATCATGCGAGGTGCATGCGTAGCGTTCTCGCTAGGAACCCCGATGACCGATCGCCCTCTGCATGCACTTACGACCGACCTCCCTCTGCATGCACTTACGACCGATCTCCCTCTTAACGCCCGATCGCGCTCTTCATGCAGTCACACCCGGGCGGTCCCTCATAACTTCCCCTGATGACGGGGCGGTGCCTCATAACTATCCACCGACGTCCGTGCGGTGCCTCATGACTATCCACCGACGTCCGTGCGGTGCCTCATGACTATCCACCGACGTCCGTACGGTGCCTCATGACTATCCACCGACGTCCGTGCGGTGCTTCCTGGCGCTTATCTATGCTCTGAACTGGGAGTGGTGGCCACTTGGTATCTAACTACCGGTCACCGTTCCAGGTGATCTTTTCCCTGATTCACTTGCTCTTTCTACCACGTGCCACCCTGTGCATGGTCCACGTGGTCAACGGCTGCTGACGTCATCAACTACTGATGACCGACGGGATCAAAAAGCAAGCAAGTATAAGCAAGAGTAGGACACCTAGAACACTATGAACATAAAACTCAAAGCAAAAGGGAAGATCAATGAAAAGTGTAACATCCCGCCAAATCCTTTTCAGAATTATAAAATGAAATAAAGGTAAAACAATAATATTGAAGTGAACATACGTATTTATATAAAATGGAGTTGCTCCTCACAGGGAGTTTAATACATAACCGGTCAATTTTCCAAAACTTAAAACAAAATACAGCCAAATAAAATGAAACCGGCGGTCTCCCTACATAAACCGGCGATCTCCTATCAGAAGACCCAAAACAGCCGATCTGCTATCAGAACAGAAAACAGGCGATCACCACGTAGAGACAGAAACAGGCGATCTCCTTCCAGCGACCACTCACTGAGGAGCTCTACTCCCTGGAAGATCATCTGCTCCCGTGTAAAATACACGATCATCACAGTTTTAAGAGAAAGTAACCACAGAACAATACAAAGGGTAAGCTAGATATTTTTAAAACTTTAAATTATAAACTGGACAACCAACGTAGATCAGCCTTTTTTTTAAACATTCACAAGAGTCCATCACTTTCTCATTCATATCACACAACCATCAAGTGTCTATCAACAATTCTCAATATTTCACATTTCTCACGTCAGACTTCCACTGACTCATCACACATAGACACTTGACACTACTTCCGAAAGACACGTGCATTGACTAGACTCAGAGATCTGCACCTGTCATACTACATCACCCACACAGGGTCGCTGTGAAACTCACACAGCCATGCGCATAAATGAATCTCAATCTCAATCTCATCACTCTCCTAGTATGACAGGGTTAATCCATGTAACAGGCCAAGCTCGTTCTTTTTCACACGACTCACCCATTCATGAACCTCCTTCGACTCTCAACGCCTGAATAACTTCCTCTATATGGTTCCATTATATCAGGAGAGTCAGGATATCTCATTATAGAAATCACCGATCAATGCACATCCTACACAATCTTACACGGTATTTTCTTTCCTGAAAATACTATGCCTTGATCCCACATTCACAACATTCAACACATCATATGACACTTAAATGAACGATTCCAATCACAGCAGCAATCATTCAGAGGTCCAGATTTTCGAATATTGCATGCATTTCACATTTCAATCTCAAACAGCCTCAACGACACTAAAACAGGGGATTTCGAAAGCTGTATTTAAAACCGGCGATCACGTCGCCCAAATACATAAAAATAGAACATCGTGAAATAGAGTTTAAAACCGGCGACCACGTCGCCCAAACACATAGAACAGAGCATCGTGAAATAGAGTTTAAAACCGGCGACCACGTCGCCCAAACACATAGAACAGAGCATCACGAAATAGAGCTTAAAACCGGCGACCACGTCGCCCTCACTTCAGAAACAGCTAATCTACGGCTTTTATTGAAAAACAAAGCTAGCTTCCCTTACCTGGACTTGCGCAAAACACCAGGAGTTCCAAAACCCGTCGAAGCTTAAAGATGCCTTAGCTCTGTTTTAGCGTCTGGTTTAGAGAACTTGCAGAGAACCTCCCAGGTGCTCTAAGGGCAGTCGTCGTTCGTCGTACTGGTGCTTGAGGATGCCTGAATCGCACTGTGAAGGAGAGAAAAGAGAAGAATGGAGGTAAACTCACTCTTTCACTCTTGAACCACTGCAACGTTCTTTTTCCCTCAGAAGTGGGTTTTTTTTTTTAAAACTAGACCAACTTGTTCCACAATTTCCGCTGCCACCGCCCACTCTGCAGGAAAAGCTTGCCTGCACCCTTCCTTGAGCAGTGTGGCCACGTGGGTTTTGGGTCACTTTCCGTACCAATTCCCTGGAGCCACTGTTCTGAAGTACGCTCCCTGACTACGTGTCGCGCATGCAAGACGCTCATGCTGGGGGCCTGGGCCCCACTTCATCTGCGTGAAATACGTCATCGTGCGTTAACCTTCCACCGATGACTCAACCTGGAAGACGACCGATCTCTCTCTCTGGGAGACGACCGATGTCTCTCTCTGGGAGACGACCGATGTCTATCCCTGGCGACGCCCGCATGTCTCTCGCGCCCTGGCGATGCCCGCATGCCTCGCGCCCTGACGATGCCCGCATGCCTCTCGCGCCCCGGCGATGCCCGCATGCCTCTCGCGCCCCGGCGATGCCCGCATGCCTCTCGCGCCCTGGCGATGCCCGCATGCCTCTGGCGCCCTGGCGATGTCCGCATACCTCGCGCCCTGGCGACGTCCGCATGGGTAGTCTAGGCGACAGGCGATTATGTACTAACCAGGCAATCTCATAGTCTTCTAAGCTACACTTTCCTCCCTTTTTATTTTAAATAAAAACATACTTAAAATTCATTTAAAATATATTCCTTTTATTCCAATTTAATTTTTCAGGTCCTTACAAAAAGGCACAACTAAAACATATTCAAACCAAACAAAAGTATGAATATAAGGTGCTGGAAAAACATAATACACGAAATTATAGGTGCTGGAAAAAAAATTGCTCAAAATTAAAGTGCTACTTCAACTCAAAACACAAAAAAACACCATAGTTCATGATACCACATGATGTGAGTTGATTTTTTCATTTGATTTGTAACATTTTATTAAGAATTGGATCAAGATTCTTAGAGCAATTAGGGTGAGTCACCTAGAGAAAATTCCCACTGGACATTAACTTAGCAAGTGCTAAGTAGATGTGAAGGTTCATTTCTAAAGGTCCAAGAGAAAAACACATGAATAGGTGAATTTCATGATGCACATGGGTTGGAATTCGAATGAGTAATCATAAGAACAGAAAAATATACTCAAAAAGAACACAAGAACATAAGATTCGAAACAAGAACACAACAAGAATTGAAACTATCAATAGAAACATAACAAGAACACAACCTACTAATGGAAATTCAAGAACTCAACATAGAAATGGGTAACAATGGAAACCAAACTAAATACAGCAAGATATAACATGTTTGAACCGATTGAAATGAGAAAAAAATACAGAAAATGAAAAAGGACGTCATAAGGAAGAGATTGAACTGATTGAAATTGCAAACAAACAAGTTGAACAAAAATGGGTATTTTGGAAGATGAATAGAAATGACTTATGTGGTTGTAGTCTTTTGGAGTTGTGCTTCACGCCACTTGGAGGGTGGTTCTTCCAAGATGAGTGGGAGGTGCCGCCACTTGAGAGTCTCCAAAGCTCACAAGATAAGACATGGAAGGAAGAGGAAGAGAACTAGTCTCACGACTCTCTCTCACAACAACTCAAGATAGTTTCTTTACTTCAATTTTCAACTTGTATTATTGAAAACCAAGGACCCTATGATGGAGGACGGCTAGTCACACCCCCTCTAGTGCCAAGACGTGAGCTTGAAAGGATAGATCAAGAGCTTCTAGACCAAGAGAAAGACCGTCTAGCACCTTGCATGGAGTGTCTAGGACTGATCCCGCCGCGGACTTGAGCATGGATGGGCTCCGCATTCCTCCCTCGTCCGTGTCTGTTCCTCCGGTTGGCTTCCCTTCGGACGAAGCAAGCGGTTCCTACAAACACAGAGGGGCGCCCTAGCGGCCGGTGTAGCTCTGACGCTCAAGTCAGTTTGGGCAAGAAAACACCAAGAACTCTCTGTCTAATTTCTGGGTTACGTATCTCATACCTGGTTCGGCATTCTTCTTCCTCATATAAACCCACGTCGCCCCCTACTGGCTACCTCTAGGGCCACTTGATTGCTCTGCATCGCCGCTGTCTACCCCCCAGGCCTACCTTGCGTGCAGGCCTTCCTCACTTGAGTGCAAAGTCTGACAGGGGAGGCTGCGTGGGTACCTCTGTACCCCTCAATTTCTGTGCCTATCTGCCCTACCTATTCTCTGGGAACATCTTCACGGTCCACGTGGCAGGCATGCAACCCCACTAGGAGACTCTAACCTTGATGGGTTATTGTCCCAGCAGGATTCTGCACCTAACTGCGTCTTCTCTTCTTCATGCATGGTCGTCTCGCGACTAAGGCCACTCCCTGCCCCTGGGCGCTTTACTGATCACTGGTCGCGTTGTTCACATCGCGCGACCGATGTCACCTCGACTGTAAGGACCTGGAAAATCCTATTGGAATAAAAGTGATATATTTTAAGTAAATTCTAAGTATGTTTTATTTAAAATAAAAGTAAAGGAAAGTGTAGTTAGAAAGCCATGAGATCGCATAGAACATGATCGCCAGAGCGCGAGAGGCATGCGGACATCGCCATGGCGCGAGACATGCGAGCATCGCTAGAGCGCGAGAGGCATGCGGGCATCGCCAGGGCGCGAGATACATGTGGGCTTGGCCAGGCGCGAGAGTCATGCGGGTGTCGCCAAGAGGAGACCTCGGTCGGTCTCCAGGAGAAAGAGACCTCGGTCGGTCTCCAGGAGGAAGAGACCGCGGCCGGTCTCCAGGAGGAAGAGACCTCGGTCGGTCTCCAGGAGGAAGAGACCTCGGTCGGTCTCCAGGAGGATGGAGACATCGGTCGTCTTCCAGAGAGAGACATCGGTCGTCCTCCAGGATGGGTCATCGGTGGTTTGTCTTTGCGCGAGTGGTCATCGGCGAAAGGTTATCGCGCGATGTCGCGTTTCACGCAGATGAAGTGGGGCCCTGGTTTCCAGGATGAACGTGCTGCATGTGCGACACGTAGGCAGTGAAAGTCCTGCAGGAGCAGTAGCTCCATGTGCGCAGAGACGCCACGTGGCCATACTGTCAGGTTGCACTGAATTCGAGGAAGAAAACCCACCAAGGAGGGTTAGTTAGAGAATAGGTAATGATGGCTACATGGCAGGCCTATGTTCCTAGTGTCAGAATACACCGCCTCTTAGGGAGTATAAAAACGCAGTGAGAGTATGAAAGGTGACAGAGTGAGTTCACCTTCAGCTTTCTCTTTTCTCTCCTTTGCACTGCGACTCAGAAATTCCAGGCACCAGTTAAATTACCAGCGATTGCCAGAGAGCATTTGAGAAGGGTCTCTGCAAGTTTTACCAATTAGAACGCTTAGGCAGAGTTCAGGCATCCTTTACGTTCGGCGGTTTAGAGCTTGAAGTGAGATTTCACGCTGATCCAGGTAAGGGAAGCTAGTCTTTTTCCAACGATAACTGGATATTTGATGTTTGTGATGATAAGGCGACGTGGTCGCCGGTTTTTACTTTGTTTTCACGGTGTTTGATGTTGGAATGTGAGATGTTTATGATAACAGTTCTGTTTGAATGCTGGGGGCGACGTGGTCGCCGGTTTTTCATCTGTCATAGAAATATCCCCTGTTTTATGCTGTTTCAAAAGTGTTTGAGATTTTAAATGTGGTTTTCGAAAATTTGAACCTTGGTATGAGATTTGCTGTGATTGAAATTGTTTCATTGAAGTGTTATGTGATATGTTGAAAGTTGTGATTGTGGATCGAGGCATAGTATTTTCAGGAAAGAAAATACCGTGTAAGGTCGTGTAATAGGTGTATTGATCGGTGATCCTATAATGAGACATCCAGACTCTACTGAGGTAATGAAATCACGTAGAGGAAGTTACTCAGTTGTGGAGAGTCGATGGAGGTTCATACGTATGGGTGTCTCGTGTGAAAAAGAACGAGCTCCACCTGTTGTATGGATTAACCCTGGTCATACCGTGATAATGAGAATATTGAGATGGTGTGATGCGCATGGCTGAGGTCACTTTCCAGCCTTTGGTATGACAGGTGCGAATCTCTGGGTCTAATCAACGCACGAGTCTCCGGAAATAGTGGTCAAGTGTCTGGTGTGATGAGTCAGTGGAAAGTCTGACGTGAGAAATGAGAAATTGAATTAATAGACACTTGATTTCTGATGTGAATTGAAATACTCTGGATTGATTTGTGAAATATGGGATTTCTGATAGTCTTGTGGAATATGGAAATGTGATGGCTGATACTGTTATGGTTCGTGGATGTTGTGAAGTTCTTATGTATGCTCTTGATTTAAATGTTTTCTTAAATATATAGCTTACCCTGTATTTTGTTTCTGTGGCTGCTTTTCTTAAACCTGCGATGATCGTGTAACTTTACACGGGAGCAGATGATGTTGCAGGAAGTGGATTTCCCCTGTGAGTGATCGCCGTATGTGGTCGCCGGTTTTCTGTTCTTGTTGGGCGATCGCCCCTTTTACTATTTTCTGATAGGCGATCTCCGTTTTCTGTGAGGAGATCGGTAGTTTTGTATTTTTGCTGTTTTCTTTATGTTTAAGTTTTGTACTAAACTCCCTGCGAGGAGAACTCCTTGTATATATATATACAATTATGTTTATTTCAATATATTCGTTTTACCATTATTTCATATTACGAAAATGCAAAAATGCGAAATGTATATTGGAGGGATGTTACAAGAGATCGCCGTTTTTTTTTATCTCTTGGTGGTGATCGCCGGTTTTATGTCCTGTAGCAGATCGCCTGTTTTGGGGCCTTCTGTTACCAGATCGCCGGTTCATGTATGGAGATCGCCGGTCTTGTAGTTTTGATTGAATTTCATTAAATTTGTAAGCATTTTGACTGGTTATGTATTAAACTCCATGAGAGGAGTAAGTTCATTACTTATATATATATATATTACCATGTACTCTTCAATATTAATTGTGTACCTTTATTTTCATTATACATGTATGTCTAGTTTTATTTTGGCGGGATGTTACATTAATGGTATCAGAGCAGTTCGTCCTTTGGATGACCTGAGGGCTGTGGATCCATTGTGTTTTCTTCTGCTCATGAAAACTTATTTGAGTTTTAAGTGACAACTATTGTGAAAGGTTTTCAAACGTTTTTGTATTGAGCTTTTTGTGTGTGCTGTAGTGAATGTATGCCTAACTGAAAATCTTAGTATTTAGAATGAGAGGGTCTTGATAAGGTGGTGAGGGTGCACACTCATGACCGGATCGGGGTGATTCTCAATCTAAATTCCAGAGGTTTAATGTTTAGCATACTTTGACTTCTGGTGTGATCTATTTCATGTTATTGAGTGTTCTTGTAATTGATTGTGAGTGGCTGTGTGGATTGATGGTTGCACACCAGTAGCTGTTCTGGTGTTTTGCTTGAGGTTATAAGCTTTATGGTTCTGTAGATGGACTCAAATTCCTAGGGAATTTGAGAAGCTGACCTTGTAAGGTCGTGATGTTATCCCCCTTGAATGAATTGATTTCCTTATCGATTTCATTCTTGTAGTTGTAGGGAATATAGAAGCTAGTAGTTTCGGAACCTGAGAAAGAAGGAAGATGCCTCGTAGACCTCCTACCCCTTCCCAACCTTCTTCTGAGATGGGCCAGATCGCCAGGGCCATTGAGATGATGGCAGGTGCCATCCAGCAGCAGAATGCGGCGATGGCGCAGAACCATCAAGCTACCATGCAGCATTGGGAGACTACTCGGTCGGCTGATACGAATTCGCCCGTCGGTCAGCCTCAGGAGCGGATGGGACTGGCTGAGTTCATGAGGCACAACCCACCCAAGTTCTGTGGGAATGCTACCCCTGATCAAGCAGATCAGTGGGTCAGAGAAATGGAGAAAATCTTTAGGGCGACCTCCTGCCCTGAAGAGAAGAAGTTGTTGTTTGCCACCTATCTGCTGTCTGGAGAAGCAGAGTTCTGGTGGATGGGAGCTCAGCAAATGATGGAGGCCAGAGAGGAGGTGTTGGACTGGGAGAGCTTTAGGGTGAGGTTCTTGGAGAAATACTTCCCTGACAGCGCAAAGTTTGCGCGGGAAGCGGAGTTTTTAAAGTTGGAGCAGGGGGTGATGACGGTGAACGCCTATGCTGCCAGGTTTGAGTACCTCGCGCGATTCTACACTCAGGCGACCTCCGAAGCTTGGAGGTGCAGGAAGTTTGAGGAAGGGCTGAAGCACGGGCTGAAGAGGACGATAGCCCCAATGTGCATCAGAGAATTTCACGCCTTGGTAGAAAAGGCGAAGATGGTGGAGACCCTGGAAAAGGGTGATCCCCGGGTGATCAGGTCACACCCAGGGGGTTCTTCCAGTGGGCGGGCTAAGGTGCAGCATTCACAAGGCAGGCCATATGCGAGACCTCCACTACATCGGGCGGGGACAGGGCCACCCCAGTTTCAACAGCAGCAACCCTGGAAACTAAAATGTTCCCTCTGTGGTGGACCACACATGCCAAATGTGTGCCCCAAGAAGAATTTGGAGAGAAGGTGTTTCGTATGCCAAAGGACAGGGCACGTTGCTAGAGAATGCCCTAACCGGAGTGGGACGACTCAACCTGGTAGTTCTCAGCAGTTGAGAAATGAAGGCAGCAGACCCCAGGCAGCAGGGAGGGTGTTTGCCATGTCAGGAGCAGAGGCGTCTCAATCAGGTAACCTCGTGCAAGGTGTCTGTTTTATATCTGGTAGAAGTGTAGAAGCGTTGTTTGATTCTGGAGCGACACACTCTTTTGTGTCAAGTCGGTGTATAGCCGAGTTGGGCCTCCTAGTGAAGGAGCTGCCTTTTGAACTGTTGGTCTCCACACCTGCATCAGGACAGGTTATGACCTCTACAGTTTGCCCTGAATGTCCAGTAATAGTAGAGGGACGCAGATTCAAAGTGAACTTGATCTGCCTGCCTCTTCAGGACCTAGATGTTATCCTGGGAATGGATTGGCTTTCTGCCAATCACGTTCTCATAGATTGCGGTAGGCAGAAAGTGGTGTTGCCCGATCTCCAAGAGCAGGATGTAGTATCTGCTGGGCATGGGCGGTTGGAGATGGAAGAAGGGGCGAGGTGCTTCGTGATGCTAGCTCGGTTGGAAGTGAAGAACGAAGGGGACGTGAGCAGAATACCTGTAGTAAAAGACTTCACAGATGTGTTCCCAGAAGAGGTACCTGGGTTACCTCCTAAGAGAGAAGTAGAATTCTCTATTGATTTGGTACCTGGGGCTGGACCAGTGTCTATGGCGCCCTACAGGATGGCACCAGCCGAGTTGGTGGAATTAAAGAAGCAAGTGGAAGAGTTGCTGGAGAAACAATTCATCAGACCCAGTGTATCTCCATGGGGGGCTCCAGTACTCCTAGTTAAGAAGAAGGATGGAGGGTCTCGGCTGTGTATAGATTACAGGCAGTTAAACAAGTTGACCATCAAGAACAAGTACCCTCTACCCAGAATTGATGACTTAATGGATCAAGTAAATGGGGCCTCGGTGTTCTCAAAGATTGATCTGAGATCGGGGTACCATCAAATTTTGGTAAAGGCCGACGATGTCCAGAAAACAGCCTTTAGGTCCCGGTATGGGCACTATGAGTACGTGGTGATGCCGTTTGGAGTGACCAATGCCCCAGCTCTGTTCATGGATTATATGAATAGGATTTTCCGCCCTTTCTTGGATAAGTTTGTGGTAGTCTTCATAGACGACATACTTGTCTATTCAAAGACCGAGGAAGAACATGAAGGACATCTGAGGTCGGTGTTGGAGGTTCTGAGGGAGAAGCAACTCTATGCCAAGTTCTCCAAGTGTGAGTTCTGGCTGAAGGAAGTCAACTTTCTAGGACACGTGATATCTGCCCAGGGGATCTCGGTAGACCCAGCCAAAGTAGAGACAGTGCTGCAGTGGGAACGTCCCAAGACAGTCACTGAGATAAGGAGCTTTGTGGGTTTGGCGGGTTACTATCGGAGATTTATTGAGGACTTTTCCAAGGTGGTGGCTCCGTTAACACAGCTGACCCGTAAGGACCAACCTTTTGCTTGGACCGACCGATGTGAGCTCAGCTTCAGGGAACTAAAGGAGAGATTGACCAGTGCCCCAGTGCTGGTGATCCCCGAGGTAGGAAGACCTTTTGACGTCTACTGTGATGCCTCACATCAGGGACTGGGATGCGTTTTAATGCAAGAGAAAAGGGCAGTCGCCTATGCTTCAAGGCAACTCAAGGTCCATGAGAGGAACTACCCTACGCATGATTTGGAGTTGGCGGCAGTGGTCTTCGCCCTAAAGATCTGGAGGCACTACTTATATGGAGCTCGGTTCCAGGTGTTCAGCGACCATAAGAGCCTGAAATACCTGTTCGATCAGAAGGAACTGAACATGAGGCAAAGAAGGTGGATGGAGTTCCTTAAGGACTACGATTTTCAACTCATGTATCACCCAGGGAAGGCCAACGTAGTGGCAGACGCTTTGAGTAGAAAATCAATGCAAGTAGCCACCATGATGATAAAAGAGCAGAAACTAATCGAGCAGTTCAGAGACTTAAACCTTGGAGTGGAATTTCACGTAAATCACATTAGTTGTAGTAAGCTGGCTATAACTAATGACTTCCTTGGGATGTTAAAGGATAAGCAGTTGGAGGACCCTAGTCTGAAGCATACTATGGAGTCACTAGGGACAGATCAGGCGAGAGACTTTGTAATGGGCGATGATGGGATCTTGAGATTTAATGGCAGAATTTGCATACCTGCAAATGAAGAGTTGAAGAAGATGATCCTAGAAGAAGGTCATAAGAGTCGCCTTAACCTACACCCAGGTATGAACAAGATGTACCATGACTTGAAGGAGTCATTTTGGTGGTCAGGCATGAAGAGGGACATCGCCCAGTATGTTGCAACCTGCTTAACGTGTCAGAAGGCGAAGGTAGAGCATCAAAGACCTGGCGGGCTGTTGCAGCAACTGGATATCCCTGAGTGGAAATGGGACAGCATTGCCATGGATTTTGTCACCCATTTACCCAGATCGGTGAAGGGTCATGATGCAATCTGGGTTATCATTGATAGGCTGACAAAGAGTGCCCACTTCCTTCCAGTGAATATGAAGATGGCTATGGCCAAGCTAGCACAATTATACATCCAAGAAATAGTAAGGTTGCATGGATTGCCTTCCAGCATCGTTTCAGATAGAGATCCCAGGTTCACTTCACGGTTTTGGCAGACCTTGCAAGAGTGCTTGGGAACTAAGTTGAGGATGAGCTCTGCATATCATCCCCAAACAGATGGTCAGTCAGAGAGAACGATCCAATCCTTGGAAGATCTGCTGAGGGCGTGCGTCTTGGATCAATTGGGGAGTTGGGACGAGGTGTTGCCACTGGTGGAGTTTACATATAATAACAGTCACCACGCCAGCATTGGGATGGCACCTTATGAAGCCCTGTACGGGAGAAAATGCAGGACTCCCTTATGTTGGTATCAGGAGGGCGATGCAATCCTGGTTGGGCCAGAGTTGATTCAGCAGACGACCGAGAAGGTGAAACAGATACAAAGTAGAATGAAAGCTTCTCAGAGTAGGCAGAAGTCCTATGCAGATCAGAGAAGAAGACCTTTAGAGTTTGCTGCTGGAGAACATGTATTTTTGAGAGTGACCCCAACCAAGGGTGTAGGACGAGCTATCAGACCAAAGAAGCTGTCTCCTAAGTTTGTTGGACCTTACCAGATCTTGAGGAAAATTGGTCCAGTAGCCTATGAGATCGCCCTACCTCCACATTTGGCAAATCTGCATAATGTCTTCCACGTATCACAGTTAAGGAAATATCTCGCCGACCCTTGTCACGTGTTGGAGGTGGACGACGTGCAGATCACGGACGACTTGTCTTTTGAAGCAAGACCAGTCAGGATAGACGATCACCAAAGCAAACAGCTCAGGAATAAGACCATCCATATGGTTAGGGTGGTGTGGGATGAGAGATCCGGTGATTCGACTTGGGAGTTGGAAGAGAACATGAGAAACGACTATCCACATCTATTTTCTTTGTAATTCAATTTTCGAGGACGAAAATTTTTGTTGTTAGGGAGATTGTAAGGACCTGGAAAATCCTATTGGAATAAAAGTGATATATTTTAAGTAAATTCTAAGTATGTTTTATTTAAAATAAAAGTAAAGGAAAGTGTAGTTAGAAAGCCATGAGATCGCATAGAACATGATCGCCAGAGCGCGAGAGGCATGCGGACATCGCCAGGGCGCGAGACATGCGAGCATCGCTAGAGCGCGAGAGGCATGCGGGCATCGCCAGGGCGCGAGATACATGTGGGCTTGGCCAGGCGCGAGAGTCATGCGGGTGTCGCCAAGAGGAGACCTCGGTCGGTCTCCAGGAGAAAGAGACCTCGGTCGGTCTCCAGGAGGAAGAGACCGCGGCCGGTCTCCAGGAGGAAGAGACCTCGGTCGGTCTCCAGGAGGAAGAGACCTCGGTCGGTCTCCAGGAGGATGGAGACATCGGTCGTCTTCCAGAGAGAGACATCGGTCGTCGTCCAGGATGGGTCATCGGTGGTTTGTCTTTGCGCGAGTGGTCATCGGCGAAAGGTTATCGCGCGATGTCGCGTTTCACGCAGATGAAGTGGGGCCCTGGTTTCCAGGATGAACGTGCTGCATGTGCGACACGTAGGCAGTGAAAGTCCTGCAGGAGCAGTAGCTCCATGTGCGCAGAGACGCCACGTGGCCATACTGTCAGGTTGCACTGAATTCGAGGAAGAAAACCCACCAAGGAGGGTTAGTTAGAGAATAGGTAATGATGGCTACATGGCAGGCCTATGTTCCTAGTGTCAGAATACACCGCCTCTTAGGGAGTATAAAAACGCAGTGAGAGTATGAAAGGTGACAGAGTGAGTTCACCTTCAGCTTTCTCTTTTCTCTCCTTTGCACTGCGACTCAGAAATTCCAGGCACCAGTTAAATTACCAGCGATTGCCAGAGAGCATTTGAGAAGGGTCTCTGCAAGTTTTACCAATTAGAACGCTTAGGCAGAGTTCAGGCATCCTTTACGTTCGGCGGTTTAGAGCTTGAAGTGAGATTTCACGCTGATCCAGGTAAGGGAAGCTAGTCTTTTTCCAACGATAACTGGATATTTGATGTTTGTGATGATAAGGCGACGTGGTCGCCGGTTTTTACTTTGTTTTCACGGTGTTTGATGTTGGAATGTGAGATGTTTATGATAACAGTTCTGTTTGAATGCTGGGGGCGACGTGGTCGCCGGTTTTTCATCTGTCATAGAAATATCCCCTGTTTTATGCTGTTTCAAAAGTGTTTGAGATTTTAAATGTGGTTTTCGAAAATTTGAACCTTGGTATGAGATTTGCTGTGATTGAAATTGTTTCATTGAAGTGTTATGTGATATGTTGAAAGTTGTGATTGTGGATCGAGGCATAGTATTTTCAGGAAAGAAAATACCGTGTAAGGTCGTGTAATAGGTGTATTGATCGGTGATCCTATAATGAGACATCCAGACTCTACTGAGGTAATGAAATCACGTAGAGGAAGTTACTCAGTTGTGGAGAGTCGATGGAGGTTCATACGTATGGGTGTCTCGTGTGAAAAAGAACGAGCTCCACCTGTTGTATGGATTAACCCTGGTCATACCGTGATAATGAGAATATTGAGATGGTGTGATGCGCATGGCTGAGGTCACTTTCCAGCCTTTGGTATGACAGGTGCGAATCTCTGGGTCTAATCAACGCACGAGTCTCCGGAAATAGTGGTCAAGTGTCTGGTGTGATGAGTCAGTGGAAAGTCTGACGTGAGAAATGAGAAATTGAATTAATAGACACTTGATTTCTGATGTGAATTGAAATACTCTGGATTGATTTGTGAAATATGGGATTTCTGATAGTCTTGTGGAATATGGAAATGTGATGGCTGATACTGTTATGGTTCGTGGATGTTGTGAAGTTCTTATGTATGCTCTTGATTTAAATGTTTTCTTAAATATATAGCTTACCCTGTATTTTGTTTCTGTGGCTGCTTTTCTTAAACCTGCGATGATCGTGTAACTTTACACGGGAGCAGATGATGTTGCAGGAAGTGGATTTCCCCTGTGAGTGATCGCCGTATGTGGTCGCCGGTTTTCTGTTCTTGTTGGGCGATCGCCCCTTTTACTATTTTCTGATAGGCGATCTCCGTTTTCTGTGAGGAGATCGGTAGTTTTGTATTTTTGCTGTTTTCTTTATGTTTAAGTTTTGTACTAAACTCCCTGCGAGGAGAACTCCTTGTATATATATATACAATTATGTTTATTTCAATATATTCGTTTTACCATTATTTCATATTACGAAAATGCAAAAATGCGAAATGTATATTGGAGGGATGTTACAAGAGATCGCCGTTTTTTTTTATCTCTTGGTGGTGATCGCCGGTTTTATGTCCTGTAGCAGATCGCCTGTTTTGGGGCCTTCTGTTACCAGATCGCCGGTTCATGTATGGAGATCGCCGGTCTTGTAGTTTTGATTGAATTTCATTAAATTTGTAAGCATTTTGACTGGTTATGTATTAAACTCCATGAGAGGAGTAAGTTCATTACTTATATATATATATATTACCATGTACTCTTCAATATTAATTGTGTACCTTTATTTTCATTATACATGTATGTCTAGTTTTATTTTGGCGGGATGTTACATCGACACACACCGATGACCGAGGTATCTCTCATCCTGGCCGATGGCCGATGGCGTTTCTTCACGTTGTCGTGCTCTGCTTATGGAATCAGGCAAGGTCCTTGAGTAACGTTCTCGCTGGGAGCCTGGGTCCCAGTTTAACACGTGTTGGCAAGGAACCGCCGACGACTGATCACTCTGCATGCACCGATGACTGATCACTCTACATGCACCGATGACTGATCGGTGGTTCATCACTTCTCGCGCTCTGCTTCCAGGCGCTTATGTAGGAACTGATCTGCTGGTGGAGGTCACCCGGTAACTGGCCACTGATCGCCGTTCTTGAATGATCTCCACCCTGGTTCATCTGCTATCTCATGCCACGCGTCACTCTGTGACTGGCCCACGTAGTCATCTACTGCTGACGTCATCGAATACCGATGATCGACCGGATCACAAGCCCCCCAGTCTCGAGCTGTGAACTTGTTCTCAGCGAAGAGACTAAGTGGTCTTCCTTGCCAAAGAGAAGAAGGAGCTCGAAGCCGATGTACCTGAGACCATGGCTGCTGGTGCCGAGGCTCTGATAGATGGGTTCCATGGGCTGGCAGCAGGTTCACTGTGTCCTTCCAGACTTGGACTCTACCCAACCTAGCCTCCACCATTCAGTGGTTGATGGCAAGCTCATTCCTCCTCCTTGAGCTTCTTCCCTTGCGACTTCTCCTTTTGTGTAATCTCTTTTTCTCAGCTGCCTTTCTCTCTCTCCACCTTTAACTCACTCTGCATGTGGCCAACTGTTAACTGGCTTAGGCTTCAGCGCGATCTCACTGTGACCCTTCAAACTTGTATTCTAACTTGATCGCGACCAAGTGTACCTTAGCATTCTCTTTAACAGTTTTTATGCATAAATTTATGTTGGATGACTGACCTGATGGTGTCTAAATGCTTCGACTGATCGCCCAAGAGCTTGTTTGGGGAAGCTTTCATACTCAGAGCTTTACTACCGACCACCGACTATCATGTTAGCGCACCACCGGTCAGTCATCGCGCTTCAGGTTTCGCATTACTTCTGCGTCACTCCAGCGCTAGGTGCATAGAGGGCCCGAACGCCAAAGACGACGCTTGTGTTTTGGAGAATGCTTCTCGATGACCCCTCTTGCCTCAGCCTCGCTGTAAGAAGTCGGGTGAGGTCTTTCTCCTCTCGCCTCAGCCTCACTGTATAAAGTCGAGGTGAGGACTTTTTCACTCGCCCCAACCTTGCTGTAAAAAGCAGAGGAGGAGGACTTTCTCTGTTGCCTTAACCTTGCTGTATGAAGCAGAGGAAAAAGACTTGGTTCTCTTGCCTCAGCCTTGCTGTAAGAAGCAGAGGAAGAGGACTTTTCTCTGCCTGCACCTCGTTGTACAAAGTCGAGGTGAGGACTTTCCTCTCTGGCCCATGCCTCGTTGTACGAAGTCGAGGGAGAGGACTTTCTTTCGCCTGCACCCCGTTGTATAAAGTCGAGGGCGAGGACTTTTTTATCTGGCCTATGCCTCGCTGTACGAAGTCGAGGGAGAGGACTTTCTCTCGCCTGCACCCCGCTGTATAAAGTCGAGGGTGAGGACTTTCTCCTCTGAGTGGGTGCATGCTCCCAGGGGAGCACCAGGGGTGGCTGTCTGAGCGCACTCGCTAGGCGCATCCCTGCCTGCATGGTATCACCGCACACCCTTTGAGTGGGCAACTCCCCTTCTTCTGGTTTGGGATCATGCGAGGTGCATGCGTAACGCTCTCGCTGGGAGCCTGGGTCCCAGCTTAACACGTGTTGGCAAGACCCCGATGACCAACCTTCTTTTGGAATCATGCGAGGTGCATGCGTAACGCTCTCGCTGGGAACCTGGGTCCCAACTTAACACGTGTTAGCAAGACCCCGATGACCAACCTTCTTCTGGAATCATGTGAGGTGCATCCATAATGCTCTCGCTGGGAACCTGGGTCCCAGCTTAACACGTGTTAGCAAGACCCCGATGACCAATCTTCTTCTGGAATCATGCGAAGTGCATGCGTAACGCTCTCGCTAGGAACCTGGGTCCCAGATTAACACGTGTTAGCAAGACCCCGATGACCAATCTTCTTCTGGAATCACGTGAGGTGCATGCGTAACGCTCTCGCTGGGAACCTGGGTCCCGGCTTAACACGTGTTAGCAAGACCCCGATGACCATGCACCGACCGAGTGCTCACTCCCGACATGCACCGACGGCTGATCTTGCTTTGGGTGCACCGATGTTTGATCGCGCTCTGAGTGCGCCGATGACTGCTCGCGCTCTGCTTCCAAGCGCTTATCTTAGGGGCTGATCTGTGGGTGGTGGCCACTCGGTAACTGACCACCGATCACCTATACTTGCACCTGGGGCAAGGAGAACTTTAAACTGAAAAGCACGTGCACACTTGGTATACTGAAACCTTTTTTATTGGGTGGCCTCGTTAAAAACCCTCATCAGGGAAAAGAGTGCCCCCTGATCTGCTCAACTATTTACAGTATATACATTGAGTGTGTGTACAGCGCAAGAACGCATCTACCTTACAACTTAACTGAAGTAGAAACTTGAGTGTGTAGCGTTCCATGTCCTGGGGATAGGTGCTCCATGCAGAGTCTCCAGCCAATAAGCTCCACTCTCCAACGCTTCAACCACTCTGTATGGACCCCTTCCTTTCATAGGCGATGACCTCCCTGGCGACGCCTGATTCACGAGGAGCTTCCTCCTGAGCTGCCTGGGAGCCCCCCCAGCTTTGCATCCTCCATCACCTCACGTCCCCATGCACAGGGACCTCATGTTGCTGATCGGCTGTCTGAGACCCCGAAGCGCAATCACCTTGCGCCTCCCGCAGGTAATCGGTCAGGAATCCTGTCTTCACCAACTCAGCAAGTTGATGCCCCAACGTCAGGCAGGATCGGAGCATGTGTCCATAAGCCTGATGGAACTCACACCACTCGTCCTTCCTCCCTCCAAGTACCTTGTCAGTTTTCTCTGGTACTCGGAGTCTTGCAGCCACGACAGGGATGGCGATCAGCTCTGCACCCTCTATCACGAAATCATACCTAGGGGGTGTGTTGTTCTCCCTTGCACGCCCCATGGGCTGGTCCTTCCTGGGTGCATACGGACGAGGCCTTCCCTGCACCTTCCTCCCTTCCTTGGCCTCATACACCCGCACCTGCTGCTGCTGCTTCCCCTGACCTCCGCGCGGCTTCGTCGGCGCAGTGCTGCCTCTCTTCTTAGAGACCTCTGTCTTTGCTACAATGTGCGCCACCGCGCGTATCTCAGCAAAGGTGGCGGGGTGGCTCCTGATAAGGGATTCACTGAAAGGACCAGGCAGCACGCCTTTCTTGAACGCGTGCACTAACATGTTCTCGTCCTTGTTGGGCAATCTCACCACCTGCGCAGCGAAACGGTTGAGGAAGTCCTTCAGCGACTCCCCCTGGTACTGGCGCACGTCGAACAAATCCTAAGACACCACTGGAGGCGCTCTGTTGACGATGTACTGCTCCGTGAACAGCTTTGAGAACTGATGGAAAGAGGTGATGTGGCCCTTCGGCAGGCTCACGAACCACTCCATAGCTACTCCGCTCAGCGTGCTCATAAACATTTTGCAGTACACAGCATCTGAACCTCCAGACAGCATCATCTGAGTGTGGAAGGCTGTCAAATGTGCCTCTGGGTCTTCCACCCCCGTGAACGACGCCTTTACTCCCACCAGGTTGGGAGGCACCACCGTGTTCATGATCTCGGGGGAGAAGGGCATAGGAAATGTTCTAGGGGGCGACGGCGGCATCGACGTTCTATCTTCGAATACGCGCTCATTCTGCGCCTGTAACTCCCTACGCAACTCCTCATTCACGCGGTTCAGCTCTTCATTTCTGCTGTGCGATGCGGTCAGCTCTGCATGCATCTTCTCTTACTCAACTCTCGACGCTGCGACATTCTCTTGCAGCGCGTGCATCATCTCCATGACCTGCGCCATGGTAACGGCTCCTTCTTCAGCAGATGGCGTAGGTGCCGTTTGTCTGGTTCTTCTACTCATCTGTGCGATTTCTACTCTCGTTCTTGTGTATGGGGGCTTCGTTTTACTTCGTGCCCCACGGTGGGCGCCAAATGATCCCGCCGCGGACTCGAGCGTGGATGGGCTCCGCGTTCCTCCTGCGTCCGTGTCTGTTCCTCCGGTTGGCTTCCCTTCGAACGAAGCAAGCGGTTCCTGCAAACACAGAGGGGCACCCTAGCGGCCGGTGTAGCTCCGACGCTCAAGTCAGTTTGGGCAAGGAAACACCAAGAACTCTCTGTCTAATTTCTGGGTTACGTATCTCATACCTGGTTCAGCGTTCTTCTTCCTCATATAAACCCACGTCGCCCCCTACTGGCTACCTCTAGGGCCACTTGATTGCTCTGCACCGCCGCTGTCTACCCCCCAGGCCTACCTTGCGTGCAGGCCTTCCTCACTTGAGTGCAAAGTCTGACAGGGGAGGCTGCGTGGGTACCTCTGTACCCCTCAATTTCTGTGCCTATCTGCCCTACCTATTCTCTGGGAACATCTTCACGGTCCACGTGGCAGGCATGCAACCCCACTAGGAGACTCTAACCTTGATGGGTTCTTGTCCCAGCAGGATTCTGCACCTAACTGCGTCTTCTCTTCTTCATGCATGGTCGTCTCGCGACTAAGGCCACTCCCTGCCCCTGGGCGCTTTACTGATCACTGGTCGCGTTGTTCACATCGCGCGACCGATGTCACCTCGACACACAACGATGACCGAGGTATCTCTCATCCTGGCCGATGGCCGATGGCGTTTCTTCACGTTGTCGTGCTCTGCTTATGGAATCAGGCGAGGTCCTTGAGTAACGTTCTCGCTGGGAGCCTGGGTCCCAGTTTAACACGTGTTGGCAAGGAATCGCCGACGACTGATCACTCTGCATGCACCGATGACTGATCGGTGGTTCATCACTTCTCGCGCTCTGCTTCCAGGCGCTTATGTAGGAACTGATCTGCTGGTGGAGGTCACCCGGTAACTGGCCACTGATCGCCGTTCTTGAACGATCTCCACCCTGGTTCATCTGCTATCTCATGCAATGCGTCACTCTGTGATTGGCCCACGTAGTCATCTGCTGCTAACGTCATCGAATACCAATGACCGACCAGATCAAGGACCTATCACAAGGTCCGTGGGCAAACAAATCCAAGAGGAGACAGCCCAAGCTAAGGATGGGAGAGAAAGATACCTATACATGTTGCAAGAAGGCCCATCATGAAATTAGCTTAGTTTATGTGGTGTAAATAGCATTTTTCTTTCAAGACTTGACCTATCTTGCTTGGCAAGTTTGTGCCCACTTTTGCATTTCATTTCAAACACATTTGGTTAGCATCTAGGGTAACATTTAAGGTACTCCTTAGCTTATAAAAGGGGTAGCCTCCTTCATGAAACTTAAGATTAATTTGAGTAAAGTTATGCTGCCAAATTTGTGCCATACTTACTCCCTTGCCTAAATCTCTTGATTTATGGTTTTAATCTTCACTCCTTCACCACCAAAGAGAGTTGGCCAAACCTCTCTCATTTTCATACACTTCATGCACCTACAAGCCACCACCACTCTTAGGAGGGCTTGACCCATTTCATCCATTGAACTTCCGCTGCATTCATCACCCAAAACGCACCATGAAGAACTCAAGAATGCCACCATTTGGTATCATGAGCTATGGTTCTTCAAAGATGAGTGTCTCTTCATTTTATTTTTTTTGAGTTCTTCTTATATTCAAGTTGTTCATCTTGGCTCCAATTTGTCTTGCTGTTTTTTTGCTTTTTATTTTTGCATTGGATGCTATTCTTGGCATTTCAATCGGTAGAATTGTTCAATTTGTGCTTGAGCATCTCTTGTCAAATTTTTTTGTAGGTTTCTTGCTATATTTGTGTGGCTGTCTTTTATTTTTAGGTTGATCCGGTCGGTAAGCTTACAAACCAATCCAACGCTGTGCTGTGGAGAGTGCTCATGAACATCTTGCAATAGGCCGCATCCGATCCTCCTGACAGCATCATCTGCGTATGAAACGCAGTAAGGTGAGCCTCTGGATCTTCCACTCCAGTGAAGGAGGCCTTCACCGCTGTGATGTTTGCAGGAATCGCAGCATCCATGATCGCCTGCGAAAATGGCATTGGAAAAACTCGTGGCGGAGACGGTGGCGCACTTTCGCTGGTCGCAGCACTTTCCCTCTGCTCGCGAAGAGCCTGACGTAACTCTTCATTAACCTTACTCAACTCTTCGTTCCTGGCCTGAGAAGCGACCAGGTCATCGTGCATCTTCGTCTGCTCGACGCACGATGCTGCCACATTTTCTTGCAAAACACGCATCATCTCCAGCATTTGCGACATCGTCACGTTATCCTCTCCAGATTGTGGCGCAACTGAACTAGATCTGGTTGTCCTCATTTTCCTCATGAAACTTCTACGAATCTCACACAGCTGCCTTTCCACACGCAAAACCTATCTTGCAACAACGCTCAAGAAACCTTCAACTTCCTTCGCACACAACTTCCTTCGCACAATGATCGATCCAGGAATCAATCGGTAAAACCTCTAGAAAGCCGATTGCAGCAGCAACCAATCGAACAGAAACTACCGAAAACCTCACAAACTCAGCTGTGGATGGGAATCACAGTTTACACGGCCCCACGGTGGGCGCCTGATGATCCAGCCTCTTGACCAAAGCGTTAAAGCTTCTCCTCCTCGATCCTCGTCCTCACCAGCTTCACGCCAAGCACACCAAAGACCTTCACCTGACAATCCTCCAAGAAACCTAAAAGAACAATATGGCGCCTCTGCGGCCGGTTGCGCTCCGACGCTCAAGTCAGTGATTGAATCAACAAAGAACTTCAAAGAAAACTCAGAACAGTGTACAAGTGAATCACAACCAAAAAAAAATCTCCCCCTAATTTCGTTAAGAATTTCGTATATATACCTGAGTCTTTCTCTCTCCTGACGGTTATTCCTCTTGACACGTGGATAACATCTGGTCATACACGTGTCGCAATCTAGAGTACCTGCAACTGAACGTTACTTCCACTTTGCTCCTGCGACTAAGTTATCCACACAGGGAGTAGCTTAGTGCACAGGCTACCCTGGGCGCAACCTTAACATGATAAACTGATTAACACTGGGTATCACGACTCACACTACACATGGTGGCAGATATGCCACTTATCCTCTATATTTAGACCATACAACAAGTGCTTGCCAACAGACACAGGACCAGATTGCCAAATTCATAGCATGACACCTGGATGCCTTCGCATGGTCCGCATCAGACATGCCTGGCATAAAAAGAAGTCCAATGGGAAGTGGAGGATGTGTGTAGACTTCACAGACCTCAACAAGGCTTGTCCGAAGGATTCCTACCCTTTGCCATATATTGACGCTTTGGTAGACAGCGCCTCTGGTTGTAGACTACTCAGTTTCTTGGATGCCTTTTTTGGGTACAACCAGATTAAGATGCACCCCATGGATGAATGCAAGACACTGTTCATGACAGAGTTGTCTTGCTATTGTTACAAAGTGATCCCTTTGGGCTGAAAAATGCAGGTGCCACTTACCAGAGATTGATGGACAAAGTGCTTGCGCCCATGATAGAGTGGAGTGTGCAAGCATAGGTGGATGATATGGTGGTCACCTCGCAGGTGAAGGATCACGTCGCTAATTTGGAAGACCTAAATACCGTTTGAAGCTGAACCTTGAGAAGTGTGTGTTCGGCGTGGAAGCAGGTAAATTCTTACTACTCATTGAGTGTGGGATCGAGGCAAACCCTGAAAAATGTGTTGTAATCATCACCATGCGGAGCCCGATCTCAGTCAAAGAGGTGCAGCAGTTGACAGGGCAGATGACCGCTTTGTCCAGGTTTCTATCAGCTGGGGGGACAAAGGTCATCCCTACTTCCAGTGCCTAAGGAGTGATGGAGATCAAGTAGAAGAGGATTTTACTAATGGAGGAAGAGGCCATCCACCCAAGCATTTAAAATTCTTCTTACTAGTCTTCTTAAAAAGTAGAACATTTTGGGTTCTCTTGAAAATTCAAAAGATAGTAGTATAAATAAATCTTTGTAAATACTCTTGTATAAATTTGTAAATAATATAGAAATAGCCTTAGGAGTATGCCAAAGAGGAAAACCAAAAGAAACCTCTAAATGTAAGGCATTTTAGGCACTTTCTTTAGGAAAAAGTGGAAAAAGTGACTCTTCTACTCCTTTCTCTCTTAGGCACTAGAAGGAGCTAGAAGAGTGA
This sequence comes from Phaseolus coccineus, assembly GCA_037954025.1. Lineage (NCBI taxonomy): Eukaryota > Viridiplantae > Streptophyta > Magnoliopsida > Fabales > Fabaceae > Phaseolus > Phaseolus coccineus. The sequence continues at coordinate 31,575,288 of CM075680.1, read as the reverse complement.
CTTTTCCCACTCCTTCCCCTTTGTAACATGTCCAGCCCTCCTTATTATAAATAGGAGTGCTTGGTTCTAAGTAAAAAAAGTTGAAAGTTAGAAGTAAAGAAACTATCTTGAAATTGAGAGAGAGTGAGTTTGTCAGACTTGTCTCTTCTTCTCCTCCATGTCTTATCTTGTGAGCTTTGGAGACTCTCAAGTGGCGGCACCACCCACTCATCTTGGAAGAACCACCCTCCAAGTGGCGTGAATCACATCTCCAAAAGTCTACAACCACATAAGTCATTTCTATTCATCTTCTAAAAATACTCATTTTTGTTCTACTTGTTTGTTTTCAATTCTAATCTGTTCATTCTCTTCCTTGTGATGTCCTCTATCATTTGATGTGTTTTTCTTCCATTATAATCTGTTCAAACTTGTTATAGCAACCTGTTTTTGGTTCGGTTTCCATGGGTATTATGGTTCATGTTTTCTTGAATTTCCAATAGTAGGTTGTGTTCTTGTTGTGTTTCTATTACTAGTTTCAATTCTTGTTGTGTTCTTGTTTTAATTCTTGTTTCTTTGTACTGTTCTTGTGTTGTTACTGCACTTTGGTTGCTGTTCTTGAATTACCCATTCATATTCCATTGTTATCTTACACTACAAGTTACCTATTCATGTGTTTTTTAGAATGAACCTTTGTTTTCTTGAATAGAAACTCTATTAATTGTTCTTTAGAATTTTGATCCTAATTCTTGAAAGTGTCATGAATACAATGAAACCTATATCAACTCAACCCAAACCAAGAAAGGTTCATAAGAGACTCACATCAAGGAGGAACAGCAGTTTTGTATGGACCAAAGAGTGTGAGGAGGCATTCCTGAAGCTAAAGGAGTACCTGGCCAGCCCACTAGTGTTATGCAAGCCGCAGTTGGGTACCCCACTTTGCCTATACTTTGCAATCACAGATCGGGCGATTAGCTCAGTCCTTATGCAGGAGCAGGACCAGGTGCAGAAGCAGATCAATTTGTAAGCAAGGTATTGCAAGGGCCTGAGGCGAGATACCAGGCCCTACAGAAGGCAGCCCTGGTCGTAGTGTTCTCAGTGCGAAGACTGCGTCACTATTTCCAGAGCTTTACTGTAATAGTGATGACGCACCTTCCCATTCGCAAGGTCTTGCAGAAGCCAGACGTTACGAGAAGGATGGTGCGTTGGGCAACGGAGCTGTTAGAGTTCGATGTACAGTATGAGCCTAGAAGCCCCATCAAAGGCCAAGTTTATGCTGACTTGATGGTAGAGCTCTCCTCGGCCGCCACCCATCAAGAGGGAGCAGACTTCAGATGGGTACTCTCATTGGACGACTCCTCTAATCAACAAGGTAGCGGGGCTGGAGTTATCTGAGAAGGGCCCAACGGGTTGTTACTTAAGCAAGCCCTGCTTTTCGCTTTCAAGGCCAGCAACAATCAAGTAGAATATGAGGCTTTGATCGCGAGGATGCTGCTGGCTAAGGAGATGGGTGCGAAGAATTTGCTGGCAAAAAGTGACTCCCAGTTGGTCACGGGCCAAGTAACAGGAGGGTACCAAGCCAAAGATCCCCAGATGGCCGCCTATCTAGAGTATGTCCAGGTCTTGAAGAAGATGTTTGTGATGTTTGAGTTGGTCCATGTCCCTAGAGAGCAAAATGCCTGAGTTGACCTTCTAGCAAAGCTCGCTAGTTCGGGAAAGGGGGGCAGACAGAGGATAGTCATCCAGGAAACCCTGAGGACACCTCAAACCTTCACTGCAGATAACTTGGTAGAAGTCCAGCATATCGACATGTTAGATGGAGTGAAGAGGAGTCATCGGTCACTGACTTAGGAGATGTTGAAGACGCCCAAAATAAGCACATACCCAGCTTCTGGGGAAGAGTCGCTGTAGGTCTGCCTAGTTCAAAGAGGAGAGACCTGGATAACGCCCTACAAACGTTACTTGGCTTATGGGATGCTCCCCATGGAGCCCACAGAGGTCAGGAAAATAGAGAAGAACTCGACCAAATACACTCTCGTCAATGGGGAATTATACAAACACGGGTTCACCCACCCTATCTTAGTGTGTGTAAGTGGAGAACAGTGCAAGCGGATAATGGCAGAACTCCATGAGGGGATATGTGGGAGCCACATCAGTGGCCGATCTCTTGCATCAAAGGCCATCCGTGGAGGATATTTTTGGCCAACCATGAGGGAAGACTGCACAAAGTATGCAAACAGTGCAAGCAATGCCAGCAACACGTTGACTGGCACAAGGCGCTGCTGGAAGAGCTCAGATCGATCTACAGCCCTTGGTCATTTCATACTTGGGGGATCAACATTCTGGGGCCTTTTCCTTTGGTAATACGACAGATGAAGTACCTTGTGGTTGCCATAGAGTATTTCATGAAGTGGATAGAGGCCGATCCAGTAGCGTAGATCACGGCCCATAAGATCCAGCATTTCATGTGGAAAAACATAGTATGCCGTTTTGGAGTTCCCAAATGATTGGTGTTTGATAATGACACCCAGTTTGCGAGTCAACAGTTGGGCAAGCTATGCACAGAGTTGGGGTAAAACAAGTATTCGCATTAGTCGAACACCCCCAGACGAACGAGTAGGTCGAGTCTGCCAACCGAGTTCTGCTAAGAGGTCTGAAGAGAAGGCTAGAGAAAGCTAACGGGACCTGGGCAGAAGAAGTCCCTAGAATTGTTTGGGCTTAGCACACTACTCCCCAGTCCACCACCAAGGAAACACCATTCAGCTTGGTATATGGTTCGGACATTGTTCTTGCTAGTTGACTCTCTTGTCGGTTGACTCCACGACAATCTCACGCCTCCTTCCCTCTCCTTAGGTAATGATTCACTGGATCGAAACAACTTGCACCTTCAAAGACATAAGGGGCACCCTAGAGGCCATTTGCACTCTGACGCTCAAGTCAATACTGGGGCAAGGACACCAAGTGTATAGAGTATCTCAGTTTCGGTCTAAAAACTACGTACCTTTGTGAAGTTTTTTTACTACCCTTTATATAGTCTAGGGTTTCCTCTGCGTCGCTACCTATATTTAGGGTTTCTGCAGGAATACCATTGCGCCGCTATTACCCAGTCTTAGGGTAATCTAAGGCATAAGGCTTCCCTTAGCTGGAGTGCAAATTCTAACAGCATGGCAACTTGGGTACCCCCTCGTGCACCTAATCTTTGTGGCCATCGGTCCTGGGAGTGCCCTCACTATTCACGTGCCATGCATGTAGCTTCACTTGGAAACCCTAATCCTGATGGGCACTCAAACCCTTCAAGACTCTGCACCTAACTGTGCTTTCCTTGCCACACGCATGGATGCTTCATGACCTAGGCCTCTCCCTACCTCTGGGCATTTTACTGATAACTGGTCTTCTCTTGGGACCCACCTTCTGATGGGTTGTTCTTCATGACCATTTGTTCTTCTTAAAATATGAGGTAAAAAGGTGGTGGAAGCTATGGATGATATGGGTCAAGGATGACTCATATAGAGCTATGGGTTCCTTGTAGGTGCATGAAAGGTATGGAGAGTGATAGGTTAGGCCAAATCACTTGGAGGAAGGTGAAGATGAAGATCAAAGTGTCTAACCTAGAGAGACTAGACAAAGAGTAGAAGCTAGCATAATTTTGGCAGCATTTACTCATATAAATTGATCTTAAAAAAACATGAGCCAAAGCACCCTATTTATAGGAGATGGTGCCTTGGAGAGTAAGGAACAAGGGTAGGATGGGGAATACATAAAAGAGGGGGCTGCTAGGGTGTTGACTAAAGGTCAATGCAGCCCCTTAGCATGCTTCTAGAAGGTAGGGCTACATTCCTACCCTAAAAGGCCTAGGTACAAGCTAAATTGTTAAATACACCCCCGATTGTGCTAAATGAACCCTACTCTACTAAAATTATAAATAAACTAAAATTAATTTATGCTCAGCTCCCATGGCTTGGGCTTTACTCCTTGTAGTCCTCTGAAGGGTCTTTGAATATGTAGAGAAAAGTTTCTCTGCCATCAGTAGCAGAGTCCCACTCTTCTTGAATCCTCTTTGCCATGGACCTAGTTGTTGGGCCTGAGCTTAGGCCTCTTCCATCATCCCCTCCCTCTTGAAGAGGATTTGTCCTCAAATCACATGCTTCTGCCTCTTCATTTTCTCTACCTGCAAAGGGTGTTAGATCCATAACATTGAAGGTAGTATGTACTCCATATTCCTCAGGCAGGTCAATTTGATATGCATTATTATTGATTCTTTTGAGAACTTGGAAAGGACCATCACCCCGGGGACTAAGTTTACACTTCCTCTGATTAGGGAATCTATCTTTTCTAAGGTGAAGCCAAACCCAGTCTCCCTCCTCAAAAATCATCTCTCTCTTCCCCTTATTGCTATGTTTCATGTATTTCTCTGTTTGTTGTTGTATTTGGTTCTTAATCCTCTCATGCATTTTCTTTACAAATTCAGCCTTCGTTACTCCTTCCTTATGCACAAAATTTTGTGGATTAGGTAGAGGTAACAAATCCAAAGGAGTAAGAGGATTGAACCCATACACAGCCTCAAAAGGAGAAATATTAGTAGTTTTATGAACTACCCTATTATATGCAAACTCAATATGAGGAAGGTACTCATCCCAAGATTTGTGGTTTCCTTTCATGATTGACCTAAGCATAGTGGAAAGAGATCTATTTACAACTTCAGTTTGTCCATCCGTTTGAGGATGACAAGAAGTTGAGAAGTTCAACTTAGTTCCTAGCTTTTCCCAGAGAGTTCTCCAGAAATGGCCAATAAATTTAGGATCTCTATCCGACACTATGGTCTTAGGTAAACCATGTAGTCTTACCACTTCTCTAAAGAAGAGCTTAGAGATGTTGCTAGCATCATCCACTTTATGGCAAGGTATAAAATGAGCCATCTTGCTAAACCTATCCACTACCACAAAAATGGAATCAAAACCTCTTTGTGTCCTAGGAAGTCCTAATATGAAATCCATGCTTATATCTTCCCAAGGAGCACTTGCAAAAGGTAAAGGAGTGTAGAGTCCATGAGGCATTGTCTTAGACTTAGCTTTTAAACATGAAATGCATCTATGACAATGTCTTTGGACATCTTTCCTCATGTGTGGCCAAAAGAATTTTCCTTTCAAAAGCTCAAGAGTTTTATCAACTCCAAAATGGCCCATGAGTCCTCCTTCATGTGATTCTTTTACAAGGAGTTTTCTATGTGTTCCTTGGGGTATGCAAAGTTTTCCTTCTTTAAATAAGTACCCCTCAAAAACATAAAAACCTCCTTGTGCTCTATGTTGGCACTCAGCAAAAGTGGGTGCAAAATCCTGATCTTCTTTGTAAAGTTCAGGTATGTTTTCAAATCCAAGAATTTGGGCTCCAAGTTTAGAAAAGAGGATATGTCTCCTTGAGAGAGCATCAGCCACAATGTTTGTACTGCCCTTCTTGTATTTGATAACATATGGAAATTGCTCAAGAAATTCCATCCACTTTGCATGTCTTTTGTTCAACTTGTGTTGACCCCTTAGATATTTCAAAGACTCATGATCACTATGTGATGGCATTTTCATGTGTTCTTCTTGAATCAAAGTAGAAATAGATGGAGCGGAAGCAATGGATGAGTGAAACAAGACCCTCCTAGGAGTTGTGTTGGTCTTGAAGGTGCATGATGAGTATGGGTTGAGTGGTTCGGCCAGCTCAAGGGAGAAGGAGAAAGGATTGGAGTTTATAGCCTAGATTTCTAGGAGGAGTAAAGCTTGTGCACAAAAATGGCAGCATAACATTACTCAAATAAACTTGAAAATACATGAGGTAGGCCTCCTTATTTATAGATTTAGGAGCCTTGGTGAGCAAGCTTTAAAGGGTAGGGATGGAAATACAAAAAGTGGGGGCTGCCTAGGGTATTGACTTTAGTCAAACCACACCATCATCCTAATATTCTAGAAGATAGGTCAAAAATGCAACATTTGATAGTACACCCCTCCCTCTTTTGCTAAAGGCACCTATTTGCTAGCACACCCCTCCTTCTATTGCTAAGGGCACCTTTTTGATAGCACACCCCTAAGTTAGCAAGTTTTGCTTTCTACACTACACTAATCTACTAAGCTACCCCTAATGGGCCTCCAAGTAGCATGTACAAGGTCTTCTCCCTCCCATCCGTGGCTTCTTCTATGTGTGCTTGGATATGTTTAGCCATGGATCTTGTGAGAGGTCCTAGACGGTCTAGCTCCATGGATAGCCTCCCTCCTTCACGTCCTAGACGCTCACTTCTTGGAGCTAGACGCTCCTCTTGGTCTAGACGGTCTTCTTGGTTTGGGCCTTGGCTTCCTTGGTTAGATGTGCTTGGCCCTCCTCCATCACTATGTATGATAAATTCTTTTGAAACTAGATAGTGTTCCCAAGTCTGTAGGGCCCTCACAAGTGCATAAAGCTCTTTGTCATAGGTGGGGTAGTTGAGGGTGGCACCGTGAAGTTTTCCACTAAAATATGCAATTGGGTGCCCACCTTGCAAAAACACAGCACCTATTCCTACTCCCGATGCATCACACTCTAGCTCAAAATTTTTTGAAAAGTTTGGCAAAGCTAGAATGGGTGCATTAGTGAGTTGAGCTTTCAAACTTTGAAAGGCTTGCTCATGCTTCTCTGTCCAACAAAATGGAGTGTCTTTCTTTACTAACTCATTGAGTGGTGAAGCTAGACTTGAGAAGTTAGGAACAAATCTTCTATAAAAACTTGCTAGACCATGAAAGCTCCTAACATCTCCTACATTTTGCGGGGTTGGCCACTCTTGGATGGCTTTGATTTTCTCGGGGTCAACATGTACCCCATTTTTGTTTACTATAAAACCTAAAAACACTACACTATCTACACAAAAAGTGCATTTATCTATATTGGCAAACAAACTATTTTTCCGAAGCACTAAAAGAACCTCCCTAAGGTGACTTAGGTGGGACTCTAGGCTTTGACTATATACTAAGATATCATCAAAATAGACTACTACATACTTACCTATGCAATCCCTAAAGACATGATTCATAAGCCTCATGAAAGTGTTAGGTGCATTAGTGAGTCCAAAAGGCATCACTAACCACTCATATAGTCCAAATTTGGTCTTAAAAGCAGTTTTCCACTCATCACCTTCTTTAATTCTAATTTGGTGATATCCACTTTTAAGGTCAATCTTGGAAAATATGGCAGACCCATGCAATTCATCAAGCATATAATAAAGTCTAGGAATTGGATGCCTGTATTTGATGGTGATATTGTTGATGGCCCTACAATCACAACACATTCTCCACTTGCCATCTTTCTTTGGAACCAACAAAACAGGTACAGCACAAGGACTTAGGCTTTTTTGAACCCAGCCTTTCTCCAACAAATCTTGAACCTGTGACTCTATCTCCTTAGTCTCTTCCGGATTAGTTCTGTAAGCTGGTCTATTTGGTAAACTAGCTCCCGAAACTAAATCTATTTGGTGTTCTATACCCCTAACAGGTGGAAGTCCAATAGGTCCTTCCTCAGGGAATACATCACCAAATTCTTTTAAAAGTTTTTGGACTTGAAGAGGTAGTTCACAAACTTCAGAAAGTGTGGCAGTGCATGCAAGTGTTCCTTTACACAGAAGGAGGCCTGAAGGTTGTTCAGATAGAAGTATCTTTTCAATTTTACTTTCAAATTTTTCTTCTTTCTGAATAACCTTGTGGGAAGGAACACTCTTCTCCCACGCCTCAACATCGTTCCTAAGGATTTTCTCTTGTTTTCCTTTTTTTTTTCTTTTTCTCATTTTCTCTTTTTATTTTCATTTGTACTTGGTCCTTTACCACTTGTGAAGGTGTTAAAGGATAAAGTACAAACTTTTTTTCCCTATGGGTAAAAGTTATCTCGTTGGTAAGACCATTATGGATGGTTTTCTTGTCAAATTGCCATGGTCTTCCCAATAAGATGTGGCAGGCTTCCATGGGTACTACATCACATAAAATCTCATCTTTATAGTTCCCCACAGAAAGACTGATTTTTACTCGCTTATCTACAGTTAATTCCCCATCTTCATTTATCCACTGAAGTTTGTAAGGTTTTGGATGAGGTATTAATTGTAGATTAAGCTTTTCAACCATCCTAGTGCTACAACAATTGCAGCAAGAGCCACTATCCACAATGAGAGAACAAATGTTTTCTGAAACTTTGCATCTTGTATGAAAGATGTTCTCTCTCTGTGTTTCATGGTTCACACTAGGTTGATTGTTGAGGGTTCTTCTGATCATCATTAATTCTCCCTCACAAGGATATGCCCCCTCACTACTTTCCTTCTCTTCTTCCCCACTAGACTCTTCATCTTGGCTGCTATACTCATCCCTCCCTCTTAAGATCATGGTTCTCCTATTTGGGCATTGGGATGCTATATGGCCTCTACCAAGACCCTTGAAGCACTGGATGTCTCTACTGCGGGGTTGTGAGGTAGACACATCTTTTCCTACACTCTTGGGAGTTTCTTTGGATTTATCCTTTGAAAGACTATCCTCCTTTTCTCTTCTATACTCTCTCTTGGGATAAGAGTTAGAGTAAGAACTCTCCTTGCGACTTGATCCCTTTCTCAAATTTTGTTGTTCAACTTTTATACAAAGTTGGATCAAATCATTCAAGTCCCTGTAGGGCAAAAGTTCTACTTTATCCCTTATCTCAAGATTGAGACCACTTAGGAACCTAGCTATGGTGGTGGTGGCTTCTTCCCTAATAGAGGCTCTCATCATGTAGAGCTCCATCTTTTGCCTATACTCCTCTACGCTCATGTTTTTCTGTTGGAGTCTTTGGAGCTTGTCCATTAACTCCCTATCATAGTATGAAGGAATATGGCGGTGTCTCAAGGCTCCCCTAAGGTCATTCCAATATTCTATGGGAGGGTCCCTGTGGAGGCGCCTATCTCTCTCTAGGGCTGTCCACCAATACATAGCATTTCCTTGAAAGCTTAAAGTGGCTAAGGGTACTTTCCTTTTCTCGCTAACATGATGGCAAGCAAAAAGTTGTTCTACTTTCATTTCCCAATCTAGGCATGTTTCAACATTTTCCTTTCCATAAAAATGAGGTAAGTCTACCCTAGTCTCTTTTAGGTGGCTTTCTCTCCTAGTTCTTCTAGGTGGAGGTTGATAATAATCATTTACTCTCAGACTCCCCTCAACATGTGAGTCACTTGACCTAGAACTAGATGCATGTGATGCATGTGATTTTTTTAATTTTCGAATGTATTCATCTTTTTCTCTAACAATTCTCAACTCCTCTTCCAAAAGTGCAAGATGGGCATCTCTTTCTTTTTTATCTTCCAAAAGTTGAGCCTCATGTTGCAATTGTCTTAGTGATAGTGATTGAAAATCTCTAGCCAATTGTTTCAAAAGAGATTTTGTGGATTTTCTATCACTTTCACTATGACTTGAAGAATGAGTAGACATGTTTAGGGTTTGTGATAAAAGTAATTTTCAAAAAGAAAGATAAGTGGAGTGAAGTAGGTAATTTCCCAGGAAAGGGAGGTGGATCACTAGGATCTCTTAAGTACCAAGCCTTTCCTTAGCTAGATACTATCCCACAACACTTTCAAAAATCTTTCTCTAAGCAATTTACTTAGAGCACAATCAAAGATAAAAACAAAATTTTTATGCAAGAAAAACTATATGTAAAGCAATAAAACACAAATGAAAATTGCTATCTAGAAAGCTTTTAAAACTAGTCGAATCCTAAGGTGAGGCTTCTTGGCACTTTGGAACCTTGAAGACACACTCACCGTCTAAGACGTATTAATCCACTAATTAATCAATGTCCTTGCAAATTACAACTCAAATAAATACAAAGAAATTAGGTTAACAAATTTTGATGCACAAAAATTTAAAGTCCTATTCTATGCACTCCTTCACTTGTAGCTCCTTTGTGTATATTTGTGTATTTTTCAATGAGGTTGCTGCTGTCCCTTGCTTTGTCTCCTTAGGTTATTCAACCTTAAATCTTTAATCCAGCTCCTCTTTAGTGGTATGGCTTTCACCAAAACAAAATTTTAGCTCCACACTCACCAAAGCACTTTTTAGGTCAAATCCACCAAAGAGAGGTCAAGCAAGTTTTAAAGCAACAAAACTCAAATTTAAAATCAAGGACTACTGCAAATGGAGTTGATATTTGACAAGACTTGAAAGAGTATTCAATAAAATTTGACAAGCAAAAAATTAAGGCACACAAGAAAAAGGTAGCACACAAAGTGGAATCCTAGTGAATGGAACTAGAATAGATGAATAAAACCAAAACAGCACTACAGAATTTTTTGTGTAAAATTTTTCACAACTTTCCAATTTTATGCTGGACAGAATACTTCAAATTTGAGCTTGAAATTTTAACCACAGAAACTTCAATGTTTTAGCTCAATATAGGCGTTGTAATTTCACCAAAACAGTGAGTCAAATAATTGTAATAATTTTTCCGAAATCACTGCCGCGTCAGCGTTTTTTCAGAGTCAGGATTTTTGCACTCTGTTCGTATTTCATTTATCATTTTTTTTGTATTTTGAATTTTGATGTGCTTCTTTTTTTCACTTTTTCTTAACACATCAAACTACTCAAATCCAAAATTTCAGAATTTTTTACCAACAAATGTAATTTCTGGGAACGATTCCATCCAGAACAGTAGCAGTGAAAACAGAGAAATCCTAACTTGAAATTAGAAAACGGTAAAGAAACTTCAAAAACACAATGGAAATGATTGGATACGAACTTGTATGGAACTAACACACAAGTATGAACTCAAATACGAAAGTATAAAAGGCACCAAAGCTTCAAAACCAGAAATATAAACTGCACTCAAAACAAAATCAAGCAACCAAATCAACAATAAAAGGCACCACTTGGAATTTATGACATTGTAGGATGAACATGACTTTGACAAAACTTGTATGGATTCAAAAATCAAAATGACTCAACCACAAACACTTTGCACCGATTAAAAACATCAATAAGACTCAAATAAAATAAAAACAGAACAGCCAACACAAAAGGAACCTAAAACAGTTTGAAAAAATGGAAGTTCAAGATCAAGTTGAACCAAAAATACCAAATAGAAATTTAAAAAACAGCAACACCAACTTAAAAAGAAATTAAAAACAGCAAGACATTTAAGGATATGATGAACAACATGGAATAAAGAAGACTCAAAAAATAAAATGAAGAGAACACTTATCTCTTGAAGAACCAAAGCTCTAGATACCAAATGATGGGTTGTTCTTCATGACCATTTGTTCTTCTTAAAATATGAGGTAAAAAGGTGGTGGAAGCTATGGATGATATGGGTCAAGGATGACTCATATAGAGCTATGGGTTCCTTGTAGGTGCATGAAAGGTATAGAGAGTGATAGGTTAGGCCAAATCACTTGGAGGAAGGTGAAGATGAAGATCAAAGTGTCTAACCTAGAGAGACTAGACAAAGAGTAGAAGCTAGCATAATTTTGGCAGCATTTACTCATATAAATTGATCTTAAAAAAACATGAGCCAAAGCACCCTATTTATAGGAGATGGTGCCTTGGAGAGTAAGGAACAAGGGTAGGATGGGGAATACATAAAAGAGGGGGCTGCTAGGGTGTTGACTAAAGGTCAATGCAGCCCCTTAGCATGCTTCTAGAAGGTAGGGCTACATTCCTACCCTAAAAGGCCTAGGTACAAGCTAAATTGTTAAATACACCCCCGATTGTGCTAAATGAACCCTACTCTACTAAAATTATAAATAAACTAAAATTAATTTATGCTCAGCTCCCATGGCTTGGGCTTTACTCCTTGTAGTCCTCTGAAGGGTCTTTGAATATGTAGAGAAAAGTTTCTCTGCCATCAGTAGCAGAGTCCCACTCTTCTTGAATCCTCTTTGCCATGGACCTACTTGTTGGGCCTGAGCTTAGGCCTCTTCCATCATCTTCTATGGTCTTGTTCTGCTGTTCCAAACACCCAAGACCGATGTCACCTCGTCCCACTCTATTGCCGAGGACTCATCACCCCATTGCGTGATGAGGACACATCGTTCAACTCTGGTGATCGACATGCTGATGATTAATCAGTCCACTAGTCCATGCTACCCATGGGACCCAGCCCACGTGGCTCTGGCCCATGCTGTGGGACCCAGCTGACGTGGCTCACCATTACTGGCTGTTCTTGGTGTCTGAGGACTGGTCGGTACACAAGCCCTTAGTCTCAAGCTGTTAACTTGTTCAGCGAAGAGACTAAGTCATCGACTCGGGCAACCTAGGTGGCTCTGAGTGAAAGGACATGAACAGTGCGCTGAAGGGACATCTCACCGTACTCCCTTAATTTGCGGACACGCGACTAGATCAACGGTTAGGGTTTCTTAACATTTGTGCTCCCTTGCCTATGCTAAACCCCTTAAAAAACCCATTCCTCAGCACTGTTCCATCACTTTCACTCAAACTCCTTTGCGATCATCATCTTGTCTCGAGCGCTTCTACTCCCACTACAACTCTCGAAACCCCTCGTCTTCATTTGCTTAAAGGTATGATTTTTACTCCTTCCTTTGCCTTTGCTTTATGATTCTGCTACCCATTACATGTTATAAATGCTATGGGACTGTTTATGATTTCTGTACTTTAGGGTTTCTATTCTTCTGCCCTGTTTGCGTTCTTCGTCTTTGAGTCTTTGTCCACCATTTGATGTAACGCCCCTCAAAATGTGTTTCATTTTTATATAATAAAATAAAGGTGAAACAATAATATCAAGAATTAAACATAGATATCTACATAATATAATTCATCCATTAATACAAATGTGCCTCAAAATAATATCCCTTTTCGAGGAAGTTTTAATACATCTCCATGCAGGAGTTTTCAAAATAAAACAAAATCACAGCATTCAAAAACCGGTGATCTCCTCCTCCAGAAAGTGCTCACTGAGGAGCTCTACTACCTGCAACCTCATCTGCTCCCGTGCAAATATACACGATCATCACAGGTTTAAGAAAACAACCACGATACAAAACAAAGGGTAAGCTAGATATTTTTGAAAACTTTAAATATGAAACTTTATATCAATAGAAAGCATAAATCTTCACACCATTCATAAACTGTATCAATTTCAACCATCAACATCCCCATATTCCACAAACTCGTCAAGTGTCTATTCAATACATTCAATACTCATGGTTCACATGTCAGACTTTCCACTGACTCATAACACATAGACACATGACTCTACTTCCGGAAGACTCGTGCGTTGAACTTAGCATCCAGAGACCTGCACCTGTCATACTTCATTGCTGTAATGTTCCCACAGCCATGCGCATCAACATAATCTCGATCTCAATCTCAATATCCTCACTCTCACAGTATGACAGGGTTAATCCATATAACAGGTCAAGTCAGTTATCTTTCAAACGACTTACCCATACATATGGACCTCCTTCGACTCTCACCAACTTAATGACTTCATCTACGTGACTCCATCATATCAGCAGAGTCAGGATCGTCTCATTCACAGGATACTCACTGATCAATACACCTCATAACCAATCTCAACACGGTATTTCCTTTCCTGAAAATACTATGTCTTGATCCCACATTCACAACATTCAACACATCATATAACACTTAAATGAACGATTCCAATCACAGCAACAATCATTCCAAGGTTCAGATTTTCGAATATCACATGCATTTCACATTTCAATCTCAAACAGTTTCAAACGACACTAAAACAGGGGATTTCGAAAACAACATTTAAAACCGGCGATCACGTCACCCCACACATAAAGACAGAGTTCGAAATCAACATTTAAAACCGGCAATCACGTCGCCCCACACATAAAAACAGAGCATCGTGAAAAAGAATATGAAACCGGCGACCACGTCGCCCTCACTTCAGAACCTACTCGCCTAAAGTTTTTATGAACGAAAATACTAGCTTCCCTTACCTGAACTTGCGCAAAATCACCAAGAGCTCCAAAACCCACCGAAGCTTAAAGATGCCTTAACCTGCACCATGGAGCCTTTATCACAAAACTGACTATACTACTCAATTTCTACGCTAACAGAGACGATTTCTGGAGCTAAGGGAGTTGCCAGCAACGCCTATGCAGAGGCAACCCTCTCTAGCTCAGATTCAAATCGAAAAATAGAGTAAAACGACTTACTCTGTTCTAGCGTCCTGACGGGAGAACTTGCAGAGAACCTCCCAGGTGCTCTACGGTAGTCGCCGATAGCCAACTGGTGCGCTAGGACGTCTGAACGTATGGAGAAGGAGAGGGAAGAAACAGGGAACCAAAGCTAACTCACTCAATAGCTCTCGAACCACAGCAATGTCCACTGCCTCTCAGGAGTGAGTTTTGAATCCAAGCCAACTTGCCCAGAAATTCCCCTGCCCCCCGCCCACTCTGCAGGAAAGCTTGCGTGCACACTTCCTTGAACAGTATGACCACGTGGGTTTCTGCGCATACCAACTCTCTGATGCTAACTATTCTGAAACACCCTTTTTGTCTACGCGTCGCGCATGCAAGACGTCTCATGCTGGGAGCCTGGGTCCCACCTTATCTGTGTGAAACACGACATCGCGCGATAACCTTCCACCGATGACTGCTCGCGCGATGACTATCCACCGATGTCTAATCCTGGCGGACGAACGATGTCTATCTCTGGAAGACGACCGATGTCTCTCCCTGGAAGACGACCGATGTCTCTCTCTGGAAGACGACCGATGTCTATCCCTGGCGATGACCGCATGTCTCTCACCCTGGCGATGCCCGTATGTCTCTCGCCCTGGCGATGCCCGCATGTCTCTCGCCCTGGCGATGCCCGCATGTCTCTCGCCCTGGCGATGCCCGCATGTCTCTCGCCCTGGCAATGCCCGCATGTCTCTCGCCCTGGCGATGCCCGCATGTCTCTCGCCCTGGCGGCCCGCATGTCTCTCGCCCTGGCGATGCCCGCATGTCTCTTGCCCTGGCGATGCCCGCATGTCCCTCACCCTGGCGATGCCTGCATGTCTCTCGCCCTGGCGATGCTCGCATGTCTCTCGCCCTGGCGATGCCCGCATGTCTCTCGCCCCGGCGATGCCCGCATGTCTCTCACCCCGGCGATGCCCGCATGTCTCTCGCCCTGGCGATGTCCGCATGTCTCTCGCCCTGGCGATGCCCGCATCTTCTGAAATTATTTAATTATAACACTTTTATTCCAATCAAAGTTTCTAGGTCCTTACATTTGAAACACGCCATCGCTTTCTTCTAAACCTTTGTTTTCCTTCCTCTTGACTTTCCTTTTGTTTTAGATTCGAGATGGCAAGAACAAAAACTACTTCCAACCCTCCTCCCACAGTAGACTACGGAGCCCTCTACTCCTGGATCCTTAAGGAACTCCTTACTGAGACCTCAAAACTTACCACTTGTGAAGACCTGAGGAAACACAGGGATGACGAGAACGAGGTCAAGGGGCATGTCTTCTGCAGGGAGTACGACGCGTACGTCTCGGTTCGACCTTGCACAGAGGGCGAACCAGTGTGCGCAGACGATCACTCCAACGACGGAGAGCCCTTCTTCTTCCTCTACGCCACCATCTTCAAGAGGGTCAAGGTCCGCTTGCCCTTCACGGGGTTTGAGAGGGCCTTCCTCACAAAATTCGACGTGGCACCTGCCTAGCTGCACCCCAACAGCTGGGCCTTCGTGAGGGCCTTCTCCATTCTATGCAACCACCTGAGGTTCCCTCCTTTTGTGGATGTCTTCCTCCATTTCTTTGAAGCGAAGAGCCTCAGGAAGAGGCTTTGGGTAAGCCTCAACGGGGTGGCGGGGAGAGTCCTGCTGACTCTCTTCCAGCAATCCTACAAGGCCTTCAAAGGGAAGTTCTTTAAAGTCTACTGTAGCTTCTACGACCCCACTCTGCTCGACGGGTTCCCCCTGTATTGGGTGGAAAAGCTGAAGTTCAAGAAACCCTGGGGTCTTGAGGAGCTGGCCCCCTGCGACCATGACTTGTGCCATCTTCTCTCCAGCTCGGGAGTGGTGTTTAACACTGCCCAGCTGATTAGGCATGAGTATGACGTTGAAACCCTCAGCATCTACATTGGTACTTGCCTTTCTTTCTTGTATTTACCTTCATTTATGTTAAGTAAGTCTGTGTGTTGCACTGTATCTCATACTTGTTGCTTGTTGCAGACATGGTTCTTGATCCTGAGAAGAAGAAGAGGCTGGCCAATCTGCTGGGTCGCCGTATGGCAGGTGGCTTAGGTCCTGTTAGTCCTTCTCCCTCCGCTGCTGCTGCCCCAGGCCCAATCTCTAAAGACAAACAAAAGAGGGTAGCAGCGGTGGTGATCTCTGAGGGCGAGGAGACTGATTTAGGCCTCGTCTTCAAAAGAGCTAGGGTGGGGGTTGTTGCAGTGACCTCTTCCGCTACCGAGGGGCAACCCCCATCCTTCAGGGAGGACCCCCCAAGTGCCTCCTCTCCTCCTGAGTAGCTCCTGGCCATCGAAGGAGGGGCGGGGGGGGAGAACGCTCCCAGAGACGAGCAGGAACCTCCTGCCCCGAGCTTACCACAATCCTCTAACACACCCTCAAACGCCTTCCTGCTAAAGAAGCATTGGAGGCCTTAGATGGGGGTTCACTGAGGGACCGTATGAGTCTGAGCCTTGGTGAATTCCTCACTACCTCCAACGTTCTATTGAACCAGGCAGAGGCAGAAGTGGGATTGAGGGAAGAAGTGGCCCGACTGAAGAAGGAGTTGGCCCTCTAGGTCCAAACGGCTACCAAGCGCGAGACTACCATGAATCAAGAGCTGGGCAGTCTTCGCCAATCAGAGAAGGAGGCCAAGAAACTCCTCTTCGCCAAGGGGCAGGAGGCTCTCCAGCTTAAGGCCAAGATCCTTCCCCTTCGCAACAAAGTTATTGATCTGGAGGAATAGTTGGAGGGGGCCCAAGTGAAGATGGCCAAGCTGGAGGAGAGGGCCACAAACCAAGAAGCTCAGCTGGGTAAGGTGGAGGAAGAGCTTGCCCAAAAAACTGAGTTGCTCAAGGCAAAGTTGACTGAAGATGCCGCTGACGCCTACGGGGAGGGGTTTGGCGATGCCGTTGCTCAGGTTGCCTGTGCACATCCTGAGATGGACCTCTCGCCTTTCTCTGTATTAATGCAGGTGGTCGACGGGGAAATAGTCCCTAGATAGGTCTCTTGAGCAGTTATATTAAATAGCTAAACTTTTTGTAATCACCCTTTTAATCTAATAATATTTGACCTTATGCATATAACTGTCTTGACCTTGTGCATATAACTGTCTTGTGAACAACTTACTTGTATTAAGCACTTCATGCTTCCTTTGCACAACTTGTATCTTTAGTACTTGATTGTTGTTTAGCTACCTTGGCATACTCAGGTAGTCAACCTCTCCGACATAGAATTATCCCATAGGTAGCACGCTTAACTTTGACTGATAGGTGTAATCACCACTCTAGGGTAAGAGAACCCACTGTGGGTGAACCCTTGTTGGTGGGCTATGTCGCTCCTTTGTCCATTTTGGCGTTTTCACTCGGGGGGAAAGGGTTCTTCCTGACTCCCTTGTCGACCTCAAGACCTCTAACCCAACTGGACAACTCTTCACTGACCTTTCCTTGCTCAAGGCAACGAAGGATTTAACTGGCGAGAATCATTCTTGGTGTTTTCACTCAAAAGGGGAGGCGTTCTTCTATGAACCCCTCTTCCCACTTTCAAGACTTCTAACGCAAGCAACGGGTTTTAATTGAGCTCTCATCGCCCATAGGCAGAGGAGGATTTCATTGGCGGAAACTGCGGTCCAGCTTGGGTGTTCTCACTCGAGGGAAAGGTGTTCCTTGCGGGCCCTCCTTTTACCCCTTCAAGAATTCTAACACTGATTTAACTAGTATGAGTCGTCCTTGGCGTTCTCACTCGAAAGGGGAGGCATTCTCTGTGAACCTTCCATTCCCGCTTCCAAGACTTCTAAACCAAGCTGACGACTTTTAGCTGACCTCTCATCGCCCGCAAGCAAGGGAGGATTTTAACTGACGAACCCTTCTGTTCGACTTGGGTGTTCTCACTCGAAGGGGAGGTGTTCTAGAGAACCTGCCTTCCCACTTTCGAGACCTCTAACCCCAAGTGACAGGTTCTTAACTGAATGGACCAGTCCACTTGGGGGACAACTTGTTCTCCATTTGGTAGGGATGGGCTTTCCGCATCACCAAGTCGGCAACCTGGAACTGTAGAGCTCTCAACTTGGAACTGTGCTTGAGTTCCACCCTTCTCTTTAATGCTTCAGCTTTGATTCCTGTTTCTTCCCTTACATCATCTAGGAGGTCTAGGTTCACCTTTCTTTCTTTGTTGGACTCTTCAGCCACAAAATTCTGGAAGCGTGGCGAGCTCTCCTGGATCTCTACAGGGATCATAGCGTCTGTACCATACACCAAGCTGAAGGGTGTCTCTTTGGTGATGAACTGAGGAGTAGTGTGGTAAGCCCACACAATTCTAAGAACCTCCTCTGCCCAAGTTCCTTTGGCTTTCTCCAGCCTTTTCTTCAGTCCTCTGAGTAGGACTCAATTGGCTGACTCGACCTATCCATTAGTCTAAGGATGGTCGACTGATGCAAACACCTGTTTGATTCCCAACTCTGTACATAACTTCCCCAACTATTGGCTTACAAACTAAGTGCCATTATCAGACACCAAGCGTTTGGGTACGCCAAAGCGACATACTATGTTTTTCCACACAAAATGCTGGACCTTATGGGCTGTGATTTATGCTACTAGCTCAACCTCTATCCTCTTCGTGAAGTATTCTATGGCGACCATGAGGTACTTCATCTGCCGCACAGCCAAAGGGAAAGGCCCCAGAATGTCGATCCCCCATGTGTGGAATGGCCAAGGGCTATATATCGACCTGAGCTCCTCTAGCGGTGCCTTGTGCCAGTCAACGTGTAGTTGACACTGCTTGCACTGTTGTGCGTACTTCATGCAGTCTTCCCTCATGTTGGCCAGCAGTACACTGCGTGAATGGCCTTGGATGCCAGAGCACGACCACCAATATGGCTTCCACATATTCCTTGATGGAGCTCTGCCATTATCCGCGTGCACTGCTCACCATGTACACACACCAGGATGGGGTGGGTAAACCCATGCCTGTACAACTCCCCATCAATGAGTGTGTACTTGGTCGAGTTCTTCTTTATTTTTCTCGCTTCCATTGGCTCCATTGGTAGCATCCCATCAGCCAGGTAGCGCTTATAAGGCGTCATCCATTTTTCTCCTCTCTGCACCAGGCAGACCTGCGATGATTCTTCTCCCAACGCTGGATACACGTTGACCCTTGGCTTCTTCAAGGTTTCTTGGGTCAACGACCGATGACTTATCTTCCCACCATCTAACATGCTAATCTGATGGACTCTTACCAAATTGTCAGTAGTGTAGGTGCGAGGTGTCCTCAGGGTCTCCTGGATGATTGTCCTCTATCTGCCCCCCTTGCCCGAGCTGGCGAGTT
This sequence comes from Phaseolus coccineus, assembly GCA_037954025.1. NCBI lineage: Eukaryota > Viridiplantae > Streptophyta > Magnoliopsida > Fabales > Fabaceae > Phaseolus > Phaseolus coccineus. The sequence continues at coordinate 31,555,832 of CM075680.1, read as the reverse complement.
TGGCTAACAAGTCAGCTCGGGTATTCTGTTCTCTAGGGACATGCACCAACTTAAATGTTGTAAATGACTTCTTCAAAACTTGGACGTATTCTAGGTAGGAGGCCATCTGGGGGTCTTTGGCTTGGTACTCCCCCGCCACTTGGCCTGTGACCAATAGGATGTCACTTTTTGCTAGGAGGCTCTGTGCACCCATCTCTTTGGCCAACAGCATCCCAGCGATTATGGCCTCGTACTCTGCCTGGTTATTGCTAGCCTTGAAAGCGAACCGTAGGGCCTGCTCAATGCACAACCCCTTTGGTCCTTCTAAGATCACGCCAGCTCCGTTGCCTTGTTCGTTAGAAGACCCATCTACTGAGAGCACCCATCTGAAGTCAGACTCTTCATGGTGGGTTTCTGCCGAGGATAGTTCGGCTTCAAAATCGGCATAAACTTGGCCCTTGATAGGGCCTCTGGGCTCGTACTGTATGTCAAACTTTGACAATTCTACTGCCCAGCGTACCATCCTTCCTGCTACATCTGGCTTCTAAAGACCTTATGAATGGGAAGGTCTGTCATCACCACCACTGTGAAGCTCTGGAAGTAATGGCGAAGCCTCCTTGTCGAGAACACCACTACTAGCCCTGCCTTCTCTAGGGCTTGGTACCTCACCTCAGGCCCCTACAATACTTTGCTAACAAAGTAGATGGGCTTCTGAACCTGGTCTTGCTCTTGTACGAGAACTGAACTCACCGCCCTCTCAATGATTGCAAAATATAAGCGCAGCGGGGTGCCGAGCTGTGGTTTGCACAACACTGGTGGGCTGGCCAGGTATTCCTTCAGCTTGAGGAATGCTTCCTCACACTCCTTGGTCCACAAGAACCTACTATTCCTCCTCAAGCATTGAAAATAGGGGTGACCTTTATCTCCCCCAACTGATACGAATCTGGACAGAGCGGCCATCTACCCTGTTAAATGCTAAACCTCCTTTACTGACGTCAGGCTCCTCATAGCAAGGATTGCAGCACATTTATCAGGATTAGCCTCTATCCCACACTCAGTGAGCAAGAAGCCTAAAAACTTGCCTACTTCCACCCCAAAAATGCACTTCTCTAGGTTTAGCTTCAACCTGTACCTAGCTATCGTAGTTGACCCTGCCGCTTGACTTGAACGTCAACACTCCTCCTCTTCAGCTCCAAACCTTCCAAGAAACCTGAAAGAACAGAAAGGCACCTCTGCGGCCAGTGTAGCTCCGACGCTCAAGTCAGTGGACGAATCAACAAATTCTCTAAGAGAAAACTAGGAACCGTGCAAGTGAGTTGTTACCAAATAAAAAACTCCTCTGAATACCATTAGGAATTCTATATATATACCTGTGTTTTTCTCTCTCCTGACGGTTATTCCTCTCGACACGTGGACCGCATCTGGTCGTACATGTGTCACCATCTGGAGTACCTGCAACTGAAATGTTACTTTCCCTTTACTCCTGCGACTAAGTTATCCACACAAGGAGTAACTTAGCATGCAGGCTACTCTGGGCACAGCCTTAAAGCTGGTTAACACTGGTTATCACGGTTCTCAGAGCACACGGGCAAATATACCACTTATCTCCTGTATCTAGACCATGTAATAAACGTTTACCAAGTCTTCTCTAATACCCGGCGATGTCCTCTTTCGGCGATGTCCTCTTCCGGCGATCACGTGCAATCTAGGCGTTTACTGATTACATACGAGAGAAGTAGGACTTCTTCAACAAACGGCGATTCCCTCAACTTCTAAGCTACATTCTCTTTTCTCTTGCTCTTCTTGATCCATGTATTCCCCAATGACCGATCGCCCTCTGCATGCGCTTACGACCGACCGGTGCCTCATAACTTCCCCCCGATGACCGGGCGGTGCCTCATGCCTATCCACCGATGACCGTGCGGTGCCTCATAACTTCCCCCCGATGACCGGGCGGTGCCTCCAGGCGCTTATCTAGGCACCGCTCTGGGGGTGGCGGCCACTTGGTGTCTGACTACCGATCACCGTTGTAGGTAATCTCCTCCCTGATTCACTTGCTCTTTCTACCACGTGCCACCCTGTGCATGGTCCACGTGGTCACCTGCTGCTGACGTCATCAACTACTGATGACCGACCGGAACAGTAGTGAATAGCTCTTCCAAATCAGCGACGTGTTGATCCTTCACCTGCGAGATCACCACCATATCGTCCACATAGGCTTGCACATTACGTCCTACATGGGTGCAAACACCTTGTCCATCAGCCTTTGGTAGATGGCACCTACATTCTTCAACCCAAAGGGCATGACTATGTAACAATAGCAAGACAACTCGGTCATGAACGTTGTCTTGCACTCATTCATGGGATGAATCTTGATCTGGTTGTAGCTAGAAAAAGCATCCAGGAAACTGAGCAGCTTGCAACCTGAGGCACTGTCCACCAAGGCATCAATACTTGGGAGGGGATAGGAATCCTTTGGGCACGCCTTGTTGAGGTCGGTGAAGTCTACGCACATCTTCCACTTCCCATTTGCTTTCTTCACCAGCACCACATTCACTAGCCACTCTGGATATTGAATCTCTCAGATGTGACCAGCCCTCAACAACTTCTGCGTCTCCTCCTTGATCACCTGTCTCCTCTCTTCATAGAACTTCCTCCTTCTCTGACGGATAGGTCTAACCCGGGCATCCATCGCAAGGCGATGACACAGGAAATCGGGGTTGATGCCAGGCATGTCTGAGGTAGACCACGTGAAGGCATCCAGGTGCTGCTCTATGACTCCTGCAATCTGGTCTTGTGCGTCTTGACACAAGGATTTGCCAAGCTTGAACACCTTTCCCGCAATCTCCCTCTCTAGGATGTCTTCAGCTGGCTCATATCGTCTCTCTTGGGCGACCTCTGCTCGTGTGACCCCGTCTCCTGCTCTAGGCAGGTCAGCAATGGTGCACACCCCACCCGGTGGTTGGGTGGTCACAGTGCACTCTCCTCTAAACTCGCCATGTTTTCAGAACTTCGTGGCGAAAGAGTCCAATGAAGAAAGGAAGGTGAACCTAGAACTACTGGATGAGGTAAGGGAGGAAGCAAGAATCAAGGCTGAAGCCTTGAAGAGAAGGGTGGAACACAAGCACAACTCCAAGCTGAGACCTCGGGAATTCCAGGTCGCCAATCTGGTGATGAGGAAGGCCCACCCATACCAGCTAGAGAACAAGTTGTCTCCCAAGTGGACTGGTCCCTTCAGAGTGATACAGGCCCTTAGGAACGGATCATACAGGCTTGAGACTTTGGAAGGAGGAGCGATCCCTTGTACTTGGAATGTAGCCAATCTAAAATTTTACTTCAGTTGAATTGTTAAAGTTGTATTTCAATCGAAGCATTGTACACAGTTTTAGGGGACACTTTTTTTTCCCTATAAGGGTTTTTTAATGAGGTCACCCAATAAAGTTCAGTTTAAAAGTATATCTTGTACAGTGCAGTTATGGACCCTCGACCTTGAGTTAGAATTCTTAGTTTGGGAAGGAAGGTTCGCAGAGAATGCCTCCTTACTAAGTGAAAATGCCAAGGTCGAACAATATGGTTTGCCAGTTAAAATCCTCTCTTGCCTTAAATGGCGAGGATGAGGTCAGTTATGGACCCTCGACCTTGAGTTAGAAGTCTTAGTTGGGGAAGGAAGGTTCGCAGAGAACGCCTCCCTACTAAGTCAAAACACCAAGTTCGAACAGTATGGTTCGCCAGTTAAATCCTTTCTCGCCCTTGGGCGATGACGAGGTCAGCTATGAACCGTTTGCTTGTGTTAGAAGTCTCAAGTCTAGGGAAGGTAGGTTCATAGAGAACACCTCCCCCTTAAGTGAAAACACCAAAGCTGAACAAGAGGGTTCATCAGTTAAATCCTCCCTTGACTTCGTACAACAAGGATGAGGTTAGTTATTAAATCCTCCCTTAACTTCATACAACAAGGACGAGGTCAGTTACGAACTTCCCCTCGGGTTAAAAGCCTCAAAGTTGGGATAGGATGGTTCGCAGAGAATGCCTCCCTCTTGAGTGAGAACGCCAAGGTGAAGTTAGTGTGATTCAAAGAATTCCCTTATCTTGGCGTATCCAAGGTAAGGCCAGTTGAGGGTTTTGTGCGCACCACTAAAGAATCGAATAAGGCAAGCTTGAGCAAGTGGTGGACAAGCGTGCTACCTAGAGTATGAATATTTGTCAATAGTGTTGTTAGCAATGTCAGGGTGAGACACGGCAATCAGCAAGCAAGGCAAATAAAGTGATTTAAAGCAAATAGGTTCATACATAAGGACAAAGTATTACAAAATACAAATGGTTCTTCAAAAAGCCAAGTTACAAAAAGCCAAGTTATTACAAACTGAAGAGAGCTAGATCCTGGGCGCGAGCTGCCCATCAACAACGTGCTTTGTCACCGAGAAGGGAGAGAGGTCTAGCACAGGGTGCAAGCAGGCAACCTGAGCAAGGGCATCCTCAAACCCTGCTCCATATGTGTCGGCGACGTCTTCGGTGAGCTCTACCTCAGTCTTGTTGAAGAGCTCAATCTTCTGGGCAAGCTCACCTTCCACACGGCCCAGTTGGACCTCTTGTTGGGTGGCCCACTCCTCCAGCTTGGCCATCTTAGCCTTTGCCTCCTCTGCTTGCTCCTCCAGATCAATAACTTTGTTGCGTAGAGGCAGGATCTTCACTTCCAGCTAAAGAGCCTCCTAACCCTTGTCGAAGAACAGCTTCTTGGTCTCCTTCTCTGATTGGTAGAGGCTGCTTTGCTCTTGCTTCACAGTCATTTCGCGGTTGGTGAAGACCCAGGCTTGGAGGGCAAGTTCCTCCTTCATCCTTGCCTTTGCTTGGCTTATGAAGGCAAGGGAGTTGACGATGAACTCCCTAAGGCTTTGGCCCATGCGCTCCCTCAGCACGTCTCTGTCCAAAGCCTTCGTCACCTCCTTATCTTGGAAACACTTGAGGGCTTCTTGAAGTATGACGGGGAGCTCAAGAGGAGGGGGCACTTGGCCACCCCTAGGAGTGCTCTCCCAACCGCCTTCGAGCACGGGATGTCCGCGAGGAGAAGAGGCGCTAGGGGGGTTGTCCCTGAATGATGGCTGGTGGTCATCGGTAGCAGAAAGTGAAGTTGTCGCGACCCCCCACCCTTGGCCTCTTGAAGACAAGGCCCTCCTTTGTGTCCTCATCCTTAGAGTTGATTGCAACCACCCCTTTATCAGCGAGGGCTGGTTGGGCGAGTCTTGGACAACAGTAAGAGTACCGGGGGGGCTGAGCCACTCGCACCAGCAGTTGCCGCTTGGCAGCGGGCAATCAGCTCAGCTAGTCTCTTCCTCTTCTCTTCATTAAGCACCATGCCTGCACCCAGACAATGAAACATCAGAAGATAACCCTACATAGCATACAACCAGCAAAAAGAAACACAAGAGCCACAATATACAATGGGTAAATCAGTGGATGCAAAAATATGAAAAGACAAAGCACGTGATGTGTAAGCTAACAACAAATATGCAAAACAAGGCGGGGAAAAGGTAGAAACAGGTACCGATGTAACCCTGGAGGGCCATGGCATTGAACTCATGCTTGATCAGCTGAGCAGTGTTAAACACCACTCCCAAGCTTGAGAGAAGCTGGCATAGTTTGCAATCAGGGGGAGTCAGCTCCTCAAGACCCCTAGGCTTCTTTAACTTTAGTTTCCCCACCTAGTAAAGGGGGAGCCCATCTAGCAGGGTGGGGTCGTGAATGGTACAACACACCTTAAGGAACTTCCCTTTGAAGCCCTTATAAGATTATTGGAAGAGAGTTAGGAGAACTGTCCCTGCCACCCTATTGAAGCTTACCCAAAGCCTCTTCCCTGGGCTCTTTGCCTCGAAGAAATAGAGGAAGACGTCCCCTGAGGGGGTGTGCCCTAGATGGTTGCATAACATGGCGAACACCCTCACGAAGGCCCAGCTATTGGGGTGCAGTTGGGCGGGGGCCACGTTTATCTCAGTTAAGAGCGCTCACTCGAACCCCGTGAGTGGCAAGCGGAGTTTGATTTGCTTGAAGATGGTGGCGTAAAGGAAGAAGAAGGGTTCCCCATCGTTGGCGCGATCCTCAGCGCATACAGGTTCGCCCTCCGTGCAGGGTCGAACAGAGACGTAGGCGTCGCACTCCCTCCCAAACACGTGGGTCATACAGGCAGCCCTGTCCTCCCTGTGCTGGGTCACATCCCCATTGGAGGTGAGTTGGGAGGTCTTAGCAAGGAGGTTCTCAGAGGCCCAAGGGTAGAGGGCTCTGTAATCAACGTTAGGGGGGTTGGAGGTGGTTTTGGTTCTGGCCATCTTGAAGAAAGCTAAAAAGGGAAAGACAGAAAGGAAGAAAGAAAAGGGTTCAGAGGAAGTGGCAGTGTGACTCAATGAACCAGAGAAATAGAAGTGAAGAACACAACAGTGTAAAATGTAGGAAAACCTAAAGTGCGAAAATCTTAAACAGGCCCAGAGCAATTATAGCATGTTATGAGCAGTGGAATCATGAAACAAGAGCAAGTCGTGAGATAAAAATAATACCTTCTAGTCGCCAGACCTCGGACGTCGGCACAGGAGAGGTGGGCATGGTAGGGCGCACGGAGGGGTCCATAGAATTACACGTGTCAAGGCGCAAAACCAGATTCACAGATACGCCATGCATGCAGGATGTGTTCAAGACGTAAGGTTCTGACACAATAGAATTATCCTTAGAAACGCATGAGAGGCACGTGAAGGTTTGAAGGCACATCAGATATTAAGTTATTAGACAAGTTTAGGTTGGCGGCGCTGGGATAGGCACTGAAACCCTAACGGCCACACCTTAAGTTATGCACTCCAGGAAAGGAATGTCGCCATGGGAGTTGCACTCTATGAAAGGAATGTTGCCATGGGATTGCACTAAGATTGTGCGTTAGAATCCCAAAAGGGTAACCTTAAATTCGCTAGAGGCAACACTTGGATAAGAACTTGTATGCGGCAGGTAACCTAAAACAGCTATATAATGGGGTAACACCCAAGGTAAACACAAGTTCACACACAGACACAGTCTTTTGCAAGCTTAGAGTTTCTTACACACTCTTAGCTTGAGATACTCTAGTTATTTGATGTTTCTTGCCCTGTAATAACTTGAGCGTCGGAGTGCAATTACAAGTACGACCCACTTCTATTTCAACGGAGCCACACTTGGGAGAACCATCGTAAAGATAAGAGGAGCCACCCCCTGCCTTAGTGTCAATGACGACCGAGTCAACCAGCGAGAACATACCTTTAAAGAAGTTGAGGGTTAAAGTTCGAGATTGATGAAAGAGAAGGGAGAGCGTTCAAGAGAAGGAGAATGATCGAAGAGAGTTTGTGGTGAAATGATGGAACATTGAAGAAGCATGGGGTTTTGAAAGAGTTAACGTAAACAAGGGAGCACAAGCGACAATGAGTCCTAGCTGTTGATCAAGCCATGTGTGCACATATTAAAACGAGTATGGAGAGACGTCATTTCGGTGCACTATTCACGTCCTTTCATCCAGTGCCACATAAGTCGCCAAGGGCGACGACTTAGTTTATTCGTTGAACAAGTTAACAACTTGAGACTAGGGGGCTTGTGTATCGAGGAGTCCTCGGACATTGATGTAAGGACCTGTGAAATTAAATTGGAATAAAAGGAATATATATTAAATGAATTCTAAGTATGTTTTTATTTAAAATAAAAAGGAAGGAAAGTGTAGCTTAGAAGACTATGAGATCGCCTCGTTAGTACATAATCGCCTGTCGCCTAGACTACACATGCGGACATCGCCAGGGCGCGAGGCATGGGGGCATCGCCAGGGCGCGAGAGGCATGCGGGCATCGCCAGGCCGCGAGGCATGGGGGCATCCCCAGGGCGCGCGAGGCATGGGGGCATCGCCAGGGCGCAAGAGACATACGGGCATCGCCAGGGCGCGAGAGACATGCGGGCGTCGCCAGGGATAGACATCAGTCGTCTCCTAGGGAAAGACATCGGTCGTCCGCCAGGATGAGTCATCGGTGGAAAGTTATCGCGCGATGTCGAGTTTCACACAGATAAGGTGGGACCCAGGCTCCCAGCATGAGACGTCCTGCACTCGCGACACGTAGACAAAAAGGGTGGTTCAGAATAGTGACATCAGAGAGTTGGCATGCGCAGAGACACACGTGGCCGTACTGTTCAGGGAAGCGTGCACGCAAGCCTTCCTGCAGAGTGGGTGGTGGCAGCGGCATTTGTGGACAAGTTGGTTTAGATTCAAAAACCCACTTCTGAGAGGGAGAACGTTGCTGTGGTTCAAGAGTGACAGAGTGAGTCTACCTTCATCCTTCTCTTTTCTCTTCTTCGCGCTGCATTTCAGACATCCCCAAGCACCAGTACGACGAGCGATGACTGCACTTGGATACCTGGGGAGTTCTCTGCGAGTTTTCCGTCAGGACGCTAGAACAGAGTAAGTCGTTTTACTCTGTTTTTTGAGTCGAATCTGAGCTTGAGAGGGTTGCCTCTGCATAGGCGTTGCCGGCGACTCCCTTAGCTCCAGAAATCGCCTCTTTTAGCGTAGAAATGAGTAGTATAGTCAGTTTGTGATAAAGGCTCCTTGGTGCAGGTTAGGACATCTTTAAGCTTCGGTGGGTGTTGGAGCTCTTGGTGTTTTGGCGCAAGTTCAGGTAAGGGAAGCTAGCATTTTCGTTTATAAAAACGTTAGGCGAGTAGGTTCTGAAGTGAGGGCGACGTGGTCGCCGGTTTTCATATGCTTTTCACGATACTCTGTTTTTATGTGTGGGGTGACATGATCGCCGATTTTAATACTGTTTTCGAAATCCCCTGTTTTAGTGTCGTTTGAAACTGTTTGAGATTTAAATGTGAAATGCATGTGATATTCGAAACTCTGAACCGTGGAATGATTATTGCTATGTTAGAAATCGTTCATTAAGTGTTGTATGATGTGTTGAATGTTGTGAATGTGGAATCAAGGCATAGTATTTTCAGGAAAGGAAATACCGTGTAAGATTGTTGTAGAATGTGCATTGATCGGTGATTTCTATAATGAGATATCCTGACTCTCCTGATATAATGGACTGATATAGAGGAAGTCATTCAGGCGTTGAGAGTCGATGGAGGTTCATATGTATGGGTAAGTGGTTTGAAAAATAGCCACTTGACCTGTTGTATGGATTCACCCTGTCATACTAGGAGAGTGATGAGATTGAGATTGAGATTATGTTGATGCGCATAGCTGTGGGAACTTTACAGCAGTGTAGTATGACAGGTGCAGATCTCTGAGTCTAGTCAATGCACGAGTCTTCCGGAAGTAGTGTCAAGTGTCTGTGTGTGACGAGTCAGTGGAAGGTCCGATGTGTGAGCCATGAATGTTGAATGTAGTGAATAGACACTTGACGAGTTGGTGGAATATGGGGATATTGATGGTTGCAATTGATGTAGATTATGAATGGTGTGAAGATTTATGTTTTCTATAGATATAAAGTTTCATATTTAAATTTTTTGCAAATATCTAGCTTACCCTTTTATCTTGTATTGTGATTGTTTTCTTAAACCTGTGATGATCGTGTATTTTTGCACGGGAGCAGACGAGGTTGCAGGTAGTAGAGCTCCTCTGTGAGTGGTCGCCGGAAGTAGATCGCCTGTTTCTATTTCTGTTAGGCGATCACCCCTTTTTCTATTTTCTGATAGGAGATCGCCTTTTTCTGTTAGGAGATCGCCTGTTTTTTTTTTATTTTGCTGTATTTTGTTTAAGTTTTGGAAATTGACCGAATATGTATTAAACTCCCTGTGAGCAGAAACTTCTTTACATATATATAATTATGTTCACTTCAATATATTTGTTTACCTTTATTTTTATTATATAAATATGAAAAGAATTTGGCGGGATGGTGGGCCACGTAAGCGAGGTCCCACAAGCGGCATGAAACAGTGTCCCACAAGCGGCATGAGCCAGTGTGCCAATTAGTGGTCGGTTGTCGATCACCAGGGTATGCCGACGTGTACTCGACAACAGAGTGAGGCCGATGTGACATCGGGCATCAGTGGTTCAAACAGCTAAACTGGGCCACGAAAGGTGAACCCCAAGAAACACACCAGTTATCAGTGAAACGCCTAGAGTTCGGGGGAAGCCTGAGTCACAAGGTGCTCATGCGTGTGGTGTGAATAGCACATTTGGGCACGACACAAGCAAAGGGCCCTGGGGGCACTAAGGCCTATTAGGGTTAGGGCTTCCCAGGGCAGACTGCATGCATGGCACGTGAACAGTTAAGGCACCCCCAGGACGGATGGCCCTAGAGACTAGGTGGACAAGTTGGTACCCAGGTGGTCATACCGTTAGAGGTTGCGCTTCAGCAAGGGAAGCCTTACACTCTAGATTACACTAAGACTGGGTAATAGTGGCGCAAGGGCATTCCTCCTGAAACCCTAAATGGTAACGAAAACACAAGAAACCCTAGACTATATAAACTGTTCTTGCCAGTTGACTCTCTCGTCAGTTGACTCTACGATGATCACACGCCTCCTTTCCTCACCTTGAGTTATGCTTTGCTCTCTCGAAACAACCTGCACCTGCAAGATAGAAAGGGGTGCCCTAGAGGCCGTTTGCACTCCCACGCTCAAGTCAAAAACTAGGGCAAGCACACCCAGTGTATTGAGTATCTGTGTTTAGGTCTAAAAAGTGCGTACCTTTGTGAAGTGTTTTACTACCCTTTATATAGTCTAGGGTTTCCTCTGTGTCGCTACCCATATTTAGGGTTTACAGGAATACCCTTGCGCCGCTATCACCCAGACTTAGGGTAATCTGGCATATAAGGTTTCCTTAACTGGAGTGCAAATTCTAACAGGATGGCCACCTGGGTACCCCTCGTGCACCTAGTCGCTGCAGCCACTTGTCCTGAGAGCGCCTTGATTGTTCACGCTCCATGCATGTAGCTTCATTGGGAAACCCTAATCCTGATGAGTACTCAACCCCTTAGGACTCTGCACCTAACTGTTCTTTCCCTACCATACGCATAGGCACTTCGTGACTTAGGCTTCTCCTACCTTTGGGCATTTTACTGATAATTGGTCTTCTCTCGGGACCCACATCAGATGTTCTAGTTCTGTTGTTCAAAACACCCAAGATCGATGTCACATCGTCCCACTCTATTGTCGAGGACTCATCACCCTGCTGAGTGACGAGGACACATCAGTCCACTCTGGTGATCGACACACTGATGAATAATTATCCCACTAGTCCATTCTACCTGTGGAGTCCATCCCACGCGGCTTTGGCCCATACTATGGGACCCAGCTGACGTGGCTCACCATTACTAGCTATTTTCGGTGTCCGAGGACTGGTCGGTACACAAGCCCCCCAGTCTCGAGCTATTAACTTGTTTAGCAAAGAGACTAAGTCATCGGCTCGGGCGAACTACGTGGCACTGAGCCAAAGGACATGAACAGCGCACTGAAGGGACATCTCACCAACCCCCCTTAATCTGCAGACACGTGTCTAGATCAATGGTTAGAGTTTCTTAATGTTTGCGTTTCCTTGCCTACGTTAAACCCTTTTAAAACCCCGTGCCTCTACACTGTTCCATCACCTTTCACTCAAACCTCCATAATTTCTAACTTCTCTCGAACGCTTCTACTCCCACTCCTACTCTCGCAACCTTTCGTCTTCGCTTACTCAAAGGTATGATTTTTATTCTTCTCCCTACCTTCGTTTATGATCCTGTTACCCTTTACATGCTATAACTATTCTGGGTCTATTCATGATTTCTGCATTTTAGGGTTTTTGTTCTTCTTTCTTGTTTTCGTTCTTCTTCTACGAGTCTTTTCCCGCCATTTGTTCACGCCATCACTTTCTTCTAAACCCTTTTCTCCTTCTCCCTGCCTCTCACTTTTTTTAGATTCGAGATGGCCAGAACCAAAACCACCTCCAACCCTCCTCCTGCCATTGACTACAGGGCCCTCTACTCCTGGGCCTCTGAGGAACTCCTTGCCAAAACCTCTAAGTTCACGACCTGTGAGGACCTAAGAAAAACAGGGACGATGAGCACGAGATCAAGGGGCGCGTGTTTGGCAGGGAGAGTGATGCGTATATCTCGGTTCGACCCTGCATGGAGGGTGAACCTGTGTGCTCTGACGATTGCTGCAATGACGGGGATCCCTTCTTCTTCCTATACGCTACCATCTTTAAACGGGTTAAGGTCTACCTACCCTTCACCAGATTCGAGAGGGCTCTGCTTATAGAGCTTAACGTAGCGCCTGCCCAGCTGCACCCCAACAACTGGGCCTTCATCAGGGCCTTCTCAATCTTGTGTAACAACCTGGGATTTCCACCCACCGTGGATGTCTTCCTCTATTTCTTCGAGGCAAAGAATCCTGGAAAGAGGCTTTGGATAAGCCTAAATGGGGTGGCGGGGAGAGTTCTATTAACTCTCTTCCAGCAGTCTTACAAGGGCTTCAAGGGAAAGTTCTTCAGAGTCTGCTGCAGCTCCTATGATTCCACGATGCTCGACAGGTTTCTCCTGTACTAGGTGGAGAAACTCAAACTTAAGAAACCCTGAGGATTGGAGGAGCTGACACCCTTCAATCGTGACCTGTGCCAACTCCTCTCCAGCTGGGGAGTGGTGTTCGACACCACCCAGCTAATCAGGCACGAGTACGATGCTGAAACTCTCAGCGTCTATATTGGTATATCTGCCTTCATCTTGTATCTGTCTGCATTTGTGTTTTCTGCGTGCCACTTCTCATTCTCTACTTGTTGTTCATTGCAGATATGGTCTTGGACGCCGAGAAGAAGAAGAGGCTAGTCGCCTTGTTGTGTCATTGCACAGCAGGTGGCTCATGCCTCGCTGGGCCCTCTTCTCCCACCGTGGTTGCCCCAGGCCCCACCTCTGACAGCAAACTGAAGAGGGCAGCCACAGTGGTTCTCTTTGAAGATGAGGATACATGCTCAGGCCTTGTCTTCAAGAGAACTAGGGTGGAGGTTGTCGCGGTGACCTCATCTGCCACAGAGGGGCAAGCTCCCTCCTTTAGAGAACACCCTCTTAGCGCCTCTTCTCCACCTGAGCCACTTTTGGCGCTCGAGGGTGAGGGAGAGAGTGCTCCCCAACCTGACCAGGCGCCTTCTGCTCCCGAACTTCCTCCCCTTCTCCAGCAGACCCTTGTGCATCTGCTTGCCAAAGAGGCCATGGAGGCCCTGGATAGGGATTAACTAAGAGACCGTGTAAGCCATGGCTGATGGAAGAGGGCCAAGCACAACCTTCCATGAAAGGCAAGAGCCAAGTCAAGAGCGTCTAAGACCAAGCTAGGAGCGTCTAAGACAAGCTAGGAGCGTCTAGGACGAGAAGGCCAAGCTAGAAGCGTCTAGGACAAGAAGACTTGGATCAAAGCTATGAATGGGAGAGTGGCATACTAGCACATATTCCGTGAAGGCCCATCAAATGTAGTTTAGCTTTAATTGGGGTGTAAATAGCATAGCCATGTGGACAAATGTTTATTTTTCTGCACATTAGAATTAAGGAGAAGTTAACCTTCCCACTATTCTAGAAAGCCCATGGAGGGGGTGAACTTACAAACTAGACACACCCCTCCCCATGTGCTCACACTTTCCATGTGGCCCATGTGCTTCACATTTACATTTCATTTGGCTAGCATTAGGGTTGCATTATGGTCCTTCTTAGCCTATAAAAGGAGGAGCCTACACCTTGTATTTTCAAGATTAAATAGAGTATTGTTATGCTGCCAAATTGTGCCATACACTACTCCTTGCCTAACACTTAGGTTTTAGTCTTCAATTCATCACTACCAAAGGGGCTGGCCAAACCTCCCCATTTCCTCACTCTTCATGCACCTTCAAGGCACCCATGCTTCCTAGGAAGGCCTTGCTCACCTCCTCCATAAGCTTCCGCATCCATCATCACCAAGGAACTCCAAAATCCAAAGAAGAGCTCATAGGAATGCTATCAATGGCCTTGGTGAGTTCCTTGCCGCCTCCAGCGTCCTGCTGACCCAAGGGGATGCTGAAAAGAAGCTGAAAGAGGAAGTCACCCAGCTAAGGCAGGACCTGGAGAGGGAATTGGCGCAGAAGAAGGAGCTGGAGCTTCACGTCGAAACAGCTGCTAAGTGTGAGACTGCTCTGAACCAGGAGCTGAGTACTCTTCACCAATCAGAAAAGGAAGCCAAGAAGATCCTCTTTGCCAAGGGGCAGGAGGCCCTCCATCTTGAAGCCAAGATCCTCCCCATCCGCAACAAAGTCATCGAACTGGAAGAACAGTTGGAGGGGGCCCAAGCAAAAATGACTAAGCTGGAGGAGAGGGCCACGAATCAAGAAGTCCGCTGGGCAAGGTAGAGGGAGAACTTGCCCAACAAGCCGAGCTATTCAAGAAAACCGAGGCTGAGCTGATGGAGGATGCCGCCAACGCCTATGGGGAGGGATTTGGTGATTCCCTTGCTCAGGTTGCCTGCGCACATCCTGAGATGGACCTCTCGCCCTTCTCTATGTCCATGCAGGTAGTCTACTAGCAGATAGTGCCTAGATAGGTCTCTTGAGCAGCTATATTCTGTGGTTGGACTCCTTGTAATCATCTTTGTAATCACTCTTCCAATATAATAAAATATTTAACTTTGTGCATATATAATTATCTTACTCAACTATATTTGACTTTGCTCATATCTATCTTGCTTAGCTTGTCTACTCTGGCACTTCATACCTTCTTCACATAACTTGCAGTTTCAATACTCAGCAATTGCTTGGATGCTTTATATCTTTCCTCCTGACTTGTAGCGCGCCTAACTTTGATGGTTTGTTATGAGTATGATTCTTCATTAGGATAGGAGACCACACCGTGGGCAGGAGTTGATGAGAATTTTCCCGCTGAGAAGTACCTCACCGACCTCATCATCGCCCACAAGCCTGTGTGACTCTCACTGGCAAACCCTGCCCTTCAACCTGGTGCTTTTACTCAAAGAGAAAGTCTTTTCCACGAACCCTCCCTTTACCTCTGTGAGGATTCCAACACCGATCTATATTCACCTGACCTCTCCTTACTCGAGACAAGGGAGGATTTCACTTGAACGAGTCGTGTAAGGACCTGTAAAATTAAATTGGAATAAAAGGGTATATTTTAAATGAATTCTAAGTATGTTTTTATTTAAAATGAAAAGGAAGGAAAGTGTAGTTTAGTAGATTATAAGATTTCCTTGTTAGTACATAATCGCCGGTCGCCTAGACTACACGTCATCGCCAGGGCGCGAGGCATGCAGACGTCGCCAGGGCGCGAAGCATGCGGGCATCGCCAGGACGTGAGGCATGCGGGCATCATCAGGGCGTGAGGCATGCGGGCATCTTCCAGGGAAAGGTCATCGGTGGATAGCCTTCACGCGAGAGGTCATCGGTGGATAGTCTTCGCGCGAGAGGTCATCGGTGGATTGTCTTCGCGCGAGAGGTCATCGGTGGATTGTCTTCGCGCCAGTGGTCATCGGCGAAAGGTTATCGCGCGATGTCGAGTTGCACGCAGAAAAGGGTGGGACCCAGACTCCCAGCATGAAACGTCCTGCACGCGTGACACGTAGACAAAAAGGGTAGTTCAGAATAGTGACCTCAGAGTTTTAGCCTGCGCAGAGGCATGCGTAGTCGTACTGTTCAGGAAGCGTACACGCAACCTTCCCTGCAGAGTGGGTGGTGGCAGCGGCTTTTATGGAATAGTTGGTTTAAGATGGAAAAACCCACTGCTGAGGGAAAGAAACATTGCAGTTGTTCAAGAGCGAAAGAGTGAGCTACCTCCTTTCTCCTCCATTTCTCTCCTTCGCGCTGCGATTCTGGCACCTTCACACAAGAGTACGACGAGCCACAGCCACCATTAGAGCACCTGGGAAGTTCTCTGCAAGTCCTTCAAACCAGACGAAAAAACAGAGCCAAGGCATTCTTCAAGCTTCGTTGGATTTAGGAGCTCTTGGTATTTTGCGCAAGTCCAGGTAAGGGAAGCTAGCCTTCATTTTCAATACAAGCCATAGATTAGCTGTTTCTGAAGTGAGGGCGACGTGGTCGCCGGTTTCGTTTTCATCTTCGTGAATGCTCTGTTCTATGTGTCTGGGCGACGTGGTCGCCGGTTTTAAATACAGATTTCGAAATCCCCTGCTTTTGAATCAGATCGCCGGTTTTGGCGTTGTTTTGCGAACTCCCCTGTTTTTGGTGTTGTTTTGAGACTGCTTGAGATTTAAATGTGATATTCGAAAGTTTGAACCTTTGAAATGATTGTTGCTGTGATTTGAATCATTCGATTGAGTGGTATGATGTTTTGAATGTTGTGAATGTGAGATCAAGGCATAGTATTTTCAGGAAAGGAAATACCGTGTAAGATCATTTGTGTAATGTGTATTGACTAGGGGCTTGTCTAGAAGGAGATATCCTGACTCTGCTGATATAATGGAATCACGTAGATGAAGTTATTCAGCTGTGGAGAGTCGGAGGAGGTTCATATGAATGGGCGAGTAGTGTGAAAAAGAACGAGCTCGGCCTGTTATATGAATTAACCTTGTCATACCGGGAGAGTGATAACATTGAGATTATATATGCGCATGCTGTGTGGATTTCACAGCGACCCTGTGTGGATTTCACAGCGACCCTGTGTGGATTTCACAGTGGTATGGTATGACAGGTGCAGATCTCTGAGCCTGAGTCAACGCACGAGTCAATCCGGAAGTAGAGTCATGTGTCTATGCATTGTGGGTCAGTGGAAAGTCTGACGTGTGAATCTTGAATACTGAATGTAGCAAAGAGACACTTGACGAGTATGTGGATTATGGAAATCTTGATGGTTGCATTTGATATGGCTTATGTATGGAGTGGAAATTCACGTTTTCTATGGATCTAAAGTTTTTAAAAACATCTAGCTTACCCCTTTTATCTGTTGTTGTGATTGCTTTCTTAAACCTGTGATGATCGTGTATTTGTACACGGGAGCAGACGAGGTTGCAGGTGGTAGTGCTCCTCAGTGAGTGGTCGCCGGAAGCAGATCGCCCATTTACGTTTGTGTTAGGCGATCACCCTTTTCTGTATTCTGAAGGGAGATCGCCCTTTTCTGATAGGAGATCGCCTATTCTGTTGGGAGATCGCCTGTTTTTACTTATTTTGCTGTATTTAGTTTACGTTTTTGGAAAACCGACCGACCTTGTATTAAACTCCCTGCGAGGAGAAAACTTCATTACATATATACAATTATGTTCACTTCAATATTATTATTTTATCTCTACTTCGTTTTATAATTATGAAAAGAATTTGGCGGGATGTTACATTAATGGTATCAGAGCAGTTCGTCCTTAGGATGACCTGAGGGCTGTGGATCCATTGTGTTTCTTCTGCTCATAAAATCTATTTGAGTTTTGAATAACAACTATAGTGAAAGGTTTTCAAAACGTTTTTGTATTGAAATTTTGTGTGTGTGTTAGTGAATGTATGCCCTAATTGAAAATCTTAGTATTAAGAATGAGAGGATCTTGATAAAGTAATGAGGGTGCACACTCATAACTGGATCGAGATAATTCTCAATCTTAATTCCAAAGGTTTGATGTTTAGCCTACATTGAATTCTGGTGTGATTTATTGAGTTTTCTTGTAATTGACTGAGAGTGGTTGTTTGAAATGATGATTGTACACCAATGACTGTCCTGGTGTTTTGTTTGAGGTTATAAGTATTATGTTTCTGTTGATGAGCTCAAATTCTTAATGATTTTGAGATGCTGACCTTTGTAAGGTCTAGATGTTACCTCCTGAATGAATTGATTTCTTATCGATCTCATTCTCGTAGTTGTAGGGAATATAGAAAACCTATAGATTCAGAATCCGAGAACGAAGAAAGATGGCACGTAGACCTTCTACCCCTCCCCAACCTTCTTCAGAAATGAGCCAGATTGCCAAGGCCATCGAGATGATGGCAACTGCCATTTAGCAACAGAATGCAGCGATGGCTCAAAACCATCAAGCTACAATGCAACACTGGGAAACTGCTCCATCTGCTGAAACAAATTCCCACGTCGGTCAGCCTCAGGAACGGATGGGACTGACCGAGTTCATGAGGCACAACCCACCCAAGTTCAGTGGGAATGCCACCCCTGATCAAGCAGATCAGTGGGTCAGAGAGTTGGAGAAAATCTTTAGGGCGACCTCCTGCCCTGAAGAGAAGAAATTGTTGTTCGCCACCTATCTGCTATCAGGAGAAGCTGAGTTCTGGTGGATGGGAGCTCAGCAGATGATGGAGGCCCGAGAGGATGTGTTGGATTGGGAGAGCTTCAGGGTGAGGTTCTTAGAGAAATACTTCCCAGACAGCGCAAGGTTTGCGAGGGAAGCTGAGTTCCTAAAGTTGGAGCAGGGGGATATGTCTGTGAACGCCTATGCTGCTCGGTTTGAGTACCTCGCCCGATTCTATACCCAGGCGACCTCCGAGGCCTGGAGGTGTAGGAAATTCGAAGAGGGGCTGAAGCATGGATTGAAGAGGACCATAGCCCCGATGTGCATCAGGGAATTTCACGCCTTAGTCGAGAAGGCGAAGATGGTGGAGACCCTGGAAAAGGGTGATTCTCGGGTGGTCAGGTCACACCAAGGAGGTTCTTCCAGTGGGAAGGCTAAGGTGCAGCATCCACACAGCAAGCCATATGCGAGACCTCCACCACATCGGGCGGGAACAACGTCATCCCAGTTTCAGCAGCAGCAACCTTGGAAACCCAAGTGTTTCCATTGTGGTGGACCACACGCCTCCAACGCGTGCTTCAAGAGGAGTTCAGAGAAAAGGTGCTACACCTGCCAAAAGACGGGGCACGTTGCTAGAGAGTGCCCTAACCAGAATGGGGCGACCCAACCCAGTGGCTCTCAGCAGATGAGAAACGAAGGCAGCAGACCTCAGGCGACAGGAAGAGTGTTTGCCATGTCTGGAGCAGAAGCATCTCAGTCAGGTAACTTCATACAAGGTGTTTGTTTTATAGCTGGTAGAGGTGTAAAAGCTTTGTTTGATTCGGGAGCGACACACTCCTTTGTGTCAAGCCTGTGTGTAGCCGAGTTGGGTCTTCTAGTGAAGGAGTTACCCTTCGAACTGTTGGTCTCTACACCTGCGTCAGGACAGGTGTTGACCTCTACAGTTTGCCCCGAATGTCCAGTGATAGTAGAGGGACGCAGATTCAAAGTGAACTTGATCTGCCTACCTCTTCAAGACCTGGATGTTATCCTGGGAATGGATTGGCTAGCCGCCAATCACGTTCTCATAGACTGCGGTAGTCAGAGGATAACGTTTCTAGACCTCCCAGAGTCAGATGTGATATCTGCTCAGCAAGGGCAGTCGGAGTTGGAAGAAGGGGCGAGGTGCTTCGTGATGCTAGCTCGGTTGGAAGTGAAGAATGAAGGGGACGTAAGCAGAATACACGTGGTGAAAGATTTCACGGATGTATTTCCAGAAGAAGTACCTGGGTTACCCCCTAAGAGAGAAGTGGAATTCTCTATTGATTTGGTACCTGGGGCTGGACCAGTGTCTATGGCGCCCTACAGGATGGCACCAGCCGAGTTGGTGGAATTAAAGAAGCAAGTGGAAGAGTTGCTGGAGAAACAATTCATCAGACCCAGTGTATCTCCATGGGGGGCTCCAGTACTCTTAGTTAAGAAGAAGGATGGAGGGTCTCGGCTGTGTATAGATTACAGGCAGTTGAACAAGTTGACCATCAAGAACAAGTACCCCCTACCCAGAATTGACGATTTGATGGACCAAATACATGGGGCCTCAGTGTTCTCCAAGATTGATCTGAGATCGGGGTACCACCAAATTTTGGTAAAGGCTGAAGATGTTCAAAAGACAGCTTTCAGGTCTCGGTATGGGCACTACGAGTATGTAGTGATGCCGTTTGGAGTCACAAATGCTCCAGCTCTGTTCATGGACTACATGAATAGGATTTTTCGCCCTTTCTTGGATAAGTTTGTGGTGGTCTTCATAGACGACATCCTCATTTATTCAAGGACCGAGGAAGAACATGAAGAACACCTGAGGACAGTATTGGAGATACTGAGGGAGAAGCAACTCTATGCCAAGTTCTCTAAGTGTGAGTTCTGGCTGAAGGAAGTCAACTTCTTAGGACACGTGATATCTGCCCAGGGGATCTCGGTGGATCCAGCCAAGGTAGAGGCAGTGCTGCAGTGGGAACGTCCTAAGACAGTCACTGAGATAAGGAGCTTTGTGGGTTTGGCGGGCTACTATCGGAGGTTTATTGAGGACTTTTCCAAGGTAGTGGCTCCTTTAACACAGCTGACCCGCAAGGATCAACCTTTTGCTTGGACCGACCGATGTGAGCAGAGCTTCATGGAATTAAAGGAGAGGTTGACTAGTGCTCCAGTGCTGGTGATCCCCGAGGTAGGAAGACCTTTTGATGTCTACTGTGATGCTTCACATCAGGGTTTGGGATGTGTTTTGATGCAAGAGAAAAGAGCAGTTGCATATGCTTCGAGGCAACTCAAGGTTCATGAGAGAAACTACCCTACGCATGACTTGGAGTTGGCGGCTGTAGTATTTGCCTTGAAGATCTGGAGGCACTATTTATATGGAGCTCGGTTCCAGGTGTTCAGTGACCATAAGAGCCTGAAATACCTGTTCGATCAGAAGGAACTAAACATGAGACAAAGAAGGTGGATGGAGTTTCTAAAGGACTACGATTTTCAACTCATGTATCATCCAGGGAAGGCCAATGTAGTGGCAGATGCTTTGAGTAGAAAATCAATACAAGTAGCCACCATGATGATGGAAGAACAGAAACTGATCGAGCAGTTCAGAGACTTAAACCTTGGGGTAGAATTTCACGTAAATCACATTAGTTGTAGTAAGCTGGCTATAACTAATGACTTCCTTGGGATGTTGAGGGATAAGCAGTTGGAGGACCCTAGTCTGAAGCGTACTGTGGAGTCACTAGGGACAGATCAGGCTAGAGACTTTGTGATGGGCGATGATGGGATCTTGAGATTTAATGGCAGAATTTGCATACCTGCAAATGAAGAATTGAAGAAGATGATCCTAGATGAAGGTCACAAGAGTCGCCTTAACCTACATCCAGGCATGAACAAGATGTACCATGACTTGAAGGAGTCATTTTGGTGGTCGGGCATGAAGAGAGACATCGCCCAGTATGTTGCTACCTGCTTGACGTGTCAGAAGGCAAAGGTAGAACACCAAAGACCTGGTGGGTTGTTACAGCAACTGGATATCCCTGAGTGGAAATGGGACAGCATCGCCATGGATTTTGTCACCCACTTACCCAGATCGGTAAAGGGTCATGATGCAATTTGGGTCATCATTGATAGGCTGACGAAGAGTGCCCACTTTCTTCCAGTGAATATGAAAATGCCTATGGCCAAGTTGGCACAGTTATACATCCAAGAAATAGTGAGGTTGCATGGAGTGCCTTCCAGCATTGTTTCCGATAGAGATCCCAGGTTCACTTCACGGTTTTGGCAGACCTTACAAGATTGCTTGGGAACTGGGTTGAGGATGAGCTCTGCGTATCATCCCCAAACAGATGGACAGTCAGAGAGAACAATCCAATCCTTGGAGGATCTGCTGAGGGCGTGCGTCTTGGATCAATTGGGAAGTTGGGATGAGGTATTGCCGCTGGTGGAGTTTACCTATAATAATAGTTACCACGCTAGTATTGGGATGGCACCATATGAAGCCCTGTATGGGAGGAAATGCAGAACTCCCTTATGTTGGTACCAGGAGGGCGAAGCAGTCTTGGTTGGGCCAGAATTGATTCAGCAGACGACCGAGAAGGTGCAACAGATACAAAGCAGGATGAAAGCTTCTCAAAGTAGGCAGAAGTCCTATGCAGATCAGAGAAGAAAGCCTTTGGAGTTTGTTGCTGGAGACCACGTGTTCATGAAAGTGACACCAACCAAGGGTGTAGGACGGGCGATCAGGTCAAAGAAGTTGTCCCCTAAGTTCGTGGGACCATATCAGATCTTAAGAAGGATTGGTCCAGTGGCTTATGAGATCGCCCTACCTCCCCATTTAGCGAATCTGCACAATGTCTTTCACGTATCACAGCTGAGGAAGTACATGGCAGACCCTAGTCATGTGCTGGAAGTGGACGATGTGCAGATCAGGGATGACTTGTCCTTTCAAGCAAAACCAGTCAGGATTGACGATCGGCAAAGTAAACAGCTCAGAGGCAAGACCATCGACATGGTGAAAGTGGTGTGGGATGAGAGATCGGGGGATTCAACTTGGGAGTTAGAAGAACCCATGAGAGAAACTTATCCATACCTCTTTTCCTTGTAATTCAATTTTCGGGGACGAAAATTTTTCTTGATGGGGAGAATGTAAGGACCTGTAAAATTAAATTGGAATAAAAGGGTATATTTTAAATGAATTCTAAGTATGTTTTTATTTAAAATGAAAAGGAAGGAAAGTGTAGTTTAGTAGATTATAAGATTTCCTTGTTAGTACATAATCGCCGGTCGCCTAGACTACACGTCATCGCCAGGGCGCGAGGCATGCAGACGTCGCCAGGGCGCGAAGCATGCGGGCATCGCCAGGGCGTGAGGCATGCGGGCATCATCAGGGCGTTAGGCATGCGGGCATCTTCCAGGGAGAGGTCATCGGTGGATAGCCTTCGCGCGAGAGGTCATCGGTGGATACTCTTCGCGCGAGAGGTCATCGGTGGATTGTCTTCGCGCGAGAGGTCATCGGTGGATTGTCTTCGCGCCAGTGGTCATCGGCGAAAGGTTATCGCGCAATGTCGAGTTGCACGCAGAAAAGGGTGGGACCCAGACTCCCAACATGAAACGTCCTGCACGCGCGACACGTAGACAAAAAGGGTAGTTCAGAATAGTGACCTCAGAGTTTTAGCCTGCGCAGAGGCATGCGTAGTCGTACTGTTCAGGAAGCGTACACGCAACCTTCCCTGCAGAGTGGGTGGTGGCAGCGGCTTTTGTGGAATAGTTGGTTTAAGATGGAAAAACCCACTGCTGAGGGAAAGAAACATTGCAGTTGTTCAAGAGCGAAAGAGTGAGCTACCTCCTTTCTCCTCCATTTCTCTCCTTCGCGCTGCGATTCTGGCACCTTCACACAAGAGTACGACGAGCCACAGCCACCATTAGAGCACCTGGGAAGTTCTCTGCAAGTCCTTCAAACCAGACGAAAAAACAGAGCCAAGGCATTCTTCAAGCTTCGTTGGATTTAGGAGCTCTTGGTATTTTGCGCAAGTCCAGGTAAGGGAAGCTAGCCTTCATTTTCAATACAAGCCATAGATTAGCTGTTTCTGAAGTGAGGGCGACGTGGTCGCCGGTTTCGTTTTCATCTTCGTGAATGCTCTGTTCTATGTGTCTGGGCGACGTGGTCGCCGGTTTTAAATACAGATTTCGAAATCCCCTGCTTTTGAATCAGATCGCCGGTTTTGGCGTTGTTTTGCGAACTCCCCTGTTTTTGGTGTTGTTTTGAGACTGCTTGAGATTTAAATGTGATATTCGAAAGTTTGAACCTTTGAAATGATTGTTGCTGTGATTTGAATCATTCGATTGAGTGGTATGATGTTTTGAATGTTGTGAATGTGAGATCAAGGCATAGTATTTTCAGGAAAGGAAATACCGTGTAAGATCATTTGTGTAATGTGTATTGACTAGGGGCTTGTCTAGAAGGAGATATCCTGACTTTGCTGATATAATGGAATCACGTAGATGAAGTTATTCAGCTGTGGAGAGTCGGAGGAGGTTCATATGAATGGGCGAGTAGTGTGAAAAAGAACGAGCTCGGCCTGTTATATGAATTAACCTTGTCATACCGGGAGAGTGATAACATTGAGATTATATATGCGCATGCTGTGTGGATTTCACAGCGACCCTGTGTGGATTTCACAGTGGTATGGTATGACAGGTGCAGATCTCTGAGCCTGAGTCAACGCACGAGTCAATCCGGAAGTAGAGTCATGTGTCTATGCATTGTGGGTCAGTGGAAAGTCTGACGTGTGAATCTTGAATACTGAATGTAGCAAAGAGACACTTGACGAGTATGTGGATTATGGAAATCTTGATGGTTGCATTTGATATGGCTTATGTATGGAGTGGAAATTCACGTTTTCTATGGATCTAAAGTTTTTAAAAACATCTAGCTTACCCCTTTTATCTGTTGTTGTGATTGCTTTCTTAAACCTATGATGATCGTGTATTTGTACACGGGAGCAGACGAGGTTGCAGGTGGTAGTGCTCCTCAGTGAGTGGTCGCCGGAAGCAGATCGCCCATTTACGTTTGTGTTAGGCGATCACCCTTTTCTGTATTCTGAAGGGAGATCGCCCTTTTCTGATAGGAGATCGCCTATTCTGTTGGGAGATCGCCTGTTTTTACTTATTTTGCTGTATTTAGTTTACGTTTTTGGAAAACCGACCGACCTTGTATTAAACTCCCTGCGAGGAGAAAACTTCATTACATATATACGATTATGTTCACTTCAATATTATTATTTTATCTCTACTTCGTTTTATAATTATGAAAAGAATTTGGCGGGATGTTACAAGTCGTCCTTGGCGTTTTCACTCAAAAGGGGAGGCGTTCACTATGAACCTTCCTTTCCCACTTCCCAGACTTCTAACCCAAGCCGACGAGTCCTTACTGACCTCACATCGCTCTCAGGCAGAGGAGGATTTAACTGGTGAAACTTTCTGTTCAAGTTGGGAGTTCTCACTCGAAGGGGAGGTGTTCTCTACGAACCTACCTTCCCACTATTGAGACCTCTAACCCCAAATGACCGGTTCGAATTGACCTTGCATCGCTCGTAAGCGAGGGAGGATTTAACTGGTGAACCTTTCTGTTCAAGTTGGGAGTTCTCACTCGAAGAGGAGTTGTTCTATACGAACCTACCTTCCCATTTACAAGACCTCTAACCCCAAATGACAGGTTCGAACTGACCTCACATCGCTCATAGGCGAAGGAGGATTTCGCTGGTGAACCTTTCTGTTCAAATTGGGAGTTCTCACTCGAAGAGGAAGTGTTCCATACAAACCTACCTTCCCACTTACGAGACTTCTAACCCCAAATGACAGGTTCTAACTGACCTCTCATCGCTCATAGGCGAGGGAAGATTTAACTGATGCACCCTTCTGTTCGACTTGGCGTTCTCACTCGAAGAGGAGGTGTTCTTGACGAACCTACCTTCCTACTTGCGAGACCTCTAACCCCAAGTGACAGGTTCTAACTACATTGTACAAACACATTCAAGAATATATCTTAACTAAAAATTTTATTGGGTGACCTCATTAAAAACCCTTAAAAGGGAAAAAAGAGTGTCCCCTAAATTGTGTACAACGTTACATCTTAGTCTTAACTGAAATAAAACTTCAGGTGAGTCGCATTCCATGTATGAGCAATCGAACCACCTTCTAGAGTCTCAAGCCTGTACGCTCCATTCCCCAGGGCCTCTGTCACTCTCAAGGGACCAGTCCACTTGGGAGACAGCTTGTTCTCTATCTGGTAGGGAGATGCCTTCCGCATGACTAGGTCGGCGACTTGGAACTGTCGAGCTCTCAACTTGGAACTATGCTTGAGCTCAACTCTTCTCTTCAATGCTTCGACTTTTATTCCTGCCTCTTCCCTTACCTCATCTAAAAGATCCAAATTCACTTTCCTTTCTTCATTGGACTCCTCAGCCACAAAGTTCTGGAAACGTGGCGAGCTCTCCTGGATCTCTACAGGGATCATGGTGTCTGAACCGTACACCAAGCTGAAAGGGGTCTCCTTGGTGGTGGACTGAGGAGTGCTATGGTAGGCCCACACAATTCTGTGAACCTCCTCAGCCCAATTCCCCTTGGCCTTCTCCAGCCTTCTCTTCAGTCCTCTGAGTAGGACTCGGTTGGTTGACTCGACCTTCCCATTAGTCTGAGGATGCTCAACCAATGCGAACACCTGTTTAATTCCCAACTGGGTACATAACTTCCCCAACTGTTGGCTTGCAAACTGGGTGCCATTATCAGACACCAAGAGCTTGGGTACGCCAAAACGACATACTATGTTCTTCCACACGAAGTGCTGGATCTTATGGGCTGTGATTTGTGCTACAGGCTCAGCCTCGATCCACTTCGTGAAGTATTCTATGGCGACCACAAGATACTTCATCTGTCACACAGCCAAAGGAAAGGGCCCCAGGATATTAATTCCCCTTGTGTGAAATGGCCAAGGGCTGTATATAGATCTGAGCTCCTCTAGCGGCGCCTTGTGCCAATCTGCGTGTAGCTGACACTGTTTGCCCTGTTACGCAT
Source organism: Phaseolus coccineus (assembly GCA_037954025.1). NCBI lineage: Eukaryota > Viridiplantae > Streptophyta > Magnoliopsida > Fabales > Fabaceae > Phaseolus > Phaseolus coccineus. The sequence goes on along the minus strand of CM075680.1, from coordinate 31,529,597 downwards.
ACTTCGTGCAATCTTCCCTCATGGTTGGCCAATAATACCATGCTCGAATGGCCTTAGATGCCAAAGCGCGACCTCCTATATGGCTCCCACATATTCCTTCATGGAGCTCTACCATTATATGCACGCATTGCTCACCATGCACGCACACCAGAATAGGGTGTGTGAACCCATGCCTATACAATTCCCCATAATGAGTGTATACTTGGTCGAGTTCTTCTTTACTTTTCTCGCCTCCATTGGCGCCATTGGCAACATCCCATCAGCTAAGTAACGCTTATAGGGCGTCATCCACGCCTCTCCACTCTGCAACAGACAGACCTAGGATGACCCCTCCTCCAACGCCACACATGCGTTGACCCTTGGCTTCTTCAAATTTTCCTGGGTCAATGACCGATGACTCCTCTTCCCACCGTCAGACTGGCTGATCAGGTGGACTCCTACTAAGTTATCAGCCGTGTAGGTGCGAGGTTTCCTCAGGGTCTCCTGGATGACCGTCCTCTGCCTACCCCCCTTGCCCGAGCTTGCGAGTTTTGCTAACAAGTCAGCTCGGGCATTCTGATCTCTGGACACATGCACCAACTTGAAAGTTGCAAAGGAACTCTTCAACACCTGGACATACGCTAGGTAGGAGGCCATCTGAGGATCTTTGGCCTGGTACTCTCCCGCCACTTGACCTGTGACCAATAGGGAGTCACTCTTTACTAAAAGACTCTGCGCTCCCATCTCCTTAGCCAACAGCATTCCAGCGATTAAAGACTCGTACTCAGCTTAGTTGTTGTTGGCCTTGAAGGCAAACCATAGGGCTTGCTCAATCAACAACCCCTTTGGTCCTTCCAAGATCACCCCAGCTCCACTACCTTGCTGATTGGAAGACCCATCTACCGAGAGCACCCATCTGAAGTCAGGTCCATCCTGCTGGGTTTCTGCGGAGGACATCTCGACTACGAAGTCAGCATAAACTTGGCCTTTGATTGGGCCTTTGGGCTCATACTGTATGTCAAACTCAGATAACTCCACTGCCCATCGTACCATCCTCCCTGCTACATCTGGCTTCTGCAGGACCTTCCGGATGGGCAGGTCTGTCATCACCACCACCATAAAGCTCTGGAAATAATGGTGAAGCCTACGCGTAGAGAACACCACGGCCAATGCTGCCTTTTCTATGGCCTGGTATCTTACCTCAGGCCCTTGCAGCACCTTGCTAACAAAGTAGATGAGTTTTTGGCTCTGATCTTGCTCCGACACCAAAACTGAACTAACTGCCTTCTCAGTGACTGCGAAGTACAAACGCAACGGGGTGCTGATCTGTGGTTTGCACAACACTGGTGGGCTGGCCAGATATTATTTCAGCTTGAGGAATGCTTCTTCACACTCCTTGGTCCACAAGAACCTGTTGTTCCTCCTCAAGCATTAAAAATAAGGGTGGCCCTTATCACCCCCAGCTGACACAAACCTAGAAAGGGCAGCCATCCGACCTGTCAACTGTTGCACCTCCTTTACTGATGTCGGGCTCCTCATAGTTAAGATTGTCACGGACTTGTCGGGGTTGGCCTCAATTCCACGTTCGGTGAGCAAGAAACCGAGGAATTTGCCTGCTTCCACCCCAAAGACACACTTCTCTGGATTCAGCTTCAACCCGTATTTAGCTATTATAGTAAATAGCTCCTCCAAATCAGTGATGTGCTGATCCCTCACCTGGGATGTCACCACCATATCATCTACGTAAGCTTGCATGTTGCGTCCTATCATGGGTGCAAAGACCTTGTCCATCAGCCTTTGGTAGGTGGCGCCTGCATTCTTTAGCCCAAATGGCATGACGGTGTAGTAGTAGCAGGACAACTTAGTCATAAACGCTGTCTTGCACTCAGGGCTTCCCAGGGCAGACTGCATGCATGGCACATGAACAGTTAAGGCACCCGCAGGACGGATGGCCCCAGAGACTAGGTGGACAAGTTGGTACCCAGGTGGTCATACCGTTAGAGGTTGCACTTCAGCAAGGGAAGCCTTACGCTCTAGATTACACTAAGACTGGGTAATAGTGGCGCAAGGGCATTCCTCCAGAAACCCTAAATGCGGGTAACGAAAACAGAAGAAACCCTAGACTATATAAACTGTTCTTGCCGGTTGACTCTCTCGTCGGTTGACTCTACGACGATCACACGCCTCCTTTCCTCACCTTGAGTTATGCTTTGCTCTCTCGAAACAACCTGCACCTACAAGATAGAAAGGGGCGCCCTAAAGGCCGTTTGCACTCCGACGCTCAAGTCAAAAACTAGGGCAAGCACACCTAGTGTATTAAGTATCTGTGTTTAGGTCTAAAAAGTGCGTACCTTTGTGAAGTGTTTTACTACCCTTTATATAGTCTAGGGTTTCCTCTATGCCACTACCCATATTTAGGGTTTACAGGAATACCTTTACGCCGCTATCACCAAGACTTAGGGTAATCTAGCACGTAAGGTTTCCTTAACTGGAGTTCAAATTCTAACAGGATGGCCACCTGGGTACCCCTCGTGCACCTAGTCGCTGCAGCCACTTGTCCTGAGAGCGCCTTGATTGTTCACGCTCCATGCATGTAGCTTCATTGGGAAACCCTAATCCTGATGACTACTCAACCCCTTAGGACTCTGCACCTAACTGTGCTTTCCTTACCATATGGATAGGCACTTCGTGACTTAGGCTTCTCCCTTCCTCTGGGCATTTTACTTGATCCGGTCGGTCATCGGTAGTCGATGCTGTCAGCAGCAGATGACTACTTGGGCCAGTCATAGAGCAACACGTGGCATGAGATAGCAGATGAACCAGGGTGGAGGTCGGCTCCTGCATGAGCGCCTGGAAGCAGAGCGCTAGAGTGATGAAGCACCGATCAGTCATCGGTGTATACGGAGTGATCAGTCATCGGTGTATACAGAGTGATCAGTCGTCGGGGGTTCCTTGCCAACTGGGACCCAGGCTCCCAGCGAGAACGTTACCCAAGGACCTCGCCTGATCCCATAAGCAGAGCACGACAACGTGAAGAAGCGCCATCGGACATCGGCCAGGATGAGAGATACCTCGGTCATCAGTGTGTGTCGAGGTGACATCGGCCGCGCGATGTGAACAACGCAGCCAATGATCAGTAAAGCGCCCAGAGGCAGGGAATGGCCTTAGTCGCAAGACGACCACGCATGAAGACGAGAAGACGCAGTTAGATGCAGAATCCTGCTGGGACAAGAACCCATCAAGGTTAGAGTCTCCCAGTGGGGTTGCATGTCTGCCACGTGGACGGAGAAGATGTTCCCAGAGAATAGGTAGGGTAGATAGGCACAGAAGTCGAGGGGTACGGAGGTACCCACGCAGCCTCCCCTGTCAGACTTTGCATTTAAGTGAAGAAGGCTGGCACGCAAGGTAGCCCGGGGGAAGTGGAAACGACAGTGCAGAGTGATCAAGTGGCCCTAGAGGTAGCCAGTAGGGGCTACGCGGGTTTATATGAGGAAGAAGAACACCAAACCAGGTATGCAGTCTTTTGCCTCAGAATACACAACACAAAACCAAGAACACTCAGTTTTCGAATCAAAGAGGACTGAGGGCACACACACACGGGTCTCACACAGAGAGAGATCCGAGAGAGAGTTTTGGTGTTCCCGTTGCCTGACTTGAGCGTCGGAGCTACAACGGCCGCTAGAGGCGTCGTCTGTGTGTTTTGCAGGCATCATTCGGAGTTCCGTCGAAGGTTCCTGGAGCCTCCTTGCAAAACGCACAGCAGTTAGAAAGCTAGACAAAGGAGCGACGAGGCATTTTCCCCACGCTCGAGTCCGCGGCAAGATCATTACTGATAACTAGTCTTCTCTCGGGACCCACACCAGATGTTCTAGTTCTGTTGTTCAAAACACCCAAGACCAATGTCACATCGTCCCACTCTGTTGTCGAGGACTCATCACGCTGCTGAGTGACGAGGACACATCAGTCCACTCTAGTGATCGACACGCTTGTGACTAATTATCCCACTAGTCCATTCTACCTGTGGGGTCCATCCCACGTGGCTTTGGCCCATACTGTGGGACCCAGCTGACGTGACTCACCATTACTAGCTGTTCTCAGTGTCTGAGGACTGGTCGGTACATAAACAATAATAAGAAACCCTAAAGAGGTACACAGTTTCTGAAATTAGAGTTATTCACTCACATGCTGTTTCTTACCCTAAGATTGACTTGAGCGTCGGAGTGCAAACGGCCTCTAGGGCGCCCCCTTTGTCTTTGCAGGTACAGGTGTTTCGATCCAAGAAAGGCACAAACCCAAGCAGAGACAAGAGGATGTGTGAACGTCGTTAGACTCAACCAGCAAGTGAGTCAAGCGGTAAGAACATAATTATATATGCTACGGAGGAAGCTCAAAGGATGAGGCTTACTAGTGTATGGCTTGAATGTAATTTTGCCTTGGTTTGTGCTGCATTTACTGGTATGACTAATGTACCGTGTACGCTTTGTAATCGATAAAATACTTGTCTTAATTACTGTGGCAAAATTAGGTTTAGGTTTAGGCTTACTCATATTTTTCATGAAGGGAATGTTGGGTTAGGCTCACTTCCGATGTAGAGGTCCAGTCCAATATTAATTACCTTTAGGGTTTTTTCTTGAACATAGAGACAACCTTCAGCAAGACAGAGAGAGAAATGAAAAGGAGAAAAGAGTGAGGGGAGAAGTTTCATCCAGCAACTTTGGGCCGCCTCCGATGCTTCGTCCACCGTTGGATCGGGCTGAAATATTTTCAGCAGGTTCATAACTTGTTTTAGTTCAATCTTACTGCTCAGATCTTGGAGAAGTTGTTTAAGCAGTGAGAAATTTGTCTCACATTGCAGCAGCGTTTTCAGCATTTTCTTGAGGATGATCATTTTTGGATCGTCGTTGTTGCTTCGTCCACTGTTGGATTGGGCTGAAATTTTGTCAGCAGGTTCATAACTCGTGGTGCTTTTGATTTGAAAATTCAGATTGTTTAAAAGTCACTAGAACAGTGACATATAGGCCGCATACTGTAGCTACAGTTTTGTGAATTATCAGGTTTTTTGTTCTCTATTTCATCTCTGTTGTCTTGCTATTTGGCTGGTTATTGAGCACAATTTGTGCAGCAATTTGAGACTTGTAACATCCCGCCAAATTGCTTTTCATATTTATATATTGAAATAAAGGTAAAACAATAATATTTAAGTGAACATACGTATTTATATAAAATGAAGTTGCTCCTCACAGGGAGTTTAATACATAACCGGTCAATTTTCCAAAGCTAAAAAAAAAATACAGCAAAATAGAAAAAAACAGGCGATCTCCCTACAGAAAAGGCGATCTCCTATCAGAGAAGGCGATCTCCTATCAGAGATCAGAAAAAGGGTGATCGCCTAACAGAAACAGAGACAGGCGATCTCCTTCCGGCGACCAGTCACTGAGGAGCTCTACTTCCTGCAACATCATCTGCTCCCGTGTAAATTATACACGATCATCACAGTTTTAAGAAAAACAGCCACAGAACCAAACACAGGGTAAGCTAGATATTTGAAAGAGAGTTTAAATATGAACTTAAAAATCAAGATAAAACAAATTTAAGACACCCACGTAAAAACCATCAACTTTCTCATTCATATCACACAGGCATCAAGTAATCACATATTTCACAATTTCCTCAAGAGTCGTTCAATTCACATAATTCCATCAAGTGTCTATCAACAATTTCTCAACATTTCTCACGTCAGACTTCACTGACTCTTCACACATAGACACTTGACACTACTTCCGGAAGACACGTGCATTGACTAGACTCAGAGATCTGCACCTGTCATACTACATTGCTGTAAAGTTTCCACAGCTGTGCACATGAACATAATCTCAATCTCAATCTCATCACTCTCCTAGTATGACAGGGTTAATCCATGTAACAGGCCAAGCTCGTTCTTTTTCACACGACTCACCCATTCATGAACCTCCTTCGACTTTCAACGCCTGAATAACTTCCTCTATATGGTTCCATTATATCAGGAGAGTCAGGATATCTCATTATAGAAATCACCGATCAATGCACATCCTACACAATCTTACACGGTATTTTCTTTCCTGAAAATACTATGCCTTGATCCCACATTCACAACATTCAACACATCATACCACTCAAATGAACGATTCCAATCACAGCAGCAATCATTCAGAGGTCCAGATTTTCGAATATTGCATGCATTTCACATTTCAATCTCAAACAGTTTCAAACAACACTAAAAACAGGGGAGTTCGAAATCAACATTTAAAACCGACGATCACCCACCAGTGATCACATCCAAAACAGGGGATTTCGAAACACAATGGAAAAACTGGCGACCACGTCGCCCCAACATCAAAAACAGAGGATTATGCAATAACAGTTGAAAACCGGCGACCACGTCGCCTCATCATCAAAATCATCTAACTTAAGGTTTTCGTTGGAAATAAGGCTAGCTTCCCTTACCTGGACTTGCGTGAAAAGTACTAAGAGCTCCAACCCAACGAGCTTCAAGGATGCCTTAACTCTGTTTTAGCGTCCGGTTTGGAGGACTTGCAGAGAACCTCCCAGGTGGCCTGTGGCAGTCGTCGCTCGTCGTACTGGTGCTTGATGGTGCCTGGATCGCAGCGCGAAGGAGGGAAAAGAGAAGGATGAAGGTAACTCACTCACTCACTCTGTCACTCTTGAACCACAACAGCGTTATTTGCCTCTCCGAAGTGAGTTTTTAAAACTAACCCAACTTGTTCCACAATTGCCGCTGCCACCACCCACTCTGCAGGAAGGCTTGCGTGCACGCTTCCCTGAACAGTACGGCCACGTATGTCTCTGCGCATGCCAACTCTCTGATGTCACTATTCTGAACCACCCTTTTTGTCCACGTGGCGCGCGTGCAGGACGTTTCATGCTGGGAGTCTGGGTCCCACCTTATCTGTGCGAAACACGACATCGCGCGATAACCTTCCACCGATGACTCATCCTGGAAGACGACCGATGTCTCTCTCTGGAAGACGACCGAAGTCTCTCGCTGGGAGACGACCGATGTCTCTCTCTGGGAGACGACCGGTGTCTCTCGCTGGGAGACGACCGATGTCTCTCGCTGGGAGACGACCGATGTCTCACGCTGGGAGACGACCGATGTCGATCCCTGGCGACGTCCGCATACCTCGCGCCCCGGCGACGTCCGCATGGGTAGTCTAGGCGACAGGCGATTATGTACTAACCAGGCGATCACAGAGTCTTCTAAGCTACACTTTCCTTCCTTTACTCTTCTTTATCCACATGTCTTCCTCGAGCACACCCTCGTGATTACCTCACGATAAGGTCATCGCACCTGACTACTTTGTTAATACAAGAGTCAGCCGACCGACCTCTACCAGCTGACCCCAGCCCTTGGGTGACGTCCGAGGTGCGACTACTACGAAACTTCTATTACCAGCTCTTTGTATTTTAAATAACAACATCTTCTGAAATTATTTAAATATAACACTTTTATTCCAATTAAAGTTTCTAGGTCCTTACAATCTCCCCAACAAGAAAAATTTTCGTCCTCGAAAATTGAATTACAAGGAAAAGAGGTATGGATAAGCTTCTCTCATGGGTTCTTCAAACTCCCAGGTTGAATCACCCGATCTCTCATCCCACACCACTTTCACCATGTTGATGGTCTTTCCTCTGAGCTGTTTACTTTGACGATCGTCAATCCTGACTGGTTTTGCTTCAAAGGACAAGTCTTCCCTGATTTGCACATCGTCCACTTCCAGCACATGACTAGGGTCTGCCATGTACTTCCTCAGCTGTGATACGTGAAAGACATTGTGCAGATTTGCTAAATGGGGAGGTAGGGCGATCTCATAAGCCACTAGACCAATCCTTCTTAAGATCTGATATGGTCCCATGAACTTAGGGGACAACTTCTTTGATCTGATCGCCCGTCCTACGCCCTTGGTTGGTGTCACTCTCATAAACACATGATCTCCAGCAGCAAACTCCAAAGGTCTTCTCCTCTGATCTGCATAGGACTTCTGTCGGCTTTGAGAAGCTCTCATTCTGCCTTGTATCTGTTTCACCTTCTCGGTTGTCTGCTGAATCAACTCTGGCCCAACCAAGACTGCTTCGCCCTCTTGGTACCAACATAAGGGAGTTCTGCATTTTCTCCCATACAGGGCTTCATATGGTGCCATCCCAACACTGGCGTGGTAACTGTTATTATAAGTAAACTCTACCAGCGGTAACACCTCATCCCAACTTCCCAATTGATCCAAGACACACGTCCTCAGTAGATCTTCCAAGGACTGGATCGTTCTCTCTGACTGTCCATCTGTTTGAGGGTGATATGCCGAGCTCATTCTCAACTTGGTTCCCAAGCAATCTTGTAAGGTCTGCCAAAACCGTGAAGTGAACCTGGGATCTCTATCCGAAATGATGCTGGAAGGCACTCCATGCAACCTCACAATTTCCTTGATGTACAGCTGTGTCAACTTGGCCATGGGCATCTTCATATTTACTGGGAGAAAGTGAGCGCTCTTCGTCAGCCTATCAATGATGACCCAGATTGCATCATGACCCTTTACCGATCTGGGTAAATGGGTAACAAAATCCATGGCAATGCTGTCCCATTTCCATTCAGGGATATCCAGTTGCTGTAACAACCCGCCAGGTCTTTGATGCTCTATCTTCGCCTTCTGACATGTTAAGCAGGTTGTAACATACTGGGCGATGTCTCTCTTCATGCCCGACCACCAAAATGACTCCTTCAAGTCATGGTACATCTTGTTCATGCCTGGATGTAGGCTAAGGCAACTTCTGTGACCTTCCTCTAAGATCATCTTCTTCAACTCTTCATTTGCAGGTATGCAAATTCTGCCATTAAATCTCAAGATCCCATCATCTCCCATCACAAAATCTTTAGCCTGATCGGTCCCTATTGACTCCACAGTGCGTTTCAGGCTAGGGTCCTCTAACTGCTTATCCTTTACTACACCAAGGAAGTCATTAGTTATAGTCAGCTTACTACAACTAATGTGATTAATATGGAATTCCACTCCCAAGTTTAAGTCTCTGAATTGCTCAATCAATTTCTGTTCTTCAATCATCATGTATGACACTTGCCTTGATTTCCTACTCAAAGCATCTGCCACTACATTGGCCTTCCCTGGATGATACATGAGTTGGAAATCATAGTCCTTTAGAAACTCCATCCATCTCCTTTGCCTCATATTTAGTTCCTTCTGATCGAACAAATATTTCAGGCTCTTATGATCACTGAACACATGGAACCGAGCTCCATACAAGTAATGCCTCCAAACTTTCAAGGCAAACACCACAGCCGCCAACTCCAAGTCATGAGTGGGATAGTTTCTCTCATGAACTTTGAGTTGCCTCAAAGCATATGCAACTACTCCTTTTTCTTGCATCAAAACGCATCCCAAGCCTTGATGTGAAGCATCACAGTAGACATCAAAAGGTTTCCCAACATCGGGGATCACCAGTACTGGAGCACTAGTCAACCTCTCCTTTAGCTCCGTGAAACTCTGCTCACATCGGTCGGTCCAAGCAAAAGGTTGGTCTTTGCGTGTCAACTGAGTCAAAGGAGCCACTACCTTGGAAAAATCCTCAATAAACCTCCGATAGTAGCCAGCTAAACCCACGAAGCTTCTTATCTCAGTGGCTGTCTTAGGACGTTCCCACTGCAGCACTACCTCTACCTTGGCTGGATCCACTGAGATCCCCCGGGCAGATATCACGTGTCCTAAGAAGTTGACTTCCTTCAGCCAGAACTCACACTTAGAGAACTTGGCATAGAGTCGCTTCCCTCTCAGAATTTCCAGCACTGTCCTCAGATGTTCCTCATGTTCTTCCTCGGTCCTTGAATAAATAAGTATGTTGTCTATAAAGACTACAACAAACCTATCCAAGAAAGGACGAAAAATTCTATTCATGTAGTCCATGAACAGAGCTGGAGCATTGGTCACTCCAAACGGCATCACCACATACTCATAGTGCCCATAACGAGACCTAAATGCTGTTTTCTGAACGTCTTCGGCCTTTACCAAAATTTGGTGGTACCCCGATCTCAGATCAATCTTTGAGAACACCGAGGCCCCATTTACTTGATCCATTAAGTCATCAATTCTAGGTAGAGGATACTTGTTCTTGATGGTCAACTTGTTCAACTGCCTGTAGTCTATACACAGCCGAGACCCTCCATCCTTTTTCTTCACTAGAAGCACTGGAGCTCCCCATGGAGATACACTGGGTCTGATGAATTGTTTCTCCAACAATTCTTCCACTTGCTTCTTTAACTCCACCAACTCGGCTGGAGCCATTCTGTAAGGTGCCATTGACACTGGTCCAGCTCCAGGTACTAAATCAATGGAGAATTCTACTTCTCTCTTAGGAGGTAATCCAGGTATTTCTTCTGGAAATACATCCATGAATTCCTTCACCACATGTATATTGCCCACATCTCCTTCATTCTTCACTTCCCCTTGAGCTAGGATTACAAAACACGTCGCCCCTTCTTTCAACTCCGACTGTACCTGCTGAGCAGATATCACATCTGGCTCTTGGAGATCGGGAAACACTACTTTCTGCCTACCGCAGTCTATGAGGATGTGATTGGCAGAAAGCCAATCCATTCCTAGGATAACATCCAGATCTTGCAGAGGTAGACAGATCAAATTTACCTTGAACTTGCGTCCCTCTACTATCACTGGACATTCTGGGCAAACTGTGGAGGTCATAACCTGTCCTGATGCAGGTGTAGAGACTAACAGTTCAAAAGGTAGCTCCTTCACTAGGAGGCTCAGCTTGGCTACACACAGACTTGACACAAAAGAGTGTGTCGCTCCAGAATCAAACAAGGCTTTTACACTTCTACCAGATATAAGACAAACACCCTGCACCAAGTTACCTGATTGGGACGCCTCAGCTCCTGACATGGCAAACACTCTCCCTGTTGCCTGAGGTCTGCCACCTTCGTTCCTCAACTGTTGGGAACCACTGGGTTGAGTCATCCTATTCTGGGTAGGACAATCTCTAGCAACGTGCCCCGTCTTTTGGCATGCAAAACACCTTCTCTTCGAAGCCTTCTTGGGGCACACATTTGGCGTGTGTGGTCCACCACAATGGAAACATTTGGGTTTCCAGGGTTGTTGCTGCTGAAACTGGGTTGACGCTGCTCCTGCCCTATGCGGTGGAGGTCTCGCATAAGGCTTATTCTGCTGCGGCTGCACCCTTGCCTTCCCACTGGAAGAGCCCCCTGGATGTGACCTGATCACCCGAGACTCACCCTTTTCTAGAGTCTCCACCATCTTCGCCTTCTCCACCAAGGCATGAAATTCCCTGATGCACATCGGGGCTATGGTCCTCTTCAGCCCATGCTTCAGTCCTTCTTCAAATTTTCTGCACCTCCAAGCCTCAGAGGTAGCTTGGGTATAAAACCGGGCGAGGTACTCAAACCGAGCAGCATAAGCATTCACTGACATCTCCCCCTGTTCCAACCTGAGGAATTCAGCTTCCTTGGCAAACCTCGCACTATCTGGGAAGTATTTCTCCAGGAACTTCACCCTGAAGCTCTCCCAGTCTGATACTTCTTCTCGGGCTTCAATCATTTGTTGAGTTCCCATCCACCAGAACTCGGCTTCTCCAGATAGAAGGTATGTGGCAAACACCAACTTCTTATCTTCAGGGCAGGAGGTCGCCCTGAAGATTTTCTCTAACCCCCTGACCCACTGATCTGCTTGATCAGGGGTAGCATTCCCACTGAACTTAGGTGGGCTGTGCCTGAGGAACTCGGTCAGTCCCATCTGCTCCTGAGGCTGACTAGCGTGGGAGGCTGTTTCAGCCGACCGAGCAGTTTCCCAGTGGTGCATTGCAGCTTGATGATTCTGAGCCATTGCTGCATTCTGTTGTTGGATGGCAGTTGCCATCATCTCAATGGCCCTGGCGATCTGGCCCATCTCCGAAGAAGGTTGGGGAGAGGTAGGAGGTCTACGAGTCATTCTTCTCTGTAGAAGATTAGGAAAAGAACTATTATTCTCTACTCATATTCCTATAAAATGAACTTGATAAAGAATCAATTCATTTAGAAGACCACACTAGGTCTTACAAGGCCAACATCTCAAATCCATCTAGAATTTGAGTTTATCCGCAAGATCAATATACTAATACAAGCTCATCACCAAAACAGCTATTGGTATAAAACCATCAATCCAAACAACCACTTCCAATCAACTACAAAAAAACACTCAATAAAATGAAATAAATCACACCAGAATTCAATGTATGCTAAACATCAAACCTTTGGAATTAAGATTGAGAATCATCTCGATTCAGTTATGAGTGTGCACCCTCACTACTTTATCAAGATCCTCTCATTCTTAATACTAAGATTTTCAGTTAGGGCATATATTCACTAAAGCACACACAAAATTTCAATACAAAAACGTTTGAAAACCTTTCACAATAGTTGTTATTTGAAAACTCAAATAGATTTTATGAGCAGAAGAAACACAATGGATCCACAGCCCTCAGGTCATCCTAAGGACGAACTACTCTGATACCATTAATGTAACATCCCGCCAAATTGCTTTTCATATTTATATATTGAAATAAAGGTAAAACAATAATATTTAAGTGAACATACGTATTTATATAAAATGAAGTTGCTCCTCACAGGGAGTTTAATACATAACCGGTCAATTTTCCAAAGCTAAAAAAAAAATACAGCAAAATAGAAAAAAACAGGCGATCTCCCTACAGAAAAGGCGATCTCCTATCAGAGAAGGCGATCTCCTATCAGAGATCAGAAAAAGGGTGATCGCCTAACAGAAACAGAGACAGGCGATCTCCTTCCGGCGACCAGTCACTGAGGAGCTCTACTTCCTGCAACATCATCTGCTCCCGTGTAAATTATACACGATCATCACAGTTTTAAGAAAAACAGCCACAGAACCAAACACAGGGTAAGCTAGATATTTGAAAGAGAGTTTAAATATGAACTTAAAAATCAAGATAAAACAAATTTAAGACACCCACGTAAAAACCATCAACTTTCTCATTCATATCACACAGGCATCAAGTAATCACATATTTCACAATTTCCTCAAGAGTCGTTCAATTCACATAATTCCATCAAGTGTCTATCAACAATTTCTCAACATTTCTCACGTCAGACTTCACTGACTCTTCACACATAGACACTTGACACTACTTCCGGAAGACACGTGCATTGACTAGACTCAGAGATCTGCACCTGTCATACTACATTGCTGTAAAGTTTCCACAGCTGTGCACATGAACATAATCTCAATCTCAATCTCATCACTCTCCTAGTATGACAGGGTTAATCCATGTAACAGGCCAAGCTCGTTCTTTTTCACACGACTCACCCATTCATGAACCTCCTTCGACTTTCAACGCCTGAATAACTTCCTCTATATGGTTCCATTATATCAGGAGAGTCAGGATATCTCATTATAGAAATCACCGATCAATGCACATCCTACACAATCTTACACGGTATTTTCTTTCCTGAAAATACTATGCCTTGATCCCACATTCACAACATTCAACACATCATACCACTCAAATGAACGATTCCAATCACAGCAGCAATCATTCAGAGGTCCAGATTTTCGAATATTGCATGCATTTCACATTTCAATCTCAAACAGTTTCAAACAACACTAAAAACAGGGGAGTTCGAAATCAACATTTAAAACCGACGATCACCCACCGGCGATCACATCCAAAACAGGGGATTTCGAAACACAAGGGAAAAACTGGCGACCACGTCGCCCCAACATCAAAAACAGAGGATTATGCAATAACAGTTGAAAACCGGCGACCACGTCGCCTCATCATCAAAATCATCTAACTTAAGGTTTTCATTGGAAATAAGGCTAGCTTCCCTTACCTGGACTTGCGTGAAAAGTACTAAGAGCTCCAACCCAACGAGCTTCAAGGATGCCTTAACTCTGTTTTAGTGTCCGGTTTGGAGGACTTGCAGAGAACCTCCCAGGTGGCCTGTGGCAGTCGTCGCTCGTCGTACTGGTGCTTGATGGTGCCTGGATCGCAGCGCGAAGGAGGGAAAAGAGAAGGATGAAGGTAACTCACTCACTCACTCTGTCACTCTTGAACCACAGCAGCGTTCTTTGCCTCTCCGAAGTGAGTTTTTAAAACTAACCCAACTTGTTCCACAATTGCCGCTGCCACCACCCACTCTGCAGGAAGGCTTGCGTGCACGCTTCCCTGAACAGTACGGCCACGTGTGTCTCTGCGCATGCCAACTATCTGATGTCACTATTCTGAACCACCCTTTTTGTCCACGTGGCGCGCGTGCAGGACGTTTCATGCTGGGAGTCTGGGTCCCACCTTATCTGTGCGAAACACGACATCGCGCGATAACCTTCCACCAATGACTCATCCTGGAAGACGACCGATGTCTCTCTCTGGGAGACGACCGAAGTCTCTCGCTGGGAGACGACCGATGTCTCTCTCTGGGAGACGACCGGTGTCTCTCGCTGGGAGACGACCGATGTCTCTCGCTGGGAGACGACCGATGTCTCTCGCTGGGAGACGACCGATGTCGATCCCTGGCGACGTCCACATACCTCGCGCCCCGACGACGTCCGCATGGGTAGTCTAGGTGACAGGCGATTATGTACTAACCAGGCGATCACAGAGTCTTCTAAGCTACACTTTCCTTCCTTTACTCTTCTTGATCCACATGTCTTCCTCGAGCACACCCTCGTGATTACCTCACGATAAGGTCATCGCACCTGACTACTTTGTTAATACAAGAGTCATCGCACCTGACGTCCGAGGTGCGACTACTACGAAACTTCTATTACCAGCTCTTTGTATTTTAAATAACAACATCTTCTGAAATTATTTAAATATAACACTTTTATTCCAATTAAAGTTTCTAGGTCCTTACAAGACTCTCTTGTAACCTTATTTTTATCATAGTGGAGTTTGATTGATTGGCTTGTGCCTGTGGTTTTTATTTCTCACATCGAAAAGGTTTTCCACGTTAAAATTTTTGTGTCTTCCTGAAGTGTGTTTTTCATTGCTGTCATTATTTTTTATTGCTCCTCACAGATTCTTGCAAGTAAGGGAAATTATTATCTGCTTCTTATAGCTCTTGTTGAGTTATTATTTTACTGTGTTGAATTTCCCATCAGAGTGGTATCAGAGCTCCTTGGTTGGAGCTATTTGACTGCTTGAATGATGGAGGCAAATACAAAGAAGATGGTCTGTTTGAAGGGCACTAACTATCACTTATGGAAGGGAAAAATGAAAGATCTATTATTTGTGAAGAAATTGATTCTTCCTGTGCGATGTCACCTCGTCACA
Organism: Phaseolus coccineus; assembly: GCA_037954025.1. Lineage (NCBI taxonomy): Eukaryota > Viridiplantae > Streptophyta > Magnoliopsida > Fabales > Fabaceae > Phaseolus > Phaseolus coccineus. Next base: position 31,514,240 of record CM075680.1, on the reverse strand, counting down.
CTCTGTTGCCAAGGACTCATCAACCTGCGGAGTGACGAAGACACATCAGCCTACCCTGGCGATCGACACCACTGATTACTCATCGACCCACTATTCCACGCTACTTGTGGGACCATGCCCACATGGCTCTGGCCCGCAGTGTAGGGCCCAACTGACGTGGCTTGCTGTCATCAGCAGGTCTCCATGTCCGAGGACTAGTCAGTACAGTCGGCTTCGCGTGAAATAAGGTAGAAAGAACGAGGACAACCTTCACTGATGAAAACGCAGCCAGGGCCATCACCATCAGCCTCCACCATATAGTAATGGTGCTTAGAAATGGAGCGTATAGACTAGAGACCCTGGAGGGAGAAGTCATTCCTCGAGCCTGGAATGTGGCAAACCTCAAATTGCATTTTAGCTAAGATATTCTTGCTTAACGCTTTCTTTTTAAACAATGTGTGATAAATTTGTTCTTGGAATATGATGCCTTTAGCTTTAATTGTTCACTTGAATTGGAACATGCACAAGTAAGTCAACCTGGCTCAGTGTCAATACGACCACTCGAGTATGGGCACACCGTGAGTAAACGATTACCTAGTGGTAGGTAAGACGGGGGAGCTTGTGTGCTGGACATGAGTGCTCGAGACCTCAGCTATTGGGTAGGTCACGAATTTGGCCTAGATGTTGATCAGCCCAGAAAAGGTAATTAAGATAAAATATATAATGGTTATTATCATATGATTCTAAAGATAAAATATAAAGAGATATTTTATTTGTTGTGATATTATATTTTATCTGTTGTATTATTCTGAAGATAAAAGATAAAAAAATATATTTTATCTATTTTTCTAAAAGATAAAATATAAAGAGATATTTTATCTGTTGTAATATTATTCTGAAGATAAAATTTAAAGATATATATTATCTGTTGTGATATTATATTATATCTGTTGTATTATTCTGAAGATAGAAGACAAGTAGATATTTTATCTGTTATTTTAAAAGATAGAATATAAAGAGATATTTTATCTGTTGTGATATTATTCTGAAGATAAAATATAAAGATATATATTATCTGTTGTGATATTATATTATATCTGTTGTATTATTCTGAAGATAAAATATAAAGATATATGTTATTTGTTGTGATATTATATTGTTGAGATATTATATTTTATTTGTTGTGATATTATATTTTATCTGTTGCGATATCATATTTTATCTGTTGTGATATTATTCTGAAGATAAAAGATATATTATTGCTTAAATCTTTTATCATATTATGCAAAAAATGGATATATGTAAATCTGTTATCATGTTATTCTGAAGATGACATGAATGATTAGTTATCATTTAAATCAATTGTGATATTATTATCATGATCTCTCACACGAGATAAATTATTCTTGTTATTGGATATAGAGCGTAGTAGTGTAAAAGTACGTGTCTAGGAAAGTTTTGGGGAGGAAAGACTTGGTACTTAAGTGCGTCCGTCGGTGACCCACCTCTCTTTCCTGGGAACTTACCTACTGTACTAGTTCACCGTCTACAATCATTATTCTATTAAACATTATTATTCACAGTGTGTTTTCAGTTATCCGATTGAGCATAGGGTATGAAGACCTAACTCGGAGCGGACGTAGCTACCTGAGTATAGGTGCCCTGTGAGATGAATTGACTTGAAACAGGTGTGGTCATTCGAACTAGCACATGGTGAGACGACTTAGCTCGGAATAGATGTAGCTATTTGAACAGAATGTGCGAGTAGACCTACTGACCAAACTCGCCAGCTCAGGTAAGGGAGGTCGTCAAAGGTCAATTATTCAAGAGACTCTAAAGTCACCCAAGACCACCGTAAGTTGTACAAGAGAGGTCCAACGTCTGAGGGGCTTGGAGGTTGGAAGAAGAGGGCATCGATCGTTGACTCAAGAGACGCTGAAGGTGCCCAAGGTGAGCATCTATTTATTGGTAGGAGAGGAGGTTGGAGAAAGCTAAGAGGACCTGGGCAGATGAGGTTCCTCGAATCTTGTGGGCCTACCACACCACTCCACAATCCACCACGAAGGAGACACCTTTTAGTCTGGTGTATGGATCAGATGCTATGATCCCAGTGGAAATCCAGGAGAACTCGCCATGATTCGAGAACTTCATAGTAGAGGAGTCTAATGAAGGAAGGAAGGGGACACTCTTATTCCCTTACCAGGGTTTTTTAACGAGGTCACCCAATAAAAGAAAAGAATTGAGAAAGATATATTTATGTTGAACAGTAAAGAGAAGTCCTCCATGGCCTAAGAAGCCAAGGTTGAGGCACGTAAGTGAACCTCTCCTACCTTGTTAAAGAAAGGGGGAGAATAGTATGGTTCCAAGAGAAGTCCTCTGTGGCCTAAGCAGCCAAGGTTGAGTCACGTAAGCGAATCTCTCCTACCTTGTTAAAGAAAGGGGGAGAATAGTATGGTTCCAAGAGAAGTCCTTCGTGACCTAAGCAGCCAAGGTTGAGGCACGTAAGTTAACCTCTCCTACCTTGTTAAAGAAAGGGGGAGAATAGTATAGTTCCAAGTGAAGTCCTCCGTGGCCTAAGCAACCAAGGTTGAGGCACGTAAGCGAACCTCTCCTACCTTGTTGAAGAAAGGGGGTGAATAGTATGGTTCCAAGAAAAGTCCTCCATGGCTTGAAAGCCGAGATCGAGGCACGTAAGCGAACCTCTCCTACCTTGTTAAAGAAAGGGGGTGAATAGTATGGTTCCAAGAAAATTCCTCCATGGCTTGAAAGCCGAGGTCGAGGCACGTAAGCGAACCTCTCCTACCTTGTTAAAGAAAGGGGGTGAATAGTATGGTTCCAAGAAAAGTCCTCCGCGGCCTAAGCAGCCATGGTTAAGGCACGTAAGTGAACCTCTCCTACCTTGCTAAAGAAAAGGGGAGAATAGTATGGTTCCAAGAGAAGTCCTCCACGGCATGAACAGCCAAGGTCGAGGCAGTGAGGTCCTCCTTGGCTTATCAGTCGAGGTCAACAGAGATGAGGTCCTCATTGGCTTATCAGTCGAGGTCGACAGAGATGAGGTCATCCTTGGCTTATTAGTCGAGGTCGACAAAGATGAGGTCCTCCTTAGCTTATCATTTGAGATCGACAGAGATGAGATCCTCCTCGGCTTATTAGTCGAGGTCGACAGAGATGAGGTCTTCCTTGGCTTATTAGTTGAGGTCGACAGAGATGAGATCCTCCTTGGCTTATCAGTCGAGGTCGACAGAGATGAGGTCATCCTTGGCGTATCAGTTGAGGTCGACAGAGATGAGGTCCTCCTTGGCTTATCAGTCGAGGTCGACAGAGATGAGGTCATCCTTGGCGTATCAGTTGAGATCAACCAAGGCAAGGTCCTCCTTGGCTATTAGTCGAGGTTGACCAAGACGAGGTCTTCTGTAACATCCCGCCAAATCCTTTTCATATTTATATAATGAAATAAAGGTAAAACAATAATATCGAAGTGAACATATATATATATATATATATATATATATATATATATATATATATATGTAATGAAATTTCTCCTCACAGGGAGTTTAATACATATCCAGTCAGTTTCCAAAACATAAACAAAATACAGCAAAATAGAAAAACAGGCGATCTCCTAACAGAAACAGAAAACAGGCGATCTCCTTCCGGCGACCACTCACTGAGGAGCTCTACTTCCTGCAACATCATCTGCTCCCGTGTAAATTATACACGATCATCACAGGTTTAAGAAAACATCCACAAAACAAAAACGCAGGGTAAGCTAGATATTTTAAAGAGAATTTAGATATGAAACTTTAAAATCAAGATAAAACAAATTTAAGACACCCACGTAAAAACCATCAACTTTCTCATTCCCTTCACATGACCATCAAGTAATCACATATTTCACAATTTCCCCAAGAGTCGTTCAATTCACATAATCCATCAAGTGTCTATCAATTTCAATGTTTCTCATTTCTCACGTCAGACTTCCACTGACTCATCACACATAGACACTTGACACTACTTCCGGAAGACACGTGCATTGACTAGACTCAGAGATCTGCACCTGTCATACTGCACCACTGTGAAATCACGCACATTCACAGGGTCGCTGTGAAATCACACACATTCACAAGCGTATAAATGAATCTCAATATCATCACTATCCTAGCATGACAGGGTTAATCCATACAATGGGTCAAGCTCGTTCTCTTTCAAACAACTCACCCATACATATGAACCTCCTTCGACTCTCAACGCCTGAATAACTTTGTCTATATGATTCCATTATATCAGGAGAGTCAGGATATCTCATAATAAACGAATCACCGGTCAATGCACACTCTACACGATCTTACACGGTATTTTCTTTCCTGAAAATACTATGCCTTGATCCCACATTCACCACATTCCATACATCATACCACACATAAAGAACAATTCCATCATAGAATACTTTGAATCTTTTCTTAAACAACCCCACTCACAAAAACAAGCATACCATCGTTCAGGTTTTCGAATAGCATATACATTTTTCATTTCAATCTCAACAAGTTCAAAGCGACACTAAAACAGGGGAGTTCGAAAACAACATTAAAACCGGCGATCACATCCAAAAACAGGGGATTATGCAATAATAGTTGAAAACCGGCGACCACGTCGCCCCATCATCAAAATCATCTAACTTAAGGTTTTCGTTGGAAATAAGGCTAGCTTCCCTTACCTGGACTTGCGTAAAATCTCACTACGAGCTCTAACCCACCGAACTTAAGGATACCCGAACTCTGTTTTAGCGTCCTGATCGGAAAACTCGCAGAGAACTTCCCAGGAGTCCAAGGGCAGTCGTCGCTCGTCGTACTGGTGCTTGAGGATGCCTGAATCGCAGCGCGAAGGAGAGAAAAGAGAAGGATGAAGGTAAACTCACTCTGTCACTCTTGAACCACAGCAACGTTCTTTGCCTCTCAGAAGTGAGTTTTTGAATCTAAACCAACTTGTCCACAATTGCCGCTGCCACCACCCACTCTGCAGGAAAGCTTGCGTGCACACTTCCTTGAACAGTATGGCCACGTGTGTCTCTGCGCATACCAACTCTCTGATGCCAACTATTCTGAAACACCCTTTTTGTCTACGTGTCGCGCGTGCAGGACGTCTCATGCTGGGAGCCTGGGTCCCACCTTATCTGTGTGAAACACGACATCGCGCGATAACCTTCCATCGATGACTCATCCTGGCGGACGACCGATGTCTCTCCCTGGAAGACGACCGATGTCTCTCTCTGGAAGACGACCGATGTCCATCCCTGGCGATGACCGCATGTCTCTCGCCCTGGCGATGCCCGCATGTCTCTCGCCCTGGCGATGCCCGCATGTCTCTCGCCCTGGCGATGCCCGCATGTCTCTCGCCCTGGCGATGCCCGCATGTCTCTCGCCCTGGCGATGCCCGCATGTCTCTAGCCCTGGCGATGCCCGCATGTCTCTCGCCCTGGTGATGCCCGCATGTCTCCCGCCCTGGCGATGCCCGCATGTCTCCCGCCCTGGCGATGCCCGCATGTCTCTCGCCCAGGCGATGAATGATGACACATCGCCACGCCTTGCTGAAGGTTCTTCATCCCACTATGTTACGTCCAAGGTATCATCTCCACATGACTTGGTGACGTCGGTAGCTTCACATTTCCAAGAGTAGATCAGCACTACTCCTCGTGCGCCCATGCATGCAACACTAAGGACGATTTCTTATGCTCAAGCATAGAGCTTCGCATGCACAGCGTATCTAAGGCTTAACCCACACCTTGATACGCGTGGTTGTTGGAACCCACTATGGTTGATCCAGCATCTTGACCACTGATCTCGCCGCGGACTCGAGCGTGGGGAAAATGCCTCGTCGCTCCTTCGTCTAGCTTTCTAACTGCTGCGCATTCTGCAAGGAGGCTCCAGGAACCTTCGACGGAACTCCGAAAGATGCCTGCAAAACACACAGACGACGCCTCTAGCGGCCGTTGTAGCTCCGACGCTCAAGTCAGGCAACGGGAACACCAAAACTCTCTCTCGGATCTCTCTCTATGTGAGACCCGTGTGTGTGTGCCCTCAGTCCTCTTTGATTCGAAAACTGAGTGTTCTTGGTTTTGTGTTGTGTATTCTGAGGCAAAAGACTGCATACCTGGTTTGGTGTTCTTCTTCCTCATATAAACCCGCGTAGCCCCTACTGGCTACCTCTAGGGCCACTTGATCACTCTGCACTGTCGTTTCCACTTCCCCCGGGCTACCTTGCGTGCCAGCCTTCTTCACTTAAATGCAAAGTCTGACAGGGGAGGCTGCGTGGGTGCCTCTGTACCCCTCGACTTCTGTGCCTATCTGCCCTACCTATTCTCTGGGAACATCTTCACCGTCCACGTGGCAGACATGCAACCCCACTGGGAGACTCTTAAACTTGATGGGTTCTTGTCCCAGCAGGATTCTGCATCTAACTGCGTCTTCTCGTCTTCATGCGTGGTCGTCTCGCGACTAAGGCCATTCCCTGCCTCTGGGCGCTTTACTGATCATTGGCTGTGTTGCTCACATCGCGCGGCCGATGTCGCCTCGACACACGCCGATGACCGAGGTATCTCTCATCCTGGCCGATGTCCGATGGCGCTTCTTCACGTTGTCGTGCTCTGCTTATGGAATCAGGCGAGGTCCCTTGAGTAACGTTCTTGCTGGGAGCCTGGGTCCCAGTTTAACACGTGTTGGCAAGGAACCCCGACGACTGATCACTCTGCATTCACCGACGACTGATCACTCTGTATACACCGATGACTGATCACTCTGTATACACCGATGACTGATCGGTGCTTCATCACTCTCGCGCTCTGCTTCCAGGCGCTCATGTAGGAGCCGACCTCCACCCTGGTTCATCTGCTATCTCATGCCACGTGTTGCTCTATGACTGGCCCAAGTAGTCATCTGCTGCTGACGGCATCGACTACCAATGACCGACCGGATCAACCACATACTAAGTGCACTTTCGGCGATCATGTACACCATAGGCGATTGGCGATCATGTGTACTCTAGGCGACAGGCGATTATGTACCAGAGAAGTCGAAGGTCGCCTCCGTCTTCAACAACGGCGATCTCGTAGACTTCTAAGCTACACTTTCCTTCCTTTTTATTTTAAATAAAAACATATTTAGAATTCATTTAAAATATATTCCTTTTATTCCAATTTAATTTTACAGGTCCTTACATCTTCCTTGGCTATCAGTCGAGGTCAACCAAGATGAGGTCTTCCTTAACTTATCAGCCAAGGTCAACAAAAATAAGTTTTTCTTTGGCTTGTCAAACAAACCAAGAGCCACGCCAGGGAATCCTCTTCTGAGACTTACGTGGAGAATCAGAAATACAGGTTAACAAGTACCACACAGTCGAGGTCGCTTAGAGAGGTTACTTGGGAAGCAGATATTGAAGTAAAGAGATACAAATCAGACAGGTACAGGCTTGCAAGATCGTCATCAAGGCATATTACAAGTTAAGAAACAAAATACGCAGAAAAAGAACAACAGCAATGTCAAGAGAGAGCCCCAGCGGCCAAGTTATATGCAGAATAGAAGGCATCAGTCATCAACACAAAAGCGTCAAGTATGCATTAGAATGGAATAAACGTATATTGCAACGGTAAAATAGGGCACGACGAGATGAGTTGAGCAGAAAATGTAAATAGTCCCAGGCAGTTATAAATCCATGGGGGGCTTGTGTAGTGGCCAGACCTCAGATGTCAGCACATGAGTGAGAGGTTGGCATAGTAGAGGTCGGCATGATAGGGCCCACGGAGGGGTCCACAGAATTACACGTGTCAAGGCACGAAACCAGATTCACGAATATGCCATGCATGCAGGATATGTTCAAGACGTAAGGCTCTGACACAATAGAATTATCCTTAGAAACGCACGGGAGGCACGTGAGATATTAAATTATTAGATAAGTTTGGGCTGGCGGCGCTGGGTTAGGCACTGAAACCCTAGCAGCCACACCTTAAGTTACGCACTCCAGGAAAGAGATAGGCCCACGAGAGTTGCACTCTAAGAAAGGAAGGTTGCCACGGGATTATAGGGGAATTGTGCCCTAGTATCCCGAAAAGGTAACCCTAAATTCGCTAGAGGCAGTGCTTGGGCAGAGGCATGTATGCGACAGGTAACCTAAAAATAGCTATATAATGGGGTAACGCCCAAGATAGGGCCCCTCTGCTTCAACGGAGCCACCAATCCACTGCAAGGTAGAAAGGAGTCACTACCTGCTTCAGAGTCAACGACAACTGAGTCAACCGGCGACTCTCAAGTCGTAGCTCGCCAACATTTTCGCTCGAGTTCAGGTATGTGACCTTGCCTTGGAAGGTTTCCAAGTGAAGGAATTTGAATGTAACAGGTTTATGGCAACTCAGGATTGAGAGGCTCTCGCTCAGAAGGATTTCGAGCTAGGACATCTTGAATGGCAGCTCACCAACATTTTGGCTTGAGCTAAGGTGATGGAGATCAAGCTCAAGAGGACATGGAGGCCAAACATCACGAAGAAGAAGAGGTTGAGGACGTTCATGGAGATCAAAGTCAACCTCAAAGGATCACAAGAAGCATGTTCAAAATATTAGAAGCTAGGGGACGTTTATTTTCCCTTTTTGTAATTTCATTATGTGAAGGTGCTTAGAGGAAAACATGAGAAACCTCTTGTGTTAAAGCATCTTTAGGTTTTTTTAGTTAGGAGCTTTAGGAGGGGGGTGCGTGAGTAAATAGGTGTAGAAGTTAAAATAGGAGGTGCCAAAGTGAGAAAAGAAATCACACCTTCCTCATGTCTTGTTAGGCGCCATTTTTCATTTGAATTTGGGGGGAATTTTGGTTTCTTTTAGCTTGCATTTCAGCACCTAAAAACTATAAATAGAGGTGCTGCCCCTTGTATATGCAGATTGGAAATTATTAGTAAGAAAACTCTACTCATTTTTTGAGAGCATTTGTGAGCACTTGTGTGTCTCTTCTTCCTTGCTTCATCTTGAGAGCTCTTGGAACTCAAGTGGCAGCATCACACTCTTATCTTGAAGCAATCCAACCTTCAAGTGGCGAGATCATCTCCAAGTCTCCTCTTCATAAGTCTTCTAATCCATTCTCCATTCCATTTCCTATTTTGTTCTTATCTTGCAATTCTATTCGGTGTTTTTTTGTTCCTATTTTCAAATCTGTCCAGCATTTTTTTCATTTTCCAGCACCTATGTTCTGTTTCTTTTCCTTTTTCTTGTATTTCAATCGGTTCAATTTGACAATAGATGGAACGTCTAATTGAGATTGTGTTTTGGCATTAGTTTTGGTGAGTTCTTGTCTTAGAACATTGATCCAATTCTAAGAGAAAGTGCCTCTCATATGACCAACTCAAGATGTCTCCTAAGAATGTCAAGAACTTTTCATATTATGTTCTTGAATTCACATCATAAGGAAGATGGCTTCTATCTCAGTGTAATACTGAGCTCGGGACCTCAACCAGGACAAGTCGGGGTCAACCCTGCAGAAGAGTAAGGCACCACAAAGGTGTTCAAAGAAGAATGTGTAAAGGAAAATGTCAAAGTTTGGCATGACCAAAGTATGAGAAAAGTGGGAGACCCACTACAACCACGAGGTTATAGAAGTTCTTATGTGAATAGCTCTGTCAAGAGCACTATTTGATTTGTAGTTGCATCAGCTACTTGAAATGCATTACCTTGCTATGTTTGGATTTGTTATTAAGTCATGGTATTTGCATCATATAAGTGTGAGGTAATCGAATGCATGATCGCTGTGTCTATTAGAAGCATGCATTATCACCATACTGGTCGAGGCATAGCATGAGGGCATAAATAAATTGTTCATACATATATGTATAGTATTGGAAATTGTTTTGAAGGTTACAGAAGGAAGTGCAAGCGGCAACGCTTTTTAGCCACAGTATGTGGACACGTGAATGTTGGCGAGGAGGTCGCCGTAGGCGAGCAACTTAGTCTCTTTGCTGAGCTTGTTTAGCTCAACTCAAGACTGGGGGGCTTGTGTAGTGGACCAGAGCCCAGAAGGACTATTTGCGGTTTACTCCTTAAAGATAAAAGATATTGTTTCCAGTGATTTTTCAATTGAGATTTTATTTTCTCTGGAGTAGTTGCATATGTTATACGTAAAACCATGTAAATATACTTGAAACATATTTAATCCTGGGGAACAATATCAAAGTTGGTATCCAGGTGGTTATTCTATTAGGGTTTGTTGCACTCCAAGGAGATAGAATTCTATGCAGTTGTGCTGTTAAGATTACGTACACTATAACAGAATTATCATTATTGAATGTACTCCTGCTAGAGATAAGATTCTCATGAGGGAAGGTGGTTACCAGTGGTGACCCAATGATACTCTATAAAAGGGGCTCTAGGTCCTAAGTGAAGATATGCAATTCTAAATATACTTTTTGAATACTGAAGCTATTCATTTCTTATTCTTTCATAAAGCCCTTACTGACTTGATCATCGGAGTGTGATCGGCCGAAAGGGCGCCCTCTGTCTCAACAGGTGAAGCCCCAAACAACCTAGAGAAGACAGACGAAGCCTGAACCAGTCATCAGAGTCAACCGGCGACTAAGTCAATCGGCCAAAACAGTAAGCATACCAGAGTATCCTTAAAGAAGCATCCTCCCTCAAAGATGTCAGAGTTGCTTGAGTTCGTGCATTCTGATGTTTGTGGCCCATTAAAGGTAAAGTCATTTAGTGGTGAACTTTATTTTGTTACCTTTATTGATGATTGTTCTAGGAAGCTTTGGGTTTATGTTTTGAAGACAAAGGACCATGTTCTAGAAAAATTCAAAGAATTTCATGTTTTGGTTGAGAGACAGTCAGGCAAGAAGCTGAAATGCATTCATACTGACAATGGTGGCGAGTGTTGTAGATCGTTCAATGTTTATTGCAAGCAATACAGTATCAAATATGAAAATACTCCTTCTAAAACTCCTCATCTAAATGGTTTAGCAGAAAGGATGAACATGACAGTGATCGAAAGAGTTAGGTGTATGCTTTCTGAAGCAAAGTTGCCTAAGCATTTTTGGGGTGAGGCATGGTACACTGCAGTGCATGTTATTAATTTGAGTCCTACAGTTGCTTTGAATGGTGAGGTGTCAGACAAGTTTGGTTTGGCAAGAATGTCAAGTATGATCATTTGCGAGTCTTCGGTTGTAAAGCATATGTGCATGTTCCAAAGGATGAGAGATCCAAGTTGGATGCGAAGACAAGGCAATGCATCTTTATTGGTTATGGTCAGGATGAATTTGGCTACAAGTTCTTTGATCCTATTGAGAAGAAGGCAGTTAGAAGTCGTGATGTGAAGTTCATGGAAGATCAAACCATTGAAGATATTGATAAGATAGAGAAGACGACATCTGAGATAGATAATAGATTGTCTAATGTTGATCCAGTTCGAATGCCTCTACATGATCTGGATACTATTGAGAATAATGCTCAGAATGATGAGCAACATGATGATGTTGATGATCAACAACTTGGAGATGATTATGATCTTCCTATTGATGACGTTGAAGAGGAACATGGGATGTCACAAGATGAGGGTCTTGGTGATGCTCCTAAACCACCTCAAGTTTAAATTTGGAGGTCTAATAGGCAAAGGGAATGATCTACCAGGTATCCTTTTGATGACTATGTTACCTTGACAGATGAAGGAGAACTTGATTGTTTTCTTTAGGCCATGGAGAGTGAAGAAAAGAAAAAGTGGTTGGATGCAATGCAATATGAAAGGAAGTCTTTGTATGATAATCACCTTTTGACTTGGTGAAATTACCAAAAGGCAAGAAGGCTTTAGAAAACAGGTGGATTTACAAGGTAAAGAAAGAAAACAATTCTACATCTCCAAGGTATAAAGCTAGATTGGTGGTGAAAGGTTTTAGACAGAGAAAAGGCATTGATTTCAAAGAGATTTTTTCCCATGTGGTGAAGATGTCATCCATTAGAATTGTACTGAGTTTGGCTACTACTCTTGATTTAGAGGTAGAGCAAATGGATGTTAAAACTTCTTTCCTTCATGGTAATTTGGAGGAAGAGATTTACATGAAACAACCTGATGGTTTTCTTGTTGAAGGCAAGGAAGATCATGTGTGTTGGCTGAGAAAAAGTCTATATGGCTTGAAACAGGCTCCGCGTCAATGGTACAAGAAGTTTGAGTATGTTATGTGTGAGCATGGCTACAAGAAGACTACTTCTAATCATTGTTTCTTTGTTAAAAAGTTTGCTAATTATGATTTCATTATCCTGTTGTTGTATGTTGATGACATGCTTATTGTTGGGAAAGATATTTCCATGATCAACAGGTTGAAGAAGCAATTGAGTGAGTCATTTGCTATGAAAGATGTACCGACCTGTCCTCGAACACCGAGAACAGCTAGTAATGGTGAGCCACAAGAGCTGGGTCCCACAGTATGGGCCAGAGCCACGTGGGCTGGGTCCCACAAGTAGCATGGACTAGTGGGCGGATTAGTCATCAGCATGTCGATCACTAGAGTGGAGCAATGTGTCCTCGTCACACAACAGGGTGATGAGTCCTTGACAATAGAGTGGGACGATGTGACATCGGTCTTGGGTGTTTTGAACAGCTAATCTAGATCATGGAAGGTGGGTCCCGAGAACAATACCAGTTATCAATAAAATGCCCAGAGGTAGGGAGAAGCCTAGGTCACGAAGCATCCATGCGTGTGACATGGAAAGCACAGTTAGGTGCAGAGTCTTGAAGGGTTTGAGCGCCCGTCAGGATTAGGTTTTCCAAGTGAAGATACATGCATGGCACGTGAGCAGTGAGGGCACTCCCAGGACAGATGGCCCTAGAGATTAGGTGCACGAGGGGGTACCCAGGTGGCCATCCTGTTAGAATTTGCACTTCAGTTAAGGGAATGTGACATGCCAGATTACTTTCAGATTGAGTGATAGCGGCGCGTAACGGTATGTTCCGAGAAACCCTAAATATGGGTATCGGCACAGAGGAAACCCTAGACTATATAAAGGGTAGTAAAACATTTCACAAAGGTACGCAGTTTTGAGACTGAAACTGATATACTATACACGTGGTGTGCTTGCCTCAATATTGACTTGAGCGTTGGAGTGCAGACAGCCTCTAGGGCGCCCCTTCTATCTTTACAGGTGCAGGTTGTTTTGATCCAGTGAAGCATTACCTAAGGAGAGGGAAGGAGGTGCGAGATTGTCGTAGAGTCAACCGACAGGAGAGTCAACCGGCAAGAACAAAAGATATGGGAGTTGCTAAGCAAATTCTTGGTATAAGAATCATGAGTGATAGGCAAGAGAAGAAGCTTTGGTTGTCACAGGAGCACTATGTTAAAAGAGTGCTACAGAGGTTCCATATGGAAAATGCTAAGGCGGTAAGAACTCCTCTTTCTACTCATTTTAAATTGAGTGAAAAATAGAGTCCTTCTAATGAAACTGAAAAATCAGTTATGCAACGGATTCCTTATGCATTTGTTGTGGATAGTTTGATGTATGCAATGGTGTGTACAAGACCAGATATTGCACATGTTGTTGGTACAATTAGTAGATTTTTGTCTAATCCAGGTAGAGAGAATTGGAATGCTGTGAAATGGATTTTAAGGTATCTTCATGGTACTACTTGTTTGAAGCTTTGTTTTGGAGGCGATGTGCCTACCTTTATGGGCTATACTGATTCTGATATGGGTGGAGACATAGATACTAGAAGGTCTACCTCAGGCTACGTGATTAAATTTGCAGGGGGAGCTGTGGCATGACAATCTAGATTGCAGAAGTATGTTGCGTTGTCCACTATTGAGATAGAGTTCATTGCCATTACAGAAGCATGAAAGGAGTTGCTTTGGGTGAAGAAACTCCTGCAAGAGCTTAGTTTTTTTCAAGACAAGTACTTACTATTTTGTGATAGTCAGAGTGCCATTCATCTTGGTAAGAATTCAACATTCCATTCTAGGTCCAAGCATATTGATGTGAGGTATCATTGTATATGTGATGCTTTGGAAGCTAGGTTATTGGATTGGGCTGAAATGTTTTCAGCAGGTTCATAACTTGTGTTAGTTCAGTCTTACTGTTCGGATCTTTCAGAAGTTGTTTGAGCAGTGAGAAATTTGTCTCACACTGTAGCAGCATTTTCAGCGTTTTCTTGAGGACAAAAGTTTTTAGATCTCCGCTGCTGTTTCGTCCACCGTTGGATCGGGATGAAATGTTTTCAGTGGGTTCATAACTCGTGGGCGAGTTAATAATGATCCATGGGACCCTCAACAACCAACCTAGTATGGACCAAGAGACACAAAGAGAGAACATTTTTCACACAAGATGTAAAGTTTTAGAAAATTTTTGTTCTCTTATTGTGGACAATGGTTCCTGCTACAATTGCTGTAGCGCTAGGATGGTTGAGAAGCTAAATCTACAGGTAATACCTCATCCTAAACCTTATAAATTGCAGTGGATAAATGAAGATGGGGAATTAACTGTAGATCAGCAAGTGAAAGTCGAGTTCTCTGTGGGAAAATACAAAGATAAATTTTTATGTGATGTAGTTCCCATGGAAGCCTGTCATATTTTGTTGGGTAGACCTTGGCAATTTCATAAGAAAACTATGCACAATGGTCTTACCAATGAGATTACTTTCACTCACAACGAAAAGAATTTTGTACTTTATCCCTTATCACCTTCACAAGTGGTAAAGGACCAAGTGCAAATGAGAAAAAAAGAGAGGATAAAAATAAACATCTCTTTTATCCTTTAACATCTGCTCAGGTGTCAGATGGTAAAAAAAGATTCAATAAGAAAATAAAAACTGAAAAATCGCTAGCCCTTCTAGAACAAAAGGTAGTGTCTAAAGAGTCTAGTAATAAAAATCTAGAACAAGGGAGGAAAAACTTAGAAAAGAAAATTATGTACTCCTATTTAAAGAAATCTTGTGAAAAGTTGCCAAAAACAATAGAAAAACAAGAGGAATGGCAACTTAATAAGACTGATTTTTATAAAACTGTTTAAACTAACTCATTTGACTTGTTTGATGACTCCAACCGATGGATATTTGATCCTGAAGGATGAGCATAGTTTTCAAAGTAGGAATAAGGCTATTGTTCGAGATCAACCCTATAGATCTGAGGATAGATCCTCTCAAGAAGGAGGGGATGATGGAAACTGTACCGACCAGTCCTCGGGCACCGAGAACAGGCAGAGAAGGGTGATCGGTCATCGGCCTGTTCCCACAGAGAAGGGTGATCAGTCATTGGCATGCTCCCACAGAGGGGTGATCGGTCATCGGCCTGTTCCCACAGAAAAGATAAGGCTTGGTTTTTCAATAAGAAGCAAATTTTCCAAAATGTTTTTCAGAGGCTTTTCTTGTTGAGCAACCTTGTGGGAAGGAACACTCTTTTCCCACTCCTTTCTATCCCTAAGGACTCTCTCTTTTTCTAGCTCTCTTGTTTTTTGATTTTCCTCATCCCTCTTTTCTTTCATTTGTATTTGGTCTTTCACCACTTGAGAATGTGGTAAAGGACTACTAAGTACAAACTTTTTATGCCTATGGGTGAAGGAAATCTCATTAGTTAGACCATCATGCAAGGTTTTCTTATCAAATTGCCATGGTCTTCCTAATAAGATATGACAAGCTTCCATAGGTACTCTATCACATAAAACTTTATCTTTGTAGTTACCTATGGAGAACTTGATTTCCACTTGCTTATCTACACTTAGTTCCCTATTCTCATTGATCCATTGCAACTTGTAGGGCTTAGGATGAGGAACTACTTGTAGATTGAGCTTTTCAACCATCCTAGAACTACAACAATTGCAGCTTGATCCACTCTCCACAATGAGAGAGCATATATTTTCTAAAACATTACATCTTGTATGAAAGATGTTCTCTCTTTGTGTTTCCATGGATGCACTAGGATGATTGTTATGGGTTCTCCTAATCATTAGCAATTCTCCCTCTAATGGGCTTACCCTCTCATCCTCTCCCCCTTCCTCTCCTTCTACACTAGGCTCATCCTCACCACTAGTGTACTCATCCTTACCTCTTAAAAACAAGGTCCTTTGGTTTGGACATTGTGCTTGCACATGCCCTCTTCCAAAACACTTAAAACACTTGATGTCCCTAGTTCGGATGGGTGGGGTGGAGGTATCTTTTGCTAAGGGCTTGATAGTTTCCTTTGGTTTTTCTCTAGATGTACTACCCTCCCTTCTATATTCTCTCTTGGGATAGGAGTTAGAGTAGGATCCCACCTTTTGACTTGAAGTTTTGCGTAAATTTTGTTGTTCAACTTTAATGCAAAGTTGAACCAAGTCATTCAAGTCTTGGTAGGGAAGAAGTTCTACTCTATCCTTTATCTCAAGGTTGAGCCCACTTAGAAATCTAGATATGGTGGTGACCTCTCCCTTTCTAATAAAGGCTCTCATCATATATAGCTCCATTTTTTGCCTATACTCTTCCACACTCATGTTCTTTTGTTGGAGCCTTTGGAGCTTGTCCATTAGCTCCCTATGGTAGTAGGAAGGTATGTGGCGACGTCTTAGGGCTCCCCTAAGGTCAATCCAATACTCTATGGGAGGCTCCCTATGAAGACGTCTATCTCTCTCTAGAGAGGTCCACCAATACATGGCATTACCTTGGAAACTAAGGGTTGCTAAGGGTACGTTCCTCTCTTCACTCACCCTATGGCAAGCAAAGAGTTGCTCTACTTTCATCTCCCAATCTAGGTACACCTCTACGTTTTCCTTACCATAGAAATGGGGTAGGTCTACCCTTACTTCCCTTAGGGCTTCTTCCTCTCTTTTCCTATTTCTCCTAGGGGGTGGTTGGTAGTAATCATTGATTCTAAGGCTTCCCTCCCCTAGAGACTCTTGGATTTGTGATTGAGATGCATGGGTATGTGTTTTTTTTCAATTTTGAGATTTTTCTTCCTTTGCTCTAGTCAATTCATTGATTTTAGACTCATTTTCCAATTGTCTATATGAAATGTGTTGTACGTCCTTGGAGAGTTGTTTCAAAAGAGATTTTATGGACCTTACATCACTTTCAATGGACTTGGAAGAGTGAGTAGACATGACTAGAACTTTGTGTATAGAAACTGATCCGGTCGGTCATCGGTAGTCGATGCCGTCAGCAGCAGATGACTACTTGGGCCAGTCATAGAGCAACACGTGGCATGAGATAGCAGATGAACCAGGGTGGAGGTCGGCTCCTACATGAGCGCCTGGAAGCAGAGCGCGAGAGTGATGAAGCACCGATCAGTCATCGGTGTATACGGAGTGATCAGTCATCGGTGTATACAGAGTGATCAATCGTCGGGGGTTCCTTGCCAACACGTGTTAAACTGGGACCCAGGCTCCCAGCGAGAACGTTACCCAAGGACCTCGCCTGATCCCATAAGCAGAGCACGACAACGTGAAGAAGCGCCATCGGACATCGGCCAGGATGAGAGATACCTCGGTCATCGGTGTGTGTCGAGGTGACATCGGCCGCGCGATGTGAACAACGCAACCAATAATCAGTAAAGCGCCCAGAGGCAGGGAATGGCCTTAGTCGCGAGACGACCACGCATGAAGACGAGAAGACGCAGTTAGATGCAGAATCCTGCTGGGACAAGAACCCATCAAGGTTAGAGTCTCCCAGTGGGGTTGCATGTCTGCCACGTGGACGGAGAAGATGTTCCCAGAGAATAGGTAGGGTAGATAGGCACAGAAGTCGAGGGGTACAGAGGTACCCACGCAGCCTCCCCTGTCAGACTTTGCATTTAAGTGAAGAAGGCTGGCACCCAAGGTAGCCCGGGGAAGTGGAAACGACAGTGCAGAGTGATCAAGTGGCCCTAGAGGTAGCCAGTAGGGGCTACGCGGGTTTATATGAGGAAGAAGAACACCAAACCAGGTATGCAGTCTTTTGCCTCAGAATACACAACACAAAACCAAGAACACTCAGTTTTCGAATCAAAGAGGACTGAGGGCACACACACACGGGTCTCACACAGAGAGAGATCCGAGAGAGAGTTTTGGTGTTCCCGTTGCCTGACTTGAGCGTCGGAGCTACAACGGCCGCTAGAGGCGCCGTCTGTGTGTTTTGCAGGCATCATTCGGAGTTCCGTCGAAGGTTCCTAGAGCCTCCTTGCAGAACGCGCAGCAGTTAGAAAGCTAGACGAAGGCGTGACGAGGCATTTTCCCCACGCTCGAGTCCGCGGCGAGATCAGAAACGTTTTACTTTTAAGAAAGAAGAGGAAAGTTAATGAAAGTAGCTTTCCAGGTAAGAGAGGTGAGTCACAATGGAGTACTTAAATACCAAGTCTTGCCTTAGCCAAAAACTATCCCTCCAAAACCTTTACACAAGTCCTTCTTTAGGTAAAACACTTAGAACACAATGAGGATGAAGAAATCAAATTTTTTATGCAAGAAAACAATGTAAGCTATCTAACAAATGAAGCAAATTATCAAAGCCTTAAACAAGATTAAACAAGAAATTAACGAAGTGATTAAAGCAAGTTGGTTCAATTAAAGCAATTAACAAAAACAAATTAAGCTAGACGGCCCTAGGTGAGGCTTCTTGGACACTTGGAGCCCTTGAAGACACACTCACCAACTAATTGCGTGATTAACAAGTAATTAACACAAGCAAGATTGCAAAGAAATTAAATGACACTCCCTTTGTTGCTTTTACTATTTGCACCCCTTTTGTTGTTCTTCTAGTTGCACCCCTTTTGTTGCTCTTCTACTTGTTGGGCCTTCCAAAGTGTGTGGTGTATTTGTAGTATGGTGTTTGTTGCTGCCCTTTGCCTTTGTTCCTCTTGGAATTCGGTCAATAAAATCTTCAATCCAGCACCTATTAAGCAAGCTAGACTCCCCTCAAGTCAAATTCCCACTCAACAAGTACCAATTGATATTTAATCCACCAACAAGCTTAGAGGCCAAAGAAAGAAAGCAAGAAACAAATTAATTTGAAAAACAGTACCACACAAATGGAATTAAATGTGACACAACTAGAAAGAGTTCAAATGAAATTAGACAAGCAAATAAAAGGTACTCAAATAATGGATGGCACACAAAAAGGAACCTAGGAATAGCACTAGATTTGATTTAAAAACCAAAAAAACAGCACCACAGAAAAGCACATATTGTTGTGGTCCAGAAAGCGTATCTTTAAAAGACTTATGCTGAGCTAACCCTTTTGTATTTGCTTCTGAAAATTGAGACACAATTAGAACAAGATCTTAACAAACTTTTGGCGTTGGTTTCACTCCAAACGCAAGTACCAATTAATTTTGGTAAATTTTATAAAATTAGTGCTCAGAGCTGCCAGCTGGAACGTCAGGATTGCACACTTTTTTTGTAATATTTATCTTGTTTTTTCTATTTCTTTTTTTCAGATGGTTCTTTTTTTGTCCTTTTGCTAACACCTCAAATTTGTGAAATCCAGAGGCTCAAAATTTTTTGATGATGTATGTAATTTTCATAAAACAAAACAGTCAGCACAGAAATGTGAAAACAAGGGTTCTGAAAACTAGAATCAAAAACAGAATGAAATACCTCAAAAACACAATGGAGTTAATATGATGGAATTTGTGTGGATCTAACACACAAATAAGAACTCAAAATAAAATTAAAAATGCACCAAAGGATCAACACAAAACAGATTTCAGATCAAACATTCAGACCAAAAACAAGAAACAAATAAATAAAAAAGAGTACTACTAGGATTTGATGACAAATATGGAAACACATGACTTAGACAAAACTTATGGATTCATAAAATGAAAAGACTCAAGAATATCATATGACCCAAATGAAATTTCAAGCAAGACTCAAATACCTAAAAATAAAAAACAGCAACACAAATATATCAAGAATCCTACAAAATTGAAAATAGATGTTCAAGCACAAGTTTGAACAAACCCACTGAATGAAATGAATAAACAAGCATTCAATTTATATTAAAACACAAAAAACAGCAAGACAACTTGGAATAAAGATGAAAAACTTGGAGAAAAGAAGAACTCAAAAAGAAAATTAAAAGAGATACTCATCTTTGAAGAACCATAGCTCTAGATACCAAATGATGGCATTCCTATGAGCTCTTCTTTGGATTTTGAAGTTCCTTGGTGATGATGGATGCGGAAGCTTATGGAGGAGGTGAGCAAGGCCTTCCTAGGAAGCATGGGTGCCTTGAAGGTGCATGAAGAGTGAGGAAATGGGGAGGTTCGGCCAGCCCCTTTGGTAATGATGAATTGAAGACTAAAACCTAAGTGTTAGGCAAAGAGTAGTGTATGGCACAATTTTGGCAGCATAACAATACTCTATTTAATCTTGAAAATACAATAGGTTGGCTCCTCCTTTTATAGGCTAAGGAGGACCATAAAGGTTAACCTAATGCTAAGCAAATGTACTCAAAATGAAATGCAAATGCCAACACATATCACTCATGGCCGACCCTAGTTTTAGGAATGCTTCTAGAAATGTAACAAAAGCTAGGTGAAACCCTCATGGAATCAAGTTTGTGCTATTTACACCACAACTAAAACTAAGCTACTCTTGATGGGCCTTCATGTAATATGTACAAATATCTTTCTCTCCCATCCTTAGCTAGGACAATCTCTTCATGTAGTCTTTTGGCCATGGACCTAGTAAATGGTCCTAGACGTTCTTCCCATGGCCCTAGATGCTCCTTCCATGGCCCTAGAC
This sequence comes from Phaseolus coccineus, assembly GCA_037954025.1. Taxonomy (NCBI): domain Eukaryota; kingdom Viridiplantae; phylum Streptophyta; class Magnoliopsida; order Fabales; family Fabaceae; genus Phaseolus; species Phaseolus coccineus. The sequence goes on along the minus strand of CM075680.1, from coordinate 31,493,566 downwards.
GCTCCTCTTCTTGCCCTAGATGCTCTTGGTTTGGCTTGGGATGCTCTTGTCTTGGCTCTTGTGCGGTTGTGCTTGGCCCTCTTCCATCAGGTTCGCATAGAACACCTCCCCTTTGAGTGAGAACACCCAAGTTGAACGCCAGGGTTCATCAGTTAAATCCTCCCTTGCCTACGGGTGATGAGAGGTCAATTAAGAGTCGTCAGCTTGGGTTAGAAGTCTCAGAAGCGAGAAAGGAAGGTTCACAGAGAACGCCTCCTCTTTCGAGTGAAAACGCCAAGGAAGACTCATACCATTTAAATCCTCCCTTGCCTGCGAGCGATGAGAGGTCAGTTAAGAGTTGTCAGCTTGGGTTAGAAGTCTCGGAAGCAGGAAAGGAAGGTTCACAGAGAACACCTCCCCTTGCGAGTGAAAACGCCAAGGACGACTCATACCAGTTAAATCCTCCCTTTCCTTGAGCAAGGAGAGGTTAGGTAAATACAAATCGGTGTTAGAAGTCTCGAGGGGGTAAAAGGAAGGTTCACAAAGAACACCTTTCCCTTGAGTGAGAACACCCAAGTTGAACAACAGTGTTCGCCAGTGAAATCCTCCCCTTCCTATGGGCAATGAGAGGTCAGCTAAAAACTGTTGCTTGGGTTAGAAGTCTCAAAAGTGGGGAAGAAAGGTTCGCAGAAGAATGCCTCCCCTTTCGAGTGAAAACACCAAGAGTGATTCTCGCCAGTTAAATCCTCCCTTGCCTTAAGCGAGGAGAGGTTAGTTAAGAAACAGTTTTTGTGTTAGAAGTCTCGAGGTGGTAGAGAGGGGTTCGCAGAGAACACCTCCCACTCGAGTGAGAACACCAAGGTTGAACGATGTGGTTCATCAGTTAAATCCTCTCTTGCATGGTGCAAGCAGAGGTCAGTGAAGAGTTGTCCAATTGGGTTAGAGGTCTCAAGGTCGGAAAGGGAGTCATGAAGAACCCTTTCCCTTTGAGTGAAAACGCCAAAATGGACAAAAAAGTGACATAGTCCACCAGTACAACCGGTGAAGCATTTCTTTGCGAGAAGGGTTCACCTACAGTGGTTTCTCTTACCCTCGAGTGGTGATTACACCTATCAATCAGAGTTAAGCGTTCTACCTATAGGGTGATTCTATGTCAAAGAGGTTATTAACCAAGTATGCCAAGGTAGTCAAATAGCAATCGAGTACTGAAGATTCAAAGTTGCGCAAAGAAAACATGAAGTGCTCAATGTAAGTAAGTTGTTCACAAGACAATTATATGCACAAGGTCAAGTATTATAAATTAGAATTGTGATTACAAGAAGTTCAGCTATTTGTTGCAACTACTCAAGAGATCTACTTGGGGACGATTTGTCCATCGACAACCTGCATTAATACAGAGAAAGGTGAGAGGTCCATCGTAGGATGCGCACAGGCAACCTAAGCAAGGGCATCGCCATACCCCTCCCATAGGTGTCGGTGGCATCTTTAGTTAGCTCCGCCTCTGTCTTCTTGAGCAGTTCGGTTTGTTGGGCAAGCTCCTCCTCCACTTTACCCAGCTGAACCTCTTGGTTAGTGGCCCTCTCCTCCAACTTGGCCACTTTCACTTGGGCCCCCTCCAACTGTTCTTCCAAATCAATGACCTTGTTGCAGAGGGGAAGGATCTTGGCCTCAAGCTGGAGGGCCTCCTGCCCCTTGTTGAAGAGGAGTTTCTTGGCCTCCTTCTTAGATTGGCGGAGACTTCTCAGCTCCTAATTCATGGCAGTCTCGTGCTTGGAAGCCACTTGGACTTGGAAGGCCAACTCTTTCTTCAGCTTAGCCACTTCCTCTCTCAACCCCCCCTCTGCCTCAACCTGGTTCAGTAGAACGTTGGAGGTAGCGAGGAATTCACCAAGGCTTTGACTCATTCGGTCCCTTAGTGAACCCCCATCCAAGGCTTCCAGCGCTTCTTTAGTAGGGAAGCGTTTGAGGGCATGTTGGAGGATTGTGGGAAGCTCAGAAGCAGGAGGCGCCTGATCATCTCTGTGAGCTTTCTCCCCACCACCTTCGATTGCCAGGAGTTGCTCAGGAGGAGAGGCGGCATTGGGGGGGTGTTCCCTGAAGAATAGGGGTTGCACCTCGGTAGCAGAAGAGGTCACTGCAACAACCCCCACCCTGGCCCTTTTGAAAACGAGGCCTGAATCAGTGTCCTCACCTTCCAAGATGACTACTGCCACTGCCCTTTTTATTTATCATCAGGGACGGGCCTTAGGCAGCACCAGCAGGGGAAGAAGGATCAGCGAGGCCTGAGCCACCTGCCATACGACGACTCAGCAGATCAACCAGTCTCTTCTTCTTCTCAACATCAAGTACCATATTTGCGACAAACAACAAGTATGAGTTATAGTGCAACACACAACATTACTGAGCACGAACAAAGGTAAAGACAGTTAAAGAATGAAAAACAAGTACCAATATAAATGCTGAGGGCTTCGGCGTCGTACTCATGCCTAATCAGCTGGGCAGTGTTAAACACTACTCCCCAGCTGGAAAGGAGATGGCACAACTCGCGGTCGCAGGGGGCCAGCTCCTCAAGACCCCGGGGTTTCTTAAACTTTAGTTTTTCAACCTGATCCAGCCCCTTGACCAGACGCCAGAGCTTCTTCTTCTAGCCTCCTCCTTCTCACCAGCTTCGCGCCAAGCACCTCAATGACTTCACCTGAAAGAACAAGTTGGCGCCTCTGCGGCCGGTTCAGCTCCGACGCTCAAGTTAGAGATTGGATCAATCAAGAAACTCAAAGTAAAACTCAGAGAAAAGCTTAGGACCGTGTATCAATCACTCTCTCCAAAATGAACTCCCCTCAATTCTGTTAAGAATTTCGTATATATACCTGAATCTTTCTCTCTCCTGACGGTTATCCCTCTTGACACGTGGAGGATATCTGGTCACACACGTGTCGTCATCTGGAGAACCTACAACTGAGTCGTTACTTCTACTTTGCTCCTGCGGCTAAGTTATCCACACAGGGAATAGCTTAGTGCGCTAGCTACTGTGGGCGCAGCCTTAACACGATAAACTGGCAGCCTTAACGTGATGAACTAATCTTCTCAAATGTACGGCGATGTGAAAACCCCGGCGATCTGAATATCAGGCGATGTGCTCCTTTCGGCGTTTTGTTGACCACTGATCTCGTATTCTCCACACACGGTCGATAGGCGTGTACTGATCTTCTCTCGCGGCGATAGGCGTGTATTGCTCCACACGGCGATAGGCGTGTATTGCTCCACACGGCGATTGGCGTGTATTGATCCACACGGCGATAGGCGATTGCTAATCTGTGTTTCTTCACTTCTCGGGTTCAGCTTACAGGCGCTCGCCTGATACTGATCCGCAAGTGTTGGTCCCTTAACCACCCCAACCAATCACCATTCTGGGCGATCGCCTCTCCGATTCACTTGCCACCCTCTACCACATGACTCCTTTGAACGATCTACGTAATCAACTGTTGCTGACATCATCTACTGCTGATAGCCAACCAGATCACAAGCCCCCCAGTCTTGAGCTATGACTGGTCCAGCGAAAAGACTAAGAAATCGCCTTCTGGCGGTCTCCCGGAGCGTACACCCTGGCGCTGACTCTGTTTGTTGATCTGACGTTTCACTAACCCCCTTTCATGACACGTGGACACACCAACGCCCCTCTTTAACTGTCATTTCCGCCTCTTACAACGTTTGAAACCCTCGAAATACTCGCGCCATTCGTTGTTTCACACCCTCTTCCTCACCTTCAGATTTTTAAATCATCTTTCCGTGAGACTCCTCATCTTCCTCAATCTCCAACCTCTGCGACGCCTTTCTGATCATCCAAAGGTAACCCTTTCATCTTTTCTACTAGTGACTGCTGCATTTTAACTGATTTACATCATCCTTTATCTGTCTGGTGCATACGCTGTGGGATGCTTTCTCATCTTCCTCATAACTTAGGGTTTTTCTGACGACCCCTGCTCTCACGAACCCTTCGCTTGTTCATTCTTCCTTCTTCTTCGAATCTTTCCCTCGAGTCGTTTGCCCTCATCCTTTCTTTTTTCTTTCTTTGCAGTTCCTCCAATGGTTCGCTGCAGAACAACTGATAACCCTCCTCCATCGTCGCGGAACCCTCCGTCTAAGACTCGTAGAGCCTTGCCCATAGCAAACCCTTCGTCATCGCGCCTCACCCCAAGAACCTCTGGGGCTCCAGCAAATCAAGCTGAGAGACCCGTTAGCTCCTCTCGCCCTAATCCATCCCCGGCCACGCCTCCCCAATCCGGAGGGGCGGTTCCACCTCATCATGATTATCAGGCGCTATATCCCTGGGCTTTGCCAGCGTTGCTGAAGGAAACTTCCTCAGTAACTTCTGCCCTTGAGATTCTGCGTCTCAAGAAAGGGGATAAACCTAACCTCTCATTCCACAAGGAACATGACGACAACCTCACCGTCGTCCCGTGCTTTCCTGGAGAACCCATCTGCGCTGATGACAAAGTTAGCAATGGCGAGCCATTTTGCTTCATCTACGCGACAATGTTCAAAAAGGTGAAGGTTAGGTTCCCCTTCACCCGATTCGAGAGAGAGCTCTTAACCGAGCTTGACGTTGCCCCTGCCCAGCTTCATCCAAACAGCTGGGCATTCGTGAGAGCGTTTGAGATTCTCTGTGCGCATCTGGGATTACTTGCTTCGGTGGATGTCTTTTTATTCTTGTTCGAAGCCAGAAATCATGGAGATCGCCTCTGGGTGAGCCTGAACGGGATCGCTGGAAGGTCTTTCTTCTCGATATTCCAGCAATCTTACAAAGATTGGAAGGGAAAGTTTGTAAAGGTTTGCGAAAATGATAAGGACCCTTCCTTGCTCGATGGCTTTCCCTTGTACTGGGTGAACAAGGGAAATAGGGGCTCCAAGGATGGCTTTAGGAGAGCGAGGAGCCCTGACGTCATGGGAGAACTGGACAGAGACCTCTGCCTTTTCTGGAAGAGTGTAGCTGCCTCCAACATCATCCTTCCCACAGCAGCTATCATCAGCTTTGAATTTCTCGAAGGCCAGCTAGACAATCACATAGGTCACCTTTCACTATCTTCGCTTAGCCTTGCTTCTTAATAACTGTATTGTTCTTCTGCCAGGTTTTGTAACTTCTGTGCCCTAAGCTTGCATAACTGCTCATGTATACCCTGTGCACGATCATCTTTACTCATGCTTACTGGAATTACGAACTGATGCTGTTGTCTGATTGCTCATCTCCTTTGTTCTTGCCTTTGTCTTATGCAGACATGATGCTGGGGAAAAACAAAATAGCTCAACTTCGCACCCTGGCTAAGAAGCACAAGCTCGCAGCGGGATCCCAAACCATCCCTAACTCGGTTGCTGAGGACGCCGCTCTTCATGGGAGAACCCCCCCAGGAGGCTCTTCTCCTGCCATGACTCTACCTCCTCCAGCTAGGAAAAAGCTGGCACCCCTGAGGCCTAAAAGGAAAGCTTCTCAAGCAGCATCTGAAGATGAGGGGGAAGATGACATCGAAGACGGCCTTATCACCAAACGCCAAAGGTCAACCGCCTCCAAGCCACCAAACCCCTCAACAACAGCACCCTCAGATCTTCCTTCCCCAACGCTCCCAGAGGACAACATTCCTGCCTCAGACCCTCCTTCACTGCTCTCGCCAGACCACTCGGTGCCGCCACCAGCTCTTCACACTCCCTTGGGAATAATCCAAGTCCCACCACCAGCCGCCGCTCTACCTTCCACCGAGAGTGGAAGCCCCAACCTTACGGAACACCCTCCAAGTGCTTCCACCCCCTTTCATTCTGCCGGGGAAGGGTCTCAAACTCAAGCTTCTATCGCTAGCCCCACACTGATTGAGATTGAGGATACTGAGACCTCTCCCCTTCCTGCCGCTGGGACATCTACAACACCGCCACCCTCAGAAGCCCCCCTTGCCATCCAAGCAACAGAGGGTGGTGAAAATCATCCTCAGGCGATTCCAGAAGGCCTAACTCCTGCCTCGCCCATTCCCAGCTTCCTCACTGAGTCGTTGGGGCATCTATCCTCTCAAGTGGGCAAGCTTATAGAGGGGCAAGCCAGTCTGATCTTGAAAGGCATGCAAGAGTTCATTCACAAGCTCCACAGAGAAAATCTACTCTTACAGGAAGAGCATCACTCTTTGAAAGGTGAAACAAGCAAACTTTCCTGTGATCTGATGGCGCGAGAACTCGTGCATTCAAGGTTGGAAGATGCCTTAAACGCTGAAATCCGAGTGGCTCGCCGTGAAACAGCTGACTTCCGTCAAAGACTCCAGGCCAAAACTATTGAAAACATTGAACTTGAGAGCAAACTCGCTCCCATGCGGGCTCAAGTGGCGGATCTGCAGGCTAAACTAAAGGAGGATGCCACAAGAGTAGAAAGGCTGGAGGCGAAATCAACTGAGCGAGAAGTCCTCTTGGGGGTGGTCGAGAGCAATAGAGACAAGGCCCTCGCTGAACTTGCCAAGGCTCATGAAGAGAACAACAGGATGACCTCAGAACTTGGCAAGGCTCAGGAGGAAAACAAAAGAATAACCACCGAGCTGGACAAGGCCCAGAAAGAGGCTCACAGACTCACCGCAGCACTTGCCCAGACTCAGGAGGGTCAGCAGAAGACTGCCAACGATCTCGCCCAAGCTCTCAAGGAGAAAAAGGAATTGACCCAGCAGATCGATGAGCTTGACCAGAGTTCTGCACAAATCCTGAGCTCGGGGTTCGATGCCGCTTTGGAGCAAATGGCGTGCCAATACCCCGAGCTGAACCTCTCAATGATCTCTATCTGCAACGAGGTGGTAGATGGGAAGATTGTACCCTCTGTTGATTAGAATCACCCTTTACCACCTTGTCTCCGCGCCCATATATGTATATATCTTTCAATTTGTAAAACTACTGATCATAACCTAATGTAACTGAAACTTTGAGCTTTCGCGCCCTGTTTGAGGCTAAACCAACTATTAACTTGAAACTTATCAAATTGTCCAGATATTAATTCCGGAAGCTGACATCCAATAGAACTCAAAAGCTTTAGGTGAAAAACCTCAACACACAAACACACCTTTCGCGGGGCAACAAACTCTAATCCTTTCTGGCAACAACAATACAACTTACCTGACCTGTCACATGTTCTGCATCATCGCCAGAAATTCTCCTGATCTGGTACTCGCCGAGTTAAAATCGGGCGATCTCTCTCCAACCTGTCGTTCCTTTATCTGGACTCTTCTCGCCCGGACTTGCTCCAAGGCGAGGAGGAATTCCTCTACTACCTTTACTTGCTCAATGGCAAGGAAGACTTCCTCTTTTGTCGCCTGCACTTGCTCAAAGGCAAGGAGGACTTTCTCTTCTCTCGCCTACCCTTGCTCAAAGACAAGGAAGACTTTCTCTTCTCTCGCCTACACTTGCTCAAAGGCAAGGAAGACCTTCTCTTCTCTCGCCTACACTTGCTCAAAGGCAAGGAGGACTTTCTCTTCTCTCGCCTACACTTGCTCAAAGGCAAGGAAGACCTTCTCTTCTCTCGCCTACACTTGCTCAAAGGCAAGGAGGACTTTCTCTTCTCTCGCCTACACTTGCTCAAAGGCAAGGAGGACTTCCTCTGTTGCCTGCACTTGCTCAAAGGCAAGGAGGACTTTCTCTTCTCTCGCCTACACTTGCTCAAAGGCAAGGAGGACTTTCTCTTCTCTCGCCTACACTTGCTCAAAGGCAAGGAGGACTTCCTCTGTTGCCTGCACTTGCTCAAAGGCAAGGAGGACTTTCTCTTCTCTCGCCTACCCTTGCTCAAAGACAAGGAAGACTTTCTCTTCTCTCGCCTACACTTGCTCAAAGGCAAGGAGGACTTCCTCTGTTGCCTGCACTTGCTCAAAGGCAAGGAGGACTTCCTCTGTTGCCTGCACTTGCTCAAAGGCAAGGAGGACTTCCTCTTCTCTCGCCTGATCGCCTTATGCCATCGACTACCGATGACCGATCAGACCACACCTGTTGCCTCAAGATGCGCGAGAGCCTTGAGGACTTTTAACTTCGCTGGATGCCTCCAATCGCCAAAGGACGATGAGGACTTTGAAAACTCTTCACTCGTGCCTCTGATCGCCTAGGGCGAGAGGACTTTCGCTGGATGCCTCCGATCGCCAAAGGACGATGAGGACTTTCGCTGGATGCCTCCGATCGCCAAAGGATGATGAGGACTTTGAAAACCTTCAACTTGTGCCTCTGATCGCCTAAGGGCGATGAGGACTTTGGAAACCTTCTCCTTGTGCCTCTGATCGCCTAATGGCGATGAGGACTTTTGCTAGATGCCTCCAATCGCCAAAGGACGATGAGGACTTTGAAAACTTTTACTTATAACGTGGGCAATCATTTTACCTCTACCTTGAATCACTTTAGGTGATAAGGTTTTTCCCTTCTTCAAAACAATACGCACACAAACTTTAGTTTGAATATCTTATTTCTTGGGTGGCCTCATTAAAAACCCTCCTTAGGGAAAAAAGAGTGCCCCCTTATAACTGTTTTTACAAAACTGTTTATGATTTCTCTGAGTTTGCACTACTTATGTAGCCTTTAACTGAAATAAAATTTTAGGTGTGTGGCGTTCCAAGTACGAGGAATCGCCCCTCCTTCTAGTGTCTCCAAGCGGTAGGCGCCGTTCCCGAGTGCTTCGGTTATTCTAAACGGTCCTGTCCACTTGGGCGACAGCTTATTCTCCATCTCGTAATGGTGGGCCCTCCTCATCACCAGATCGCCGCTTCTGAACTGCCTCGGTATTACTCTTGAACTGTACCTTCGTTCTATTCTTCTTTTTACTGCTTCAGCTTTCACTCTTGCTTCCTCTCTGACCTCATCCAGTAAATCCAGATTCATTCTTCTATCTTCATTTGATTCTTCTGCTACAAAGTGTTGAAATCTCGGCGAGCTCTCATGGATTTCGACTGGAATCATCGCATCACAGCCATACACTAAACTGAAAGGGGTTTCACGAGTGCCTGACTGCTCAGTTGTGTGGTACGCCCAAATTATACGAGGTACCTCATCAGCCCACGATCCTTTAGCTTTATCTAACCTCCTCTTCAAACCTCTCAACAGAACCCGATTAGCGGATTCTACCTGGCCATTCGTCTGTGGGTGCTCCACGGATGCAAATACTTGTTGAATTCCCACATCCTCACACAGCTTCTTCAACAGGTGGCTTGAAAACTGAGTCCCATTATCCGAAACTAAACGCTTAGGCACCCCAAATCGGCACACAATATTCTTCCACACAAAGCTTTCAACCTTGGGTGCAGTGATTTGGGCAACTGGCTCTGCTTCAATCCACTTAGTGAAGTACTCGATCGCCACCACCAAGTATCTCCTTTGCCTGATCGCCATTGGAAAGGGCCCCAGAATGTCGATTCCCCATGTATGGAATGGCCAAGGGCTATAAATCGACTTAAGCAATTCCGGGGGCGCCTTGTGCCAGTCGGCGTGCTGCTGGCACTGCTTGCAACACTGGACGTACCTTTTGCAATCCTCTCTCACTGTCGGCCAGTAATAACCTGCACGAAGAGTTCTCGCAGCTAGAGCCCGACCCCCGACATGACTCCCGCATATGCCTTCATGGAGCTCAGCCATAATCCTCGTGCATTTCTCCCCGTGGATACACACCAGGAGTGGGTGTGTGAACCCAAACCTGTACAACTCGCCGTCTATCAATGTAAATTTGGCAGAATTCTTCTTGATCTTCCTGGACTCTGCCGAATCTACTGGGAGCAAGCCATCGGCCAAGTAACGCTGATACTGTGTAATCCATGTATCTGGCCTCTGCGTGGCACAGGCCTGCGCCACGTTCATTTCATCCGCATGAAATGCCCTTATCCTTGGCGTTCTCAAGGTCTCCTGGGTGAAAGACCTGTGACTTCTCGCCGCATCCCCTGTCGACTTGCTTACTTGAAGCACCTGGTGATCTGCCACGAACGCCCTCGGCGTCTTCAATGTTTCCTGGATAACAGTCCTCAATCTACCCCCCTTGCCCGAACTGGCAAGCTTAGCCAGCAAGTCAACTCGGGCATTTTGCTCCCTTGGGACATGCACTACCTCAAACAGGGTAAAAGAACTCTTCAGCTCTTGCACATATGCCAAGTAAGCCGCCATCTGCGGGTCCTTGGCTTGGAACTCGCCCCCTACCTGCCCTGTGATCAGCAACGAGTCACTTTTAGCCACCAACACTTTAGCCCCCATCTCCTTGGCCAACAAGATTCCCGCAATCAACGCCTCATATTCTGCTTGATTGTTGCTGGCTTTGAAAGCGAACCTTAGGGACTGTTCTATCAGCACGCCATTGGGCCCCTCCAGAATAACTCCAGCACCACTCCCCTGCTGGTTCGACGATCCATCTACCGAAAGGACCCAACGGAAACCATCTTCTTCAACATGAGTTGCCTCTGACGAGAGCTCGACCACGAAATCCGCGAAAATCTGCCCCTTAATTGGCCCTCGGGGTTCATATTTAATGTCGAACTCAGACAATTCTACTGCCCACTTCACCATTCTTCCAGCTACATCAGGCTTCTTCAGGACCCTCTGGATGGGCAAATCGGTCATCACCAGGACAGTGAAACTTTGAAAATAGTGACGCAACCTTCTCGCCGAAAACACAACCGCCAAGGCAGCCTTCTCCAAGGCCTGATACCTCACTTCAGGACCTTGTAGTACCTTGCTCACAAAATAGATAGGCTTCTGGACCTGATTCTGGTCTTGGACAATCACCGCGCTCACCGCTCTCTCAGCCACAGCAAAATACAACCTGAGAGGCACTCCAACTAACGGTTTGCCCAGCACCGGCGGGTTTGCCAAATACACTTTAAGCTTTACGAAAGCTTCTTCACACTCCTTGGTCCAGACAAACCTACTGTTTCTCTTCAAACATTGAAAATAAGGGTGGCCCTTCTCGCCGCTAGCTGACACAAAGCGTGAGAGAGCAGCCATCCGACCTGTAAGTTGCTGCACCTCCTTCACCGTAGCTGGGCTTCTCATCGCCATAATAGCAGCACATTTATCGGGATTTGCCTCTATCCCTCTCTCAGTCAAAAGGAAACCCAGAAATTTTCCCGCCTCCACGCCAAAGATGCACTTTTCTGGATTCAGTTTCAGCCTATATCTGGCTAACGTAGCAAACAACTCTTCCAAGTCCGAGACATGGCTGTTCCTTTCCAGGGAAGTCACCACCATATCATCAACATAGGCCTGCACATTTCTTCCCAACATTGGTGCAAGTACCTTATCCATTAATCTCTGGTACGTGGCCCCAGCGTTTTTCAGCCCAAATGGCATCACCTTGTAGCAGTAGCATGATCTCTCTGTCATGAAGGCAGTCTTTTCCTCATCCATAGGATGCATCTTGATCTGATTATACCCTGAGAAGGCATCCAGAAAGCTCAACAATTTACACCCTGCTGCGCTATCAACCAGGGCGTCTATACTCGGCAAAGGATACGAGTCCTTCGGACAAGCCTTGTTCAAGTCCGTGAAATCGACGCACATGCGCCATTTCCCATTACTCTTCTTAACCAGCACGACGTTGGCGAGCCACTCGGGGTATTGGATCTCCCGAATGTGACCCGCTGCCAAGAGTTTTTGCGTTTCATCTCTGATCGCCTGCCTCTTCTCCTCGTTAAACTTTCGCCTTCTTTGACGCACCGGTCTAACCTGGGGGTCCATGGCCAGATGATGACACAAGAAATCAGGGTCGATGCCAGGCATATCCAAAGCGGACCACGCAAACGCGTCCAGATGCCTCTCCAACACCCCGGCGATCTGGTCCTGTGCCTCACGCTCCAAGGATTTTCCCATCTTGAAGATCCTGCCCTTTATTTTCCTTTCAACCCATTCTTCCACTGGTTGAAGTCTCCTTCCACCGGCGACCACCCCTCTGGCGATCTCTGCCTCCCTGGACTCTACCAGGCGATCAGCATTCCTACCTCCTTCCTCAATACCCACCATACCTGCACTCCCCCCGGCGATTACTCCTCTGGCGATCTCTGCCTCCTTGGACTCTACCAGGCGATCAACATTCCTACCTCCTTCCTCAATACCCACCATACCTGCACTCCCCCCGGCGATTACTTCCATTACACCATCAATGTCCCGCCCCTCCTCTCGCCTTGATTTCACGCCGGGAGGCGGCGTGGTTGTAACGTAGCTTACTGATCGCCTGTTCTTGAGGCTGTTTTCATAACACTTCTTTGCCTCATTTTGATCAGATCGCAGGGTTATTACCACACCTTCCATTGAAGGGAGCTTAACCTTCATGTGCCTTGTTGAAGGCACTGCCCCTACCCGGTTAAGAGTTGGCCTTCCTAACAAGATGTTGTACGCTGAAGGGGCATTCACTACAAGGTACTTGATTTTCTCTGTTCTTGATGCCGCCTCATCCGTGAACGTGGTTCTCAACTCGATATACCCCCTGACCTCCACCTGATCGCCAGCGAAACCATACAAACATCCTCCATAAGGCCTCAGCTGGTCAAGGGGCAACTGCAACTTGTTAAAAGTTGCCCAAAACATGACATCAGCTGAACTTCCCTGGTCAACCAGCACCCGGTGGATCTTCCTTCCCGCCGTGACCAGCGAGATCACTATAGGATCATTGTCATGTGGTGCAACATCCCTAAGGTCTTCTCTGGTAAAAGCAATGTCCACATCGGGTGAGCGATCTTCGAATGTTTCCACCGCCATCACAGATCGAGCATATTTCTTGCGTTGTGACGCCGTGCACCCACCTCCTGAGAAACCCCCAGCTATAGTGTGGATTTCCCCGTGAATGGGCACTTCATGTTGTTGATCCTCGCTGCTCGCCGGGCGGGAGCTCGACACGTTAGCTGCCTTCTTCTCCAGCAAATAATCCTTCAGAAAACCACTTCTAACCAACTCGTCAAGTTGGTATCCCAGCAACAGACAGGAATCAAGAGTGTGGCCAAAGCTCTTGTGGAACTCGCACCACGCGTCTGGCTTTGGCCCCAACACCTTATCCGAGAGCTTTTCCGGCACCTTCAGCTTGGCTGCTATATTAGGAACGGCGATAAGGTCCGCCAATCCCATAACGAATTCATGTCTTGGCGGGCGTTTGAATTCCCTTGGGCGACCTGGCCCTTTCCCTCCATTACCGCCATCGCCTTTGTTCTTTTTCGAATCATAAGGACGATATGACCTTTGATCCTTTTTCGTCGCCGCTGCTTCCAACACCCTCTGAGGCTGAATCTTGGACTGGGCGCGTGGCTTCGCAGGAGCCATATTCCCTCTCTTCTCTATAACTTCATTCTCGGCGGCGATGTGAGCCACGGCACGTCGCCGAATCTCGGCAAACGACACAAGGTGACTCCTGATTAACGATTCACTAAAAGGTCCGGGTAGCACGCCCTTCTTGAAAGCGTGCACGAACATTTCCTCATCCTTCCCTGGTAGTCGGACTATCTGAGCTCCAAACCTATTCAGATAGTCCTTCAAGGATTCCCCCTGGAATTGCCTGACGTCGAACAGGTCATACGACACCATGGGCGGCGCCTTATTCACAATATACTGATCGACGAAAAGCTTGGAGAATTGCTGGAAGCTAGAGATGTGTGCAGTGGGCAAACTTACGAACCAATCCAATGCCGTGCCGTGGAGAGTGCTCATGAACATCTTGCAGTAGGCCGCATCTGATCCTCCTGACAGCATCATCTGCGTATGAAACGCAGTTAGGTGAGCCTCTGGATCTTCCACTCCAGTGAAGGAAGCCTTCACCGCCGTGATGTTTGCAGGAATCGCCGCATCCATAATCGCCTGCGAAAATGGCATTGGAAAAACTCGTGGCGGAGACGGTGGCGCTCCTCCGCCGGTTGCAGCACTTTCTTTCTGCTCGCGAAGAGTCTGACGTAACTCTTCGTTAACCTTACTCAACTCTTCGTTCCTGGTCTGGGAAGCGACCAGGTCCTCGTGCATCTTCGTCTGCTCGATACGTGACGCCGCCACATTTTCTTGCAAAACACGCATCATTTCCAGCATTTGCGACATCGTAACGTTATTTTCTCCAGACTGCGGCGCGACTGAACTGGATCTTGTTGTTCTCATTTTCCTCATAAAGCTTCCGCTAATATCACGCAGCTATTACCTTTCAACACGCAGAACCTACCTCGCAACGGCGCTCAAACAAAACCTTCAACCTCTTTCGTACGCAACTTCCTCACACAACATTCGATCCAGGCGTCAATCAGTAAGAATCTCGAGGAAACCACTCTTCACCGATTGAACCTCAACTCGAACGGTCTACACCTCCAGAAAACGATTGCTGCAGCAAGCAATCGAACAAGAACTACCGAAAACCTCACGAATTTAGCAGTGGATGGGAATCACAGTTTACACGGCCCCACGGTGGGCGCCAAATGATCCAGCCCCTTGACCAGACGCCAGAGCTTCTTCTTCTAGCCTCCTCCTTCTCACCAGCTTCGCGCCAAGCACCTCAATGACTTCACCTGAAAGAACAAGTTGGCGCCTCTGCGGCCGGTTCAGCTCCGACGCTCAAGTTAGAGATTGGATCAATCAAGAAACTCAAAGTAAAACTCAGAGAAAAGCTTAGGACCGTGTATCAATCACTCTCTCCAAAATGAACTCCCCTCAATTCTGTTAAGAATTTCGTATATATACCTGAATCTTTCTCTCTCCTGACGGTTATCCCTCTTGACACGTGGAGGATATCTGGTCACACACGTGTCGTCATCTGGAGAACCTACAACTGAGTCGTTACTTCTACTTTGCTCCTGCGGCTAAGTTATCCACACAGGGAATAGCTTAGTGCGCTAGCTACTGTGGGCGCAGCCTTAACACGATAAACTGGCAGCCTTAACGTGATGAACTAATCTTCTCAAATGTACGGCGATGTGAAAACCCCGGCGATCTGAATATCAGGCGATGTGCTCCTTTCGGCGTTTTGTTGACCACTGATCTCGTATTCTCCACACACGGTCGATAGGCGTGTACTGATCTTCTCTCGCGGCGATAGGCGTGTATTGCTCCACACGGCGATAGGCGTGTATTGCTCCACACGGCGATTGGCGTGTATTGATCCACACGGCGATAGGCGATTGCTAATCTGTGTTTCTTCACTTCTCGGGTTCAGCTTACAGGCGCTCGCCTGATACTGATCCGCAAGTGTTGGTCCCTTAACCACCCCAACCAATCACCATTCTGGGCGATCGCCTCTCCGATTCACTTGCCACCCTCTACCACATGACTCCTTTGAACGATCTACGTAATCAACTGTTGCTGACATCATCTACTGCTGATAGCCAACCAGATCACAACCCAATACAGGGGAAACCCGTCGAGCAGAGTGGGGTCGTAGGAACTGCAGCAAACCCTAGAGAACTTCCCTTTGAAGCCTTGTAGGATTGCTGGAAGAGAGTCAGGAGGACTCTCCCCGCCACCCCGTTGAGGCTTACCCAAAGCCTCTTCCCGGGGCTCTTCGCTTCGAAGAAGTGGAGGAAGACGTCCACGAAAGGAGGGCACCCCAGGTGGTTGCACAATATGGAGAAGGCCCTCACGAAGGCTCAGCGGTTGGGGTGCAGCTGGGCAGGTGCCACGTTAAGCTCTGTGAGGAGAGCCCTCTCGAACCTAGTGAAGGGCAAGCGAACCTTGACCCGCTTGCAGATGGTGGTGTAGAGAAAGAAGAAGGGCTCTCCTTTGTTGGAGCGATTGTCAGCGCATACTGTTTCACCCTCTGTGCAAGGTCGAACCGAGACATACGCGAATCTAGGGGCCCAGGGGTAGAGGGCCCTATAGTCGACTGAGGGAGGAGGGTTGGAAGTAGTTTTTGTTCTTGCCATCTAGAATCTAAAACAAAATGAAAGGCAAGTGCAAGGAAAACAAGGGTTTAGAAGAAAGCGATGGTGTGTTTCAAATGGTGGACAAAGACTCAAAGACGAAGAATACAAATAGAGCAGAAGAACAGAAACCCTAAAGTGCAGAAATCATAAATAGTCCCAGAGCAGTTATAGCATGTAATGGGTAGCAGAATCATGAAATAAAGGCAGGTCAAGGGGTAAAAATCATACCTTCAAGCAAATGAAGACAAAGGGTTGCAAGAGTTGAAGTAGGAGTGGTAGCGTTCGAGAGAAGATGATGATCGCAAGAGAGTTTGAGTGAAAGTGATGGAACAGTGCTAAAGCGTGGCTTTTTGAAGGGGTTTAACATAGGCAAGGGAGTACAAACGTTAAGAAGCCCTAGCCCTTGATCTAGCCACGTATTTGCAAATTAAGGAAGTATGGTGAGACGTCCCTTCAACATACCGTTCATGTCCTTTCACTCAGAGCCACGTAGGTCGCCCGAGCCGATGACTTAGTCTCTTCGCTGAACAAGTTAACAGCATGAGACTGGGGGGCTTGTGTACCGACCAGTCCTCGGACATGAAGAACAGCTAGTAACGGTGAGCCACATCAGCTGGGTCCCATAACATGGGCCAGAGCCATGTGGGTTGGGTCCCATGAGTAGCATGGACCAATGGGCTTATTAGTCATCAGCATGTCGATCACTAGAGTGGAACGCTGTGTCCTCGTCACACAGCGTTCCTTGGTGATGATGGGTGCGGAAGCTTATGGAGGAGGTGAGCAAGGCCTTCCTAGGAAGCATGGGTGCCTTGAAGGTGCATGAAGAGTGAGGAAATGGGGAGGTTTGGCCAGCCCCTTTGGTAGTGATGAATTGAAGACTAAAACCTAAGTGTTAGGCAAGGAGTAGTGTATGGCACAATTTGGGCAGCATAACAATACTCTATTTAATCTTGAAAATACAAGGTGTAGGCTCCTCCTTTTATAGGCTAAGGAGGACCATAATGCAACCCTAATGCTAGCCAAATGAAATGTAAATGTGAAGCACATGGGCCACATGGAAAGTGTGAGCACATGGGGAGGGGTGTGTCTAGTTTGTAAGTTCACCCCCTCCATGGGCTTTCTAGAATAGTGGGAAGGTTAACTTCTCCTTAATTCTAATGTGCAGAAAAATAAACATTTGTCCACATGGCTATGCTATTTACACCCCAATTAAAGCTAAACTACATTTGATGGGCCTTCACGGAATATGTGCTAGTATGCCACTCTCCCATTCATAGCTTTGATCCAAGTCTTCTTGTCCTAGACGCTTCTAGCTTGGCCTTCTCGTCCTAGACGCTCCTAGCTTGTCTTAGACGCTCCTAGCTTGGTCTTAGACGCTCTTGACTTGGCTCTTGCCTTTCATGGAAGGTTGTGCTTGGCCCTTTTCCATCATCCCCTCCCTCTTGAAAAAGGATTTGTCCTCAAATCCCTTGCTTTGTCTTCAACTAGGGGGATGGATGGGGCTGGATGGTGTCCATCATCTCCTCCTCCTTTGAGAAGATCTATCCTCAGATCTACAGATTTGATCTCGGATAGCAGCCTATTGTTTCGGCAAGGCTTGTCCTCCCGGATCAAACGTCCACCTATGGAAATCATCAAACAAAGTAAAGGTGTTAGTGTGAGCAATTGGAGAGAACTTAATTGTATGAAGTTGCCATTTTTGTTTTTCTTTTGTTTTTGGCAACTTTGTACAATATTTCTCTTTTGATGGTTGTATGTGTTCTCTAATCCTCTTATGTATTTGAAAATTTTCAATATTGGTTACCTTTTCCTTAGGCACAATACCTTTAGGAAAGGGTAACAACTTAAAAAGCGAAAGAGGATTAAGTCCACATGCAATTTCAAATGTAGAAATATTAGTAGTCTTGTTGACTACTCCATTGTATGCATGCTCAAAAGGATACTCATCCCAAGAATTGTGATTGTCTTTCATGATTTCTCTAGGCATAGTAAAAAGAGCTATGTTTTCAATTTTATTTTGACCATTCTTTTGAGGATAAAAATTTGAAGAGTACAACTTAATTTCAAGTTTTTCTAAAAGATTCCTCAAATGATGGTTTTCAAATTTTGGAGCTCTATCCAATACTATGCTTGAAGATAAACCATGAAGACTTGTCACTTCTATATAGAAGAGATTATCCATATCCATAAAAATGAACACTATTCTCCCACGCCTTTTGTTTCTCAAGGGTCTTCTCATGCTTTTCTTTTTCTTTTTCTTTTTCTTTAGCTTCCCTTTCGGCTTCCTCTCTTTTCTTTTGTATCTTTCTTTCCTTTCTTTCTTTATGGGAAGCAAACAATTTTTCTACCCTCATTTCCCAATCTAGGCAAGTTTCTATATTTTCTTTTCCATGGGAATGGGGTAGGTCTACCCTAACCTCTCTTGGGCTTTCTTGTTCTTTTCTATCTCTTCTATGTCTTCCCTCCCCAAAAGAATCATGCTTTTTAGAGATAGATGCATGAGAAGGTAATTTTTTTGAAATGTGAGACTTCTCATCCTTTGATTTAGTCAATTCATTAGTTTTGGCCTCATTCTCCAATTGTTTAGATGAAATTGATTGAATATTCTTGGAAAGTTGTTCCAAAAGAGATTTCAAGGATTTCACCTCACTTTTAAGAGATTTAAAGGAATGAGAAGACATGACTAGACCTTTGTGTATAGAAATATTTTACCTTGAGAAAATTTAGGGAAGTCAAAGAAGGTAGTCTTCCAGGTAAGGGAGGTGAGTCACAATGGACTACTTAAATACCAAGCCTTGCCTTAGCCAAAGACTATCCCTCAATGTCTTCACACAAAGCTTTCTCTTAGTAAACCACTTAAAACACAATTAGGTTGAAGAAATCAAATTTTTAATGCAAGAAAACAATGCAAGCTATGAAAGCCTTAAACAAGATTAAACAAGAAATTAACGAAGTGATTAAAGCAAGTTGGTTCAATTAAAGCAATTAATAAAAACAAAATTAAGCTAGACGGCCCTAGGAGAGGCTTCTTGGACACTTTGAGCCCTTGAAGACACACTCACCGACTAATTGCGTGATTAACAAGTAATTAACACAAGCAAGATTGCAAAGAAATTAAATGACACTCCCTTTGTTGCTTTTACTATTTGCACCCCTTTTGTTGTTCTTCTAGTTGCACCCCTTTTGTTGCTTTTCTACTTGTTGGGCCTTCCAAAGTGTGTGGTGTATTTGTAGTATGGTGTTTGTTGCTGCCCTTTGCCTTTGTTCCTCTTGGAATTCGGTCAATAAAATCTTCAATCCAGCACCTATTAAGCAAGCTAGACTCCCCTCAAGTCAAATTCTCACTCAACAAGTACCAATTGATATTTAATCCACCAACAAGCTTAGAGGCCAAAGAAAGAAAGCAAGAAACAAATTAATTTGAAAAACAGTACCACACAAATGGAATTTAAATGTGACACAACTAGAAAGAGTTCAAATGAAATTAGACAAGCAAATAAAAGGTACTCAAATAATGGATGGCACACAAAAAGGAACCTAGGAATAGCACTAGATTTGATTTAAAAACCAAAAAACAGCACCACAGAAAAGCACAAATTGTTGTGGTCCAGAAAGCGTATCTTTAAAAGATTTATGCTAAGCTGACCCTTTTGTATTTGCTTCTGAAAATTGAGACACAATCAGAACAAGATCTTAAAAAACTTTTGGCGTTGCTTTCACTCCAAACGCATATACCAATTAATTTTGGTAAATTTTATAAAATCAGTGCTCAGAGCTGCCAGCTGGAACGTCAGGATTGCACACTTTTTTTGTAATATTTATCTTTTTTTTTCTATTTCTTCTTTTCAGATGGTTCTTTTTTTGTCCTTTTTCTAACACCTCAAATTTGTGAAATCCAGAGGCTCAGAATTTTTTGATGATGTATGTGATTTTCATAAATCAAAACAGTCAGCACAGAAAAGTGAAAAACAAGGGGTTCTGAAAACTGGAATGAAAAACAGAATGATATACCTTAAAAACACAATGGAGTTAATATGATGGAATTTGTGTGGATCTAACACACAAATAAGAACTTAAACTAAAATTAAAAATGCACCAAAGGATCAACACAAAACAGATTTCAGATCAAACATTCAGACCAAAAACAAGAAACAAATAAATCAAAAAGAGTACTACTAGGATTTGATGACAAATATGGAAACACATGACTTAGACAAAACTTATGGATTCATAAAATGAAAAGACTCAAGAACATCATATGACCCAAATGAAATTTCAAGCAAGACTCAAATACCTAAAAATAGCAACACAAATATATCAAGAATCCTACAAAATTGAAAATAGATGTTCAAGCACAAGTTTGAACAAACCCACCAAATGAAATGAATAAACAAGCATTCAAATCATATTAAAACACAAAAAACAGCAAGACAACTTGGAATAAAGATGAACAACTTGGAGAAAAGAAGAACTCAAAAAGAAAATGAAAAGAGATACTCATCTTTGAAGAACCATAGCTCTGATACCAAATGATAGCATTCCTATGAGCTCTTCTTTGGATTTTGGAGTTCCTTGGTGATGATGGGTGCGGAAGCTTATGGAGAAGGTGAGCAAGGCCTTCCTAGGAAGCATGGGTGCCTTGAAGGTGCATGAGGAGTGAGGAAATGGGGAGGTTTGGCCAGCCCCTTTGGTAGTGATGAATTGAAGACTAAAACCTAAGTGTTAGGCAAGGAGTAGTGTATGGCACAATTTGGGCAGCATAACAATACTCTATTTAATCTTGAAAATACAAGGTGTAGGCTCCTCCTTTTATAGGCTAAGGAGGACCATAATGCAACCCTAATGCTAGCCAAATGAAATGTGAATGTGAAGCACATGGGCCACATGGAAAGTGTGAGCACATGGGGAGGGGTGTGTCTAGTTTGTAAGTTCACCCCCTCCATGGGCTTTCTAGAATAGTGGGAAGGTTAACTTCTCCTTAATTCTAATGTGCAGAAAAATAAACATTTGTCCACATGGCTATGCTATTTACACCCCAATTAAAGCTAAACTACATTTGATGGGCCTTCACGGAATATGTGCTAGTATGCCACTCTCCCATTCATAGCTTTGATCCAAGTCTTCTTGTCCTAGACGCCTCTAGCTTGGCCTTCTCGTCCTAGACGATCCTAGCTTGTCTTAGACGCTCCTAGCTTGGTCTTAGACGCTCTTGACTTGGCTCTTGCCTTTCATGGAAGGTTGTGCTTGGCCCTTTTCCATGAATCAGCATGTCGATCACTAGAGTGGAACGCTGTGTCCTCGTCACACAATAGGGTGATGACTCCTCGGCAACAGAGTGGGACGATGTGACATCAGTCTTGGGTGTTTTGAGCAGCTGAACTAGATCACGAAAGGTGGGCCCCGAGAACAAAACCAGTTATCAGTAAAATGCCTAGAGGTAGGGAGGAGCCTAGGTCACGAAGCATCCATGCCTGTGGTAGGGAAAGCACAGTTAGGTGTAGAGTCTTGAAGGGATTGAGTGCCCGTCAAGATTAGGGTTTCCAAGTAAAGCTACATGCATGGCACGTGAACAGTGAGGGCACTCCCAGGACAGATGGCCCTAGAGATTAGGTGCACGAGGGGGTACCCAGGTGGCCATCCTTTTAGAATTTGCACTCCAATTAAGGGAACGTGATGTGCCAGATTACTTTGAGATTGAGTGATGGCGGCGCCATAACGACATGTCCCAGAAACCTTAAATGCAGGTAGCGGCGCAGAGGAAACCCTAGATTATATAAAGGGTAGTAAACTTCACAAAGGTACACAGTTTTTAGACTGAAACTGATGTAATATACACTTGGTGTGCTTGCCCCAGTATTGACTTGAGCGTCTGAGTGCAAACGGCCTTTAGGGCGCCCCTTCTGTCTTTGCAGGTACAACTTGTTTCGATCCAATGAAGCATTACCTAAGGAGAGGGAAGGAGGCGCGAGATTGTCATAGAGTCAATCGACTGGAGAGTCAATCGGCAAGAACATAATGGATTATATTTTTGTGGTTGTAGATAGATTTTCTATAATGGCTCATTTTATATCGTGTCACAAAGTTGATGATGCTTGTTATATTGCAAATCTCTTCTTTAAGGAAGTTGTTAGATTACATGGCATTCCTAGAAGCATTGTTTCTGATAGAGATTCTAAGTTCTTAAGCCAATTTTGGAGGACCTTATGGGGAAAACTTGGCATAAAACTCTTGTTTTCTACTACTTGCCACCCCCAAACTGATGGTCAAACTGAGGTGCTTAATAGAACTTTGGGTCAAATGTTGAGATGCTTTATTTCTGGGAATCCAAGGGTATGGGAGAATTTACTACCTCAGATTGAATTTTCTTATAATAGAGTAGTAAATTCTACCACATCCCATTCCCCTTTTGAGGTAGTATATGATTTCAATCCTTTAACACCTCTAGATCTTCTTCCAATTCCTGTACTTGATGATGTTTTATGCAAGGATGGATTTGAAAAAGCTTCTTTTATAAAAGACTTGCATAATCATATCAAGCTACAGAATGAAAAGAAAGTTTGCAAGTATGTTGAAAATACGAACAAAAGGTGAAAGGCATTAATCTTTGAACCTGGTGATTGGGGTTGGCTCCATTTGGGTTCTGGTAGGGAGGAGCCTAGGTCATAAAGCATCCATGCCTGTGGCACGGAAAGCACAGTTAGGTGTAGATTCTTGAAGGGCTTGAGTGCCCGTCAAGATTAGGGTTTCCAAGTGAAGCTACATGCATGGCACATGAACAGTGAGGGCACTCCCAGGACAGATGGCCCTAGAGATTAAGTGCACGAGGGGGTACCCAAGTGGCTATCCTGTTAGAATTTGCACTCCAATTAACGGAACGTGACGTGCTAGATTACTCTGAGATTGAGTGATGGCGACGCATAACGACATGTCCCAGAAACCCTAAATGCAGGTAGCGGTGCAGAGGAAACCCTAGACTATATAAAGGGTAGTAAACTTCACAAAGGTACACAGTTTTTAGACTGAAACTGATGTACTATACACTTGGTGTGCTTGCCCCAATATTGACTTGAGCGTCTGAGTGCAAACGGCCTCTAGGGCACCCCTTCTGTCTTTGCAGGTACAACTTGTTTCGATCCAGTGAAGCATTACCTAAGGAGAGGGAAGGATGTAAGGACCTAGAAAATTTTATTGGAATGAAAGAGATATATTTTTAAGTGAATCCTAAGTATGTTTTTATTTAAAATATAAAGGAAGGAAAGTGTAGCTTAGAAGTCTACGAGATCGCCGTTGTTGAAGACGGAGGCGACCTCCGACTTCTCTTGTACATGATCGCCAATCGCCTATGGTGTACATGATCGCCGAAAGTGCACTTAGTATGTGGTCAAGATGCTGGATCAACCATAGTGGGTTCCAAAAACCACGCGTATCAAGGTGTGGGTTAAGCCTTAGATACGCTGTGCATGCGAAGCTCTATGCTTGAGCATAAGAAATCGTCCTTAGTGTTGCATGCATGGGCGCGCGAGGAGTAGTGCTGATCTATTCTTGGAAATGTGAAGCTACCGACGTCACCAAGTCATGTGGAGGTGATACCTTGGACGTAACATAGTGGGATGAAGAACCTTCAGCAAGGCGTGGCGATGTGTCATCAGTCATCGCCGGGGCGAGAGACATGCGGGCATCGCCGGGGCGAGAGACATGCGGGCATCGCCGGGGCGAGAGACATGCGGGCATCGCCGGGGCGAGAGACATGCGGGCATCGCCGGGGCGAGAGACATGCGGGCATCGCCGGGGCGAGAGACATGCGGGCATCGCCAGGGCGGGAGACATGCGGGCATCACCAGGGCGGGAGACATGCGGGCATCGCCAGGGCGGGAGACATGCGGGCTCGCCAGGGCGAGAGACATGCGGTCGTCGCCAGGGATAGACATCGGTCGTCTTCCAGAGAGAGACATCGGTCTTCTTCCAGGGAGAGACATCGGTCGTCCGCCAGGATGAGTCATCGGTGGAAGGTTATCGCGCGATGTCATGTTTCACACAGACAAGGTAGGACCCAGGCTCCCAGCATGAGGCGTCCTGCACGCGCGACACGTAGACAAAAAGGGTGTTTCAGAATAGTTAGCATCAGAGAGTTGGTATGCGCAGAAACCCACGTGGTCATACTGTTCAAGGAAGTGTGCACGCAAGCTTTCCTGCAGAGTGGGCGGGGGGCAGCGGCATTTCTGGGCAAGTGGCTTAGATTCAAAAACTCACCCCTGAGAGGCAGTGGACGTTGCTGTGGTTCGACAGTGATTGAGTGAGTTAACTTTGATTCCCTGTTTCCTTCCTCTCCTTCTCCATACGTTCAGACGTCCTAGCACACCAGTTGGCTATCGGCGACTACCATAGAGCACCTGGGAGGTTCTCTGCAAGTTCTCCAAACCGGACGCTAAAACAGAGTAAGTCGTTTTGCTCTGTTCCTTGAGTCGAGTCTGAACTTGAGAGGTTCGTCTCTGCATAGGTTGTGCATATAACCCTTTTAGCTTCAGAAATCGTCTCTGTTAACGCAGAAAATGAGTAATCTCATTAGTTTTGTGATCGGGACTCTATGGTGCAGGTTAAGGCACCTTTAAGCTTCGGTGGGTTTTGGAGCTCTTGGTGATTTTGCGCAAGTTCAGGTAAGGGAAGCTAGCATTTTTTCGTTTATAAAAACTTTAGGCGAGTAGGTTCTGAAGTGAGGGCGACGTGGTCGCCGGTTTCATATTCTTTTTCACGATGCTCTGTTTTTTTTATGTGTGGGGCGACGTGATCGCCGATTTTAAATGTTGATTTTGAACTCCCCTGTTTTAGTGTCGTTTGAAACTATTTGAGATTGAAATGTAAAATGCATGTGATATTCGAAAATCTGAACCTTGGAATGATTGTTGCTGTGATTGGAATCGTTCATTTAAGTGTTGTATGATGTGTTGAATGTTGTGAATGTGGAATCAACGCATAGTATTTTCAGGAAAGAAAATTCCGTGTAAGATTGTTGTAGAATGTGCATTGATCGGTGATTTCTATAGTGGGATATCCTGACTCTCCTGATATAATGGAATCATATAGATGAAGTTATTCAGGTGTTGAGAGTCGATGGAGGTTCATATGTATGGGTAAGTGGTTTGAAAGATAACTACTTGACCTGTTGTATGGATTAACCCTGTCATACTAGGAGAGTGATGAGATTGAGATTGAGATTATGTTTATGCGTATAGCTGTGAGAACTTTACAGCAATGTAGTATGACAGGTGCAGATCTCTGAGTCTAGTCAATGCACGAGTCTTCCGGAAGTAGTGTCAAGTGTCTATATTTGATGAGTCAGTAGAAGTCTGACGTGAGAAAGAAAAATATTGAAATTATTGATAGACACTTGATGGATTATGTGAAATGAATGACACTTGAGAGAATTGTGAAATGTGTGAATATTGGATGGTTTACGTTAATATCAAGTTTCATGTTTTAAAGTTTTTAAAAAATATCTAGCTTACCCCTGCGTTTTGCTTTGTGGTTGTTTTCTTTAAAACTGTGATGATCGTGTGGAAATTACACGGGAGCAGATGATGTTGCAGGCAGTGGAGCCCCTTAGTGAGTGGATGGACAAGGAGATCGCCGGTTTTTGAATGCTGTTGTTTTGATTTATTTTGAAAACTCCTGTGGAGATGTATTAAAACTTCCTCAAAAAGGGATTTTATTCTGAGGCACATTTGTATTAATGGATGAATTATATTATGTATATATCTATGTTAAATTTTTGATATTATTGTGTCACCTTTATTTTATTATATAAAAATGAATGATATTTTGAGGGGTGTTACATTAATGATATCAGAGCAGTTCGTCCTTAGGATGACCTGAGGAGAGTGGGTTCATTGTGTTTCTTCTGCTATTGGAGTCTTAATCAAAGCTATAGTGAAAGGTTTTCAAATGTTTTCTGATTGAAATCTTGTTTGTGCTTTAGTAGATATAGGCTCTAAATGAAAAACTTTAGTATTGAGAGTGGAAGGATCTTGATAAAGTACTGAGGGTGCACACTCATAACTGAATCGAGATGTTCTCAATCTTAATTCTAAAAGTTTGATGTTGAGCATATATCCACTTCTGGTGTGTTTTATCCCAATTATTAAGTGTGGTGATATTTGATTGATAGTTTTGTACCCATGACTGTTCGGTGTTATGCTTTCTATTTTGAGCATTATGATTCTGTTGATGAACTCAAATCCTAAATGACTTTGAGATGCTGACCTTTGTAAGGTCTAGATGTTACCTCCTGAATGAATTGATTTCTTATCGATCTCATTCTTATAGTTGTAGGGAATATAGAAACCAATAGTTTCAAAATCTGAAACGAAGAAAGATGGCACGTAGACCTCCTACCCCTCCCCAACCTTCTTCGGAAATGAGCCAGATTGCCAAGGCTATTGAGATGATGGCAACTGCCATCCAACAACAGAATGCAGCAATGGCTCAGAATCATCAAGCTGCAATGCACCATTGGGAAGCTGCTCGGTCGGCACAAACAGCTTCCCACGTCGGTCAACCTCAGGAACAGATGGGACTGACCGAGTTCATGAGGCACAACCCACCCAAGTTCAGTGGGAATGCTACCCCTGATCAAGCAGATCAGTGGGTCAGGGAGTTGGAGAAAATCTTTAGGGCGACCTCCTGCCCTGAAGAGAAGAAATTGGTGTTCGCCACCTATCTGCTATCTGGAGAAGCCGAGTTCTGGTGGATGGGAGCTCAGCAGATGATGGAAGCCAGAGCTGATGTTTTAGACTGGGAGAGCTTCAGGGTGAGATTTCTGGAAAAATACTTCCCAGATAGTGCAAAGTTTGCGAAGGAAGCATAATTCCTCAGATTGGAGCAGGGGGAGATGTCAGTGAATGCTTATGCTGCTCGGTTTGAGTACCTCGCCCGATTCTATACCCAGGCGACCTCTGAGGCTTGGAGGTGTAGGAAGTTTGAAGAGGGACTGAAGCATGGGCTGAAGAGGACCATAGCCCCTATGTGCATCAAGGAATTTCACGCCTTAGTAGAGAAGGCGAAGATGGTGGAGACTCTGGAAAAGGGTGATTCTCGGGTGATCAAGTCACACCCAGGGGGTTCTTCCAGTGGGAAGGCTAAGGTGCAGCACCCACAAAGCAAGCCCTATGCGAGACCTCCACCACATCGGGCAGGAGCAGCGTCATCCCAGTTTCAGCAGCAACAACCATGGAAACTGATCTCGCCGCGGACTCGAGCGTGGGAAATGCCTCGTAGATCCTTCGTCTGGCTTTCCAGCTGCTGCGCGTTCTGCAAGGAGGCTCCAGGAACCTTTGACGACTCTCCGAGCGATGCCTGCAAAACACACAGACGGTGCCTCTAGCGGCCGTTGTAGCTCCGACGCTCAAGTCAGGCAACGGGAACACCAAAACTCTCTCTCTCGGATCTCTCTGTGTGAGACCAGTGTGTGTGTGCCCTCAGTTCCCTTTGATTCAGAAACTGAGTGCTCTCAGCTTTGCGTTGTGTATTCTGAGGTCAAAAACTCATACCTGGTTTGGTGTTCTTCTTCCTCATATAAACCAGTGTAGCCCCTACAGGCTACCCCTAGGGTTACTTGATTATTCTGCATTGTCGTTTCCACTTCCCCGCACCACCTTGCACGCCAGCGTTCTTCACTTAAATGCAAAGTCTGACAGGGGAGGCTGCGTGGGTGTCTCTGGACCCCTCGACTTCTGTGCCTATCTGCCCTACTTATGCTCTAGGAACATCTTCACGGTCCACGTGGCATGCGTGCAAGCTCACTGGGAGACTCTAGCCTTGATGGGTTCTCGTCCCAGCAGGATTCTGCACCAGCTTGTGCCTTCTCATCTTCATGCATGGTAGTCTCGCGACTATGGCCACTCCCTGCCCCTGAGTGCTTTACTGGTCACTGGTCGCGTTGTTCACATCGCGCGGCCGATGTCGCCTCGACACACACCGACGACCGAGGTATCTCTCATCCTGGCCGATGTCCGATGGCGCTTCTTCACGTTGTCGTGCTCTGCTTATGGAATCAGGCGAGGTCCTTGGGTAACGTTCTCACTGGGAGCCTGGGTCCCAGTTTAACACGCGTTGGCAAGGAACCCCCGACGACTGATCATTCTATATACACCGATGACTGATCACTCTGCATGCACCGATGACTGATCACTCTGCATGCACCGATGACTGATCACTCTGTATACACCGATGACTGATCACTCTGTATACACCGATGACTGATCACCCTATATACACCGATGACTGATCACCCTGTATACACCGATGACTGGTCACTCTGTATACACCGATGACTGATCACCCTGTATACACCGATGACTGATCACCCTGTATACACCGATGACTGATCACCCTGTATACACCGATGACTGATCACTCTGTATACACCGATGACTGATCGGTGCTTCATCACTCTCGCGCTCTGCTTCCAGGCGCTTATGTAGGAGTCGATCTCCACCCTTGTTCATCTGCTATCTCATGCCACGTGTTGCTCTGTGACTGGCCCACGTGGTCATCTGCTGCTGACGTCATTGGATACCGATGACCGACCGGATCACAAGCCCCCCAGTCTCGAGCCGTGAACTTGTTCTCAGCGAAGAGACTAAGTGCTCTCCGTTGCCAAAGAGAAGAAAGAGGTCGAAGCCGGTGTACCTGAAACCATGCCTGCTGGGTCGGGGCTCTGATAGATGAGTTCCATGGGCTGGCAGCAGGTTCACTGCGTCCTTCCAGACTTGGACTCTACCCAACCTAGCCTCCACCATTCAGTGGTTGATAGCAAGCTCATTTCTCCTCCTTGAGCTTCTTCTCTTGGGGCTTCCCCTCTTGTGTAATCTCTTTTTCTCAACTGCCTTTCTTCCTTTCCATCTTCAACTCACTCTGCTTGTGGCCAACTGTTAACTGGCTTAGGCTTCAGCGCGATCTCACTGTGACCCTTCAAACTTGGCCTCTAACTTGATCGCGACCAACGGTACCTTAGCATTCTCTTTAACAGTTTTTATGCATAAACTCATGCCTGTGTTTTGGGGAATGCTTCTTGATGACCCCTCTTGCCTCAGCCTCGCTGTAAGAAGTCGAGATGAGGTCTTTCTCCTCTCGCCTCAGCCTCGCTGTACTAAGTCGCGGTGAGGACCTTTTATCTCGCCTCAACCTTGCCGTAAAAAGCAGAGGAAAAGGACTTTCTCTGTTGCCTTAACCTTGCTGTATGAAGCAGAGGAGAAGGACTTGGATCTCTTGCCTCAACCTTGCTGTAAGAAGCAGAGGAAGAGGACTTTCTCTCGCCTGCACCCCGCTGTATAAAGTCGAGGGTGAGGACTTTCTATCTGAGTGGGTGCATGCTCCCAGGGGAGCACTAGGGGTGGCTGTCTAAGCGCACTCGCTAGGCGCATCCCTGCCTGCATGGTATCACCGCACGTCCTCTGAGTGGGCGACTCCTCTTCTTCTGGTTTGAAATCATGCAGGGCGCATGCGTAACGCTCTCGCTGGGAGCCTGGGTCCCAGCTTAACACGTGTTGGCAAGACCCCGATGACCAACCTTCTTCTGGAATCATGCGAGGTGCATGCGTAACGCTCTCGCTGGGAGCCTGGGTCCCAGCTTAACACGTGTTAGCAAGACCCCGATGACCATGCACCGACGGTTGATCGCGCGTTGGATGCACCGATCACTGACCGCGCTCTGCGCCCCTGGTGTTTAAACGCGGAGACGATGTCTTGCTACGGGGAAGAAGAGTTTTCTCGTTCACCCCCCTTTCTTGCCCCGAGGTCATCGTCCTTTAGGTCTAGTTCCTGTTTGGACGTTTCTCGAAATCCTCCCTTTCCCTCTCTCGGTCTTACTAGTACTCCCGAGTCCCCAAATTTTGGCCACCTGCACTCAACCTTGGAGTGAGGGGAATATAGGCCAGTGGTCTGTACTCGCGCCTGGGGCGAGCAGGCTCCAACCGATCTCTTGGACTCGCATTTGGGGCAAGCGGAAATTGAAATTGGGAAACTTGTCATACTGAAATCTTTTTTTATTGGGTGGCCTCGTTAAAAACCCTCATCGGGAAAAGAGTGCCCCTTGACCTGTCCAACTATTTACAGTACATACATTAGGTGCATGTGCAGTACAAGAACGCATCTACTTTCTAACTTAACTGAAGTAGAATCTTAAGTGTGTAGCGTTCCATGTCCTGGGGATAGGTGCTCCATCCAGAGTCTTCAGCCGATAAGCTCCATTCTCCAACGCCTCAACCACTCTGTATGGACCCGTCCACTTTGGAGATAACTTGTTCTCCATCTCACTCTGGTGTGCCTTCCTCATCACCAGGTCACCATCCTGGAAACGCCTGGGCTTCACCTTGGAATTGTGCCTCCACTCTACTCTTCTCTTGACAGCTTCAGCACTAATCCTGGCTCCTTCTCGCACTTCGTCCAGGAGGTCCAGATTCACCTTTCGCTCTTGATTGGACTCTTCGGCGACAAAGTTCAAAAATCTAGGGGAGCTCTCCTGTATCTCCACGGGGATCATAGCATCCGTCCCATAAACAAGACTAAAGGGTGTCTCTTGGGTGCTAGACTGTGGGGTGGTATGGTAGGACCATACAATTCTGGGAACCTCTTCTGCCCACTTCCCCTTGGCTTTCTCTAACCTTCGCTTTAGTCCCCTAAGCAGCACTCGGTTGGCGGACTCCACCTGCCCGTTGGTCTGCGGGTGTTCTACTGAGGCAAACACTTGTTGTATCTTCAGTTCTTCGCACATCTTTCTCAACTGGTGACTGGTGAACTGAGTGCCGTTGTCGAATACCAGCCTCTTGGGTACTCCGAAACGACAGACAATATTCTTCCAGACAAAATGCTCAACCTTCTGAGCGGTGATGTGGGCCACTGGTTCCGCCTCCACCCATTTTGTGAAATACTCGATGGCCACTATGAGGAACTTCATATGCCTGATCGCCAGAGGAAAAGGTCCCAGGATGTCGATTCCCCACGTGTGAAATGGCCACGGGCTATGGATGGACTTCAACTCCTCCGGGGGTGCCTTATGCCAGTCTGCATGAAGCTGGCATTGTTTGCACCGCTGAGCGTACTTCACACAGTCTTCTTTCAGCGTTGGCCAGTAATACCCGGCACGGAGGATCCTACTTGCCAGAGCGCGACCACCGACGTGGCTTCCGCAGACCCCTTCGTGTAACTCTGACATGAGTCTGGTGCATTGCTCTCCATGCACGCACATTTGTACTGGATGGGAAAAGCCAAATCTAAACAGGTTCCCATCGATTAGAGTAAACTTACTCAAGCTCTTCTTTATCTTCTTTGCCTCTGCTGAGTCCAGTGGGAGCACACCATCCTCTAGGTACAACTGGTACGGCGTCATCCACGTATCGGGCCCCTTGACAGCGCAGACTTCCATCGCCTCATCGGTCCTCGCCGGTCGCGCCCTCACCCTTGGTGCTTTCAGCGTTTCTTGAGTCAGGGATCGATGACTGATCGCCAGACGCTTCACCGACTTGGATACTTGAAGTATTTGATTGTCTGATACGAACGCTCGGGGTGCCTTTAAAGTCTCTTGAATGACGGTCCTCTGTTTTCCCCCCTTGCCTGAGCTGGCCAGTTTGGCAAGCAGATCTGCTCTGGCATTTTGCTCGCGTGGCACATGCACCAACTCAAACTCATCGAAGGATGTCTTCATGAGTTGGACGTACTCCAGGTAGGCTGCCATTTGAGGATCTTTCGCCTGGAACTCCCCTGTAACCTGCCCAGTGACTAGCAACGAATCACTCTTAGCCACCAGACTTCTTGCTCCCATCTCTTTTGCCAACAACATTCCCGCGATCAGGGCTTCGTACTCCGCCTGATTGTTGCTAGCCTTGAAGGCGAAACGAAGGGATTGTTCGATTAGCACCCCGTTCGGGCCTTCCAGAATGACTCCAGCACCGCTTCCCTGCTGATTGGAGGAGCCATCCACTGATAAGACCCATCGAAAAACCACGCCTTGTGCAGGTGTCGCGACCGACGACAGTTCAACCACGAAATCGACGAACACCTGCCCCTTGATCGGTCCTCGGGGCTCGTACTGAATATCGAATTCTGAGAGTTCCACAGCCCACTTGACCATTCTTCCTGCTACGTCTGGCTTCTTCAACACATTCTGGATGGGCAAGTCTGTCATGACCACTATAGTGAAGCTGTGGAAATAGTGTCTGAGCCTTCTGGCTGAAAAAACTACTGCCAGTGCTGCCTTCTCCAGGGTCTGATACCTTGTTTCTGGGCCTCGCAGTACCTTACTTACAAAATACACAGGTTTCTGGACCTGACCTTGCTCTTGTACCAGGACCGAGCTGACCGCCCTCTCTGTCACAGCAAAATACAGGCGAAGGGGGGTGCCCATTTGCGGTTTACACAATACCGGTGGGCTCGCCAGATACTCCTTCAGCTCCAAGAAGGCTTCTTCGCATTCCGGTGTCCACACGAATCTACTGTTGCGCTTGAGACATTGGAAAAACGGATGACCCTTCTCTCCTCCAGCAGACATGAACCGTGACAGGGCGGCCAACCGACCAGTGAGCTGCTGCACCTCCTTCACCGTCGTTGGGCTCCTCATTGCCACGATTGCCGCGCACTTCTCCCGGTTCGCCTCGATTCCACGCTCCGTTAGGAGGAAACCCAAGAACTTCCCGGCCTCCACACCGAAGATGCACTTCTCAGGGTTGAGCTTCAAACCATACTTGGCGATGGTGGTGAAAAGTTCCTCCAGATCAACTACATGGTGCGCTTTCTCCCGCGAGGTGACCACCATGTCATCTACGTATGCATGCACGTTCCTTCCAAGCATGGGCGAGAGCACCCTATCCATAAGTCTCTGATAAGTGGCTCCTGCGTTCTTCAACCCGAATGGCATTACCTTGTAGCAGTAGCAAGATCGTTCCGTCATGAAAGCAGTCTTGCACTCGTCCATGGGGTGCATTCTTATCTGGTTGTAGCCTGAGAAGGCGTCCAGAAAGCTGAGGAGCTTCCCCCCTGACGCGCTGTCCACCAACGCATCTATACTAGGGAGAGGGTAGGAGTCTTTGGGGCAGGCCTTATTGAGATCAGTGAAGTCCACACACATCCTCCACTTGCCATTTGACTTCTGCACCAGTACAACGTTTGCCAGCCATTCGGGGTACTGGATCTCTCTGATATGTCCAGCAGTAAGGAGCTTCTGCGTCTCTTCATGGATCACGTTCTTCTTCTCTTCATTGAATCTCCTCCGTCTTTGGCGCACTGGTCGTGCCTTGGGGTCCATTGACAGGTGGTGGCAAAGGAAATCAGGGTCGATCCCTGGCATGTCAGAAGCTGACCACGCAAAAGCGCCCATGTGCTTCTCGATCACACAGGCGATCTGTGCTCGGTCTTCCGCAGTGAGCGATTCCCCCAACTTAAACCTTTTTCCCTTTATCTCCATCTCTTTCCATCCCTCAGCTGGATGGGACCTCCCTTCATGGGCGATGACTTCCCTGGCGATGTCTAACTCATGGGGATCGATCACGCTCCCTGCTTCCGCTTCGACTTGAGCTACCTGAGAGCCCCCCAGCGTAGCATCTTCCATTATCTGATCTTCCTGTGCCCCACGAACCACCAATTTCTCCTGGGGCACGCCTGCTGGTGGTGCCGTAGTGACATGGCAAATGCTTCTCTTCTGCTTGAGGCTGTTCTCATAACAGCGTCTAGCCTCAGCCTGATCTGACTTGATGGTAATGACAGCCCCTTCTACCGACGGCAGTTTCAACTTCATGTGCCTCGTCGATGGCACCGCACCCAACCTGTTGAGCGTGGGTCTTCCCAACAAGATATTGTATGCAGATGGGGCGTTCACCACCAAGAACTTTATCTTCTCTGTGCGGGACGCCACTCCATTGGTGAACGTCGTCCTCAGCTCTATGTAGCCCCGCACCTCAACCTGGTCTCCCGCGAAACCATATAGACACCCAACGTATGGCCTCAAGTGATCGGGGGACAGTTGTAACTTGTTGAATGTTGGCCAGAACATGACGTCCGCTGAGCTTCCTTGGTCTACGAGTGCCCTGTGCACTCGTCTTCCTGCTGTCACCAGGGAGATGACCACCGGGTCGTTGTTGTGGGGTATTACGTCTTGCAAATCAGCCCTTGTGAAGGTGATGTCTACCTCGGGAAAATTGCCTTCATCCACCGAGTCCACGGCCATCACCGACCGTGCATACCTTCTTCTTTGTGACCTGGAACACCCTCCGCCGGAAAAACCTCCCGCAATGGTCATCACCTCCCCATGCACAGGGATTTCGTGTTGCTGATCGCCGGCTTGAGACCCCGAAGCGCGATCACTCTGCTCCCCCCGTAGGTAATCGGTCAGGAGACCTGTCTTCACCAACTCAGCGAGTTGACGCCCCAACGCCAGGCAGGTGCGGAGTGTGTGTCCATAAGCGTGATGGAACTCACACCACTCATCTTTCTTCCTTCCAAGTACCCTGTCAGTTTTCTCTGGTGCTTGGAGCCTTGCGGCCACGGCAGGGATGGCGATCAGCTCTGCCAGCTCTACAACGAAATCGTACCTGGGGGGTGCGTCTTGCTCCCTCGCACGCCCCCTGACCTGGTCTTTCCTGGGGGTATAGGGACGAGGCCTCCCTTGCACCTTCTTCCCTTCCTTGGTCTCATACACCCTCACCTGTTGCTGTTGTTTCCCATGACTCCCGCGTGGCCTCGATGGTGCAACGCTGCTCCTCTTCTCAGAGACTTCTGTCTCCGCTACTATGTGCGCCACCGCTCGTCGCCGAATCTCAGCGAAGGTGGCGGGGTGGCTCCTGATAAGCGATTCGCTGAAAGGTCCAGGCAGCACGCCTTTCTTGAATGCATGCACCAGCATGCTCTCATCCTTGTTGGGCAATCTTACCACCTGTGCACTAAAGCGGTTGAGGAAGTCCTTCAGTGACTCCCCCTGATTCTGACGCACGTCGAACAGGTCGTAAGTCACCACCGGCGGCGCTCTGTTGACTATATACTGCTCCGTGAATAGCCTTGAGAACTGGTGGAAGGAGGTGATGTGGCCCTCCGGCAAGCTCACGAACCACTCCATGGCTACCCCGCTCAGCGTGCTCATAAGCATTTTGCAGTATATTGCATCTGAACCTCCAGACAGCATCATCTGAGTGTGGAAGGCTGTCAAATGTGCCTCTGGGTCTTCCACGCCCGTGAACGATGCTTTCACTCCCACCAGGTTGGGTGGCACCACCGTGTTCATGATCTCGGGGGAGAAGGGCATAGGAAATGCTCTAGGGGGCGACGGCGGCATCGACGTCCTATCTTCGGATACGCGCTCATTCTGCGCCTGCAACTCCCTACGCAGCTCCTCGTTGACGCGGTTCAACTCTTCATTCCTGCTATGCGATGCAGTCAGCTCTGCATGCATCTTCTCCTGCTCAACTCTCGACGCCGCGACGTTATCCTGCAACGCGCGCATCATCTCCATGACCTGCGCCATGGTCACCGTTCCTTCACCAGCGGGTGGTGGAGGGGTCGTTTGTCTGGTTCTTCTATTCATCTGTGCGATTCCTACTCTCGTTCTTGTGTATGGGGCTTCGTTTTACTTCGGGCCCCACGGTGGGCGCCAAATGATCTCGCCGCGGACTCGAGCGTGGGAAATGCCTCGTAGATCCTTCGTCTGGCTTTCCAGCTGCTGCGCGTTCTGCAAGGAGGCTCCAGGAACCTTTGACGACTCTCCGAGCGATGCCTGCAAAACACACAGACGGCGCCTCTAGCGGCCGTTGTAGCTCCGACGCTCAAGTCAGGCAACGGGAACACCAAAACTCTCTCTCTCGGATCTCTCTGTGTGAGACCAGTGTGTGTGTGCCCTCAGTTCCCTTTGATTCAGAAACTGAGTGCTCTCAGCTTTGTGTTGTGTATTCTGAGGTCAAAAACTCATACCTGGTTTGGTGTTCTTCTTCCTCATATAAACCAGTGTAGCCCCTACAGGCTACCCCTAGGGTTACTTGATTATTCTGCATTGTCGTTTCCACTTCCCCGCACCACCTTGCACGCCAGCGTTCTTCACTTAAATGCAAAGTCTGACAGGGGAGGCTGCGTGGGTGTCTCTGGACCCCTCGACTTCTGTGCCTATCTGCCCTACTTATGCTCTAGGAACATCTTCACGGTCCACGTGGCATGCGTGCAAGCTCACTGGGAGACTCTAGCCTTGATGGGTTCTCGTCCCAGCAGGATTCTGCACCAGCTTGTGCCTTCTCATCTTCATGCGTGGTAGTCTCGCGACTATGGCCACTCCCTGCCCCTGAGTGCTTTACTGGTCACTGGTCGCATTGTTCACATCGCGCGGCCGATGTCGCCTCGACACACACCGACGACCGAGGTATCTCTCATCCTGGCCGATGTCCGATGGCGCTTCTTCACGTTGTCGTGCTCTGCTTATGGAATCAGGCGAGGTCCTTGGGTAACGTTCTCACTGGGAGCCTGGGTCCCAGTTTAACACGCGTTGGCAAGGAACCCTCGACGACTGATCATTCTATATACACCGATGACTGATCACTCTGCATGCACCGATGACTGATCACTCTGCATGCACCGATGACTGATCACTCTGTATACACCGATGACTGATCACTCTGTATACACCGATGACTGATCACCCTGTATACACCGATGACTGATCACCCTGTATACACCGATGACTGATCACTCTGTATACACCGATGACTGATCACCCTGTATACACCGATGACTGATCACCCTGTATACACCGATGACTGATCACGCTGTATACACCGATGACTGATCACCCTGTATACACCGATGACTGATCACCCTGTATACACCGATGACTGATCACTCTGTATACACCGATGACTGATCACCCTGTATACACCGATGACTGATCACCCTGTATACACCGATGACTGATCGGTGCTTCATCACTCTCGCGCTCTGCTTCCAGGCGCTTATGTAGGAGTCGATCTCCACCCTTGTTCATCTGCTATCTCATGCCACGTGTTGCTCTGTGACTGGCCCACGTGGTCATCTGCTGCTGACGTCATTGGATACCGATGACCGACCGGATCAGAAACCCAAATGTTTCCATTGTGGTGGACCACACACGCCCAATGTGTGCCCCAAGAAGGCTTCGGAGAGAAGGTGTTTTGCATGCCAAAAGACGGGACACATTGCTAGAGATTGTCCTACCCAGAATAGGATGACTCAACCCAGTGGTTCCCAACCGTTGAGGAATGGAGGCAGTAGGCCTCAAGCAGCAGGGAGGGTGTTTGCCATGACAGGAGCAGAGGTTTCTCAGTCAGGTAACCTAGTGCAAGGTGTTTGTTTTATAGCTGGTAGAGGTGTAAAAGCCTTGTTTGATTCTAGAGCGACACACTCCTTTGTGTCAAGCCTGTGTGTAGCCGAGTTGGGCCTTCTAGTGAAGGAGTTACCGTTTGAACTGTTGGTCTCTACACCTGCGTCAGGACAGGTGTTGACCTCTACAGTTTGCTCTGAATGTCCAGTGATAGTAGAAGGACGCAGGTTCAAAGTAAACTTGATCTGCCTACCTCTTCAGGACCTGGATGTTATCCTGGGAATGGATTGGCTATCTACCAATCACGTTCTCATAGACTACGGTAGTCAGAAAATAGCGTTTCCAGACCTCCAAGAGTCAGATGTGATATCTGCTCAGCATGGGTGGTCGGAGTTGGAAAAAGGGGGAGGTGCTTCGTGATCCTAGCTCGGTTGGAAGTGAAGAATGAAGAGGACGTAAGCAGGATACATGTGGTGAAAGATTTCATGGATGTATTTCCAGAAGAAATACCTGGATTACCTCCTAAGAGAGAAGTGGAATTCTCTATTGATTTGGTACCTGGAGCTGGACCAGTGTCAATGGCACCTTACAGGATGGCTCCAGCCGAGCTGGTAGAATTAAAGAAGCAAGTGGAAGAGTTGTTGGAGAAACAATTCATCAGACCCAGTGTATCTCCATGGGGGGCTCCAGTGCTCCTAGTTAAGAAAAAGGATGGAGGGTCTCGGTTGTGTATAGATTACAGGCAGTTGAACAAGTTGACCATCAAGAACAAGTATCCTCTGCCTAGAATTGATGATTTGATGGATCAATTACATGGGGCCTCGATGTTCTCAAAGATTGATCTGAGATCGGGGTACCACCAAATTTTGGTAAAAGCTGAAGATGTTCAAAAGACAGCATTTAGGTCTCGTTATGGACACTATGAGTATGTGGTGATGCCGTTTGGGGTAACAAACGCTCCAGCTCTGTTCATGGATTTCATGAATAGAATTTTTCGTCCTTTCTTAGATAAGTTTGTGGTAGTCTTCATAGACGACATACTCATTTATTCAAGGACCGAGGAAGAACATGAAGAACATCTGAAGACAGTATTGGAGATTCTGAGGGAGAAGCAATTGTATGCCAAGTTCTCTAAGTGTGAGTTCTGGTTGAAGGAAGTCAACTTCTTAGGACATGTAATATCTGCCCAGGGGATCTCGGTGGATCCAGCCAAAGTGGAGGCAGTGCTTCAGTGGGAACGTCCTAAGACAGTTACTGAGATAAGGAGTTTTGTGGGTTTAGCAGGCTACTATCGGAGGTTCATTGAAGATTTTTCCAAGGTAGTAGCTCCTTTGACTCAGTTAACTCGCAAAGATCAACCTTTTGCTTGGACTTAAAAGTGTGAGCAGAGTTTCATGGGGCTGAAGAAGAGGTTGACTAGCGCCCCAGTGTTAGTGATCCCGGATGTGGGAAATCCTTTTGATGTTTACTGTGATGCTTCACATCAAGGTTTGGGATGTGTGTTGATGCAAGAGAAAAGAGTGGTTGCATATGCTTCAAGGCAACTCAAAGTTCACGAGAGGAACTATCCTACCCATGACTTAGAGTTGGCGGCTGTGGTGTTTGCCTTGAAGATTTGGAGGCATTATTTGTATGGAGCTCGGTTTCAGGTGTTTAGTGACCACAAAAGCCTGAAATATCTGTTTGATCAGAAGGAGTTAAATATGAGACAAAGAAGATGGATGGAGTTCCTAAAAGATTATGACTTCCAACTGATATATCATCCAGGGAAGGCCAATGTAGTGGCAGATGCCTTGAGTAGGAAATCAATACAAGTATCAACCATGATGATTGAAGAGCAGAAATTGATTGAGCAGTTTAGAGATTTAAACTTTGGAGTGGAATTTCATGTAAATCACATTAGTTGTAGTAAGCTGGCTATAACTAAAGACTTCCTTGGAGTGATAAAGGATAAGCAGTTGGAGGACCCTAGTCTGAAGCGTACTGTAGAGTCACTAGGGACCGATCAGGCTAAAGACTTTGTGATGGGCGATGATGGGATCTTGAGATTTAATGGCAGAATTTGCATACCTGCAAATGATGAGTTGAAGAAGATGATCCTAGAGGAAGGTCACCGGAGTCGCCTTAGCCTACATCCAGGCATGAACAAGATGTACCATGACTTGAAGGAGTCATTTTGGTGGTCGGGCATGAAGAGAGACATCGCCCAGTATGTTACTACCTGCTTGACGTGTCAGAAGGCAAAGGTAGAGCATCAAAGACCTGGCGGTTTGTTACAGCAATTGGATATCCCTGAATGGAAATGGGACAGCATCGTCATGGATTTTGTTACCCATTTACCCAGATCGGTAAAGGGTCATGATGCAATCTGGGTCATCATTGATCGGCTGACGAAGAGTGCTCACTTTCTTCCGGTGAATATGAGGATGCCTATGGCCAAGTTGGCACAGCTGTACATCAGAGAAATTGTGAGGTTGCATGGAGTGCCTTCCAGCATTGTTTCGGATAGAGATCCCAGGTTCACTTCACGGTTTTGGCAGACCTTACAAGATTGCTTGGGAACCAAGTTGAGAATGAGCTCGGCATATCATCCTCAAACAGATGGACAGTCAGAGAGAACGATCCAGTCCTTGGAAGATCTGCTGAGGACGTGTGTCTTGGATCAATTGGGAAGTTGGGATGAGGTGTTGCCGCTGGTGGAGTTTACTTATAATAACAGTTACCACGCCAGTATTGGGATGGCACCATATGAAGCCCTGTATGGGAGGAAATGCAGAACTCCCTTATGTTGGTACCAGGAGGGCGAAGCAGTCTTGGTTGGGCCAGAGTTGATTCAGCAGACAACTGAGAAGGTGAAACAGATACAAGGCAGAATGAAAGCTTCTCAAAGCCGGCAGAAATCCTATGCAGATCAAAGGAGAAGACCTTTGGAGTTTGTTGCTGGGGATCATGTGTTTATGAGAGTGACGCCAACCAAGGGTGTAGGACGAGCTATCAGATCAAGGAAGCTGTCTCCTAAGTTTGTTGGACCATATCAGATCTTAAGGAAGATAGGTCCTGTAGCTTATGAGATTGCTCTACCTCCCCAATTAGCAAATCTGCATAATGTCTTTCACGTGTCACAGCTAAGGAAGTATCTTGCAGACCCTAGTCACGTGTTGGAAGTGGACGATGTGCAGATCAGGGATGACTTGTCGTTTGAAGCGAAACCAGTCAGGATTGACGATCAGCAGAGTAAGCAGCTCAGAGGCAAGACCATCAACATGGTAAAGGTGGTGTGGGATGACAGATCGGGTGATTCAACTTGGGAATTAGAGGAAACCATGAGAGAAGCCTACCCATACCTCTTTTCCTTGTAATTCAATTTTCGAGGACGAAAATTTTTCTTGTTGGGGAGAATCTAAGGACCTAGAAAATTTTATCGGAATGAAAGAGATATATTTTTAAGTGAATCCTAAGTATGTTTTTCTTTAAAATATAAAGGAAGGAAAGTGTAGCTTAGAAGTCTACGAGATCGTCGTTGTTGAAGACGGAGGCGACCTCTGACTTCTCTGGTACATGATCGCCAATCTCCTATGGTGTACATGATCGCCGAAAGTGCACTTAGTATGTGGTCAAGATGCTGGATCAACCATAGTGGGTTCCAAAAACCACGCGTATCAAGGTGTGTGTTAAGCCTTAGATACGCTATGCATGCGAAGCTCTATGCTTGAGCATAAGAAATCGTCCTTAGTGTTGCATGCATGGGCGCGCGAGGAGTAGTGCTGATCTATTCTTGGAAATGTGAAGCTACCGACGTCACCAAGTCATGTGGAGGTGATACCTTGGATGTAACATAGTGGGATGAAGAACCTTCAGCAAGGCGTGGCGATGTGTCATCAGTCATCGCCGGGGCGAGAGACATGCGGGCATCGCCAGGGCGAGAGACATGGGGGCATCGCCAGGGCGAGAGACATGCGGGCATCGCCGGGGCGAGAGACATGCGGGCATCGCCGGGGCGAGAGACATGCGGGCATCACCGGGGCGAGAGACATGCGGGCATCGCCGGGGCGAGAGACATGCGGGCATCGCCAGGGCGGGAGACATGCGGGCATGGCCAGGGCGGGAGACATGCGGGCATCGCCAGGGCGAGAGACATGCGGGCATCGCCAGGGCGAGAGACATGCAGTCGTCGCCAGGGATAGACATCGGTCGTCTTCCAGGGATAGACATCGGTCGTCTTCCAGAGAGAGACATCGGTCGTCTTCCAGGGAGAGACATCGGTCGTCCGCCAGGATGAGTCATCGGTGGAAGGTTATCGCGCGATGTCATAGTTCACACAAACAAGGTGGGACCCAGGCTCCCAGCATGAGGCATCCTGCACGCGCGACACGTAGACAAAAAGGGTGTTTCAGAATAGTTAGCATCAGAGAGTTGGTATGCGCAGAAACCCACGTGGTCATACTGTTCAAGGAAGTGTGCACGCAAGCTTTCCTGCAGAGTGGGCGGGGGGCAACGGCATTTCTCGGCAAGTGGCTTAGATTCAAAAACTCACCCCTGAGAGGCAGTGGACGTTGCTGTGGTCCGACAGTGATTGAGTGAGTTAACTTTGGTTCCCTGTTTCCTTCCTCTCCTTCTCCATACGTTCAGACGTCCTAGCACACCAGTTGGCTATCGGCGACTACCATAGAGCACCTGGGAGGTTCTCTACAAGTTCTCCAAACCGGACGCTAAAACAGAGTAAGTCGTTTTGCTTTGTTCCTTGAGTTGAGTCTGAACTTGAGAGGGTCGTCTCTGCATAGGTTGTGCATACAACCCTTTTAGCTTCAGAAATCGTCTCTGTTAACGCAGAAAATGAGTAATCTCATTAGTTTTTTGATCGGGACTCTATGGTGCAGGTTAAGGCACCTCTAAGCTTCGGTGGGTTTTGGAGCTCTTGGTGATTTTGCGCAAGTTCAGGTAAGGGCAGCTAGCATTTTTTCGTTTATAAAAACTTTAGGCGAGTAGGTTCTGAAGTGAGGGCGACGTGGTCGCCGGTTTCATATTCTTTTTCACGATGCTCTATTTTTTTTATGTGTGGGGCGACGTGATCGCCGATTTTAAATGTTGATTTTGAACTCCCCTGTTTTAGTGTCGTTTGAAACTATTTGAGATTGAAATGTAAAATGCATGTGATATTCGAAAATCTGAACCTTGGAATGATTGTTGCTGTGATTGGAATCGTTCATTTAAGTGTTGTATGATGTGTTGAATGTTGTGAATGTGGAATCAAGGCATAGTATTTTCAGGAAAGAAAATACCGTGTAAGATTGTTGTAGAATGTGCATTGATCGGTGATTTCTATAATGGGATATCCTGACTCTCCTGATATAATGGAATCATATAGATGAAGTTATTCAGGTGTTGAGAGTTGATGGAGGTTCATATGTATGGGTAAGTGGTTTGAAAGATAACTACTTGACCTGTTGTATGGATTAACCCTGTCATACTAGGAGAGTGATGAGATTGAGATTGAGATTATGTTTATGCGCATAGCTGTGAGAACTTTACAGCAATGTAGTATGACAGGTGCAGATCTCTGAGTCTAGTCAATGCACGGGTCTTCCGGAAGTAGTGTCAAGTGTCTATGTGTGATGAGTCAGTAGAAGTCTGACGTGAGAAAGAAAAATATTGAAATTATTGATAGGCACTTGATGGATTATGTGAAATGAATGACACTTGAGAGAATTGTGAAATGTGTGAATATTGGATGGTTTACGTTAATATCAAGTTTCATGTTTTAAAGTTTTTAAAAAATATCTAGCTTACCCCTGCGTTTTGCTTTGTGGTTGTTTTCTTTAAAACTGTGATGATCGTGTGGAAATTACACGGGAGCAGATGATGTTGCAGGCAGTGGAGCCCCTTAGTGAGTGGATGGACAAGGAGATCGCCGGTTTTTGAATGCTGTTGTTTTGATTTATTTTGACAACTCCTGTATGGAGATGTATTAAAACTTCCTCAAAAAGGGATTTTATTCTGAGGCACATTTGTATTAATGGATGAATTATATTATGTATATATCTATGTTAAATTTTTGATATTATTGTGTCACCTTTATTTTATTATATAAAAATGAATGATATTTTGAGGGGCGTTACAAAGGACGCGCGAGATTGTCGTAGAGTCAACCGGCAAGAACATAATGGATTCTATTTTTGTGGTTGTGGATAGATTTTCTATAATGGCTCATTTTATACCGTGCCACAAAGTTGATGATGCTTGTTATATTGCAAATCTCTTCTTTAAGGAAGTTGTTAGATTACATGGCATTCCTAGAAGCATTGTTTCTGATAGAGATTCTAAGTTCTTAAGCCACTTTTGGAGGACCTTATGGGGCAAACTTGGCACATAACTCTTGTTTTCTACAACTTGCCACCCCTAAACTGATGGTCAAACTGAGGTGCTTAATAAAACTTTGGGTCAAATGTTGAGATGCTTTATTTCTGGGAATCCAAGGGTGTGGGAGAATTTACTACCTCACATTGAATTTTCTTATAATAGAGTAGTAAATTCTACCACATCCCATTCTCCTTTTGAGGTAGTATATGATTTCAATCCTTTAACACCTCTAGATCTTCTTCCAATTCCTGTACTTGATGATGTTTTATGCAAGGATGGATTTGAAAAAGCTTATTTTATAAAAGACTTGCATAATCACATCAAGCTACAAATTGAAAAGAAAGTTGGCAAGTATGCTGAAAATGCCAACAAAAGGAGAAAGGCATTAATCTTTGAACCTGGTGATTGGGTTTGGCTCCATTTGAGAAAGGATAGATTCCCAACTCAAAGAAAGTCAAAGCTTATGCCTTGTGGAGATGGTCGTTTTCAGGGCATCAAGAGGATTAATGATAATTCCTATGAATTAGATATGCTTGATACTTTTCTTGGTAGTGATTGTTTTAATATCAGTTATCTAACACCGTTTTCTACAGGTCTTCAAAATTTGTGGACGAATTCTTTCCAACCCTGGGAGCATGATGGAGATCAAATAGAAGAAGAAGATGAGGCCCAAGCCCAAGAAGCTCAAGGACAAATTAGCTCAACATCCTTCATGCCTCAAAGGATTATAAGGAGCAAGGCTAAAGTTTTGGGTAAAAAGCATGAAATGTTATCACTCTTTGTAATTACCCTTGTATAAACATTTGCAAATATTTTTAAATAAATATAGAAATAGCCTTAGGATTATGCCAAAGAGGAAAACCAAAGAAACCTCTAGTGTAAGGCATTGTTTGGGACGGTTTTTGCAAAAGAGTGGAAGAAATGACTCTTCCTACTCCTTCTAGACTTAGGCGCTAGGAAGGAGCTAGAAAGTGTCTCTTCCAACTCCCTCCTTTGTAA
The DNA here is from genome assembly GCA_037954025.1 of Phaseolus coccineus. NCBI lineage: Eukaryota > Viridiplantae > Streptophyta > Magnoliopsida > Fabales > Fabaceae > Phaseolus > Phaseolus coccineus. The sequence goes on along the minus strand of CM075680.1, from coordinate 31,449,070 downwards.
ACCCAAACTGGTCACCCTCATTATAAATAGGGGACCTGGGTTCATAATAATACAAAGTTGAAATTTAGAAGTAAAGAAACTATCTTGAGTTGTTATGAGAGAGAGTTTGTGAGACTTGTCTCTTCTTCTTCTCCATGTCTTATCTTGTGAGCTTTGGAGACTTTCAAGTGGCGGCACCACCCACTCATCTTGGAAGAACCACCCTCCAAGTGGTGTGAGCACATCTCCAAAAAGACTACAACCACATAAGTCATTTCTATTCATCTTCTAAAAATACCCATTTTTGTTCTACTTGTTTGTTTGCAATTTCAATCGGTTCATTCTCTTCCTTGTGATGTCCTCTTTCATTTGATGTGTTGTTCTTCCATTTTAACCGGTTCAAATGTGTTGCATCAACCTGTTTTTGGTTCGGCACCCATGGGTATTCTTGTTCATGTTGTTTTCTTAAATTTCCAATAGTAGGTTGTGTTCTTGTTGTGTTTCTGTTGCTAGTTTCAATTCTTGTGGTGTTATTCCTTTTAATCTTGTGTCTTGAACTGCTCTTGTGATGTTCATACATATACCTTGTTGTTCTTGATATACCCACACGATTTTAATCCATAAAATTCATAAAAGTCACATAAACATGTGTTTTTCCTTTGGACCTTTAGAAATGAACCTTCACATCTACTTAGCACTTGCTAAGTCAATGTCCAGTGGGAATTTTCTCTAGGTGACTAACTAAAATTGTCTTAAGAAACTTGATCCATTTCTTCATAAAGTGTTACAAATTAAACAAAGATGAATTCAACTCACATCATGAACACACCACTTGGATGGTGGATTCTCCAAGATAAGTGTAGAGGGCCACCACTTGAGAGCTCTCAAATCACTCAAGATAAGACCTAAATGCTAGAGGGCTCAAGCCTCACACACACCCCACACAATTTTTGCAGAGTAACTTTTCTATTCAAATTTAACATGTAAAATACACTAGGTAGGTCTCCTATTTCTAGGTGAAGGAGTCTTGGAAAACAAGCAAGAGGGGTAGGTTGGAAAAAGGGAAAAAATGGGTAGCCTTAGGGTTTGACTAAGTCAATCCCGCATCTTAGGCTTGTCCTTCTAGAAACTATGTCAAAAAACCTTCCAAAGGGGCTAGAAACAAGCTAAAATGATAACTACACCCCTATTATGCTATAGGCACCTAATTCTAGTCTATCTTTGCTATTTTGGAGCCCCGAAGTGAGCCCGATTTATTTACATAATTTTCTCTTGTGGAAAAAAACAAGAAGGAAGAACTTCTGATATTCTGGTTTTTAACTGGTTCTTCTTTTGCTAATGCTCTCTCGAGGTTTGGTGCGGTCCGACTTTGTATACTGAGATGACTGACCTTTTTGTGAAATGTTTGATGTGTCCTTAGTCATCTGTTGGTTGCTTTGGTTTGTATCATGCCCCCCGAGTTGGAAAGAATTCGTCCTCGAATTTAGAACTCCTGGAAATAACATAGTTAGTTTCTTCACTCGATTTATATGTGAGTGGTGAAGCAAACTTATGTTCATTGATTTTCTGGAGTTTGGGTGGAATGGTTCTAGTTACATTTAATGTTTGTAGAGAAAAGGGAACTTGGTGCGAAAAACTTCTTATAAGGTGTAAACCTTTAGAAGGGTTTTGAAAAAATTTCCCACATTTCTCTAACAAATATTGCATGTACTTAGAGCTATGAATAGATAAACAAGAGAAGGAAGGAAAGTACCAAAGTGAGCCGATAGTTTTTATTACAGATTTCACCACTTTTGGTGAGGTGATGAGCCCCGTCTTGTTATTTTTGTCTTTTTTTTCATTTTTACTTGATGTTTATTTACCATCATGGTTCTTTTAGTTGGACAGTTGGATGTTATATGCCCAAAACCTAAACATTTAAAACATTTAGTGCTTGAGGATTTGGTGGGTGACTTAGGAGGAGAAGGTTTATCTTTAGAATCTTTATGATGTGAGGAGGTTTCTTTTGAGAAATTGGAAGGAGAATCTTGGTTTTGTCCTTCCAATATGTTTTGTAAAAGCCATCATTATGAGTATTTTTAAAAGAATTTTTCTTCAAAACTTGTGATTCAACCTTGATGGCTAGGTGAACTAATTTGTCTAAAGAAGTATACTCATATAATTTTACAACATCTTGTATTTCTCGTTGTAATCCACTCACAAATCTAGCAATCTTTGACTCTTCACTTTCATGCATATTAATTTTAGTCAAAGTTATTTCTAAGTCTTCAAAATATTCCTTTACCGTCCTAGCTCCTTGATGAAGCCATTAGAGCATCCTACGAGGAAGAACAAACCGCACGTGCATGCATAACTTTAAATCACTCCAAGAGACCACGATTGGCCTCTTGTTTAGCCCAATATCCATTACAATTTTATGCCATCACTGCATGGCATAGTCTACAAAAACTAGGGAAGCTAACCTAACCTTTTGGTCCTCGGTGACCATATACACATTAATGAAATGTTCAACTTTAGCTTCCCATTCTAAATACAATGTAGGGTCATTGGACCCACTAAAACTAGGTAACATTACAAAATCAAAAGAATGTTGTGGTTGTTGTTGGTGTTGATGGTGCTGGTTTGCAAAATTGTGCACTGCACTCGCCAATCATGTTCTTGACTCCCATAGTGCATGGAATGTCTAGGTACTCTTGGTGGCTCCAATCTCCTTTCTTGATTTTGCCTTGCTTGAGCTTCTTCTAGTCTTTGTAATCTTTTCGCTAGTTGGCTTATTTCCTCGTCTTTGTGGACCATTCGCTTCTTGACCTCCACAAGTTCTCCCAAAAGGTGGGCTTTGTAATATTATTGTGGTTTTGAAGATTCACCTAAAGACAAATGACCCATAATTTTTGCACAAAGGAAACAAAAAATTAGTGAAAACAATTTAAACACTCCTAACGTTTGTGTCACTTTTGGTGAAATTCAAGAAAAGAACACTCAAAGCACTTCAAAGAAATTCTTCCACTTCACAAAAGGTCTTTCTTGAGATTGAAAACTCTCAAATAAAAAAGGTCAAAGCCTTAAACACTTGATCTTAATGGAAACCACAACAAAACTTAAGAAGAAAATAAAAGACAATCAAGAAAAGCTTAAGCAAGGAAAAGGATAAACCAAAAATTGAGAAAGAGATTAAGACAAAACTTTGAAGAAAGACAAGCAAGAAAAAGGCAAACAAAAAGACTCTAAGATACTTACTTAACCCTTAACTATGAAGTTTTACTTTTGCTAGAAATTGTAAAAGCAAAAGAATCAAATTCCACAATGATGAAATCAATTTGCCAAATAAAATGAATCCTCTTTTTAGTATATAAAGTTTGACAACAAAAGAAAGTGATATTTGTGTAATTTTTTTTCAATCCTTGTTTTTTGGTTTATGGAGTAAAGATATCCATAATTCTTGTCATGCATATTTCATTCACTTCCAATTGTCACAAAAAAAGAAAGCTTGGGATTCTACTCAACAAATTTCTAGTTACTTTTTGTACTGACCAGTCCTCAGACATCGACGACCGCTACCAATGGTGGGCCACATAAGCTGGATCCCACAGGCGGCGCGAGACAGTGTCCCACAAGCGGCATGAGCCAGTGTGCCGATTAGTGGTCGGTTGTCGATCACCCGGATATGCCGACGTGTACTCGGCAATAGAGTGAGGCTGATGTGACGTCGGGCATCGGTGGTTCAAACAACTAAATTGGGCCATGAAAGGTGGACCCCTGGAAACACACCAGTTATCAATGAAACGCCCAGAGGTAGGGGGAAGCCTAAGTCATAAGGTGCTCATGCGTGTGGTGTGAATAGCGCATTTGGGCGCGGCACAAGCAAAGGGCCCTAGGGGTGCTAAGGCCCGTTAGGGTTACAGTTTCCTGAGGGCAGATCGCATGCATGGCACGTGAACAGTTAAGGCACCCCCAGAATGGATGGCCCCAGAGACTAGGTGCACAGGTTGGTACCCAGGTGGTCATTCCGTTAGAGGTTGTGATGGGTTGTTCTTCATGACCATTTGTTCTTCTTGAAATATGAGGTAAAAAGGTGGTGGAAGCTATGGATGATATGGGTCAAGGATGGCTCATATAGAGCTATGGGTTCCTTGTAGGTGCATGAAAGGTGTGGAGAGTGATAGGTTAGGCCAAATCACTTGGAGGAAGGTGAAGATGAAGATCAAAGTGTCTAACCTAGAGAGACTAGACAAAGAGTAGAAGCTAGCATAATTTTGGCAGCATTTACTCATATAAATTGATCTTAAAAAAACATGAGCCAAAGCACCCTATTTATAAGAGATGGTGCCTTGGAGAGTAAGGAGCAAGGGTAGGATGGGGAATACATAAAAGAGGGGGCTGCTAGGGTGTTGACTAAAGGTCAATGCAGCCCCTTAGCATGCTTCTAGAAGGTAGGGCTACATTCCTACCCTAAAAGGCCTAGGTACAAGCTAAATTGTTAAATACACCCCCTATTGTGCTAAATGAACCCTACTCTACTGAAATTACAAATAAACTGAAATTAATTGATGCTCAGCTCCCATGGCTTGGGCTCTACTCCTTGTGGACCTCTGAGGGGTCCTTGAATATGTAAAGAAAAGTTTCTCTGCCATCAGTAGCAGAGTCCCAATCTTCTTAAATACTCTTTTCCATGGACCTAATTGTTGGGCCTGAGCTTGGGCTTTGGCTTGGGCTTGGGCCTCTTCCATCATCCCCTCCTTCTTGAGAGGATCTGTCCTCAGATCTACAGGGTTGATCTCAAACAGCAGCCTTATTCCTGCTTTGAAAACTATGCTCGTCCTCCAGGATCAAATATTAACCTACTGTAAACATTATAGAAAAGTGAGATAAGAAGATTAAGACTAGTGTATTCAAATAAAATAGTAAGGAAATAAGGCCCTTTGCTATTTTTATAAAAGTTTTGTTTGAAAGAAATAGGGCCCTTTTCAAAAATATTTTTGCTTCCTTTGTGTTGTTCATTGCCCAAGATAAGCAACAACATCACAAAGTGTTGTTTTTGTGATTTTTGAGAATAAGAGTAAGCATCATGATTCAAAGGAAAATGAGAGTTCAAAGTATTGCAATCTCTGTTTAAGGATTCTTTTCCCACTATTCTTGTAGGAGTTGTTGTAAGATACCCTTCATTCTTTCTAGATTCCTCTTCTTCTTTTTCAAACAATCCCTCACTTGGCTTTTCTGTGGAGGAAAGATTTATATTTATATCTGGTTCAGCTCCAGACACAAATTTTTCTTCAAGCATATTCTCACAAGGGTTTTCTATGGAAGAAGAATTTAAGTCAATGTCTGGTTCAACTCCAAACAAAGGATTTTTTGTACTTTCCTTTTCTATCCTCACTTTTTCTCTCTTTTCTTTCTCTTCTCTTTCTCTTTTGTCTTTCTCTTCTTTCTTTGTGACAAGAGCTTGTAATTTTTCTTTAAACTCTTTTTCTCTTCTAGTTCTTCTAGGTGGAGGTTGATAATAATCATTAACTCTCAGACTCCCCTCAGCATGTGAGTCATTTGACCTAGAACTAGATGCATGTGATGCCTGGGATTTTTTTAATTTTCTAATGTATTCATCTTTTTCCCTACCAATCTTCAACACTTCATTCAAAACTGCAAGATGGGCATCTCTTTCTTTTTTATCTTCCAAAATTTGAGCCTCATGTTGCAATTGTCTTAGTGATAGTGATTGAAAATCTCTAGCCAATTGTTTCAAAAGAGATTTTGTGGATTTCCTATCACTTTCACTATGACTAGAAGAATGAGTAGACATGTTTAGGGTTTGTGATAAAAGTAATTTTCAAAAAGAAAGATAGGTGGAGTGAAGTAGGTAATTTCCCAGGAAAGGGAGGTGGATCACTTGGATCACTTAAGTACCAAGTCTTTCCTTAGCCAGATACTATCCCACAACACTTTCACAAACCTTTCTCTAAGCAATTTACTTAGAGCACATTCAAAGATGAAAACAAAATTTTTATGCAAGAAAAACTATATAAAGCAATAAAACACAAATGAAAATTGCTATCTAGAAAGCTTTTAAAACTAGTCGAATCCTAAGGTGAGGCTTCTTGGCACTTTGGAACCTTGAAGACACACTCACCGTCTAAGACGTATTAATCCACTAATTAATCAATGTCCTTGCAAATTACAACTCAAAGAAATACAAAGAAATTAGGTTAACAAATTTTGATGCACAAAAATTTAAAGTCCTATTCTATGCACTCCTTCACTTGTAGCTCCTTTGTGTATATTTGTGTATTTTTCAATGAGGTTGCTGCTGTCCCTTGCTTTGTCTCCTTAGGTTATTCAACCTTAAATCTTTAATCCAGCTCCTCTTTAGTGATATGGCTTTCACCAAAACAAAATTTTAGCTCCACACTCACCAAAGCACTTTTTAGGTCAAATCCACCAAAGAGAGGTCAAGCAAGTTTTAAAGCAACAAAACTCAAATTTAAAATCAAGGACTACTGCAAATGGAGTTGATATTTGACAAGACTTGAAAGAGTATTCAATAAAATTTGACAAGCAAAAAATTAAGGCACACAAGAAAAAGGTAGCACACAAAGTGGAATCCTAGTGAATGGAACTAGAATAGATGAATAAAACCAAAACAGCACTACAGAATTTTTTTGTGTAAAATTTTTCACAACTTTCCAATTTTATGCTGGACAGAATACTTCAAATTTGAGCTTGAAATTTTAACCACAGAAACTTCAATGTTGTAGCTCAATATAGGCGTTGGAATTTCACCAAAACAGTGAGCCAAATAATTGTAATAATTTTTCCGAAATCACTGCCGCGTCAGCGTTTTTTCAGAGTCAGGATTTTTGCACTCTGTTCGTATTTCATTTATCATTTTTTTTGTATTTTTAATTTTGATGTGCTTCTTTTTTTCAATTTTTCTTAACACATGAAACTACTCAAATACAAAATTTCAGAATTTTTTACCAACAAATGTAATTTCTGGGAATGATTCCAGCCAGCACAGTAGCAGTGAAAACAGAGAAATCCTAACTTGGAATTAGAAAACGGTAAAGAAACTTCAAAAACACAATGGAAATGATTGGAAACGAACTTGTATGGAACTAACACACAAGTATGAACTCAAATATGAAAATATAAAAGGCACCAAAGCTTCAAAACCAGAAATATAAACTGCACTCAAAACAAAATCAAGCAACCAAATCAACAATAAAAGGCACCACTTGGAATTTATGACATTGTAGGATGAACATGACTTTGACAAAACTTGTATGGATTCAAAAATCAAAATGACTCAACCACAAACACTTTGCACCGATTAAAAACATCAATAAGACTCAAATAAAATAAAAATAGAACAGCCAACACAAAAGGAACCTAAAACAGTTTGAAAATGGAAGTTCAAGATCAAGTTGAACCAAAAATACCAAATAGAAATTTAAAAACAGCAACACCAAATTAAAAAGAAATTAAAAACAGCAAGACATTTAAGGATATGATGAACAACATGGAATAAAGAAGAAGACTCAAAAAATAAAATGAAGAGAACACTTATCTATTGAAGAACCAAAGCTCTAGATACCAAATGATAGGATTGTTCTTCATGACCATTTGTTCTTCTTAAAATATGAGGTAAAAAGGTGGTGGAAGCTATGGATGATATGGGTCAAGGATGACTCATATAGAGCTATGGGTTCCTTGTAGGTGCATGAAAGGTATGGAGAGTGATAGGTTAGGCCAAATCACTTGGAGGAAGGTGAAGATGAAGATCAAAGTGTCTAACCTAGAGAGACTAGACAAAGAGTAGAAGCTAGCATAATTTTGGCAGCATTTACTCATATAAATTGATCTTAAAAAAACATGAGCCAAAGCACCCTATTTATAGGAGATGGTGCCTTGGAGAGTAAGGAGCAAGGGTAGGATGGGGAATACATAAAAGAGGGGGCTGCTAGGGTGTTGACTAAAGGTCAATGCAGCCCCTTAGCATGCTTCTAGAAGGTAGGGCTACATTCCTACCCTAAAAGGCCTAGGTACAAGCTAAATTGTTAAATACACCCCCTATTGTGCTAAATGAACCCTACTCTATTGAAATTACAAATAAACTGAAATTAATTTATGCTCAGCTCCCATGGCTTGGGCTCTACTCCTTGTGGACCTCTGAGGGGTCCTTGAATATGTAAAGAAAAGTTTCTCTGCCATCAGTAGCAGAGTCCCAATCTTCTTAAATACTCTTTTCCATGGACCTAGTTGTTGGGCCTGAGCTTGGGCTTTGGCTTGGGCTTGGGCCTCTTCCATCAGGTTGCACTCCAGCAAGGGGAGCCTATGCGCTAGATTACACTAAGACTAGGTAATAACGGTACAAGGGCATTCCTCCAGATACCCTAAATGCGGGTAACGAAAACTAAGGAAACCCTAGACTAAATAAAGGATAGTAAGAAACCCTAAAGAGGTACGTAGTTTCTGAAACTAAAACTATTACTCTCACATACTGTTTCTTGCCCTAAGATTGACTTGAGCGTCGGAGTGCAAAAGGCCTCTAGGGCGCCCCCTTTGTCTTTGCAGGTACAGGTGTTTCGATCCAAGGAAAGCACAAACCTAGGCGGGAGATATAAGAGGGCATGTGAATGTCGTTAGAGTCAGTCGGTAAGTGAGTCAACTGACGAGAACACTTTTATATCTTCACAATTAAAAGCAAAATAAGTATAAGCAAAATATGGACTCCTAAAACACTAAGAAAGTATGACTCAAGGCAAAAAGAGGCAATAACAAAAGACAGAAAATAATAATCCTAAAAGCGAAACAAAGCTATGGAAAATAAAAGGCCGAATTAAATTGCAAGAAAGAATAAAGAGCTTAAATTAAATTACAAGAATGTAAAGACAAGAATTTAAAGGTGCAAGAAAGTAAAGTGCTGATCTGGTCGGTCATCGGTAGTCGATGACGTCAGCAGTAGATGACCACGTGGACCAATCACAAGGTGACACGTGGCATGAAATAGCAGGTGAATCAGAGAGGAGATCACTCAAAATGGTGATCGGTGGTCAGTTACCGAGTGGCCACCACCCCCAGATAAGCCTCGCATGATTCTAGAAGCAGAGCGCGGAAAGTAATAAGGCACCGATCGGTCATCAGTGTGTGAAGAGCGCGATCGGTCATCAGTGCATGAAGAGCGCGATCGGTCGTTAGTGCATGTAGAGCGCGATCAGTCGTTAGTGCGTGCAGAGCGCGATCGATCATCAGTGCATGCAGAACGCGATCGGTCGTTAATGCATGCAGAGCGCGGTCGGTCATCGGGGTTCTTGCCAACACGTGTTAAGCTGGGACCCAGGTTCCCAGCGAGAGCGTTACGCATGCACCTCGCATGATGCCCACTCAGAGGACGTGCGGTGAGACCATGCAGAAAGGATGCGCCTGGTGAGTGTGCTTAGAACAGCCACACCCGGTGCTCTCCTGGGAGCATGCACCCACTCAGAGGATGTACGGTGAGACCATGCAGGTAGGATGTGCCTGGTGAGTGTGCTCAGACCAGCCACACCTGGCGCTCTCCTGGGAGCATGAGACTCACTCAGAGAGAAGAAACGTGCTAAGTTACTCCGCAAGAGGATAACTTAGCCGCACAGAGAAAAGCGCAGAAGCCCTTCAGATGTGACACGTGTACGGTTAGATGTCAGCTGCATGCCTCCACGTGTCACCATCTGAGAGAGAGGCGCGGCCCAGTATAAAGGTACTCCACCTCATGTAAGGTACACACATTCTTACATAGTTTTACAGACCCTCACAGAATTACACTTCTTACAGTAACACAGTTTCTGAGTCATTGTGGGGACGTTTATACACGTTGCACAGTGATAACAGATTTCAGTTACACAGAGAGAGATAGTGGATCTGAGCACACACAAGTCTCACAGAGAGATTCAGTGACAGTTTTTGGTGTTCCTGTCATGTGACTTGAGCGTCGGAGCTACAACGGCCGCTAGTGGCGCCGTCTGTGTGTTTTGCAGGCATCGTTTAGTGAAGGTTCTTGGAGCGTTCTTGCAGAACGTGCAGTTGCAGAAGGCTAGACGAAGGAGTGACGAGGCACATACTCCATGTTCGAGTCCGCGGCTGGATCATTTGGCGCCCACCATGGGGCCCGTGTGAATCTTGTTCCCATCCACATCGCAGTTCTTGAAGTTTCTTGAAGTTCTTGCAGTTTCTTGAAGCTTTCGTCGAAGTTCTTGAGAAGATGAGTAGAAGAACCAGACAAACCATACCTGCGCCACCTGCAGAAGAAGGAGCTGTTACCATGGCGTAGGTCATGGAGATGATGCGCGCGCTGCAGGATAATGTCGCGGCATCAAGAGCTGAGCAAGAGAAGATGCATGCAGAGCTGACTGCATCGCATGGCAGAAATGAGGAGTTGAACCGCATAAACGAGGAACTGCGTAGGGAGTTGCAGGCGCAGAGGGAGCGCGCAGTCGAAGATAGGACGTCGACGCCGCTGTCGCCTCCTAGAGCATTTCCTATGCCTTTCTCTCCCGAAATCATGAACACAGCGGTGCCTCCCAATCTGGTGGGACTGAAGGCGTCGTTCACGGGGGTGGAAGATCCAGGAGCACACCTGACAGCCTTCCACACTCAGATGATGCTGTCTGGAGGTTCAGATACTGTGTATTGCAAGATGTTTATGAGTACACTGAGCGGAGTAGCTATGGAGTGGTTCATGAGCCTGCCAGAGGGCCACATCATCTCTTTCCATCAGTTTTCAAAGTTGTTCATGGAGCAGTATATTGTCAACAGAGCGCCACTGGTGGTGTCTTACGATCTGTTCGACGTGCGCCAGTACCAGGGGGAGTCGCTGAAGGACTTCCTCAACCGTTTCGGTGCGCAGGTGGTGAGGTTGCCCAGCAAGGACGAGAGCATGCTGGTGCATGCATTCTAGAAAGGCGTATTGCCTGGCCTTTTCAATGAATCGCTCATCAGGAGCCACCCTGCCACCTTTGTTGTGATTCAGCGACGCGCGGTGGCGCACATAGTAGCAGAGACAGAGGTCTCTGAGAAGAGAAGCGGTGTTGCATCGTCGAAGCCGCGCGGAAGTCAGGGGAAGCAGCAGCAGCAGGCGCGGGTGTATGAAGCCAAGGAAGGGAAGAAGGCGCAGGGAAGGCCTCGTCCCTATGCACCCAGGAAGGACTAGACCAGGGGGCGTGCAAGGGAGAACAACGCAACTCCTAGGTATGATTTCATGGTGGAGTTGGCGGAGCTGATCGCCATCCCTGCCGTGGCTGCAAGACTCGAGTACCAGAGAAAACTGACAAGGTACTTGGAGGGAGGAAGGACGAGTGGTGTGAGTTCCATCAGGCTTATGGACACACGCTCCGCACCTGCCTGGCGTTGGGGCATCAACTTGCTGAGTTGGTGAAGATAGGATTCTTGACCGATTACCTGCAGGAGGTGCAAGGTGATCGCGCTTCGGGGTCTCAGACAGGTGATCAGCAACACAAAATCCCTGTGCATGGGGACGTGAGGTGATGGAGGATGCAAGGCTGGGGGGCTCCCAAATAGCTCAGGAGGAAGCTCCTCGTGAATCAGGCGTCACCAGGGTGGTCATCGCCTATGAAAGGAAGGGGTCCATACAGAGTGGTTGAGGCGTTGGAGAATGGAGCTTATCGGCTAGAGACTCTGGATGGAGCAGCTATCCCCAGGATGTGGAACGCTACACACTTAAGTTTCTACTTCAGTTAAGTTGTAAAGTAGATGCGTTCTCGCGCTGTACACACCCTCAGTATATCTACTGCAAACAGTTGAGCAGATCAGGGGGCACTTTTTTAACAAGGCCACCCAATAAAAAAGATTCCAGTACATAAAGTGTGCAAGTGTTTCCCTGTTTAAAGTTCTCCTTGCCCCAGGCGCAAGTGCAGGTGATCGGTGGTCAGTTACCGAGTGGCCACCACCCACAAATCAGTGCCTAGAGGAGCGCCTGGATGTAGAGCGCGAGCACTCGGTCGGTTCATGGTCATCGGGGTCTTGCCAACACATGTTAAGCTGGGACCCAGGCTCCCAGCGAGAGCGTTACGCATGCACCTCACATGATTCCAGAAGCAGAGAACTCGATCGGTGAATGGTCATCGGGGTCTTGCCAACACGTGTTAAGCTGGGACCCAGGCTCCCAGCGAGAGCATTACGCATGCACCTCGCATGATTCCAGAAGCAGAGAACTCGGTCGGTGCATGGTCATCGGGGTCTTGCCAACACGTGTTAAGCAGGGACCCAGGCTCCCAGCGAGAGCGTTACGCATGCACCTCGTATGATTCCAGAAGCACGAGCACTCGGTCAGGGCATGGTCATCGGGGTCTTGCCAACACGTGTTAAGCTGCGAGAGCGTTACAGATGCACCTCGCATGATTCCAGAAGCAGAGAACTCGGTCGGTGCATGGTCATCGGGGTCTTGCCAACACGTGTTAAGCTGGGACCCAGGCTCCCAGCGAGAGCATTACGCATGCACCTCGCATGATTCCAGAAGTAGAGAACTCGGTCGGTGCATGGTCATCGGTGATGGAAGAGGCCCAAGCTCCAACCCAAGTTCAGGCCCAACACAAGGTCCATGGCCAAGCACATTCACGCCCAAATGAGTCAAGCCACGGATGGGAGGGAGAAGACCTTGTACATGCTACTTGGAGGCCCATTAGGGGTAGCTTAGTAGATTAGTGTAGTGTAGAAAGCAAAACTTGCTCACTTAGGGGTGTGCTATCAAAAAGGTGCCCTTAGCAATAGAAGGAGGGGTGTGCTAGCAAATAGGTGCCTTTAGCAAAAGAAGGAGGGGTGTACTATCAAATGTTGCATTTTTGACCTATCTTCTAGAATATTAGGATGATGGTGTGGTTTGACTAAAGTCAATACCCTAGGCAGCCCCACTTTTTGTATTTCCATCCCTACCCTTTAAGGTTGCTCACCAAGGCTCCTAAATCTATAAATAAGGAGGCCTACCTCATGTATTTTCAAGATTAAATAGAGTATTGTTATGCTGCCAAAATTGTGCCATACACCACTCTTTGCCTAACACTTAGGTTTTAGTCTTCAATTCATCACTACCAAAGGGGCTGGCCAAACCTCCCCATTTCCTCACTCTTCATGCACCTTCAAGGCACCCATGCTTCCTAGGAAGGCCTTGCTCACCTCCTCCATAAGCTTCCGCATCCATCATCACCAAGGAACTCCAAAATCCAAAGAAGAGCTCATAGGAATGCTATCAATCGGGGTCTTGCTAACACGTGTTAAGCTGGGACCCAGGCTCCCAGCGAGAGCGTTACGCATGCACCTCGCATGATTCCAAACCAGAAGAAGAAGAGTTGCCCACTCAAAGGGCGTGCGATGAGACCATGTAGGCATGATGCGCCTGGTGAGTGCGCTTAGACAGCCACACCTGGTGCTCTCCTGGGAGCATGCACCCACTCAGAAAGCGTGCGGTGAGACCATGCAGGTAGGATGCGCCTGGTGAGTGCGCTTAGACAGCCACACCTGATGCTCTCCTGGGAGCATGCACCCACTAAGAGAAAAAAGTTCTCACCTCGACTTTGTACAGCGAGGCTGAGGCAAGATAAAAAAGTCCTCTCCCTCGACTTTGTACAGCAAGGCAGAGGCGAGAGAACAGGCCCTCTCCCTAAACTTTGTACAGCGAGGCAGAGGCGCGAGAAAAAAGACCTCACCTCAACTTTGTACAGCGAGGTTGAGGCAAGAGGAAAAAGACCTCTCCTCGACTTTGTACGGCGAGGCTGAGGCGAGATAAGAAAGTCCTCTCCCTCGACTTTGTACAGCGAGGCAGAGGCGAGAGAGAAGTCCTCTCCCTCGACTTTGTACAGCGAGGCAGAGGCAAGAGAAAAAAGTCCTCACCTCGACTTTGTACAGTGAGGTTGAGGCGAGATAAGAAAGTCCTCTCCCTCGACTTTGTACAATGAGGCAGAGGCGAGAGAGAAGTCCTCTCCCTCGACTTTGTACAATGAGGCAGAGGCGAGAGAGAAGTCCTCTCCCTCGACTTTGTACAGCGAGGCAGAGGCAAGAGAAAAAAGTCCTCACCTCGACTTTGTACAGCGAGGCTGAGGCGAGATAAGAAAGTCCTCTCCCTCGACTTTGTATAGCGAGGCAGAGGCGAGAGAGAAGTCATCTCCCTCGACTTTGTACAGCAAGGCAGAGGCAAGAGAAAAAAGTCCTCACCTTGACTTTGTACAGCGAGGCTGAGGCGAGATAAGAAAGTCCTCTCCCTCGACTTTGTACAGCGAGGCAGAGGCGAGAGAAAAGTCCTCTCCCTCGACTTTGTACAGCGAGGCAGAGGCAAGAGAAAAAAGACCTCACCTCGACTTCTTACAGCGAGGCTGAGGCGAAAGAAAAAGTCCTCTACCTCAACTTTGTATAGCGAGGCTGAGGCGAGAGAAAAAGACCTCACCCTCGACTTCTTACAGCGAGGCTGAGGCGAGAAAAGCAAGACCTCACCCTCGACTTCTTACAGCGGGGCTGAGGCAAGAGGGGTCATCGAGAAACACTCTTCCTCCTCAGAACAAGGTTTCATCGTCGGTGATCGGTGTTCAGACCTAAAGGTCGATGGCTTTGGGGTAAGCAAGAGGGGTCAACGAGAAGCACTCTTCTTCCCCAAAACACAGGCATCATCTTTAGTGTTCAGGCCCTCCATGCACTCAGCACTGGAGTGGCAGAGAAGTAAAGCAAAGCCTGAAGCGCGATGACTGATCGGTGGTGCACTAACATGCTAGTCGGTGGTCAGTGGTAGAAGCAAGTTCTGGTGCGAGAAGCCGAAGCATTTAGGCCCCGTTAAGTCAGTCATCCAGCATGAAGTATGCATAAAAACTGTTAAAGACAATGCTAAGGTAGCAGTTAGTCGCGATCAAGTCAGAAACCAAGTTTGATGGAAGAGGACCAAGCACAACCTTCCATGAAAGGCAAGAGCCAAGTCAAGAGCGTCTAAGACCAAGCTAGGAGCGTCTAAGACAAGCTAGGAGCGTCTAGGACGAGAAGGCCAAGCTAGAAGCATCTAGGACAAGAAGACTTGGATCAAAGCTATGAATGGGAGAGTGGCATACTAGCACATATTCCGTGAAGGCCCATCAAATGTAGTTTAGCTTTAATTGGGGTGTAAATAGCATAGCCATGTGGACAAATGTTTATTTTTCTGCACATTAGAATTAAGGAGAAGTTAACCTTCCCACTATTCTAGAAAGCCCATGAAGGGGGTGAACTTACAAACTAGACACACCCCTCCCCATGTGCTCACACTTTCCATGTGGCCCATGTGCTTCACATTTACATTTCATTTGGCTAGCATTAGGGTTGCATTATGGTCCTCCTTAGCCTATAAAAGGAGGAGCCTACACCTTGTATTTTGAAGATCAATTTATATGAGTAAATGCTGCCAAAATTATGCTAGCTTCTACTCTTTGTCTAGTCTCTCTAGGTTAGACACTTTGATCTTCATCTTCACCTTCCTCCAAGTGATTTGGCCTAACCTATCACTCTCCATACCTTTCATGCACCTACAAGGAACCCATAGCTCTATATGAGCCATCCTTGACCCATATCATCCATAACTTTCACCACCTTTTTACCTCATATTTCAAGAAGAACAAATGGTCATGAAGAACAACCTATCAAAGTTTGAAGGGTTACACTGAGATCGCGCTAAAGCCTAAGCTAGTTAACAGTTAGTCACATGCAGAGAGTTAAAGATGGAGAGAGACAAGCAGCTGAAGCAAATAGATTTCATTCACATTGAAGTCAATACAGAGAACCTTTACAGCTAAAAGGTTTATACAAGTTATGTAGCAGAAAAAGAAATTACACAGAAGGAGAAGTAGAAAGGGGAGAAGCTCAAGGAGGAGGAATGAGTTTGCCATCGACCGCTTAGTCTCTTCGCTGAGAACAAGTTCACAGCTCGAGACTGGGGGGCTTGTGATCCGGTCGGTCATCGGTAGTCGATGACGTCAGCAGTAGATGACCACGTGGACCAGTCACAGGGTGACACGTGGCATGAGATAGTAGGTGAATCAGAGAGGAGATCACTCAGAATGGTGATCGGTGGTCAGTTACCGAGTGGCCACCACCCTCAGATAAGCCTCGCATGATTCTAGAAGCAGAGCGCGGAAAGTAATAAGGCACCGATCGGTCATCAGTGCGTGAAGAGCGCGATCGGTCGTTAGTGCATGTAGGGCGTGATCAGTCGTTAGTGCGTGCAGAGCGCGATCGGTCATCAGGGCATGCAGAGCGCGATCGGTCGTTAGTGCATGCAGAGCGCGATCGGTCATCGGGGTTCTTGCCAACACGTGTTAAGCTGGGACCCAGGTTCCCAGCGAGAGCGTTACGCATGCACCTCGCATGATGCCCACTCAGAGGACGTGTGGTGAGACAATGCAGGCAGGATGCGCCTGGTGAGTGTGCTTAGAACAGCCACACCCGGTGCTCTCCTGGGAGCATGCACCCACTCAGAGGATGTACAGTGAGACCATGCAGGCAGGATGCGCCTGGTAAGTGGGCTCAGACCACCCACACCTGGCGCTCTCCTGGGAGCATGCGACTCACTCAGAGAGAAGGAACACGCTAAGTTACTCCGCAAGAGGATAACTTAGCCGCACAGAGAAAAGCGCAGGAGCCCTTCAGATTTGACACGTGTACGGTTAGATGTCAGCTGCATGCCTCCACGTGTCACCATCTGAGAGAGAGGCGCGGCCCAGTATAAAGGTACTCCACCTCATGTAAGGTACACACATTCTTACATAGTTTTACAGACCTTCACAGAATTACACTTTTTACAGTTTTTACAGTAACACAGTTTCTGAGTCATTGTGGGGACGTTTATACACGTTGCACAGTGATAATAGATTTCAGTTACACAGAGAGAGAAAGTGGATCTGAGCACACACGAGTCTCACAGAGAGATTCAGTGACAGTTTTTGGTGTTCCTGTCATGTGACTTGAGCGTCGGAGCTACAACGGCCGCTAGCGGCGCCGTCTGTGTGTTTTGCAAGCATCATTTGGAGTTCCAGTGAAGGTTCTTGGAGCGTTCTTGCAGAACGTGCAGTTGCAGAAGGCTAGACGAAGGAGTGACGAGGCACATACTCCACGTTCGAGTCCGTGGCAGGATCAAATGCCAAATCAACTTAAAACAAAATAAGCTTAAGAACCATAGCTCTGATAACCACATCATGTGAGGTGATTTTAGATGTTTTTTATTCAAATTCAACATGTAAAATACACTAGGTAGGCCTTCTATTTATAGGTGAAGGAGCCTTGGAAAACAAGGTGGAGTGGTAGGTTGGAAAAAGGGAAAAAATGGGCGGCCTTAGGGTTTGACTAAGTCAATCCCGCATCTTAGGCTTGTCTTCCTAGAAACTAGGTCAAAAAACCTTCCAAAAGGGCTAGAAACAAGCTAAAATGATAACTACACCCCCTATTATGCTATAGGCACCTATTATAGCCTATCTTTGCTATTTTGGAGCCCCAAAGTGAGCCGAATTTATTTACATAATTTTCTCTTGTGGAAAAAAATAAGAAGGAAGAAATTCTGATATTCTGGTTTATAACTGGTTCTTCTTTTGCTAATGCTCTCTCGAGGTTTGGTGCGGTCCGACTTTGTATACTGAGATGACTGACCTTTTTGTGAAATGTTTGATGTGTCCTTAGTCAGTTCTTGGTTGCTTTGGTTTGTATTATAGAGCAAGGAACTAATTAGAGCTCTATATTTTAATTGATCAACAACAACTCCAGCTATATCAGCATCCATATAGCAATTTGTGGCCATTGGTGTTGAGACTTATTTTCAATTCTCCATTTCAAATCTTTTGAGATCCTCTTTGAAGTATTTTGGTTGGCTTAAGAAGATGCCTTCTTTTCATTGCTTGACCTGCAATCCAAGGAAGAAGGAGAGTTCCCCCATCATGGACATTTCAAACTCCCCCTACATGGCTGTCACAAATTCTTCACAAAATTTATCATTAGTTGCTCCAAAGATAATGTCATCAACATATATCTGTACTAAGATAACAATAGTTTGATTTTTTAATGAAAAGAGTTCTATCAATCTTTCCTCTTTCATAGTTGTGAGATAGAAAGAAGTTACCTAACCTCTCTCATACCACTGTCTAGGGGCCTGCTTAAGACCATACAAAGCCTTTTTCAACTTATATACATGATTGGGATACAAATGATTTTCAAACCCAGGTGGTTGTGAGACAGATCTGTTCATTGACAATTCTATTTAGGAAGGCACTCTTCATGTCCATTTGGAACAACCTTTTTGAAAAATATTGTTTTCTAAAGAAGTGGAAAAACAACATGTTGTTTTGTTGTTTCAATCTGTTGTTTGACACTTAGTGCTTTTTGAAAAGGGTTTGAAATTGTTTGACATGGTTGACTTTGCTGTCAAACCAATTCAATCGGTTGTTTCGAGAATTCAATCGATTATTTTTTTGAAAATCCATAACAATTTTTCTGTTAAGTTTGTTAAATCAGCTTTAAATGATTTATAACTATTTTGGCTCTTGCTTTAAATGTTTTTAACAAATCTTTGGAGTATATAAAGTTTGTTTTACATTCTTAAGGTAGAGAAAATAGTTTAGACAATTCAGATTGAGAAAATAGATTTGAGTTTTCAAGATTTATTTCAAGCTCTTGGATTTTCACAAAGGACTGGAATAGGATTGTTGTGTAATCTTTCATTTTGATATTGATTAGGTGTAATCCTTTCTTTATCTCTTGTATTTCTGAATATTTGTTTGGGTTAAAAGTGAACCAGTATAAATTGCTTGTGTGCTTATCTCTTTCCTTGCACTTGTTTATATCTATTTTAAGTTGTTTTTTGATATTGTTGATAAAAACAACCGATTGAATCGGAAAAACAACCGGTTGATTTTCTAAAAATAAACTTAATAAGTTTGTTTGTTGTTTTCTTTGATTTCTTTGCCTGAGAATCTTCATTAGATTTCGTTATACATTTCAAGTTTGCAAAAATTGTTTATAAACAATTCACCCCCCTCTTGTTTAAGGCCATATATTTTAACAATTGGCATCAAGAGCTCGATTCTTGAAAGATATTCAAGTTTTTGATAACCTTTTTCTTATGGCTGAAAAGTTACCTTTTGGGGAGGGTGCCTCAATAAACAGGCCACCATTGTTCTGTGGTTTGAATTACCAGTTTTGGAAGGTACAAATGAAAATCTTTGTTGAATCTCTTGATAGAGGAATTTGAGATGCAATTGAAAATGGTCCTTTTATTCCTAAGTTTGAAAAAGATGGTGTTTTCATTGAAAAACATTGGTCCCAATGGACTGATGCTGAAAATAAAAGGGCCAAGTTTGTTGTATTGCTAAAAATATTATCACCTCTGCCTTAAATTCTGATGAGTTTTTTAGGGTCTCATAATGTGCATCTGCTAAGGAGATGTGGGATACTCTAGAAGTAACTCATAAAGGCACTAACGATGTAAGGAGGGCAAGGAAACATACTCTCATCCAAGAGTATGAAATGTTCAGGATGCTGAAAGGAGAATCAATTGTGGATGTGCAAAAGTGATTCACTCATATTGTTAATCACCTTATAAGTCTTGGAAAGACCTTTGACAAAGAAGAGCTAAACATCAAGATCCTCAAGTTTCTTGATACAACATGGCAGCCAAAAGTCACAGCCATCTCAGAATCCAAAGATTTAACATCTTTGACTACAACTTCTTTGTTTGGGAAGCTTAAAGAACATGAGTTGGAGATGAACAGGCTCAATGTTCAAGAAAGTGAATATAAACACGTGAGGAACATTGCTTTGAAAGTTGCCAAGCTTCAAGTGATGAAAGTGAGGAAGAAACTCTTAGCTTGCTGTCCAAGAAGTTCAGCAAGTTCTTGAAGAAGAATCACAACAAAGATTCAACCCATGAAAGGTATGGTAACAAGAAACCTAGTGATTTTAATTCTAACAAATATACATGTTATGGTTGTGGTGAACAGGGGCACATAAAGGATGAATGCCCAAATAAAGAAAGCAAAGAAAGAAGTCAAGCAAGAAGGTTGAAAAGAAAGGCAAATCAAAAAGAGGCCTACATTGCTTGGGATGAAAATGACGTGTCTTCATCAAGCTCCTCATCAAGTGAAGATGAAGAAGCCAATCTGTGTCTAATGGCCAAAGGAGAAGATAATGCAAGTACTGTAAGTTCCTACACTTCCTTAAATGCTGAAAATTATAGCCAACTCCTTGAGACTTTTAAAGAAACACATGAAGAAGCTAATATATTGGTTCTCTTGGACAACAGGTTGAAAGGTTTGAATAATGAGCTTGAAAATAGAGTCAAAGCACTGGAAGAAGAGTTAGAAAACTTGAAAATTGATTTTGAAAATCTAGAATTACTTTACAAGAACTCTTCTTGCAAGTGTGACTAAATTGTTTGTGAAAATTTTGAATCTCTTCAAAATAAGGTTCACTATATTGTGAAAACTATGGATAAGCTTTCAAAAGGAAAATCCAACTTTGAGACTGACTTGGCATCTCAAAATTGTGTTTTTGGAAAATATGGTTTAGGATTTAATCCACAAAGTAAGAAGAATGGGATTTCAAAGCCTTTTTCAACTATTCCAGAGAAGCAACCGATTGAAAAATCGAAACAACCGGTTGTTACATGCTTTTATTGTATGAAGAGGGGCCATTTTGTTAGGTTTTGCAAAATTAGGAAATTTTTTGTTCCTAAAGGTGTTATGAAATGGGTTTCTAAGAATTTTGAGGTTCCTAATGACCAAGTTAATGCCAAAGGACCCAAATTGGTAAGGGGACCAAATCTTGTTTCTTGATTTCATATTTTTGCAGGAATTGTAAGAGATCAAGCATTCTTAAGTCAAAAGATCAAGCTTATGAAGAGAAAAGATTCTATATGGACTTTCTATTACAGATCTGTACTACACTTAGTCTTCTTGGAAGTCAAGTGGATTCTCTTGTACTGACCAATCCTCGAACACCGAAAATAGCTAGTAATGGTGAGCCACGTCAGCTGGGTCCCACAGCGTGGGCTAGAGCCACGTGGGCTGGATCCCATGGGTAGCATGTACTAGCGGGCTGATTAGTCATCAGCATGTCGATCACCAGATTGGAATGATGTGTCCTTGTCACACAACGGGGTAATGAGTCCTCGGTAACAGAGTGGGATGATGTGACATTGGTCTTGTGTGTTTTGAGCAGCTAAACTAGATCACAGAAGGTGGGTCCCAAGAACAAGACCAGTTATCAGTAAATTGCGCAGAGGTAGGGAGGAGCCTAGGTCACGAAGCATCCATACGTGTGGCAGGGAAAGCACAGTTAGGTGCAGAGTCTTGGAGGGTTTGAGTGCCCATCAAGATTAGGGTTCTCAAGTGAAGCTCATGCATGGCACGTGAACAGTGAGGGCACTCCCAGGACAGATGGCCCCAGAGATTAGGTGCACGAGGGGGTACCCAGGTGGCCATCCTGTTAGAATTTGCACTCCAATTAAGGTAAGCCTTACACACTAGATTACCCTAAGACTGGGTAATAGCGGAGCAATGGTATTCCTGCAGAAACCCTAAATATGGGTAGCGGCATAGAGGAAACCCTAGACTATATAAAGGGTAGTAAAACACTTCACAAAGGTACGCAGTTTTAGACCTAAACTGAGATACTATACACTTGGTGTGCTTGCCCCAGTACTGACTTGAGCGTCGGAGTGCAAACGGGCTCCAAGGCGCCCCTTCTATCTTTGCAGCTGCAGATTGTTTCGATCCAGTGAAGCATTGCCTAAGGAGGAGGAAGAAGGCGCAAGATTGTCATAGAGTCAACCGACAGGAGAGTCAATCAGCAAGAACATCTCTTAATCATGAACTACGATTATTTGAGAGAACAACTTTGTCAAAAGGATAAGACCTAATTTGTTTTAATTTTCTTGTCTTGAATATTCTTTACATTTGAATTATGAAAGATCTTAATTGATATCTTTGTCTTTCATCTATGTAAAGGTGTATGTGAAGCTTTCCATTCTAATTTGTAAGGACCTGTAAAATTAAATTGGAATAAAAGGGTATATTTTAAATGAATTCTAAGTATGTTTTTATTTAAAATAAAAAGGAAGGAAAGTGTAGCTTAGAAGACTACAAGAGTTCCTTGTTAACACATAATCGCCGGTCGCCTAGACTACACGTGATCGCCAGGGCGCGAGGCATGCGGGGTTAGTCATCGCGCGGGATGTCATCGGTGGATAGTCTTCGCGCGAGAGGACATCGGGGGGTTAGTCTTCGCGCGAGAGGACATCGGTGGATAGTCTTCGCGTGAGATGTCATCGCGCCAGTGGTCATCGGTGAAAGGTGATCGCGCGATGTCGAGTTGCACACAGAGAAGGTGGGACCCAGACTCCCAGCATGAGACGCGCGGCACGCGCGACACGTAGACAAAAAGTGTTGGTTCAGAACAGTGACATCAGAATGTTGGCATGCGCAAGAGACACTCGCGGTCGTACTGTTCAGAGCAGTGGTTGGCATGCACAAGAGACAACCGTAGTCGTACTGTTCAGAGAAAGGTACACTCAGACTTCCCTGCAGAGTGGGTGGTGGCAGCTGCTTTTGTGGACAAGTTGGTTTAAGATGGAAAAACCCACTGCTGAGGGAACAAGACATTTCAGTTGTTCAAGAGCGAAAGAGTGAACTACCTCCTTTCTCCTCCATTTCTCTCCTTCGCGCTGCGATTCTGGCACCTTCACACAAGAGTACGACGAGCGGCAGCCACCATTAGAGCACCTGGGAAGTTCTCTGCAAGTCCTTCAAACCAGACGCAAAAACGGAGTCAAGGCGTTCTTTAGGCTTCGTTGGATTTCGGAGCTCCTGGTGTTTGCGCAAGTCCAGGTAAGGGAAGCTAGCCTTACTTCTAATGAAAACTGTATGTGTGATGATTTTGATGTTGGGGGCGACGTGGTCGCCGGGTGTTCAAACTGTTCTTGCTTTAAACCCAGTTTTGTTCGTGATCGCCGGTTCCTGGAGGTGATCGCCGGTTTTCATCTGTTATTGAATGATCTCCTGTTTTTGTGTTGTTTGAAAACTGTTTGAGATTTAAATGTGATATTCGAAAATCTGAACCTTGGAATGGTTGTTGTTTTGGTTGGAATCATTCGTTGAAATGTTATGTGATGTGTTGAATGTTGTGAATGTGGATCGAGGCATAGTATTTTCAGGAAAGAAAATACCGTGTAAGATTGTGTAGGATGTGCATTGATCGGTGATGTCTATAATGGGATATCCAGACTCTCCTGATATAATGGAATCAAATAGATGAAGTCATTCAGGCGTTGAGAGTCGATGGAGGTTCATATGTATGAGTGGCCCGTGTGAAATAGAACGAGCTCAGCCGTCGTATGGATTAACCTTGTCATACGTGAGATTGATGTTATGAGATTCGAATATGCGCATTGCTGTGGGAACTTTACAGCATTTTTGTATGACAGGTGCAAATCCCTGAGTCAGTCAATGCACGTGTTTTTCCGGAAATAGTGGTCAAGTGTCTGGTGTGATGAGTCAGTGGAAAGTCTGACGTGAAGTTTTGAGAAATTGAATTGATAGACACTTGATTGCGTATGTGAATTGAAAGACTCTTGGTTGAATTGTGAAAAATGTGATTACTTGATGGTTTTGTGGAATTTGAGAAAGTGGATGTCTTAAATTGGTTTCATCTTGATTCTTAAGTTCATATTCAAACTCTCTTTTAAATGTCTAGCTTACCCTGTTTTTGGGTTCTGTGATTGTTTCTTAAAACCTGTGATGATCGTGTAATTTTTACACGGGAGCAGATGATCTTGCAGGAAGAAGAGCTCCTCAGTGAGTGGTCGCCGGGAGGACATCGCCTGTTTTGCTTCTGTTGGGCGATCACCCCCTTTCCTGTTCTCTGATCGGAGATCGCCCCTTTTGATAGGAGATCGCCTTTTATGTTAGGAGATCGCCCTTTTTATGTTGGGAGATCGACTGTTTGGTTGTATTTTGCTGTTTTTATGTTAAGTTTTGGAAAACGACCGTTTTGTATTAAACTCCCTGCGGGGAGAAACTTCATTACATATATATAATTATGCACATTTCAACATTTTGGTTTTACGTTTATCTTCATTATATATATATATATATATTTATGTTCACTTCAATATAATTGTTTACCTTTATTTTTATTATATAAATGTGAAAAGAATTTGGCGGGATGTTACATTAATGGTATCAGAGCCGTTCGTCCTTAGGATGACCTGAGGGCTGTGGATCCATTGTGTTTTCTTCTGCTCATGAAAACTTATTTGAGTTTTAAGTGACAACTATTGTGAAAGGTTTTCAAACGTTTTTGTATTGAAATTTTTTTGTGTGTGCTGTAATGAATGTATGCCTAACTGAAAATCTTAGTATTTAGAATGAGAGGGTCTTGATAAGGTGGTGAGGGTGCACACTCATGACCGGATCAGGGTGATTCTCAATCTAAATTCCAGAGGTTTGATGTTTAGCCTACATTGAATTCTGGTGTGATTTATTGAGTGTTCTTGTAATTGACTGAGAGTGGTTGTTTGGATTGATGATTGCACACCAGTAACTGTTCTGGTGTTTTGTTTGAAGTTAGGAGTGTTATAATCCTGTTGATGAACTCAAATTCGTAATGACTTTGAGATGCTGACCTTTGTAAGGTCTAGATGGTACCTCCTGAATGAATTGATTTCTGATCGATCTCATTCTTATAGTTGTAGGGAATATAGAAAACCTACAGATTCAAAGTCTGAAACGAAGAGAGATGGCACGTAGACCTTCTACCCCTCCCCAACCTTCTTCCGAAATGGGCCAGATCGCCAAGGCCATCGAGATGATGGCAAATGCCATCCAGCAGCAGAACGCGGTGATGTCTCAAAATCACCAAGCTACAATGCAGCATTTGATGGCATTTTCATGTGTTCTTCTTGAATCAAAGTAGAAATAGATGGAGCGGAGCCTTGGTGAGCAAGCTTAAAGGGTAGGGATGGAAATACAAAAAGTGGGGGCTGCCTAGGGTATTGACTTTAGTCAAACCACACCATCATCCTAATATTCTAGAAGATAGGTCAAAAATGCAACATTTGATAGTACACCCCTCCCTCTTTTGCTAAAGGCACCTATTTGCTAGCACACCCCTCCTTCTATTGCTAAGGGCACCTTTTTGATAGCACACCCCTAAGTTAGCAAGTTTTGCTTTCTACACTACACTAATCTACTAAGCTACCCCTAATGGGCCTCCAAGTAGCATGTACAAGGTCTTCTCCCTCCCATCCGTGGCTTCTTCTATGTGTGCTTGGATATGTTTAGCCATGGATCTTGTGAGAGGTCCTAGACGGTCTAGCTCCATGGATAGCCTCCCTCCTTCACGTCCTAGACGCTCACTTCTTGGAACTAGACGCTCCTCTTGGTCTAGACGGTCTTCTTGGTTTGGGCCTTGGCTTCCTTGGTTAGATGTGCTTGGCCCTCCTCCATCATCCCCTCCCCCTTGGAAAGGATTTGTCCTCAAATCCAGCTCGTCATCGTCATTGGTACCTACAAATGGAGAAAGATCAATTACATTAAATGTGTCATGTACTCCATATTCAAGAGGTAGGTCCAATTTATATGCATTGTTGTTGACTCGCTTAAGGACTTGGAAGGGTCCCTCACCTCGGGGACTTAGTTTGGACTTCCTTTGATTTGGAAATCTTTCTTTTCGAAGATGAAGCCAAACTAAGTCTCCTTCCTCAAAAATTATTTCTCTCTTCCCTTTGTTGTTGTGTTTTGTGTACTTCTCATTTTGTTGTTGTATTTGAATTTTAATCTTCTCATGCATTTTCTTGACAAAATCAGCCTTGATTACTCCTTCCTTATGCACAAAATCTTGTGGATTAGGAAGAGGAATTAAATCCATGGGCGTGAGAGGATTAAAACCATATACTACCTCAAAAGGAGAAGCATTAGTAGTCTTGTGAACTACTCTATTGTAAGCAAATTCAATGTGGGGAAGGTACTCATCCCAAGATTTGTGGCTGCCCTTCATGATAGCCCTAAGCATAGTTCCAAGAGATCTATTGACTACTTCGGTTTGCCCATCCGTTTGAGGATGACAAGAAGTTGAAAATTGTAGTCTTGTTCCAAGTTTACCCCAAAGAGTTTTCCAAAAGTGACTTATAAACTTGGGATCTCTATCGGACACTATACTTCTAGGGAGACCATGGAGTCTCACCACTTCTCTAAAGAAGAGTTTAGAAATATTTTGAGCATCATCTACTTTGTGGCATGGAATAAAGTGAGACATTTTGCTAAAACGGTCCACTACCACAAAGATAGAGTCATGGCCTCTTGCAGTCCTAGGAAGTCCTAAAATGAAATCCATGCTAATGTCTTCCCAAGGAGCATTTGCAATCGGCAAAGGGGTGTAGAGTCCATGCGGCATTGTTCTAGACTTTGCTTTTAAACATGAGATACATCTAGAGCAATGGCGTTGGACATCTTTCCTCATGTGTGGCCAACAAAATTTTGCTTTCAAAAGATCTAGAGTCTTATCAACTCCAAAATGGCCCATGAGTCCCCCTTCATGTGATTCTTTGACAAGGAGTTTTCTATGTGTTCCTTGGGGAATGCAAAGTTTTCCTTCTTTAAAAAGATATCCCTCGGACACATAGTAACCTCCTTGCGCTCTATGTAGACATTGGGCATAGATGGATGAAAGTTCTTGATCTTCTTGGTAAAGCTCTCTTATGTGGTCAAATCCAAGAATTTGGGCACCCAATTTTGAAAAGAGTGTGTGGCGTCTTGAAAGAGCATCGGCCACTATATTGGTGCTTCCTTTCTTGTATTTGATTACATAAGGAAATTGTTCAAGAAATTCCATCCATTTTGCATGTCTCTTATTGAGCTTGTGTTGGCCCTTTAAATATTTTAAAGACTCGTGATCACTATGGATAACAAATTCTTTGGACACAAGATAGTGTTCCCAAGTCTTTAGGGCTCTCACAAGAGCATAGAGCTCTTTGTCATAAGTGGGGTAGTTGAGGGTGGCACCATGGAGTTTTTCACTAAAATAAGCAATGGGGTGTCCACCTTGCAACAATACCGCGCCTATGCCTACTCCCGATGCATCACACTCTATCTCAAAAGTTTTGGAAAAATTTGGGAGAGATAGGATGGGTGCATTGGTGAGTTGAGCTTTTAGCCTTTGAAAGGCTTGCTCATGCTTTTCATTCCAACAAAATGCAACATCTTTTTTAACAAGTTCATTCAAAGGAGAAGCTAGGCTAGAAAAATTAGGCACAAACCTTCTATAGAAGCTAGCTAACCCATGAAAACTTCTTACATCACTTACATTTTGTGGAGTTGGCCACTCTTGGATGGCTTTGATTTTCTCGGGATCTACATGTACCCCCGTTTTGTTTACTATAAAGCCTAAAAAGACTACACTATCTACACCAAAGGTACACTTATCCCTATTTGCAAAAAGACTATTTTTCCTAAGAACTAGAAAGACTTCCCTAAGGTGACTTAGATGGTCTTCTAGGGTTTTACTATATACTAAGATATCATCAAAGTAAACTACTACATATTTACCTATACAATCCCTCAAGGTGTGATTCATAAGCCTCATGAATGTGCTTGGAGCGTTAGTGAGTCCAAAGGGCATCACCAACCACTCATATAATCCAAATTTGGTCTTAAAAGCGGTTTTCCACTCATCACCCTCCTTGATTCGAATTTGGTGATATCCACTTTTAAGGTCAATTTTGGAGAATAGAGTTGACCCATGCAATTCATCAAGCATATCATCAAGCCTTGGGATTGGATGCCTATACTTGATGGTGATGTTGTTGATTGCTCTACAATCACAACACATGCGCCATTTTCCATCTTTTTTAGGCACCAACAAGACAGGTACAGCACAAGGGCTTAGACTCTCTTTGAACCCAACCCTTCTCCAACAAGTCTTGAACTTGTGATTCTATCTCCTTTGTTTCCTCGGGGTTGGTTCTATAAGCAGGCCTATTTGGTAGGCTTGCCCCCGGAATGAAGTCAATTTGATGTTCTATCCCCCTAAGAGGAGGAAGCCCATTGGGTCCTTCTTGTGAGAATAGATCGTCAAATTCACTCAAAAGGTTTTCTATTTGAGGAGGTAAAACCGTGAGTTCATTACTTGTGGCAGTGCATGTAAGTGCTCCTTTACAAAAGATAAGGCTTGGTTGTTCAACAAGAAGCAAGTTTTCTAAAACATTTTCAAAAGGATTTTCTTGTAGACCAACCTTGTGGGAAGGAACACTCTTCTCCCACGCCTTCCTATCCCTAAGGATTTTCTCTTTTTCTAGCACTCTTTTTTTTTTGTTTTCCTCATCCCTCTTTTGTTTCATTTGTATTTGGTCTTTCACCACTTGAGAATGTGGTAAAGGACTAAGTACAAACTTCTTATATTTATGGGTGAAGGAAATCTCGTTAGTGAGACCATCATGCAAGGTTTTCTTGTCAAATTGCCATGGCCTCCCTAATAAGATATGGCAAGCTTCCATAGGCACTACATCACATAAAACTTTATCTTTGTATTTCCCTATGGAAAACTTGATTTCCACTTGCTTATCTACATGTAGTTCCCCATTTTCATTAAGCCATTGAAGTTTGTAAGGTTTTGGGTGAGGAACCACTTGTAGCTTAAGCTTTTCAACCATCCTAGCACTACAACAATTACAACTAGATCCACTATCCACAATGAGGGAACATATATTTTCTAAAACATTGCATCTTGTATGAAATATGTTCTCCCTTTGTGTTTCAATGGATGTGCTAGGGTGATTGTTGAGGGTTCTCCTAATCATAAGCAATTCTCCCTCTAATGGAGCTACCCTCTCATCCTCTCCCCCTTCCTCTTTCTCACTAAGCTCATCCTCGCCACTAGTGTATTCGTCTACACCTTTAAGAAACAAAGTCCTTTGGTTTGGACATTGTGCTTGCACATGCCCCCTACCATAGCACTTAAAACATTTAACATCTCTAGCTCGGATGGGTGGGGTTGAGGTTTCTTTGGTGAAGGGTTTGGTAGGTTCTTTTGGTTTTTCCTTAGATGTACTACCCTCCCTTTTAAACTCTCTCTTGGGATAAAAGTTAGAATAGGGGCTCACCTTTTGACTTGATGTTTTGCGCAAATTTTGTTGCTCAACTTTAATGCAAAGTTGAACCAAATCATTCAAGTCTTGATAAGGTAAGAGCTCTACTCTATCTCTTATCTCAAGTGATAGGCCACTAAGGAACCTAGATATGGTGGTTTCCTCTTCCTCTCTAATAGAGGCTCTCATCATATAGAGCTCCATCTTTTGCCTATACTCTTCTACACTCATATTCTTTTGTTGGAGTCTTTGGAGCTTGTCCATCAACTCCCTATGGTAGTAAGAAGGTATATGTCGACGTCTTAGGGCTCCCCTAAGGTCATTCCAATATTCTATGGGAGGTTCCCTATGAAGACGTCGGTCTCTTTCTAAAGAGGTCCACCAATACATGGCATTTCCTTGGAAACTAAGGGTGGCTAAGGGTACTTTTCGTTCCTCACTTACCCTATGGCAAGCAAAGAGTTGCTCTACCTTCATCTCCCAATCTAGATATATTTCTACATTTTCCTTTCCATGAAAATGAGGCAGGTCTACTCTAGTTTCCCTTGGCACCTCTTGTTCCCTTTGCCTAGTTCTTCTAGGGGGTGGTTGGTAGTAGTCATTAATTCTAAGGCTTCCCTCCCCTAGAGTTGCAATGCTTTGGGATGCATGAGTATTTGTTTTTTTTGATTTTTGAGATTTTTGGGATTTCTCTTCTTGAGCTCTAGCCAACTCATTAATCTTGTTTTCATTCTCCAATTGCCTAGAAGAGATTAATTGTACCGCTTGGGATACCTCTTTCAAAAGGGTTTTCAAAGATTTTACTTCACATTCTATAGACTTTGGAGAATGAGAAGAAGAAGACATGGCTAGACCTTTGTGTATTTAGGCGTTTTTACTTTGAGAAAGATTAGGGAAGATAAAGAAGGTAGTTTTCCAGGTAAGGGAGGTGAGTCTCAAATGACTACTTAAGTACCAAGCCTTTTCCTTGCCAAAAACTAGTCTCCAATGCCTTCTCACAAAAATTTCTCTTAGTGAAACACTTAAAACACAAGAAGTTGAGAAATCAAAAAGCAATAAAACTATGTAAGCTAAAAAAAAAAGATATGCAACAAACTAGTCGGTTTTAGCACAAATTAAACTAAACTAATCATGCAAAACGTTTCTACCAAAACAATAGAAAACAAGTTCAAACAAGCAACAAATTACTAAGCAAAAAATTTACTATGCTATTCGGCCCTAGGTGAGGCTTCTTGGACACTTTGAGCCCTTGAAGACACACTCACCGTCTAAACGTAATTAAAGAGGTAATTAACAATAAACCAAGTTGCAAAGGAAAAGAAGACTCCCTTTGTTGATCCTCTTTTGGGTTAGTGCACTTCCTTGTTGTCTTGAATTTTTTTTTTTTTGATCTTCTAGGTGTTTGTATTGTTTGTTTCAAGTAACCTTGTTTCGGCTTTAGCTTTGTCTCCTCCTTAAAATGATGGCTTTAATTCTCCAATTTCCAGCACCTATTCACAAGAGCTAAACCTAAACCAAGTCAAGTTCCATGCACATATGCACCAAGGAGAATTAAATTCCAGCACCCAAAAGAGAGGTCAAGAAACAAAAGCAAGAAACAAATTTAATTGAATAAAAACAGTACCACCAAAAGGATTTATAATATGACAACTTAGAAAGAGAGTCAAGAAATTAAAGCAAACAATTAAAGGTACTCAAAAAAAGTTGGCACACAAAAGGAATTCCTAAAGAAAAGCACTAGATTAGATGACCAAATAAAAAAAAAAAAAAACAGCACCACTGAAAATTGTTGTGGGCCAGAAAACGTGTTTGTTCCCCGATTTATGCTGAGCTGTATTTTTAAAATTTGTCTCTGAAATTTATATGCAAGAAAATTCAGGATCTTATCCAAACAATGGCTTTGGAATCACCTAAAACGCATGCACCATTTTTTTTTAATAATTTTTGCAAATTTGGTGTGCAGTTAGGCCAGCTGGAGCGCTCAAGATTTGCACTCTGATTTTGTAAGATTTATCATATTTTTTCTGTTGCCTTTTTTGATCTGATTTTTTTTTTGTCCTTTTTGTAACACTTCAAACTTGCATTTTCCAGAGAATCACAAATTTCCTATGAGTGGAAATAATTTTTGAAACAAAAAACAGCCAGACAGAGAGAGAAACAGGGGAAATCTGGAAAACTGGAAAAAAAAAAGCAAGATACCAAAATTTAACACAAAGGAAAATGTAAGAAGGAAATTGTGTAAGAACTAAGACACAATTATGAACTCAAACTAAAATTAAAAAGGCAGCAAAGGATCAAAATAACAGCAGATTAAGGCAAATTAAAGAGACCCAAAAACAAGAAACAATCAAGCCAAAAATAGGACTACTAAGAATTGATGACAATTATGGATTCACATGACTTGACACAACATTTATAGATTCAGAAAATAAAGACTCAAAGCATAAAATGAAGCAATTATAAGAAATCAATAAAGACTCAAATTCCTAAAAGAAAACAGCCACTCAAAGTGTAAGGAATCCTATCACAATTGCACAAGAAAATGTTCAAGATCAATTGAACACATGTGCTTCGGTTGGATCTTCCATAAGCACACCAAGAACAATTTAAAATGTAAAAGAAACAGCAAGACAATTATGGAATTGAAATGACAAGATGAAAATAAAGAAGAACTGAAAATTTAAAAAGACAAGCTACTCATCTTGAAGAACCAAAAGCTCATGATACCAAATGATGGCATTTTCATGTGTTCTTCTTGAATCAAAGTAGAAATAGATGGAGCGGAAGCAATGGATGAGTGAAACAAGACCCTCCTAGGAGTTGTGTTGGTCTTGAAGGTGCATGATGAGTATGGGTTGAGTGGTTCGGCCAGCTCAAGGGAGAAGGTGAAAGGATTGAAGTTTATAGCCTAGATTTCTAGGAGGAGTAAAGCTTGTGCACAAAAATGGCAGCATAACATTACTCAAATAAACTTGAAAATACATGAGGTAGGCCTCCTTATTTATAGATTTAGGAGCCTTGGTGAGCAAGCTTAAAGGGTAGGGATGGAAATACAAAAAGTGGGGGCTGCCTAGGGTATTGACTTTAGTCAAACCACACCATCATCCTAATATTCTAGAAGATAGGTCAAAAATGCAACATTTGATAGTACACCCCTCCCTCTTTTGCTAAAGGCACCTATTTGCTAGCACACCCCTCCTTCTATTGCTAAGGGCACCTTTTTGATAGCACACCCCTAAGTTAGCAAGTTTTGCTTTCTACACTACACTAATCTACTAAGCTACCCCTAATGGGCCTCCAAGTAGCATGTACAAGGTCTTCTCCCTCCCATCCGTGGCTTCTTCTATGTGTGCTTGGATATGTTTAGCCATGGATCTTGTGAGAGGTCCTAGACGGTCTAGCTCCATGGATAGCCTCCCTCCTTCACGTCCTAGACGCTCACTTCTTGGAACTAGACGCTCCTCTTGGTCTAGACGGTCTTCTTGGTTTGGGCCTTGGCTTCCTTGGTTAGATGTGCTTGGCCCTCCTCCATCAGCATTGGGAGACCGCCAGATCGGCTGCAACGACCCCCAACGTCGGTCAGCCTCAGGAGCAGATGGGACTGACCGAGTTCCTCAGGCACAACCCACCTAAGTTCAGTGGGAACGTTACCCCTGATCAAGCAGATCAGTGGGTCAGGGGGTTAGAGAAAATATTCAGGGCGACCTCCTGCCCTGAAGATAAGAAGCTGGTGTTTGCCACATATCTTCTGTCCGGAGAAGCTGAGTTCTGGTGGATGGGAACTCAGCAGATGATGGAGGCCCGAGAGGAAGTGATGGATTGGGAGAGCTTCAGGGTGAGGTTCCTGGAGAAATACTTCCCAGACAGCGCAAGATTTGCGAAGGAAGCTGAGTTCCTGAGGTTGGAGCAGGGGGATATGTCTGTGAATGCCTATGCTGCTCGATTCGAGTACCTCGCCCGGTTTTATACCCAAGCCACCTCTGAGGCTTGGAGGTGTAGGAAATTTGAAGAAGGACTGAAGCACGGGCTGAAGAGGACCATAGCCCCGATGTGCATCAGGGAATTCCACGCCTTGGTGGAAAAGGCGAAGATGGTAGAGACTCTAGAAAAGGGTGAGTCTCGGGTGATCAGGTCCCACCCAGGGGGTTCCTCCAATGGGAAGGCAAGGGTGCAGCAACAGCAGTATAAGCCTTATGCGAGACCTCCACAGCATAGGGCGAGGGCAGCACCGCCCCAGTCTCATCAGCAACAAACCTGGAAACCCAAGTGTTTCCATTGTGGTGGACCACACACGCCCAATGTGTGCCCCAAGAAGACTTCGGAGAGAAGATGTTTTGCCTGTCAGAGGACGGGACACGTTGCAAGAGATTGTCCTACTCAGCATGGGATGACTCAACCCGGTAGTTCCCAGCAAGTGAGGAACGAAAGCAGCAGACCTCAGGCAACAGGGAGAGTGTTTGCCATGTCAGGAGCTGAGGCGTCCCAATCAGGTAACCTTGTGCAGGGTGTCTGTTTTATAGCTGGTAGAGGTGTAAAAGCTTTGTTTGATTCTGGAGCGACACACTCCTTTGTGTCAAGCCTGTGTGTAGCCGAGTTGGGCCTTATAGTGAGGGAGTTACCCTTCGAACTGTTGGTCTCTACACCTGCGTCAGGACAGGTGTTGACCTCCACAGTTTGCCCTGAATGTCCAGTGATAGTAGAGGGACACAGATTCAAAGTGAACTTGATCTGCCTACCTCTTCAGGACCTGGATGTTATCCTGGGAATGGATTGGCTAGCTGCCAATCACGTCCTCATAGACTGCGGTAGTCAGAAGATAGCGTTTCCAGACCTCCCAGCATCTGATATGATATCTGCTCAGCAAGGGCAGTCAGAGTTGGAAGGGGGAGCGAGGTGCTTCGTGATGCTAGCTCGGTTGGAAGTAAAGAATGAAGGGGACGTCAGTAGAATACACGTGGTGAGAGATTTCACGGATGTATTTCCAGAAGAAGTACCTGGATTACCCCCTAAGAGAGAAGTGGAATTCTCTATTGATTTAGTACCTGGGGCTGGACCAGTGTCAATGGCACCTTACAGGATGGCACCAGCCGAGTTGGTAGAGTTAAAGCAGCAAGTGGAAGAATTGTTGGAGAAACAATTCATCAGACCCAGTGTATCTCCATGGGGAGCTCCAGTGCTTCTAGTGAAGAAAAAGGATGGAGGATCTCGACTGTGTATAGACTACAGGCAGTTGAATAAATTGACCATCAAGAACAAGTATCCTCTACCTAGGATTGATGATTTAATGGATCAAGTAAATGGGGCCTCGGTGTTCTCAAAGATCGACCTGAGATCGGGGTACCACCAAATTTTGGTGAAGGCCGAAGATGTTCAAAAGACAGCATTTAGGTCTCGTTATGGGCACTATGAGTATGTGGTGATGCCGTTTGGAGTGACCAATGCTCCAGCCCTGTTCATGGACTACATGAATAGGATTTTTCGTCCTTTCTTGGATAAGTTTGTGGTAGTCTTCATTGACGACATCCTCATTTATTCAAGGACCGAAGAAGAACATGAAGAGCATCTAAGGATAGTGTTGGAAATCCTGAGGGAGAAACAACTCTATGCCAAGTTCTCCAAATGTGAGTTCTGGCTGAAGGAGGTCAACTTCTTAGGGCACGTGATATCTGCTCGAGGGATCTCAGTGGATCCAGCCAAGGTTGAAGCAGTGCTGCAGTGGGAACGTCCCAAGTCGGTCACTGAGATAAGGAGCTTTGTGGGTCTGGCGGGCTACTATCGGAGGTTCATTGAGGATTTTTCCAAGGTAGTGGCTCCTTTGACTCAATTGACGCGCAAGGACCAACCTTTTGCTTGGACCGACCGATGTGAGCAGAGTTTCGTGGAGCTAAAGGAGAGGTTGACTAGTGCTCCAGTGCTGGTGATCCCCGATGTTGGGAAACCTTTTGATGCCTACTGTGATGCTTCACATCAGGGCTTGGGATGCGTCTTGATGCAAGAGAAGAGAGTGGTTGCATATGCTTCAAGGCAACTCAAGGTGCATGAGAAAAACTACCCTACTCATGATTTGGAATTGGCAGCGGTGGTGTTCGCCTTGAAGATCTGGAGGCACTATCTGTATGGAGCTCGGTTCCAGGTGTTCAGTGACCATAAGAGCCTGAAATACCTGTTTGATCAGAAGGAACTAAACATGAGGCAAAGAAGGTGGATGGAGTTCCTAAAGGACTACGATTTTCAACTCATGTATCATCCAGGGAAGGCCAATGTAGTGGCAGATGCGTTGAGTAGAAAATCAATACAAGTCGCCACTATGATGATGGAAGAGCAGAAGCTGATCGAGCAGTTCAGAGACTTAAACCTTGGGGTAGAATTTCACGTGAATCACATTAGTTGTAGTAAGCTGACTATAACTAATGACTTCCTTGGGATGTTAAGGGATAGGCAATTGGAGGACCCTAGTCTGAAGCGTACTGTGGAGTCGCTAGGGACAGATCAGGCTAGAGACTTTGTGACGGGCGATGATGGGATCTTGAGATTTAATGGCAGAATTTGCATCCCTGCAAATGATGAGTTGAAGAAGATGATCCTAGAGGAAGGTCACAAGAGTCGCCTTAGCCTACACCCAGGCATGAATAAGATGTACCATGACTTGAAGGAGTCATTTTGGTGGTCGGGCATGAAGAGGGACATTGCCCAGTATGTTGCAACCTGCTTAACGTGTCAGAAGGCGAAGGTAGAGCATCAAAGACCTGGCGGGCTGTTGCAGCAACTGGATATCCCTGAGTGGAAATGGGACAGCATCGCCATGGATTTTGTCACCCATTTACCCAGATCGGTAAAGGGTCATGATGCAATCTGGGTTATCATTGATAGGCTAACGAAGAGTGCCCACTTCCTTCCAGTGAATATGAAGATGCCTATGGCCAAGCTGGCACAGTTATACATCCAAGAAATAGTGAGGTTGCATGGAGTGCCTTCCAGCATCGTTTCAGATAGAGATCCCAGGTTCACTTCACGGTTTTGGCAGACCTTGCAAGAGTGCTTGGGAACTAAGTTGAGGATGAGCTCTGCATATCATCCCCAAACAGATGGTCAGTCAGAGAGAACGATCCAATCCTTGGAAGATCTGCTGAGGGCGTGCGTCTTGGATCAATTGGGAAGTTGGGACGAGGTGTTGCCACTGGTGGAGTTTACCTATAATAATAGCTACCACGCCAGTATTGGGATGGCACCATATGAAGCCCTGTATGGGAGGAAATGCAGAACTCCCTTATGTTGGTACCAGGAGGGCGAGGCAGTCTTGGTTGGGCCAGAGTTGATTCAGCAGACGACCGAGAAGGTGAAACAGATACAAAGCAGAATGAAAGCTTCTCAGAGTAGGCAGAAGTCCTATGCAGATTAGAGGAGAAAGCCTTTGGAGTTTGCTGCTGGAGACCACGTGTTCATGAAAGTGACACCAACCAAGGGTGTAGGACGGGCGATCAGGACAAGGAAGTTGTCCCCTAAGTTCGTGGGACCATATCAGATCTTAAGAAAGGTTGGTCCAGTGGCTTATGAGATCGCCCTACCTCCCCATCTAGCGAATCTGCACAATGTCTTTCACGTATCACAGCTGAGGAAGTACATGGCAGACCCTAGTCATGTGCTGGAAGTGGACGATGTGCAGATCAGGGATGACTTGTCCTTTGAAGCAAAACCAGTCAGGATTGACGATCGGCAAAGTAAACAGCTCAGAGGCAAGACCATCAACATGGTGAAAGTGGTGTGGGATGAGAGATCGGGGGATTCAACTTGGGAGTTAGAAGAACCCATGAGAGAGGCTTATCCATACCTCTTTTCCTTGTAATTCAATTTTCGGGGACGAAAATTTTTCTTGATGGGGAGAATGTAAGGACCTGTAAAATTAAATTGGAATAAAAGGGTATATTTTAAATGAATTCTAAGTATGTTTTTATTTAAAATAAAAAGGAAGGAAAGTGTAGCTTAGAAGACTACAAGAGTTCCTTGTTAACACATAATCGCCGGTCGCCTAGACTACACGTGATCGCCAGGGCGCGAGGCATGCGGGGTTAGTCATCGCGCGGGATGTCATCGGTGGATAGTCTTCGCGCGAGAGGACATCGGGGGGTTAGTCTTCGCGCGAGAGGACATCGGTGGATAGTCTTCGCGTGAGATGTCATCGCGCCAGTGGTCATCGGTGAAAGGTGATCGCGCGATGTCGAGTTGCACACAGAGAAGGTGGGACCCAGACTCCCAGCATGAGACGCGCGGCACGCGCGACACGTAGACAAAAAGTGTTGGTTCAGAACAGTGACATCAGAATGTTGGCATGCGCAAGAGACACTCGCGGTCGTACTGTTCAGAGCAGTGGTTGGCATGCACAAGAGACAACCGTAGTCGTACTGTTCAGAGAAAGGTACACTCAGACTTCCCTGCAGAGTGGGTGGTGGCAGCTGCTTTTATGGACAAGTTGGTTTAAGATGGAAAAACCCACTGCTGAGGGAACAAGACATTTCAGTTGTTCAAGAGCGAAAGAGTGAACTACCTCCTTTCTCCTCCATTTCTCTCCTTCGCGCTGCGATTCTGGCACCTTCACACAAGAGTACGACGAGCGGCAGCCACCATTAGAGCACCTGGGAAGTTCTCTGCAAGTCCTTCAAACCAGACGCAAAAACGGAGTCAAGGCGTTCTTTAGGCTTCGTTGGATTTCGGAGCTCCTGGTGTTTGGCAAGTCCAGGTAAGGGAAGCTAGCCTTACTTCTAATGAAAACTGTATGTGTGATGATTTTGATGTTGGGGGCGACGTGGTCGCCGGGTGTTCAAACTGTTCTTGCTTTAAACCCAGTTTTGTTCGTGATCGCCGGTTCCTGGAGGTGATCGCCGGTTTTCATCTGTTATTGAATGATCTCCTGTTTTTGTGTTGTTTGAAAACTGTTTGAGATTTAAATGTGATATTCGAAAATCTGAACCTTGGAATGGTTGTTGTTTTGGTTGGAATCATTCGTTGAAATGTTATGTGATGTGTTGAATGTTGTGAATGTGGATCGAGGCATAGTATTTTCAGGAAAGAAAATACCGTGTAAGATTGTGTAGGATGTGCATTGATCGGTGATGTCTATAATGGGATATCCAGACTCTCCTGATATAATGGAATCAAATAGATGAAGTCATTCAGGCGTTGAGAGTCGATGGAGGTTCATATGTATGAGTGGCCCGTGTGAAATAGAACGAGCTCAGCCGTCGTATGGATTAACCTTGTCATACGTGAGATTGATGTTATGAGATTCGAATATGCGCATTGCTGTGGGAACTTTACAGCATTTTTGTATGACAGGTGCAAATCCCTGAGTCAGTCAATGCACGTGTTTTTCCGGAAATAGTGGTCAAGTGTCTGGTGTGATGAGTCAGTGGAAAGTCTGACGTGAAGTTTTGAGAAATTGAATTGATAGACACTTGATTGCGTATGTGAATTGAAAGACTCTTGGTTGAATTGTGAAAAATGTGATTACTTGATGGTTTTGTGGAATTTGAGAAAGTGGATGTCTTAAATTGGTTTCATCTTGATTCTTAAGTTCATATTCAAACTCTCTTTTAAATGTCTAGCTTACCCTGTTTTTGGGTTCTGTGATTGTTTCTTAAAACCTGTGATGATCGTGTAATTTTTACACGGGAGCAGATGATCTTGCAGGAAGAAGAGCTCCTCAGTGAGTGGTCGCCGGGAGGACATCGCCTGTTTTGCTTCTGTTGGGCGATCACCCCCTTTCCTGTTCTCTGATCGGAGATCGCCCCTTTTGATAGGAGATCGCCTTTTATGTTAGGAGATCGCCCTTTTTATGTTGGGAGATCGACTGTTTGGTTGTATTTTGCTGTTTTTATGTTAAGTTTTGGAAAACGACCGTTTTGTATTAAACTCCCTGCGGGGAGAAACTTCATTACATATATATAATTATGCACATTTCAACATTTTGGTTTTACGTTTATCTTCATTATATATATATATATATATTTATGTTCACTTCAATATAATTGTTTACCTTTATTTTTATTATATAAATGTGAAAAGAATTTGGCGGGATGTTACATTAATGGTATCAGAGCCGTTCGTCCTTAGGATGACCTGAGGGCTGTGGATCCATTGTGTTTTCTTCTGCTCATGAAAACTTATTTGAGTTTTAAGTGACAACTATTGTGAAAGGTTTTCAAACGTTTTTGTATTGAAATTTTTTTGTGTGTGCTGTAATGAATGTATGCCTAACTGAAAATCTTAGTATTTAGAATGAGAGGGTCTTGATAAGGTGGTGAGGGTGCACACTCATGACCGGATCAGGGTGATTCTCAATCTAAATTCCAGAGGTTTGATGTTTAGCCTACATTGAATTCTGGTGTGATTTATTGAGTGTTCTTGTAATTGACTGAGAGTGGTTGTTTGGATTGATGATTGCACACCAGTAACTGTTCTGGTGTTTTGTTTGAAGTTAGGAGTGTTATAATCCTGTTGATGAACTCAAATTCGTAATGACTTTGAGATGCTGACCTTTGTAAGGTCTAGATGGTACCTCCTGAATGAATTGATTTCTGATCGATCTCATTCTTATAGTTGTAGGGAATATAGAAAACCTACAGATTCAAAGTCTGAAACGAAGAGAGATGGCACGTAGACCTTCTACCCCTCCCCAACCTTCTTCCGAAATGGGCCAGATCGCCAAGGCCATCGAGATGATGGCAAATGCCATCCAGCAGCAGAACGCGGTGATGTCTCAAAATCACCAAGCTACAATGCAGCATTGGGAGACCGCCAGATCGGCTGCAACGACCCCCAACGTCGGTCAGCCTCAGGAGCAGATGGGACTGACCGAGTTCCTCAGGCACAACCCACCTAAGTTCAGTGGGAACGTTACCCCTGATCAAGCAGATCAGTGGGTCAGGGGGTTAGAGAAAATATTCAGGGCGACCTCCTGCCCTGAAGATAAGAAGCTGGTGTTTGCCACATATCTTCTGTCCGGAGAAGCTGAGTTCTGGTGGATGGG
Organism: Phaseolus coccineus; assembly: GCA_037954025.1. Classification (NCBI taxonomy): domain Eukaryota; kingdom Viridiplantae; phylum Streptophyta; class Magnoliopsida; order Fabales; family Fabaceae; genus Phaseolus; species Phaseolus coccineus. Next base: position 31,408,955 of record CM075680.1, on the reverse strand, counting down.
AACTCAGCAGATGATGGAGGCCCGAGAGGAAGTGATGGATTGGGAGAGCTTCAGGGTGAGGTTCCTGGAGAAATACTTCCCAGACAGCGCAAGATTTGCGAAGGAAGCTGAGTTCCTGAGGTTGGAGCAGGGGGATATGTCTGTGAATGCCTATGCTGCTCGATTCGAGTACCTCGCCCGGTTTTATACCCAAGCCACCTCTGAGGCTTGGAGGTGTAGGAAATTTGAAGAAGGACTGAAGCACGGGCTGAAGAGGACCATAGCCCCGATGTGCATCAGGGAATTCCACGCCTTGGTGGAAAAGGCGAAGATGGTAGAGACTCTAGAAAAGGGTGAGTCTCGGGTGATCAGGTCCCACCCAGGGGGTTCCTCCAATGGGAAGGCAAGGGTGCAGCAACAGCAGTATAAGCCTTATGCGAGACCTCCACAGCATAGGGCGAGGGCAGCACCGCCCCAGTCTCATCAGCAACAAACCTGGAAACCCAAGTGTTTCCATTGTGGTGGACCACACACGCCCAATGTGTGCCCCAAGAAGACTTCGGAGAGAAGATGTTTTGCCTGTCAGAGGACGGGACACGTTGCAAGAGATTGTCCTACTCAGCATGGGATGACTCAACCCGGTAGTTCCCAGCAAGTGAGGAACGAAAGCAGCAGACCTCAGGCAACAGGGAGAGTGTTTGCCATGTCAGGAGCTGAGGCGTCCCAATCAGGTAACCTTGTGCAGGGTGTCTGTTTTATAGCTGGTAGAGGTGTAAAAGCTTTGTTTGATTCTGGAGCGACACACTCCTTTGTGTCAAGCCTGTGTGTAGCCGAGTTGGGCCTTATAGTGAGGGAGTTACCCTTCGAACTGTTGGTCTCTACACCTGCGTCAGGACAGGTGTTGACCTCCACAGTTTGCCCTGAATGTCCAGTGATAGTAGAGGGACACAGATTCAAAGTGAACTTGATCTGCCTACCTCTTCAGGACCTGGATGTTATCCTGGGAATGGATTGGCTAGCTGCCAATCACGTCCTCATAGACTGCGGTAGTCAGAAGATAGCATTTCCAGACCTCCCAGCATCTGATATGATATCTGCTCAGCAAGGGCAGTCAGAGTTGGAAGGGGGAGCGAGGTGCTTCGTGATGCTAGCTCGGTTGGAAGTAAAGAATGAAGGGGACGTCAGTAGAATACACGTGGTGAGAGATTTCACGGATGTATTTCCAGAAGAATACGATCGGTCATCAGTGCGTGAAGAGCGCGATCGGTCGTTAGTGCATGTAGGGCGTGATCAGTCGTTAGTGCGTGCAGAGCGCGATCGGTCATCAGGGCATGCAGAGCGCGATCGGTCGTTAGTGCATGCAGAGCGCGATCGGTCATCGGGGTTCTTGCCAACACGTGTTAAGCTGGGACCCAGGTTCCCAGCGAGAGCGTTACGCATGCACCTCGCATGATGCCCACTCAGAGGACGTGTGGTGAGACAATGCAGGCAGGATGCGCCTGGTGAGTGTGCTTAGAACAGCCACACCCGGTGCTCTCCTGGGAGCATGCACCCACTCAGAGGATGTACAGTGAGACCATGCAGGCAGGATGCGCCTGGTAAGTGGGCTCAGACCACCCACACCTGGCGCTCTCCTGGGAGCATGCGACTCACTCAGAGAGAAGGAACACGCTAAGTTACTCCGCAAGAGGATAACTTAGCCGCACAGAGAAAAGCGCAGGAGCCCTTCAGATTTGACACGTGTACGGTTAGATGTCAGCTGCATGCCTCCACGTGTCACCATCTGAGAGAGAGGCGCGGCCCAGTATAAAGGTACTCCACCTCATGTAAGGTACACACATTCTTACATAGTTTTACAGACCTTCACAGAATTACACTTTTTACAGTTTTTACAGTAACACAGTTTCTGAGTCATTGTGGGGACGTTTATACACGTTGCACAGTGATAATAGATTTCAGTTACACAGAGAGAGAAAGTGGATCTGAGCACACACGAGTCTCACAGAGAGATTCAGTGACAGTTTTTGGTGTTCCTGTCATGTGACTTGAGCGTCGGAGCTACAACGGCCGCTAGCGGCGCCGTCTGTGTGTTTTGCAAGCATCATTTGGAGTTCCAGTGAAGGTTCTTGGAGCGTTCTTGCAGAACGTGCAGTTGCAGAAGGCTAGACGAAGGAGTGACGAGGCACATACTCCACGTTCGAGTCCGTGGCAGGATCAAATGCCAAATCAACTTAAAACAAAATAAGCTTAAGAACCATAGCTCTGATAACCACATCATGTGAGGTGATTTTAGATGTTTTTTATTCAAATTCAACATGTAAAATACACTAGGTAGGCCTTCTATTTATAGGTGAAGGAGCCTTGGAAAACAAGGTGGAGTGGTAGGTTGGAAAAAGGGAAAAAATGGGCGGCCTTAGGGTTTGACTAAGTCAATCCCGCATCTTAGGCTTGTCTTCCTAGAAACTAGGTCAAAAAACCTTCCAAAAGGGCTAGAAACAAGCTAAAATGATAACTACACCCCCTATTATGCTATAGGCACCTATTATAGCCTATCTTTGCTATTTTGGAGCCCCAAAGTGAGCCCAATTTATTTACATAATTTTCTCTTGTGGAAAAAAATAAGAAGGAAGAAATTCTGATATTCTGGTTTATAACTGGTTCTTCTTTTGCTAATGCTCTCTCGAGGTTTGGTGCGGTCCGACTTTGTATACTGAGATGACTGACCTTTTTGTGAAATGTTTGATGTGTCCTTAGTCAGTTCTTGGTTGCTTTGGTTTGTATTATAGAGCAAGGAACTAATTAGAGCTCTATATTTTAATTGATCAACAACAACTCCAGCTATATCAGCATCCATATAGCAATTTGTGGCCATTGGTGTTGAGACTTATTTTCAATTCTCCATTTCAAATCTTTTGAGATCCTCTTTGAAGTATTTTGGTTGGCTTAAGAAGATGCCTTCTTTTCATTGCTTGACCTGCAATCCAAGGAAGAAGGAGAGTTCCCCCATCATGGACATTTCAAACTCCCCCTACATGGCTGTCACAAATTCTTCACAAAATTTATCATTAGTTGCTCCAAAGATAATGTCATCAACATATATCTGTACTAAGATAACAATAGTTTGATTTTTTAATGAAAAGAGTTCTATCAATCTTTCCTCTTTCATAGTTGTGAGATAGAAAGAAGTTACCTAACCTCTCTCATACCACTGTCTAGGGGCCTGCTTAAGACCATACAAAGCCTTTTTCAACTTATATACATGATTGGGATACAAATGATTTTCAAACCCAGGTGGTTGTGAGACAGATCTGTTCATTGACAATTCTATTTAGGAAGGCACTCTTCATGTCCATTTGGAACAACCTTTTTGAAAAATATTGTTTTCTAAAGAAGTGGAAAAACAACATGTTGTTTTGTTGTTTCAATCTGTTGTTTGACACTTAGTGCTTTTTGAAAAGGGTTTGAAATTGTTTGACATGGTTGACTTTGCTGTCAAACCAATTCAATCGGTTGTTTCGAGAATTCAATCGATTATTTTTTTGAAAATCCATAACAATTTTTCTGTTAAGTTTGTTAAATCAGCTTTAAATGATTTATAACTATTTTGGCTCTTGCTTTAAATGTTTTTAACAAATCTTTGGAGTATATAAAGTTTGTTTTACATTCTTAAGGTAGAGAAAATAGTTTAGACAATTCAGATTGAGAAAATAGATTTGAGTTTTCAAGATTTATTTCAAGCTCTTGGATTTTCACAAAGGACTGGAATAGGATTGTTGTGTAATCTTTCATTTTGATATTGATTAGGTGTAATCCTTTCTTTATCTCTTGTATTTCTGAATATTTGTTTGGGTTAAAAGTGAACCAGTATAAATTGCTTGTGTGCTTATCTCTTTCCTTGCACTTGTTTATATCTATTTTAAGTTGTTTTTTGATATTGTTGATAAAAACAACCGATTGAATCGGAAAAACAACCGGTTGATTTTCTAAAAATAAACTTAATAAGTTTGTTTGTTGTTTTCTTTGATTTCTTTGCCTGAGAATCTTCATTAGATTTCGTTATACATTTCAAGTTTGCAAAAATTGTTTATAAACAATTCACCCCCCTCTTGTTTAAGGCCATATATTTTAACAATTGGCATCAAGAGCTCGATTCTTGAAAGATATTCAAGTTTTTGATAACCTTTTTCTTATGGCTGAAAAGTTACCTTTTGGGGAGGGTGCCTCAATAAACAGGCCACCATTGTTCTGTGGTTTGAATTACCAGTTTTGGAAGGTACAAATGAAAATCTTTGTTGAATCTCTTGATAGAGGAATTTGAGATGCAATTGAAAATGGTCCTTTTATTCCTAAGTTTGAAAAAGATGGTGTTTTCATTGAAAAACATTGGTCCCAATGGACTGATGCTGAAAATAAAAGGGCCAAGTTTGTTGTATTGCTAAAAATATTATCACCTCTGCCTTAAATTCTGATGAGTTTTTTAGGGTCTCATAATGTGCATCTGCTAAGGAGATGTGGGATACTCTAGAAGTAACTCATAAAGGCACTAACGATGTAAGGAGGGCAAGGAAACATACTCTCATCCAAGAGTATGAAATGTTCAGGATGCTGAAAGGAGAATCAATTGTGGATGTGCAAAAGTGATTCACTCATATTGTTAATCACCTTATAAGTCTTGGAAAGACCTTTGACAAAGAAGAGCTAAACATCAAGATCCTCAAGTTTCTTGATACAACATGGCAGCCAAAAGTCACAGCCATCTCAGAATCCAAAGATTTAACATCTTTGACTACAACTTCTTTGTTTGGGAAGCTTAAAGAACATGAGTTGGAGATGAACAGGCTCAATGTTCAAGAAAGTGAATATAAACACGTGAGGAACATTGCTTTGAAAGTTGCCAAGCTTCAAGTGATGAAAGTGAGGAAGAAACTCTTAGCTTGCTGTCCAAGAAGTTCAGCAAGTTCTTGAAGAAGAATCACAACAAAGATTCAACCCATGAAAGGTATGGTAACAAGAAACCTAGTGATTTTAATTCTAACAAATATACATGTTATGGTTGTGGTGAACAGGGGCACATAAAGGATGAATGCCCAAATAAAGAAAGCAAAGAAAGAAGTCAAGCAAGAAGGTTGAAAAGAAAGGCAAATCAAAAAGAGGCCTACATTGCTTGGGATGAAAATGACGTGTCTTCATCAAGCTCCTCATCAAGTGAAGATGAAGAAGCCAATCTGTGTCTAATGGCCAAAGGAGAAGATAATGCAAGTACTGTAAGTTCCTACACTTCCTTAAATGCTGAAAATTATAGCCAACTCCTTGAGACTTTTAAAGAAACACATGAAGAAGCTAATATATTGGTTCTCTTGGACAACAGGTTGAAAGGTTTGAATAATGAGCTTGAAAATAGAGTCAAAGCACTGGAAGAAGAGTTAGAAAACTTGAAAATTGATTTTGAAAATCTAGAATTACTTTACAAGAACTCTTCTTGCAAGTGTGACTAAATTGTTTGTGAAAATTTTGAATCTCTTCAAAATAAGGTTCACTATATTGTGAAAACTATGGATAAGCTTTCAAAAGGAAAATCCAACTTTGAGACTGACTTGGCATCTCAAAATTGTGTTTTTGGAAAATATGGTTTAGGATTTAATCCACAAAGTAAGAAGAATGGGATTTCAAAGCCTTTTTCAACTATTCCAGAGAAGCAACCGATTGAAAAATCGAAACAACCGGTTGTTACATGCTTTTATTGTATGAAGAGGGGCCATTTTGTTAGGTTTTGCAAAATTAGGAAATTTTTTGTTCCTAAAGGTGTTATGAAATGGGTTTCTAAGAATTTTGAGGTTCCTAATGACCAAGTTAATGCCAAAGGACCCAAATTGGTAAGGGGACCAAATCTTGTTTCTTGATTTCATATTTTTGCAGGAATTGTAAGAGATCAAGGATTCTTAAGTCAAAAGATCAAGCTTATGAAGAGAAAAGATTCTATATGGACTTTCTATTACAGATCTGTACTACACTTAGTCTTCTTGGAAGTCAAGTGGATTCTCTTGTACTGACCAATCCTCGAACACCGAAAATAGCTAGTAATGGTGAGCCACGTCAGCTGGGTCCCACAGCGTGGGCTAGAGCCACGTGGGCTGGATCCCATGGGTAGCATGTACTAGCGGGCTGATTAGTCATCAGCATGTCGATCACCAGATTGGAATGATGTGTCCTTGTCACACAACGGGGTAATGAGTCCTCGGTAACAGAGTGGGATGATGTGACATTGGTCTTGTGTGTTTTGAGCAGCTAAACTAGATCACAGAAGGTGGGTCCCAAGAACAAGACCAGTTATCAGTAAATTGCGCAGAGGTAGGGAGGAGCCTAGGTCACGAAGCATCCATACGTGTGGCAGGGAAAGCACAGTTAGGTGCAGAGTCTTGGAGGGTTTGAGTGCCCATCAAGATTAGGGTTCTCAAGTGAAGCTCATGCATGGCACGTGAACAGTGAGGGCACTCCCAGGACAGATGGCCCCAGAGATTAGGTGCACGAGGGGGTACCCAGGTGGCCATCCTGTTAGAATTTGCACTCCAATTAAGGTAAGCCTTACACACTAGATTACCCTAAGACTGGGTAATAGCGGAGCAATGGTATTCCTGCAGAAACCCTAAATATGGGTAGCGGCATAGAGGAAACCCTAGACTATATAAAGGGTAGTAAAACACTTCACAAAGGTACGCAGTTTTAGACCTAAACTGAGATACTATACACTTGGTGTGCTTGCCCCAGTACTGACTTGAGCGTCGGAGTGCAAACGGGCTCCAAGGCGCCCCTTCTATCTTTGCAGCTGCAGATTGTTTCGATCCAGTGAAGCATTGCCTAAGGAGGAGGAAGAAGGCGCAAGATTGTCATAGAGTCAACCGACAGGAGAGTCAATCAGCAAGAACATCTCTTAATCATGAACTACGATTATTTGAGAGAACAACTTTGTCAAAAGGATAAGACCTAATTTGTTTTAATTTTCTTGTCTTGAATATTCTTTACATTTGAATTATGAAAGATCTTAATTGATATCTTTGTCTTTCATCTATGTAAAGGTGTATGTGAAGCTTTCCATTCTAATTTGTAAGGACCTGTAAAATTAAATTGGAATAAAAGGGTATATTTTAAATGAATTCTAAGTATGTTTTTATTTAAAATAAAAAGGAAGGAAAGTGTAGCTTAGAAGACTACAAGAGTTCCTTGTTAACACATAATCGCCGGTCGCCTAGACTACACGTGATCGCCAGGGCGCGAGGCATGCGGGGTTAGTCATCGCGCGGGATGTCATCGGTGGATAGTCTTCGCGCGAGAGGACATCGGGGGGTTAGTCTTCGCGCGAGAGGACATCGGTGGATAGTCTTCGCGTGAGATGTCATCGCGCCAGTGGTCATCGGTGAAAGGTGATCGCGCGATGTCGAGTTGCACACAGAGAAGGTGGGACCCAGACTCCCAGCATGAGACGCGCGGCACGCGCGACACGTAGACAAAAAGTGTTGGTTCAGAACAGTGACATCAGAATGTTGGCATGCGCAAGAGACACTCGCGGTCGTACTGTTCAGAGCAGTGGTTGGCATGCACAAGAGACAACCGTAGTCGTACTGTTCAGAGAAAGGTACACTCAGACTTCCCTGCAGAGTGGGTGGTGGCAGCTGCTTTTGTGGACAAGTTGGTTTAAGATGGAAAAACCCACTGCTGAGGGAACAAGACATTTCAGTTGTTCAAGAGCGAAAGAGTGAACTACCTCCTTTCTCCTCCATTTCTCTCCTTCGCGCTGCGATTCTGGCACCTTCACACAAGAGTACGACGAGCGGCAGCCACCATTAGAGCACCTGGGAAGTTCTCTGCAAGTCCTTCAAACCAGACGCAAAAACGGAGTCAAGGCGTTCTTTAGGCTTCGTTGGATTTCGGAGCTCCTGGTGTTTGCGCAAGTCCAGGTAAGGGAAGCTAGCCTTACTTCTAATGAAAACTGTATGTGTGATGATTTTGATGTTGGGGGCGACGTGGTCGCCGGGTGTTCAAACTGTTCTTGCTTTAAACCCAGTTTTGTTCGTGATCGCCGGTTCCTGGAGGTGATCGCCGGTTTTCATCTGTTATTGAATGATCTCCTGTTTTTGTGTTGTTTGAAAACTGTTTGAGATTTAAATGTGATATTCGAAAATCTGAACCTTGGAATGGTTGTTGTTTTGGTTGGAATCATTCGTTGAAATGTTATGTGATGTGTTGAATGTTGTGAATGTGGATCGAGGCATAGTATTTTCAGGAAAGAAAATACCGTGTAAGATTGTGTAGGATGTGCATTGATCGGTGATGTCTATAATGGGATATCCAGACTCTCCTGATATAATGGAATCAAATAGATGAAGTCATTCAGGCGTTGAGAGTCGATGGAGGTTCATATGTATGAGTGGCCCGTGTGAAATAGAACGAGCTCAGCCGTCGTATGGATTAACCTTGTCATACGTGAGATTGATGTTATGAGATTCGAATATGCGCATTGCTGTGGGAACTTTACAGCATTTTTGTATGACAGGTGCAAATCCCTGAGTCAGTCAATGCACGTGTTTTTCCGGAAATAGTGGTCAAGTGTCTGGTGTGATGAGTCAGTGGAAAGTCTGACGTGAAGTTTTGAGAAATTGAATTGATAGACACTTGATTGCGTATGTGAATTGAAAGACTCTTGGTTGAATTGTGAAAAATGTGATTACTTGATGGTTTTGTGGAATTTGAGAAAGTGGATGTCTTAAATTGGTTTCATCTTGATTCTTAAGTTCATATTCAAACTCTCTTTTAAATGTCTAGCTTACCCTGTTTTTGGGTTCTGTGATTGTTTCTTAAAACCTGTGATGATCGTGTAATTTTTACACGGGAGCAGATGATCTTGCAGGAAGAAGAGCTCCTCAGTGAGTGGTCGCCGGGAGGACATCGCCTGTTTTGCTTCTGTTGGGCGATCACCCCCTTTCCTGTTCTCTGATCGGAGATCGCCCCTTTTGATAGGAGATCGCCTTTTATGTTAGGAGATCGCCCTTTTTATGTTGGGAGATCGACTGTTTGGTTGTATTTTGCTGTTTTTATGTTAAGTTTTGGAAAACGACCGTTTTGTATTAAACTCCCTGCGGGGAGAAACTTCATTACATATATATAATTATGCACATTTCAACATTTTGGTTTTACGTTTATCTTCATTATATATATATATATATATTTATGTTCACTTCAATATAATTGTTTACCTTTATTTTTATTATATAAATGTGAAAAGAATTTGGCGGGATGTTACATTAATGGTATCAGAGCCGTTCGTCCTTAGGATGACCTGAGGGCTGTGGATCCATTGTGTTTTCTTCTGCTCATGAAAACTTATTTGAGTTTTAAGTGACAACTATTGTGAAAGGTTTTCAAACGTTTTTGTATTGAAATTTTTTTGTGTGTGCTGTAATGAATGTATGCCTAACTGAAAATCTTAGTATTTAGAATGAGAGGGTCTTGATAAGGTGGTGAGGGTGCACACTCATGACCGGATCAGGGTGATTCTCAATCTAAATTCCAGAGGTTTGATGTTTAGCCTACATTGAATTCTGGTGTGATTTATTGAGTGTTCTTGTAATTGACTGAGAGTGGTTGTTTGGATTGATGATTGCACACCAGTAACTGTTCTGGTGTTTTGTTTGAAGTTAGGAGTGTTATAATCCTGTTGATGAACTCAAATTCGTAATGACTTTGAGATGCTGACCTTTGTAAGGTCTAGATGGTACCTCCTGAATGAATTGATTTCTGATCGATCTCATTCTTATAGTTGTAGGGAATATAGAAAACCTACAGATTCAAAGTCTGAAACGAAGAGAGATGGCACGTAGACCTTCTACCCCTCCCCAACCTTCTTCCGAAATGGGCCAGATCGCCAAGGCCATCGAGATGATGGCAAATGCCATCCAGCAGCAGAACGCGGTGATGTCTCAAAATCACCAAGCTACAATGCAGCATTGGGAGACCGCCAGATCGGCTGCAACGACCCCCAACGTCGGTCAGCCTCAGGAGCAGATGGGACTGACCGAGTTCCTCAGGCACAACCCACCTAAGTTCAGTGGGAACGTTACCCCTGATCAAGCAGATCAGTGGGTCAGGGGGTTAGAGAAAATATTCAGGGCGACCTCCTGCCCTGAAGATAAGAAGCTGGTGTTTGCCACATATCTTCTGTCCGGAGAAGCTGAGTTCTGGTGGATGGGAACTCAGCAGATGATGGAGGCCCGAGAGGAAGTGATGGATTGGGAGAGCTTCAGGGTGAGGTTCCTGGAGAAATACTTCCCAGACAGCGCAAGATTTGCGAAGGAAGCTGAGTTCCTGAGGTTGGAGCAGGGGGATATGTCTGTGAATGCCTATGCTGCTCGATTCGAGTACCTCGCCCGGTTTTATACCCAAGCCACCTCTGAGGCTTGGAGGTGTAGGAAATTTGAAGAAGGACTGAAGCACGGGCTGAAGAGGACCATAGCCCCGATGTGCATCAGGGAATTCCACGCCTTGGTGGAAAAGGCGAAGATGGTAGAGACTCTAGAAAAGGGTGAGTCTCGGGTGATCAGGTCCCACCCAGGGGGTTCCTCCAATGGGAAGGCAAGGGTGCAGCAACAGCAGTATAAGCCTTATGCGAGACCTCCACAGCATAGGGCGAGGGCAGCACCGCCCCAGTCTCATCAGCAACAAACCTGGAAACCCAAGTGTTTCCATTGTGGTGGACCACACACGCCCAATGTGTGCCCCAAGAAGACTTCGGAGAGAAGATGTTTTGCCTGTCAGAGGACGGGACACGTTGCAAGAGATTGTCCTACTCAGCATGGGATGACTCAACCCGGTAGTTCCCAGCAAGTGAGGAACGAAAGCAGCAGACCTCAGGCAACAGGGAGAGTGTTTGCCATGTCAGGAGCTGAGGCGTCCCAATCAGGTAACCTTGTGCAGGGTGTCTGTTTTATAGCTGGTAGAGGTGTAAAAGCTTTGTTTGATTCTGGAGCGACACACTCCTTTGTGTCAAGCCTGTGTGTAGCCGAGTTGGGCCTTATAGTGAGGGAGTTACCCTTCGAACTGTTGGTCTCTACACCTGCGTCAGGACAGGTGTTGACCTCCACAGTTTGCCCTGAATGTCCAGTGATAGTAGAGGGACACAGATTCAAAGTGAACTTGATCTGCCTACCTCTTCAGGACCTGGATGTTATCCTGGGAATGGATTGGCTAGCTGCCAATCACGTCCTCATAGACTGCGGTAGTCAGAAGATAGCGTTTCCAGACCTCCCAGCATCTGATATGATATCTGCTCAGCAAGGGCAGTCAGAGTTGGAAGGGGGAGCGAGGTGCTTCGTGATGCTAGCTCGGTTGGAAGTAAAGAATGAAGGGGACGTCAGTAGAATACACGTGGTGAGAGATTTCACGGATGTATTTCCAGAAGAAGTACCTGGATTACCCCCTAAGAGAGAAGTGGAATTCTCCATTGATTTAGTACCTGGGGCTGGACCAGTGTCAATGGCACCTTACAGGATGGCACCAGCCGAGTTGGTAGAGTTAAAGCAGCAAGTGGAAGAATTGTTGGAGAAACAATTCATCAGACCCAGTGTATCTCCATGGGGAGCTCCAGTGCTTCTAGTGAAGAAAAAGGATGGAGGATCTCGACTGTGTATAGACTACAGGCAGTTGAATAAATTGACCATCAAGAACAAGTATCCTCTACCTAGGATTGATGATTTAATGGATCAAGTAAATGGGGCCTCGGTGTTCTCAAAGATCGACCTGAGATCGGGGTACCACCAAATTTTGGTGAAGGCCGAAGATGTTCAAAAGACAGCATTTAGGTCTCGTTATGGGCACTATGAGTATGTGGTGATGCCGTTTGGAGTGACCAATGCTCCAGCCCTGTTCATGGACTACATGAATAGGATTTTTCGTCCTTTCTTGGATAAGTTTGTGGTAGTCTTCATTGACGACATCCTCATTTATTCAAGGACCGAAGAAGAACATGAAGAGCATCTAAGGATAGTGTTGGAAATCCTTAGGGAGAAACAACTCTATGCCAAGTTCTCCAAATGTGAGTTCTGGCTGAAGGAGGTCAACTTCTTAGGGCACGTGATATCTGCTCGAGGGATCTCAGTGGATCCAGCCAAGGTTGAAGCAGTGCTGCAGTGGGAACGTCCCAAGTCGGTCACTGAGATAAGGAGCTTTGTGGGTCTGGCGGGCTACTATCGGAGGTTCATTGAGGATTTTTCCAAGGTAGTGGCTCCTTTGACTCAATTGACGCGCAAGGACCAACCTTTTGCTTGGACCGACCGATGTGAGCAGAGTTTCGTGGAGCTAAAGGAGAGGTTGACTAGTGCTCCAGTGCTGGTGATCCCCGATGTTGGGAAACCTTTTGATGCCTACTGTGATGCTTCACATCAGGGCTTGGGATGCGTCTTGATGCAAGAGAAGAGAGTGGTTGCATATGCTTCAAGGCAACTCAAGGTGCATGAGAAAAACTACCCTACTCATGATTTGGAATTGGCAGCGGTGGTGTTCGCCTTGAAGATCTGGAGGCACTATCTGTATGGAGCTCGGTTCCAGGTGTTCAGTGACCATAAGAGCCTGAAATACCTGTTTGATCAGAAGGAACTAAACATGAGGCAAAGAAGGTGGATGGAGTTCCTAAAGGACTACGATTTTCAACTCATGTATCATCCAGGGAAGGCCAATGTAGTGGCAGATGCGTTGAGTAGAAAATCAATACAAGTCGCCACTATGATGATGGAAGAGCAGAAGCTGATCGAGCAGTTCAGAGACTTAAACCTTGGGGTAGAATTTCACGTGAATCACATTAGTTGTAGTAAGCTGACTATAACTAATGACTTCCTTGGGATGTTAAGGGATAGGCAATTGGAGGACCCTAGTCTGAAGCGTACTGTGGAGTCGCTAGGGACAGATCAGGCTAGAGACTTTGTGACGGGCGATGATGGGATCTTGAGATTTAATGGCAGAATTTGCATCCCTGCAAATGATGAGTTGAAGAAGATGATCCTAGAGGAAGGTCACAAGAGTCGCCTTAGCCTACACCCAGGCATGAATAAGATGTACCATGACTTGAAGGAGTCATTTTGGTGGTCGGGCATGAAGAGGGACATTGCCCAGTATGTTGCAACCTGCTTAACGTGTCAGAAGGCGAAGGTAGAGCATCAAAGACCTGGCGGGCTGTTGCAGCAACTGGATATCCCTGAGTGGAAATGGGACAGCATCGCCATGGATTTTGTCACCCATTTACCCAGATCGGTAAAGGGTCATGATGCAATCTGGGTTATCATTGATAAGCTGACGAAGAGTGCCCACTTCCTTCCAGTGAATATGAAGATGCCTATGGCCAAGCTGGCACAGTTATACATCCAAGAAATAGTGAGGTTGCATGGAGTGCCTTCCAGCATCGTTTCAGATAGAGATCCCAGGTTCACTTCACGGTTTTGGCAGACCTTGCAAGAGTGCTTGGGAACTAAGTTGAGGATGAGCTCTGCATATCATCCCCAAACAGATGGTCAGTCAGAGAGAACGATCCAATCCTTGGAAGATCTGCTGAGGGCGTGCGTCTTGGATCAATTGGGAAGTTGGGACGAGGTGTTGCCACTGGTGGAGTTTACCTATAATAATAGCTACCACGCCAGTATTGGGATGGCACCATATGAAGCCCTGTATGGGAGGAAATGCAGAACTCCCTTATGTTGGTACCAGGAGGGCGAGGCAGTCTTGGTTGGGCCAGAGTTGATTCAGCAGACGACCGAGAAGGTGAAACAAATACAAAGCAGAATGAAAGCTTCTCAGAGTAGGCAGAAGTCCTATGCAGATTAGAGGAGAAAGCCTTTGGAGTTTGCTGCTGGAGACCACGTGTTCATGAAAGTGACACCAACCAAGGGTGTAGGACGGGCGATCAGGACAAGGAAGTTGTCCCCTAAGTTCGTGGGACCATATCAGATCTTAAGAAAGGTTGGTCCAGTGGCTTATGAGATCGCCCTACCTCCCCATCTAGCGAATCTGCACAATGTCTTTCACGTATCACAGCTGAGGAAGTACATGGCAGACCCTAGTCATGTGCTGGAAGTGGACGATGTGCAGATCAGGGATGACTTGTCCTTTGAAGCAAAACCAGTCAGGATTGACGATCGGCAAAGTAAACAGCTCAGAGGCAAGACCATCAACATGGTGAAAGTGGTGTGGGATGAGAGATCGGGGGATTCAACTTGGGAGTTAGAAGAACCCATGAGAGAGGCTTATCCATACCTCTTTTCCTTGTAATTCAATTTTCGGGGACGAAAATTTTTCTTGATGGGGAGAATGTAAGGACCTGTAAAATTAAATTGGAATAAAAGGGTATATTTTAAATGAATTCTAAGTATGTTTTTATTTAAAATAAAAAGGAAGGAAAGTGTAGCTTAGAAGACTACAAGAGTTCCTTGTTAACACATAATCGCCGGTCGCCTAGACTACACGTGATCGCCAGGGCGCGAGGCATGCGGGGTTAGTCATCGCGCGGGATGTCATCGGTGGATAGTCTTCGCGCGAGAGGACATCGGGGGGTTAGTCTTCGCGCGAGAGGACATCGGTGGATAGTCTTCGCGTGAGATGTCATCGCGCCAGTGGTCATCGGTGAAAGGTGATCGCGCGATGTCGAGTTGCACACAGAGAAGGTGGGACCCAGACTCCCAGCATGAGACGCGCGGCACGCGCGACACGTAGACAAAAAGTGTTGGTTCAGAACAGTGACATCAGAATGTTGGCATGCGCAAGAGACACTCGCGGTCGTACTGTTCAGAGCAGTGGTTGGCATGCACAAGAGACAACCGTAGTCGTACTGTTCAGAGAAAGGTACACTCAGACTTCCCTGCAGAGTGGGTGGTGGCAGCTGCTTTTATGGACAAGTTGGTTTAAGATGGAAAAACCCACTGCTGAGGGAACAAGACATTTCAGTTGTTCAAGAGCGAAAGAGTGAACTACCTCCTTTCTCCTCCATTTCTCTCCTTCGCGCTGCGATTCTGGCACCTTCACACAAGAGTACGACGAGCGGCAGCCACCATTAGAGCACCTGGGAAGTTCTCTGCAAGTCCTTCAAACCAGACGCAAAAACGGAGTCAAGGCGTTCTTTAGGCTTCGTTGGATTTCGGAGCTCCTGGTGTTTGGCAAGTCCAGGTAAGGGAAGCTAGCCTTACTTCTAATGAAAACTGTATGTGTGATGATTTTGATGTTGGGGGCGACGTGGTCGCCGGGTGTTCAAACTGTTCTTGCTTTAAACCCAGTTTTGTTCGTGATCGCCGGTTCCTGGAGGTGATCGCCGGTTTTCATCTGTTATTGAATGATCTCCTGTTTTTGTGTTGTTTGAAAACTGTTTGAGATTTAAATGTGATATTCGAAAATCTGAACCTTGGAATGGTTGTTGTTTTGGTTGGAATCATTCGTTGAAATGTTATGTGATGTGTTGAATGTTGTGAATGTGGATCGAGGCATAGTATTTTCAGGAAAGAAAATACCGTGTAAGATTGTGTAGGATGTGCATTGATCGGTGATGTCTATAATGGGATATCCAGACTCTCCTGATATAATGGAATCAAATAGATGAAGTCATTCAGGCGTTGAGAGTCGATGGAGGTTCATATGTATGAGTGGCCCGTGTGAAATAGAACGAGCTCAGCCGTCGTATGGATTAACCTTGTCATACGTGAGATTGATGTTATGAGATTCGAATATGCGCATTGCTGTGGGAACTTTACAGCATTTTTGTATGACAGGTGCAAATCCCTGAGTCAGTCAATGCACGTGTTTTTCCGGAAATAGTGGTCAAGTGTCTGGTGTGATGAGTCAGTGGAAAGTCTGACGTGAAGTTTTGAGAAATTGAATTGATAGACACTTGATTGCGTATGTGAATTGAAAGACTCTTGGTTGAATTGTGAAAAATGTGATTACTTGATGGTTTTGTGGAATTTGAGAAAGTGGATGTCTTAAATTGGTTTCATCTTGATTCTTAAGTTCATATTCAAACTCTCTTTTAAATGTCTAGCTTACCCTGTTTTTGGGTTCTGTGATTGTTTCTTAAAACCTGTGATGATCGTGTAATTTTTACACGGGAGCAGATGATCTTGCAGGAAGAAGAGCTCCTCAGTGAGTGGTCGCCGGGAGGACATCGCCTGTTTTGCTTCTGTTGGGCGATCACCCCCTTTCCTGTTCTCTGATCGGAGATCGCCCCTTTTGATAGGAGATCGCCTTTTATGTTAGGAGATCGCCCTTTTTATGTTGGGAGATCGACTGTTTGGTTGTATTTTGCTGTTTTTATGTTAAGTTTTGGAAAACGACCGTTTTGTATTAAACTCCCTGCGGGGAGAAACTTCATTACATATATATAATTATGCACATTTCAACATTTTGGTTTTACGTTTATCTTCATTATATATATATATATATATTTATGTTCACTTCAATATAATTGTTTACCTTTATTTTTATTATATAAATGTGAAAAGAATTTGGCGGGATGTTACATTAATGGTATCAGAGCCGTTCGTCCTTAGGATGACCTGAGGGCTGTGGATCCATTGTGTTTTCTTCTGCTCATGAAAACTTATTTGAGTTTTAAGTGACAACTATTGTGAAAGGTTTTCAAACGTTTTTGTATTGAAATTTTTTTGTGTGTGCTGTAATGAATGTATGCCTAACTGAAAATCTTAGTATTTAGAATGAGAGGGTCTTGATAAGGTGGTGAGGGTGCACACTCATGACCGGATCAGGGTGATTCTCAATCTAAATTCCAGAGGTTTGATGTTTAGCCTACATTGAATTCTGGTGTGATTTATTGAGTGTTCTTGTAATTGACTGAGAGTGGTTGTTTGGATTGATGATTGCACACCAGTAACTGTTCTGGTGTTTTGTTTGAAGTTAGGAGTGTTATAATCCTGTTGATGAACTCAAATTCGTAATGACTTTGAGATGCTGACCTTTGTAAGGTCTAGATGGTACCTCCTGAATGAATTGATTTCTGATCGATCTCATTCTTATAGTTGTAGGGAATATAGAAAACCTACAGATTCAAAGTCTGAAACGAAGAGAGATGGCACGTAGACCTTCTACCCCTCCCCAACCTTCTTCCGAAATGGGCCAGATCGCCAAGGCCATCGAGATGATGGCAAATGCCATCCAGCAGCAGAACGCGGTGATGTCTCAAAATCACCAAGCTACAATGCAGCATTGGGAGACCGCCAGATCGGCTGCAACGACCCCCAACGTCGGTCAGCCTCAGGAGCAGATGGGACTGACCGAGTTCCTCAGGCACAACCCACCTAAGTTCAGTGGGAACGTTACCCCTGATCAAGCAGATCAGTGGGTCAGGGGGTTAGAGAAAATATTCAGGGCGACCTCCTGCCCTGAAGATAAGAAGCTGGTGTTTGCCACATATCTTCTGTCCGGAGAAGCTGAGTTCTGGTGGATGGGAACTCAGCAGATGATGGAGGCCCGAGAGGAAGTGATGGATTGGGAGAGCTTCAGGGTGAGGTTCCTGGAGAAATACTTCCCAGACAGCGCAAGATTTGCGAAGGAAGCTGAGTTCCTGAGGTTGGAGCAGGGGGATATGTCTGTGAATGCCTATGCTGCTCGATTCGAGTACCTCGCCCGGTTTTATACCCAAGCCACCTCTGAGGCTTGGAGGTGTAGGAAATTTGAAGAAGGACTGAAGCACGGGCTGAAGAGGACCATAGCCCCGATGTGCATCAGGGAATTCCACGCCTTGGTGGAAAAGGCGAAGATGGTAGAGACTCTAGAAAAGGGTGAGTCTCGGGTGATCAGGTCCCACCCAGGGGGTTCCTCCAATGGGAAGGCAAGGGTGCAGCAACAGCAGTATAAGCCTTATGCGAGACCTCCACAGCATAGGGCGAGGGCAGCACCGCCCCAGTCTCATCAGCAACAAACCTGGAAACCCAAGTGTTTCCATTGTGGTGGACCACACACGCCCAATGTGTGCCCCAAGAAGACTTCGGAGAGAAGATGTTTTGCCTGTCAGAGGACGGGACACGTTGCAAGAGATTGTCCTACTCAGCATGGGATGACTCAACCCGGTAGTTCCCAGCAAGTGAGGAACGAAAGCAGCAGACCTCAGGCAACAGGGAGAGTGTTTGCCATGTCAGGAGCTGAGGCGTCCCAATCAGGTAACCTTGTGCAGGGTGTCTGTTTTATAGCTGGTAGAGGTGTAAAAGCTTTGTTTGATTCTGGAGCGACACACTCCTTTGTGTCAAGCCTGTGTGTAGCCGAGTTGGGCCTTATAGTGAGGGAGTTACCCTTCGAACTGTTGGTCTCTACACCTGCGTCAGGACAGGTGTTGACCTCCACAGTTTGCCCTGAATGTCCAGTGATAGTAGAGGGACACAGATTCAAAGTGAACTTGATCTGCCTACCTCTTCAGGACCTGGATGTTATCCTGGGAATGGATTGGCTAGCTGCCAATCACGTCCTCATAGACTGCGGTAGTCAGAAGATAGCGTTTCCAGACCTCCCAGCATCTGATATGATATCTGCTCAGCAAGGGCAGTCAGAGTTGGAAGGGGGAGCGAGGTGCTTCGTGATGCTAGCTCGGTTGGAAGTAAAGAATGAAGGGGACGTCAGTAGAATACACGTGGTGAGAGATTTCACGGATGTATTTCCAGAAGAAGTACCTGGATTACCCCCTAAGAGAGAAGTGGAATTCTCCATTGATTTAGTACCTGGGGCTGGACCAGTGTCAATGGCACCTTACAGGATGGCACCAGCCGAGTTGGTAGAGTTAAAGCAGCAAGTGGAAGAATTGTTGGAGAAACAATTCATCAGACCCAGTGTATCTCCATGGGGAGCTCCAGTGCTTCTAGTGAAGAAAAAGGATGGAGGATCTCGACTGTGTATAGACTACAGGCAGTTGAATAAATTGACCATCAAGAACAAGTATCCTCTACCTAGGATTGATGATTTAATGGATCAAGTAAATGGGGCCTCGGTGTTCTCAAAGATCGACCTGAGATCGGGGTACCACCAAATTTTGGTGAAGGCCGAAGATGTTCAAAAGACAGCATTTAGGTCTCGTTATGGGCACTATGAGTATGTGGTGATGCCGTTTGGAGTGACCAATGCTCCAGCCCTGTTCATGGACTACATGAATAGGATTTTTCGTCCTTTCTTGGATAAGTTTGTGGTAGTCTTCATTGACGACATCCTCATTTATTCAAGGACCGAAGAAGAACATGAAGAGCATCTAAGGATAGTGTTGGAAATCCTTAGGGAGAAACAACTCTATGCCAAGTTCTCCAAATGTGAGTTCTGGCTGAAGGAGGTCAACTTCTTAGGGCACGTGATATCTGCTCGAGGGATCTCAGTGGATCCAGCCAAGGTTGAAGCAGTGCTGCAGTGGGAACGTCCCAAGTCGGTCACTGAGATAAGGAGCTTTGTGGGTCTGGCGGGCTACTATCGGAGGTTCATTGAGGATTTTTCCAAGGTAGTGGCTCCTTTGACTCAATTGACGCGCAAGGACCAACCTTTTGCTTGGACCGACCGATGTGAGCAGAGTTTCGTGGAGCTAAAGGAGAGGTTGACTAGTGCTCCAGTGCTGGTGATCCCCGATGTTGGGAAACCTTTTGATGCCTACTGTGATGCTTCACATCAGGGCTTGGGATGCGTCTTGATGCAAGAGAAGAGAGTGGTTGCATATGCTTCAAGGCAACTCAAGGTGCATGAGAAAAACTACCCTACTCATGATTTGGAATTGGCAGCGGTGGTGTTCGCCTTGAAGATCTGGAGGCACTATCTGTATGGAGCTCGGTTCCAGGTGTTCAGTGACCATAAGAGCCTGAAATACCTGTTTGATCAGAAGGAACTAAACATGAGGCAAAGAAGGTGGATGGAGTTCCTAAAGGACTACGATTTTCAACTCATGTATCATCCAGGGAAGGCCAATGTAGTGGCAGATGCGTTGAGTAGAAAATCAATACAAGTCGCCACTATGATGATGGAAGAGCAGAAGCTGATCGAGCAGTTCAGAGACTTAAACCTTGGGGTAGAATTTCACGTGAATCACATTAGTTGTAGTAAGCTGACTATAACTAATGACTTCCTTGGGATGTTAAGGGATAGGCAATTGGAGGACCCTAGTCTGAAGCGTACTGTGGAGTCGCTAGGGACAGATCAGGCTAGAGACTTTGTGACGGGCGATGATGGGATCTTGAGATTTAATGGCAGAATTTGCATCCCTGCAAATGATGAGTTGAAGAAGATGATCCTAGAGGAAGGTCACAAGAGTCGCCTTAGCCTACACCCAGGCATGAATAAGATGTACCATGACTTGAAGGAGTCATTTTGGTGGTCGGGCATGAAGAGGGACATTGCCCAGTATGTTGCAACCTGCTTAACGTGTCAGAAGGCGAAGGTAGAGCATCAAAGACCTGGCGGGCTGTTGCAGCAACTGGATATCCCTGAGTGGAAATGGGACAGCATCGCCATGGATTTTGTCACCCATTTACCCAGATCGGTAAAGGGTCATGATGCAATCTGGGTTATCATTGATAGGCTGACGAAGAGTGCCCACTTCCTTCCAGTGAATATGAAGATGCCTATGGCCAAGCTGGCACAGTTATACATCCAAGAAATAGTGAGGTTGCATGGAGTGCCTTCCAGCATCGTTTCAGATAGAGATCCCAGGTTCACTTCACGGTTTTGGCAGACCTTGCAAGAGTGCTTGGGAACTAAGTTGAGGATGAGCTCTGCATATCATCCCCAAACAGATGGTCAGTCAGAGAGAACGATCCAATCCTTGGAAGATCTGCTGAGGGCGTGCGTCTTGGATCAATTGGGAAGTTGGGACGAGGTGTTGCCACTGGTGGAGTTTACCTATAATAATAGCTACCACGCCAGTATTGGGATGGCACCATATGAAGCCCTGTATGGGAGGAAATGCAGAACTCCCTTATGTTGGTACCAGGAGGGCGAGGCAGTCTTGGTTGGGCCAGAGTTGATTCAGCAGACGACCGAGAAGGTGAAACAGATACAAAGCAGAATGAAAGCTTCTCAGAGTAGGCAGAAGTCCTATGCAGATTAGAGGAGAAAGCCTTTGGAGTTTGCTGCTGGAGACCACGTGTTCATGAAAGTGACACCAACCAAGGGTGTAGGACGGGCGATCAGGACAAGGAAGTTGTCCCCTAAGTTCGTGGGACCATATCAGATCTTAAGAAAGGTTGGTCCAGTGGCTTATGAGATCGCCCTACCTCCCCATCTAGCGAATCTGCACAATGTCTTTCACGTATCACAGCTGAGGAAGTACATGGCAGACCCTAGTCATGTGCTGGAAGTGGACGATGTGCAGATCAGGGATGACTTGTCCTTTGAAGCAAAACCAGTCAGGATTGACGATCGGCAAAGTAAACAGCTCAGAGGCAAGACCATCAACATGGTGAAAGTGGTGTGGGATGAGAGATCGGGGGATTCAACTTGGGAGTTAGAAGAACCCATGAGAGAGGCTTATCCATACCTCTTTTCCTTGTAATTCAATTTTCGGGGACGAAAATTTTTCTTGATGGGGAGAATGTAAGGACCTGTAAAATTAAATTGGAATAAAAGGGTATATTTTAAATGAATTCTAAGTATGTTTTTATTTAAAATAAAAAGGAAGGAAAGTGTAGCTTAGAAGACTACAAGAGTTCCTTGTTAACACATAATCGCCGGTCGCCTAGACTACACGTGATCGCCAGGGCGCGAGGCATGCGGGGTTAGTCATCGCGCGGGATGTCATCGGTGGATAGTCTTCGCGCGAGAGGACATCGGGGGGTTAGTCTTCGCGCGAGAGGACATCGGTGGATAGTCTTCGCGTGAGATGTCATCGCGCCAGTGGTCATCGGTGAAAGGTGATCGCGCGATGTCGAGTTGCACACAGAGAAGGTGGGACCCAGACTCCCAGCATGAGACGCGCGGCACGCGCGACACGTAGACAAAAAGTGTTGGTTCAGAACAGTGACATCAGAATGTTGGCATGCGCAAGAGACACTCGCGGTCGTACTGTTCAGAGCAGTGGTTGGCATGCACAAGAGACAACCGTAGTCGTACTGTTCAGAGAAAGGTACACTCAGACTTCCCTGCAGAGTGGGTGGTGGCAGTTGCTTTTGTGGACAAGTTGGTTTAAGATGGAAAAACCCACTGCTGAGGGAACAAGACATTTCAGTTGTTCAAGAGCGAAAGAGTGAACTACCTCCTTTCTCCTCCATTTCTCTCCTTCGCGCTGCGATTCTGGCACCTTCACACAAGAGTACGACGAGCGGCAGCCACCATTAGAGCACCTGGGAAGTTCTCTGCAAGTCCTTCAAACCAGACGCAAAAACGGAGTCAAGGCGTTCTTTAGGCTTCGTTGGATTTCGGAGCTCCTGGTGTTTGCGCAAGTCCAGGTAAGGGAAGCTAGCCTTACTTCTAATGAAAACTGTATGTGTGATGATTTTGATGTTGGGGGCGACGTGGTCGCCGGGTGTTCAAACTGTTCTTGCTTTAAACCCAGTTTTGTTCGTGATCGCCGGTTCCTGGAGGTGATCGCCGGTTTTCATCTGTTATTGAATGATCTCCTGTTTTTGTGTTGTTTGAAAACTGTTTGAGATTTAAATGTGATATTCGAAAATCTGAACCTTGGAATGGTTGTTGTTTTGGTTGGAATCATTCGTTGAAATGTTATGTGATGTGTTGAATGTTGTGAATGTGGATCGAGGCATAGTATTTTCAGGAAAGAAAATACCGTGTAAGATTGTGTAGGATGTGCATTGATCGGTGATGTCTATAATGGGATATCCAGACTCTCCTGATATAATGGAATCAAATAGATGAAGTCATTCAGGCGTTGAGAGTCGATGGAGGTTCATATGTATGAGTGGCCCGTGTGAAACAGAACGAGCTCAGCCGTCGTATGGATTAACCTTGTCATACGTGAGATTGATGTTATGAGATTCGAATATGCACATTGCTGTGGGAACTTTACAGCATTTTTGTATGACAGGTGCAAATCCCTGAGTCAGTCAATGCACGTGTTTTTCCGGAAATAGTGGTCAAGTGTCTGGTGTGATGAGTCAGTGGAAAGTCTGACGTGAAGTTTTGAGAAATTGAATTGATAGACACTTGATTGCGTATGTGAATTGAAAGACTCTTGGTTGAATTGTGAAAAATGTGATTACTTGATGGTTTTGTGGAATTTGAGAAAGTGGATGTCTTAAATTGGTTTCATCTTGATTCTTAAGTTCATATTCAAACTCTCTTTTAAATGTCTAGCTTACCCTGTTTTTGGGTTCTGTGATTGTTTCTTAAAACCTGTGATGATCGTGTAATTTTTACACGGGAGCAGATGATCTTGCAGGAAGAAGAGCTCCTCAGTGAGTGGTCGCCGGGAGGACATCGCCTGTTTTGCTTCTGTTGGGCGATCACCCCCTTTCCTGTTCTCTGATCGGAGATCGCCCCTTTTGATAGGAGATCGCCTTTTATGTTAGGAGATCGCCCTTTTTATGTTGGGAGATCGACTGTTTGGTTGTATTTTGCTGTTTTTATGTTAAGTTTTGGAAAACGACCGTTTTGTATTAAACTCCCTGCGGGGAGAAACTTCATTACATATATATAATTATGCACATTTCAACATTTTGGTTTTACGTTTATCTTCATTATATATATATATTTATGTTCACTTCAATATAATTGTTTACCTTTATTTTTATTATATAAATGTGAAAAGAATTTGGCGGGATGTTACATTAATGGTATCAGAGCCGTTCGTCCTTAGGATGACCTGAGGGTTGTGGATCCATTGTGTTTTCTTCTGCTCATGAAAACTTATTTGAGTTTTAAGTGACAACTATTGTGAAAGGTTTTCAAACGTTTTTGTATTGAAATTTTTTTGTGTGTGCTGTAATGAATGTATGCCTAACTGAAAATCTTAGTATTTAGAATGAGAGGGTCTTGATAAGGTGGTGAGGGTGCACACTCATGACCGGATCAGGGTGATTCTCAATCTAAATTCCAGAGGTTTGATGTTTAGCCTACATTGAATTCTGGTGTGATTTATTGAGTGTTCTTGTAATTGACTGAGAGTGGTTGTTTGGATTGATGATTGCACACCAGTAACTGTTCTGGTGTTTTGTTTGAAGTTAGGAGTGTTATAATCCTGTTGATGAACTCAAATTCGTAATGACTTTGAGATGCTGACCTTTGTAAGGTCTAGATGGTACCTCCTGAATGAATTGATTTCTGATCGATCTCATTCTTATAGTTGTAGGGAATATAGAAAACCTACAGATTCAAAGTCTGAAACGAAGAGAGATGGCACGTAGACCTTCTACCCCTCCCCAACCTTCTTCCGAAATGGGCCAGATCGCCAAGGCCATCGAGATGATGGCAAATGCCATCCAGCAGCAGAACGCGGTGATGTCTCAAAATCACCAAGCTACAATGCAGCATTGGGAGACCGCCAGATCGGCTGCAACGACCCCCAACGTCGGTCAGCCTCAGGAGCAGATGGGACTGACCGAGTTCCTCAGGCACAACCCACCTAAGTTCAGTGGGAACGTTACCCCTGATCAAGCAGATCAGTGGGTCAGGGGGTTAGAGAAAATATTCAGGGCGACCTCCTGCCCTGAAGATAAGAAGCTGGTGTTTGCCACATATCTTCTGTCCGGAGAAGCTGAGTTCTGGTGGATGGGAACTCAGCAGATGATGGAGGCCCGAGAGGAAGTGATGGATTGGGAGAGCTTCAGGGTGAGGTTCCTGGAGAAATACTTCCCAGACAGCGCAAGATTTGCGAAGGAAGCTGAGTTCCTGAGGTTGGAGCAGGGGGATATGTCTGTGAATGCCTATGCTGCTCGATTCGAGTACCTCGCCCGGTTTTATACCCAAGCCACCTCTGAGGCTTGGAGGTGTAGGAAATTTGAAGAAGGACTGAAGCACGGGCTGAAGAGGACCATAGCCCCGATGTGCATCAGGGAATTCCACGCCTTGGTGGAAAAGGCGAAGATGGTAGAGACTCTAGAAAAGGGTGAGTCTCGGGTGATCAGGTCCCACCCAGGGGGTTCCTCCAATGGGAAGGCAAGGGTGCAGCAACAGCAGTATAAGCCTTATGCGAGACCTCCACAGCATAGGGCGAGGGCAGCACCGCCCCAGTCTCATCAGCAACAAACCTGGAAACCCAAGTGTTTCCATTGTGGTGGACCACACACGCCCAATGTGTGCCCCAAGAAGACTTCGGAGAGAAGATGTTTTGCCTGTCAGAGGACGGGACACGTTGCAAGAGATTGTCCTACTCAGCATGGGATGACTCAACCCGGTAGTTCCCAGCAAGTGAGGAACGAAAGCAGCAGACCTCAGGCAACAGGGAGAGTGTTTGCCATGTCAGGAGCTGAGGCGTCCCAATCAGGTAACCTTGTGCAGGGTGTCTGTTTTATAGCTGGTAGAGGTGTAAAAGCTTTGTTTGATTCTGGAGCGACACACTCCTTTGTGTCAAGCCTGTGTGTAGCCGAGTTGGGCCTTATAGTGAGGGAGTTACCCTTCGAACTGTTGGTCTCTACACCTGCGTCAGGACAGGTGTTGACCTCCACAGTTTGCCCTGAATGTCCAGTGATAGTAGAGGGACACAGATTCAAAGTGAACTTGATCTGCCTACCTCTTCAGGACCTGGATGTTATCCTGGGAATGGATTGGCTAGCTGCCAATCACGTCCTCATAGACTGCGGTAGTCAGAAGATAGCGTTTCCAGACCTCCCAGCATCTGATATGATATCTGCTCAGCAAGGGCAGTCAGAGTTGGAAGGGGGAGCGAGGTGCTTCGTGATGCTAGCTCGGTTGGAAGTAAAGAATGAAGGGGACGTCAGTAGAATACACGTGGTGAGAGATTTCACGGATGTATTTCCAGAAGAAGTACCTGGATTACCCCCTAAGAGAGAAGTGGAATTCTCCATTGATTTAGTACCTGGGGCTGGACCAGTGTCAATGGCACCTTACAGGATGGCACCAGCCGAGTTGGTAGAGTTAAAGCAGCAAGTGGAAGAATTGTTGGAGAAACAATTCATCAGACCCAGTGTATCTCCATGGGGAGCTCCAGTGCTTCTAGTGAAGAAAAAGGATGGAGGATCTCGACTGTGTATAGACTACAGGCAGTTGAATAAATTGACCATCAAGAACAAGTATCCTCTACCTAGGATTGATGATTTAATGGATCAAGTAAATGGGGCCTCGGTGTTCTCAAAGATCGACCTGAGATCGGGGTACCACCAAATTTTGGTGAAGGCCGAAGATGTTCAAAAGACAGCATTTAGGTCTCGTTATGGGCACTATGAGTATGTGGTGATGCCGTTTGGAGTGACCAATGCTCCAGCCCTGTTCATGGACTACATGAATAGAATTTTTCGTCCTTTCTTGGATAAGTTTGTGGTAGTCTTCATTGACGACATCCTCATTTATTCAAGGACCGAAGAAGAACATGAAGAGCATCTAAGGATAGTGTTGGAAATCCTGAGGGAGAAACAACTCTATGCCAAGTTCTCCAAATGTGAGTTCTGGCTGAAGGAGGTCAACTTCTTAGGGCACGTGATATCTGCTCGAGGGATCTCAGTGGATCCAGCCAAGGTTGAAGCAGTGCTGCAGTGGGAACGTCCCAAGTCGGTCACTGAGATAAGGAGCTTTGTGGGTCTGGCGGGCTACTATCGGAGGTTCATTGAGGATTTTTCCAAGGTAGTGGCTCCTTTGACTCAATTGACGCACAAGGACCAACCTTTTGCTTGGACCGACCGATGTGAGCAGAGTTTCGTGGAGCTAAAGGAGAGGTTGACTAGTGCTCCAGTGCTGGTGATCCCCGATGTTGGGAAACCTTTTGATGCCTACTGTGATGCTTCACATCAGGGCTTGGGATGCGTCTTGATGCAAGAGAAGAGAGTGGTTGCATATGCTTCAAGGCAACTCAAGGTGCATGAGAAAAACTACCCTACTCATGATTTGGAATTGGCAGCGGTGGTGTTCGCCTTGAAGATCTGGAGGCACTATCTGTATGGAGCTCGGTTCCAGGTGTTCAGTGACCATAAGAGCCTGAAATACCTGTTTGATCAGAAGGAACTAAACATGAGGCAAAGAAGGTGGATGGAGTTCCTAAAGGACTACGATTTTCAACTCATGTATCATCCAGGGAAGGCCAATGTAGTGGCAGATGCGTTGAGTAGAAAATCAATACAAGTCGCCACTATGATGATGGAAGAGCAGAAGCTGATCGAGCAGTTCAGAGACTTAAACCTTGGGGTAGAATTTCACGTGAATCACATTAGTTGTAGTAAGCTGACTATAACTAATGACTTCCTTGGGATGTTAAGGGATAGGCAATTGGAGGACCCTAGTCTGAAGCGTACTGTGGAGTCGCTAGGGACAGATCAGGCTAGAGACTTTGTGACGGGCGATGATGGGATCTTGAGATTTAATGGCAGAATTTGCATCCCTGCAAATGATGAGTTGAAGAAGATGATCCTAGAGGAAGGTCACAAGAGTCGCCTTAGCCTACACCCAGGCATGAATAAGATGTACCATGACTTGAAGGAGTCATTTTGGTGGTCGGGCATGAAGAGGGACATTGCCCAGTATGTTGCAACCTGCTTAACGTGTCAGAAGGCGAAGGTAGAGCATCAAAGACCTGGCGGGCTGTTGCAGCAACTGGATATCCCTGAGTGGAAATGGGACAGCATCGCCATGGATTTTGTCACCCATTTACCCAGATCGGTAAAGGGTCATGATGCAATCTGGGTTATCATTGATAGGCTGACGAAGAGTGCCCACTTCCTTCCAGTGAATATGAAGATGCCTATGGCCAAGCTGGCACAGTTATACATCCAAGAAATAGTGAGGTTGCATGGAGTGCCTTCCAGCATCGTTTCAGATAGAGATCCCAGGTTCACTTCACGGTTTTGGCAGACCTTGCAAGAGTGCTTGGGAACTAAGTTGAGGATGAGCTCTGCATATCATCCCCAAACAGATGGTCAGTCAGAGAGAACGATCCAATCCTTGGAAGATCTGCTGAGGGCGTGCGTCTTGGATCAATTGGGAAGTTGGGACGAGGTGTTGCCACTGGTGGAGTTTACCTATAATAATAGCTACCACGCCAGTATTGGGATGGCACCATATGAAGCCCTGTATGGGAGGAAATGCAGAACTCCCTTATGTTGGTACCAGGAGGGCGAGGCAGTCTTGGTTGGGCCAGAGTTGATTCAGCAGACGACCGAGAAGGTGAAACAGATACAAAGCAGAATGAAAGCTTCTCAGAGTAGGCAGAAGTCCTATGCAGATTAGAGGAGAAAGCCTTTGGAGTTTGCTGCTGGAGACCACGTGTTCATGAAAGTGACACCAACCAAGGGTGTAGGACGGGCGATCAGGACAAGGAAGTTGTCCCCTAAGTTCGTGGGACCATATCAGATCTTAAGAAAGGTTGGTCCAGTGGCTTATGAGATCGCCCTACCTCCCCATCTAGCGAATCTGCACAATGTCTTTCACGTATCACAGCTGAGGAAGTACATGGCAGACCCTAGTCATGTGCTGGAAGTGGACGATGTGCAGATCAGGGATGACTTGTCCTTTGAAGCAAAACCAGTCAGGATTGACGATCGGCAAAGTAAACAGCTCAGAGGCAAGACCATCAACATGGTGAAAGTGGTGTGGGATGAGAGATCGGGGGATTCTGTAAGGACCTGGAAAATCTTATTGGAATAAAAGTGATATATTTTAAGTGAATTCTAAGTATGTTTTTATTTAAAATAAAAATGAAGGAAAGTGTAGTTAGAAAGCCATGAGATCGCCTGGAACATGATCGCCAGGGCGCGAGAGGCATGCGGGCATCGCCAGGGCGCGAGAGGCATGCGGGCATCGCCAGGGCGCGAGAGGCATGCGGACATCGCCAGGGCGCGAGGCATGCGGGCATCGCCAGGGCGCGAGAGACATGCGGGCATCGCCAGGGCGCGAGATGCATGTGGGCTTTGCCGGGCGCGAGAGGCATGCGGGCGTCGCCAAGAGGAGACCTCGGTCGGTCTCCAGGAAGAGGAGACCTCGGTCGGTCTCCAGGAGGAGGAGACCTCGGTCGGTCTCCAGGAGGAGGAGACATCGGTCGTCTTCCAGAGAGAGACATCGGTCGTCTTCCAGAGAGAGACATCGGTCGTCCTCCAGGATGGGTCATCGGTGGAGAGTCTTCGCGAGGAAGGTCATCGGTGGATTGTCATCGCGCGAGAGGTCATCGGTGGATTGTCTTTGCGCGAGTGGTCATCGGCGAAAGGTTTGGAGTGACCAATGCCCCAGCCCTGTTCATGGATTATATGAATAGGATTTTCCGCCCTTTCTTGGATAAGTTTGTGGTAGTCTTCATAGACGACATACTTGTCTATTCAAAGACCGAGGAAGAACATGAAGGACATCTGAGGTCGGTGTTGGAGGTTCTGAGGGAGAAGCAACTCTATGCCAAGTTCTCTAAGTGCGAGTTCTGGCTGAGGGAAGTCAACTTCTTAGGACACGTGATATCTGCCCAGGGGATCTCGGTAGACCCAGCCAAAGTAGAGACAGTGCTGCAGTGGGAACGTCCCAGGACAGTCACTGAGATAAGGAGCTTTGTGGGTTTGGCGGGTTACTATCGGAGATTTATTGAGGACTTTTCCAAGGTGGTGGCTCCGTTAACACAGCTGACCCGTAAGGACCAACCTTTTGCTTGGACCGACCGATGTGAGCTCAGCTTCAGGGAACTAAAGAAAAGGTTGACGAGTGCTCCAGTGCTGGTGATTCCAGAAGTCGGAAGACCTTTTGACGTCTACTGTGATGCCTCACATCAGGGTCTGGGATGCGTTTTAATGCAAGAGAAAAGGGCGGTCGCCTATGCTTCAAGGCAACTCAAGGTTCATGAGAGGAACTACCCTACGCATGATTTGGAGTTGGCGGCAGTGGTCTTCGCCCTAAAGATCTGGAGGCACTACTTATATGGAGCTCGGTTCCAGGTGTTCAGCGACCATAAGAGCCTGAAATACCTGTTCGATCAGAAGGAACTGAACATGAGGCAAAGAAGGTGGATGGAGTTCCTAAAGGACTACGATTTTCAACTCATGTATCACCCAGGGAAGGCCAATGTAGTGGCAGACGCTTTGAGTAGAAAATCAATGCAAGTAGCCACCATGATGATGGAAGAACAGAAACTGATCGAGCAGTTCAGAGACTTAAACCTTGGGGTAGAACTTCATGTAAATCACATTAGTTGTAGTAAGCTGACTATAACTAATGACTTCATTGGAGAGATCAAGGATAAGCAGTTGGAGGACCCAAGTCTGAGGCGGACTGTGGAGTCGCTAGGGACCGACCAGGCTAGGGACTTTGCGATGGGCGAGGACGGGGTCTTGAGGTTTAATGGCAGAATTTGCGTACCTGCAGACGAAGGGTTGAAGAGGATGATCTTGGATGAAGGTCACAAGAGTCGCCTCAACCTACATCCAGGTATGAACAAGATGTACCATGACTTGAAGGGGTCATTTTGGTGGTCGGGCATGAAGAGAGACATCGCCCAGTATGTTGCAACTTGCCTAACATGTCAGAAGGCGAAGGCAGAGCATCAAAGGCCGGGCGGGCTGTTACAGCGACTGGATATCCCTGAGTGGAAATGGGACAGCATTGCCATGGACTTTGTCACCCATCTGCCTAGATCGGTGAAGGGTCATGAGGCAATCTGGGTCATAGTAGATCGGCTGACAAAGAGTGCCCACTTCCTCCCAGTGAATATGAAGATGCCCATGGAAAAGTTGGCACAACTGTACATCAAGGACATTGTGAGGTTGCATGGAGTGCCTACCAGCATCATTTCGGATAGGGATCCCAGGTTCACTTCGCGGTTTTGGCGGACTCTACAAGATTGCTTAGGAACCAAGTTGAGGATGAGCTCGGCTTATCATCCTCAAACAGATGGGCAGTCGGAGAGAACGATCCAGTCTTTGGAAGATCTGCTAAGGACGTGTGTCTTGGATCATTTGGGAAGTTGGGATGAGGTGTTACTACTGGTGGAGTTTACGTATAATAACAGTCACCACGCCAGCATTGGGATGGCACCTTATGAAGCCCTGTACGGGAGAAAATGCAGGACTCCCTTATGTTGGTATCAGGAGGGCGATGCAATCTTGGTTGGGCCAGAGTTGATTCAGCAAACAACCGAGAAGGTGAAACAGATACAAGACAGGATGAGAGCTTCTCAAAGCCGGCAGAAGTCCTATGCAGATCAGAGGAGAAGACCTTTGGAGTTTGCTGCTGGAGACCATGTATTTTTGAGAGTGACCCCAACCAAGGGAGTAGGACGAGCTATCAGACCAAAGAAGCTGTCTCCTAAGTTTGTTGGACCTTACCAGATCTTGAGGAAAATTGGTCCAGTAGCCTATGAGATCGCCCTACCTCCACATTTAGCAAATCTGCATAATGTCTTCCACGTATCACAGTTAAGGAAATATCTCACCGACCCTTGTCACGTGTTGGAGGTGGACGACGTGCAGATCAGGGACGACTTGTCTTTTGAAGCAAGACCAGTCAGGATAGACGATCACCAAAGCAAACAGCTCAGGAGTAAGACCATCCATATGGTTAAGGTGGTGTGGGATGAGAGATCCGGTGATTCGACTTGGGAGTTGGAAGAGAACATGAGAAACGACTATCCACATCTCTTTTCCTTGTAATTCAATTTTCGAGGACGAAAATTTTTGTTGTTAGGGAGATTGTAAGGACCTGGAAAATCTTATTGGAATAAAAGTGATATATTTTAAGTGAATTCTAAGTATGTTTTTATTTAAAATAAAAATGAAGGAAAGTGTAGTTAGAAAGCCATGAGATCGCCTGGAACATGATCGCCAGGGCGCGAGAGGCATGCGGGCATCGCCAGGGCGCGAGAGGCATGCGGGCATCGCCAGGGCGTGAGAGGCATGCGGACATCGCCAGGGCGCGAGGCATGCGGGCATCGCCAGGGCGCGAGAGACATGCGGGCATCGCCAGGGCACGAGATGCATGTGGGCTTTGCCGGGCGCGAGAGGCATGCGGGCGTCGCCAAGAGGAGACCTCGGTCGGTCTCCAGGAAGAGGAGACCTCGGTCGGTCTCCAGGAGGAGGAGACCTCGGTCGGTCTCCAGGAGGAGGAGACATCGGTCGTCTTCCAGAGAGAGACATCGGTCGTCTTCCAGAGAGAGACATCGGTCGTCCTCCAGGATGGGTCATCGGTGGAGAGTCTTCGCGAGGAAGGTCATCGGTGGATTGTCATCGCGCGAGAGGTCATCGGTGGATTGTCTTTGCGCGAGTGGTCATCGGCGAAAGGTTATCGCGCGATGTCGTGTTTCACGCAGATGAAGTGGGGCCCTGGTTTCCAGGATGAACGTGCTGCATGTGCGACATGTAGGCAGTGAAAGTCCTTCGGAACAGTAGCTCCATGTGCGCAGAGACGCCACGTGGCCATACTGTCAGGTTTGCATTTAATTCGAGGAAGAAAACCCACACGGAAGGGTTAGTTAGAGAATAGGTAATGATAGCTACATGGCAGGCCTATGTTCCTAGTATCGGAATGCACCGCCTCTTAGTGAGTTTAGAAACGCAGTGAGAGTATAAAAGGTGACAGAGTGAGTTCACCTTCATCTTTCTCTTTTCTCTCCTTTGCGCTGCGACTCAGTAATTCCAGGCACCAGTTTATTTATCAGCGATTGCCATAGAGCATTTGAGAAGGTTCTCTACAAGTTTTACCGATTAGAACGCTTAGGCGGAGTTCAGGCATCCTTTACGTTCGGTGGTTAGAGCTTGAAGTGAGTTTCACGCTGATCCAGGTAAGGGAAGCTAGTCTTTTTCCAACGATAACTGGATATTTGATGTTTGTGATGATAGGGCGACATGGTCGCCGGTTTTACTTCGCTTTCACGGTGTTTGATGTTGAAATGTGAGATGGTTACGATAACAGTTCTGTTTGGATGTTGGGGGCGACGTGGTCGCCGGTTTTAAAAATGTTCTTGTTTAAAAACCCAGTTTTGTTCGTGATCGCCGGTTTCTGGAGGTGATCGCCGGTTTTTCATCTGTTATTGAAATATCCCCCGTTTTATGCTGTTTCAAAAGTGTTTGAGATTTTAAATGTAATATTCGAAAATCTGAACCTTGGTATGAATTTTGCTGTGATTGAAATCGTTCATTGAAGTGTTATGTGATGTGTTGAATGTTGTGATTGTGGATCGAGGCATAGTATTTTCAGGAAAGAAAATACCGTGTAAGGTCGTGTAAGAGGTGTATTGATCGGTGATCCTATAATGAGACATCCTGACTCTACTGAGGTAATGAAATCACATAGAGGAAGTTACTCAGTTGTGGAGAGTCGATGGAGGTTCATACGTATGGGTGTCTCGTGTGAAACAGAACGAGTTCGGCCTGTTGTATGGATTAACCTTGTCATACCGTGATAATGAGAATATTGAGATGGTGTGATGCGCATGGCTGTGGGAACTTTCCAGCCGTTTGGTATGACAGGTGCGAATCTCTGGGTCTAATCAACGCACGAGTCTCCGAAAATAGTGGTCAAGTGTCTGGTGTGATGAGTCAGTGGAAAGTCTGACGTGAGAAATGAGAAATTGAATTAATAGACACTTGATTGCTGATGTGAATTGAAATACTCTTGGATTGATTTGTGAAATATGGGATTTCCTGATAGTCTTGTGGAATATGGAAATGTGATGGCTGATATTGATATGGTTCATGGATGTTGTGAAGTTCTTATGTATGCTCTTGATTCAAAGTTTTCTTAAATATATAGCTTACCCTGTATTTTGTTTCTGTGGCTGTTTTCTTAAACCTGTGATGATCGTGTAACTTTACACGGGAGCAGATGAGGTTGCAGGAAGTGGAATTCCCGTGTGAGTGATCGCCATATGTGGTCGCCTGTTTTCTGTTCTTGCTGGGCGATCGCCCCCTTTTGCCATTTCTGATAGGCGATCTCCGTTTTCTGTTAGGAGATCGGTAGTTTTGTATTTTGCTGTCTTTATGTTTAAGTTTTGGAAAACGACCGCTTTGTATTAAACTCCCTGCGAGGAGAACTCCTTTGTATATATATACAATTATGTTTATTTCAATATATTTGTTTTACCGTTATTTCATATTACGAAAATGCAAAAAAAAAAAAAAATGCGAAATGTATTTGGCGGGATGTTACAGATTCAACTTGGGAGTTAGAAGAACCCATGAGAGAGGCTTATCCATACCTCTTTTCCTTGTAATTCAATTTTCGGGGACGAAAATTTTTCTTGATGGGGAGAATGTAAGGACCTGTAAAATTAAATTGGAATAAAAGGGTATATTTTAAATGAATTCTAAGTATGTTTTTATTTAAAATAAAAAGGAAGGAAAGTGTAGCTTAGAAGACTACAAGAGTTCCTTGTTAACACATAATCGCCGGTCGCCTAGACTACACGTGATCGCCAGGGCGCGAGGCATGCGGGGTTAGTCATCGCGCGGGATGTCATCGGTGGATAGTCTTCGCGCGAGAGGACATCGGGGGGTTAGTCTTCGCGCGAGAGGACATCGGTGGATAGTCTTCGCGTGAGATGTCATCGCGCCAGTGGTCATCGGTGAAAGGTGATCGCGCGATGTCGAGTTGCACACAGAGAAGGTGGGACCCAGACTCCCAGCATGAGACGCGCGGCACGCGCGACACGTAGACAAAAAGTGTTGGTTCAGAACAGTGACATCAGAATGTTGGCATGCGCAAGAGACACTCGCGGTCGTACTGTTCAGAGCAGTGGTTGGCATGCACAAGAGACAACCGTAGTCGTACTGTTCAGAGAAAGGTACACTCAGACTTCCCTGCAGAGTGGGTGGTGGCAGCTGCTTTTGTGGACAAGTTGGTTTAAGATGGAAAAACCCACTGCTGAGGGAACAAGACATTTCAGTTGTTCAAGAGCGAAAGAGTGAACTACCTCCTTTCTCCTCCATTTCTCTCCTTCGCGCTGCGATTCTGGCACCTTCACACAAGAGTACGACGAGCGGCAGCCACCATTAGAGCACCTGGGAAGTTCTCTGCAAGTCCTTCAAACCAGACGCAAAAACGGAGTCAAGGCGTTCTTTAGGCTTCGTTGGATTTCGGAGCTCCTGGTGTTTGCGCAAGTCCAGGTAAGGGAAGCTAGCCTTACTTCTAATGAAAACTGTATGTGTGATGATTTTGATGTTGGGGGCGACATGGTCGCCGGGTGTTCAAACTGTTCTTGCTTTAAACCCAGTTTTGTTCGTGATCGCCGGTTCCTGGAGGTGATCACCGGTTTTCATCTGTTATTGAATGATCTCCTGTTTTTGTGTTGTTTGAAAACTGTTTGAGATTTAAATGTGATATTCGAAAATCTGAACCTTGGAATGGTTGTTGTTTTGGTTGGAATCATTCGTTGAAATGTTATGTGATGTGTTGAATGTTGTGAATGTGGATCGAGGCATAGTATTTTCAGGAAAGAAAATACCGTGTAAGATTGTGTAGGATGTGCATTGATCGGTGATGTCTATAATGGGATATCCAGACTCTCCTGATATAATGGAATCAAATAGATGAAGTCATTCAGGCGTTGAGAGTCGATGGAGGTTCATATGTATGAGTGGCCCGTGTGAAACAGAACGAGCTCAGCCGTCGTATGGATTAACCTTGTCATACGTGAGATTGATGTTATGAGATTCGAATATGCGCATTGCTGTGGGAACTTTACAGCATTTTTGTATGACAGGTGCAAATCCCTGAGTCAGTCAATGCACGTGTTTTTCCGGAAATAGTGGTCAAGTGTCTGGTGTGATGAGTCAGTGGAAAGTCTGACGTGAAGTTTTGAGAAATTGAATTGATAGACACTTGATTGCGTATGTGAATTGAAAGACTCTTGGTTGAATTGTGAAAAATGTGATTACTTGATGGTTTTGTGGAATTTGAGAAAGTGGATGTCTTAAATTGGTTGCATCTTGATTCTTAAGTTCATATTCAAACTCTCTTTTAAATGTCTAGCTTACCCTGTTTTTGGGTTCTGTGATTGTTTCTTAAAACCTGTGATGATCGTGTAATTTTTACACGGGAGCAGATGATCTTGCAGGAAGAAGAGCTCCTCAGTGAGTGGTCGCCGGGAGGACATCGCCTGTTTTGCTTCTGTTGGGCGATCACCCCCTTTCCTGTTCTCTGATCGGAGATCGCCCCTTTTGATAGGAGATCGCCTTTTATGTTAGGAGATCGCCCTTTTTATGTTGGGAGATCGACTGTTTGGTTGTATTTTGCTGTTTTTATGTTAAGTTTTGGAAAACGACCGTTTTGTATTAAACTCCCTGCGGGGAGAAACTTCATTACATATATATAATTATGCACATTTCAACATTTTGGTTTTACGTTTATCTTCATTATATATATATATATATATTTATGTTCACTTCAATATAATTGTTTACCTTTATTTTTATTATATAAATGTGAAAAGAATTTGGCGGGATGTTACATAATTCATCTCTGCTTGTTATTTTTTATCTGTGAAATGCCTTAATTGCTATCACAAAAAAAAAATTGATTGTTTTCACGAAACAATCGATTGTTTCCCCTCTGACAGCACTACATTAAATCAATTTAATTTCTCTATGCATTGTGTCTGTTGCAGATTCTTTCCTCAAGCAGTAATGAGTCAATTGCATTTATCATGGGTCTAATTTCGTTTAGAAAGGGAGTTACATTGGTCATAAATGGAATATATTCCATATTTTCTTGGAAAGTTAAGAGCCTTTATGACTAGTCAAAGTCTACATGTGTTGTCCATGTGAAATCTGCTACTGAGTGATATGCAATTGTGAGCCTCTGAACAAACTCTCTTTCTTGAAGACTGAAACCCACTAATAGCCAAATTATGAAACTACTTTTAGTACATTTATAAACACTTTATGTAGTAGTTTCTCTTCACAAAATCAACCCATTGCCATATCTCTTGCTGTTTCTCAAATCTACCATACTTCATTCTATTTTCTGGTATCTCCTTCTATCTTCATGGATTCCACACCACCTTCTTCTAAGAGGATGAAAACACGTGGGATAAAGAGAGGAGGGCGCCTAGAAGGATGGTTCTCGGGAGAATATGAAAGAATTGAGAAATATCTTCATGAGACAAGTAGGAAAGCTATAAATAATCCAAAGCTCATCTCTTTCAAATGGTTGAAGGAGCAAAAGCTGGTTGAAGTGAGGAGTCTTCTAAAAAAACAGCTGCTAAAGAGGTTCACTGGTGCAGAAACGTAAAACAAATGCGGTTATTTTCATTTTACAAATGCGGCTAAACAACCGCATTTGATCAACACGCATTTGTAAATCAGAGATTTACAAATGCGGTTAAACAACCGCATCTGTAAATACTATTTACAAATGCGGTTGTTTCCCGTAACCGCATTTGTAAATGCTCCAGAGGTGTGCCCAGGTTTCATGAATGGCAATGATTTACAGATGCGGTTGTTTACCTTAACCGCATTTGTAAATCAAGGGAATGATTTACAAATGCGGTTTCTTACTACAACCGCATCTGTAAATCAAGGGAATGATTTACAGATGCGGTTGTAGTAAACAACCGCCTCTGTAAATCACATTTACAGATGCGGTTGCTTATGCGGTTGTAGTAAGCAACCGCATCTGTAAATCATTCCCTTGATTTACAAATGCGGTTGTAGTAAGCAACCGCATCTGTAAATCAGTTTTTTTTTTTAGAATGATTTGGTTAGTTGTTTTCCCATACGAATTATCTTATGCAGTTTCATTATACCCATCCCAGCCAGCCAAACAGATAAACAGATTCAGAGAAACAAAGTCAATTTATAGTAATTGATCAAAATGTATACAAAAATAGTAATAATCTCTATCTATTCTTACACTATTGATCAAATCGTAGAGTTATAAAAGTTTAGGAAATATGTGGACCAAGATTGTCTCACATATGTCATGGCTTCCGAACTCATGGGTTCCTCATCCGTGAAGAACTGCATTTCAAAATGGTTGACACATAAATTAGTTTTAAGATAGATAAATTAGTTTGAAGTTATAAAAATAATTTAAGAAATCTTACCTCTTGCCAATTACTTGTAAGACCTAGTCTTACAATGGTACTCATCCATTGCATGACGTAATAGCCACACTCATAGCTTCCTGGTTGTTTATTACACTATAATTCAATAAATTGTAAAAGTTAGTATAATTAAACAATGAAAAAAAAAGAAAAATCTTACATACCTTTAATCTTATCCAGTTCAAATTTTGAAAATTTGAATTCGATCTCCCTTTTAGAATGTTATATCCACGCCATGAACTGGTTGAGACAAAAAACCTTGTTAGTGTATTACTTATAGTTTCAACCATAGTTAAGTTTATAGTGTACTTACTTATCAATGATATTCTTAAAACTTGTGGATATCTTCTTGTGTAGGGAACAGAACCACAAAGCCGTCCTATCCTTCACTGATAAGACAAGTAATTGCCAATGACCCCTATATCATCCATGAAAATAGTTGAGTAAATTTATAAAACATGAATATAATAAACTTTTAACATATATATATTTAAACTTACTCGTTAATATAAGGGCACAAATAAACCTCTTTTCCCTCTCTTTCCAGGGTGTTAGTGATGTATGATTGAGTCTCATTTGTCTTTGCTCCAGTGGGATTAGTATATGCAGGATCTAAGAATCCATACACATTTTCCTTCCCCTCAATGACAGAGACACTATTCAAAAACCTACAAGTAATTAGTTAAATCATAATGAATGCTAATTTAACATAAATGAAAATGAAATGTAGGTAACGATACTTACATCATAAAAAATTGAATGATATTTATATTCAGCTCCTGATCCCCAGCTACAAATTCTAGCAGATCT
This sequence comes from Phaseolus coccineus, assembly GCA_037954025.1. NCBI lineage: Eukaryota > Viridiplantae > Streptophyta > Magnoliopsida > Fabales > Fabaceae > Phaseolus > Phaseolus coccineus. The sequence goes on along the minus strand of CM075680.1, from coordinate 31,370,044 downwards.
GACATGTATATGTACAATGGTAGCTCAGGGTTTGTTTCAAAAAAGGTATCATCCCATGGAACTTCCAGAGGATCTCGTCCAAGTTGTCTAGCAACTATAGCTAAGGAAGCTATAGGATCGTCAAGCGGAACCTCTTGTTTCTTTTTCGGACTTGGTTTCCGACGAGGTTTCTACAAAAAGAAAAAAGATTTGTTATAAATTACATGTAATATATAAATATAAATTAGCACATGAAATGAAATTATTACCAGTGGTTGTGGCATATATCGAATCAGGTGTCTGGGCCAGGCTACAAAGGACTGAAATGCTTCGGCCACAGTTGTTACCTCTTCTGAAGGTAGTGGAAGACGAGCATCAGGTACTCGTACTCTTTCAACCGTGACCTTTGCTGCATCAGGGGAGAGAGGAACGTTATGTAAGGTGGTGGCGTCTTCATAGACTTTTCCAATGGCCACCACCTGAGGAATGATGCCACCTTCTACCAGTAGCTCACATTGCCTCGTCTGGCCAATGATATCATCCCCTGATGCTGTAGGAGCTGCACAACTCCCCTTTGTGCTCTTGGGAGCGGGACTAAGAAGCGTCTGAATCGACTGCTCAGCACAAAGTTGTTGCGATATCTCTTGTCGCAACTCTAGCCTCATCTTTTCCGTCTCCCTTCTCATCTCATCCATTAGTTCTTGACGTAGCCTTTGCTCCATTTCTTTTTTGCTCTCTTTGGAGGAGGAGGATGAGTGTCGTGGTGCAGCTCCAAAATAAAGTCTAATCCCAACTCCTTGTCCAGCTGCACGAACACGACCAGAGTGCTCAGGTTGTCCAATTGCTTCAACAAGGATATCGCGACGACCATCAGCAACAAAATTACCTTGGGAGTCCAAGGCACCTGCAAGAGACAAAAATCATGAGGTTTTATTATAAGTAATGCATCATAATAGATGAAAAAAGGCTTAAATAACTTACAATTTTTTCAATGATAAGCCCTGATTGCTCTGAACTTGGTGCACCCGACTTCTTAATTCGGGCCCTCTTCCATTTGTCATGGCGCGTAGGTGGTGATGGAGGAGAAGTGACCCCTGTTTCCACATCCTGAGATGCACTCCCCTGTCTGGATTGCTCCTTTTCAACCATCAGTGCTTGCTCAAGCTTTCGATACCTCGCACGAGACATTACGTGCGGGGTAAGATTCTTTAAAGCTATTTCTTGAGCTTTCTTCCGCCGATGCTGTCATAATTGAAATAAACAAAGTGAATTCAAGAATATTAACTCATTAATGTTATATAAGTCAAAATAGTTAAGTAGCTTCACTTACAGTCCATTCTTCAGTTAGACGGCTTTCTTTAAAAGCAAGCCATGTCTCTTCATCAATAAAATTGTATCTTTCACAAGGACTTTCATCCTTAAGCTCACCAAAAATGTATCTCGTCGTGAGTCTTGACTTAAAGGCGCGAAACTTTAGTCCGATATTGGATAGAATCCTTGATCGAAGCGGTTCCACATTAGGAATTTCAAAATTTGCCTGCAAAATAACATCACCAAAGTAAAGTTAGTCAATGAATATTAAATAGCTTTATATGATAACAATAATTATGTAAAGCTTACTAGAACATCCTCCCACAGCATGTTTCGGTCGACCTCTGACACCTCGTCCCATGAATTAATCAAAACGGAGACTCTCTCACGAGAAAGAACTCCGAGATAGCTATTAAACTCATCTGCATTAGGACCTGATGCCATTCCAGTGTTGACGTCAATGTCAACAGCTGTCTTCTCACCAGCGGCACGTTTCTTTGCCAGACGCTTCATCCTAGTAGGTCCTCTGTTGCCTCGTCCGGATCGGGGTCGAATTGGAGTTTGATCGTCACCCATATCTCTGTTAAAAAAATTATTTAACAAACATTAGTTCATCTGCATGGAAAGAAAATCATATAAAACAAAAACATAATATAGTAAATGCATATTATAAAAAATATTTCTAAATTTATTACCATAATGGGTTACAAGTTCATATGTAAATTCCTTCACTGTGGTCTTTACGGGTTTGATCCGGCCGCTTGACTCGAACGTGGAGGATTGCCTCGTCACTCCTTCGTCTAGCCCTCCGGTCTGCAGGAACGCTCCAAGAACCACCACCGGAACTCCAAACGCTGCCTGCAAAACACACGAACGGCGCCTCTAGCGGCCGTTGTAGCTCCGACGCTCAAGTCAGGCAACAGGAACACCAAATCTATCACTCAATCTCTCTGTGAGACTCGTGTGTGCTCTCAGATCCACTTTCTCTCTCTATAACGGTTTTCTGTTATCACTGAGCCACGTGTAAAAACGCTCTCACAGTGACTCAGAATCCCAGTGTAGAGAGCCTGTGTAAACTTGGAAAAGAATGAAAGGAATCCCCCTTACCTTACCTGACGTGGAGTGCTTTATACCTGAGCCGCGTCTCGCTCCCAGATGGTGACACGTGGAGGCACCAGCTTGAATCTACCGTACACGCGTCACACCTGGAGGGCTTCTGCGCTTCTCTCTGTGCGGGCCGCATGCTCCCAGGAGAGCGCCAGGCACATCCTGCCTGCATGGCCTCGCCGCACGTCCTCTGAGTGGGCATCATGCGAGGTGCATGCGTAGCGTTCTCGCTGGGAACCCCGATGACCGACCTCCCTCTGCATGCAATCACGACCGATCTCCCTCTTAACGCCCGATCGCGCTCCTCATGCAGACACCCGGGCGGTCCCTCATGACTTGTCACCGACGCCCGTGCGGTGCCTCTTGAACTGCCACCGACACCCGGGCGGTGCCTCATGACTTGCCACCGACGTCCGTGCGGTGCCTCCTGAATATCCACCGACGTCCGTGCGGGGCTTTCAGGCGCTTATCTATGCTCTGAACTGGGAGTGGTGGCCACTTAATATCTGACTACCGATCACCATTCTAGGTGATCTCCTCCCTGATTCACTTGCTCTTTCTACGACATGCCACCCTGTTCATGGTCCACGTAGTCAACGGCTGCTGACGTCATCAACTACTGATGACCGACCGGATCACAAGCCCCCCAGTCTCGAGCCGTGAACTTGTTCTCAGCGAAGAGACTAAGTAGTCGCGCCCTCGGCCCACGTGGCAAGTGGGGCCACGCCACATGCTGCTCACGTATCTGCTCCTCGGCGTCACGGCTTCCATACTTTATCTCTCGACACATGGACACAGTAATAGCCCCCACTGAGTGTCGCTACCGTTTCCTTCATTCAACCGAAGCGTGCGCATCCCTCTGGATCATCTAGAGGTTCACCTTCTCTGTTTTCTTCTTCTCAAACGCGCTAGGGTTCACTGTGTTTCTCCTCTTTAACTCTCTGCATGTGACTAACTGTTAACTAGCTTAGGCTTTAGCGCGATCCCACTGCAACCCCTCAAACTTGGCTTCTGACTTGATCGCGGCTAACTGTTACCTTAGCATTACCTTCAACATAACTTCATGCTGGATGACTGACTTAGCGAGGCCTAAACGCTTCGGCTTCACGCAGCAGAACTTCCTTCTACCACCGACCACCGACTAGCGTGTTAGCGCACCACCGATCAGTCATCGCGCCTCTGGCTTCGCTACACTTCTCTGCCACACCAGCACTGAGTGCATGGAGGGCCTGAACACCAACTATGACGCCTGTGTTTTGAGGAAGAAAAGTGCTTCTCGGTGACCCCTCTTGTCCCAACCTTGCTGTAAGAAGTCGTGGGTGAGGTCTTGGTTCTCCCACCTGAGCCTCGCTGTAAAAAGCAGAGGGAAGGGACCTGGTTCTCTTGCCTCAACCTTGCTGTAAGAAGCAGAGGAAGAGGACTTGGTTCTCTCGCCTCAACCTTGCTGTAAAAAGCAGAGGAAAAGGACTTGATCTCTTGCCTCAACCTTGCTGTAAAAAGTCGAGGTGAGGACTTTCACTCGCCTACACCTCGCTGTACAAAGTCGAGGGAGGACTTTCTTCTTTCTCGCCTGCACTCGCTCAAAGGCAAGGAGGTCTTCCTCTGGTGCCTACACTTGCTCAAGGGCAAGGAGGTCTTCCTCTTTTCTCGCCTGCACTTGCTCAAAGGCAAGGAGGACTTCCTCTGGTGCCTGCACTTGCTCAAGGGCAAGGAGGACTTCCTCTGGTGCCTGCAATTGCTCAAAGGCAAGGAGGTCTTCCTCTTTTCTCGCCTGCACTTGCTCAAAGGCAAGGAGGACTTCCTCTGGTGCCTGCACTTGCTCAAGGGCAAGGAGGACTTCCTCTGGTGCCTGCAATTGCTCAAAGGCAAGGAGGTCTTCCTCTTTTCTCGCCTGCACTTGCTCAAAGGCAAGGAGGACTTCCTCTGTTGCCTCAACCTTGCTGTAAAACGCAGAGGAAGAGGACTTTCGCTCTTGCCCCAACCTTGCTGTATAAAGCAGAGGAAGAGGACTTTCTCTTGCCTCAGCCTCGCTGTACAAAGTCGAGGTGAGGACTTTCTCTGTTGCCTCAACCTTGCTGTAAAAAGCAGAGGAAGAGGACTTTCTCTTGCCTCAGCCTCGCTGTATAAAGCAGAGGTGAGGACTTTCTCTGTTGCCTCAACCTTGCTGTAAAAAGCAAAGGAAAAGGACTTTCTCTTGCCTCAACCTTGCTGTATAAAGCAGAGGAAGAGGACTTTCTCTGTGGGTGAACGCTCCCAGGGGGGCGCCAGGCGTGACTGTCTGAGCGCACACACTGGGCGCGCCCTGCCTGCATTGCCTCATCGCGCGTTCACCGACGTCCCGACCGGCGAGGAGCTCTTCTCTGGAATCATGCTAGGTGCATGCTTAACGCTCTCGCTGGGAACTTGGGTTCCAACTCAACACGTGTTAGCAAGACCCCGATGACCCTGCACCGACCGAGCGCTCACTCTCTACATGCACCGACGGCTGATCGCGGTCTGCAGGCACTGATGGCTGATCGCGCTCTACATCCCAGCGCTTATCTAGGGGCTGATCTGCTGGTGGTGGCCACTCGGTAACTCACCACCGATCACCTGGTCTTGCACCTGGGGCAAGGAGAACTTTAAACTGGGAACACTCGCACACTTTATGTACTGAAAATCTTTTATTGGGTGGCATCGTTAAAAAGAGTGCCCCTGATCTGCTCAACTGTTTTAATACACTAGGTATGTGTACAGCGCGATAGCGCATCTACTTTACAACTTAACGAGAGTAGGAAGGAAGCGTGTAGCGTCCTAGGTTCTGGGAATAGTCGTTACGTCCAGAGTCACCAGCCGATGAGCTCCATTCTCCAACGTCTCAACCACTCTGGATGGGGTCTCCTTTAACCGGCGATGACCGCCCTGGCGATTGACACACGTGGGGCGATCATGCCTTCCGCTTCAGCTCTGGGAGCCCCCCTAGCGTAGCCTCTTCCATCACCTCACCTCCCCAAACACAGGGAGTTCATGCTGCTGGTCGCCTTCCTGGGACCCCGAAGCGCGATCACCTTGTGTCTTCTGCAGGTAATCGGTCAGGAACCCTATCTCCACCAACCCAGCAAGCTGACGCCCCAACGCCAGGCAGTTACGGAGTGTATGTCCATAAGCTTGATGGAATCCACACCACTCATCCTTCCTCCCTCCAAGTACCCTGTCGGTTTTCTCTGGCACATGGAGTCTTGCTGCCACAGCAGGGATGGCGATCAGCTCCGCCAAACTTATCATGAAATCATACCTGGGGGGTGCGTTGCTTGCACGCCCCCTGGTCTGGTCCTTCCTTGGTGCATAAGGGCGAGACCTTCCCTGCTCCTTCCTCCCTTCCTTGATCTCATGCACCCGCGCCTGTTGCTGCTGATTCCCCTGACCTCCATGTGGCTTCGACGGTGCAGCACTTCCTCTCTTCTCAGAGACCTCTGTCTCTGCTACTATGTGTGCCACCGCGCGTCGCCGTATCTCGGTGAAGGTGGCAGGGTGGCTCCTGATGAGCGATTCACTGAAAGGACCAGGGAGGACACCTCTCTTGAACGCATGCACCAGCATGTCCTCGTCCTTGCTGGGCAATCTCACCACCTGCGCCCCAAAGCGATTGAGGTAGTCCTTCAACGGCTCCCCCTGATACTGGCGCACGTCAAACAGGTCGTAGGACACCACCGGCGCCGGTCGGTTGATGATGTACTGCTCCGTGAACAGCTTCGCAAACTGATGGAAGGAAGTGACGTGGCCCTCTGGCAGGCTGACGAACCACTCCATAGCCACTCCGCTCAGCGTGCTCATGAACATCTTGCAGTACACAGCATCTGAACCTCCAGTGAGCATCATCTGAGTGTGGAAGGCTGTCAGGTGTGCTTCTGGATCTTCCACCCCCGTGAACGACGCTTTCAGTCCCACCAGATTGGGAGGCACCACCGTGTTCATGATTTCGGGGGAGAAAGGCATAGGGAATGCTCTCAGAGGCGACGGTGGCGTCGCCGTCCTTTCTTCAGCTGCGCGCTCCCTCTGCGCCTGCAATTCCCTACGCAGCTCTTCATTCATACGGTTCAACTCTTCGTTTCTTCTCTGCGATGCAGTCAGCTCTGCACGCATTTTCTCTTGCTCAGCTCTCGATTCCGCGACGCTATCTTGCAGCGCGCGCATCATCTCCACTGCCTGCGCCATGGTAACAGCTCCTTCTTCAGCAGATGGCGCAGGTGAGGTTTGCCTGGTTCTTCTACTCATCTCCTCTGCACTTCGACGCAACTTCACTTCGACGAAATGATCAAGAAGCTCCAAGAAACCTCAAGAAACTTCAAGAACTGCGACGTGGATGGGAACAGAATTCATTCGGGCCCCACGGTGGGCGCCAAATGATCCGGCCGCTTGACTCGAACGTGGAGGATTGCCTCGTCACTCCTTCGTCTAGCCCTCCGGTCTGCAGGAACGCTCCAAGAACCACCACCGGAACTCCAAACGCTGCCTGCAAAACACACGAACGGCGCCTCTAGCGGCCGTTGTAGCTCCGACGCTCAAGTCAGGCAACAGGAACACCAAATCTATCACTCAATCTCTCTGTGAGACTCGTGTGTGCTCTCAGATCCACTTTCTCTCTCTATAACGGTTTTCTGTTATCACTGAGCCACGTGTAAAAACGCTCTCACAGTGACTCAGAATCCCAGTGTAGAGAGCCTGTGTAAACTTGGAAAAGAATGAAAGGAATCCCCCTTACCTTACCTGACGTGGAGTGCTTTATACCTGAGCCGCGTCTCGCTCCCAGATGGTGACACGTGGAGGCACCAGCTTGAATCTACCGTACACGCGTCACACCTGGAGGGCTTCTGCGCTTCTCTCTGTGCGGGCTGCATGCTCCCAGGAGAGCGCCAGGCACATCCTGCCTACATGGCCTCGCCGCACGTCCTCTGAGTGGGCATCATGCGAGGTGCATGCGTAGCGTTCTTGCTGGGAACCCCGATGACCGACCTCCCTCTGCATGCAATCACGACCGATCTCCCTCTTAACGCCCGATCGCGCTCCTCATGCAGACACCCGGGCGGTCCCTCATGACTTGTCACCGACGCCCGTGCGGTGCCTCCTGAACTGCCACCGACACCCGGGCGGTGCCTCATGACTTGCCACCGACGTCCGTGCGGTGCCTCCTAAATATCCACCGACGTCCGTGCGGGGCTTTCAGGCGCTTATCTATGCTCTGAACTGGGAGTGGTGGCCACTTAATATCTGACTACCGATCACCATTCTAGGTGATCTCCTCCCTGATTCACTTGCTCTTTCTACGACATGCCACCCTGTTCATGATCCACGTAGTCAACGGCTGCTGACGTCATCAACTACTGATGACCGACCGGATCAGGGTTGCATGTACATGATCAAGTACATCGTCATCTTTATTAGTTATCATTGGTGTGAATGAATGGGGTTCACCATTTTCAATATCATCTATGGCCTCCCCTTGTTTTTTCCTGTGTAAAACAACATACCAATGTTCTGACATAGGATCTTTCACGTAGAAAACTTGAGATGCTTGTTGAACCATTATAAATGGCTCATCTCGATACCCTATCTTTCAAAAGTCCACTAGTGTGTATCCTGATTCATCAATTTTAACCCTACTTTTATTGTCAACCCATATACACTTGAAAACTGGAACTGAAAACTTAGTATAGTCAAGCTCCCATATCTCTTCTATAAATCCATAATATGCCATTGATCCAATTACAGGATTTGTATCTTTCGAGGTGGAAAACTGCATTGACTCGGCTTCAAGAGTAACACCAGAATTTTGAACTGTACTCTTTTCATCCATAGACTTAGTGTAAAATATACAATTATTCACTTCGTACGCTTTACAAGAAATGACATCAAACTTCAATCCAGCAGCCAACCAGGTCAAGGTCTCCGATGCCGTTGAATCCTTTAACACCTCCTCTTTAAACCAAGGCATGAATGTTCTATTATGTTCCATCAAGACCCATTTGTCTGCTTGTCTTGGATTATTTGCCTTCACAATGGCTTTATGAGCTTCTATGTAAGGTATAACTTCATCTGTATTATTCAATATATAAAAATGTGCTTGCAAGACTTCTGACCGAGATTTGCTTACAATATTCACATCGCGTAAACATTTACTTGTAAAACGCCTATGCTGCCATGAATTAGCTGGAAGACCTATTGGATTTGCTTTTGACATGTAATCTAAACAAAATTCAATACTTTCTTCAGCTATGTACCTTTCAATCATTGAAGCTTCTGGACGATAATGATTTTTCACATAACCTTTCAAAATTTTCATATACCGCTCAACAGGATACATCCATCTTAAGTACACTGGTCCACACAATCTAACCTCTCTAACCAGATGCACAAGTAGATGAACCATGATGTCAAAAAAAGATGGAGGAAAAAACATCTCCAATTCACATAAGATAACAATAATTTCATCTTGAAGTTCATCTAGTTTTAATGGATCAATGACTTTACAACAGATGGAAGAGAAGAATGAGCACAAACGGGTTATGGTATGTCTAACATTTTTTGGTAAGATCCCACGAATAGCTACAGGCAGAAGCTGTTGCATCAAGATGTGGCAATCATGAGACTTCAACCCAATTAGCTTCAAATCTTGCATTGACACTAGGCTCTTCACATTTGAGGAATGTCCTTGTGGCACTTTTACACCCTTTAGACATTGACAGAAACTTACTTTTTCATTTTTTGACATGGTATAATAGGCTGGGGGCAAATATGTACGCTTACCCATTTCTATCGGTGCCAACTCCCCTCGTATGTTCATCTCAACCAAATCTAAACGAGCATTTAGACCATCCTTCGTCTTCCCGTTAATGTTAAGAAGTGTACCAATTAAGCTATCACACACATTCTTCTCAACATGCATTACATCTATACAATGTCTGATTTCTAACCTCGACCAGTACGGAAGATCAAAGAAGATTGATTTTTTCTTCCAAATGTTAGTCACAACTGACTTTTTTTTTTACTTACCGAAGGTGTGGTCTATGTTATTTACCTTTTCGTAAACCTCAGCAGCAGTTAGTGGAGTTGGTGGACCACTAGTCTCTTGGTGTCCATTAAAGGCTTTTTTCAACCTCCGGTAAGGATGATGACTTCTAAGAAACCTCCGATGGCGAAGATATACTGTCTTCCTTCCATGTTTCAATTGTTGAGAAGCAGTGTCTTCTTCGCATATTGGACATGCTTTATGACCCTTAACACTATAACCTGATAAGTTACCATATGCCGGAAAGTCATTGATGGTGCAAAATAACATGGCATGAAGCTTGAAAGTTTCATTAGCAAATCCGTCAAATACTTGAACACCCTCATCCCACATTAACTTCAAATCTTCGATTAGGGGACTTAGATAAACATCTATGTCATTCCCTGGCTGTTTCGGACCAGATATCATCATAGACAACATCATGTACTTTTGCTTCATGCACAATCCAGGAGGTAAGTTGTAAATAACTAGTAAAACAGGCCATGAACTGTGATTTGTACTCATATTACCAAACGGATTCATTCCATCTGTAGCTAGACCAAGTCGGATATTTCTTGATTCTTTACCAAACTCTGGAAACTCATCATCAAATTTCTTCCACTGAACAGAATCAGCTGGATGTCGGTACATGCCATCACATTTCCTCTCATCTGCATGCCATCTAAGATTATTAGCATCGTCTGGGTTTGCAAACAAACGCTTCATCCTTGGAATGATGGGAAGATACCACATAACCTTCATTGGGGGTCCATGCTTTTCCATCTCTTCAATAGTATCATCATCTGTTTGTTTCAATTTATAACGTGATAACCCACACCTCGGACAACTTTTCAACAATTCAAAATCTTTCCGGTATAATATACAATCATTAGGACATGCATGTATCTTTTTATACTCCATACCCATTGGACAAAGAATCTTTTTGGCCTCGTAATTACGATTAGGTAGAGTATTTCCCTCTGGAAGCATATCCTTCAACAGCTGGAGCAATTCCGTGAAACTTTTATCGGTCCATCCATTTAGTGCCTTCAAATTCATCAATCTTAACACCGCCGACAACCGTGTGAAGTTATTAGTTGATCCAGGATACAATGGAGTCTCTGCATCGCTTGACATACTTCCATATCCATGCGCTTTTGCAAAAGACTCAGCTCCCACATCACGAATCATGTCCTCCAATCGATCATCAACTACATCATCGTGTTCTGCTTCATCCGTGGTGGATCCCACATATTCTTCAGTTACGGAAACACGTGGTAAATTTAATAATTCACCATGCCATGTCCAAGTTGTATAAGATCGAAGAAACCCATCACATAGCAGGTGTTCCCTCATGATATTCACATCCAGTATCCTTCCATTCAAACAGTTAACGCACGGACACCTAATCTTTCCTCCATCACGACCACTATTAATCGCGTTACGCTGCGCAAATTGTATAAATTCTTCTACTCCTCTTTCGTACTCATCACTTATACGAGCACAATGAATCCAACTTCGATCCATTTTACCTAGCATTTTCTAATAAGTGTTCTATCTCATGCATTTGCCGAGGGTCGAACACCCCCGGACTCAATACCAGCACGTATTATTGTCGGAGGTCCAAATACAAACACGATATTCTATTCTAATGTAACAACTAACATAACATAAATTCTACTATAAACTAACAAATAATTACTAAATAATTTAAATTTTAGAAAATAGAAATTATATAATACAAATTATATAAATTAATACAAATTTATATTAAATAATATACAAATTATAATACATAAAAAAAATATTCAGAGTACAGCAAAAAAAAATTAAGAAAATCTAAAACAAAACTAACATAAAAACTACCAACTAAATAATATAAATTTTAAAAATTATATAATACAAATTTATATTAAATAATATACAAATTATAATAAATAAATTAAAAAATTCAAAATAAACAAAGTAAAATTCAAAAAATCTAAAAATGAACTAACCTTGTGTGCGAAAATGATGATTCAAGTGATAGAAAACCAGAGGTGGAAGCGGAAGACTGGCGCGACAGCGGCGGAGCAATGCAACAGTAACTTCAAGCACTGCAAGGAAAAAACCATATATAAAAACAACATTCCTAAAGCGAACTGAAGAGAATGAAATGGCATACGAAACTCACAATGGAAGAAATAGCACTGAAGATGCACAGAAGCAAGGAACACAGCGCAGCGCAGCAACAACGACAAGCAAGAGCAGAGAAGAAAGAGTGAAAGTGCAGTGGCGCGCTTCAAATTTTAGGTTAAAAACATTTTACAAATGCGGTTATTAGTTAAAACCGCATTTGTAAATGAAAGTTTTTCATTTACAAATGCGGTCATACACATGACCGCATCTGTAAATGAAAGACATTTCATTTACAAATGCGGTTATACACATGACCGCATCTGTAAATGAAAGGCATTTCATTTACAAATGCGGTCATACACATGACCGCATCTGTAAATGAAAGGCATTTCATTTACAAATACGGTCATGTGTATAACCGCATTTGTAAATGAAAAACTTTCATTTACAAATGCGGTTTTAACTAATAACCGCATTTGTAAAACAAACTAATTTCAAAAATGCCACCGCGTTTTTAACAAATGCGTTTTAGCGCGAAACCGCACTTGGAAAGGAGTATTCCTTTCATCATTTTGCACTAGTGGTTCTTGGAAATGTCAGGAAATATATATTTTGATCTTGTGAGAGTGTTCTACACCAACCTTCAATTTGTTGGTAACAATCTTGTCTCAAATGTAAAAGGAGTTGAGATGGAAATTACTCATGAAGTTTGGTATGCTATTAATGGATTAAAGTATACAGGTCTAAGGATTAACAAAGGGAATATTGGAGTGCTAGAAGAGTTTAAAAAATTCAGTTTTATAGGAATTGTTTGAAGAATCCTCAAGCAAAAGTTAGAAACTTTTTAGTGGGTGGATTAATGCTGAATGAAAGGCTCATTGCCTTCATAGTAACTTGGATGCTTACACCTAGGGGTAATAATCATTCCGTGCTCACTGAGGAGGACTTTTTCTACATCTATTGTATCATGAACAAGGTCAAAATAAATTGGATTCACATCATTAAGGAGCACATGCAAAAATCCATGAGGTTAAGTGATTATCACTATCCCTATGCTATCTTGATTTCTAAGTTTTTGAATTATTTTGAAGTGAATCTTGAGGAAGAACAAACTGAAGTGGTGAAGTCATCACACGAAGTGGCAATGGTTCACTTAGTAAGATGGGTTTCACCAAAATTTGTGGAAGATGGATAGGCAAGGTTGGAGACCAAGTTGGTTCTGTAAGTGGTGTGCAAGCTGAAAATGAAGAGGAAGAGCAAGTTGTTGTTGCTGAAGGAGTTGGTACTGATACTCATGATGACGAAGTTGCTGCCGCATTTGATACTTGATCCTGCCGCTGACTCGAATGTGGAGGATATGCTTCGTCACTCCTTCGTCTAGCCTTCTACAACCGCGTGTTCTACAAGAACGCTCCAAGAACCTTCTCTGGAACTCCGAACGATGCCTGCAAAACAACACAGATGGCGCCTCTAGCGGCCGTTTGCACTCCGACGCTCAAGTCAGGTAACAGGACCACCAAAAACTCTCTCTAAATCTCTCTGTGAGATTCGTGTGTCCTCTCAGATCCACTTTCTCTCTCTACAACTAAATTTTGCTATCACTGTGCAACGTGTGTAAAACGTGCTCACAATGACTCAGAAAATGTGTGTAACTCTCTGTAAAAACTGTGTAAAAACTGTAAATCCTTCCGTACCTTACATGACGTGGAGTGCTTTATACCTGGGCCGCGCCTCTCTCTCAGATGGTGACACGTGGAGGCATGCAACTTACATCTAACCGTACGCGTGTCACACCTGAAGGGCCTTTGCGCTTTTCTTTGTGCGCCTAAGTTATTCCCTTGCGGAGTAACTTAGGGTGTTTCTTCTCTCTGAGTGAGTTGCATGCTCCCAGGAGAGCACCAAGTGCTGCATCCTGCATGCATGATCTCACCGCACAGTGCCATGCACGTAATGGGTTAAGAGAGTCACTGATCACTGACCAGCTTACTAGCTCTCTTATACCATCCTCATGCACGACCCTACTGGCGGGGAGCTCTTCTTCTTCTGGTTTGGAATCATGCGAGGTGCATGCGTAACGCTCTCGCTGGGAGCCTGGGTCCCAGTTTAACTGCGTGTAGCAAGAAACCCCGATGACCATGCACCGATGACTGATCGGTGCTTCATTACCTCTCGCGCTCTGCTTCCAAGCGCTGATCTAGGAACTGATCTGCGGGTGGTGGTCACTTAGTAATTGACCACCGATCACCGTTCTGAGTGATCTCCTCCCGGATTCTCCTACTATCTTATTCCACGTGTCACCCTGTAAATGGTCCACGTGGTCATCTGCTGCTGACGTCATCGACTACCGATGACCGACCGGATCACAAGCCCCCAGTTTTGAGCTGTGAACTCATTCTCAGCGAAGAGACTAAGTGGTCGCACCCCTAGTCCATGTGGCAGGTGGGGCCACGCCACGTGCTGCTCACGCGTCTGCTCTTTGACATTATGACTTCCACGCTTTATCTCTTGACACGTGGACGCATCAATGGCCCACATTGAGTGTCGCTAACGCTTCCTTCATTCAAAAGAGGCGCGCGCATTCGCATTCTCCTTGATCTTTCAATCTTCAACCCTTCTCTGATCATCTAAAGGTTCGTCTTTTCTTCGCACGCATTCTCCTCGATCTTTTGACCTTCAACCCTTCTCCGATCATCTAAAGGTTCGTCTTTTCTTCTCCCTTGGCGCATTTAGAGCATTTCTACCGTTTGCATTCATGTTTTTCATCACTATTCATTCATCTTCTCTGTTTGCATGCATGTTTTTCATCACTGTTCATTCATCTTCTCTGTTTTCTTCTTCTCAACCCGCGCTAGGGTTCGCTGTACTTCTCTCTCACTCTCTGCTTCTCCTTCTTCCTCTTCTTCACCTGAACCTTCCTTCTTGCTTTCTCACTCTGTTTTTCATCGAACCATTCATCATTTCCCTCTTCTTTCATTCATCTGATCTTGCTCCTTCCTTTCCTGCATTGCAGTTTTTGGCAATGGCTCGCGTAAAGCAAACAGCACGCCTCGTTGCCTCTTCTTCTGGTGCCCAGCCTCCAAGGCCGGCACCATCGCCACCCTCTGCCCCAACTCCACCCCAACCTACAGCAATGTCCTTCGGAGACCAAGCCAGGGTGTATGAGTGGGCTTCCTTGGCGCTCCTAGCCGAGACCTCCACGCAACTCCCTCCACATCACCTAAAAACCATACTCAGCAACGATCCAGAGGAGCCCTCGTGCGCCATTCATAAGGAAAATGACTTCCAAGTAGGCGTACGTATTCCTCCACGAGGGATACCCATCTGCGCCGATGACAGGGCTACCAATGGGGTACCCTTCACCTTCGTGTACTCCGCTATCTTCAAGAGGTTGAAGCTGCGTCTACCCTTCACCTTCTTTGAGAAAGAACTGATGATGGAGCTGAATGTCGCACCATGCCAGCTTCATCCAAATGCTTGGGCCTTCATCCGAGCATTTGAAATTTTGTGTGATTACTTCGGTCACCCTGCCTCCATTGACATCTTCCTGCACTTTTTTTAGGCGAAGAACCCAGGGGACAGGTCTTGGGTGAGCCTAAATGGGGTTGCTGGTAGAGTCATCTTAGGCTTATACCAGTAATCCTTCAAGGACTGGAAAGGCAGGTTTTACATGATCTCTGCCACCCCTCGAGACCCCACACTGCTCGAAGGATTCCCACTTTACTGGGTCCCAGGGGTAGAGTTCAAGAAGCCCAGGGATTTGGAGGCCCTGACCCCCTATGAACGTGAACTGTGCAGACTTCTGCTAGGGGTAAAATACAACTCTGCTACACTCATCAAACATGAGTTTGATGTAGTATCCCTGAAGAAATACATAGGTAGATCATCCTTCCACTTAACTCTTGCATCACTCCATGCATCTGCATGGCATTCTCATGTGCATTTGCTTTCAACTTACTGATTCAGTCTTGTTATCTGATTTTTCCTCTTAACCTTTGATGCAGATATGACTTCAGGGAGAGATAGGAAGAATGCCTTGCTAGCACTGGCTCAGTCCATGCTTGCTTCTGCACCAACCAGGACCGAGAATGCTCCTGTCTCCACCTCCTCCACCTGCGAGCCACTTGTAGCTCCTCCCCTCTCGGTGGCTGGCAGGAGAAAGAGGAAGCTGGTTAAGGCATTCCCTACTCGTGCAGCCACTGCTGCTGCTGTTGCCGCTCCTTCGACCGAAGAGGAGAGTTCTAATGTTCCCCTCCTTCGTCGCAAGAGGACTCAGCAGGAGATTGGAGGGTCTTCAGCAGCTGAGGCTGGAGAACCCGAAGTGGTGCAGGTTGAGGAAGAAGAAGAAGATGGAGCCTTAGCTCCTACCTCTCAACCTGTACCTGCGCCTACCCCACCATCATCTCCCCCAAAGCTACCTTCTCCCACACCTCCATCACCAACCCCTCAACAACCTTCTCAAAGCACCCTTCCTTCCCCTTCAGCTCCACCTGCACCACCACTCCCAGTGGGCCAAATGCCAAGCTCACTCAATCTTCCTGCTAGGAGTGGACCTGCTCACTCAGGGGGTCCATCAAGGCCTCATGCCTCTCCACCAATGCAAACCACAGCTGCAACCTCTCAAGGTAGTGGGGCCTCTTCTCAACCGAGCATTCCTGGGGCTAATAACGACAACCTCAGCAAGGTAATCTCCTTGGCGAGGCGCTACATTCAAAACCAGGAACTGATCGCGTGGAGTGGGCAGGATGTGGATGCTCATCTGGCCAAGAGCCTGGTACTCTCACTGTAATTCTCCACCCAACAGCACAAACAGGAGCTCTTAGAAAAGAAGATCCAAGAGCTTGAGCACGACAAAGACTCCTTGATGAGTGACCTTGAAGCTTCTCAAGGTATGGTGCACATGCTGAGTGGTATGGTGGAGAAGGCCAAGAGAGACTACTTTCTGTAGGTACAGGAGACCATCAGGACTGAGCTCCTGATGGGTGAGGCTGTGATTGCTTTAGATGGTCAAGCCATGGAGCTGAAGGGGCAGAACCTCCGTTTAGAGGCTGAGACTTCTTCCTTACGCCAACTGAACGACAAACAGGCGGAGGATCTCAAGGCTTCTACGGAGGAGGTTGCTCTGAAGGAGAAGAAGCTCGAAGAGGTCCAGGTCCAACTCCTCGAGGCCCAGAACAAGCTGACAAATGCGCACAGCGAGTTGACCAAGACACAGGAGGAGCTCAAAGGAGCCAAGGGCAAACTGGAAGAGGCTAAGTCTTCCTTTGCCAAAGAGAAGAAGGAGCTTGAAGCCGATGTAACCGAGACCATGGCTGCTAGTGCTGAGGCTTTGATAGATGGGTTCAGGATGGCCTTGGAGCAGGTTCACTGCGTCCTACCGGACTTGGACCTTACCTAATTCAGTCTCCGCCATTCAGTGGTCGATGGCAAGCTCATTCCTCCTCCTTGAGCTTCTTCCCTTGCAACTTCTTCTTCTGTGTAATTTCTTTTTCAGTCATAACTTGTGTACAATCTTTTAGCTGTAAAGGTTCTCTGTATTGACTTCGATGAAATCTATTTGCTTCAGCTGCTTGTCTCTCCCATCTTTAACTCTCTGCATGTGACTAACTGTTAACTAGCTTAGGTTTTTAGCGCGATCTCACTGTAACCCTTCAAACTTGGTTTCTGACTTGATCACGACTAACTGTTACCTTAGCATTGTCTTTAACAGCCTTTATGCATAACTTCATGCTGGATGACTGACTTAATGGGGCCTAAATGCTTCGGCTTATCGCACAAGAACTTGCTTGGAAAAGCATTCTTGCTCAAAGCTTTTACCACCGACCACCGACTAGCATGTTAGTTCACCACTCATCAGTCATCGCGCTTCAGGATTTGCTTTTTACTTCTCTGTTACTCCAGCGCTAAGTGCATAGAGGGCCTGAACACTAAAGATGATGCCTTGTTTTGGGGAAGAAGAGTGTTTCTCGTTGACCCCTCTTGCTTACCCCAAGGCTATCGACCAACTCCAGCGCTAAGTGCATAGAGGGCCCAAACGCTAAAGATGATGCCTTGTTTTGGGGAAGAAGAGTGTTTCTCGTTGACCCCTCTTGCTTACCCCAAGGCCATCGACCTTAAGATCTGAACGTCGATCACCGTCGATGACACCTTGTTCTGGGGAGGAAGAGTGTTTCTCGATGACCCCTCTTGCCTACCTCAAGGTCATCAACCTTAGGATCTGAACACCGATCACCATCGATGACACCTTGTTCTAGGGAGGAATAGTGTTTCTCGATGACTCCTCTTGCCTGCCTCAAGGTCATTGACCTTACGCGAATCGGGTTATTCTATCCCTTTCTCACTCCTGGGGTGAGAAGAGCCTTAACTAAGGGCTTTACTAAGCCAATATTGGTATACGCCAAGTGGGTAAGGATGTTTCTCGAAACCCTCCCTTTCCCTCTCTTGGTCTTACTAGTACCCCTGGCTTTTCAAACCTTAGCTGCCTGCACTCACGCCTGGGGTGAGGAAGATCTAGGTCGGTTGTCCGTACTCGCGCCTGGGGCGAGTAGGCTCCAACCGATCACCTGCACTTGCACCTGGGGCAAGGAGAATGTTAAACTGGGAAACACTTGCACACTTGATATACTGAAATCTTTTTTATTGGGTGGCCTTGTTAAAAACCCTCCTTAGGGAAAAGAGTGCCCCCTGATTTGCTCAACTGTTTACAGTATATATACTGAGTGTGTGTATGGCGCGAGAACGCATCTACTTTACACCTTAACTAAAGTAGAATTTCAAGTGTGTGGTGTAAGGACCTGGAAAATCTTATTGGAATAAAAGTGATATATTTTAAGTGAATTCTAAGTATGTTTTTATTTAAAATAAAAATGAAGGAAAGCGTAGTTAGAAAGCCATGAGATCGCCTGGAGCATGATCGCCAGGGCGAGAGGCATGCGGACATCGCCGGGGCGCGAGGCATGCGGGCATCGCCAGAGCGCGAGATGCATGTGGGCGTCGCCAAGAGGAGACCTCGGTCGGTCTCCAGGAGGAGGAGACCTCGGTCGGTCTCCAGGAGGAGGAGACATCGGTCGTTTTCCAGAGAGAGACATCGGTCGTCCTCCAGGATGGGTCATCGGTGGATTGTCATCGCGCGAGTGGTCATCGGCGAAAGGTTATCGCACGATGTCGTGTTTCATGCAGATGAAGTGGGGGCCCAGGGCCCAGCATGAACGTCTTGCATGCGCGACACGTAGTCAGTGGCTCCAGAGAGTTGGTACGGTAGTGCACAGTGTTTGTGTGCGCAAAGTCAACCACGCAACCTTACTGTCAGGTTTGTGCTTGAGTAAAGGAAAACTCACACGCTAGGTATCTCAGAGAGTAGGCTAGGGCGGCTACAGAGCAGGCCTACGTCCTTAGCTTCAGAAGGCTCCTCTTAGGGAGTTTTGAAACGCAGTGGGAGATAAAAGGTGACAGAGTGAGTTCACCTTCATCTTTCTCTTTCTCTCCCTTGCACTGCGACTCAGTATTTCCCAGGCATCTTCAAGCAAAAGCAAGACGAGCGACGACTGCCATAGAGCTTTTGGGAAGGTTCTCTACAAGATTTACCTATTTGAACGCTTAGGCAGAGTTCGGACATCCTTTACGTTCGGCGGTTCAGAGCTTGAAGTGAGATTTCACGCTGATCCAGGTAAGGGAAGCTAGTCTTTTTCCAACGATAACTGGATATTGGATGTTTGTGATGATAGGGCGACGTGGTCGCCGGTTTTACTTCGTTTTCACGGTGTTTGATGTTAAAATGTGAGATGTTTACGATAACAGTTCTGTTTGGATGTTGGGGGCGACGTGGTCGCCGGTTTTAAAAATGTTCTTGTTTAAAAACCCAGTTTTGTTCGTGATCGCCGGTTTTAAAAATGTTCTTGTTTAAAAATGTTCTTGTTTAAATATTTTTCATCTGTTATTGAAATATCCCCCGTTTTATGCTGTTTCAAAAGTGTTTGAGATTTTGAAGGTGGTTTTTCGAAAATCTGAACTTTGGTATGAGTTTTGCTGTGATTGAAATCGTTCATTGAAGTGTTATGTGATGTGTTGAATGTTGTGATTGTGGATCGAGGCATAGTATTTTCAGGAAAGAAAATACCGTGTAAGGTCGTGTAATAGGTGTATTGATCGGTGATCCTATAATGAGACATCCTGACTCTACTGAGGTAATGAAATCACATAGAGGAAGTTACTCAGTTGTGGAGAGTCGATGGAGGTTCATACGTATGGGTGTCTCGTGTGAAACAGAACGAGTTCGGCCTGTTGTATGGATTAACCTTGTCATACCGTGATAATGAGAATATTGAGATGGTGTATGCGCATGGCTGTGTGGATTTCACAGCGACCCTGTGTGGATTTCACAGTGGTGTGGTATGACAGGTGCGAATCTCTGGGTCTAATCAACGCACGAGTCTCCGGAAATAGTGGTCAAGTGTCTGGTGTGATGAGTCAGTGGAAAGTCTGACGTGAGAAATGTGAAATTGAATTAATAGACACTTGATTGCTGATGTGAATTGAAATACTCTTGGATTGATTTGTGAATTTGGGGATTTTCTGATAGTCTTGTGGAATATGGAAATGTGATGGCTGATATTGATACGGTTCATGGATGTTGTGGAGTTCTTATGTATGCTCTTGATTCAAAGTTTTCCTAAATATATAGCTTACCCTGTATTTTGTTTCTGTGGATGTCTTTCTTAAAACTGTGATGATCGTGTATCTTTACACGGGAGCAGATGAGGTTGCAGGAAGTGGAATTCCCCTGTGAGTGATCGCCGGAAGGAGATCGCCTATCTCTGATCTGTTAGGCGATCACCCGTTTTTGCTTTCTGATAGGAGATCGCCGGTATGATAGGAGATCGCCTGTCTGATGGGAGATCGCCGTTTCTGTTAGCAGATCGGCTGTTTGTATTATTTGCAGTTTTTATGTTTAAGTTTTGGAAAAGGGCCATTTTGTATCAAACTCCCTGCGAGGAGAAACTCATTTATATATATGTACAATTATGTTTATTTCAATATATTTGTTTTACCGTTATTTCATATTACGAAAATGCAAAAATGCGAAATGTATTTGGCGGGATGTTACATTAATGGTATCAGAGCAGTTCGTCCTTTGGATGACCTGAGGGCTGTGGATCCATTGTGTTTTCTTCTGCTCATGAAAACTTATTTGAGTTTTAAGTGACAACTATTGTGAAAGGTTTTCAAACGTTTTGTATTGAACTTTTTGTGTGTGCTGTAGTGAATGTATGCCTAACTGAAGATCTTAGTATTTAGAATGAGAGGGTCTTGATAAGGTGGTGAGGGTGCACACTCATGACCGGATCGGGGTGATTCTCAATCTAAATTCCAGAGGTTTAATGTTTAGCATACTTTGACTTCTGGTGTGATCTATTTCATGTTATTGAGTGTTCTCGTAATTGATTGTGAGTGGCTGTGTGGATTGATGGTTGCACGCCAGTAACTGTTCTGGTGTTTTGTTTGAAGTTATAAGTTTTATGGTTCTGTAGATGGACTGAAATTCCTAAGGAATTTGAGAAGCTGACCTTGTGAGGTCGAGATGTTATCCCCCTTGAATGAATTGATTTCCTTATCGATTTCATTCTTGTAGTTGTAGGGAATATAGAAGCTAGTGGTTTCGGAATCTGAGAACGAAGAAGATGACTCGTAGACCTCCTACCTCTCCCCAACCTTCTTCTGAAATGGGCCAGATCGCCAGGGCCATTGAGATGATGGCAGGTGCCATCCAGCAGCAGAATGCGGCGATGGCGCAGAACCATCAAGCTACCATGCAGCATTGGGAGACTACTCGGTCGGCTGATACGAATTCGCCCGTCGGTCAGCCTCAGGAGCGGATGGGACTAGCTGAGTTCATGAGGCACAACCCACCCAAGTTCTGTGGGAATGCTACCCCTGATCAAGCAGATCAGTGGGTCAGGGAAATGGAGAAAATCTTTAGGGCGACCTCCTGCCCTGAAGAGAAGAAGTTGTTGTTTGCCACTTATCTGCTGTCTGGAGAAGCAGAGTTCTGGTGGATGGGAGCTCAGCAAATGATGGAGGCCAGAGAGGAGGTGTTGGACTGGGAGAGCTTTAGGGTGAGGTTCTTGGAGAAATACTTCCCTGACAGCGCAAAGTTTGCGCGGGAAGCGGAGTTCTTAAAGTTGGAGCAGGGGGCGATGTCAGTGAACGCCTATGCTGCTAGATTTGAGTACCTCGCCCGATTCTACACTCAGGCGACCTCCGAAGCTTGGAGGTGCAGGAAGTTTGAGGAAGGGCTGAAGCACGGGCTGAAGAGGACGATAGCCCCGATGTGCATCAGGGAATTTCACGCCTTGGTAGAAAAGGCGAAGATGGTGGAGACCCTGGAAAAGGGTGATCCCCGGGTGATCAGGTCGCACCCAGGGGGTTCTTCCAGTGGGCGGGCTAAGGTGCAGCATTCACAAGGCAGGCCATATGCGAGACCTCCACTACATCGGGCGGGAACAGGGTCACCCCAGTTTCAACAGCAGCAACCCTGGAAACCAAAATGTTCCCTCTGTGGTGGACCACACATGCCCAATGTGTGCCCCAAGAAGAGTTCGGAGAGAAGGTGTTTTGTATGCCAAAGGACAGGGCACGTTGCTAGAGAATGCCCTAACCGGAATGGGGCGACTCAACCCAGTGGTTCTCAGCAGTTGAGAAATGAAGGCAGCAGACCCCAGGCAACAGGGAGGGTGTTTGCCATGTCAGGAGCAGAGGCGTCCCAATCAGGTAACCTTGTGCAAGGTGTCTGTTTTATATCTGGTAGAAGTGTAGAAGCTTTGTTTGATTCTGGAGCGACACACTCTTTTGTGTCAAGTCGGTGTATAGCCGAGCTGGGCCTCCTAGTGAAGGAGCTGCCTTTTGAACTGTTGGTCTCCACACCTGCATCAGGACAGGTTATGACCTCTACGGTTTGCCCTGAATGTCCAGTAATAGTAGAGGGACGTAGATTCAAAGTGAACTTGATCTGCCTACCTCTTCAGGACCTGGATGTTATCCTGGGAATGGATTGGCTTTCTGCCAATCACGTTCTCATAGATTGCGGTAGGCAGAAAGTGGTGTTGCCCGATCTCCAAGAGCAGGATGTAGTATCTGCTGGGCATGGGCGGTTGGAGATGGAAGAAGGGGCGAGGTGCTTCATGATGCTAGCTCGGTTGGAAGTGAAGAACGAAGGGGACGTGAGCAGGATACCTGTAGTGAAAGACTTCACGGATGTGTTCCCAGAAGAGGTACCTGGGTTACCTCCTATGAGAGAAGTGGAATTCTCCATTGATTTGGTCCCTGGAGCTGGACCGGTGTCAATGGCGCCTTACAGGATGGCCCCAGCCGAGTTGGTGGAGTTAAAGAAGCAAGTGGAAGAGCTGTTGGAGAAACAGTTTATCAGGCCCAGTGTATCTCCATGGGGAGCCCCAGTACTTCTGGTGAAGAAAAAGGATGGAGGGTCTCGGCTGTGCATAGACTACAGGCAGTTAAACAAGCTGACCATCAAGAACAAGTACCCTCTACCCAGAATTGATGATTTAATGGATCAAGTAAATGGAGCCTCGGTGTTCTCAAAGATTGATCTGAGATCGGGGTACCATCAAATTTTGGTAAAGGCCGACGATGTCCAGAAAACAGCCTTTAGGTCCCGGTATGGGCACTATGAGTACGTGGTGATGCCGTTTGGAGTGACCAATGCCCCAGCTCTGTTCATGGATTATATGAATAGGATTTTCCGCCCTTTCTTGGATAAGTTTGTGGTAGTCTTCATAGACGACATACTTGTCTATTCAAAGACCGAGGAAGAACATGAAGGACATCTGAGGTCGGTGTTGGAGGTTCTGAGGGAGAAGCAACTCTATGCCAAGTTCTCTAAGTGTGAGTTCTGGCTGAGGGAAGTCAACTTCTTAGGGCATGTGATATCTGCCCAGGGGATCTCGGTAGACCCAGCCAAAGTAGAGACAGTGCTGCTGTGGGAACGTCCCAAGACAGTCACTGAGATAAGGAGCTTTGTGGGTTTGGCGGGTTACTATCGGAGATTTATTGAGGACTTTTCCAAGGTGGTGGCCCCTTTAACACAGCTGACCCGTAAGGACCAACCTTTTGCTTGGACCGACCGATGTGAGCTCAGCTTCAGGGAACTAAAGAAAAGGTTGACGAGTGCTCCAGTGCTGGTGATTCCAGAGGTCGGAAGACCTTTTGACGTCTACTGTGATGCCTCACATCAGGGACTGGGATGCGTTTTAATGCAAGAGAAAAGGGCAGTCGCCTATGCTTCAAGGCAACTCAAGGTCCATGAGAGGAACTACCCTACGCATGATTTGGAGTTGGCGGCAGTGGTCTTCGCCCTAAAGATCTGGAGGCACTACTTATATGGAGCTCGGTTCCAGGTGTTCAGCGACCATAAGAGCCTGAAATACCTGTTCGATCAGAAGGAACTGAACATGAGGCAAAGAAGGTGGATGGAGTTCCTAAAGGACTACGATTTTCAACTCATGTATCACCCAGGGAAGGCCAACGTAGTGGCAGACGCTTTGAGTAGAAAATCAATGCAAGTAGCCACCATGATGATAAAAGAGCAGAAACTGATCGAGCAGTTCAGAGACTTAAACCTTGGAGTGGAATTTCACGTAAATCACATTAGTTGTAGTAAGCTGGCTATAACTAATGACTTCCTTGGGATGTTAAAGGATAAGCAGTTGGAGGACCCTAGTCTGAAGCATACTATGGAGTCACTAGGGACAGATCAGGCGAGAGACTTTGTAATGGGCGATGATGGGATCTTGAGATTTAATGGCAGAATTTGCATACCTGCAAATGAAGAGTTGAAGAAGATGATCCTAGAAGAAGGTCATAAGAGTCGCCTTAACCTACACCCAGGTATGAACAAGATGTACCATGACTTGAAGGGGTCATTTTGGTGGTCGGGCATGAAGAGAGACATCGCCCAGTATGTTGCAACCTGCTTAACGTGTCAGAAGGCAAAGGTAGAGCATCAAAGACCTGGCGGGCTGTTGCAGCAGCTGGATATCCCTGAGTGGAAATGGGACAGCATTGCCATGGACTTTGTCACCCATCTGCCTAGATCGGTGAAGGGTCATGAGGCAATCTGGGTCATAGTAGATCGGCTGACAAAGAGTGCCCACTTCCTCCCAGTGAATATGAAGATGCCCATGGAAAAGTTGGCACAACTGTACATCAAGGACATTGTAAGGTTGCATGGAGTGCCCACCAGCATCATTTCGGATAGGGATCCCAGGTTCACTTCGCGGTTTTGGCGGACTCTACAAGATTGCTTAGGAACCAAGTTGAGGATGAGCTCGGCTTATCATCCTCAAACAGATGGGCAGTCGGAGAGAACGATCCAGTCTTTGGAAGATCTGCTAAGGACGTGTGTCTTGGATCATTTGGGAAGTTGGGATGAGGTGTTACCACTGGTGGAGTTTACGTATAATAACAGTCACCACGCCAGCATTGGGATGGCGCCTTATGAAGCCCTGTACGGGAGGAAATGCAGGACTCCCTTATGTTGGTATCAGGAGGGCGAGGCAGTCTTGGTTGGGCCAGAGTTGATTCAGCAGACGACCGAGAAGGTGAAACAGATACAAGGCAGGATGAGAGCTTCCCAAAGCCGGCAGAAGTCCTATGCAGATCAGAGGAGAAGACCTTTGGAGTTTGCTGCTGGAGACCATGTGTTTTTGAGAGTGACCCCAACCAAGGGCGTAGGACGAGCTATCAGACCAAAGAAGCTGTCACCTAAGTTTGTTGGACCTTACCAGATATTGAGGAAAATTGGTCCAGTAGCCTATGAGATCGCCCTACCTCCACATTTAGCAAATCTGCATAATGTCTTCCACGTATCGCAGCTAAGGAAATATCTCGCCGACCCTTGTCACGTGTTGGAGGTGGACGACGTGCAGATCAGGGACGACTTGTCTTTTGAAGCAAGACCAGTCAGGATAGACGATCACCAAAGCAAACAGCTCAGGGGTAAGACCATCCATATGGTTAAGGTGGTGTGGGATGAGAGATCCGGTGATTCGACTTGGGAGTTGGAAGAGAACATGAGAAACGACTATCCACATCTCTTTTCCTTGTAATTCAATTTTCGAGGACGAAAATTTTTGTTGTTAGGGAGATTGTAAGGACCTGGAAAATCTTATTGGAATAAAAGTGATATATTTTAAGTGAATTCTAAGTATGTTTTTATTTAAAATAAAAATGAAGGAAAGCGTAGTTAGAAAGCCATGAGATCGCCTGGAGCATGATCGCCAGGGCGAGAGGCATGCGGACATCGCCGGGGCGCGAGGCATGCGGGCATCGCCAGAGCGCGAGATGCATGTGGGCGTCGCCAAGAGGAGACCTCGGTCGGTCTCCAGGAGGAGGAGACCTCGGTCGGTCTCCAGGAGGAGGAGACCTCGGTCGGTCTCCAGGAGGAGGAGACATCGGTCGTTTTCCAGAGAGAGACATCGGTCGTCCTCCAGGATGGGTCATCGGTGGATTGTCATCGCGCGAGTGGTCATCGGCGAAAGGTTATCGCACGATGTCGTGTTTCATGCAGATGAAGTGGGGGCCCAGGGCCCAGCATGAACGTCTTGCATGCGCGACACGTAGTCAGTGGCTCCAGAGAGTTGGTACGGTAGTGCACAGTGTTTGTGTGCGCAAAGTCAACCACGCAACCTTACTGTCAGGTTTGTGCTTGAGTAAAGGAAAACTCACACGCTAGGTATCTCAGAGAGTAGGCTAGGGCGGCTACAGAGCAGGCCTACGTCCTTAGCTTCAGAAGGCTCCTCTTAGGGAGTTTTGAAACGCAGTGGGAGATAAAAGGTGACAGAGTGAGTTCACCTTCATCTTTCTCTTTCTCTCCCTTGCACTGCGACTCAGTATTTCCCAGGCATCTTCAAGCAAAAGCAAGACGAGCGACGACTGCCATAGAGCTTTTGGGAAGGTTCTCTACAAGATTTACCTATTTGAACGCTTAGGCAGAGTTCGGACATCCTTTACGTTCGGCGGTTCAGAGCTTGAAGTGAGATTTCACGCTGATCCAGGTAAGGGAAGCTAGTCTTTTTCCAACGATAACTGGATATTGGATGTTTGTGATGATAGGGCGACGTGGTCGCCGGTTTTACTTCGTTTTCACGGTGTTTGATGTTAAAATGTGAGATGTTTACGATAACAGTTCTGTTTGGATGTTGGGGGCGACGTGGTCGCCGGTTTTAAAAATGTTCTTGTTTAAAAACCCAGTTTTGTTCGTGATCGCCGGTTTTAAAAATGTTCTTGTTTAAAAATGTTCTTGTTTAAAAATTTTTCATCTGTTATTGAAATATCCCCCGTTTTATGCTGTTTCAAAAGTGTTTGAGATTTTGAAGGTGGTTTTTCGAAAATCTGAACTTTGGTATGAGTTTTGCTGTGATTGAAATCGTTCATTGAAGTGTTATGTGATGTGTTGAATGTTGTGATTGTGGATCGAGGCATAGTATTTTCAGGAAAGAAAATACCGTGTAAGGTCGTGTAATAGGTGTATTGATCGGTGATCCTATAATGAGACATCCTGACTCTACTGAGGTAATGAAATCACATAGAGGAAGTTACTCAGTTGTGGAGAGTCGATGGAGGTTCATACGTATGGGTGTCTCGTGTGAAACAGAACGAGTTCGGCCTGTTGTATGGATTAACCTTGTCATACCGTGATAATGAGAATATTGAGATGGTGTATGCGCATGGCTGTGTGGATTTCACAGCGACCCTGTGTGGATTTCACAGTGGTGTGGTATGACAGGTGCGAATCTCTGGGTCTAATCAACGCACGAGTCTCCGGAAATAGTGGTCAAGTGTCTGGTGTGATGAGTCAGTGGAAAGTCTGACGTGAGAAATGTGAAATTGAATTAATAGACACTTGATTGCTGATGTGAATTGAAATACTCTTGGATTGATTTGTGAATTTGGGGATTTTCTGATAGTCTTGTGGAATATGGAAATGTGATGGCTGATATTGATACGGTTCATGGATGTTGTGGAGTTCTTATGTATGCTCTTGATTCAAAGTTTTCCTAAATATATAGCTTACCCTGTATTTTGTTTCTGTGGATGTCTTTCTTAAAACTGTGATGATCGTGTATCTTTACACGGGAGCAGATGAGGTTGCAGGAAGTGGAATTCCCCTGTGAGTGATCGCCGGAAGGAGATCGCCTATCTCTGATCTGTTAGGCGATCACCCGTTTTTGCTTTCTGATAGGAGATCGCCGGTATGATAGGAGATCGCCTGTCTGATGGGAGATCGCCGTTTCTGTTAGCAGATCGGCTGTTTGTATTATTTGCAGTTTTTATGTTTAAGTTTTGGAAAAGGGCCATTTTGTATCAAACTCCCTGCGAGGAGAAACTCATTTATATATATGTACAATTATGTTTATTTCAATATATTTGTTTTACCGTTATTTCATATTACGAAAATGCAAAAATGCGAAATGTATTTGGCGGGATGTTACATGTGGCGTTCCACGTCCTGGGGATAGCTGCTCCATTCAGAGTCTCCAGCCGATAAGCTCCATTCTCCAACGCCTTAACTACTCTGTATGGACCCGTCCACTTTGGAGATAACTTGTTCTCCATCTCATTCTGATGTGCTTTCCTCATCACCAGATCGCCCTCCTGGAAGCGCCTGATCCTCACTTTGGAGTTGTGTCTGCGTTCTACTCTTCTCTTGACAGCTTCGGCACTAACTCTGGCTTCTTCTCGCACTTCATCCAAGAGATCGAGATTCACCTTTCGCTCTTGATTGGACTCTTCGGCGATGAAGTTCAGAAATCTAGGGGAGCTCTCCTGTATCTCCACGGGAATCATAGCATCTGTCCCATAGACAAGACTAAAGGGTGTCTCATGGGTGCTAGACTGTGGAGTGGTATCGTAAGACCATACAATTCTGGGAACTTCTTCTGCCCAATTCCCCTTAGCTTTCCCTAGCCTTCGCTTCAGTCCCCTGAGTAGCACTCGGTTGGCTGACTCCACCTGCCCGTTGGTCTGTGGGTGTTCTACCGAGGCGAACACTTGCTGTATCTTCAACTCTTTGCACATCTTTCTCAACTGATGACTGGTGAATTGAGTGCCATTGTAGGATACCAGCCTCTTTGGTACTCCGAAATGACAGACGATGTTCCTCCAGACAAAATGCTCGACCTTTTGAGCGGTGATGTGCGCCACTGGTTCTGCTTTCACCCACTT
Organism: Phaseolus coccineus; assembly: GCA_037954025.1. NCBI lineage: Eukaryota > Viridiplantae > Streptophyta > Magnoliopsida > Fabales > Fabaceae > Phaseolus > Phaseolus coccineus. The sequence continues at coordinate 31,341,270 of CM075680.1, read as the reverse complement.
GGTGAAATACTCGATGGCCACTATGAGGAACTTCATCTGCCTGATCACCAGAGGAAAAGGTCCCAGGATGTCGATTCCCCACGTGTGAAATGGCCACGGGCTATGGATGGACTTCAACTCTTCGGGGGGTGCCTTATGCCAGTCTGCATGAAGTTGGCACTGTTTGCACCGTTGAGCATACTTCACGCAGTCTTCCTTCAGTGTTGGCCAGTAGTACCCCGCGCGGAGGATCCTACTTGCCAAAGCACGACCACCGACGTGGCTTCCGCACACTCCCTCGTGCAACTCTGACATAAGTCTGGCACATTGCTCCCAATGCACGCAGATTTGTACAAGATGGGAAAAGCCAAATCTAAACAAATTCCCATCAATGAGAGTAAACTTACTCGAGCTCTTCTTTATCTTCTTTGCCTCTACCGGGTCCAGTGGAAGCACACCATCTTCTAGGTACAACTGGTACGGTGTTATCCACGTATCGGGCTCCTTGACAGCGCAGACTTCCATCGCCTCATCGGTCTTTGCCGGTCGCGCCCTCACCCTCGACGCTTCCAGCGTTTCTTGAGTCAGGGACCGATGACTGATCGCCAGACACTCCATCGACTTCAATACTTGAAGCACTTGGTTGTCTGACACGAACGCTCGTGGTACCTTCAGAGTCTCTTGAATGACGGTCCTCTGCCTTCCCCCCTTGCCTGAGTTGGCCAGCTTGGCAAGCAGGTCTGCTCTGGCATTTTGCTCTCGGGGCACATGAACCAATTCAAACTCACCGAAGGACGTCTTCAGGAGCTGTATGTACTCCAGGTAAGCTGCCATCTGAGGATCTTTCGCTTGGAACTCTCTTGTAACTTGCCCAGTGACTAGCAACGAGTCGCTCTTAGCCACCAGACTTCTTGCTCCCATTTCTCTTGCCAGCAACATTCCTGCGATCAGGGCTTCGTACTCCGCCTGATTGTTGCTGGCCTTGAAGGCAAAGCGAAGGGACTGCTCGATCAGTACCCCGTTCGGGCCTTCCAGAATGACTCCTGTAAGGACCTGTAAAATTAAATTGGAATAAAAGGAATATATTTTAAATGAATTCTAAGTATGTTTTTATTTAAAATAAAAAGGAAGGAAAGTGTAGCTTAGAAGAGTATGAGATCGCCTGGTTAGTACATAATCGCCTGTCGCCTAGACTACCCATGCGGACATCGCCAGGGCGCGAGGTATGCGGACATCGCCAGGGCGCGAGGTATGCGGACATCGCCAGGGCGCAAGGTATGCGGACATCGCCAGGGCGCGAGAGGCATGCGGGCATCGCCAGGGCGCGAAGCATGCGGGCAACGCCAGGGCGCGAGAGGCATGCGGGCATCGCCGGGGCGCGAGAGGCATTAGGGCATCGTCAGGGCGCGAGAGACATCGGTCGTCTCCCAGAGAGAGACATCGGTCGTCTCCTAGAGAGAGACATCGGTCGTCTCCCAGAGAGAGACATCGGTCGTCTTCCCGGATGAGTCATCGGTGAAAGGTTATCGCGCGATGTCGTGTTTCACACAGATAAAGTGGGACCCAGACTCCCAGCATGAAACGTCCTGCAGGCGCGCCACGTAGACGAAAAGGGTGGTTCAGAATAGTGACATCAGAAAGTTGGCATGCGCAAGAGACACTCGCGGTCGTACTGTTCAGGGAAGTGGTTGGCATGCGCAAGAAGACAAAAAGGGTGGTTCAGAATAGTGACATCAGAAAGTTGGCATGCGCAAGAGACAACCGTGGCCGTACTGTTCAGTGAAACGTACACTCAGGCTTTCCTGCAGAGGGGGTGGTGGCAGCAGCATGCGTGGACAAGTAGACTTGGATTCAAAAACCCACTGCGGGGAGGCAAAGAACGTTGCTGTGGTTCAAGAGTGACAGAGTGAGTCTACCTTCATCCTTCTCTTTTCTCTCCTTCACTCTGCGATTTAGGCCTTATCACGTCCCTGCTTGGCTATCGACGACTGCCATAGAGCACCTGGGAGGTTCTCTGCAAGTCCTCCAAACCAGACGCTAAAACAGAGTTAAGGCATCCTTGAAGCTCGTTGGGTTGGAGCTCTTAGTGAAGTTTACGCAAGTCCAGGTAAGGGAAGCTAGCTTTATTTTCAATAAAAACTGTAGATTAGCTGTTTCTGAAGTGAGGGCGACGTGGTCGCCGGTTTTAAACTCTATTTCGTGATGCTCTGTTCTATGTGCTTGGGCGACGTGGTCGCCGGTTTTAAAATCCTATTGTCACGATCCTCTGTTTTGGTGAAGGGGCGACGTGGTCGCCGGTTTTTCAACTGTTATTGCATAATCCCCTGTTTTGGATGTGATCGCCGGTTTTAATGTTGTTGTTCGAACTCCCCTTTTTAGTGTCGCTCTGAACTTGTTGAGATTGAAATGAAAAATGTATATGCTATTCGAAAACCTGATCGGTGGTATGCTGGTTCTTGTGAGTGGGGTTGTTTAAGAAAAGATTCAAGGTATTCTATGATGGATTTATTCTTTATGTGTGGAATGATGCTTTGAATGTTGTGGATGTGGGATCAAGGCATAGTATTTTCAGGAAAGAAAATACCGTGTAAGATCGTGTAGAGTGTGCAATGACCGGTGATTCGTTTTATGAGATATCCTGATTCTCCTGATGTAATGGAATCACATAGATGAAGTTATTCAGGCGTTGAGAGTCGAAGGAGGTTCACATGTACGGGTGAGTTTGTTTGAAAGAGAACGAGCTCGACCCGTTGTGTGGATTAACCCTGTCATGCTAGGATAGTGATGATATTGAGATTCATTTATACGCTTGTGAATGTGTGTGATTTCACAGCGACCCTGTGAATGTGTGTGATTTCACAGTGGTGCAGCATGACAGGTGCAGATCTCTGAGTCTAGTCAATGCACGTGTCTTCCGGAAGTAGTGTCAAGTGTCTATGTGTGATGAGTGAGTAGAAGTCTGACGTGAGAAATGTTGAGAAATTGTTGATAGACACTTGATGGAATTATATGAATTGAAAGACTCTTGAGGAAATTGTGAAATATGTGATCACTTGATGGTTGTGTGATATGAATGAGAAAGTGATGGACTCTTGAGAATGTTTAAAAACGCTGATCTACGTTGGTTGTCCAGTTTATAATTTAAAGTTTTAAAAATATCTAGCTTACCCTTTGTATTGTTCTGTGGCTGTTTTCTCTTAAAACTGTGATGATCGTGTATTTTACACGGGAGCAGATGATCTTCCAGGGAGTAGAGCTCCTCAGTGAGTGGTCGCCGGAAGGAGATCGCCTGTTTCTGTCTCTATGTGGTGATCGCCTGTTTTTCTGTTCTGATAGCAGATCGGCTGTTTTGGGTCTTCTGATAGGAGATCGCCGGTTTATGTAGGGAGACCGCCGGTTTCATTTTATTTGGCTGTATTTTGTTTAAGTTTTGGAAAATTGACCGGTTATGTATTAAACTCCCTGTGAGGAGCAACTCCATTTTATATAAATACGTATGTTCACTTCAATATTATTGTTTTACCTTTATTTCATTTTATATTTGTGAAAAGGATTTGGCGGGATGTTACATTAATGGTATCAGAGCAGTTCGTCCTTAGGATGACCTGAGGGCTGTGGATCCATTGTGTTTCTTCTGCTCATAAAATTTATTTGAGTTTTAAATGAAAACTATAGTGAAAGGTGTACTGATCGGTCCTCGGAAGTCAGAGGGGTCCCACAGCATGGGCCAAAGCCACGTGGAGTAGACCCCATCAGAGGTGATCGGTCATCGCCTGCTCCGTAGGGAGATGGGTAATTGGTCATCGCCTGCTCCACAGAGAGATGGGTGATCGGTCATCGCCTGCTCCACAGAGAGATGGGCGATCGGTCATCGCCTGCTCCGCAGATTATTAGTAAACATTCCCAGAGGTAAAGAGAGCCCCGGATCACGAAGGCTACATGCATGGCACGTGAACAGTGAAGGCCCTCCCAGAACAGGTGTTCATCCTGTTAGAGTTTGCACTCCAGAGAAGGAAACCCTATGTGCTAGGTTATCCCAAAGACTGGGTAAGAGTGGCGCAGGGGGCATTCCAGTAAACCCTAAGTGTGTCCAGCAGCGCAATAAACCCTAATTAGGGTTAGCGGCGCAGAAAACCCTAGGTATATAAGGAACAGTAACATGCTTCACAGAGGTACGCAATTCTAGACCTAAACACAGAGAGAAATTCAGACTTTGATGTTTCTTGCCCCGTTCTGACTTGAGCGTCGGAGTGCAAACGGCCGCGAGGGCACCCCCCCTTTCTCTTTTGCAGGTGCGATCATACCATCACAGACTAGGTGAGGAAGGAGGTGCGTGGCGGCCGCAGAAGTCAGCTGACGCAGAGTCAACCGGCAGGAACATTAGGCGCCCACCGTGGGGCCGAGTAAAACAAGGTCCCATACACGAGAGTGAGAGAGAAACCACAGAAGATGAGGACGACAAGGCACGGTTCCGTTCCACCGAATGGAGGCGAAAGCGTTACCATGCAGCAACTCATGGAAACAATGCGCGCCCTCCAGGAGACGGTGGCGGAGTCCAGGGCGCATCAAGCGCGGATGCAGGAAGACCTGGCCGCCTCACAGGCCAGGAATGAGGAGTTGCACAAAGCGAACGAGGAGCTGCGTGTGAGTCTGCAAAACGTGCGGCAAGATGGAGACTGTGGGGCAGAGGATCGGGCTCCACCAACGCCCACAAGGGCCTTTCCCATGCCTTTCTCCCAGGAAATCATGGACACGGTGGTCCCTGCCACCTTCGTAGGGCCTAAGACCGTGTTCACTGGGAAAGAAGACCCCGAAAGGCATCTCACCGCTTTCCATACGCAGATGATGCTGTCGGGAGGATCGGATGCGGTCTACTGCAAGATGTTTATGAGCACCCTCCACAGCACAGCGTTGGACTGGTTTGTGAGTCTACCTACCGGACATATTTCCAGTTTCCGGCAATTTTCCAAGCTGTTTGTCGATCAGTACATCGTGAATAAGGCGCCGCCTGTGGTGTCCTACGACCTGTTTGACGTGCGCCAGTATCAGGGGGAGCCGTTGAAGGACTACCTCAATCGCTTTGGGGCGCAGGTGGTGAGATTGCCCAGCAAGGACGAGGACATGCTGGTGCATGCGTTCAAGAGAGGTGTCCTCCCTGGTCCTTTCAGTGAATCGCTCATCAGGAGCCACCCTGCCACCTTCACCGAGATACGGCGACGCGCGATGGCACACATAGTAGCAGAGACAGAGGTCTCTGAGAAGAGAGGAAGTGCTGCACCGTCGAAGCCACGTGGAGGTCAGGGGAATCAGCAGCAACAGGCGCGGGTGCATGAGATCAAGGAAGGGAGGAAGGAGCAGGGAAGGTCTCGCCCTTATGCACCAAGGAAGGACCAGACCAGGGGGCGTGCAAGCAACGCACCCCCCAGGTATGATTTCATGATAAGTTTGGCGGAGCTGATCGCCATCCCTGCTGTGGCAGCAAGACTCCATGTGCCAGAGAAAACCGACAGGGTACTTGGAGGGAGGAAGGATGAGTGGTGTGAATTCCATCAAGCTTATGGACATACACTCTGTAACTGCCTGGCGTTGGGGTGTCAGCTTGCTAAGTTGGTGGAGACAGGGTTCCTGACCGATTACCTGCAGAAGACACAAGGTGATCGCGCTTCGGGGTCCCAGGAAGGCGACCAGCAGCATGAACTCCCTGTGTTTGGGGAGGTGAGGTGATGGAAGAGGCTACACTAGGGGGGCTCCCAGAGCTGAAGCGGAAGGCATGATCGCCCCACGTGTGTCAATCGCCAGGGCGGTCATCGCCGGTTAAAGGAGACCCCATCCAGAGTGGTTGAGACGTTGGAGAATGGAGCTCATCGGCTGGTGACTCTGGACGTAACGACTATTCCCAGAACCTAGGACGCTACACGCTTCTTTCCTACTGTCGTTAAGTTGTAAAGTAGATGCGCTATCGCGCTGTACACATACCTAGTGTATTAAAACAGTTGAGCAGATCAGGGGCACTCTTTTTAACGATGCCACCCAATAAAAGATTTTCAGTACATAAAGTGTGCGAGTGTTCCCAGTTTAAAGTTCTCCTTGCCCCAGGTGCAAGACCAGGTGATCGGTGGTGAGTTACCGAGTGGCCACCACCAGCAGATCAGCCCCTAGATAAGCGCTGGGATGTAGAGCGCGATCAGCCATCAGTGCCTGCAGACCGCGATCAGCCGTCGGTGCATGTATAGAGTGAGCGCTCGGTCGGTGCAGGGTCATCGGGGTCTTGCTAACACGTGTTGAGTTGGAACCCAAGTTCCCAGCGAGAGCGTTAAGCATGCACCTCGCATGATTCCAGAGAAGAGCTCCTCGCCGGTCGGGACGTGCGGAGAACGCGTGATGGGGCAATGCAGGCAGGGCGCGCCTGGCGAGTGCGCTCAGATCAGCCACGCCTGGCGCACCCCTGGGAGCGTGCACCCAAGAGAAAGTCCTCCCTCGACTTTGTACAGCGAGGTGCAGGCGAGAGAAAGTCCTCTTCCTTTGCTTTTTACAGCAAGGTTGAGGCAACAGAGAAAGTCCTTTTCCTCTGCTTTATGCAGCAAGGTTGAGGCAAGAGAAAGTCCTTTTCCTTTGCTTTTTACAGCAAGGTTGAGGCAACAGAGAAAGTCCTCACCTCTGCTTTATACAGCGAGGCTGAGGCAAGAAAAAGCCCTCTTCCTCTGCTTTTTACAGCAAGGTTGGGGCAAGAGCGAAAGTCCTCTTCCTCTGCTTTTTACAGCAAGGTTGAGGCACCAGAGGAAGTCCTCCTTGCCTTTGAGCAAGTGCAGGCACCAGAGGAAGTCCTCCTTGCCCTTGAGCAAGTGCAGGCACCAGAGGAAGTCCTCCTTGCCTTTGAGCAAGTGCAGGCGAGAAAAGAGGAAGTCCTCCTTGCCCTTGAGCAAGTGCAGGCACCAGAGGAAGTCCTCCTTGCCTTTGAGCAAGTGCAGGCACCAGAGGAAGTCCTCCTTGCCTTTGAGCAAGTGCAGGCGAGAAAAGAGGAAGTCCTCCTTGCCCTTGAGCAAGTGCAGGCACCAGAGGAAGTCCTCCTTGCCTTTGAGCAAGTGCAGGCGAGAAAAGAGGAAGACCTCCTTGCCTTTGAGCGAGTGCAGGCGAGAAAAGAGGAAGACCTCCTTGCCTTTGAGCGAGTGCAGGCGAGAAAGAAGAAAGTCCTCCCTCGACTTTGTACAGCGAGGTGTAGGCGAGTGAAAGTCCTCACCTTGTCTTCTTACAGCGAGGCTGAGGCAAGATGATAAAAGTCCTCACCTCGTCTTCTTACAGCGAGGCTGAGGCAAGATGATAAAAGTCCTCACCTTGTCTTCTTACAGCGAGGCTGAGGCAAGATGATAAAAGTCCTCACCTCGTCTTCTTACAGCGAGGCTGAGGCAAGATGATAAAAGTCCTCACCTTGTCTTCTTACAGCGAGGCTGAGGCAAGATGATAAAAGTCCTCACCTTGTCTTCTTACAGCGAGGCTGAGGCAAGATGATAAAAGTCCTCACCTGGTCTTCTTACAGCGAGGCTGAGGCAAGATGATAAAAGTCCTCACCTCGTCTTCTTACAGCGAGGCTGAGGCAAGATGATAAAAGTCCTCACCTCGTCTTCTTACAGCGAGGCTGAGGCAAGGTGATAAAAGTCCTCACCTCGTCTTCTTACAGCGAGGCTGAGGCGAGAAGAGAAAAGTCCTCATCGCCCTTTGGCGATCGGAGGCATCCAGCGAAGTTCAAGGTCCTCACCTCGACCTGGTACAGTGAGGCTGAGGCAAGATAAAGAAGACCTCCTTGTAAAAGACCTCGCCCTCTACTTCCTACAGCGGGGCTTCAGGAGGGCACGCGGATCAAGAAGAGTAAGGGAAGGAAATCGCCCAAGGAAAATTCGGTGAGTACCAGATCAGAAGAGTTTCTGGCGATGATGCCAAATGCTGGTCCTCGAGCACCGAGAGCAGGTAGTAAAGGAGTCAATGACTTAGTCTCTTCGCTGAAACAAGTTAACAGCTTGAGACTGGGGGGCTTGTGTAACATCCCGCCAAATCGTTTCACAAATATATAATGAAAATAAACGAAACATCAAAATGTTGAAATGTGCATAATTATATATATGTAATGAAGATTCTCCTCACAGGGAGTTTAATACAACATCGGTCGTTTTTCCAAAATCTTAAGCAAGATACAGCAAAGAAAAAAAAAAAACAACTGATCTCCTAACAGCTGATCTCCTAACCAAAGAGGCGATCTCCTATCAGAAAACAGGAAAAGGGGTGATCGCCCAACAGAAGCAAAATAGGCGATCTCATCCCGGCGACCACTCACTGAGGAGCTCTTCTTCCTACAAGATCATCTGCTCCCATGTAAAAATTACACGATCATCACAGGTTTTAAGAAAAACAGCCACAGAACCAAAACGCAAAGGGTAAGCTAGACATTTAAAAGAGAGTTTGAATATGAACTTAAGAATCAAGATGAAACCAATTTAAGACATCCACATAAAACCATCAACTTTCTCATATTCCACCAAACCATTCGATAATCACATATCTCACAAATTAATTCCAGAGTCTCACAATTCACATCAGCAATCAAGTGTCTATCAATTCAATTTCTCATTTCACACGTCAGACTTTCCACTGACTCATCACACCAGACACTTGACCACTATTCCGGAGACTCGTGCATTGAACTCAGCGTCCAGAGACCTGCACCTGTCACGCTAAAAGGCTGGAAAGTGACCTCAGCCATGCGCATCACACAATCTCAATCTCAATATCATCATTATCACAGTGTGACAGGGTGAATCCATATGACGGCTGAGCTCGTTCTGTTTCACACGGGCCACTCATTCATAGGACCTCCTTCGACTCTCACCACCGAATGACTTCATTTACGTAATTCCATCATGTCAGCAGAGTCAGGATCGTCTCATTAACAGGACACTCACTGATCAATACACATCCTACACAGATCTTACACGGTATTTCCTTTCCTGAAAATACTATGCCTAGATCCCACATTCACAACATTCACACATCACATAACATTTCAACAAATGATTCCAGTCACAGCAAAACTCATGCCAAGGTTCAGATTTTCGAATATCACATTTAAATCTCAACAGTTTTCAAACAACACCAAAAACAGAAGATATTTCAGTAACAGATAAAAACCGGCGATCATCTTCAAAACACAGGCGATCACTCACTAAACTGGGATTTAAACAAGAACATTCTGCAAACCCGGCGACCACGTCGCCCCCATCATCAAACTCATCAAACACACAGTTTTCATCAGAGATAAGGCTAGCTTCCCTTACCTGGATCAGCGTGAAACTCACTTCAAGCTCTAACCACCGAACGTAAAGGATGCCTGAACTCTGCCTAAGCGTTCTAATCGGTAAAACTTGTAGAGAACCTTCTCAAATGCTCTATGGCAATCGCTGGTAAATAAACTGGTGCCTGGAATTACTGAGTCGCAGCGCAAAGGAGAGAAATGAGAAAGATGAAACTCTGTCACTATTTTCTCTTACTGCGTTCTAATCTCACTAAGAGGCGGTGCATTTCGATACTAGGAACATAGGCCTGCCATGAAGCTATCATTACCTACTCTCTAACTAACACTTCCGTGTGGGTTTCTTCCTCGAATTAAATGCAGACTTGACAGAATGGCCACATGGCGTCTCTACGTGCATGGAGCCACTGTTCCGAGGGTCTTTCACTGCCTACATGTTGCACATGCAGCACGTTAATCCTGGAAGCCGGGACCCCACCTCATCTGCGTATAACTGGACCCCTGATTACCATCCACCGGTATCCATGGCTCCCATGTCAGAAATGACCGATGTTCCTTACACCGGCGATGACTGATTCCTCACCCTGGAGGACGACCGAGGTCTCCCTCTTGCGGACGACCGACTTCTCTCCCTTGCGGACGACCGAGGTCTCCCTCTTGCGGACGACCGAGGTCTTCCCCTGGAGGACGACCGAGGTCTTCTCCTGGCGAAGTCCACACGCCTCGCGCCCTGGCGATGCCCGCACGCTTCGCGCCCTTTACTTCCATGTTTTATTTTAAATAAAACTTACTTAGAATTTATTTAAAATATACCCTTTTATTCCAAATTACATTTTACAGGTCCTTACATTCTCCCCAACAACAAAAATTTTCGTCCTCGAAAATTGAATTACACGGAAAAGAGGTATGGATAGGCTTCCCTCATGGATTCTTCTAGCTCCCAAGTTGAATCACCCGATTTCTCATTCCACACCACTTTCACCATGTGGATGGTCTTGCCTCTGAGCTGTTTACTTTGCCAATCGTCAATCCTAACTGGTTTTGCTTCAAAGGACAAGTCATCCCTGATCTGCACCTCGTCCGTTTCTAGCACATGACTAGGGTCTGCCATATACTTCCTCAGCTGCGATACGTGAAAGACATTATGCAGATTCGCTAAGTGGGGAGGTAGGGCGATCTCGTAAGCCACTGGACCAATCTTCCTCGAGATCTGGTATGGTCCAACAAACTTAGGAGACAGCTTCTTTGGTCTGATAGCTCGTCCTACACCCTTGGTTGGGGTCACTCTCAAAAATACATGGTCTCCAGCAGCAAACTCCAAAGGTCTTCTCCTCTGATCTGCATAGGACTTCTGCCGGCTTTGAGAAGCTCTCATCCTGCCTTGTATCTGTTTCACCTTCTCGGTTGTTTGCTGAATCAACTCTGGCCCAACCAAGATTGCATCGCCCTCCTGATACCAACATAAGGGAGTCCTGCATTTTCTCCCGTACAGGGCTTCATAAGGTGCCATCCCAATGCTGGCGTGGTGACTGTTATTATACGTAAACTCCACCAGTGGTAACACCTCATCCCAACTTCCCAAATGATCCAATACACACGTCCTTAGCAGATCTTCCAAGGACTGGATCGTTCTCTCCGACTGCCCATCTGTTTGAGGATGATAGGCCGAGCTCATCCTCAACTTGGTTCCTAAGCAATCTTGTAGAGTCTGCCAAAACCGTGAAGTGAACCTGGGATCTCTATCCGAAATGATGCTGGTAGGCACTCCATGCAACTTCACTATTTCTTTGATGTACAATTGTGCCAACTTCTCCATGGACATCTTCATATTTACTGGGAGGAAGTGGGCACTCTTTGTTAGCCGATCTACTATGACCCAGATTGCCTCATGACCCTTCACCGATCTGGGCAGATGGGTGACAAAATCCATGGCGATGCTGTCCCATTTCCACTCAGGGATGTCCAATCGCTGTAACAGCCCGCCCGGTCTTTGATGTTCTGTCTTCGCCTTCTGACATGTTAGACAAGTTGCAACGTACTGGGCGATGTCCCTCTTCATGCCTGACCACCAGAATGACTCCTTCAAGTCATGGTACATCTTGGTCATGCCTGGGTGTAGGTTGAGGCGACTCTTGTGACCTTCATCCAAGATCATCCTCTTCAACCCTTCGTCTGCAGGTACACAAATTCTGCCATTAAACCTCAAGACCCCATCCTCGCCCATCGCAAAGTCCCTAGCCTGGTCGGTCCCTAGCGACTCCACAGTCCGCCTCAGACTTGGGTCCTCCAACTGCTTATCCTTGATCTCTCCAATGAAGTCATTAGTTATAGCCAGCTTACTACAACTAATGTGATTTGCATAAAAGTCTACCCCAAGGTTTAAGTCTCTGAACTGCTCGATCAGTTTCTGTTCTTCCATCATCATGGTGGCTACTTGCATTGATTTTCTACTCAAAGCGTCTGCCACTACATTGGCCTTCCCTGGGTGATACATGAGTTGAAAATCGTAATCCTTTAGAAACTCCATCCACCTTCTTTGTCTCATGTTCAGTTCCTTCTGATCGAACAGGTATTTCAGGCTCTTATGGTCGCTGAACACCTGGAACCGAGCTCCATATAAGTAGTGCCTCCAGATCTTTAGGGCGAAGACCACTGCCGCCAACTCCAAATCATGCGTAGGGTAGTTCCTCTCATGAACCTTGAGTTGCCTTGAAGCATAGGCGACCGCCCTTTTCTCTTGCATTAAAACGCATCCCAGACCCTGATGTGAGGCATCACAGTAGACGTCAAAAGGTCTTCCGACCTCTGGGATCACCAGCACTGGAGCACTCGTCAACCTTTTCTTTAATTCCACGAAGCTGAGCTCACATCGGTCGGTCCAAGCAAAAGGTTGGTTCTTGCGGGTTAGCTGTGTTAACGGAGCCACCACTTTGGAAAAGTCTTCAATAAACCTCCGATAGTAGCCCGCCAAACCCACAAAGCTCCTTATCTCCGTGACTGTCTGAGGACGTTCCCACTGCAGCACTGCCTCTACTTTGGCTGGATCTACCGAGATCCCTTGGGCAGATATTACGTGCCCTAAGAAGTTAACTTCCCTCAGCCAGAACTCACACTTAGTGAACTTGGCATAAAGTTGTTCCTTCCTCAGGATTTCCAATACCGACCTCAGATGCCCTTCATGCTCTTCCTCGGTCTTTGAATAAACAAGTATATCGTCTATGAAGACTACCACAAACTCATCCAAGAAAGGGCGGAAAATCCTATTCATGTAGTCCATGAACAGAGCTGGGGCATTGGTCACTCCAAACGGCATCACTACATATTCGTAGTGCCCATATCGGGACCTAAAAGCTGTTTTCTGCACATCTTCAGCTTTTACCAAAATTTGGTGGTACCCCGATCTCAGATCAATCTTTGAGAACACCGAGGCCCCATTTACTTGATCCATTAAATCATCAATTCTGGGTAGAGGGTACTTGTTTTTGATGGTCAACTTGTTTAACTGCCTGTAGTCTATGCACAGCCGAGACCCTCCATCCTTTTTCTTCACCAGAAGTACTGGAGCTCCCCATGGAGATACACTGGGTCTGATGAACTGTTTCTCCAACAGCTCTTCCACTTGCTTCTTTAACTCCACTAACTCGGCTGGAGCCATTCTGTAAGGCGCCATTGACACTGGTCCAGCTCCAGGTATCAAATCAATAGAGAATTCCACTTCTCTCTTAGGAGGTAACCCAGGTACCTCTTCTGGGAATACATCCGTGAAGTCTTTCACTACAGGTATCCTGTTTACGTCCCCTTCATTCTTCACTTCCAACCGAGCTAACATCACGAAACATCTCGCCCCTTCTTCCATCTCCAACCGCCCATGCCGAGCAGATACCACATCCTGTTCTTGGAGATCGGGCAACACCACTTTCTGCCTACCGCAATCTATAAGAACGTGATTGGCAGAAGCCAATCCATTCCCAGGATAACATCCAGGTCCTGAAGAGGTAGGCAGATCAGGTTCACTTTGAATCTGCGTCCCTCTACTATTACTGGACATTCAGGGCAAACCGTAGAGGTCACAACCTGTCTTGATGCAGGTGTGGAAACCAACAGTTCAAAAGGCAGCTCCTTCACTAGGAGACCCAACTCGGCTATACACCGACTTGACACAAAGGAGTGTGTCGCTCCAGAATCAAACAAAGCTTCTACACCCCTACCAGCAATAAAACAAACACCTTGCACGAGGTTACCTGATTGAGACGCTTCAGCTCCTGTCATGGCAAACACTCTCCCTGTTGCCTGAGGTTTGCTGCCTTCATTCCTCAACTGCCGAGGACCCGCAGTTTGAGTCATCCTATACCTGTCAGGGCAATCTCTAGAAACGTGCCCCATCTTTTGGCACGTAAAACATCTGGGTGTCCACGGTTGTTGCTGCTGCAACCGGGATGACATTGTTCCCGTCCGATGTGGTGGAGGTCTCGCATATGGCTTGCCTTGTGAATGCTGCACTTTAGCTCTCCCACTAGAAGAACCCCCTGGGTGTGACCTGATCACCCGAGGATCACCCTTTTCCAGAGTCTCCACCATCTTCGCCTTTTCTACCAAGGCGTGAAATTCCCTGATGCACATCGGGGCTATAGATCTCTTCAGCCCATGCGTCAGCCCCTCCTCAAACTTCCTGCACCTCCACGCCTCGGAGGTCGCCTGGGTATAAAAACGGGCGAGGTACTCGAACCGAGCAGCATAGGCGTTCACAGACATACCCCCCTGCTCCAACTTCAGGAACTCAGCTTCCCTTGCAAACCTCGCGTTGTCTGGGAAGTATTTCTCTAGAAACCTCACTCTGAAGTTCTCCCAGTCCAAAACATCCTCCCTGGCTTCCATCATTTGCTGAGCTCCCACCCACCAGAACTCAGCTTCTCCAGATAGGAGATAGGTGGCGAACAGCAATTTCTTCTCTTCAGGGCAGGAGGTCGCCCTAAAGATTTTCTCCATTTCCCTGACCCACTGATCTGCTTGATCAGGGGTAGCATTCCCACTGAACTTGGGTGGGTTGTGCCTCATAAACTCGGTCAATGCCATCCTTTCCTGAGGCTGGCCGACGGGCGAATTCGTATCAGCCAACCGAGCAGCTTCCCAGTGGTGCATGGTATCTTGATGGTTCTGAGCCATCGCCGCATTCTGTTGCTGGATGGCACCTGCCATCATCTCAATGGCCCTGGCGATCTGGCCCATTTCAGAAGAAGGTTAGGGAGCGGTAGGAGGTCTACGAGTCATTTTCTTCGTTCTCTGATTTCGAAACCACAAGCTTCTTTATCCCCTACAACTATAAGAATGAAATCGATAAGAAATCAATTCATTCAAGGGGTAACATCTCGACCTTACCAGGTCAGCTTCTCAAATTCCTTAGGAATTCGAGTCCATCAACAGAAACATGCAGCTTATAACCTCAAGCAAAACATCAGAACAGCTACTGGTGTGCAATCATCAATCCAAACAGCCACTCAAAATCAATTACCAAACACTCAATAAAAAAAAACAATCACGCCAGAAACCGAAGTATGCTAAGCATTAAACCTCTGGAAGTTAGATTGAGAATCACCCCGATCCGGTCATGAGTGTGCACCCTCACCACCTTATCAAGACCCTCTCATTCTAAATACTAAGATTTTCAGTTAGGCATACATTCACTACAGCACACACAAAAAGTTCAATACAAAAACGTTTGAAAACCTTTCACAATAGTTGTTACTTAAAACTCAAATAAGTTTTCATGAGCAGAAGAAAACACAATGGATCCACAGCCCTCAGGTCATCCTAAGGACGAACCAGGCTCTGATACCATTAATGTAACATCCCGCCAAATCGTTTCACAAATATATAATGAAAATAAACGAAACATCAAAATGTTGAAATGTGCATAATTATATATATGTAATGAAGATTCTCCTCACAGGGAGTTTAATACAACATCGGTCGTTTTTCCAAAATCTTAAGCAAGATACAGCAAAGAAAAAAAAAAACAACTGATCTCCTAACAGCTGATCTCCTAACCAAAGAGGCGATCTCCTATCAGAAAACAGGAAAAGGGGTGATCGCCCAACAGAAGCAAAATAGGCGATCTCATCCCGGCGACCACTCACTGAGGAGCTCTTCTTCCTACAAGATCATCTGCTCCCGTGTAAAAATTACACGATCATCACAGGTTTTAAGAAAAACAGCCACAGAACCAAAACGCAAAGGGTAAGCTAGACATTTAAAAGAGAGTTTGAATATGAACTTAAGAATCAAGATGAAACCAATTTAAGACATCCACATAAAACCATCAACTTTCTCATATTCCACCAAACCATTCGATAATCACATATCTCACAAATTAATTCCAGAGTCTCACAATTCACATCAGCAATCAAGTGTCTATCAATTCAATTTCTCATTTCACACGTCAGACTTTCCACTGACTCATCACACCAGACACTTGACCACTATTCCGGAGACTCGTGCATTGAACTCAGCGTCCAGAGACCTGCACCTGTCACGCTAAAAGGCTGGAAAGTGACCTCAGCCATGCGCATCACACAATCTCAATCTCAATATCATCATTATCACAGTGTGACAGGGTGAATCCATATGACGGCTGAGCTCGTTCTGTTTCACACGGGCCACTCATTCATAGGACCTCCTTCGACTCTCACCACCGAATGACTTCATTTACGTAATTCCATCATGTCAGCAGAGTCAGGATCGTCTCATTAACAGGACACTCACTGATCAATACACATCCTACACAGATCTTACACGGTATTTCCTTTCCTGAAAATACTATGCCTAGATCCCACATTCACAACATTCACACATCACATAACATTTCAACAAATGATTCCAGTCACAGCAAAACTCATGCCAAGGTTCAGATTTTCGAATATCACATTTAAATCTCAACAGTTTTCAAACAACACCAAAAACAGAAGATATTTCAGTAACAGATAAAAACCGGCGATCATCTTCAAAACACAGGCGATCACTCACTAAACTGGGATTTAAACAAGAACATTCTGCAAACCCGGCGACCACGTCGCCCCCATCATCAAACTCATCAAACACACAGTTTTCATCAGAGATAAGGCTAGCTTCCCTTACCTGGATCAGCGTGAAACTCACTTCAAGCTCTAACCACCGAACGTAAAGGATGCCTGAACTCTGCCTAAGCGTTCTAATCGGTAAAACTTGTAGAGAACCTTCTCAAATGCTCTATGGCAATCGCTGGTAAATAAACTGGTGCCTGGAATTACTGAGTCGCAGCGCAAAGGAGAGAAATGAGAAAGATGAAACTCTGTCACTATTTTCTCTTACTGCGTTCTAATCTCACTAAGAGGCGGTGCATTTCGATACTAGGAACATAGGCCTGCCATGAAGCTATCATTACCTACTCTCTAACTAACACTTCCGTGTGGGTTTCTTCCTCGAATTAAATGCAGACTTGACAGAATGGCCACATGGCGTCTCTACGTGCATGGAGCCACTGTTCCGAGGGTCTTTCACTGCCTACATGTTGCACATGCAGCACGTTAATCCTGGAAGCCGGGACCCCACCTCATCTGCGTATAACCGGACCCCTGATTACCATCCACCGGTATCCATGGCTCCCATGTCAGAAATGACCGATGTTCCTTACACCGGCGATGATTGATTCCTCACCCTGGAGGACGACCGAGGTCTCCCTCTTGCGGACGACCGACTTCTCTCCCTTGCGGACGACCGAGGTCTCCCTCTTGCGGACGACCGAGGTCTTCCCCTGGAGGACGACCGAGGTCTTCTCCTGGCGAAGTCCACACGCCTCGCGCCCTGGCGATGCCCGCACGCTTCGCGCCCTTTACTTCCATGTTTTATTTTAAATAAAACTTACTTAGAATTTATTTAAAATATACCCTTTTATTCCAAATTACATTTTACAGGTCCTTACAGCTTGTGTACTGATCGGTCCTCGGAAGTCAGAGGGGTCCCACAGCATGGGCCAAAGCCACGTGGAGTAGACCCCATCAGAGGTGATCGGTCATCGCCTGCTCCGTAGGGAGATGGGTAATCGGTCATCGCCTGCTCCACAGAGAGATGGGTGATCGGTCATCGCCTGCTCCACAGAGAGATGGGCGATCGGTCATCGCCTGCTCCGCAGATTATTAGTAAACATTCCCAGAGGTAAAGAGAGCCCCGGATCACGAAGGCTACATGCATGGCACGTGAACAGTGAAGGCCCTCCCAGAACAGGTGTTCATCCTGTTAGAGTTTGCACTCCAGAGAAGGAAACCCTATGTGCTAGGTTATCCCAAAGACTGGGTAAGAGTGGCGCAGGGGGCATTCCAGTAAACCCTAAGTGTGTCCAGCAGCGCAATAAACCCTAATTAGGGTTAGCGGTGCAGAAAACCCTAGGTATATAAGGAACAGTAACATGCTTCACAGAGGTACGCAATTCTAGACCTAAACACAGAGAGAAATTCAGACTTTGATGTTTCTTGCCCCGTTCTGACTTGAGCGTCGGAGTGCAAACGGCCGCGAGGGCACCCCCCCTTTCTCTTTTGCAGGTGCGATCATACCATCACAGACTAGGTGAGGAAGGAGGTGCGTGGCGGCCGCAGAAGTCAGCTGACGCAGAGTCAACCGGCAGGAACAAAAGGCTTTCAAACGTTTTTGTACTGAAATTTTGTGTGTGCTGTAGTGAATATATGCTCTAACTGAAAATTTTAGTATTAAGAATGAAAGGATCTTGATAAAGTAGTGAGGGTGCACACTCATAACTGGATCGAGATGTTCTCAATCTTAATTCTAAAGGTTGATGTTTAGCATACAATGAATTCTGGTGTGATTTATTTTATTCTCTTGAGTGTCTTTGTAATTGATTGAAAGTGGTTGTTTGGATTGATGATTGTATACCAGTAGTTATCCTGGTGTTATGCTTGATGTTACAAGCATTATGATTCTGTTGATGAACTCAAACTCTAAATGATTTTGAGATGCTGACCTTTGTAAGGTCTAGAGGTTACCTCCTGAATGAATTGATTTCTTATCGATCTCATTCTTGTAGTCGTAGGGAATATAGAAACCAATAGTTTCAAAATCTGAGAACGAAGGAAGATGACTCTCAGACCTCCTACCTCTCCCCAACCTTCTTCGGAGATGGGCCAGATCGCCAGGGCCATTGAGATGATGGCAACTGCCATCCAACAACAGAATGCAGCAATGGCTTAGAATCATCAAGCTGCAATGCACCACTGGGAAACTGCTCGGTCGGCTGAAACAGCCTCCCACGCTAGTCAGCCTCAGGAGCAGATGGGGCTGGCCGAGTTCCTCAGGCACAACCCACCTAAGTTCAGTGGGAATGCTACTCCTGACCAAGCAGATCAATGGGTCAGGGGTTTAGAGAAAATCTACAGGGCGACCTCCTGCCCTGAAGATAAGAAGCTGGTATTCGCCACATATCTTCTGTCTGGAGAAGCTGAGTTCTGGTGGATGGGAACTCAGCAGATGATGGAGGCTCGAGAGGAAGTGATGGATTGGGAGAGCTTCAGGGTGAGGTTCCTGGAGAAATACTTCCCAGACAGCGCAAGGTTTGCGAAGGAAGCGGAGTTCCTAAGGTTGGAGTAGGGGGATATGTCTGTGAGCGCCTATGCTGCTCGATTTGAGTACCTCGCCCGATTCTATACCCAAGCTACCTCTGAGGCTTGGAGGTGCAGGAAATTTGAAGAAGGACTGAAACATGAACTAAAGAGGACCATAGCACCTATGTGCATAAGAGAATTTCATGCCTTGGTGGAGAAGACGAAGATGGTGGAGACTCTGGAGGAGGGTGAGTCTCGGGTGATCAGGTCCCACCCAGGGGGTTCCTCCAGTGGGAAGACAAGGGTGCAGCAGCAGCAGAATAAGCCTTATGCGAGACCTCCACAGCATAGGGCAAGAGCAGCACCGCCCCAGTCTCAGCAGCAACAACCCTGGAAACTTAAATGTTTCCATTGTGGTGGACCACACACAGCCAATGTGTGCCCCAAGAAAGATTCAGAGAGAAGATATTTTGCCTTCCAGAAGACAGGACACCTTGCTAGAGAGTGTCCTAACGGGTATAGGGCGACTCAACCCAGTGTTTCTCAGCAGTTGAGAAACGAAGGCAGCAGACCTCAGGCACCCGGGAGAGTGTTTGCCATGTCAGGAGCAGAAGCGTCTCAGTCAGGTAACCTAGTACAAGGTACTTGTGTATAGCTGGTAGATACGTTAGAGTTTTGTTTGATTCTGGAGCGACACACTCTTTTGTGTCAAATCGGTGTGCAACCGAACTGGGCCTTTTAGTGGAGGAGCTGCCGTTTGAACGGTTGGTCTCTACACCTGCATCAAAACAGGTTTTGACCTCCCCAGTTTGCTCTGAATGTCCAGTGATAGTAGAGGGACGCAAGTTCAAGGTGAATTTGATCTGTCTACCTCTTCAGGATCTGGATGTTATCCTGGGAATGGATTGGCTATCTGCCAATCACATTCTCATAGATTGCAGTAGGCAGGACGTGGTGTTTCCGGGCCTCCGAGAGTCAGATATGATATCTGCTCAGTGTGTATGGTCGGGGTTGATAGAAGGGGCGACGTGCCTTGTAATCCTAGCTCAAGGGGGAGTGAAGAATGATGAAGATATGGGCTGTATACGTGTGGTGAAGAATTTCATGGATGTAGTTCCAGAAGAAATACCTGGACTACCTCCTAAGAGAGAGATGGAATTCTCTATTGTTTTGGTACCTGGAGCTGGACCAGTGTCCATGGCTCCCTACATAATGGCTCCAGCTGAGTAGATGGAATTAAAGAAGCAAGTGTAAGTTAGATTTAGTTGTACCAAGGTTTAGTTTCAGCTACATATAAGTTATGGAGAGTAAATAAACAGTATGTTGGGGGTTTAAAGCTTAAGCATGTGTATCCATGGGAAGTACCAGAGTTAAGTTCCAAGAATGAAAGAATGAAATTTTCTTTTGAAGCTTGGAAGATGTTCAAGTCGATGAACAGCATGAGATGGCTCTAGCTTAAGCTTCACGCAGAATGGATGCTGTTTTGTTGATCGTGATTTGAAAGATGATTATGGAAATGGTGGGTTGAGATAAAAGGCTTCCGAAGCCGTAAGCCTCCTGATTTTGGCAAATGAGGATGCAGTTCGGCCTGTGAATGTAGAAGGGAAGGAGGTAATGGCTGTGGATAAGGATGAGGGTAAGCCGTGTTATGATGATGTTGATGTTAGATATTATGGCTTTAAACTAGAGGGGGGGTGAATTGTTTAAAGAGGTTTTCGCAATCTTTTTGAAGCTAGAATGAGTTTATCTCAAAAACCAATTGATCAAGCAATTCAGTTAGTCAAAACAGTAAGCAAAACTGCACTGTCAGAAAAATAATCGGTTGTTTCTTCGAAACAATCGGTTGTTTTTATCAGCAAACAACAAACAAACTGAATTTAAAAAGTAAGGGATAGAGAGATTGTACACAGATGTTTATACTGGTTCACTCCAACCCAGAGCTACATCCAGTCTTCTCAGAACCCTGAGGAAATCCACTAAGCAATCAACATTAGATTACTTACACACAACCAAGAAAGTGACCTTGAACACCCTCAAGAAACACACTTTCCTTGGTCAGCACACCACACTAAGAAAGCTGATCTTGATCCCCTCAAGAACACACAACTCTTCTTAGCAACAGCACAAAACGAATGTTCACAGAATTACACGGATTACACTTGTTACAGAAGCAATCTGAAATCAGTACAAGAGAATCCTATCTCAGCACTTTGATCAATCTCTTTAGCTCTTAAGCAATCTCAGCAATTTTCCAAAACTCTCTTAGCAGCCCATTGTCAAAAGCATTCTTAACCTTTTAAAAGAGATTTCTGAATTATATAAAAGGAAGTTTGTTTATCAAATCTTAACAAACCCATAAAGCTTTCAGCAAGATTGGTCAAAGCATTTAATGACTGGAGCGTAAACAGTTTCAAATCATTTAAAGCTCAGTCAAAGTCAAAACTGTTTTCTGTTATAAAAACATAACAAACAATCGATTGTTTCCTCGAATCAATCGGTTGTTTTGTTACTTAACCAATTTTCACACTTTAAAACAGTTTTCAAAACACCTAAGCTTAAACAATCGGTTGTTTCGATAAAACAATCGGTTGTTTTAACTCAGTTTGAAAAAACACTTTACATTGTTGAAAGTTGAGATGCTTGAGCTTTAGATTCAATCAAAGGTTGAGTTACACAACTCAAACTACCCAGATCCTAACTAAACCAGCACAGCAACAGCAAGCACAGCAAAAGCTTCATCATCCTTCAAAGGATTTGGATTCTTCAAAACCTTGAACACCACTTGGTTCAACAGTTGAGTCCTTCTAGCGATGTAGTAAATTTCAGAAAGTTGGGTGTGGAAGGGAATGTGGGTAGAAATAGTCTGTTGTATCTGAGAGAAGAAGAATAGAGTTGTCTTTAAGCAAGAAATTCCGGATGCAGAGGAAATCTTCCAATCGGCTCCACTACTGGTAGGGTTGTGGTTGAGATATATGGTGCGTTCGTCCTCGTATGCCTTTTCGGATTGGCACCTGAACCCAAATCAATGCATTCAATGTATACATTGAAAAAGGAGGTCGTAATGGGAGCAGGAAGCCGAGTTGGCAAAAGAAGTCATAATAATGATTTAGAAAGTAACAGCAACAGGAACTTTGTCTTTATAAGGTGCAGAATTATGTAGCATAGTGGTGAACCAAAGGTGTCCCTTTAGGGAGCGTGAGAATTAGACCAGCAGTTGGGAAGTCGATGGATGGTTTTGATCAAGATGCAGAAGTTGATTCCTAGAAGGATATTTCGGATCCTAGTTTGAGTTGGCTAAGGGGCATGAACAGTAGGCAGCTGTCCCCTTTCCTTCCGATGAAGGGATCTTGCTCGCTTTTCTCTAAAGAGGCTAGGCCTGGTTCTGTTAAGAGCCTAGTTCTGGACTTGCTCGACCAAGTCTTCAAGGTTGGAAGTAGAGTGTGAATGCTAGAGTTGGCGCTCAATGGAGCAGCATATTCCATATGCAGGGATGTACAATGGAATTTGATGAAGTATTTGAGTAGTAAGAGTTGGTTCAGTAGACAACCGAGAAGGTGAAACTGATACAAGGCAGCATGAAAGCTTCTCAAAGTCGGCAGATTCAGAGGAGAAGACCTTTGGAGTTTGCTGCAGGAGACCATGTGTTCATGAGAGTGACACCAACCAAGGGTGTAGGACGGGCGATCAGATCAAAGAAGTTGTCCCCTAAGTTCGTGGGACCATATCAGATCTTAAGGAGGATTGGTCCAGTGGCCTATGAGATCGCCCTACCTTCCCATTTAGCGAATCTGCATAATGTCTTTCACGTATCACAGCTGAGGAAGTACATGGCAGACCCTAGTCATGTGCTGGAAGTGGACGATGTGCAGATCAGGGATGACTTGTCCTTTGAAGCGAAACCAGTCAGGATTGACGATCGTCAAAGTAAACAGCTCAGAGGCAAGACCATCAACATGGTGAAAGTGGTGTGGGATGAGAGATCGGGTGATTCAACTTGGGAGTTAGAAGAACCCATGAGAGAAGCTTATCCATACCTCTTTTCCTTGTAATTCAATTTTCGAGGACGAAAATTTTTCTTGTTGGGGAGAATGTAAGGACCTGTAAAATTAAATTGGAATAAAAGGAATATATTTTAAATGAATTCTAAGTATGTTTTTATTTAAAATAAAAAGGAAGGAAAGTGTAGCTTAGAAGAGTATGAGATCGCCTGGTTAGTACATAATCGCCTGTCGCCTAGACTACCCATGCGGACATCGCCAGGGCGCGAGGTATGCGGACATCGCCAGGGCGCGAGGTATGCGGACATCGCCAGGGCGCGAGGTATGCGGACATCGCCAGGGCGCGAGGTATGCCGACATCGCCAGGGCGCGAGAGGCATGCGGGCATCGCCAGGGCGCGAAGCATGCGGGCAACGCCAGGGCGCGAGAGGCATGCGGGCATCGCCAGGGCGCGAGAGGCATGCGGGCATCGTCAGGGCGCGAGAGACATCGGTCGTCTCCCAGAGAGAGACATCGGTCGTCTCCTAGAGAGAGACATCGGTCGTCTTCCCGGATGAGTCATCGGTGAAAGGTTATCGCGCGATGTCGTGTTTCACACAGATAAAGTGGGACCCAGACTCCCAGCATGAAACGTCCTGCAGGCACGCCACGTAGACGAAAAGGGTGGTTCAGAATAGTGACATCAGAAAGTTGGCATGCGCAAGAGACACTCGCGGTCGTACTGTTCAGGGAAGTGGTTGGCATGCGCAAGAAGACAAAAAGGGTGGTTCAGAATAGTGACATCAGAAAGTTGGCATGCGCAAGAGACAACCGTGGCCGTACTGTTCAGTGAAACGTACACTCAGGCTTTCCTGCAGAGGGGGTGGTGGCAGCAGCATGCGTGGACAAGTAGACTTGGATTCAAAAACCCACTGCGGGGAGGCAAAGAACGTTGCTGTGGTTCAAGAGTGACAGAGTGAGTCTACCTTCATCCTTCTCTTTTCTCTCCTTCACTCTGCGATTTAGGCCTTATCACGTCCCTGCTTGGCTATCGACGACTGCCATAGAGCACCTGGGAGGTTCTCTGCAAGTCCTCCAAACCAGACGCTAAAACAGAGTTAAGGCATCCTTGAAGCTCGTTGGGTTGGAGCTCTTAGTGAAGTTTACGCAAGTCCAGGTAAGGGAAGCTAGCTTTATTTTCAATAAAAACTGTAGATTAGCTGTTTCTGAAGTGAGGGCGACGTGGTCGCCGGTTTTAAACTCTATTTCGTGATGCTCTATTCTATGTGCTTGGGCGACGTGGTCGCCGGTTTTAAAATCCTATTGTCACGATGCTCTGTTTTGGTGAAGGGGCGACGTGGTCGCCGGTTTTTCAACTGTTATTGCATAATCCCCTGTTTTGGAT
Organism: Phaseolus coccineus; assembly: GCA_037954025.1. Classification (NCBI taxonomy): domain Eukaryota; kingdom Viridiplantae; phylum Streptophyta; class Magnoliopsida; order Fabales; family Fabaceae; genus Phaseolus; species Phaseolus coccineus. Next base: position 31,317,027 of record CM075680.1, on the reverse strand, counting down.
GTGATCGCCGGTTTTAATGTTGTTGTTCGAACTCCCCTGTTTAGTGTCGCTCTGAACTTGTTGAGATTGAAATGAAAAATGTATATGCTATTCGAAAACCTGATCGGTGGTATGCTGGTTCTTGTGAGTGGGGTTGTTTAAGAAAAGATTCAAGGTATTCTATGATGGATTTATTCTTTATGTGTGGAATGATGCTTTGAATGTTGTGGATGTGGGATCAAGGCATAGTATTTTCAGGAAAGAAAATACCGTGTAAGATCGTGTAGAGTGTGCAATGACCGGTGATTCGTTTTATGAGATATCCTGATTCTCCTGATGTAATGGAATCACATAGATGAAGTTATTCAGGCGTTGAGAGTCGAAGGAGGTTCACATGTACGGGTGAGTTTGTTTGAAAGAGAACGAGCTCGACCCGTTGTGTGGATTAACCCTGTCATGCTAGGATAGTGATGATATTGAGATTCATTTATACGCTTGTGAATGTGTGTGATTTCACAGCGACCCTGTGAATGTGTGTGATTTCACAGTGGTGCAGCATGACAGGTGCAGATCTCTGAGTCTAGTCAATGCACGTGTCTTCCGGAAGTAGTGTCAAGTGTCTATGTGTGATGAGTGAGTAGAAGTCTGACGTGAGAAATGTTGAGAACTTGTTGATAGACACTTGATGGAATTATGTGAATTGAAATACTCTTGAGGAAATTGTGAAATATGTGATCACTTGATGGTTGTGTGATATGAATGAGAAAGTGATGGACTCTTGAGAATGTTTAAAAAGGCTGATCTACGTTGGTTGTCCAATTTATAATTTAAAGTTTTAAAAATATCTAGCTTACCCTTTGTATTGTTCTGTGGCTGTTTTCTCTTAAAACTGTGATGATCGTGTATTTTACACGGGAGCAGATGATCTTCCAGGGAGTAGAGCTCCTCAGTGAGTGGTCGCCGGAAGGAGATCGCCTGTTTATGTAGGGAGACCGCCGGTTTCATTTTATTTGGCTGTATTTTGTTTAAGTTTTGGAAAATTGACCGGTTATGTATTAAACTCCCTGTGAGGAGCAACTCCATTTTATATAAATACGTATGTTCACTTCAATATTATTGTTTTACCTTTATTTCATTTTATATTTGTGAAAAGGATTTGGAGGGATGTTACAACTCCAGCACCGCTCCCCTACTGATTGGAGGAGCCGTCCACCGATAAGACCCATCGAAAATCTACGCTTTCTGCAAGCGTCGCGACCGACGACAGCTCGACCACGAAATCGACGAACACCTGCCCTTTGATCGGTCCTCGGGGCTTGTACTGGATGTCGAATTTTGAAAGTTCCACAGCCCACTTGACCATCCTTCCTGCTACGTCTGGCTTCTTCAACACCTTCTGGATGGGCAAGTCTGTCATGACCACTACGGTGAAGCTGTGGAAGTAGTGTCTGAGCCTTCTAGCTGAAAAAACTACCGCCAGAGCAGCCTTCTCCAGAGCCTGATACCTTGTTTCAGGGCCCTGTAGCACCTTACTCACAAAATACACAGGCTTCTGGACCTGATCTTGCTCTTGTACCAGGACTAAGCTGACTGCCCTCTCCGTCATAGCAAAGTACAGACGAAGAGGGGTGCCCACTTGTGGTTTACACAATACTGGTGGGCTCGCCAAATACTCCTTCAGCTGTAGGAAGGCCTCTTCGCATTCCTGTGTCCAAAGGAATCTGCTGTTACTGATGGAAGAGGCCTAAGCTCAGGCCCAACAACTAGGTCCATGGCAAAGAGGATTCAAGAAGAGTGGGACTCTGCTATTGATGGCAGAGAAACTTTTCTCTACATATTCAAAGACGCTTCAGAGGACCACAAGGAGTAAAGCCCAAGCCATGGGAGCTGAGCATAAATTAATTTTAGTTTTTTATAATTTTAGTAGAGTAGGGTTCATTTAGCACAATAGGGGGGGTGTATTTAACAATTTAGCTTGTACCTAGGTCTTTTAGGGTAAGAATGTAGCCCTACCTTCTAGAAGCATGCTAAGGGGCTGCATTGACCTTTAGTCAACACCCTAGCAGCCCCCTCTTTTATGTATTACCCATCCTACCCTTGCTCCTTACTCTCCAAGGCACCATCTCCTATAAATAGGGTGCTTTGGCTCATGTTTTTTTAAGATCAATTTATATGAGTAAATGCTGCCAAAATTATGCTAGCTTCTACTCTTTGTCTAGTCTCTCTAGGTTAGACACTTTGATCTTCATCTTCACCTTTCTTGAAGTGATTTGGCCTAACCTATCACTCTCCATACCTTTCATGCACCTACAAGGAACCCATAGCTCTATATGAGCCATCCTTGACCCATATCATCCATAGCTTCCACCACCTTTTTACCTCATATTTCAAGAAGAACATATGGTCATGAAGAACAATCCATCATTTGGTATCTAGAGCTTTGGTTCTTCAAGAGATAAGTGTTCTCTTCATTTTATTTTTTGAGTCTTCTTCTTTATTCCATGTTGTTCATCATATCCTTAAATGGCTTGCTGTTTTTAATTTCTTTTTAAGTTGGTGTTGCTGTTTTTAAATTTCTATTTGGTATTTTTGGTTCAACTTGATCTTGAACTTCCATTTTCAAACTGTTTTAGGTTCCTTTTGTGTTGGCTGTTCTGTTTTTATTTTATTTGAGTCTTATTGATGTTTTTAATCGGTGCAAAGTGTTTGTGGTTGAGTCATTTTGATTTTTGAATCCATACAAGTTTTGTAAAAGTCATGTTCATCCTACAATGTCATAAATTCCAAGTGGTGCCTTTTTATTGTTGATTTGGTTGCTTGATTTTGTTTTGAGTGCAGTTTATATTTCTGGTTTTGAAGCTTTGGTGTCTTTTATATTTTCATATTTGAGTTCATACTTGTGTGTTAGTTCCATACAAGTTCGTTTCCAATCATTTCCATTGTGTTTTTGAAGTTTCTTTACCGTTTTCTAATTCCAAGTTAGGATTTCTCTGTTTTCACTGCTACTGTTCTGGCTGGAATCATTCCCAGAAATTACATTTGTTGGTAAAAAATTATGAAATTTTGGATTTGAGTAGTTTGATGTGTTAAGAAAAAGTGAAAAAAAGAAGCACATAAAAATTCAAAATACAAAAAAAATGATAAATGAAATACGAACAGAGTGCAAAAATCCTGACTCTGAAAAAACGCTGACGCGGCAGTGATTTCGGAAAAATTATTACAATTATTTGACTCACTGTTTTGGTGAAATTCCAACGCCTATATTGAGCTAAAACATTGAAGTTTCTGTGGTTAAAATTTCAAGCTCAAATTTGAAGTATTCTGTCCAGCATAAAATTGGAAAGTTGTGAAAAATTTACACACAAAAATTCTGTAGTGCTGTTTTGGTTTTATTCATCTATTCTAGTTCCATTCACTAGGATTCCACTTTGTGTGCTACCTTTTCTTGTGTGGCTTAATTTTTTGCTTGTCAAATTTTATTGAATACTCTTTCAAGTCTTGTCAAATATCAACTCCATTTGCAGTAGTCCTTGATTTTAAATTTGAGTTTTGTTGCTTTAAAACTTGCTTGACCTCTCTTTGGTGGATTTGACCTAAAAAGTGCTTTGGTGAGTGTGGAGCTAAAATTTTGTTTTGGTGAAAGCCATATCACTAAAGAGGAGCTGGATTAAAGATTTAAGGTTGAATAACCTAAGAAGACAAAGCAAGGGACAGCAGCAACCTCATTAAAAAATACACAAATATACACAAAGGAGCTACAAGTGAAGGAGTGCATAGAATAGGACTTTAAATTTTTGTGCAAAAAAATTTGTTAACCTAATTTCTTTGTATTTCTTTGAGTTGTAATTTGCAAGGACATTGATTAATTAGTGGATTAATACGTCTTAGACGGTGAGTGTGTCTTCAAGGTTCCAAAGTGTCAAGAACCCTCACCTTAGGATTCGACTAGTTTTAAAAGCTTTCTAGATAGCAATTTTCATTTTTGTTTAATTGCTTTATATAGTTTTTCTTGCATAAAAATTTTGTTTTTATCTTTGATTGTGCTCTAAGTAAATTGCTTAGAGAAAGGTTTGTGAAAGTGTTGTGGGATAGTATCTGGCTAAGGAAAGGCTTGGTACTTAAGAGATCCTGATGGAAGAGGGCCAAGCACAACCTTCCATGAAAGGCAAGAGCCAAGTCAAGAGCGTCTAAGACCAAGCTAGGAGCGTCTAAGACAAGCTAGGAGCGTCTAGGACGAGAAGGCCAAGCTAGAAGCATCTAGGACAAGAAGACTTGGATCAAAGCTATGAATGGGAGAGTGGCATACTAGCACATATTCTGTGAAGGCCCATCAAATGTAGTTTAGCTTTAATTGGGGTGTAAATAGCATAGCCATGTGGACAAATGTTTATTTTTCTGCACATTAGAATTAAGGAGAAGTTAACCTTCCCACTATTCTAGAAAGCCCATGGAGGGGGTGAACTTACAAACTAGACACACCCCTCCCCATGTGCTCACACTTTCCATGTGGCCCATGTGCTTCACATTTACATTTCATTTGGCTAGCATTAGGGTTGCATTATGGTCCTCCTTAGCCTATAAAAGGAGGAGCCTACACCTTGTATTTTCAAGATTAAATAGAGTATTGTTATGCTGCCAAAATTGTGCCATACACCACTCTTTGCCTAACACTTAGGTTTTAGTCTTCAATTCATCACTACCAAAGGGGCTGGCCAAACCTCCCCATTTCCTCACTCTTCATGCACCTTCAAGGCACCCATGCTTCCTAGGAAGGCCTTGCTCACCTCCTCCATAAGCTTCCGCATCCATCATCACCAAGGAACTCCAAAATCCAAAGAAGAGCTCATAGGAATGCTATCATTTGGTATCAGAGCTATGGTTCTTCAAAGATGAGTATCTCTTTTCATTTTCTTTTTGAGTTCTTCTTTTCTCCAAGTTGTTCATCTTTATTCCAAGTTGTCTTGCTGTTTTTTGTGTTTTAATATGATTTGAATGCTTGTTTATTTCATTTCATTTGGTAGGTTTGTTCAAACTTGTGCTTGAACATCTATTTTCAATTTTGTGTAGGATTCTTGATATATTTGTGTTGCTGTTTTTATTTTTAGTTATTTGAGTCTTGCTTGAAATTTCATTTGGGTCATATGATGTTCTTGTGTCTTTTCATTTTATGAATCCATAAGTTTTGTCTAAGTCATGTGTTTCCATATTTGTCATCAAATCCTAGTAGTACTCTTTTTGATTTATTTGTTTCTTGTTTTTGGTCTGAATGTTTGATCTGAAATCTGTTTTGTGTTGATCCTTTGGTGCATTTTTAATTTTAGTTTGAGTTCTTATTTGTGTGTTAGATCCACACAAATTCCATCATTTTAACTCCATTGTGTTTTTGAGGTATATCATTCTGTTTTTCATTCCAGTTTTCAGAACCCCCTGTTTTTCACTTTTCTGTGCTGACTGTTTTGATTTATGAAAATCACATACATCATCAAAAATTTCTGAGCCTCTGGATTTCACAAATTTGAGGTGTTAGCAAAAGAAAAAAAAAAGAACCATCTGAAAAGAAGAAATAGAAAAAAAAAGATAAATATTACAAAAAAAGTGTGCAATCCTGACGTTCCAGCTGGCAGCTCTGAGCACTGATTTTATAAAATTTACCAAAATTAATTGGTACATGCGTTTGGAGTGAAACCAACGCCAAAAGTTTTTTAAGATCTTGTTCTGATTGTGTCTTAATTTTCAGAAACAAATACAAAAGGGTCAGCACAGCATAAATCTTTTAAAGATACGCTTTCTGGACCACAACAATATGTGCTTTTCTGTGGTGCTGTTTTTTGGTTTTTAAATCAAATCTAGTGCTATTCCTAGGTTCCTTTTTGTGTGCCATCCATTATTTGAGTACCTTTTATTTGCTTGTCTAATTTCATTTGAACTCTTTCTAGTTGTGTCACTTTTAAATTCCATTTGTGTGGTACTGTTTTTCAAATTAATTTGTTTCTTGCTTTCTTTCTTTGGCCTCTAAGCTTGTTGGTGGATTAAATATCAATTGGTACTTGTTGAGTGAGAATTTGACTTGAGGGGAGTCTAGCTTGCTTAATAGGTGATGGATTGAAGATTTTATTGACCTAATTCCAAGAGGAACAAAGGCAAAGGGCAGCAACAAACACCATACTACAAATACACCACACACTTTGGAAGGCCCAAAAAGTAGAAAAGCAACAAAAGGGGTGCAACTAGAAGAACAACAAAAGGGGTGCAAATAGTAAAAGCAACAAAGGGAGTGTCATTTAATTTCTTTGCAATCTTGCTTGTGTTAATTACCTTTTAATTACGTTATTAGACGGTGAGTGTGTCTTCAAGGGCTCCAAGTGTCCAAGAAGCCTCACCTAGGGCCGACTAGTGTAGACCTTACTTGTTTTAGCATGTGTTAATTGTTTTAATTGCTTTCCTTGCTTAATTAGTTACGTTTGGTAATTGTTTTGTTTTGTTTAAGTTCGTTAATTCTTTTGCTTGGTTAATTAGCTAGTTTGCATTGTTTTCTTGCATCAAAATTTGATTTCTTCAACCTAATTGTGTTTTAAGTGGTTTACTAAGAGAAAGCTTTGTGTGAAGACATTGAGGAATAGTCTTTGGCTAAGGCAAGGCTTGGTATTTAAGTAGTCCATTGTGACTCACCTCCCTTACCTGGAAGACTACCTTCTTTGACTTCCCTAAATTTTCTCAAGGTAAAATATTTCTATACATAAAGGTCTAGTCATGTCTTCTCATTCCTTTAAATCTCTTAAAAGTGAGGTGAAATCCTTGAAATCTCTTTTGGAACAACTTTCCAAGAATATTCAATCAATTTCATCTAAACAATTGGAGAATGAGGCCAAAACTAATGAATTGACTAAATCAAAGGATGAGAAGTCTCACATTTCAAAAAAATTACCTTCTCATGCATCTATCTCTAAAAAGCATGATTCTTTTGGGGAGGGAAGACATAGAAGAGATAGAAAAGAACAAGAAAGCCCAAGAGAGGTTAGGGTAGACCTACCCCATTCCCATGGAAAAGAAAATATAGAAACTTGCCTAGATTGGGAAATGAGGGTAGAAAAATTGTTTGCTTCCCATAAAGAAAGAAAGGAAAGAAAGATACAAAAGAAAAGAGAGGAAGCCGAAAGGGAAGCTAAAAAAGAAAAAGAAAAAGAAAAGCATGAGAAGACCCTTGAGAAACAAAAGGCGTGGGAGAATAGTGTTCCTTCTCACAAGGTCATTCAACAAGACAAAAGATTTAAAAATACCTTTGAAAATATGCGTCTTGTTGAACAACCTAGCCTTTCCTTTTGTAAAGGAACACTTGCAAGCATAGTAACAAAAAAAGAGTCTTTAAAAGAAGCTTGCATAGATAAAGATAAAGTGGATTATTTCTCATATGTGCTAGGATATCACCAAGTGAATGTCAAGTTATTTACAAGCATCTACAAAAACAAATTTTTATGTGAAGTAGTGCCTAAAGAAACTTGTCATGTCCTATTGAGACAACCATTGCCAAGTGTGCAACTTCTCATAAACAATGGTTGTAACAACGAGACTATCTTTACACATAAGAGAAAAATTCTTCATGAAGGAGAACTCATGGACCAAATTAGAGTTGATAAAACTCTAGAGCTTTTAAAAGGAAAACTTTTGTCACCCATGAGAAAAGATGTTCAAAGACATTACCCTAGATACATTTCTTGTTTTAAAAATACACCTAAGGTGATGTCTCATGAACTCTATACTCCTTTACCTTTTGCAAATGATCCTTGGGAAGACATAAACCTTAATTTTATCTTAGAGCTTCCTAGGACAACAAAAGGTTTTGATTCCATTTTTATGGATATGGATAATCTCTTCTATATAGAAGTGACAAGTCTTCATGGTTTATCTTCAAGCATAGTATTGGATAGAGCTCCAAAATTTGAAAACCATCATTTGAGGAATCTTTTAGAAAAACTTGAAATTAAGTTGTACTCTTCAAATTTTTATCCTCAAAAGAATGGTCAAAATAAAATTGAAAACATAACTCTTTTTACTATGCCTAGAGAAATCATGAAAGACAATCACAATTCTTGGGATGAGTATCCTTTTGAGCATGCATACAATGGAGTAGTCCACAAGACTACTAATATTTCTACATTTGAAATTGCATGTGGACTTAATCCTCTTTCGCTTTTTAAGTTGTTACCCTTTCCTAAAGGTATTGTGCCTAAGGAAAAGGTAACCAATATTGAAAATTTTCAAGTACATAAGAGGATTAGAGAACACATACAACCATCAAAAGAGAAATATTGTACAAAGTTGCCAAAAACAAAAGAAAAACAAAAATGGCAACTTCATACAATTAAGTTCTCTCCAATTGCTCACACTAACACCTTTACTTTGTTTGATGATTTCCATAGGTGGACGTTTGATCCGGGAGGACAAGCCTTGCCGAAATAATAGGCTGCTATCCGAGATCAAATCTGTAGATCTGAGGATAGATCTTCTCAAAGGAGGAGGAGATGATGGACACCATCCAGCCCCATCCATCCCCCTAGTTGAAGACAAAGCAAGGGATTTGAGGACAAATCCTTTTTCAAGAGGGAGGGGATGATGGAAGAGGGCCAAGCACAACCTTCCATGAAAGGCAAGAGCCAAGTCAAGAGCGTCTAAGACCAAGCTAGGAGCGTCTAAGACAAGCTAGGAGCGTCTAGGACGAGAAGGCCAAGCTAGAAGCATCTAGGACAAGAAGACTTGGATCAAAGCTATGAATGGGAGAGTGGCATACTAGCACATATTCCGTGAAGGCCCATCAAATGTAGTTTAGCTTTAATTGGAGTGTAAATAGCATAGCCATGTGGACAAATGTTTATTTTTCTGCACATTAGAATTAAGGAGAAGTTAACCTTCCCACTATTCTAGAAAGCCCATGGAGGGGGTGAACTTACAAACTAGACACACCCCTCCCCATGTGCTCACACTTTCCATGTGGCCCATGTGCTTCACATTTACATTTCATTTGGCTAGCATTAGGGTTGCATTATGGTCCTCCTTAGCCTATAAAAGGAGGAGCTTACACCTTGTATTTTCAAGATTAAATAGAGTATTGTTATGCTGCCAAAATTGTGCCATACACCACTCTTTGCCTAACACTTAGGTTTTAGTCTTCAATTCATCACTACCAAAGGGGCTGGCCAAACCTCCCCATTTCCTCACTCTTCATGCACCTTCAAGGCACCCATGCTTCCTAGGAAGGCCTTGCTCACCTCCTCCATAAGCTTCCGCATCCATCATCACCAAGGAACTCCAAAATCCAAAGAAGAGCTCATAGGAATGCTATCAGATCCTAGTGATCCACCTCCCTTTCCTGGGAAATTACCTACTTCACTCCACTTATCTTTCTTTTTGAAAATTACTTTTATCACAAACCCTAAACATGTCTACTCATTCTTCAAGTCATAGTGAAAGTGATAGAAAATCCACAAAATCTCTTTTGAAACAATTGGTTAGAGATTTTCAATCACTATCACTAAGACAATTGCAACATGAGGCTCAACTTTTGGAAGATAAAAAAGAAAGAGATGCCCATCTTGCACTTTTGGAAGAGGAGTTGAGGATTGTTAGAGAAAAAGATGAATACATTCGAAAATTAAAAAAATCACATGCATCACATGCATCTAGTTCTAGGTCAAGTGACTCACATGCTGAGGGGAGTCTGAGAGTAAATGATTATTATCAACCTCACCTAGAAGAACTAGGAGAGAAAGCCACCCAAAAGAGACTAGGGTAGACTTACCTCATTTTTATGGAAAGGAAAATGTTGAAACATACCTAGATTGGGAAATGAAAGTAGAACAACTTTTTGCTTGCCATCATGTTTGTGAGGAAAGGAAAGTACCCTTAGCCACTTTAAGCTTTCAACGAAATGCTATGTATTGGTGGACAGCCCTAAAGAGAGATAGGCGCCTCCACAGGGACCCTCCCATAGAATATTGGAATGACCTTAAGGGAGCCCTAAGACGCCGCCATATTCCTTCATACTACGATAGGGAGTTAATGGACAAGCTCCAAAGACTCCAACAAAAAAACATGAGTGTAGAGGAGTATAGGCAAAAGATGGAGCTCTACATGATGAGAGCCTCTATTAGGGAAGAAGCCACCACCACCATAGCTAGGTTCTTGAGTGGTCTCAATCTTGAGATAAGGGATAAAGTAGAACTTTTGCCCTATAGGGACTTGAATGACTTGATCCAACTTTGTATAAAAGTTGAACAACAAAATTTGAGAAAGGGATCAAGTCGCAAGGAGAGTTCTTACTCTAACTCTTATCCCAAGAGAGAGTATAGAAGAGAAAGGGAGGATAGTTTTTCAAAGGATAAATCCAAAGAAACTCCCAAGAGTGTAGGAAAAGATGTGCCTACCTCACAACCCCACAGTAGAGACATCCAGTGCTTCAAGTGTCTTGGTAGAGGCCATATAGCATCCCAGTGCCTAAATAGGAGAACCATGATCTTAAGAGGGAGGGATGAGTATAGCAGCCAAGATGAAGAGTCTAGTGGGGAAGAAGAGAAGGAAAGTAGTGAGGGGGCATATCCTTGTGAGGGAGAATTAATGATGATCAGAAGAACCCTCAACAATCAACCTAGTGTGAACCATGAAACACAGAGAGAGAACATCTTTCATACAAGATGCAAATTTTCAGAAAACATTTGTTCTCTCATTGTGGATAGTGGCTCTTGCTGCAATTGTTGTAGCACTAGGATGGTTGAAAAGCTTAATCTACAATTAATACCTCATCCAAAACCTAACAAACTTCAGCGGATAAATGAAGATGGGGAATTAACTGTAGATAAGCGGGTAAAAATTAGTCTTTCTGTGGGGAACTATAAAGATGAGATTTTATGTGATGTAGTACCCATGGAAGCCTGCCACATCTTATTGGGAAGACCATGGCAATTTGACAAGAAAACCATCCATAATGGTCTTACCAACGGGATAACTTTTACCCATAGGGAAAAAAAGTTTGTACTCTATCCTTTAACACCTTCACAAGTGGTAAAGGACCAAGTACAAATGAAAATAAAAAGAGAAAATGAGAAAAAGAAGAAAAAAAAGGAAAATAAGAGAAAATATTTAGGAACGATGTTGAGGCGTGGGAGAAGAGTGTTCCTTCCCACAAGGTTATTCAGAAAAAAGAAAAATTTGAAAATAAAATTGAAAAGATACTTCTATCTGAACAACCTTCAGGCCTCCTTCTGTGTAAAGGAACACTTGCATGCACTGCCACACTTTTTGAAGTTTGTGAACTACCTCTTCAAGTCCAAAAACTTTTAAAAGAATTTGGTGATGTATTCCCTGAGGAAGGACCTATTGGACTTCCACCTGTTAGGGGTATAGAACACCAAATAGATTTAGTTCCGGGAGCTAGTCTACCAAATAGACCAGCTTACATAACTAATCCGGAAGAGACTAAGGAGATAGAGTCACAGGTTCAGGATTTGTTGGAGAAAGGCTGGGTTCAAAAAAGCCTAAGTCCTTGTGTTGTACCTGTTTTGTTGGTTCCAAAGAAAGATGGCAAGTGGAGAATGTGTTGTGATTGTAGGGCCATCAACAATATCACCATCAAATACAGGCATCCAATTCCTAGACTTGATGATATGCTTGATGAATTGCATGGGTCTACCATATTTTCCAAGATTGACCTTAAAAGTGGATATCACCAAATTAGAATTAAAGAAGATGATGAGTGGAAAACTGCTCTTAAGACCAAATTTGGACTATATGAGTGGTTAGTGATGCCTTTTGGACTCACTAATGCAGCTAGCACTTTCATGAGGCTTATGAATCATGTCTTTAGGGATTGCATAGGTAAGTATGTAGTAATCTATTTTGATGATATCTTAGTATATAGTCAAAGCCTAGAGTCCCACCTAAGTCACCTTAGGGAGGTTCTTTTAGTGCTTAGGAAAAATAGTTTGTTTGCCAATATAGATAAATGCACTTTTTGTGTAGATAGTGTAGTGTTTTTAGGTTTTATAGTAAACAAAAATGGGGTACATGTTGACCCCGAGAAAATCAAAGCCATCCAAGAGTGGCCAACCCCGCAAAATGTAGGAGATGTTAGGAGCTTTCATGGTCTAGCAAGTTTTTATAGAAGATTTGTTCCTAACTTCTCAAGTCTAGCTTCACCACTCAATGAGTTAGTAAAGAAAGACACTCCATTTTGTTGGACAGAGAAGCATGAGCAAGCCTTTCAAAGGTTGAAAGCTCAACTCACTAATGCATTCTAGCTTTGCCAAACTTTTCAAAAAATTTTGAGCTAGAGTGTGATGCATCAGGAGTAGGAATAGGTGTTGTGTTGTTGCAAGGTGGGCACCCAATTGCATATTTTAGTGAAAAACTTCACGGTGCCACCCTTAACCACCCCACCTATGACAAAGAGCTTTATGCACTTGTGAGGGCCCTACAGACTTGGGAACACTATCTAGTTTCAAAAGAATTTGTCATACATAGTGATCATGAGTCTTTGAAATATCTAAAGGGTCAACACAAGTTGAAAAAAAGACATGCAAAGTGGATAGAATTTCTTGAGCAATTTCCATATGTTATCAAATACAAGAAGGGCAGTACAAACATTGTGGCTGATGCTCTCTCAAGGAGACATATCCTCTTTTATAAACTTGGAGCCCAAATTCTTGGATTTGAAAACATACCTGAACTTTATAAAGAAGATCAGGATTTTGCACCCACTTTTGCTGAGTGCCAACATAGAGCACAAGGAGGTTTTTATGTTTCTGAGGGGTACTTATTTAAAGAAGGAAAACTTTGCATACCCCAAGGAACACATAGAAAACTCCTTGTAAAAGAATCACATGAAGGAGGACTCATGGGCCATTTTGGAGTTGATAAAACTCTTGAGCTTTTGAAAGGAAAATTCTTTTGGCCACACATGAGGAAAGATGTCCAAAGACATTGTGTAACGCCCCTTGTAACGCCCCTCAAAGTCTTTTCATATTTATATAATACAATAAGCATAGACATTTATTTATAAAATCAACATATGTATATATATTGAAAGTACATCATCCCATACATTGTATCTCAAAAGAAACGTCCCTCTTATAGGGGTTTTAATACATTCCATCAACTCTTTCAAAATAAAACCAAAATACAGCATAAAAAGAAAACAGGCGATCTCTTCCTCCAACTGCTCACTGAGGAGCTCGACTACCTGCAACATCATCTGCTCCCGTGTAAAATACATGATCATCATAGTTTTAAGAAAAACAGCCACAGAACAAAACACAGGGTAAGCTAGCTATTCTAAAACTTGAAGTACGAAACTTTAAAATCAATATAAAACAGATTTAAAACACCCACGTAAAATCCATCAATTTTCCCATTCATTTCACACACTTCACAATTTCATCAAGTGTTATTTGTTTCACATAAGACATCAAGTGTCTATCAAATTTCAATATTTCTCTTTCTCACATCAGACTTTCACTGACTCACCACACATAGACACATACCACACCATTGTAAAGTCCACACAGGACAGCTAGTGAAGTCCACACAGGACAGCTAGTGAAGTCCACACAGGACAGCCAGTGAAGTCCACACAGGACAGCCAGTGAAGTCCACACAGGACAGCCAGTGAAGTCCACACAGGACAGCCAGTGAAGTCCACACAGGACAGCCAGTGAAGTCCACACAGGACAGCTAGTGAAGTCCACACAGGACAGCCAGTGAAGTCCATACAGGACAGCTAGTGAAGTCCACACAGGACAGCTAGTGAAGTCCACACAGGACAGCTAGTGAAGTCCACACAGGACAGCTTGATATCATCAATTCACCCAATGCACCATACAACACTTAAATGAACGATTCCAAACACAACAACAATCATACCAAGGTTCAGATTTTCCAATATCACATGCATTTCACATATCAATCTCAAACAAGTTCAAAGCGACACTAAAACAGGGGATTTCGAAAACAACATTTAAAACCGGCGATTACGCCCAATAACAGGGGATTACGCAATAACATTTGAAACCGGCGACCACGTCGCCCCAACATCAAAATCTTCTAGCTTAAGGTTTTCTTGAAAATAAAGCTAGCTTCCCTTACCTGGACTAGCGCAAACTTCACTAAGAGCTCCAACCCAACGAGGTTCAAGGATGCCTTAACCTGCACCATGGAGTCTTAGTCACAAAACTAGCTATACCACTCATTTCTACGTTAACAGAGACGATTCCTGAAGCCAAGAGAGCTGCATGCAACGCCTATGCAGAGGCAACCCTCTCAAGTGCAGGATCGACTCGAAGAACAGAGCGAAACGACTTACTCTATTTTAGCGTCCGGTTTGGAGAACTTGCAGAGAACCTCCCAGGTGCTCTATGGTAGTCGCCGATAGCCAACTGGTGCGCTAGGACGTCTGAACGTATGGAGAAGGAGAAGAAGAAATAGGGAGCTAAAACCAACTCACTCAATTTCTCTCTACTCAAGCAGCGTTCGAACCCTGCCTATCCAAACTGAAGTTTGAACTTAAGCCACCCTTCCCAGGCATGCCGCTGCCACCACCCACTCTGCAGGGAAGCTTGCGTATACATTTCCTTTACAGTATGACCACGTGGGTCTCTGCGCACCAACTCTGGGTCACTTTCCATACCAACTCTCTGATGCTAACTATTCTGAAACACCCTTTTTGTCTACGTGTCGCGCATGCAAGACGTCTCATGCTGGGAGCCTGGGTCCCACCTTATCTGTGCGAAACACGACATCGCGCGATAACCTTCCACCGATGACTGCTCGCGCGATGACTATCCACCGATGTCTCATCCTGGCGGACGAACGATGTCTCTCCCTGGAAGACGACCGATGTCTATCCCTGGCGATGACCGCATGTCTCTCGCCCTGGCGATGACCGCGTGTCTCTCGCCCTGGTGATGCCCGCATGTCTCTCGCCCTGGCGATGCCCGCGTGTCTCTCGCCCTGGCGATGCCCGCATGTCTCTCGCCCTGGCGATGCCCGCCTGTCTCTCGCCCTGGCGATGCCCGCCTGTCTCTCGCCCTGGCGATGCCCGCCTGTCTCTCGCCCAGGCGATGCCCGCATGTCTCTCGCCCTGGCGATGCCCGCCTGTCTCTCGCCCAGGCGATGCCCGCATGTCTCTGGCCCTGGCGATGCCCGCATGTCTCTGGCCCTGGCGATGCCCGCATGTCTCTGGCCCTGGCGATGCCCGCATGTCTCTGGCCCTAGCGATGCCCGCATGTCTCTCGCCCTGGCGATGCCCGCATGTCTCTGGCCCTGGCGATGCCCGCATGTCTCTGGCCCTGGCGATGCCCGCATGTCTCTGGCCCTGGCGATGCCCGCATGTCTCTCGCCCTGGCGATGCCCGCATGTCTCTCGCCCTGGCGATGCCCGCATGTCTCTCGCCCTGGCGATGCCCGCATGTCTCTCGCCCTGGCGATGCCCGCATGTCTCTCGCCCGGGCGATGACTGATGACACATCGCCATGCCTTGCTGAAGGTTCTTCATCGCACTATGTTACGTCCAAGGTATCACCTCCACATGGCTTGGTGACGTCGGTAGCTTCACATTTCCAAGAATAGATCAGCACTACTCCTCGTGCGCCCATGCATGCAACACTAAGGACGATTTCTTATGCTCAAGCATAGAGCTTCGCATTCACAGCGTATCTAAGGCTTAACCCACACCTTGATACGCGTGGTTTTTGGAACCCACTATGGTTGATCCAGCATCTTGACCACATACTAAGTGCACTTTCGCCGATCATGTACACCATACGCGATTGGCGATCATGTGTACTCTAGGCGATAGGCGATTATGTGCCAGAGAAGTCGGAGATCGCCTCCGTCTTCAACAACGGCGATCTCGTAGACTTCTAAGCTACACTTTTCTTCCTTTACTCTTCTTGATCCACATGTCTTCCTCGAGCACACCCACGTGATTACCTCACGATAAAGTCATCGCACCTGACTACTTGGTTAATACAATGGTCAGCCGACCGACTTCTACCAGCTGACCCCAGACCTTGGGCGACGTCTGAGGTCCGATTACTACGAAACT
The DNA here is from genome assembly GCA_037954025.1 of Phaseolus coccineus. Taxonomy (NCBI): domain Eukaryota; kingdom Viridiplantae; phylum Streptophyta; class Magnoliopsida; order Fabales; family Fabaceae; genus Phaseolus; species Phaseolus coccineus. The sequence continues at coordinate 31,300,959 of CM075680.1, read as the reverse complement.
TCTATTACCAGCTCTTTGTATTTTAAATAATAACATCTTCTGAAATTATTTAAATATAACACTTTTATTCCAATTAAAGTTTCTAGGTCCTTACACATTGTCATAGATGCATTTCATGTTTAAAAGCTAAGTCTAAGACAATGCCTCATGGACTCTACACTCCTTTACCTTTTGCAAGTGCTCCTTGGGAAGATATAAGCATGGATTTCATATTAGGACTTGCTAGGACACAAAGAGGTTTTGATTCCATTTTTGTGGTAGTGGATAGGTTTAGCAAGATGGCTCATTTTATACCTTGCCATAAAGTGGATGATGCTAGCAACATCTCTAAGCTCTTCTTTAGAGAAGTGGTAAGACTACATGGTTTACCTAAGACCATAGTGTCGGATAGAGATCCTAAATTTGTTGGCCATTTCTGGAGAACTCTCTGGGAAAAGCTAGGAACTAAGTTGAACTTCTCAACTTCTTGTCATCCTCAAACGGATGGACAAACTGAAGTTGTAAATAGATCTCTTTCCACTATGCTTAGGTCAATCATGAAAGGAAACCACAAATCTTGGGATGAGTACCTTCCTCATATTGAGTTTGCATATAATAGGGTAGTTCATAAAACTACTAATATTTCTCCTTTTGAGGCTGTGTATGGGTTCAATCCTCTTACTCCTTTGGATATGTTAGCTCTACCTAATCCATAAAATTTTGTGCATAAGGAAGGAGTAACGAAGGCTGAATTTGTAAAGAAAATGCATGAGAGGATTAAGAACCAAATACAACAACAAACAGAGAAATACATGAAACACAACAATAAGGGGAAGAGAGAGATGATTTTTGAGGAGGGAGACTGGGTTTGGCTTCACCTTAGAAAAGATAGATTCCCTAATCAGAGGAAGTCTAAACTTAGTCCCCGGGGTGATGGTCCTTTCCAAGTTCTCAAAAGAATCAATAATAATGCATATCAAATTGACCTGCCTGAGGAATATGGAGTACATACTACCTTCAATGTTATGGATCTAACACCCTTTGCAGGTAGAGAAAATGAAGAGGCAGAAGCATGTGATTTGAGGACAAATCCTCTTCAAGAGGGAGGGGATGATGGAAGAGGCCTAAGCTCAAGCCCAACAACTAGGTCCATGGCAAAGAGGTTTCAAGAAGAGTGGGACTCTGATATTGATGGCAGAGAAAATTTTCTCTACATATTCAAAGACCCTTTAGAGGACCACAAGGAGTAAAGCCCAAGCCATGGGAGTTGAGCATAAATTAATTTTAGTTTTTTATAATTTTAGTAGAGTAGGGTTCATTTAGCACAATAAGGGGGGTGTATTTAACAATTTAGCTTGTACCTAGGCCTTTTAGGGTAAGAATGTAGCCCTACCTTCTAGAAGCATGCTAAGGGCTGCATTGACCTTTAGTCAACACCCTAGCAGCCCCCTCTTTTATGTATTACTCATCCTACCCTTGCTCCTTACTCTCCGAGGCACCATCTCCTATAAATAGGGTGCTTAATGTTTTTTTAAGATCAATTTATATGAGTAAATGCTGCCAAAATTATGCTAGCTTCTACTCTTTGTCTAGTCTCTTTAGGTTAGGCACTTTGATCTTCATCTTCACCTTTCTCCAAGTGATTTGGCCTAACCTATCACTCTCCATACCTTTCATGCACCTACAAGGAACCCATAGCTCTATATGAGCCATCCTTGACCCATATCATCCATAGCTTCCACCACCTTTTTACCTCATATTTCAAGAAGAACAACCCATCACCAAAGCCACGTGGGATGGACCCCCCAGGTAGTATGAACTAGCAAGATGATTAGTCATCAGCATGTCGATCACCAGAGTGGACTGATGTGTCCTCGTCACTCCGCAGGTTGATGAGTTCTCGGCGACAGAGTGTGACGAGGTGACATTGGTCTTGGGTGTTTTGAACAATAGAGCTAGAACGTCTGGTGCGGGTCCTGAAAGAAGACCAGTTATCAGTAACATGCCCAACGGTAAGGAGAGGCCTGAATTGCGAAGAGCTTATGCGTGTGGCAGGGAAAGCACAGTTAGGTGCAGAGTCCTGAGGGGTCGAGTACTCATCAGAACTAGGGTTTCCCAGTGAAGCTACATGCATGGCACGTGAACAGTGAAGGAACTCCCAGAACAGGTGGCTCCAGAGACTAGGTGCACGAGGAGGCACCCAGGTTGATAGCATTCCTATGAGCTCTTCTTTGGATTTTGGAGTTCCTTGGTGATGATGGATGCGGAAGCTTATGGAGGAGGTGAGCAAGGCCTTCCTAGGAAGCATGGGTGCCTTGAAGGTGCATGAAGAGTGAGGAAATGGGGAGGTTTGGCCAGCCCCTTTGGTAGTGATGAATTGAAGACTAAAACCTAAGTGTTAGGCAAGGAGTAGTGTATGGCACAATTTGGGCAGCATAACAATACTCTATTTAATCTTCAAAATACATGAGGTAGGCCTCCTTATTTATAGATTTAGGAGCCTTGGTGAGCAAGCTTAAAGGGTAGGGATGGAAATACAAAAAGTGGGGGCTTCCTAGGGTATTGACTTTAGTCAAACCACACCATCATCCTAATATTCTAGAAGATAGGTCAAAAATGCAACATTTGATAGCACACCCCTCCTTCTTTTGCTAAAGGCACCTATTTGCTAGCACACCCCTCCTTCTATTGCTAAGGGCACCTTTTTGATAGCACACCCCTAAGTGAGCAAGTTTTGCTTTCTACACTACACTAATCTACTAAGCTACCCCTAATGGGCCTCCAAGTAGCATGTACAAGGTCTTCTCCCTCCCATCCGTGGCTTGACTCATTTGGGCGTGAATGTGCTTGGCCATGGACCTTGTGTTGGGCCTGAACTTGGGTTGGAGCTTGGGCCTCTTCCATCATCCCCTCCTTCTTGAGAGGATCTGTCCTCAGATCTACAGGGTTGATCTCAAACAACAGCCTTATTCTTGCTTTGAAAACTATACTTGTCCTCCAGGATCAAATATTAACCTACAATAAACATCAAAGAAAAGTGAGATAAGAAAATTAAGACTAGTGTATTCAAATAAAATAGTAAGGAAATAAGCCCCTTTGCTATTTTTATAAAAGTTTTGTTGGAAAGAAATAGGGCCCTTTACAAAAATATTTTTGCTTCCTTTGTGTTGTTCATTGCCCAAGATAAGCAACAACATCACAAAGTGTTGTTTTTGTGATTTTTGAAAATAAGAGTAAGCATCATGATTGAAAGGAAAAGGAGAGTTAAAATTATTGCAATCCCCCTTTAAGGATTCTTTTCCCACTATGCTTGTAGGAGGTGTTGTAAGATACTCTTCATTCTTTCTAGATTCCTCTTCTTCTTTTTCAAACAACCCCTCACTTGGCTTTTCTGTGGAGGAAAGGTTTATATCTATATCTGGTTCAGCTCCAGACACAGATTTATCTTCAAGCATATTCTCACAAGAGTTTTCTGTGAAAGAAGAATTTAAGTCAATGTCTGGTTCAACTCCAAACAAAGGATTTTCCTTTAATTCTTTTTTCTTTTTCTCATTTTCTCTTTTTATTTTCATTTGTACTTGGTCCTTTACCACTTGTGAAGGTGTTAAAGGATGGAGTACAAACTTTTTCTCCCTATGGGTAAAAGTTATCTCGTTGGTAAGACCATTATGCATAGTTTTCTTGTCAAATTGCCATGGTCTTCCCAATAAGATGTGGCAGGCTTCCATGGGTACTACATCACATAAAATCTCATCTTTATAGTTCCCCACAGAAAGACTGATTTTTACCCACTTATCTACAGTTAATTCCCCATCTTCATTTATCCACTGAAGTTTGTAAGGTTTTGGATGAGGTATTAATTGTAGATTAAGGTTTTCAACCATCCTAGTGCTACAACAATTGCAGCAAGAGCCACTATCCACAATGAGAGAACAAATGTTTTCTGAAACTTTACATCTTGTATGAAAGATGTTCTCTCTCTATGTTTCATGGTTCACACTAGGTTGATTGTTGAGGGTTCTTCTAATCATCATTAATTCTCCCTCACAAGGATATGCCCCCTCACTACTTTCCTTCTCTTCTTCCCCACTAGACTCTTCATCTTGGTTGCTATACTCATCCCTCCCTCTTAAGATCATGGTTCTCCTATTTGGGCACTAGGATGCTATATGGCCTCTACCAAGACACTTGAAGCACTGGGTGTCTCTACTGCGGGGTTGTGAGGTAGACACATCTTTTCCTACACTCTTGGGAGTTTCTTTGGATTTATCCTTTGAAAAACTATCCTCCCTTTCTCTTCTATACTCTCTCTTGGGATAAGAGTTAGAGTAGATTCCCACCCTTTGACTTGAAGTTTTGCGCAAATTTTGTTGTTCAACTTTAATGCAAAGTTGAACCAAATCATTCAAGTCTTGGTAGGGAAGAAGCTCTACTTTATCTCTTATCTCAAGGTTGAGTCCACTTAAAAACCGAGATATGGTGGTGACCTCTTCCTCTCTAATAGAGGCTCTCATCATGTATAGCTCCATCTTTTGCCTATACTCTTCCACACTCATGTTCTTTTGTTGGAGCCTTTGGAGCTTGTCCATTAGCTCCCTATGGTAGTAGGAGGGTATGTGGCGACGTCTTAGGGCTCCCCTAAGGTCGTTCCAATATTCAATTGGAGGTTCCCTATGAAGACGTCTTTCTCTTTCGAGAGAGGTCCACCAATACATGGCGTTCCCTTGGAAGCTAAGGGTGGCTAGAGGTACCTTTCTCTCTTCACTCACCCTATGACAAGCAAAGAGTTGTTCCACTTTCATTTCCCAATCTAGGTAAACTTCTACATTGTCCTTACCATAGAAATGTGGTAGGTCTACCCTTACTTCCCTTGGGGCTTCTTCCTCTCTTTGCCTAAGTCTTCTAGGTGGTGGTTGGTAATACTCATGGTTTCTAATGCTTACCTCTCCTAGAGACTCTTGGAGTTGAGAATGAGATGCATGTGAATGAGATTTTTTTGAATTTTGTGATTTCTCTTTCCTTGCTCTAGCCAATTCATTGATTTTAGATTCATTTTCCAATTGTCTATATGAAAGATGTTGTACATCCTTGGCAAGTTGTTTCAAAAGAGATTTTATGGACCTTACATCACTTTCAATGGACTTGGAAGAGTGAGTAGACATGACTAGAACTTTGTGTATAGAAATGTTTTACTTTTAAGAAAGAAGAGGAAAGTTAATGAAGGTAGCTTTCCAGGTAAGAGAGGTGAGTCACAATGGACTACTTAAATACCAAGTCTTGCCTTAGCCAAAAACTATCCCTCCAAAACCTTTACACAAGTCCTTCTTTAGGTAAAACACTTAGAACACAATGAGGATGAAGAAATCAAATTTTTAATGCAAGAAAACAATGCAAGCTATGAAAGCCTTAAACAAGATTAAACAAGAAATTAACGAAGTGATTAAAGCAAGTTGGTTCAATTAAAGCAATTAATAAAAACAAAATTAAGCTAGACGGCCCTAGGTGAGGCTTCTTGGACACTTGGAGCCCTTGAAGACACACTCACCGACTAATTGCGTGATTAGCAAGTAATTAACACAAGCAAGATTGCAAAGAAATTAAATGACACTCCCTTTGTTGCTTTTACTATTTGCACCCCTTTTGTTGTTCTTCTAGTTGCACCCCTTTTGTTGCTTTTTCTACTTGTTGGGCCTTCCAAAGTGTGTGGTGTATTTGTAGTATGGTGTTTGTTGCTGCCCTTTGCCTTTGTTCCTCTTGGAATTAGGTCAATAAAATCTTCAATCCAGCACCTATTAAGCAAGCTAGACTCCCCTCAAGTCAAATTCTCACTCAACAAGTACCAATTGATATTTAATCCACCAACAAGCTTAGAGGCCAAAGAAAGAAAGCAAGAAACAAATTAATTTGAAAAAGAGTACCCCACAAATGGAATTTAAATGTGACACAACTAGAAAGAGTTCAAATGAAATTAGACAAGCAAATAAAAGGTACTCAAATAATGGATGGCACATGATCCGGTCGGTCATCAGTAGTTGATGACGTCAGCAGCCGTTGACCACGTGGACCATGCACAGGGTGGCACGTGGTAGAAAGAGCAAGTGAATCAGGGAGGAGATCACCTAGAACGGTGATCGATAGTCAGATACCAAGTGGCCACCACTCCCAGTTCAGAGCATAGATAAGCGCCTGGAAGCACCGCACGGACGTCGGTGGATAGTCATGATGATGGCATTTTCATGTGTTCTTCTTGAATCAAAGTAGAAATAGATGGAGCGGAAGCAATGGATGAGTGAAACAAGACCCTCCTAGGAGTTGTGTTGGTCTTGAAGGTGCATGATGAGTATGGGTTGAGTGGTTCGGCCAGCTCAAGGGAGAAGGTGAAAGGATTGAAGTTTATAGCCTAGATTTCTAGGAGGAGTAAAGCTTGTGCACAAAAATGGCAGCATAACATTACTCAAATAAACTTGAAAATACATGAGGTAGGCCTCCTTATTTATAGATTTAGGAGCCTTGGTGAGCAAGCTTAAAGGGTAGGGATGGAAATACAAAAAGTGGGGGCTGCCTAGGGTATTGACTTTAGTCAAACCACACCATCATCCTAATATTCTAGAAGATAGGTCAAAAATGCAACATTTGATAGTACACCCCTCCCTCTTTTGCTAAAGGCACCTATTTGCTAGCACACCCCTCCTTCTATTGCTAAGGGCACCTTTTTGATAGCACACCCCTAAGTTAGCAAGTTTTGCTTTCTACACTACACTAATCTACTAAGCTACCCCTAATGGGCCTCCAAGTAGCATGTACAAGGTCTTCTCCCTCCCATCCGTGGCTTCTTCTATGTGTGCTTGGATATGTTTAGCCATGGATCTTGTGAGAGGTCCTAGACGGTCTAGCTCCATGGATAGCCTCCCTCCTTCACGTCCTAGACGCTCACTTCTTGGAGCTAGACGCTCCTCTTGGTCTAGACAGTCTTCTTGGTTTGGGCCTTGGCTTCCTTGGTTAGATGTGCTTGGCTCTCCTCCATCATCCCCTCCCCCTTGGAAAGGATTTGTCCTCAAATCCAGCTCGTCATCGTCATTGGTACCTACAAATGGAGAAAGATCAATTACATTAAATGTGTCATGTACTCCATATTCAAGAGGTAGGTCCAATTTATATGCATTGTTGTTGACTCGCTTAAGGACTTGGAAGGGTCCCTCACCTCGGGGACTTAGTTTGGACTTCCTTTGATTTGGAAATCTTTCTTTTCGAAGATGAAGCCAAACTAAGTCTCCTTCCTCAAAAATTATTTCTCTCTTCCCTTTGTTGTTGTGTTTTGTGTACTTCTCATTTTGTTGTTGTATTCGAATTTTAATCTTCTCATGCATTTTCTTGACAAAATCAGCCTTGATTACTCCTTCCTTATGCACAAAATCTTGTGGATTAGGAAGAGGAATTAAATCCATGGGCGTGAGAGGATTAAAACCATATACTACCTCAAAAGGAGAAGCATTAGTAGTCTTGTGAACTACTCTATTGTAAGCAAATTCAATGTGGGGAAGGTACTCATCCCAAGATTTGTGGCTGCCCTTCATGATAGCCCTAAGCATAGTTCCAAGAGATATATTGACTACTTCGGTTTGCCCATCCGTTTGAGGATGACAAGAAGTTGAAAATTGTAGTCTTGTTCCAAGTTTACCCCAAAGAGTTTTCCAAAAGTGACTTATAAACTTGGGATCTCTATCGGACACTATACTTCTAGGGAGACCATGGAGTCTCACCACTTCTCTAAAGAAGAGTTTAGAAATATTTTGAGCATCATCTACTTTGTGGCATGGAATAAAGTGAGAAATTTTGCTAAAACGGTCCACTACCACAAAGATAGAGTCATGGCCTCTTGCAGTCCTAGGAAGTCCTAAAATGAAATCCATGCTAATGTCTTCCCAAGGAGCATTTGCAATCGGCAAAGGGGTGTAGAGTCCATGCGGCATTGTTCTAGACTTTGCTTTTAAACATGAGATACATCTAGAGCAATGGCGTTGGACATCTTTCCTCATGTGTGGCCAACAAAATTTTGCTTTCAAAAGATCTAGAGTCTTATCAACTCCAAAATGGCCCATGAGTCCCCCTTCATGTGATTCTTTGACAAGGAGTTTTCTATGTGTTCCTTGGGGAATGCAAAGTTTTCCTTCTTTAAAAAGATATCCCTCGGACACATAGTAACCTCCTTGCGCTCTATGTAGACATTGGGCATAGATGGATGAAAGTTCTTGATCTTCTTGGTAAAGCTCTCTTATGTGGTCAAATCCAAGAATTTGGGCACCCAATTTTGAAAAGAGTGTGTGGCGTCTTGAAAGAGCATCGGCCACTATATTGGTGCTTCCTTTCTTGTATTTGATTACATAAGGAAATTGTTCAAGAAATTCCATCCATTTTGCATGTCTCTTATTGAGCTTGTGTTGGCCCTTTAAATATTTTAAAGACTCGTGATCACTATGGATAACAAATTCTTTGGACACAAGATAGTGTTCCCAAGTCTTTAGGGCTCTCACAAGAGCATAGAGCTCTTTGTCATAAGTGGGGTAGTTGAGGGTGGCACCATGGAGTTTTTCACTAAAATAAGCAATGGGGTGTCCATCTTGCAACAATACCGCGCCTATGCCTACCCCCGATGCATCACACTCTATCTCAAAAGTTTTGGAAAAATTTGGGAGAGATAGGATGGGTGCATTGGTGAGTTGAGCTTTTAGCCTTTGAAAGGCTTGCTCATGCTTTTCATTCCAACAAAATGCAACATCTTTTTTAACAAGTTCATTCAAAGGAGAAGCTAGGCTAGAAAAATTAGGCACAAACCTTCTATAGAAGCTAGCTAACCCATGAAAACTTCTTACATCACTTACATTTTGTGGAGTTGGCCACTCTTGGATGGCTTTGATTTTCTCGGGATCTACATGTACCCCCGTTTTGTTTACTATAAAGCCTAAAAAGACTACACTATCTACACCAAAGGTACACTTATCCCTATTTGCAAAAAGACTATTTTTCCTAAGAACTAGAAAGACTTCCCTAAGGTGACTTAGATGGTCTTCTAGGGTTTTACTATATACTAAGATATCATCAAAGTAAACTGTAAGGACCTGTAAAATTTAATTGGAATAAAAGGGTATATTTTAAATGAATTCTAAGTATGTTTTTATGAAAAGGAAGGAAAGTGTAGTTTAGTAGATTATAAGATTTCCTTGTTAGTACATAATCGCCGGTCGCCTAGACTACACGTCATCGCCAGGGCGCGAGGCATGCAGACGTCGCCAGGGCGCGAAGCATGCGGGCATCGCTAGGGCGCGAGGCATGCAGACGTCGCCAGGGCGCGAGGCATGCGGGCATCGCCAGGGCGTGAGAGACATGCGGGCATCGCCAGGGCGCGAGAGGCATGCGGACATCGCCATGGCGCGAGGCATGCGGGCATCGCCAGGGAGAGACATCGGTCGTCTTCCAAAGAGAGACATCGATCGTCTTCCAGAGAGAGACATCGGTCGTCCGCCAGGATGAGTCATCGGTGGATAGCCTTCGCGCGAGAGGTCATCGGTGGATAGCCTTCGCGCGAGAGGTCATCGGTGGATAGTCTTCGCGCCAGTGGTCATCGGTGAAAGGTTATCGCGCGATGTCGAGTTTCACACAGATAAAGTGGGACCCAGACTCCCAGCATGAGCGTCTTGCATGCGCGACACGTAGTCAGGGAGCGTACTTCAGAACAGTGGCTCCAGGGAATTGGTACGGAAAGTGACCCAAAACCCACGTGGCCACACTGCTCAAGGAAGGGTGCAAGCAAGCTTTTCCTGCAGAGTGGGCGGTGGCAGCGGAAATTGTGGAACAAGTTGTCCTGCAGAGTGGGCGGTGGCAGCGAAAATTGTGGAACAAGTTGGTCTAGTTTTAAAAAACCACTTCTGAGGGGAAAAGAACGTTGCAGTGGTTCAAGAGTGAAAGAGTGAGTTTACCTCCATTCTTCTCTTTTCTCTCCTTCACAGTGTGATTCAGGCATCCTCAAGCACCAGTACGACGAACGACGACTGCCCTTAGAGCACCTGGGAGGTTCTCTGCAAGTTCTCCGAAACAGACGCTAAAACAGAGCTTAAGGCATCCTTGAAGCTCGTGGGTTTGGAGTTCTTAGTGAAGTTACGCAAGTCCAGGTAAGGGAAGCTAGCCTTCATTTTCAATACAAGCCATAGATTAGCTGTTTCTGAAGTGAGGGCGACGTGGTCGCCGGTTTCGTTTTCATCTTAGTGAATGCTCTATTCTATGTGTTTTGGGCGACGTGGTCGCCGGTTTTAAATCCTTCTTCACGATGCTCTGTTTTATGTGTGGGGCAACGTGGTCGCCGGTTTTAAATCCTTTTTCAGTGATGTTCGGTTCTTATACGTTAGGGCGACGTGATCGTCGGTTTTAGTATCGTTTTGAAACTGTTGAGATTGAAATGAAAAATGTATATGCTATTCGAAAACCTGATCGGCGGTATGCTTGTTCTTGTGAATGGGGTTGTTTAAGAAAAGACTCAAGGTATCCTATGATAGATTTATTCTTTATGTGTGGAATGATGCTTTGAATGTTGTGGATGTGGGATCAAGGCATAGTATTTTCAGGAAAGAAAATACCGTGTAAGATCGTGTAGAGTGTGCAATGACCGGTGATTCGTTATGAGATATCCTGACTCTCCTGATGTAATGGAATCACATAGATGAAGTTATTCAGGCGTTGAGAGTCGAAGGAGGTTCACATGTATAGGTGGGTTGTTTGAAAGAGAACGAGCTCGACCTGTTTGGTGTGAATTAACCCTGTCATGCTTGGATAGTGAGGATATTGAGATTCATTTATACGCTGGTGAATGTGTGTGATTTCCCAGCGACCCTGTGAATGTGTGTGATTTCACAGTGGTGCAGCATGACAGGTGCAGATCTCTAAGTCTAGTCAACGCACGTGTCTTCCGGAAGTGGTGTCAAGTGTCTTGCGTGATGAGTCAGTGGAAGTCTGACGTGAGAAATGAGAAACATTGAATTGATAGACACTTGATGGTGTATGTGAATTGAAAGACTCTTGAGGAAATTGTGAAATATGTGCTTTACTTGGTAGTCATGTGGAAAGAATGAGAAAGCTGATGGTTTTACGTGGGTGTCTTAACTTTACTTTATCTTGATTTTTAAGTTCATATCTAAACTCGCTTTCAAATATCTAGCTTACCCTTTTGTATTGTTCTGTGGCTGTTTTCTCTTAAAACTGTGATGATCGTGTACCAATTACACGGGAGCAGACGATGTTGCAGGAAGTGGAGATCCTCAGTGAGTGGTCGCCGGAAGGAGATCGCCTATCTCTGTTCTATTAGGCGATCACCCTTTTTCTGCTTTCTGATAGGAGATCGCCGATATGATAGGAGATCGCCTGTCTTATGGGAGATCGCCTTTTCTGTTAGGAGATCGCCTGTTCTATTTTGCTGTATTTTTGTTGGTTAAGTTTTGAGAAAATTGACCGGTCATGTATTAAACTCCCTGTGAGGAGTAACATCATTATATATATATACATACATTCGTTTCGAAAATTTTGTTTCATTTTTTTTATGTATAAATGTGAGATGTATTTTGGTGGGATGTTACATTAATGGTATCAGAGCAGTTCGTCCTTAGGATGACCTGAGGGCTGTGGATCCATTGTGTTTCTTCTGCTCATAAAAGTTATTTGAGTTTTAAATGAAAACTATAGTGAAAAGTTTTCAAACGTTTTTGGTACTGAAGTTTGGTGTGTGCTTTAGTGAATATATGCTTTAACTAAAAATTTTAGTATTAAGAATGAAAGGATCTTGATAAAGTAGTGAGGGTGCACACTCATAACTGGATCGAGATGGTTCTCAATCTTAATTCCAAAGGTTTGATGTTTAGCATACATTGAATTCTGGTGTGATTTATTTCATGTTATTGAGTGTTTTTGTAATTGATTGAAAGTAGTTGTTTGGATTGAGGGTTGTGTACCAGTAGCTGTTCTGGTGTTTTGTTGAAGGTTATAAGTATTGCGATTCTGTTGATGAGCTCAAATTCTTAATGACTTTGAGATGCTGACCTTTGTAAGGTCTAGATGTTACCTCTTGAATGAATTGATTTCTTATCGATTTCATTCTTATAGTTGTAGGGAATATAAAAGCTAGTAGTTTCAGAACCTGAGAACGAAGAAGATGGCACGTAGACCCCCTACCCCTCCCCAACCTTCTTCAGAGATGGGCCAGATCGCCAGGGCCATTGAGATGATGGCAAGTGCCATCCAGCAACAGAATGCAGCAATGGCTCAAAACCATCAAGCTGCAATGCACCACTGGGAGACTGCTCGGTCGGCTGAAACAGCCTCTCACGCTAGTCAGCCTCAGGAGCAGATGGGACTGACCGAGTTCCTCAGGCACAACCCACCTAAGTTCAGTGGGAACGTTACCCCTGATCAAGCAGATCAGTGGGTCAGGGGGTTAGAGAAAATCTTCAGGGTGACCTCCTGCCCTGAAGATAAGAAGCTGGTGTTTGCCACATATCTTCTCTCTGGAGAAGCTGAGTTCTGGTGGATGGGGGCTCAGCAGATGATGGAGGCCCGAGAGGAAGTGTTGGATTGGGAGAGCTTCAGGGTGAGGTTCCTGGAGAAATACTTTCCAGACAGCGCAAGATTTGCGAAGGAAGCTGAGTTAGCAGGGGGATATGTCTGTGAACACCTATGCTGCCCGGTTTGAGTACCTCGCCCGGTTTTACACCCAAGCTACCTCCGAGGCTTGGAGGTGCAGGAAGTTTGAAGAGGGACTGAAGCATGGGCTGAAGAGGACCATAGCCCCGATGTGCATCAGAGAATTTCACGCCTTAGTAGAAAAGGCGAAGATGGTAGAGACCCTGGAAAAGGGTGATTCTCGGGTGATCAGGTCACACCCAGGGGGTTCTTCCAGTGGGAAGGCTAAGGTGCAACACTCACAAAGCAGACCTTATGCGAGACCTCCACAGCATAGGGCGAGGGCAGCACCGTCCCAGTCTCATCAGCAACAAACCTGGAAACTTAAATGTTTCCATTGTGGTGGATCACACACAGCCAATGTGTGTCCCAAGAAAGATTCAGTGAGAAGATGTTTTACCTGCCAGAGGACGGGACACGTTGCTAAAGATTGCCCTACTCAGCCTGGGATGACTCAACCTGGTGGTTCCCAGCAAGTGGGGAACGAAGGCAGCAGACCCTGGGCAACAGGGAGAGTGTTTGCCATGTCAGGAGCTGAGGCGTCATAGTCAGGTAACCTTGTGCAGGGTGTTTGTTTTATAGCTGGTAAAGGTGTAAAAGCTTTGTTTGATTCTGGAGCGACACACTCCTTTGTGTCAAGCCTGTGTGTAGCCGAGTTGGGCCTTATAGTGAGGGAGTTACCTTTCGAACTGTTGGTCTCTACACCTGCGTCAGGACAGGTGCTGGCCTCTACAGTTTGTCCCGAATGTCCAGTGATAGTAGAGGGACGCAGATTCAAAGTGAACTTGATCTGCCTACCTCTTCAGGACCTGGATGTTATCCTGGGAATGGATTGGCTAACTGCCAATCACGTCCTCATAGACTGCGGTAGTCAGAAGATAGCGGTTCCAGACCTCCCAGCATCTGATGTGATATCTGCTCAGCAAGGGCAGTCAGAGTTGGAAGGAGGAGCGAGGTGCTTCGTGATGCTAGCTCGGTTGGAAGTAAAGAATGAAGGGGACGTCAGTAGAATACACGTGGTGAGAGATTTCACAGATGTATTTCCAGAAGAAGTACCTGGATTACCCCTTAAGAGAGAAGTGGAATTCTCCATTGATTTAGTACCTGGGGCTGGACCAGTGTCAATGGCACCTTACAGGATGGCACCAGCCGAGTTGGTAGAGTTAAAGCAGCAAGTGGAAGAATTGTTGGAGAAACAATTCATCAGACCCAGTGTATCTCCATGGGGAGCTCCAGTGCTTCTAGTGAAGAAAAAGGATGGAGGATCTCGGCTGTGTATAGACTACAGGCAGTTGAATAAGTTGACCATCAAGAACAAGTATCCTCTACCTAGGATTGATGATTTGATGGATCAAGTAAATGGGGCCTCGGTGTTCTCAAAGATTGATCTGAGATCGGGGTACCACCAAATTTTGGTAAAGGCTGAAGATGTTCAAAAGACAGCTTTCAGGTCTCGGTATGGGCACTACGAGTATGTAGTGATGCCGTTTGGAGTCACAAATGCTCCAGCTCTGTTCATGGACTACATGAATAGGATTTTTCGCCCTTTCTTGGATAAGTTTGTGGTGGTCTTCATAGACGACATCCTCATTTATTCAAGGACCGAGGAAGAACATGAAGAACACCTGAGGACAGTATTGGAGATACTGAGGGAGAAGCAACTCTATGCCAAGTTCTCTAAGTGTGAGTTCTGGCTGAAGGAAGTCAACTTCTTAGGACACGTGATATCTGCCCAGGGGATCTCGGTGGATCCAGCCAAGGTAGAGGCAGTGCTGCAGTGGGAACGTCCTAAGACAGTCACTGAGATAAGGAGCTTTGTGGGTTTGGCGGGCTACTATCGGAGGTTTATTGAGGACTTTTCCAAGGTAGTAGCTCCTTTAACACAGCTGACCTGCAAGGATCAACCTTTTGCTTGGACCGACCGATGTGAGCAGAGCTTCATGGAATTAAAGGAGAGGTTGACTAGTGCTCCAGTGCTGGTGATCCCCGAGGTAGGAAGACCTTTTGATGTCTATTGTGATGCTTCACATCAGGGTTTAGGATGTGTTTTGATGCAAGAGAAAAGAGCAGTCGCATATGCTTCGAGGCAACTCAAGGTTCATGAGAGAAACTACCCTACGCATGACTTGGAGTTGGCGGCTGTAGTATTTGCCTTGAAGATCTGGAGGCACTATTTATATGGAGCTCGGTTCCAGGTGTTCAGTGACCATAAGAGCCTGAAATACCTGTTTGATCAGAAGGAACTAAACATGAGACAAAGAAGGTGGATGGAGTTCCTAAAGGACTACGATTTTCAACTCATGTATCATCCAGGGAAGGCCAATGTAGTGGCAGGTGCGTTGAGTAGAAAATCAATTCAAGTAGCCACCATGATGATGGAAGAGCAGAAACTGGTCGAGCAGTTCAGAGACTTAAACCTTGGGGTGGAATTTCAAGTAAATCACATTAGTTGTAGTAGGCTGGCTATAACTAATGACTTCCTTGGGATGATAAGGGATGAGCAGTTGGAGGACCCTAGTCTGAAGCGTACTGTGGAGTCACTAGGGACCGACCAGGCGAGAGACTTTGTGATGGGCGATGATGGGATCTTAAGATTCAATGGCAGAATTTGCATACCTGCAAATGAAGAGTTGAAGAAGATGATCCTAGAGGAAGGTCACAAGAGTCGCCTTAGCCTACATCCAGGCATGAACAAGATGTACCATGACTTGAAGGAGTCATTTTGGTGGTCGGGCATGAAGAAAGACATCGCCCAGTATGTTACTACCTGCTTGACGTGTCAGAAGGCAAAGGTAGAGCATCAAAGACCTGGCGGGTTGTTACAGCAACTGGATATCCCTGAGTGGAAATGGGACAGCATTGCCATGGACTTTGTCACCCATTTACCCAGATCGGTGAAGGGTCATGATGCAATATGGGTCATAGTAGATCGGTTGACGAAGAGTGCCCACTTTCTCCCAGTAAATATGAAGATGCCCATGGCCAAGTTAACACAGCTGTACATCAAGGAAATTGTGAGGTTGCATGGAGTGCCTTCCAGCATCATTTCGGATAGAGATCCCAGATTCACTTCACGGTTTTGGCAGACCTTACAAGATTGCTTGGGAACTAAGTTGAGGATGAGCTCTGCATATCATCCCCAAACAGATGGATAGTCAGAGAGAACAATCCAATCCTTGGAGGATCTGCTGAGGGCGTGCGTCTTGGATCAATTGGGAAGTTGGGATGAGGTGTTGCCGCTGGTGGAGTTTACCTATAATAATAGTTACCACGCCAGTATTGGGATGGCACCATATGAAGCCCTGTATGGGAGGAAATGCAGAACTCCCTTATGTTGGTACCAGGAGGGCGAAGCAGTCTTGGTTGGGCCAGAATTGATTCAGCAGACGACCGAGAAGGTGCAACAGATACAAAGCAGGATGAAAGCTTCTCAAAGTAGGCAGAAGTCCTATGCAGATCAGAGAAGAAAGCCTTTGGAGTTTGTTGCTGGAGACCACGTGTTCATGAAAGTGACACCAACCAAGGGTGTAGGACGGGCGATCAGGTCAAAGAAGTTGTCCCCTAAGTTCGTGGGACCATATCAGATCTTAAGAAGGATTGGTCCAGTGGCTTATGAGATCGCCCTACCTCCCCATTTAGCGAATCTGCACAATGTCTTTCACGTATCACAGCTGAGGAAGTGTAACATCCCGCCAAAATAAAACCATACATACATGTATAATGAAAATAAAGGTAAACAAATAATATTGAAGAGTACATGATAATATATATAAAAGTAATGAAGTTGCTCCTCACAGGGAGTTTAATACATATTCGGTCACTTTTTCAGAAAGCGTAAGCAAAATACAACAAAATGGAAGAACAGGCGATCTCCTAACAAAAGGGCGATCTCCCATCAGACAGGCGATCTCCTATCATACAGGCGATCTCCTATCAGAAAACAAAAAGGGGTGATCGCCTAACAGAACATAGATAGGCGATCTCCTTCCGGCGACCACTCACCGAGGATCTCCACTTCCTGCAACATTATCTGCTCCCGTGTAAATTATACACGATCATCACAGTTTTAAGAAAAGGCATCCACAAAACGAAAATGCAGGGGTAAGCTAGATATTTGAAAGAGAGTTTAGATATGAACTGACAAATCAAGATAAAACCAATTTAAGACATCCACGTAAAACCATCCACTTTCTCAGATTCCACAAAACCATCAAGTAATCACATTTTTCACAATTCAACCAAGAGTCTTTCAATTCACATACGCAATCAAGTGTCTATCAATTCAATTTCTCAAAACTTCACGTCAGACTTTCCACTGAATCATCACACCAGACACTTGATCACTATTTCCGGAAAAACACGTGCATTGACTGACTCAGGGATTTGCACCTGTCATACAAAAATGTTGTAAAGTTCCCACAGCAATGCGCATATTCGAATCTCATAACATCAATCTCACGTATGACAAGGTTAATCCATACGACGGCTGAGCTCGTTCTGTTTCACACGGGCCACTCATACATATGAACCTCCATCGACTCTCAACGCCTGAATGACTTCATCTATTTGATTCCATTATATCAGGAGAGTCTGGATATCCCATTATAGACATCACCGATCAATGCACATCCTACACAATCTTACACGGTATTTTCTTTCCTGAAAATACTATGCCTCGATCCACATTCACAACATTCAACACATCACATAACATTTCAACGAATGATTCCAACCAAAACAACAACCATTCCAAGGTTCAGATTTTCGAATATCACATTTAAATCTCAAACAGTTTTCAAACAACACAAAAACAGGAGATCATTCAATAACAGATGAAAACCGGCGATCACCTCCAGGAACCGGCGATCACGAACAAAACTGGGTTTAAAGCAAGAACAGTTTGAACACTCGGCGACCACGTCGCCCCCAACATCAAAATCATCACACATACAGTTTTCATTAGAAGTAAGGCTAGCTTCCCTTACCTGGACTTGCGCAAACACCAGGAGCTCCGAAATCCAACGAAGCCTAAAGAACGCCTTGGCTCTGTTGTTGCGTCTGTTTTGAAGGACTTGCAGAGAACTTCCCAGGTGCTCTAATGGTGGCTGCCGCTCGTCGTACTCTTGTGTGAAGGTGCCAGAATCGCAGCGCGAAGGAGAGAAATGGAGGAGAAAGGAGGTAGTTCACTCTTTCGCTCTTGAACAACTGAAATGTTTTGTTCCCTCAGCAGTGGGTTTTTCCATCTTAAACCAACTTGTCCACAAAAGCAGCTGCCACCACCCACTCTGCAGGGAAGTCTGAGTGTACCTTTCTCTGAACAGTACGACTACGGTTGTCTCTTGTGCATGCCAACCACTGCTCTGAACAGTACGACCATGAGTTTCTCTTGCGCATGCCAACATTCTGATGTCACTGTTCTGAACCAACACTTTTTGTCTACGTGTCGCGCGTGCCGCGCGTCTCATGCTGGGAGTCTGGGTCCCACCTTCTCTGTGTGCAACTCGACATCGCGCGATCACCTTTCACCGATGACCACTGGCGCGATGACATCTCACGCGAAGGCTATCCACCGATGACATTCCGCGCGATGACTAACCCGCATGCCTCGCGCCCTGGCGATCACGTGTAGTCTAGGCGACCGGCGATTATGTGTTAACAAGGAACTCTTGTAGTCTTCTAAGCTACACTTTCCTTCCTTTTTATTTTAAATAAAAACATACTTAGAATTCATTTAAAATATACCCTTTTATTCCAATTTAATTTTACAGGTCCTTACATTCTCCCCATCAAGAAAAATTTTC
Source organism: Phaseolus coccineus (assembly GCA_037954025.1). Taxonomy (NCBI): domain Eukaryota; kingdom Viridiplantae; phylum Streptophyta; class Magnoliopsida; order Fabales; family Fabaceae; genus Phaseolus; species Phaseolus coccineus. The sequence goes on along the minus strand of CM075680.1, from coordinate 31,282,459 downwards.
GTCCCCGAAAATTGAATTACAAGGAAAAGAGGTATGGATAAGCCTCTCTCATGGGTTCTTCTAACTCCCAAGTTGAATCCCCCGATCTCTCATCCCACACCACTTTCACCATGTCGATGGTCTTGCCTCTGAGCTGTTTACTTTGCCGATCGTCAATCCTGACTGGTTTTGCTTCAAAGGACAAGTCATCCCTGATCTGCACATCGTCCACTTCCAGCACATGAATAGGGTCTGCCATGTACTTCCTCAGCTGTGATACGTGAAAGACATTGTGCAGATTCGCTAGATGGGGAGGTAGGGCGATCTCATAAGCCACTGGACCAACCTTTCTTAAGATCTGATATGGTCCCACGAACTTAGGGGACAACTTCCTTGACCTGATCGCCCGTCCTACACCCTTGGTTGGTGTCACTTTCATGAACACGTGGTCTCCAGCAGCAAACTCCAAAGGCTTTCTCCTCTGATCTGCATAGGACTTCTGCCTACTCTGAGAAGCTTTCATTCTGCTTTGTATCTGTTTCACCTTCTCGGTCGTCTGCTGAATCAACTCTGGCCCAACCAAGACTGCCTCGCCCTCCTGGTACCAACATAAGGGAGTTCTGCATTTCCTCCCATACAGGGCTTCATATGGTGCCATCCCAATACTGGCGTGGTAGCTATTATTATAGGTAAACTCCACCAGTGGCAACACCTCGTCCCAACTTCCCAATTGATCCAAGACGCACGCCCTCAGCAGATCTTCCAAGGATTGGATCGTTCTCTCTGACTGACCATCTGTTTGGGGATGATATGCAGAGCTCATCCTCAACTTAGTTCCCAAGCACTCTTGCAAGGTCTGCCAAAACCGTGAAGTGAACCTGGGATCTCTATCTGAAACGATGCTGGAAGGCACTCCATGCAACCTCACTATTTCTTGGATGTATAACTGTGCCAGCTTGGCCATAGGCATCTTCATATTCACTGGAAGGAAGTGGGCACTCTTCGTCAGCCTATCAATGATAACCCAGATTGCATCATGACCCTTTACCGATCTGGGTAAATGGGTGACAAAATCCATGGCGATGCTGTCCCATTTCCACTCAGGGATATCCAGTTGCTGCAACAGCCCGCCAGGTCTTTGATGTTCTACCTTTGCCTTCTGACACGTCAAGCAGGTAGTAACATACTGGGCAATGTCCCTCTTCATGCCCGACCACCAAAATGACTCCTTCAAGTCATGGTACATCTTATTCATGCCTGGGTGTAGGCTAAGGCGACTCTTGTGACCTTCCTCTAGGATCATCTTCTTCAACTCTTCATTTGCAGGGATGCAAATTCTGCCATTAAATCTCAAGATCCCATCATCGCCCGTCACAAAGTCTCTAGCCTGATCTGTCCCTAGTGACTCCATAGTACGCTTCAGACTAGGGTCCTCCAATTGCCTATCCCTTAACATCCCAAGGAAGTCATTAGTTATAGTCAGCTTACTACAACTAATGTGATTCACGTGAAATTCTACCCCAAGGTTTAAGTCTCTGAACTGCTCGATCAGCTTCTGCTCTTCCATCATCATAGTGGCGACTTGTATTGATTTTCTACTCAACGCATCTGCCACTACATTGGCCTTCCCTGGATGATACATGAGTTGAAAATCGTAGTCCTTTAGGAACTCCATCCACCTTCTTTGCCTCATGTTTAGTTCCTTCTGATCAAACAGGTATTTCAGGCTCTTATGGTCACTGAACACCTGGAACCGAGCTCCATACAGATAGTGCCTCCAGATCTTCAAGGCGAACACCACCGCTGCCAATTCCAAATCATGAGTAGGGTAGTTTCTCTCATGCACCTTGAGTTGCCTTGAAGCATATGCAACCACTCTCTTCTCTTGCATCAAGACGCATCCCAAGCCCTGATGTGAAGCATCACAGTAGGCATCAAAAGGTTTCCCAACATCGGGGATCACCAGCACTGGAGCACTAGTCAACCTCTCCTTTAGCTCCACGAAACTCTGCTCACATCGGTCGGTCCAAGCAAAAGGTTGGTCCTTGCGCGTCAATTGAGTCAAAGGAGCCACTACCTTGGAAAAATCCTCAATGAACCTCCGATAGTAGCCCGCCAGACCCACAAAGCTCCTTATCTCAGTGACCGACTTGGGACGTTCCCACTGCAGCACTGCTTCAACCTTGGCTGGATCCACTGAGATCCCTTGAGCAGATATCACGTGCCCTAAGAAGTTGACCTCCTTCAGCCAGAACTCACATTTGGAGAACTTGGCATAGAGTTGTTTCTCCCTCAGGATTTCCAACACTATCCTTAGATGCTCTTCATGTTCTTCTTCGGTCCTTGAATAAATGAGGATGTCGTCAATGAAGACTACCACAAACTTATCCAAGAAAGGACGAAAAATCCTATTCATGTAGTCTATGAACAGGGCTGGAGCATTGGTCACTCCAAACGGCATCACCACATACTCATAGTGCCCATAACGAGACCTAAATGCTGTCTTTTGAACATCTTCGGCCTTCACCAAAATTTGGTGGTACCCCGATCTCAGGTCGATCTTTGAGAACACCGAGGCCCCATTTACTTGATCCATTAAATCATCAATCCTAGGTAGAGGATACTTGTTCTTGATGGTCAACTTGTTCAACTGCCTGTAGTCTATACATAGCCGAGACCCTCCATCCTTTTTCTTCACTAGAAGTACTGGGGCCCCCCATGGAGACACACTGGGTCTGATGAATTGCTTCTCCAGCAATTCTTCCACTTGCTTCTTCAACTCTACTAACTCGGCTGGAGCCATTCTGTAAGGTGCCATAGACACTGGTCCAGCTCCAGGTACCAAATCAATGGAGAATTCCACTTCTCTCTTAGGAGGTAATCCAGGTACTTCTTCTGGAAATACATCCATGAATTCTTTCACCACGTGTACCCTGTTTACGTCTCCTTCATTCATCACTTCCAACCGAGCCAGGACCACGAAGCACCTCGCTCCTCCTTCCAACTCTGACCGCCCTCGCTGAGCAGATATCACATCTGCCTCGGGGAGGTCTGGAAACGCTATCTTCTGACTACCGCAGTCTATGAGGACGTGATTGGCAGCTAGCCAATCCATTCCCAGGATAACATCCAGGTCTTGAAGAGGTAGGCAGATCAAGTTCACTTTGAATCTGCGTCCCTCTACTATCACTGGACATTCAGGGCAAACTGTGGAGGTCAACACCTGTCCTGACGCAGGTGTAGAGACCAACAGTTCGAAGGGTAACTCCCTCACTATAAGGCCCAACTCGGCTACACACAGGCTTGACACAAAGGAGTGTGTCGCTCCAGAATCAAACAAAGCTCTTACACCTCTACCAGCTATAAAACAGACACCCTGCACAAGGTTACCTGATTGGGACGCCTCAGCTCCTGACATGGCAAACACTCTCCCTGTTGCCTGAGGTCTGCTGCTTTCGTTCCTCACTTGCTGGGAACTACCGGTTTGAGTCATCCCATGCTGAGTAGGACAATCTCTTGCAACGTGTCCCGTCCTCTGACAGGCAAAACATCTTCTCTCCGAAGTCTTCTTGGGGCACACATTGGGCGTGTGTGGTCCACCACAATGGAAACACTAGGGTTTCCAGGTTTGTTGCTGATGAGACTGGGGCGGTGCTGCCCTCGCCCTATGCTGTGGAGGTCTCGCATAAGGCTTATACTGCTGTTGCTGCACCCTTGCCTTCCCATTGGAGGAACCCCCTGGGTGGGACCTGATCACCCGAGAGTCACCCTTTTCTAGAGTCTCTACCATCTTCGCCTTTTCCACCAAGGCGTGGAATTCCCTGATGCACATTGGGGCTATGGTCCTCTTCAGCCCGTGCTTCAGTCCTTCTTCAAATTTCCTACACCTCCAAGCCTCAGAGGTGGTTTGGGTATAAAACCGGGCGAGGTACTCGAATCGAGCAGCATAGGCATTCACAGACATATCCCCCTGCTCCAACCTCAGGAACTCAGCTTCCTTCGCAAATCTTGCGCTGTCTGGGAAGTATTTCTCCAGGAACCTCACCCTGAAGCTCTCCCAATCCATCACTTCCTCTCGGGCCTCCATCATCTGCTGAGTTCCCATCCACCAGAACTCAGCTTCTCCGGACAGAAGATATGTGGCAAACACCAGCTTCTTATCTTCAGGGCAGGAGGTCGCCTTGAATATTTTCTCTAACCCCCTGACCCACTGATCTGCTTGATCAGGGGTAACGTTCCCACTGAACTTAGGTGGGTTGTGCCTGAGGAACTCGGTCAGTCCCATCTGCTCCTGAGGCTGACCGACGTTGGGGGTCGTTGCAGCCGATCTGGCGGTCTCCCAATGCTGCATTGTAGCTTGGTGATTTTGAGACATCGCCGCGTTCTGCTGCTGGATGGCATTTGCCATCATCTCGATGGCCTTGGCGATCTGACCCATTTCGGAAGAAGGTTGGGGAGGGGTAGAAGGTCTACGTGCCATCTCTCTTCGTTTCAGACTTTGAATCTGTAGGTTTTCTATATTCCCTACAACTATAAGAATGAGATCGATCAGAAATCAATTCATTCAGGAGGTACCATCTAGACCTTACAAAGGTCAGCATCTCAAAGTCATTAAGAATTTGAGTTCATCAACAGGATTATAACACTCCTAACTTCAAACAAAACACCAGAACAGTTACTGGTGTGCAATCATCAATCCAAACAACCACTCTCAGTCAATTACAAGAACACTCAATAAATCACACCAGAATTCAATGTAGGCTAAACATCAAACCTCTGGAATTAAGATTAAGAATCATCCCGATCCAGTTATGAGTGTGCACCCTCATTACTTTATCAAGATCCTCTCATTCTTAGTACCAAGATTTTCAATTAGGGCATACATTCTCTAAGACACACACAAAATTTCAATACAAAAACGTTTTGAAAACCTTTCACTATAGTTGTTATTTGAAACTCAAATAGATTTTATGAGCAGAAGAAACACAATGGATCCACAGCCCTCAGGTCATCCTAAGGACGAACTGCTCTGATACCATTAATGTAACATCCCGCCAAAATAAAACCATACATACATGTATAATGAAAATAAAGGTAAACAAATAATATTGAAGAGTACATGATAATATATATAAAAGTAATGAAGTTGCTCCTCACAGGGAGTTTAATACATATTCGGTCACTTTTTCAGAAAGCGTAAGCAAAATACAACAAAATGGAAGAACAGGCGATCTCCTAACAAAAGGGCGATCTCCCATCAGACAGGCGATCTCCTATCATACAGGCGATCTCCTATCAGAAAACAAAAAGGGGTGATCGCCTAACAGAACAGAGATAGGCGATCTCCTTCCGGCGACCACTCACCGAGGATCTCCACTTCCTGCAACATTATCTGCTCCCGTGTAAATTATACACGATCATCACAGTTTTAAGAAAAGGCATCCACAAAACGAAAATGCAGGGGTAAGCTAGATATTTGAAAGAGAGTTTAGATATGAACTGACAAATCAAGATAAAACCAATTTAAGACATCCACGTAAAACCATCCACTTTCTCAGATTCCACAAAACCATCAAGTAATCACATTTTTCACAATTCAACCAAGAGTCTTTCAATTCACATACGCAATCAAGTGTCTATCAATTCAATTTCTCAAAACTTCACGTCAGACTTTCCACTGAATCATCACACCAGACACTTGACCACTATTTCCGGAAAAACACGTGCATTGACTGACTCAGGGATTTGCACCTGTCATACAAAAATGCTGTAAAGTTCCCACAGCAATGCGCATATTCGAATCTCATAACATCAATCTCACGTATGACAAGGTTAATCCATACGACGGCTGAGCTCGTTCTGTTTCACACGGGCCACTCATACATATGAACCTCCATCGACTCTCAACGCCTGAATGACTTCATCTATTTGATTCCATTATATCAGGAGAGTCTGGATATCCCATTATAGACATCACCGATCAATGCACATCCTACACAATCTTACACGGTATTTTCTTTCCTGAAAATACTATGCCTCGATCCACATTCACAACATTCAACACATCACATAACATTTCAACGAATGATTCCAACCAAAACAACAACCATTCCAAGGTTCAGATTTTCGAATATCACATTTAAATCTCAAACAGTTTTCAAACAACACAAAAACAGGAGATCATTCAATAACAGATGAAAACCGGCGATCACCTCCAGGAACCGGCGATCACGAACAAAACTGGGTTTAAAGCAAGAACAGTTTGAACACCCGGCGACCACGTCGCCCCCAACATCAAAATCATCACAGATACAGTTTTCATTAGAAGTAAGGCTAGCTTCCCTTACCTGGACTTGCGCAAACACCAGGAGCTCCGAAATCCAACGAAGCCTAAAGAACGCCTTGGCTCTGTTGTTGCGTCTGTTTTGAAGGACTTGCAGAGAACTTCCCAGGTGCTCTAATGGTGGCTGCCGCTCGTCGTACTCTTGTGTGAAGGTGCCAGAATCGCAGCGCGAAGGAGAGAAATGGAGGAGAAAGGAGGTAGTTCACTCTTTCGCTCTTGAACAACTGAAATGTTTTGTTCCCTCAGCAGTGGGTTTTTCCATCTTAAACCAACTTGTCCACAAAAGCAGCTGCCACCACCCACTCTGCAGGGAAGTCTGAGTGTACCTTTCTCTGAACAGTACGACTACGGTTGTCTCTTGTGCATGCCAACCACTGCTCTGAACAGTACGACCATGAGTGTCTCTTGCGCATGCCAACATTCTGATGTCACTGTTCTGAACCAACACTTTTTGTCTACGTGTCGCGCGTGCCGCGCGTCTCATGCTGGGAGTCTGGGTCCCACCTTCTCTGTGTGCAACTCGACATCGCGCGATCACCTTTCACCGATGACCACTGGCGCGATGACATCTCACGCGAAGGCTATCCACCGATGACATTCCGCGCGATGACTAACCCGCATGCCTCGCGCCCTGGCGATCACGTGTAGTCTAGGCGACCGGCGATTATGTGTTAACAAGGAACTCTTGTAGTCTTCTAAGCTACACTTTCCTTCCTTTTTATTTTAAATAAAAACATACTTAGAATTCATTTAAAATATACCCTTTTATTCCAATTTAATTTTACAGGTCCTTACAGGAAGTACATGGCAGACCCTAGTCATGTGCTGGAAGTGGACGATGTGCAGATCAGGGATGACTTGTCCTTTGAAGCAAAACCAGTCAGGATTGACGATCGGCAAAGTAAACAGCTCAGGGGCAAGACCATCGACATGGTGAAAGTGGTGTGGGATGAGAGATCGGGGGATTCAACTTGGGAGTTAGAAGAACCCATGAGAGAAACTTATCCATACCTCTTTTCCTTGTAATTCAATTTTCGGGGACGAAAATTTTTCTTGATGGGGAGAATGTAAGGACCTGTAAAATTTAATTGGAATAAAAGGGTATATTTTAAATGAATTCTAAGTATGTTTTTATTTAAAATGAAAAGGAAGGAAAGTGTAGTTTAGTAGATTATAAGATTTCCTTGTTAGTACATAATCGCCGGTCGCCTAGACTACACGTCATCGCCAGGGCGCGAGGCATGCAGACGTCGCCAGGGCGCGAAGCATGCGGGCATCGCCAGGGCGCGAGGCATGCAGACGTCGCCAGGGCGCGAGGCATGCGGGCATCGCCAGGGCGCGAGAGACATGCGGGCATCGCCAGGGCGCGAGAGGCATGCGGACATCGCCATGGCGCGAGGCATGCGGGCATCGCCAGGGAGAGACATCGGTCGTCTTCCAAAGAGAGACATCGGTCGTCTTCCAGAGAGAGACATCGGTCGTCCGCCAGGATGAGTCATCGGTGGATAGCCTTCGCGCGAGAGGTCATCGGTGGATAGCCTTCGCGCGAGAGGTCATCGGTGGATAGTCTTCGCGCCAGTGGTCATCGGTGAAAGGTTATCGCGCGATGTCGAGTTTCACACAGATAAAGTGGGACCCAGACTCCCAGCATGAGCGTCTTGCATGCGCGACACGTAGTCAGGGAGCGTACTTCAGAACAGTGGCTCCAGGGAATTGGTACGGAAAGTGACCCAAAACCCACGTGGCCACACTGCTCAAGGAAGGGTGCAGGCAAGCTTTTCCTGCAGAGTGGGCGGTGGCAGCGGAAATTGTGGAACAAGTTGTCCTGCAGAGTGGGCGGTGGCAGCGAAAATTGTGGAACAAGTTGGTCTAGTTTTAAAAAACCACTTCTGAGGGGAAAAGAACGTTGCAGTGGTTCAAGAGTGAAAGAGTGAGTTTACCTCCATTCTTCTCTTTTCTCTCCTTCACAGTGCGATTCAGGCATCCTCAAGCACCAGTACGACGAACGACGACTGCCCTTAGAGCACCTGGGAGGTTCTCTGCAAGTTCTCCGAAACAGACGCTAAAACAGAGCTTAAGGCATCCTTGAAGCTCGTGGGTTTGGAGTTCTTAGTGAAGTTACGCAAGTCCAGGTAAGGGAAGCTAGCCTTCATTTTCAATACAAGCCATAGATTAGCTGTTTCTGAAGTGAGGGCGACGTGGTCGCCGGTTTCGTTTTCATCTTAGTGAATGCTCTATTCTATGTGTTTTGGGCGACGTGGTCGCCGGTTTTAAATCCTTCTTCACGATGCTCTGTTTTATGTGTGGGGCGACGTGGTCGCCGGTTTTAAATCCTTTTTCAGTGATGTTCGGTTCTTATACGTTTGGGCGACGTGATCGCCGGTTTTAGTATCGTTTTGAAACTGTTGAGATTGAAATGAAAAATGTATATGCTATTCGAAAACCTGATCGGCGGTATGCTTGTTCTTGTGAATGGGGTTGTTTAAGAAAAGACTCAAGGTATCCTATGATAGATTTATTCTTTATGTGTGGAATGATGCTTTGAATGTTGTGGATGTGGGATCAAGGCATAGTATTTTCAGGAAAGAAAATACCGTGTAAGATCGTGTAGAGTGTGCAATGACCGGTGATTCGTTATGAGATATCCTGACTCTCCTGATGTAATGGAATCACATAGATGAAGTTATTCAGGCGTTGAGAGTCGAAGGAGGTTCACATGTATAGGTGGGTTGTTTGAAAGAGAACGAGCTCGACCTGTTTGGTGTGAATTAACCCTGTCATGCTTGGATAGTGAGGATATTGAGATTCATTTATACGCTGGTGAATGTGTGTGATTTCCCAGCGACCCTGTGAATGTGTGTGATTTCACAGTGGTGCAGCATGACAGGTGCAGATCTCTAAGTCTAGTCAACGCACGTGTCTTCCGGAAGTGGTGTCAAGTGTCTTGCGTGATGAGTCAGTGGAAGTCTGACGTGAGAAATGAGAAACATTGAATTGATAGACACTTGATGGTGTATGTGAATTGAAAGACTCTTGAGGAAATTGTGAAATATGTGCTTTACTTGGTAGTCATGTGGAAAGAATGAGAAAGCTGATGGTTTTACGTGGGTGTCTTAACTTTACTTTATCTTGATTTTTAAGTTCATATCTAAACTCGCTTTCAAATATCTAGCTTACCCTTTTGTATTGTTCTGTGGCTGTTTTCTCTTAAAACTGTGATGATCGTGTACCAATTACACGGGAGCAGACGATGTTGCAGGAAGTGGAGATCCTCAGTGAGTGGTCGCCGGAAGGAGATCGCCTATCTCTGTTCTATTAGGCGATCACCCTTTTTCTGCTTTCTGATAGGAGATCGCCGATATGATAGGAGATCGCCTGTCTTATGGGAGATCGCCTTTTCTGTTAGGAGATCACCTGTTCTATTTTGCTGTATTTTTGTTGGTTAAGTTTTGAGAAAATTGACCGGTCATGTATTAAACTCCCTGTGAGGAGTAACATCATTATATATATATACATACATTCGTTTCGAAAATTTTGTTTCATTTTTTTTATGTATAAATGTGAGATGTATTTTGGTGGGATGTTACATAAACTACTACATATTTACCTATACAATCCCTCAAGGTGTGATTCATAAGCCTCATGAATGTGCTTGGAGCGTTAGTGAGTCCAAAGGGCATCACCAACCACTCATATAATCCAAATTTGGTCTTAAAAGCGGTTTTCCACTCATCACCCTCCTTGATTCGAATTTGGTGATATCCACTTTTAAGGTCAATTTTGGAGAATAGAGTTGACCCATGCAATTCATCAAGCATATCATCAAGCCTTGGGATTGGATGCCTATACTTGATGGTGATGTTGTTGATTGCTCTACAATCACAACACATGCGCCATTTTCCATCTTTTTTAGGCACCAACAAGACAGGTACAGCACAAGGGCTTAGACTCTTTTGAACCCAACCCTTCTCCAACAAGTCTTGAACTTGTGATTCTATCTCCTTTGTTTCCTCGGGGTTGGTTCTATAAGCAGGCCTATTTGGTAGGCTTGCCCCCGGAATGAAGTCAATTTGATGTTCTATCCCCCTAAGAGGAGGAAGCCCATTGGGTCCTTCTTGTGAGAATAGATCGTCAAATTCACTTAAAAGGTTTTCTATTCGAGGAGGTAAAACCGTGAGTTCATTACTTGTGGCAGTGCATGTAAGTGCTCCTTTACAAAAGATAAGGCTTGGTTGTTCAACAAGAAGCAAGTTTTCTAAAACATTTTCAAAAGGCTTTTCTTGTAGACCAACCTTGTGGGAAGGAACACTCTTCTCCCACGCCTTCCTATCCCTAAGGATTTTCTCTTTTTCTAGCACTCTTTTTTTTTTGTTTTCCTCATCCCTCTTTTGTTTCATTTGTATTTGGTCTTTCACCACTTGAGAATGTGGTAAAGGACTAAGTACAAACTTCTTATATTTATGGGTGAAGGAAATCTCGTTAGTGAGACCATCATGCAAGGTTTTCTTGTCAAATTGCCATGGCCTCCCTAATAAGATATGGCAAGCTTCCATAGGCACTACATCACATAAAACTTTATCTTTGTATTTCCCTATGGAAAACTTGATTTCCACTTGCTTATTATCTACATGTAGTTCCCCATTTTCATTAAGCCATTGAAGTTTGTAAGGTTTTGGGTGAGGAACCACTTGTAGTTTAAGCTTTTCAACCATCCTAGCACTACAACAATTACAACTAGATCCACTATCCACAATGAGGGAACATATATTTTCTAAAACATTGCATCTTGTATGAAATATGTTCTCCCTTTGTGTTTCAATGGATGTGCTAGGGTGATTGTTTAGGGTTCTCCTAATCATAAGCAATTCTCCCTCTAATGGAGCTACCCTCTCATCCTCTCCTCCTTCCTCTTTCTCACTAAGCTCATCCTCTCCACTAGTGTATTCGTCTACACCTTTAAGAAACAAAGTCCTTTGGTTTGGACATTGTGCTTGCACATGCCCCCTACCATAGCACTTAAAACATTTAACATCTCTAGCTCGGATGGGTGGGGTTGAGGTTTCTTTGGTGAAGGGTTTGGTAGGTTCTTTTGGTTTTTCCTTAGATGTACTACCCTCCCTTTTAAACTCTCTCTTGGGATAAAAGTTAGAATAGGGGCTCACCTTTTGACTTGATGTTTTGCGCAAATTTTGTTGCTCAACTTTAATGCAAAGTTGAACCAAATCATTCAAGTCTTGATAAGGTAAGAGCTCTACTCTATCTCTTATCTCAAGTGATAGGCCACTAAGGAACCTAGATATGGTGGTTTCCTCTTACTCTCTAATAGAGGCTCTCATCATATAGAGCTCCATCTTTTGCCTATACTCTTCTACACTCATATTCTTTTGTTGGAGTCTTTGGAGCTTGTCCATCAACTCCCTATGGTAGTAAGAAGGTATATGTCGACGTCTTAGGGCTCCCCTAAGGTCATTCCAATATTCTATGGGAGGTTCCCTATGAAGACGTCGGTCTCTTTCTAAAGAGGTCCACCAATACATGGCATTTCCTTGGAAACTAAGGGTGGCTAAGGGTACTTTTCGTTCCTCACTTACCCTATGGCAAGCAAAGAGTTGCTCTACCTTCATCTCCCAATCTAGATATATTTCTACATTTTCCTTTCCATGAAAATGAGGTAGGTCTACTCTAGTTTCCCTTGGCACCTCTTGTTCCCTTTGCCTAGTTCTTCTAGGGGGTGGTTGGTAGTAGTCATTAATTCTAAGGCTTCCCTCCCCTAGAGTTGCAATGCTTTGGGATGCATGAGTATTTGTTTTTTTTGATTTTTGAGATTTTTGGGATTTCTCTTCTTGAGCTCTAGCCAACTCATTAATCTTGTTTTCATTCTCCAATTGCCTAGAAGAGATTAATTGTACCGCTTGGGATACCTCTTTCAAAAGGGTTTTCAAAGATTTTACTTCACATTCTATAGACTTTGGAGAATGAGAAGAAGAAGACATGGCTAGACCTTTGTGTATTTAGGCGTTTTTACTTTGAGAAAGATTAGGGAAGATAAAGAAGGTAGTTTTCCAGGTAAGGGAGGTGAGTCTCAAATGACTACTTAAGTACCAAGCCTTTTCCTTGCCAAAAACTAGTCTCCAATGCCTTCTCACAAAAATTTCTCTTAGTGAAACACTTAAAACACAAGAAGTTGAGAAATCAAAAAAAGCAATAAAACTATGTAAGCTAAAAAAAAAAGATATGCAACAAACTAGTCGGTTTTAGCACAAATTAAACTAAACTAATCATGCAAAACGTTTCTACCAAAACAATAGAAAACAAGTTCAAACAAGCAACAAATTACTAAGCAAAAAAAAAAAAATTTACTATGCTATTCGGCCCTAGGTGAGGCTTCTTGGACACTTTGAGCCCTTGAAGACACACTCACCGTCTAAACGTAATTAAAGAGGTAATTAACAATAAACCAAGTTGCAAAGGAAAAGAAGACTCCCTTTGTTGATCCTCTTTTGGGTTAGTGCACTTCCTTGTTGTCTTGAATTTTTTTTTTTTTGATCTTCTAGGTGTTTGTATTGTTTGTTTCAAGCAACCTTGTTTCGGCTTTAGCTTTGTCTCCTCCTTAAAATGATGGCTTTAATTCTCCAATTTCCAGCACCTATTCACAAGAGCTAAACCTAAACCAAGTCAAGTTCCATGCACATATGCACCAAGGAGAATTAAATTCCAGCACCCAAAAGAGAGGTCAAGAAACAAAAGCAAGAAACAAATTTAATTGAATAAAAACAGTACCACCAAAAGGATTTATAATATGACAACTTAGAAAGAGAGTCAAGAAACTAAAGCAAACAATTAAAGGTACTCAAAAAAAAGTTGGCACACAAAAGGAATTCCTAAAGAAAAGCACTAGATTAGATGACCAAATAAAAAATAAAAAAAACAGCACCACTGAAAATTGTTGTGGGCCAGAAAACGTGTTTGTTCCCCGATTTATGCTGAGCTGTATTTTTAAACAATTTGTCTCTGAAATTTATATGCAAGAAAATTCAGGATCTTATCTAAACAATGGCTTTGGAATCACCTAAAACGCATGCACCATTTTTTTTTAATAATTTTTGCAAATTTGGTGTGCAGTTAGGCCAGCTGGAGCGCTCAAGATTTGCACTCTGATTTTGTAAGATTTATCATATTTTTTCTGTTGCCTTTTTTGATCTGATTCTTTTTTTTTGTCCTTTTTGTAACACTTCAAACTTGCATTTTCCAGAGAATCACAAATTTCCTATGAGTGGAAATAATTTTTGAAACAAAAACAGCCAGACAGAGAGAGAAACAGGGGAAATCTGGAAAACTGGAAAAAAAAAAAACAGCAAGATACCAAAATTTAACACAAAGGAAAAATGTAAGAAGGAAATTGTGTAAGAACTAAGACACAATTATGAACTCAAACTAAAATTAAAAAGGCAGCAAAGGATCAAAATAACAGCAGATTAATGCAAATTAAAGAGACCCAAAAACAAGAAACAATCAAGCCAAAAATAGGACTACTAAGAATTGATGACAATTATGGATTCACATGACTTGACACAACATTTATAGATTCAGAAAATAAAGACTCAAAGCATAAAATGAAGCAATTATAAGAAAGCAATAAAGACTCAAATTCCTAAAAGAAAACAGCCACTCAATGTGTAAGGAATCCTATCACAATTGCACAAGAAAATGTTCAAGATCAATTGAACACATGTGCTTCGGTTGGATCTTCCATAAGCACACCAAGAACAATTTAAAATGTAAAAAAAAAAAAACAGCAAGACAATTATGGAATTGAAATGACAAGATGAAAATAAAGAAGAACTGAAAATTTAAAAAGACAAGCTACTCATCTTGAAGAACCAAAAGCTCATGATACCAAATGATGGCATTTTCATGTGTTCTTCTTGAATCAAAGTAGAAATAGATGGAGCGGAAGCAATGGATGAGTGAAACAAGACCCTCCTAGGAGTTGTGTTGGTCTTGAAGGTGCATGATGAGTATGGGTTGAGTGGTTCGGCCAGCTCAAGGGAGAAGGTGAAAGGATTGAAGTTTATAGCCTAGATTTCTAGGAGGAGTAAAAGGAATATATTTTAAATGAATTCTAAGTATGTTTTTATTTAAAATAAAAAGGAAGGAAAGTGTAGCTTAGAAGAGTATGAGATCGCCTGGTTAGTACATAATCGCCTGTCGCCTAGACTTCCCATGCGGACATCGCCGGGGCGCGAGGTATGCGGGCATCGCCAGGGCGCAAGAGACATCGGTCGTCTCCCAGAGAGATACATCGGTCGTCTTCCAGAGGGAGAGATCGGTCGTCTTTCCGGATGAGTCATCGGTGAAAGGTTATCGCGCGATGTCGTGTTTCACACAGATAAAGTGGGACCCAGACTCCCAGCATGAAACGTCCTGCAGGCGCGCCACGTAGACAAAAAGGGTGGTTCAGAATAGTGACATCAGAAAGTTGGCATGCGCAAGAGACACCGTGGTCGTACTGTTCAGGGAAACGTACACTCTGGCTTTCCTGCAAAGTGGGTGGTGGCAGCAGCATGTGTGGACAAGTTAGTGGAGATTCAAAAATCCACTTCGGGGAGGCAAAGAACGTTGCTGTGGTTCAAGAGTGACAGAGTGAGTCTACCTTCATCCTTCTCTTCTCTCTCCTTCACTCTGCGATTCAGGCCTTATCACGTCCCTGCTTGGCTAAAGAGCTCCAACCCAACGAGCTTCAAGGATGCCTTAACTCTGCTTTAGCGTCTGGTTTGGAGGACTTGCAGAGAACCTCCCAAGTGCTCTATGGCAGTCGTCGATAGCCAAGCAGGGACGTGATAAGGCCTGAATCGCAGAGTGAAGGAGAGAGAAGAGAAGGATGAAGGTAGACTCACTCTGTCACTCTTGAACCACAGCAACGTTCTTTGCCTCCCCGAAGTGGATTTTTGAATCTCCACTAACTTGTCCACACATGCTGCTGCCACCACCCACTTTGCAGGAAAGCCAGAGTGTACGTTTCCCTGAACAGTACGACCACGGTGTCTCTTGCGCATGCCAACTTTCTGATGTCACTATTCTGAACCACCCTTTTTGTCTACGTGGCGCGCCTGCAGGACGTTTCATGCTGGGAGTCTGGGTCCCACTTTATCTGTGTGAAACACGACATCGCGCGATAACCTTTTTCACCGATGACTCATCCGGAAAGACGACCGATCTCTCCCTCTGGAAGACGACCGATGTATCTCTCTGGGAGACGACCGATGTCTCTCGCGCCCTGGCGATGCCCGCATACCTCGCGCCCCGGCGATGTCCGCATGGGAAGTCTAGGCGACAGGCGATTATGTACTAACCAGGCGATCTCATACTCTTCTAAGCTACACTTTCCTTCCTTTTTATTTTAAATAAAAACATACTTAGAATTCATTTAAAATATATTCCTTTTACTCCTCCTAGAAATCTAGGCTATAAACTTCAATCCTTTCACCTTCTCCCTTGAGCTGGCCGAACCACTCAACCCATACTCATCATGCACCTTCAAGACCAACACAACTCCTAGGAGGGTCTTGTTTCACTCATCCATTGCTTCCGCTCCATCTATTTCTACTTTGATTCAAGAAGAACACATGAAAATGCCATCATTTGGTATCATGAGCTTTTGGTTCTTCAAGATGAGTAGCTTGTCTTTTTAAATTTTCAGTTCTTCTTTATTTTCATCTTGTCATTTCAATTCCATAATTGTCTTGCTGTTTTTTTTTTTTTACATTTTAAATTGTTCTTGGTGTGCTTATGGAAGATCCAACCGAAGCACATGTGTTCAATTGATCTTGAACATTTTCTTGTGCAATTGTGATAGGATTCCTTACACATTGAGTGGCTGTTTTCTTTTAGGAATTTGAGTCTTTATTGCTTTCTTATAATTGCTTCATTTTATGCTTTGAGTCTTTATTTTCTGAATCTATAAATGTTGTGTCAAGTCATGTGAATCCATAATTGTCATCAATTCTTAGTAGTCCTATTTTTGGCTTGATTGTTTCTTGTTTTTGGGTCTCTTTAATTTGCCTTAATCTGCTGTTATTTTGATCCTTTGCTGCCTTTTTAATTTTAGTTTGAGTTCATAATTGTGTCTTAGTTCTTACACAATTTCCTTCTTACATTTTTCCTTTGTGTTAAATTTTGGTATCTTGCTGTTTTTTTTTTTTCCAGTTTTCCAGATTTCCCCTGTTTCTCTCTCTGTCTGGCTGTTTTTGTTTCAAAAATTATTGTGTGGAATGATGCTTTGAATGTTGTGGATGTGGGATCAAGGCATAGTATTTTCAGGAAAGAAAATACCGTGTAAGATCGTGTAGAGTGTGCAATGACCGGTGATTCGTTTTATGAGATATCCTGATTCTCCTGATGTAATGGAATCACATAGATGAAGTTATTCAGGCGTTGAGAGTCGAAGGAGGTTCACATGTACGGGTGAGTTTGTTTGAAAGAGAACGAGCTCGACCCGTTGTGTGGATTAACCCTGTCATGCTAGGATAGTGATGATATTGAGATTCATTTATACGCTTGTGAATGTGTGTGATTTCACAGCGACCCTGTGAATGTGTGTGATTTCACAGTGGTGCAGCATGACAGGTGCAGATCTCTGAGTCTATTCAATGCACGTGTCTTCCGGAAGTAGTGTCAAGTGTCTATGTGTGATGAGTGAGTAGAAGTCTGACGTGAGAAATGTTGAGAAATTGTTGATAGACACTTGATGGAATTATATGAATTGAAAGACTCTTGAGGAAATTGTGAAATATGTGATCACTTGATGGTTGTGTGATATGAATGAGAAAGTGATGGACTCTTGAGAATGTTTAAAAACGCTGATCTACGTTGGTTGTCCAGTTTATAATTTAAAGTTTTAAAAATATCTAGCTTACCCTTTGTATTGTTCTGTGGCTGTTTTCTCTTAAAACTGTGATGATCGTGTATTTTACACGGGAGCAGATGATCTTCCAGGGAGTAGAGCTCCTCAGTGAGTGGTCGCCGGAAGGAGATCGCCTGTTTCTGTCTCTATGTGGTGATCGCCTGTTTTTCTGTTCTGATAGCAGATCGGCTGTTTTGGGTCTTCTGATAGGAGATCGCCGGTTTATGTAGGGAGACCGCCGGTTTCATTTTATTTGGCTGTATTTTGTTTAAGTTTTGGAAAATTGACCGGTTATGTATTAAACTCCCTGTGAGGAGCAACTCCATTTTATATAAATACGTATGTTCACTTCAATATTATTGTTTTACCTTTATTTCATTTTATATTTGTGAAAAGGATTTGGCGGGATGTTACATTAATGGTATCAGAGCAGTTCGTCCTTAGGATGACCTGAGGGCTGTGGATCCATTGTGTTTCTTCTGCTCATAAAATTTATTTGAGTTTTAAATGAAAACTATAGTGAAAGGTGTACTGATCGGTCCTCGGAAGTCAGAGGGGTCCCACAGCATGGGCCAAAGCCACGTGGAGTAGACCCCATCAGAGGTGATCGGTCATCGCCTGCTCCGTAGGGAGATGGGTAATCGGTCATCGCCTGCTCCACAGAGAGATGGGTGATCGGTCATCGCCTGCTCCACAGAGAGATGGGCGATCGGTCATCGCCTGCTCCGCAGATTATTAGTAAACATTCCCAGAGGTAAAGAGAGCCCCGGATCACGAAGGCTACATGCATGGCACGTGAACAGTGAAGGCCCTCCCAGAACAGGTGTTCATCCTGTTAGAGTTTGCACTCCAGAGAAGGAAACCCTATGTGCTAGGTTATCCCAAAGACTGGGTAAGAGTGGCGCAGGGGGCATTCCAGTAAACCCTAAGTGTGTCCAGCAGCGCAATAAACCCTAATTAGGGTTAGCGGCGCAGAAAACCCTAGGTATATAAGGAACAGTAACATGCTTCACAGAGGTACGCAATTCTAGACCTAAACACAGAGAGAAATTCAGACTTTGATGTTTCTTGCCCCGTTCTGACTTGAGCGTCGGAGTGCAAACGGCCGCGAGGGCACCCCCCCTTTCTCTTTTGCAGGTGCGATCATACCATCACAGACTAGGTGAGGAAGGAGGTGCGTGGCGGCCGCAGAAGTCAGCTGACGCAGAGTCAACCGGCAGGAACATTAGGCGCCCACCGTGGGGCCGAGTAAAACAAGGTCCCATACACGAGAGTGAGAGAGAAACCACAGAAGATGAGGACGACAAGGCACGGTTCCGTTCCACCGAATGGAGGCGAAAGCGTTACCATGCAGCAACTCATGGAAACAATGCGCGCCCTCCAGGAGACGGTGGCGGAGTCCAGGGCGCATCAAGCGCGGATGCAGGAAGACCTGGCCGCCTCACAGGCCAGGAATGAGGAGTTGCACAAAGCGAACGAGGAGCTGCGTGTGAGTCTGCAAAACGTGCGGCAAGATGGAGACTGTGGGGCAGAGGATCGGGCTCCACCAACGCCCACAAGGGCCTTTCCCATGCCTTTCTCCCAGGAAATCATGGACACGGTGGTCCCTGCCACCTTCGTAGGGCCTAAGACCGTGTTCACTGGGAAAGAAGACCCCGAAAGGCATCTCACCGCTTTCCATACGCAGATGATGCTGTCGGGAGGATCGGATGCGGTCTACTGCAAGATGTTTATGAGCACCCTCCACAGCACAACGTTGGACTGGTTTGTGAGTCTACCTACCGGACATATTTCCAGTTTCCGGCAATTTTCCAAGCTGTTTGTCGATCAGTACATCGTGAATAAGGCGCCGCCTGTGGTGTCCTACGACCTGTTTGACGTGCGCCAGTATCAGGGGGAGCCGTTGAAGGACTACCTCAATCGCTTTGGGGCGCAGGTGGTGAGATTGCCCAGCAAGGACGAGGACATGCTGGTGCATGCGTTCAAGAGAGGTGTCCTCCCTGGTCCTTTCAGTGAATCGCTCATCAGGAGCCACCCTGCCACCTTCACCGAGATACGGCGACGCGCGATGGCACACATAGTAGCAGAGACAGAGGTCTCTGAGAAGAGAGGAAGTGCTGCACCGTCGAAGCCACGTGGAGGTCAGGGGAATCAGCAGCAACAGGCGCGGGTGCATGAGATCAAGGAAGGGAGGAAGGAGCAGGGAAGGTCTCGCCCTTATGCACCAAGGAAGGACCAGACCAGGGGGCGTGCAAGCAACGCACCCCCCAGGTATGATTTCATGATAAGTTTGGCGGAGCTGATCGCCATCCCTGCTGTGGCAGCAAGACTCCATGTGCCAGAGAAAACCGACAGGGTACTTGGAGGGAGGAAGGATGAGTGGTGTGAATTCCATCAAGCTTATGGACATACACTCTGTAACTGCCTGGCGTTGGGGTGTCAGCTTGCTAAGTTGGTGGAGACAGGGTTCCTGACCGATTACCTGCAGAAGACACAAGGTGATCGCGCTTCGGGGTCCCAGGAAGGCGACCAGCAGCATGAACTCCCTGTGTTTGGGGAGGTGAGGTGATGGAAGAGGCTACACTAGGGGGGCTCCCAGAGCTGAAGCGGAAGGCATGATCGCCCCACGTGTGTCAATCGCCAGGGCGGTCATCGCCGGTTAAAGGAGACCCCATCCAGAGTGGTTGAGACGTTGGAGAATGGAGCTCATCGGCTGGTGACTCTGGACGTAACGACTATTCCCAGAACCTAGGACGCTACACGCTTCTTTCCTACTGTCGTTAAGTTGTAAAGTAGATGCGCTATCGCGCTGTACACATACCTAGTGTATTAAAACAGTTGAGCAGATCAGGGGCACTCTTTTTAACGATGCCACCCAATAAAAGATTTTCAGTACATAAAGTGTGCGAGTGTTCCCAGTTTAAAGTTCTCCTTGCCCCAGGTGCAAGACCAGGTGATCGGTGGTGAGTTACCGAGTGGCCACCACCAGCAGATCAGCCCCTAGATAAGCGCTGGGATGTAGAGCGATCAGCCATCAGTGCCTGCAGACCGCGATCAGCCGTCGGTGCATGTATAGAGTGAGCGCTCGGTCGGTGCAGGGTCATCGGGGTCTTGCTAACACGTGTTGAGTTGGAACCCAAGTTCCCAGCGAGAGCGTTAAGCATGCACCTCGCATGATTCCAGAGAAGAGCTCCTCGCCGGTCGGGACGTGCGGAGAACGCGTGATGGGGCAATGCAGGCAGGGCGCGCCTGGCGAGTGCGCTCAGATCAGCCACGCCTGGCGCACCCCTGGGAGCGTGCACCCAAGAGAAAGTCCTCCCTCGACTTTGTACAGCGAGGTGCAGGCGAGAGAAAGTCCTCTTCCTTTGCTTTTTACAGCAAGGTTGAGGCAACAGAGAAAGTCCTTTTCCTCTGCTTTATGCAGCAAGGTTGAGGCAAGAGAAAGTCCTTTTCCTTTGCTTTTTACAGCAAGGTTGAGGCAACAGAGAAAGTCCTCACCTCTGCTTTATACAGCGAGGCTGAGGCAAGAAAAAGCCCTCTTCCTCTGCTTTTTACAGCAAGGTTGGGGCAAGAGCGAAAGTCCTCTTCCTCTGCTTTTTACAGCAAGGTTGAGGCACCAGAGGAAGTCCTCCTTGCCTTTGAGCAAGTGCAGGCACCAGAGGAAGTCCTCCTTGCCCTTGAGCAAGTGCAGGCACCAGAGGAAGTCCTCCTTGCCTTTGAGCAAGTGCAGGCGAGAAAAGAGGAAGTCCTCCTTGCCCTTGAGCAAGTGCAGGCACCAGAGGAAGTCCTCCTTGCCTTTGAGCAAGTGCAGGCACCAGAGGAAGTCCTCCTTGCCTTTGAGCAAGTGCAGGCGAGAAAAGAGGAAGTCCTCCTTGCCCTTGAGCAAGTGCAGGCACCAGAGGAAGTCCTCCTTGCCTTTGAGCAAGTGCAGGCGAGAAAAGAGGAAGACCTCCTTGCCTTTGAGCGAGTGCAGGCGAGAAAAGAGGAAGACCTCCTTGCCTTTGAGCGAGTGCAGGCGAGAAAGAAGAAAGTCCTCCCTCGACTTTGTACAGCGAGGTGTAGGCGAGTGAAAGTCCTCACCTTGTCTTCTTACAGCGAGGCTGAGGCAAGATGATAAAAGTCCTCACCTCGTCTTCTTACAGCGAGGCTGAGGCAAGATGATAAAAGTCCTCACCTTGTCTTCTTACAGCGAGGCTGAGGCAAGATGATAAAAGTCCTCACCTCGTCTTCTTACAGCGAGGCTGAGGCAAGATGATAAAAGTCCTCACCTTGTCTTCTTACAGCGAGGCTGAGGCAAGATGATAAAAGTCCTCACCTTGTCTTCTTACAGCGAGGCTGAGGCAAGATGATAAAAGTCCTCACCTGGTCTTCTTACAGCGAGGCTGAGGCAAGATGATAAAAGTCCTCACCTCGTCTTCTTACAGCGAGGCTGAGGCAAGATGATAAAAGTCCTCACCTCGTCTTCTTACAGCGAGGCTGAGGCAAGGTGATAAAAGTCCTCACCTCGTCTTCTTACAGCGAGGCTGAGGCGAGAAGAGAAAAGTCCTCATCGCCCTTTGGCGATCGGAGGCATCCAGCGAAGTTCAAGGTCCTCACCTCGACCTGGTACAGTGAGGCTGAGGCAAGATAAAGAAGACCTCCTTGTAAAAGACCTCGCCCTCTACTTCCTACAGCGGGGCTTCAGGAGGGCACGCGGATCAAGAAGAGTAAGGGAAGGAAATCGCCCAAGGAAAATTCGGTGAGTACCAGATCGGAAGAGTTTCTGGCGATGATGCCAAATGCTGGTCCTCGAGCACCGAGAGCAGGTAGTAAAGGAGTCAATGACTTAGTCTCTTCGCTGAAACAAGTTAACAGCTTGAGACTGGGGGGCTTGTGTAACATCCCGCCAAATCGTTTCACAAATATATAATGAAAATAAACGAAACATCAAAATGTTGAAATGTGCATAATTATATATATGTAATGAAGATTCTCCTCACAGGGAGTTTAATACAACATCGGTCGTTTTTCCAAAATCTTAAGCAAGATACAGCAAAGAAAAAAAAAAAACAACTGATCTCCTAACAGCTGATCTCCTAACCAAAGAGGCGATCTCCTATCAGAAAACAGGAAAAGGGGTGATCGCCCAACAGAAGCAAAATAGGCGATCTCATCCCGGCGACCACTCACTGAGGAGCTCTTCTTCCTACAAGATCATCTGCTCCCGTGTAAAAATTACACGATCATCACAGGTTTTAAGAAAAACAGCCACAGAACCAAAACGCAAAGGGTAAGCTAGACATTTAAAAGAGAGTTTGAATATGAACTTAAGAATCAAGATGAAACCAATTTAAGACATCCACATAAAACCATCAACTTTCTCATATTCCACCAAACCATTCGATAATCACATATCTCACAAATTAATTCCAGAGTCTCACAATTCACATCAGCAATCAAGTGTCTATCAATTCAATTTCTCATTTCACACGTCAGACTTTCCACTGACTCATCACACCAGACACTTGACCACTATTCCGGAGACTCGTGCATTGAACTCAGCGTCCAGAGACCTGCACCTGTCACGCTAAAAGGCTGGAAAGTGACCTCAGCCATGCGCATCACACAATCTCAATCTCAATATCATCATTATCACAGTGTGACAGGGTGAATCCATATGACGGCTGAGCTCGTTCTGTTTCACACGGGCCACTCATTCATAGGACCTCCTTCGACTCTCACCACCGAATGACTTCATTTACGTAATTCCATCATGTCAGCAGAGTCAGGATCGTCTCATTAACAGGACACTCACTGATCAATACACATCCTACACAGATCTTACACGGTATTTCCTTTCCTGAAAATACTATGCCTAGATCCCACATTCACAACATTCACACATCACATAACATTTCAACAAATGATTCCAGTCACAGCAAAACTCATGCCAAGGTTCAGATTTTCGAATATCACATTTAAATCTCAACAGTTTTCAAACAACACCAAAAACAGAAGATATTTCAGTAACAGATAAAAACCGGCGATCATCTTCAAAACACAGGCGATCACTCACTAAACTGGGATTTAAACAAGAACATTCTGCAAACCCGGCGACCACGTCGCCCCCATCATCAAACTCATCAAACACACAGTTTTCATCAGAGATAAGGCTAGCTTCCCTTACCTGGATCAGCGTGAAACTCACTTCAAGCTCTAACCACCGAACGTAAAGGATGCCTGAACTCTGCCTAAGCGTTCTAATCGGTAAAACTTGTAGAGAACCTTCTCAAATGCTCTATGGCAATCGCTGGTAAATAAACTGGTGCCTGGAATTACTGAGTCGCAGCGCAAAGGAGAGAAATGAGAAAGATGAAACTCTGTCACTATTTTCTCTTACTGCGTTCTAATCTCACTAAGAGGCGGTGCATTTCGATACTAGGAACATAGGCCTGCCATGAAGCTATCATTACCTACTCTCTAACTAACACTTCCGTGTGGGTTTCTTCCTCGAATTAAATGCAGACTTGACAGAATGGCCACATGGCGTCTCTACGTGCATGGAGCCACTGTTCCGAGGGTCTTTCACTGCCTACATGTTGCACATGCAGCACGTTAATCCTGGAAGCCGGGACCCCACCTCATCTGCGTATAACTGGACCCCTGATTACCATCCACCGGTATCCATGGCTCCCATGTCAGAAATGACCGATGTTCCTTACACCGGCGATGACTGATTCCTCACCCTGGAGGACGACCGAGGTCTCCCTCTTGCGGACGACCGACTTCTCTCCCTTGCGGACGACCGAGGTCTCCCTCTTGCGGACGACCGAGGTCTTCCCCTGGAGGACGACCGAGGTCTTCTCCTGGCGAAGTCCACACGCCTCGCGCCCTGGCGATGCCCGCACGCTTCGCGCCCTTTACTTCCATGTTTTATTTTAAATAAAACTTACTTAGAATTTATTTAAAATATACCCTTTTATTCCAAATTACATTTTACAGGTCCTTACATTCTCCCCAACAACAAAAATTTTCGTCCTCGAAAATTGAATTACACGGAAAAGAGGTATGGATAGGCTTCCCTCATGGATTCTTCTAGCTCCCAAGTTGAATCACCCGATTTCTCATTCCACACCACTTTCACCATGTGGATGGTCTTGCCTCTGAGCTGTTTACTTTGCCAATCGTCAATCCTAACTGGTTTTGCTTCAAAGGACAAGTCATCCCTGATCTGCACCTCGTCCGTTTCTAGCACATGACTAGGGTCTGCCATATACTTCCTCAGCTGCGATACGTGAAAGACATTATGCAGATTCGCTAAGTGGGGAGGTAGGGCGATCTCGTAAGCCACTGGACCAATCTTCCTCGAGATCTGGTATGGTCCAACAAACTTAGGAGACAGCTTCTTTGGTCTGATAGCTCGTCCTACACCCTTGGTTGGGGTCACTCTCAAAAATACATGGTCTCCAGCAGCAAACTCCAAAGGTCTTCTCCTCTGATCTGCATAGGACTTCTGCCGGCTTTGAGAAGCTCTCATCCTGCCTTGTATCTGTTTCACCTTCTCGGTTGTTTGCTGAATCAACTCTGGCCCAAACAAGATTGCATCGCCCTCCTGATACCAACATAAGGGAGTCCTGCATTTTCTCCCGTACAGGGCTTCATAAGGTGCCATCCCAATGCTGGCGTGGTGACTGTTATTATACGTAAACTCCACCAGTGGTAACACCTCATCCCAACTTCCCAAATGATCCAATACACACGTCCTTAGCAGATCTTCCAAGGACTGGATCGTTCTCTCCGACTGCCCATCTGTTTGAGGATGATAGGCCGAGCTCATCCTCAACTTGGTTCCTAAGCAATCTTGTAGAGTCTGCCAAAACCGTGAAGTGAACCTGGGATCTCTATCCGAAATGATGCTGGTAGGCACTCCATGCAACTTCACTATTTCTTTGATGTACAATTGTGCCAACTTCTCCATGGACATCTTCATATTTACTGGGAGGAAGTGGGCACTCTTTGTTAGCCGATCTACTATGACCCAGATTGCCTCATGACCCTTCACCGATCTGGGCAGATGGGTGACAAAATCCATGGCGATGCTGTCCCATTTCCACTCAGGGATGTCCAATCGCTGTAACAGCCCGCCCGGTCTTTGATGTTCTGTCTTCGCCTTCTGACATGTTAGACAAGTTGCAACGTACTGGGCGATGTCCCTCTTCATGCCTGACCACCAGAATGACTCCTTCAAGTCATGGTACATCTTGGTCATGCCTGGGTGTAGGTTGAGGCGACTCTTGTGACCTTCATCCAAGATCATCCTCTTCAACCCTTCGTCTGCAGGTACACAAATTCTGCCATTAAACCTCAAGACCCCATCCTCGCCCATCGCAAAGTCCCTAGCCTGGTCGGTCCCTAGCGACTCCACAGTCCGCCTCAGACTTGGGTCCTCCAACTGCTTATCCTTGATCTCTCCAATGAAGTCATTAGTTATAGCCAGCTTACTACAACTAATGTGATTTGCATAAAAGTCTACCCCAAGGTTTAAGTCTCTGAACTGCTCGATCAGTTTCTGTTCTTCCATCATCATGGTGGCTACTTGCATTGATTTTCTACTCAAAGCGTCTGCCACTACATTGGCCTTCCCTGGGTGATACATGAGTTGAAAATCGTAATCCTTTAGAAACTCCATCCACCTTCTTTGTCTCATGTTCAGTTCCTTCTGATCGAACAGGTATTTCAGGCTCTTATGGTCGCTGAACACCTGGAACCGAGCTCCATATAAGTAGTGCCTCCAGATCTTTAGGGCGAAGACCACTGCCGCCAACTCCAAATCATGCGTAGGGTAGTTCCTCTCATGAACCTTGAGTTGCCTTGAAGCATAGGCGACCGCCCTTTTCTCTTGCATTAAAACGCATCCCAGACCCTGATGTGAGGCATCACAGTAGACGTCAAAAGGTCTTCCGACCTCTGGGATCACCAGCACTGGAGCACTCGTCAACCTTTTCTTTAATTCCACGAAGCTGAGCTCACATCGGTCGGTCCAAGCAAAAGGTTGGTTCTTGCGGGTTAGCTGTGTTAACGGAGCCACCACTTTGGAAAAGTCTTCAATAAACCTCCGATAGTAGCCCGCCAAACCCACAAAGCTCCTTATCTCCGTGACTGTCTGAGGACGTTCCCACTGCAGCACTGCCTCTACTTTGGCTGGATCTACCGAGATCCCTTGGGCAGATATTACGTGCCCTAAGAAGTTAACTTCCCTCAGCCAGAACTCACACTTAGTGAACTTGGCATAAAGTTGTTCCTTCCTCAGGATTTCCAATACCGACCTCAGATGCCCTTCATGCTCTTCCTCGGTCTTTGAATAAACAAGTATATCGTCTATGAAGACTACCACAAACTCATCCAAGAAAGGGCGGAAAATCCTATTCATGTAGTCCATGAACAGAGCTGGGGCATTGGTCACTCCAAACGGCATCACTACATATTCGTAGTGCCCATATCGGGACCTAAAAGCTGTTTTCTGCACATCTTCAGCTTTTACCAAAATTTGGTGGTACCCCGATCTCAGATCAATCTTTGAGAACACCGAGGCCCCATTTACTTGATCCATTAAATCATCAATTCTGGGTAGAGGGTACTTGTTTTTGATGGTCAACTTGTTTAACTGCCTGTAGTCTATGCACAGCCGAGACCCTCCATCCTTTTTCTTCACCAGAAGTACTGGAGCTCCCCATGGAGATACACTGGGTCTGATGAACTGTTTCTCCAACAGCTCTTCCACTTGCTTCTTTAACTCCACTAACTCGGCTGGAGCCATTCTGTAAGGCGCCATTGACACTGGTCCAGCTCCAGGTATCAAATCAATAGAGAATTCCACTTCTCTCTTAGGAGGTAACCCAGGTACCTCTTCTGGGAATACATCCGTGAAGTCTTTCACTACAGGTATCCTGTTTACGTCCCCTTCATTCTTCACTTCCAACCGAGCTAACATCACGAAACATCTCGCCCCTTCTTCCATCTCCAACCGCCCATGCCGAGCAGATACCACATCCTGTTCTTGGAGATCGGGCAACACCACTTTCTGCCTACCGCAATCTATAAGAACGTGATTGGCAGATAGCCAATCCATTCCCAGGATAACATCCAGGTCCTGAAGAGGTAGGCAGATCAGGTTCACTTTGAATCTGCGTCCCTCTACTATTACTGGACATTCAGGGCAAACCGTAGAGGTCACAACCTGTCTTGATGCAGGTGTGGAAACCAACAGTTCAAAAGGCAGCTCCTTCACTAGGAGACCCAACTCGGCTATACACCGACTTGACACAAAGGAGTGTGTCGCTCCAGAATCAAACAAAGCTTCTACACCCCTACCAGCAATAAAACAAACACCTTGCACGAGGTTACCTGATTGAGACGCTTCAGCTCCTGTCATGGCAAACACTCTCCCTGTTGCCTGAGGTTTGCTGCCTTCATTCCTCAACTGCCGAGGACCCGCAGTTTGAGTCATCCTATACCTGTCAGGGCAATCTCTAGAAACGTGCCCCATCTTTTGGCACGTAAAACATCTGGGTGTCCACGGTTGTTGCTGCTGCAACCGGGATGACATTGTTCCCGTCCGATGTGGTGGAGGTCTCGCATATGGCTTGCCTTGTGAATGCTGCACTTTAGCTCTCCCACTAGAAGAACCCCCTGGGTGTGACCTGATCACCCGAGGATCACCCTTTTCCAGAGTCTCCACCATCTTCGCCTTTTCTACCAAGGCGTGAAATTCCCTGATGCACATCGGGGCTATAGATCTCTTCAGCCCATGCGTCAGCCCCTCCTCAAACTTCCTGCACCTCCACGCCTCGGAGGTCGCCTGGGTATAAAAACGGGCGAGGTACTCGAACCGAGCAGCATAGGCGTTCACAGACATACCCCCCTGCTCCAACTTCAGGAACTCAGCTTCCCTTGCAAACCTCGCGCTGTCTGGGAAGTATTTCTCTAGAAACCTCACTCTGAAGTTCTCCCAGTCCAAAACATCCTCCCTGGCTTCCATCATTTGCTGAGCTCCCACCCACCAGAACTCAGCTTCTCCAGATAGGAGATAGGTGGCGAACAGCAATTTCTTCTCTTCAGGGCAGGAGGTCGCCCTAAAGATTTTCTCCATTTCCCTGACCCACTGATCTGCTTGATCAGGGGTAGCATTCCCACTGAACTTGGGTGGGTTGTGCCTCATAAACTCGGTCAATGCCATCCTTTCCTGAGGCTGGCCGACGGGCGAATTCGTATCAGCCAACCGAGCAGCTTCCCAGTGGTGCATGGTATCTTGATGGTTCTGAGCCATCGCCGCATTCTGTTGCTGGATGGCACCTGCCATCATCTCAATGGCCCTGGCGATCTGGCCCATTTCAGAAGAAGGTTAGGGAGCGGTAGGAGGTCTACGAGTCATTTTCTTCGTTCTCTGATTTCGAAACCACAAGCTTCTTTATCCCCTACAACTATAAGAATGAAATCGATAAGAAATCAATTCATTCAAGGGGTAACATCTCGACCTTACCAGGTCAGCTTCTCAAATTCCTTAGGAATTCGAGTCCATCAACAGAAACATGCAGCTTATAACCTCAAGCAAAACATCAGAACAGCTACTGGTGTGCAATCATCAATCCAAACAGCCACTCAAAATCAATTACCAAACACTCAATAAAAAAAAACAATCACGCCAGAAACCGAAGTATGCTAAGCATTAAACCTCTGGAAGTTAGATTGAGAATCACCCCGATCCGGTCATGAGTGTGCACCCTCACCACCTTATCAAGACCCTCTCATTCTAAATACTAAGATTTTCAGTTAGGCATACATTCACTACAGCACACACAAAAAGTTCAATACAAAAACGTTTGAAAACCTTTCACAATAGTTGTTACTTAAAACTCAAATAAGTTTTCATGAGCAGAAGAAAACACAATGGATCCACAGCCCTCAGGTCATCCTAAGGACGAACCAGGCTCTGATACCATTAATGTAACATCCCGCCAAATCGTTTCACAAATATATAATGAAAATAAACGAAACATCAAAATGTTGAAATGTGCATAATTATATATATGTAATGAAGATTCTCCTCACAGGGAGTTTAATACAACATCGGTCGTTTTTCCAAAATCTTAAGCAAGATACAGCAAAGAAAAAAAAAAACAACTGATCTCCTAACAGCTGATCTCCTAACCAAAGAGGCGATCTCCTATCAGAAAACAGGAAAAGGGGTGATCGCCCAACAGAAGCAAAATAGGCGATCTCATCCCGGCGACCACTCACTGAGGAGCTCTTCTTCCTACAAGATCATCTGCTCCCGTGTAAAAATTACACGATCATCACAGGTTTTAAGAAAAACAGCCACAGAACCAAAACGCAAAGGGTAAGCTAGACATTTAAAAGAGAGTTTGAATATGAACTTAAGAATCAAGATGAAACCAATTTAAGACATCCACATAAAACCATCAACTTTCTCATATTCCACCAAACCATTCGATAATCACATATCTCACAAATTAATTCCAGAGTCTCACAATTCACATCAGCAATCAAGTGTCTATCAATTCAATTTCTCATTTCACACGTCAGACTTTCCACTGACTCATCACACCAGACACTTGACCACTATTCCGGAGACTCGTGCATTGAACTCAGCGTCCAGAGACCTGCACCTGTCACGCTAAAAGGCTGGAAAGTGACCTCAGCCATGCGCATCACACAATCTCAATCTCAATATCATCATTATCACAGTGTGACAGGGTGAATCCATATGACGGCTGAGCTCGTTCTGTTTCACACGGGCCACTCATTCATAGGACCTCCTTCGACTCTCACCACCGAATGACTTCATTTACGTAATTCCATCATGTCAGCAGAGTCAGGATCGTCTCATTAACAGGACACTCACTGATCAATACACATCCTACACAGATCTTACACGGTATTTCCTTTCCTGAAAATACTATGCCTAGATCCCACATTCACAACATTCACACATCACATAACATTTCAACAAATGATTCCAGTCACAGCAAAACTCATGCCAAGGTTCAGATTTTCGAATATCACATTTAAATCTCAACAGTTTTCAAACAACACCAAAAACAGAAGATATTTCAGTAACAGATAAAAACCGGCGATCATCTTCAAAACACAGGCGATCACTCACTAAACTGGGATTTAAACAAGAACATTCTGCAAACCCGGCGACCACGTCGCCCCCATCATCAAACTCATCAAACACACAGTTTTCATCAGAGATAAGGCTAGCTTCCCTTACCTGGATCAGCGTGAAACTCACTTCAAGCTCTAACCACCGAACGTAAAGGATGCCTGAACTCTGCCTAAGCGTTCTAATCGGTAAAACTTGTAGAGAACCTTCTCAAATGCTCTATGGCAATCGCTGGTAAATAAACTGGTGCCTGGAATTACTGAGTCGCAGCGCAAAGGAGAGAAATGAGAAAGATGAAACTCTGTCACTATTTTCTCTTACTGCGTTCTAATCTCACTAAGAGGCGGTGCATTTCGATACTAGGAACATAGGCCTGCCATGAAGCTATCATTACCTACTCTCTAACTAACACTTCCGTGTGGGTTTCTTCCTCGAATTAAATGCAGACTTGACAGAATGGCCACATGGCGTCTCTACGTGCATGGAGCCACTGTTCCGAGGGTCTTTCACTGCCTACATGTTGCACATGCAGCACGTTAATCCTGGAAGCCGGGACCCCACCTCATCTGCGTATAACCGGACCCCTGATTACCATCCACCGGTATCCATGGCTCCCATGTCAGAAATGACCGATGTTCCTTACACCGGCGATGACTGATTCCTCACCCTGGAGGACGACCGAGGTCTCCCTCTTGCGGACGACCGACTTCTCTCCCTTGCGGACGACCGAGGTCTCCCTCTTGCGGACGACCGAGGTCTTCCCCTGGAGGACGACCGAGGTCTTCTCCTGGCGAAGTCCACACGCCTCGCGCCCTGGCGATGCCCGCACGCTTCGCGCCCTTTACTTCCATGTTTTATTTTAAATAAAACTTACTTAGAATTTATTTAAAATATACCCTTTTATTCCAAATTACATTTTACAGGTCCTTACAGCTTGTGTACTGATCGGTCCTCGGAAGTCAGAGGGGTCCCACAGCATGGGCCAAAGCCACGTGGAGTAGACCCCATCAGAGGTGATCGGTCATCGCCTGCTCCGTAGGGAGATGGGTAATCGGTCATCGCCTGCTCCACAGAGAGATGGGTGATCGGTCATCGCCTGCTCCACAGAGAGATGGGCGATCGGTCATCGCCTGCTCCGCAGATTATTAGTAAACATTCCCAGAGGTAAAGAGAGCCCCGGATCACGAAGGCTACATGCATGGCACGTGAACAGTGAAGGCCCTCCCAGAACAGGTGTTCATCCTGTTAGAGTTTGCACTCCAGAGAAGGAAACCCTATGTGCTAGGTTATCCCAAAGACTGGGTAAGAGTGGCGCAGGGGGCATTCCAGTAAACCCTAAGTGTGTCCAGCAGCGCAATAAACCCTAATTAGGGTTAGCGGTGCAGAAAACCCTAGGTATATAAGGAACAGTAACATGCTTCACAGAGGTACGCAATTCTAGACCTAAACACAGAGAGAAATTCAGACTTTGATGTTTCTTGCCCCGTTCTGACTTGAGCGTCGGAGTGCAAACGGCCGCGAGGGCACCCCCCCTTTCTCTTTTGCAGGTGCGATCATACCATCACAGACTAGGTGAGGAAGGAGGTGCGTGGCGGCCGCAGAAGTCAGCTGACGCAGAGTCAACCGGCAGGAACAAAAGGCTTTCAAACGTTTTTGTACTGAAATTTTGTGTGTGCTGTAGTGAATATATGCTCTAACTGAAAATTTTAGTATTAAGAATGAAAGGATCTTGATAAAGTAGTGAGGGTGCACACTCATAACTGGATCGAGATGTTCTCAATCTTAATTCTAAAGGTTGATGTTTAGCATACAATGAATTCTGGTGTGATTTATTTTATTCTCTTGAGTGTCTTTGTAATTGATTGAAAGTGGTTGTTTGGATTGATGATTGTATACCAGTAGTTATCCTGGTGTTATGCTTGATGTTACAAGCATTATGATTCTGTTGATGAACTCAAACTCTAAATGATTTTGAGATGCTGACCTTTGTAAGGTCTAGAGGTTACCTCCTGAATGAATTGATTTCTTATCGATCTCATTCTTGTAGTCGTAGGGAATATAGAAACCAATAGTTTCAAAATCTGAGAACGAAGGAAGATGACTCTCAGACCTCCTACCTCTCCCCAACCTTCTTCGGAGATGGGCCAGATCGCCAGGGCCATTGAGATGATGGCAACTGCCATCCAACAACAGAATGCAGCAATGGCTTAGAATCATCAAGCTGCAATGCACCACTGGGAAACTGCTCGGTCGGCTGAAACAGCCTCCCACGCTAGTCAGCCTCAGGAGCAGATGGGGCTGGCCGAGTTCCTCAGGCACAACCCACCTAAGTTCAGTGGGAATGCTACTCCTGACCAAGCAGATCAATGGGTCAGGGGTTTAGAGAAAATCTACAGGGCGACCTCCTGCCCTGAAGATAAGAAGCTGGTATTCGCCACATATCTTCTGTCTGGAGAAGCTGAGTTCTGGTGGATGGGAACTCAGCAGATGATGGAGGCTCGAGAGGAAGTGATGGATTGGGAGAGCTTCAGGGTGAGGTTCCTGGAGAAATACTTCCCAGACAGCGCAAGGTTTGCGAAGGAAGCGGAGTTCCTAAGGTTGGAGTAGGGGGATATGTCTGTGAGCGCCTATGCTGCTCGATTTGAGTACCTCGCCCGATTCTATACCCAAGCTACCTCTGAGGCTTGGAGGTGCAGGAAATTTGAAGAAGGACTGAAACATGAACTAAAGAGGACCATAGCACCTATGTGCATAAGAGAATTTCATGCCTTGGTGGAGAAGACGAAGATGGTGGAGACTCTGGAGGAGGGTGAGTCTCGGGTGATCAGGTCCCACCCAGGGGGTTCCTCCAGTGGGAAGACAAGGGTGCAGCAGCAGCAGAATAAGCCTTATGCGAGACCTCCACAGCATAGGGCAAGAGCAGCACCGCCCCAGTCTCAGCAGCAACAACCCTGGAAACTTAAATGTTTCCATTGTGGTGGACCACACACAGCCAATGTGTGCCCCAAGAAAGATTCAGAGAGAAGATATTTTGCCTTCCAGAAGACGGGACACCTTGCTAGAGAGTGTCCTAACGGGTATAGGGCGACTCAACCCAGTGTTTCTCAGCAGTTGAGAAACGAAGGCAGCAGACCTCAGGCACCCGGGAGAGTGTTTGCCATGTCAGGAGCAGAAGCGTCTCAGTCAGGTAACCTAGTACAAGGTACTTGTGTATAGCTGGTAGATACGTTAGAGTTTTGTTTGATTCTGGAGCGACACACTCTTTTGTGTCAAATCGGTGTGCAACCGAACTGGGCCTTTTAGTGGAGGAGCTGCCGTTTGAACGGTTGGTCTCTACACCTGCATCAAAACAGGTTTTGACCTCCCCAGTTTGCTCTGAATGTCCAGTGATAGTAGAGGGACGCAAGTTCAAGGTGAATTTGATCTGTCTACCTCTTCAGGATCTGGATGTTATCCTGGGAATGGATTGGCTATCTGCCAATCACATTCTCATAGATTGCAGTAGGCAGGACGTGGTGTTTCCGGGCCTCCGAGAGTCAGATATGATATCTGCTCAGTGTGTATGGTCGGGGTTGATAGAAGGGGCGACGTGCCTTGTAATCCTAGCTCAAGGGGGAGTGAAGAATGATGAAGATATGGGCTGTATACGTGTGGTGAAGAATTTCATGGATGTAGTTCCAGAAGAAATACCTGGACTACCTCCTAAGAGAGAGATGGAATTCTCTATTGTTTTGGTACCTGGAGCTGGACCAGTGTCCATGGCTCCCTACATAATGGCTCCAGCTGAGTAGATGGAATTAAAGAAGCAAGTGTAAGTTAGATTTAGTTGTACCAAGGTTTAGTTTCAGCTACATATAAGTTATGGAGAGTAAATAAACAGTATGTTGGGGGTTTAAAGCTTAAGCATGTGTATCCATGGGAAGTACCAGAGTTAAGTTCCAAGAATGAAAGAATGAAATTTTCTTTTGAAGCTTGGAAGATGTTCAAGTCGATGAACAGCATGAGATGGCTCTAGCTTAAGCTTCACGCAGAATGGATGCTGTTTTGTTGATCGTGATTTGAAAGATGATTATGGAAATGGTGGGTTGAGATAAAAGGCTTCCGAAGCCGTAAGCCTCCTGATTTTGGCAAATGAGGATGCAGTTCGGCCTGTGAATGTAGAAGGGAAGGAGGTAATGGCTGTGGATAAGGATGAGGGTAAGCCGTGTTATGATGATGTTGATGTTAGATATTATGGCTTTAAACTAGAGGGGGGGTGAATTGTTTAAAGAGGTTTTCGCAATCTTTTTGAAGCTAGAATGAGTTTATCTCAAAAACCAATTGATCAAGCAATTCAGTTAGTCAAAACAGTAAGCAAAACTGCACTGTCAGAAAAATAATCGGTTGTTTCTTCGAAACAATCGGTTGTTTTTATCAGCAAACAACAAACAAACTGAATTTAAAAAGTAAGGGATAGAGAGATTGTACACAGATGTTTATACTGGTTCACTCCAACCCAGAGCTACATCCAGTCTTCTCAGAACCCTGAGGAAATCCACTAAGCAATCAACACTAGATTACTTACACACAACCAAGAAAGTGACCTTGAACACCCTCAAGAAACACACTTTCCTTGGTCAGCACACCACACTAAGAAAGCTGATCTTGATCCCCTCAAGAACACACAACTCTTCTTAGCAACAGCACAAAACGAATGTTCACAGAATTACACGGATTACACTTGTTACAGAAGCAATCTGAAATCAGTACAAGAGAATCCTATCTCAGCACTTTGATCAATCTCTTTAGCTCTTAAGCAATCTCAGCAATTTTCCAAAACTCTCTTAGCAGCCCATTGTCAAAAGCATTCTTAACCTTTTAAAAGAGATTTCTGAATTATATAAAAGGAAGTTTGTTTATCAAATCTTAACAAACCCATAAAGCTTTCAGCAAGATTGGTCAAAGCATTTAATGACTGGAGCGTAAACAGTTTCAAATCATTTAAAGCTCAGTCAAAGTCAAAACTGTTTTCTGTTATAAAAACATAACAAACAATCGATTGTTTCCTCGAATCAATCGGTTGTTTTGTTACTTAACCAATTTTCACACTTTAAAACAGTTTTCAAAACACCTAAGCTTAAACAATCGGTTGTTTCGATAAAACAATCGGTTGTTTTAACTCAGTTTGAAAAAACACTTTACATTGTTGAAAGTTGAGATGCTTGAGCTTTAGATTCAATCAAAGGTTGAGTTACACAACTCAAACTACCCAGATCCTAACTAAACCAGCACAGCAACAGCAAGCACAGCAAAAGCTTCATCATCCTTCAAAGGATTTGGATTCTTCAAAACCTTGAACACCACTTGGTTCAACAGTTGAGTCCTTCTAGCGATGTAGTAAATTTCAGAAAGTTGGGTGTGGAAGGGAATGTGGGTAGAAATAGTCTGTTGTATCTGAGAGAAGAAGAATAGAGTTGTCTTTAAGCAAGAAATTCCGGATGCAGAGGAAATCTTCCAATCGGCTCCACTACTGGTAGGGTTGTGGTTGAGATATATGGTGCGTTCGTCCTCGTATGCCTTTTCGGATTGGCACCTGAACCCAAATCAATGCATTCAATGTATACATTGAAAAAGGAGGTCGTAATGGGAGCAGGAAGCCGAGTTGGCAAAAGAAGTCATAATAATGATTTAGAAAGTAACAGCAACAGGAACTTTGTCTTTATAAGGTGCAGAATTATGTAGCATAGTGGTGAACCAAAGGTGTCCCTTTAGGGAGCGTGAGAATTAGACCAGCAGTTGGGAAGTCGATGGATGGTTTTGATCAAGATGCAGAAGTTGATTCCTAGAAGGATATTTCGGATCCTAGTTTGAGTTGGCTAAGGGGCATGAACAGTAGGCAGCTGTCCCCTTTCCTTCCGATGAAGGGATCTTGCTCGCTTTTCTCTAAAGAGGCTAGGCCTGGTTCTGTTAAGAGCCTAGTTCTGGACTTGCTCGACCAAGTCTTCAAGGTTGGAAGTAGAGTGTGAATGCTAGAGTTGGCGCTCAATGGAGCAGCATATTCCATATGCAGGGATGTACAATGGAATTTGATGAAGTATTTGAGTAGTAAGAGTTGGTTCAGTAGACAACCGAGAAGGTGAAACTGATACAAGGCAGCATGAAAGCTTCTCAAAGTCGGCAGATTCAGAGGAGAAGACCTTTGGAGTTTGCTGCAGGAGACCATGTGTTCATGAGAGTGACACCAACCAAGGGTGTAGGACGGGCGATCAGATCAAAGAAGTTGTCCCCTAAGTTCGTGGGACCATATCAGATCTTAAGGAGGATTGGTCCAGTGGCCTATGAGATCGCCCTACCTTCCCATTTAGCGAATCTGCATAATGTCTTTCACGTATCACAGCTGAGGAAGTACATGGCAGACCCTAGTCATGTGCTGGAAGTGGACGATGTGCAGATCAGGGATGACTTGTCTTTTGAAGCGAAACCAGTCAGGATTGACGATCGTCAAAGTAAACAGCTCAGAGGCAAGACCATCAACATGGTGAAAGTGGTGTGGGATGAGAGATCGGGTGATTCAACTTGGGAGTTAGAAGAACCCATGAGAGAAGCTTATCCATACCTCTTTTCCTTGTAATTCAATTTTCGAGGACGAAAATTTTTCTTGTTGGGGAGAATGTAAGGACCTGTAAAATTAAATTGGAATAAAAGGAATATATTTTAAATGAATTCTAAGTATGTTTTTATTTAAAATAAAAAGGAAGGAAAGTGTAGCTTAGAAGAGTATGAGATCGCCTGGTTAGTACATAATCGCCTGTCGCCTAGACTACCCATGCGGACATCGCCAGGGCGCGAGGTATGCGGACATCGCCAGGGCGCGAGGTATGCCGACATCGCCAGGGCGCGAGAGGCATGCGGGCATCGCCAGGGCGCGAAGCATGCGGGCAACGCCAGGGCGCGAGAGGCATGCGGGCATCGCCAGGGCGCGAGAGGCATGCGGGCATCGTCAGGGCGCGAGAGACATCGGTCGTCTCCCAGAGAGAGACATCGGTCGTCTCCTAGAGAGAGACATCGGTCGTCTTCCCGGATGAGTCATCGGTGAAAGGTTATCGCGCGATGTCGTGTTTCACACAGATAAAGTGGGACCCAGACTCCCAGCATGAAACGTCCTGCAGGCACGCCACGTAGACGAAAAGGGTGGTTCAGAATAGTGACATCAGAAAGTTGGCATGCGCAAGAGACACTCGCGGTCGTACTGTTCAGGGAAGTGGTTGGCATGCGCAAGAAGACAAAAAGGGTGGTTCAGAATAGTGACATCAGAAAGTTGGCATGCGCAAGAGACAACCGTGGCCGTACTGTTCAGTGAAACGTACACTCAGGCTTTCCTGCAGAGGGGGTGGTGGCAGCAGCATGCGTGGACAAGTAGACTTGGATTCAAAAACCCACTGCGGGGAGGCAAAGAACGTTGCTGTGGTTCAAGAGTGACAGAGTGAGTCTACCTTCATCCTTCTCTTTTCTCTCCTTCACTCTGCGATTTAGGCCTTATCACGTCCCTGCTTGGCTATCGACGACTGCCATAGAGCACCTGGGAGGTTCTCTGCAAGTCCTCCAAACCAGACGCTAAAACAGAGTTAAGGCATCCTTGAAGCTCGTTGGGTTGGAGCTCTTAGTGAAGTTTACGCAAGTCCAGGTAAGGGAAGCTAGCTTTATTTTCAATAAAAACTGTAGATTAGCTGTTTCTGAAGTGAGGGCGACGTGGTCGCCGGTTTTAAACTCTATTTCGTGATGCTCTATTCTATGTGCTTGGGCGACGTGGTCGCCGGTTTTAAAATCCTATTGTCACGATGCTCTGTTTTGGTGAAGGGGCGACGTGGTCGCCGGTTTTTCAACTGTTATTGCATAATCCCCTGTTTTGGATGTGATCGCCGGTTTTAATGTTGTTGTTCGAACTCCCCTGTTTAGTGTCGCTCTGAACTTGTTGAGATTGAAATGAAAAATGTATATGCTATTCGAAAACCTGATCGGTGGTATGCTGGTTCTTGTGAGTGGGGTTGTTTAAGAAAAGATTCAAGGTATTCTATGATGGATTTATTCTTTATGTGTGGAATGATGCTTTGAATGTTGTGGATGTGGGATCAAGGCATAGTATTTTCAGGAAAGAAAATACCGTGTAAGATCGTGTAGAGTGTGCAATGACCGGTGATTCGTTTTATGAGATATCCTGATTCTCCTGATGTAATGGAATCACATAGATGAAGTTATTCAGGCGTTGAGAGTCGAAGGAGGTTCACATGTACGGGTGAGTTTGTTTGAAAGAGAACGAGCTCGACCCGTTGTGTGGATTAACCCTGTCATGCTAGGATAGTGATGATATTGAGATTCATTTATACGCTTGTGAATGTGTGTGATTTCACAGCGACCCTGTGAATGTGTGTGATTTCACAGTGGTGCAGCATGACAGGTGCAGATCTCTGAGTCTAGTCAATGCACGTGTCTTCCGGAAGTAGTGTCAAGTGTCTATGTGTGATGAGTGAGTAGAAGTCTGACGTGAGAAATGTTGAGAACTTGTTGATAGACACTTGATGGAATTATGTGAATTGAAATACTCTTGAGGAAATTGTGAAATATGTGATCACTTGATGGTTGTGTGATATGAATGAGAAAGTGATGGACTCTTGAGAATGTTTAAAAAGGCTGATCTACGTTGGTTGTCCAATTTATAATTTAAAGTTTTAAAAATATCTAGCTTACCCTTTGTATTGTTCTGTGGCTGTTTTCTCTTAAAACTGTGATGATCGTGTATTTTACACGGGAGCAGATGATCTTCCAGGGAGTAGAGCTCCTCAGTGAGTGGTCGCCGGAAGGAGATCGCCTGTTTATGTAGGGAGACCGCCGGTTTCATTTTATTTGGCTTTATTTTGTTTAAGTTTTGGAAAATTGACCGGTTATGTATTAAACTCCCTGTGAGGAGCAACTCCATTTTATATAAATACGTATGTTCACTTCAATATTATTGTTTTACCTTTATTTCATTTTATATTTGTGAAAAGGATTTGGCGGGATGTTACAACTCCAGCACCGCTCCCCTACTGATTGGAGGAGCCGTCCACCGATAAGACCCATCGAAAATCTACGCTTTCTGCAAGCGTCGCGACCGACGACAGCTCGACCACGAAATCGACGAACACCTGCCCTTTGATCGGTCCTCGGGGCTTGTACTGGATGTCGAATTTTGAAAGTTCCACAGCCCACTTGACCATCCTTCCTGCTACGTCTGGCTTCTTCAACACCTTCTGGATGGGCAAGTCTGTCATGACCACTACGGTGAAGCTGTGGAAGTAGTGTCTGAGCCTTCTAGCTGAAAAAACTACCGCCAGAGCAGCCTTCTCCAGAGCCTGATACCTTGTTTCAGGGCCCTGCAGCACCTTACTCACAAAATACACAGGCTTCTGGACCTGATCTTGCTCTTGTACCAGGACTAAGCTGACTGCCCTCTCCGTCATAGCAAAGTACAGACGAAGAGGGGTGCCCACTTGTGGTTTACACAATACTGGTGGGCTCGCCAAATACTCCTTCAGCTGTAGGAAGGCCTCTTCGCATTCCTGTGTCCAAAGGAATCTGCTGTTACTGATGGAAGAGGCCTAAGCTCAGGCCCAACAACTAGGTCCATGGCAAAGAGGATTCAAGAAGAGTGGGACTCTGCTATTGATGGCAGAGAAACTTTTCTCTACATATTCAAAGACGCTTCAGAGGACCACAAGGAGTAAAGCCCAAGCCATGGGAGCTGAGCATAAATTAATTTTAGTTTTTTATAATTTTAGTAGAGTAGGGTTCATTTAGCACAATAGGGGGGGTGTATTTAACAATTTAGCTTGTACCTAGGTCTTTTAGGGTAAGAATGTAGCCCTACCTTCTAGAAGCATGCTAAGGGGCTGCATTGACCTTTAGTCAACACCCTAGCAGCCCCCTCTTTTATGTATTACCCATCCTACCCTTGCTCCTTACTCTCCAAGGCACCATCTCCTATAAATAGGGTGCTTTGGCTCATGTTTTTTTAAGATCAATTTATATGAGTAAATGCTGCCAAAATTATGCTAGCTTCTACTCTTTGTCTAGTCTCTCTAGGTTAGACACTTTGATCTTCATCTTCACCTTTCTTGAAGTGATTTGGCCTAACCTATCACTCTCCATACCTTTCATGCACCTACAAGGAACCCATAGCTCTATATGAGCCATCCTTGACCCATATCATCCATAGCTTCCACCACCTTTTTACCTCATATTTCAAGAAGAACATATGGTCATGAAGAACAATCCATCATTTGGTATCTAGAGCTTTGGTTCTTCAAGAGATAAGTGTTCTCTTCATTTTATTTTTTGAGTCTTCTTCTTTATTCCATGTTGTTCATCATATCCTTAAATGGCTTGCTGTTTTTAATTTC
The DNA here is from genome assembly GCA_037954025.1 of Phaseolus coccineus. Classification (NCBI taxonomy): domain Eukaryota; kingdom Viridiplantae; phylum Streptophyta; class Magnoliopsida; order Fabales; family Fabaceae; genus Phaseolus; species Phaseolus coccineus. The sequence continues at coordinate 31,241,654 of CM075680.1, read as the reverse complement.
TTTTTAAGTTGGTGTTGCTGTTTTTAAATTTCTATTTGGTATTTTTGGTTCAACTTGATCTTGAACTTCCATTTTCAAACTGTTTTAGGTTCCTTTTGTGTTGGCTGTTCTGTTTTTATTTTATTTGAGTCTTATTGATGTTTTTAATCGGTGCAAAGTGTTTGTGGTTGAGTCATTTTGATTTTTGAATCCATACAAGTTTTGTAAAAGTCATGTTCATCCTACAATGTCATAAATTTCAAGTGGTGCCTTTTTATTGTTGATTTGGTTGCTTGATTTTGTTTTGAGTGCAGTTTATATTTCTGGTTTTGAAGCTTTGGTGTCTTTTATATTTTCATATTTGAGTTCATACTTGTGTGTTAGTTCCATACAAGTTCGTTTCCAATCATTTCCATTGTGTTTTTGAAGTTTCTTTACCGTTTTCTAATTCCAAGTTAGGATTTCTCTGTTTTCACTGCTACTGTTCTGGCTGGAATCATTCCCAGAAATTACATTTGTTGGTAAAAAATTATGAAATTTTGGATTTGAGTAGTTTGATGTGTTAAGAAAAAGTGAAAAAAAGAAGCACATAAAAATTCAAAATACAAAAAAAATGATAAATGAAATACGAACAGAGTGCAAAAATCCTGACTCTGAAAAAACGCTGACGCGGCAGTGATTTCGGAAAAATTATTACAATTATTTGACTCACTGTTTTGGTGAAATTCCAACGCCTATATTGAGCTAAAACATTGAAGTTTCTGTGGTTAAAATTTCAAGCTCAAATTTGAAGTATTCTGTCCAGCATAAAATTGGAAAGTTGTGAAAAATTTACACACAAAAATTCTGTAGTGCTGTTTTGGTTTTATTCATCTATTCTAGTTCCATTCACTAGGATTCCACTTTGTGTGCTACCTTTTCTTGTGTGGCTTAATTTTTTGCTTGTCAAATTTTATTGAATACTCTTTCAAGTCTTGTCAAATATCAACTCCATTTGCAGTAGTCCTTGATTTTAAATTTGAGTTTTGTTGCTTTAAAACTTGCTTGACCTCTCTTTGGTGGATTTGACCTAAAAAGTGCTTTGGTGAGTGTGGAGCTAAAATTTTGTTTTGGTGAAAGCCATATCACTAAAGAGGAGCTGGATTAAAGATTTAAGGTTGAATAACCTAAGAAGACAAAGCAAGGGACAGCAGCAACCTCATTAAAAAATACACAAATATACACAAAGGAGCTACAAGTGAAGGAGTGCATAGAATAGGACTTTAAATTTTTGTGCAAAAAAATTTGTTAACCTAATTTCTTTGTATTTCTTTGAGTTGTAATTTGCAAGGACATTGATTAATTAGTGGATTAATACGTCTTAGACGGTGAGTGTGTCTTCAAGGTTCCAAAGTGTCAAGAACCCTCACCTTAGGATTCGACTAGTTTTAAAAGCTTTCTAGATAGCAATTTTCATTTTTGTTTAATTGCTTTATATAGTTTTTCTTGCATAAAAATTTTGTTTTTATCTTTGATTGTGCTCTAAGTAAATTGCTTAGAGAAAGGTTTGTGAAAGTGTTGTGGGATAGTATCTGGCTAAGGAAAGGCTTGGTACTTAAGAGATCCTGATGGAAGAGGGCCAAGCACAACCTTCCATGAAAGGCAAGAGCCAAGTCAAGAGCGTCTAAGACCAAGCTAGGAGCGTCTAAGACAAGCTAGGAGCGTCTAGGACGAGAAGGCCAAGCTAGAAGCATCTAGGACAAGAAGACTTGGATCAAAGCTATGAATGGGAGAGTGGCATACTAGCACATATTCTGTGAAGGCCCATCAAATGTAGTTTAGCTTTAATTGGGGTGTAAATAGCATAGCCATGTGGACAAATGTTTATTTTTCTGCACATTAGAATTAAGGAGAAGTTAACCTTCCCACTATTCTAGAAAGCCCATGGAGGGGGTGAACTTACAAACTAGACACACCCCTCCCCATGTGCTCACACTTTCCATGTGGCCCATGTGCTTCACATTTACATTTCATTTGGCTAGCATTAGGGTTGCATTATGGTCCTCCTTAGCCTATAAAAGGAGGAGCCTACACCTTGTATTTTCAAGATTAAATAGAGTATTGTTATGCTGCCAAAATTGTGCCATACACCACTCTTTGCCTAACACTTAGGTTTTAGTCTTCAATTCATCACTACCAAAGGGGCTGGCCAAACCTCCCCATTTCCTCACTCTTCATGCACCTTCAAGGCACCCATGCTTCCTAGGAAGGCCTTGCTCACCTCCTCCATAAGCTTCCGCATCCATCATCACCAAGGAACTCCAAAATCCAAAGAAGAGCTCATAGGAATGCTATCATTTGGTATCAGAGCTATGGTTCTTCAAAGATGAGTATCTCTTTTCATTTTCTTTTTGAGTTCTTCTTTTCTCCAAGTTGTTCATCTTTATTCCAAGTTGTCTTGCTGTTTTTTGTGTTTTAATATGATTTGAATGCTTGTTTATTTCATTTCATTTGGTAGGTTTGTTCAAACTTGTGCTTGAACATCTATTTTCAATTTTGTGTAGGATTCTTGATATATTTGTGTTGCTGTTTTTATTTTTAGTTATTTGAGTCTTGCTTGAAATTTCATTTGGGTCATATGATGTTCTTGTGTCTTTTCATTTTATGAATCCATAAGTTTTGTCTAAGTCATGTGTTTCCATATTTGTCATCAAATCCTAGTAGTACTCTTTTTGATTTATTTGTTTCTTGTTTTTGGTCTGAATGTTTGATCTGAAATCTGTTTTGTGTTGATCCTTTGGTGCATTTTTAATTTTAGTTTGAGTTCTTATTTGTGTGTTAGATCCACACAAATTCCATCATTTTAACTCCATTGTGTTTTTGAGGTATATCATTCTGTTTTTCATTCCAGTTTTCAGAACCCCCTGTTTTTCACTTTTCTGTGCTGACTGTTTTGATTTATGAAAATCACATACATCATCAAAAATTTCTGAGCCTCTGGATTTCACAAATTTGAGGTGTTAGCAAAAGAAAAAAAAAAGAACCATCTGAAAAGAAGAAATAGAAAAAAAAAGATAAATATTACAAAAAAAGTGTGCAATCCTGACGTTCCAGCTGGCAGCTCTGAGCACTGATTTTATAAAATTTACCAAAATTAATTGGTACATGCGTTTGGAGTGAAACCAACGCCAAAAGTTTTTTAAGATCTTGTTCTGATTGTGTCTTAATTTTCAGAAACAAATACAAAAGGGTCAGCACAGCATAAATCTTTTAAAGATACGCTTTCTGGACCACAACAATATGTGCTTTTCTGTGGTGCTGTTTTTTGGTTTTTAAATCAAATCTAGTGCTATTCCTAGGTTCCTTTTTGTGTGCCATCCATTATTTGAGTACCTTTTATTTGCTTGTCTAATTTCATTTGAACTCTTTCTAGTTGTGTCACTTTTAAATTCCATTTGTGTGGTACTGTTTTTCAAATTAATTTGTTTCTTGCTTTCTTTCTTTGGCCTCTAAGCTTGTTGGTGGATTAAATATCAATTGGTACTTGTTGAGTGAGAATTTGACTTGAGGGGAGTCTAGCTTGCTTAATAGGTGCTGGATTGAAGATTTTATTGACCTAATTCCAAGAGGAACAAAGGCAAAGGGCAGCAACAAACACCATACTACAAATACACCACACACTTTGGAAGGCCCAAAAAGTAGAAAAGCAACAAAAGGGGTGCAACTAGAAGAACAACAAAAGGGGTGCAAATAGTAAAAGCAACAAAGGGAGTGTCATTTAATTTCTTTGCAATCTTGCTTGTGTTAATTACCTTTTAATTACGTTATTAGACGGTGAGTGTGTCTTCAAGGGCTCCAAGTGTCCAAGAAGCCTCACCTAGGGCCGACTAGTGTAGACCTTACTTGTTTTAGCATGTGTTAATTGTTTTAATTGCTTTCCTTGCTTAATTAGTTACGTTTGGTAATTGTTTTGTTTTGTTTAAGTTCGTTAATTCTTTTGCTTGGTTAATTAGCTAGTTTGCATTGTTTTCTTGCATCAAAATTTGATTTCTTCAACCTAATTGTGTTTTAAGTGGTTTACTAAGAGAAAGCTTTGTGTGAAGACATTGAGGAATAGTCTTTGGCTAAGGCAAGGCTTGGTATTTAAGTAGTCCATTGTGACTCACCTCCCTTACCTGAAAGACTACCTTCTTTGACTTCCCTAAATTTTCTCAAGGTAAAATATTTCTATACATAAAGGTCTAGTCATGTCTTCTCATTCCTTTAAATCTCTTAAAAGTGAGGTGAAATCCTTGAAATCTCTTTTGGAACAACTTTCCAAGAATATTCAATCAATTTCATCTAAACAATTGGAGAATGAGGCCAAAACTAATGAATTGACTAAATCAAAGGATGAGAAGTCTCACATTTCAAAAAAATTACCTTCTCATGCATCTATCTCTAAAAAGCATGATTCTTTTGGGGAGGGAAGACATAGAAGAGATAGAAAAGAACAAGAAAGCCCAAGAGAGGTTAGGGTAGACCTACCCCATTCCCATGGAAAAGAAAATATAGAAACTTGCCTAGATTGGGAAATGAGGGTAGAAAAATTGTTTGCTTCCCATAAAGAAAGAAAGGAAAGAAAGATACAAAAGAAAAGAGAGGAAGCCGAAAGGGAAGCTAAAAAAGAAAAAGAAAAAGAAAAGCATGAGAAGACCCTTGAGAAACAAAAGGCGTGGGAGAATAGTGTTCCTTCTCACAAGGTCATTCAACAAGACAAAAGATTTAAAAATACCTTTGAAAATATGCGTCTTGTTGAACAACCTAGCCTTTCCTTTTGTAAAGGAACACTTGCAAGCATAGTAACAAAAAAAGAGTCTTTAAAAGAAGCTTGCATAGATAAAGATAAAGTGGATTATTTCTCATATGTGCTAGGATATCACCAAGTGAATGTCAAGTTATTTACAAGCATCTACAAAAACAAATTTTTATGTGAAGTAGTGCCTAAAGAAACTTGTCATGTCCTATTGAGACAACCATTGCCAAGTGTGCAACTTCTCATAAACAATGGTTGTAACAACGAGACTATCTTTACACATAAGAGAAAAATTCTTCATGAAGGAGAACTCATGGACCAAATTAGAGTTGATAAAACTCTAGAGCTTTTAAAAGGAAAACTTTTGTCACCCATGAGAAAAGATGTTCAAAGACATTACCCTAGATACATTTCTTGTTTTAAAAATACACCTAAGGTGATGTCTCATGAACTCTATACTCCTTTACCTTTTGCAAATGATCCTTGGGAAGACATAAACCTTAATTTTATCTTAGAGCTTCCTAGGACAACAAAAGGTTTTGATTCCATTTTTATGGATATGGATAATCTCTTCTATATAGAAGTGACAAGTCTTCATGGTTTATCTTCAAGCATAGTATTGGATAGAGCTCCAAAATTTGAAAACCATCATTTGAGGAATCTTTTAGAAAAACTTGAAATTAAGTTGTACTCTTCAAATTTTTATCCTCAAAAGAATGGTCAAAATAAAATTGAAAACATAACTCTTTTTACTATGCCTAGAGAAATCATGAAAGACAATCACAATTCTTGGGATGAGTATCCTTTTGAGCATGCATACAATGGAGTAGTCCACAAGACTACTAATATTTCTACATTTGAAATTGCATGTGGACTTAATCCTCTTTCGCTTTTTAAGTTGTTACCCTTTCCTAAAGGTATTGTGCCTAAGGAAAAGGTAACCAATATTGAAAATTTTCAAGTACATAAGAGGATTAGAGAACACATACAACCATCAAAAGAGAAATATTGTACAAAGTTGCCAAAAACAAAAGAAAAACAAAAATGGCAACTTCATACAATTAAGTTCTCTCCAATTGCTCACACTAACACCTTTACTTTGTTTGATGATTTCCATAGGTGGACGTTTGATCCGGGAGGACAAGCCTTGCCGAAATAATAGGCTGCTATCCGAGATCAAATCTGTAGATCTGAGGATAGATCTTCTCAAAGGAGGAGGAGATGATGGACACCATCCAGCCCCATCCATCCCCCTAGTTGAAGACAAAGCAAGGGATTTGAGGACAAATCCTTTTTCAAGAGGGAGGGGATGATGGAAGAGGGCCAAGCACAACCTTCCATGAAAGGCAAGAGCCAAGTCAAGAGCGTCTAAGACCAAGCTAGGAGCGTCTAAGACAAGCTAGGAGCGTCTAGGACGAGAAGGCCAAGCTAGAAGCATCTAGGACAAGAAGACTTGGATCAAAGCTATGAATGGGAGAGTGGCATACTAGCACATATTCCGTGAAGGCCCATCAAATGTAGTTTAGCTTTAATTGGAGTGTAAATAGCATAGCCATGTGGACAAATGTTTATTTTTCTGCACATTAGAATTAAGGAGAAGTTAACCTTCCCACTATTCTAGAAAGCCCATGGAGGGGGTGAACTTACAAACTAGACACACCCCTCCCCATGTGCTCACACTTTCCATGTGGCCCATGTGCTTCACATTTACATTTCATTTGGCTAGCATTAGGGTTGCATTATGGTCCTCCTTAGCCTATAAAAGGAGGAGCTTACACCTTGTATTTTCAAGATTAAATAGAGTATTGTTATGCTGCCAAAATTGTGCCATACACCACTCTTTGCCTAACACTTAGGTTTTAGTCTTCAATTCATCACTACCAAAGGGGCTGGCCAAACCTCCCCATTTCCTCACTCTTCATGCACCTTCAAGGCACCCATGCTTCCTAGGAAGGCCTTGCTCACCTCCTCCATAAGCTTCCGCATCCATCATCACCAAGGAACTCCAAAATCCAAAGAAGAGCTCATAGGAATGCTATCAGATCCTAGTGATCCACCTCCCTTTCCTGGGAAATTACCTACTTCACTCCACTTATCTTTCTTTTTGAAAATTACTTTTATCACAAACCCTAAACATGTCTACTCATTCTTCAAGTCATAGTGAAAGTGATAGAAAATCCACAAAATCTCTTTTGAAACAATTGGCTAGAGATTTTCAATCACTATCACTAAGACAATTGCAACATGAGGCTCAACTTTTGGAAGATAAAAAAGAAAGAGATGCCCATCTTGCACTTTTGGAAGAGGAGTTGAGGATTGTTAGAGAAAAAGATGAATACATTCGAAAATTAAAAAAATCACATGCATCACATGCATCTAGTTCTAGGTCAAGTGACTCACATGCTGAGGGGAGTCTGAGAGTAAATGATTATTATCAACCTCACCTAGAAGAACTAGGAGAGAAAGCCACCCAAAAGAGACTAGGGTAGACTTACCTCATTTTTATGGAAAGGAAAATGTTGAAACATACCTAGATTGGGAAATGAAAGTAGAACAACTTTTTGCTTGCCATCATGTTAGTGAGGAAAGGAAAGTACCCTTAGCCACTTTAAGCTTTCAACGAAATGCTATGTATTGGTGGACAGCCCTAAAGAGAGATAGGCGCCTCCACAGGGACCCTCCCATAGAATATTGGAATGACCTTAAGGGAGCCCTAAGACGCCGCCATATTCCTTCATACTACGATAGGGAGTTAATGGACAAGCTCCAAAGACTCCAACAAAAAAACATGAGTGTAGAGGAGTATAGGCAAAAGATGGAGCTCTACATGATGAGAGCCTCTATTAGGGAAGAAGCCACCACCACCATAGCTAGGTTCTTGAGTGGTCTCAATCTTGAGATAAGGGATAAAGTAGAACTTTTGCCCTATAGGGACTTGAATGACTTGATCCAACTTTGTATAAAAGTTGAACAACAAAATTTGAGAAAGGGATCAAGTCGCAAGGAGAGTTCTTACTCTAACTCTTATCCCAAGAGAGAGTATAGAAGAGAAAGGGAGGATAGTTTTTCAAAGGATAAATCCAAAGAAACTCCCAAGAGTGTAGGAAAAGATGTGCCTACCTCACAACCCCACAGTAGAGACATCCAGTGCTTCAAGTGTCTTGGTAGAGGCCATATAGCATCCCAGTGCCTAAATAGGAGAACCATGATCTTAAGAGGGAGGGATGAGTATAGCAGCCAAGATGAAGAGTCTAGTGGGGAAGAAGAGAAGGAAAGTAGTGAGGGGGCATATCCTTGTGAGGGAGAATTAATGATGATCAGAAGAACCCTCAACAATCAACCTAGTGTGAACCATGAAACACAGAGAGAGAACATCTTTCATACAAGATGCAAATTTTCAGAAAACATTTGTTCTCTCATTGTGGATAGTGGCTCTTGCTGCAATTGTTGTAGCACTAGGATGGTTGAAAAGCTTAATCTACAATTAATACCTCATCCAAAACCTAACAAACTTCAGCGGATAAATGAAGATGGGGAATTAACTGTAGATAAGCGGGTAAAAATTAGTCTTTCTGTGGGGAACTATAAAGATGAGATTTTATGTGATGTAGTACCCATGGAAGCCTGCCACATCTTATTGGGAAGACCATGGCAATTTGACAAGAAAACCATCCATAATGGTCTTACCAACGGGATAACTTTTACCCATAGGGAAAAAAAGTTTGTACTCTATCCTTTAACACCTTCACAAGTGGTAAAGGACCAAGTACAAATGAAAATAAAAAGAGAAAATGAGAAAAAGAAGAAAAAAAAGGAAAATAAGAGAAAATATTTAGGAACGATGTTGAGGCGTGGGAGAAGAGTGTTCCTTCCCACAAGGTTATTCAGAAAAAAGAAAAATTTGAAAATAAAATTGAAAAGATACTTCTATCTGAACAACCTTCAGGCCTCCTTCTGTGTAAAGGAACACTTGCATGCACTGCCACACTTTTTGAAGTTTGTGAACTACCTCTTCAAGTCCAAAAACTTTTAAAAGAATTTGGTGATGTATTCCCTGAGGAAGGACCTATTGGACTTCCACCTGTTAGGGGTATAGAACACCAAATAGATTTAGTTCCGGGAGCTAGTCTACCAAATAGACCAGCTTACATAACTAATCCGGAAGAGACTAAGGAGATAGAGTCACAGGTTCAGGATTTGTTGGAGAAAGGCTGGGTTCAAAAAAGCCTAAGTCCTTGTGTTGTACCTGTTTTGTTGGTTCCAAAGAAAGATGGCAAGTGGAGAATGTGTTGTGATTGTAGGGCCATCAACAATATCACCATCAAATACAGGCATCCAATTCCTAGACTTGATGATATGCTTGATGAATTGCATGGGTCTACCATATTTTCCAAGATTGACCTTAAAAGTGGATATCACCAAATTAGAATTAAAGAAGATGATGAGTGGAAAACTGCTCTTAAGACCAAATTTGGACTATATGAGTGGTTAGTGATGCCTTTTGGACTCACTAATGCAGCTAGCACTTTCATGAGGCTTATGAATCATGTCTTTAGGGATTGCATAGGTAAGTATGTAGTAATCTATTTTGATGATATCTTAGTATATAGTCAAAGCCTAGAGTCCCACCTAAGTCACCTTAGGGAGGTTCTTTTAGTGCTTAGGAAAAATAGTTTGTTTGCCAATATAGATAAATGCACTTTTTGTGTAGATAGTGTAGTGTTTTTAGGTTTTATAGTAAACAAAAATGGGGTACATGTTGACCCCGAGAAAATCAAAGCCATCCAAGAGTGGCCAACCCCGCAAAATGTAGGAGATGTTAGGAGCTTTCATGGTCTAGCAAGTTTTTATAGAAGATTTGTTCCTAACTTCTCAAGTCTAGCTTCACCACTCAATGAGTTAGTAAAGAAAGACACTCCATTTTGTTGGACAGAGAAGCATGAGCAAGCCTTTCAAAGGTTGAAAGCTCAACTCACTAATGCATTCTAGCTTTGCCAAACTTTTCAAAAAATTTTGAGCTAGAGTGTGATGCATCAGGAGTAGGAATAGGTGTTGTGTTGTTGCAAGGTGGGCACCCAATTGCATATTTTAGTGAAAAACTTCACGGTGCCACCCTTAACCACCCCACCTATGACAAAGAGCTTTATGCACTTGTGAGGGCCCTACAGACTTGGGAACACTATCTAGTTTCAAAAGAATTTGTCATACATAGTGATCATGAGTCTTTGAAATATCTAAAGGGTCAACACAAGTTGAAAAAAAGACATGCAAAGTGGATAGAATTTCTTGAGCAATTTCCATATGTTATCAAATACAAGAAGGGCAGTACAAACATTGTGGCTGATGCTCTCTCAAGGAGACATATCCTCTTTTATAAACTTGGAGCCCAAATTCTTGGATTTGAAAACATACCTGAACTTTATAAAGAAGATCAGGATTTTGCACCCACTTTTGCTGAGTGCCAACATAGAGCACAAGGAGGTTTTTATGTTTCTGAGGGGTACTTATTTAAAGAAGGAAAACTTTGCATACCCCAAGGAACACATAGAAAACTCCTTGTAAAAGAATCACATGAAGGAGGACTCATGGGCCATTTTGGAGTTGATAAAACTCTTGAGCTTTTGAAAGGAAAATTCTTTTGGCCACACATGAGGAAAGATGTCCAAAGACATTGTGTAACGCCCCTTGTAACGCCCCTCAAAGTCTTTTCATATTTATATAATACAATAAGCATAGACATTTATTTATAAAATCAACATATGTATATATATTGAAAGTACATCATCCCATACATTGTATCTCAAAAGAAACGTCCCTCTTATAGGGGTTTTAATACATTCCATCAACTCTTTCAAAATAAAACCAAAATACAGCATAAAAAGAAAACAGGCGATCTCTTCCTCCAACTGCTCACTGAGGAGCTCGACTACCTGCAACATCATCTGCTCCCGTGTAAAATACATGATCATCATAGTTTTAAGAAAAACAGCCACAGAACAAAACACAGGGTAAGCTAGCTATTCTAAAACTTGAAGTACGAAACTTTAAAATCAATATAAAACAGATTTAAAACACCCACGTAAAATCCATCAATTTTCCCATTCATTTCACACACTTCACAATTTCATCAAGTGTTATTTGTTTCACATAAGACATCAAGTGTCTATCAAATTTCAATATTTCTCTTTCTCACATCAGACTTTCACTGACTCACCACACATAGACACATACCACACCATTGTAAAGTCCACACAGGACAGCTAGTGAAGTCCACACAGGACAGCTAGTGAAGTCCACACAGGACAGCCAGTGAAGTCCACACAGGACAACCAGTGAAGTCCACACAGGACAGCCAGTGAAGTCCACACAGGACAGCCAGTGAAGTCCACACAGGACAGCTAGTGAAGTCCACACAGGACAGCCAGTGAAGTCCATACAGGACAGCTAGTGAAGTCCACACAGGACAGCTAGTGAAGTCCACACAGGACAGCTAGTGAAGTCCACACAGGACAGCTTGATATCATCAATTCACCCAATGCACCATACAACACTTAAATGAACGATTCCAAACACAACAACAATCATACCAAGGTTCAGATTTTCCAATATCACATGCATTTCACATATCAATCTCAAACAAGTTCAAAGCGACACTAAAACAGGGGATTTCGAAAACAACATTTAAAACCGGCGATTACGCCCAATAACAGGGGATTACGCAATAACATTTGAAACCGGCGACCACGTCGCCCCAACATCAAAATCTTCTAGCTTAAGGTTTTCTTGAAAATAAAGCTAGCTTCCCTTACCTGGACTAGCGCAAACTTCACTAAGAGCTCCAACCCAACGAGGTTCAAGGATGCCTTAACCTGCACCATGGAGTCTTAGTCACAAAACTAGCTATACCACTCATTTCTACGTTAACAGAGACGATTCCTGAAGCCAAGAGAGCTGCATGCAACGCCTATGCAGAGGCAACCCTCTCAAGTGCAGGATCGACTCGAAGAACAGAGCGAAACGACTTACTCTATTTTAGCGTCCGGTTTGGAGAACTTGCAGAGAACCTCCCAGGTGCTCTATGGTAGTCGCCGATAGCCAACTGGTGCGCTAGGACGTCTGAACGTATGGAGAAGGAGAAGAAGAAATAGGGAGCTAAAACCAACTCACTCAATTTCTCTCTACTCAAGCAGCGTTCGAACCCTGCCTATCCAAACTGAAGTTTGAACTTAAGCCACCCTTCCCAGGCATGCCGCTGCCACCACCCACTCTGCAGGGAAGCTTGCGTATACATTTCCTTTACAGTATGACCACGTGGGTCTCTGCGCACCAACTCTGGGTCACTTTCCATACCAACTCTCTGATGCTAACTATTCTGAAACACCCTTTTTGTCTACGTGTCGCGCATGCAAGACGTCTCATGCTGGGAGCCTGGGTCCCACCTTATCTGTGCGAAACACGACATCGCGCGATAACCTTCCACCGATGACTGCTCGCGCGATGACTATCCACCGATGTCTCATCCTGGCGGACGAACGATGTCTCTCCCTGGAAGACGACCGATGTCTATCCCTGGCGATGACCGCATGTCTCTCGCCCTGGCGATGACCGCGTGTCTCTCGCCCTGGTGATGCCCGCATGTCTCTCGCCCTGGCGATGCCCGCGTGTCTCTCGCCCTGGCGATGCCCGCATGTCTCTCGCCCTGGCGATGCCCGCCTGTCTCTCGCCCTGGCGATGCCCGCCTGTCTCTCGCCCTGGCGATGCCCGCCTGTCTCTCGCCCAGGCGATGCCCGCATGTCTCTCGCCCTGGCGATGCCCGCCTGTCTCTCGCCCAGGCGATGCCCGCATGTCTCTGGCCCTGGCGATGCCCGCATGTCTCTGGCCCTGGCGATGCCCGCATGTCTCTGGCCCTGGCGATGCCCGCATGTCTCTGGCCCTAGCGATGCCCGCATGTCTCTCGCCCTGGCGATGCCCGCATGTCTCTGGCCCTGGCGATGCCCGCATGTCTCTGGCCCTGGCGATGCCCGCATGTCTCTGGCCCTGGCGATGCCCGCATGTCTCTCGCCCTGGCGATGCCCGCATGTCTCTCGCCCTGGCGATGCCCGCATGTCTCTCGCCCTGGCGATGCCCGCATGTCTCTCGCCCTGGCGATGCCCGCATGTCTCTCGCCCGGGCGATGACTGATGACACATCGCCATGCCTTGCTGAAGGTTCTTCATCGCACTATGTTACGTCCAAGGTATCACCTCCACATGGCTTGGTGACGTCGGTAGCTTCACATTTCCAAGAATAGATCAGCACTACTCCTCGTGCGCCCATGCATGCAACACTAAGGACGATTTCTTATGCTCAAGCATAGAGCTTCGCATTCACAGCGTATCTAAGGCTTAACCCACACCTTGATACGCGTGGTTTTTGGAACCCACTATGGTTGATCCAGCATCTTGACCACATACTAAGTGCACTTTCGCCGATCATGTACACCATACGCGATTGGCGATCATGTGTACTCTAGGCGATAGGCGATTATGTGCCAGAGAAGTCGGAGATCGCCTCCGTCTTCAACAACGGCGATCTCGTAGACTTCTAAGCTACACTTTTCTTCCTTTACTCTTCTTGATCCACATGTCTTCCTCGAGCACACCCACGTGATTACCTCACGATAAAGTCATCGCACCTGACTACTTGGTTAATACAATGGTCAGCCGACCGACTTCTACCAGCTGACCCCAGACCTTGGGCGACGTCTGAGGTCCGATTACTACGAAACTTCTATTACCAGCTCTTTGTATTTTAAATAATAACATCTTCTGAAATTATTTAAATATAACACTTTTATTCCAATTAAAGTTTCTAGGTCCTTACACATTGTCATAGATGCATTTCATGTTTAAAAGCTAAGTCTAAGACAATGCCTCATGGACTCTACACTCCTTTACCTTTTGCAAGTGCTCCTTGGGAAGATATAAGCATGGATTTCATATTAGGACTTGCTAGGACACAAAGAGGTTTTGATTCCATTTTTGTGGTAGTGGATAGGTTTAGCAAGATGGCTCATTTTATACCTTGCCATAAAGTGGATGATGCTAGCAACATCTCTAAGCTCTTCTTTAGAGAAGTGGTAAGACTACATGGTTTACCTAAGACCATAGTGTCGGATAGAGATCCTAAATTTGTTGGCCATTTCTGGAGAACTCTCTGGGAAAAGCTAGGAACTAAGTTGAACTTCTCAACTTCTTGTCATCCTCAAACGGATGGACAAACTGAAGTTGTAAATAGATCTCTTTCCACTATGCTTAGGTCAATCATGAAAGGAAACCACAAATCTTGGGATGAGTACCTTCCTCATATTGAGTTTGCATATAATAGGGTAGTTCATAAAACTACTAATATTTCTCCTTTTGAGGCTGTGTATGGGTTCAATCCTCTTACTCCTTTGGATATGTTAGCTCTACCTAATCCATAAAATTTTGTGCATAAGGAAGGAGTAACGAAGGCTGAATTTGTAAAGAAAATGCATGAGAGGATTAAGAACCAAATACAACAACAAACAGAGAAATACATGAAACACAACAATAAGGGGAAGAGAGAGATGATTTTTGAGGAGGGAGACTGGGTTTGGCTTCACCTTAGAAAAGATAGATTCCCTAATCAGAGGAAGTCTAAACTTAGTCCCCGGGGTGATGGTCCTTTCCAAGTTCTCAAAAGAATCAATAATAATGCATATCAAATTGACCTGCCTGAGGAATATGGAGTACATACTACCTTCAATGTTATGGATCTAACACCCTTTGCAGGTAGAGAAAATGAAGAGGCAGAAGCATGTGATTTGAGGACAAATCCTCTTCAAGAGGGAGGGGATGATGGAAGAGGCCTAAGCTCAAGCCCAACAACTAGGTCCATGGCAAAGAGGTTTCAAGAAGAGTGGGACTCTGATATTGATGGCAGAGAAAATTTTCTCTACATATTCAAAGACCCTTTAGAGGACCACAAGGAGTAAAGCCCAAGCCATGGGAGTTGAGCATAAATTAATTTTAGTTTTTTATAATTTTAGTAGAGTAGGGTTCATTTAGCACAATAAGGGGGGTGTATTTAACAATTTAGCTTGTACCTAGGCCTTTTAGGGTAAGAATGTAGCCCTACCTTCTAGAAGCATGCTAAGGGCTGCATTGACCTTTAGTCAACACCCTAGCAGCCCCCTCTTTTATGTATTACTCATCCTACCCTTGCTCCTTACTCTCCGAGGCACCATCTCCTATAAATAGGGTGCTTAATGTTTTTTTAAGATCAATTTATATGAGTAAATGCTGCCAAAATTATGCTAGCTTCTACTCTTTGTCTAGTCTCTTTAGGTTAGGCACTTTGATCTTCATCTTCACCTTTCTCCAAGTGATTTGGCCTAACCTATCACTCTCCATACCTTTCATGCACCTACAAGGAACCCATAGCTCTATATGAGCCATCCTTGACCCATATCATCCATAGCTTCCACCACCTTTTTACCTCATATTTCAAGAAGAACAACCCATCACCAAAGCCACGTGGGATGGACCCCCCAGGTAGTATGAACTAGCAAGATGATTAGTCATCAGCATGTCGATCACCAGAGTGGACTGATGTGTCCTCGTCACTCCGCAGGTTGATGAGTTCTCGGCGACAGAGTGTGACGAGGTGACATTGGTCTTGGGTGTTTTGAACAATAGAGCTAGAACGTCTGGTGCGGGTCCTGAAAGAAGACCAGTTATCAGTAACATGCCCAACGGTAAGGAGAGGCCTGAATTGCGAAGAGCTTATGCGTGTGGCAGGGAAAGCACAGTTAGGTGCAGAGTCCTGAGGGGTCGAGTACTCATCAGAACTAGGGTTTCCCAGTGAAGCTACATGCATGGCACGTGAACAGTGAAGGAACTCCCAGAACAGGTGGCTCCAGAGACTAGGTGCACGAGGAGGCACCCAGGTTGATAGCATTCCTATGAGCTCTTCTTTGGATTTTGGAGTTCCTTGGTGATGATGGATGCGGAAGCTTATGGAGGAGGTGAGCAAGGCCTTCCTAGGAAGCATGGGTGCCTTGAAGGTGCATGAAGAGTGAGGAAATGGGGAGGTTTGGCCAGCCCCTTTGGTAGTGATGAATTGAAGACTAAAACCTAAGTGTTAGGCAAGGAGTAGTGTATGGCACAATTTGGGCAGCATAACAATACTCTATTTAATCTTCAAAATACATGAGGTAGGCCTCCTTATTTATAGATTTAGGAGCCTTGGTGAGCAAGCTTAAAGGGTAGGGATGGAAATACAAAAAGTGGGGGCTTCCTAGGGTATTGACTTTAGTCAAACCACACCATCATCCTAATATTCTAGAAGATAGGTCAAAAATGCAACATTTGATAGCACACCCCTCCTTCTTTTGCTAAAGGCACCTATTTGCTAGCACACCCCTCCTTCTATTGCTAAGGGCACCTTTTTGATAGCACACCCCTAAGTGAGCAAGTTTTGCTTTCTACACTACACTAATCTACTAAGCTACCCCTAATGGGCCTCCAAGTAGCATGTACAAGGTCTTCTCCCTCCCATCCGTGGCTTGACTCATTTGGGCGTGAATGTGCTTGGCCATGGACCTTGTGTTGGGCCTGAACTTGGGTTGGAGCTTGGGCCTCTTCCATCATCCCCTCCTTCTTGAGAGGATCTGTCCTCAGATCTACAGGGTTGATCTCAAACAACAGCCTTATTCTTGCTTTGAAAACTATACTTGTCCTCCAGGATCAAATATTAACCTACAATAAACATCAAAGAAAAGTGAGATAAGAAAATTAAGACTAGTGTATTCAAATAAAATAGTAAGGAAATAAGCCCCTTTGCTATTTTTATAAAAGTTTTGTTGGAAAGAAATAGGGCCCTTTACAAAAATATTTTTGCTTCCTTTGTGTTGTTCATTGCCCAAGATAAGCAACAACATCACAAAGTGTTGTTTTTGTGATTTTTGAAAATAAGAGTAAGCATCATGATTGAAAGGAAAAGGAGAGTTAAAATTATTGCAATCCCCCTTTAAGGATTCTTTTCCCACTATGCTTGTAGGAGGTGTTGTAAGATACTCTTCATTCTTTCTAGATTCCTCTTCTTCTTTTTCAAACAACCCCTCACTTGGCTTTTCTGTGGAGGAAAGGTTTATATCTATATCTGGTTCAGCTCCAGACACAGATTTATCTTCAAGCATATTCTCACAAGAGTTTTCTGTGAAAGAAGAATTTAAGTCAATGTCTGGTTCAACTCCAAACAAAGGATTTTCCTTTAATTCTTTTTTCTTTTTCTCATTTTCTCTTTTTATTTTCATTTGTACTTGGTCCTTTACCACTTGTGAAGGTGTTAAAGGATGGAGTACAAACTTTTTCTCCCTATGGGTAAAAGTTATCTCGTTGGTAAGACCATTATGCATAGTTTTCTTGTCAAATTGCCATGGTCTTCCCAATAAGATGTGGCAGGCTTCCATGGGTACTACATCACATAAAATCTCATCTTTATAGTTCCCCACAGAAAGACTGATTTTTACCCACTTATCTACAGTTAATTCCCCATCTTCATTTATCCACTGAAGTTTGTAAGGTTTTGGATGAGGTATTAATTGTAGATTAAGGTTTTCAACCATCCTAGTGCTACAACAATTGCAGCAAGAGCCACTATCCACAATGAGAGAACAAATGTTTTCTGAAACTTTACATCTTGTATGAAAGATGTTCTCTCTCTATGTTTCATGGTTCACACTAGGTTGATTGTTGAGGGTTCTTCTAATCATCATTAATTCTCCCTCACAAGGATATGCCCCCTCACTACTTTCCTTCTCTTCTTCCCCACTAGACTCTTCATCTTGGTTGCTATACTCATCCCTCCCTCTTAAGATCATGGTTCTCCTATTTGGGCACTAGGATGCTATATGGCCTCTACCAAGACACTTGAAGCACTGGGTGTCTCTACTGCGGGGTTGTGAGGTAGACACATCTTTTCCTACACTCTTGGGAGTTTCTTTGGATTTATCCTTTGAAAAACTATCCTCCCTTTCTCTTCTATACTCTCTCTTGGGATAAGAGTTAGAGTAGATTCCCACCCTTTGACTTGAAGTTTTGCGCAAATTTTGTTGTTCAACTTTAATGCAAAGTTGAACCAAATCATTCAAGTCTTGGTAGGGAAGAAGCTCTACTTTATCTCTTATCTCAAGGTTGAGTCCACTTAAAAACCGAGATATGGTGGTGACCTCTTCCTCTCTAATAGAGGCTCTCATCATGTATAGCTCCATCTTTTGCCTATACTCTTCCACACTCATGTTCTTTTGTTGGAGCCTTTGGAGCTTGTCCATTAGCTCCCTATGGTAGTAGGAGGGTATGTGGCGACGTCTTAGGGCTCCCCTAAGGTCGTTCCAATATTCAATTGGAGGTTCCCTATGAAGACGTCTTTCTCTTTCGAGAGAGGTCCACCAATACATGGCGTTCCCTTGGAAGCTAAGGGTGGCTAGAGGTACCTTTCTCTCTTCACTCACCCTATGACAAGCAAAGAGTTGTTCCACTTTCATTTCCCAATCTAGGTAAACTTCTACATTGTCCTTACCATAGAAATGTGGTAGGTCTACCCTTACTTCCCTTGGGGCTTCTTCCTCTCTTTGCCTAAGTCTTCTAGGTGGTGGTTGGTAATACTCATGGTTTCTAATGCTTACCTCTCCTAGAGACTCTTGGAGTTGAGAATGAGATGCATGTGAATGAGATTTTTTTGAATTTTGTGATTTCTCTTTCCTTGCTCTAGCCAATTCATTGATTTTAGATTCATTTTCCAATTGTCTATATGAAAGATGTTGTACATCCTTGGCAAGTTGTTTCAAAAGAGATTTTATGGACCTTACATCACTTTCAATGGACTTGGAAGAGTGAGTAGACATGACTAGAACTTTGTGTATAGAAATGTTTTACTTTTAAGAAAGAAGAGGAAAGTTAATGAAGGTAGCTTTCCAGGTAAGAGAGGTGAGTCACAATGGACTACTTAAATACCAAGTCTTGCCTTAGCCAAAAACTATCCCTCCAAAACCTTTACACAAGTCCTTCTTTAGGTAAAACACTTAGAACACAATGAGGATGAAGAAATCAAATTTTTAATGCAAGAAAACAATGCAAGCTATGAAAGCCTTAAACAAGATTAAACAAGAAATTAACGAAGTGATTAAAGCAAGTTGGTTCAATTAAAGCAATTAATAAAAACAAAATTAAGCTAGACGGCCCTAGGTGAGGCTTCTTGGACACTTGGAGCCCTTGAAGACACACTCACCGACTAATTGCGTGATTAGCAAGTAATTAACACAAGCAAGATTGCAAAGAAATTAAATGACACTCCCTTTGTTGCTTTTACTATTTGCACCCCTTTTGTTGTTCTTCTAGTTGCACCCCTTTTGTTGCTTTTTCTACTTGTTGGGCCTTCCAAAGTGTGTGGTGTATTTGTAGTATGGTGTTTGTTGCTGCCCTTTGCCTTTGTTCCTCTTGGAATTAGGTCAATAAAATCTTCAATCCAGCACCTATTAAGCAAGCTAGACTCCCCTCAAGTCAAATTCTCACTCAACAAGTACCAATTGATATTTAATCCACCAACAAGCTTAGAGGCCAAAGAAAGAAAGCAAGAAACAAATTAATTTGAAAAAGAGTACCCCACAAATGGAATTTAAATGTGACACAACTAGAAAGAGTTCAAATGAAATTAGACAAGCAAATAAAAGGTACTCAAATAATGGATGGCACATGATCCGGTCGGTCATCAGTAGTTGATGACGTCAGCAGCCGTTGACCACGTGGACCATGCACAGGGTGGCACGTGGTAGAAAGAGCAAGTGAATCAGGGAGGAGATCACCTAGAACGGTGATCGATAGTCAGATACCAAGTGGCCACCACTCCCAGTTCAGAGCATAGATAAGCGCCTGGAAGCACCGCACGGACGTCGGTGGATAGTCATGATGATGGCATTTTCATGTGTTCTTCTTGAATCAAAGTAGAAATAGATGGAGCGGAAGCAATGGATGAGTGAAACAAGACCCTCCTAGGAGTTGTGTTGGTCTTGAAGGTGCATGATGAGTATGGGTTGAGTGGTTCGGCCAGCTCAAGGGAGAAGGTGAAAGGATTGAAGTTTATAGCCTAGATTTCTAGGAGGAGTAAAGCTTGTGCACAAAAATGGCAGCATAACATTACTCAAATAAACTTGAAAATACATGAGGTAGGCCTCCTTATTTATAGATTTAGGAGCCTTGGTGAGCAAGCTTAAAGGGTAGGGATGGAAATACAAAAAGTGGGGGCTGCCTAGGGTATTGACTTTAGTCAAACCACACCATCATCCTAATATTCTAGAAGATAGGTCAAAAATGCAACATTTGATAGTACACCCCTCCCTCTTTTGCTAAAGGCACCTATTTGCTAGCACACCCCTCCTTCTATTGCTAAGGGCACCTTTTTGATAGCACACCCCTAAGTTAGCAAGTTTTGCTTTCTACACTACACTAATCTACTAAGCTACCCCTAATGGGCCTCCAAGTAGCATGTACAAGGTCTTCTCCCTCCCATCCGTGGCTTCTTCTATGTGTGCTTGGATATGTTTAGCCATGGATCTTGTGAGAGGTCCTAGACGGTCTAGCTCCATGGATAGCCTCCCTCCTTCACGTCCTAGACGCTCACTTCTTGGAGCTAGACGCTCCTCTTGGTCTAGACAGTCTTCTTGGTTTGGGCCTTGGCTTCCTTGGTTAGATGTGCTTGGCTCTCCTCCATCATCCCCTCCCCCTTGGAAAGGATTTGTCCTCAAATCCAGCTCGTCATCGTCATTGGTACCTACAAATGGAGAAAGATCAATTACATTAAATGTGTCATGTACTCCATATTCAAGAGGTAGGTCCAATTTATATGCATTGTTGTTGACTCGCTTAAGGACTTGGAAGGGTCCCTCACCTCGGGGACTTAGTTTGGACTTCCTTTGATTTGGAAATCTTTCTTTTCGAAGATGAAGCCAAACTAAGTCTCCTTCCTCAAAAATTATTTCTCTCTTCCCTTTGTTGTTGTGTTTTGTGTACTTCTCATTTTGTTGTTGTATTCGAATTTTAATCTTCTCATGCATTTTCTTGACAAAATCAGCCTTGATTACTCCTTCCTTATGCACAAAATCTTGTGGATTAGGAAGAGGAATTAAATCCATGGGCGTGAGAGGATTAAAACCATATACTACCTCAAAAGGAGAAGCATTAGTAGTCTTGTGAACTACTCTATTGTAAGCAAATTCAATGTGGGGAAGGTACTCATCCCAAGATTTGTGGCTGCCCTTCATGATAGCCCTAAGCATAGTTCCAAGAGATATATTGACTACTTCGGTTTGCCCATCCGTTTGAGGATGACAAGAAGTTGAAAATTGTAGTCTTGTTCCAAGTTTACCCCAAAGAGTTTTCCAAAAGTGACTTATAAACTTGGGATCTCTATCGGACACTATACTTCTAGGGAGACCATGGAGTCTCACCACTTCTCTAAAGAAGAGTTTAGAAATATTTTGAGCATCATCTACTTTGTGGCATGGAATAAAGTGAGAAATTTTGCTAAAACGGTCCACTACCACAAAGATAGAGTCATGGCCTCTTGCAGTCCTAGGAAGTCCTAAAATGAAATCCATGCTAATGTCTTCCCAAGGAGCATTTGCAATCGGCAAAGGGGTGTAGAGTCCATGCGGCATTGTTCTAGACTTTGCTTTTAAACATGAGATACATCTAGAGCAATGGCGTTGGACATCTTTCCTCATGTGTGGCCAACAAAATTTTGCTTTCAAAAGATCTAGAGTCTTATCAACTCCAAAATGGCCCATGAGTCCCCCTTCATGTGATTCTTTGACAAGGAGTTTTCTATGTGTTCCTTGGGGAATGCAAAGTTTTCCTTCTTTAAAAAGATATCCCTCGGACACATAGTAACCTCCTTGCGCTCTATGTAGACATTGGGCATAGATGGATGAAAGTTCTTGATCTTCTTGGTAAAGCTCTCTTATGTGGTCAAATCCAAGAATTTGGGCACCCAATTTTGAAAAGAGTGTGTGGCGTCTTGAAAGAGCATCGGCCACTATATTGGTGCTTCCTTTCTTGTATTTGATTACATAAGGAAATTGTTCAAGAAATTCCATCCATTTTGCATGTCTCTTATTGAGCTTGTGTTGGCCCTTTAAATATTTTAAAGACTCGTGATCACTATGGATAACAAATTCTTTGGACACAAGATAGTGTTCCCAAGTCTTTAGGGCTCTCACAAGAGCATAG
Organism: Phaseolus coccineus; assembly: GCA_037954025.1. NCBI lineage: Eukaryota > Viridiplantae > Streptophyta > Magnoliopsida > Fabales > Fabaceae > Phaseolus > Phaseolus coccineus. The sequence continues at coordinate 31,219,613 of CM075680.1, read as the reverse complement.
AGCTCTTTGTCATAAGTGGGGTAGTTGAGGGTGGCACCATGGAGTTTTTCACTAAAATAAGCAATGGGGTGTCCATCTTGCAACAATACCGCGCCTATGCCTACTCCCGATGCATCACACTCTATCTCAAAAGTTTTGGAAAAATTTGGGAGAGATAGGATGGGTGCATTGGTGAGTTGAGCTTTTAGCCTTTGAAAGGCTTGCTCATGCTTTTCATTCCAACAAAATGCAACATCTTTTTTAACAAGTTCATTCAAAGGAGAAGCTAGGCTAGAAAAATTAGGCACAAACCTTCTATAGAAGCTAGCTAACCCATGAAAACTTCTTACATCACTTACATTTTGTGGAGTTGGCCACTCTTGGATGGCTTTGATTTTCTCGGGATCTACATGTACCCCCGTTTTGTTTACTATAAAGCCTAAAAAGACTACACTATCTACACCAAAGGTACACTTATCCCTATTTGCAAAAAGACTATTTTTCCTAAGAACTAGAAAGACTTCCCTAAGGTGACTTAGATGGTCTTCTAGGGTTTTACTATATACTAAGATATCATCAAAGTAAACTGTAAGGACCTGTAAAATTTAATTGGAATAAAAGGGTATATTTTAAATGAATTCTAAGTATGTTTTTATGAAAAGGAAGGAAAGTGTAGTTTAGTAGATTATAAGATTTCCTTGTTAGTACATAATCGCCGGTCGCCTAGACTACACGTCATCGCCAGGGCGCGAGGCATGCAGACGTCGCCAGGGCGCGAAGCATGCGGGCATCGCTAGGGCGCGAGGCATGCAGACGTCGCCAGGGCGCGAGGCATGCGGGCATCGCCAGGGCGTGAGAGACATGCGGGCATCGCCAGGGCGCGAGAGGCATGCGGACATCGCCATGGCGCGAGGCATGCGGGCATCGCCAGGGAGAGACATCGGTCGTCTTCCAAAGAGAGACATCGATCGTCTTCCAGAGAGAGACATCGGTCGTCCGCCAGGATGAGTCATCGGTGGATAGCCTTCGCGCGAGAGGTCATCGGTGGATAGCCTTCGCGCGAGAGGTCATCGGTGGATAGTCTTCGCGCCAGTGGTCATCGGTGAAAGGTTATCGCGCGATGTCGAGTTTCACACAGATAAAGTGGGACCCAGACTCCCAGCATGAGCGTCTTGCATGCGCGACACGTAGTCAGGGAGCGTACTTCAGAACAGTGGCTCCAGGGAATTGGTACGGAAAGTGACCCAAAACCCACGTGGCCACACTGCTCAAGGAAGGGTGCAAGCAAGCTTTTCCTGCAGAGTGGGCGGTGGCAGCGGAAATTGTGGAACAAGTTGTCCTGCAGAGTGGGCGGTGGCAGCGAAAATTGTGGAACAAGTTGGTCTAGTTTTAAAAAACCACTTCTGAGGGGAAAAGAACGTTGCAGTGGTTCAAGAGTGAAAGAGTGAGTTTACCTCCATTCTTCTCTTTTCTCTCCTTCACAGTGTGATTCAGGCATCCTCAAGCACCAGTACGACGAACGACGACTGCCCTTAGAGCACCTGGGAGGTTCTCTGCAAGTTCTCCGAAACAGACGCTAAAACAGAGCTTAAGGCATCCTTGAAGCTCGTGGGTTTGGAGTTCTTAGTGAAGTTACGCAAGTCCAGGTAAGGGAAGCTAGCCTTCATTTTCAATACAAGCCATAGATTAGCTGTTTCTGAAGTGAGGGCGACGTGGTCGCCGGTTTCGTTTTCATCTTAGTGAATGCTCTATTCTATGTGTTTTGGGCGACGTGGTCGCCGGTTTTAAATCCTTCTTCACGATGCTCTGTTTTATGTGTGGGGCGACGTGGTCGCCGGTTTTAAATCCTTTTTCAGTGATGTTCGGTTCTTATACGTTTGGGCGACGTGATCGTCGGTTTTAGTATCGTTTTGAAACTGTTGAGATTGAAATGAAAAATGTATATGCTATTCGAAAACCTGATCGGCGGTATGCTTGTTCTTGTGAATGGGGTTGTTTAAGAAAAGACTCAAGGTATCCTATGATAGATTTATTCTTTATGTGTGGAATGATGCTTTGAATGTTGTGGATGTGGGATCAAGGCATAGTATTTTCAGGAAAGAAAATACCGTGTAAGATCGTGTAGAGTGTGCAATGACCGGTGATTCGTTATGAGATATCCTGACTCTCCTGATGTAATGGAATCACATAGATGAAGTTATTCAGGCGTTGAGAGTCGAAGGAGGTTCACATGTATAGGTGGGTTGTTTGAAAGAGAACGAGCTCGACCTGTTTGGTGTGAATTAACCCTGTCATGCTTGGATAGTGAGGATATTGAGATTCATTTATACGCTGGTGAATGTGTGTGATTTCCCAGCGACCCTGTGAATGTGTGTGATTTCACAGTGGTGCAGCATGACAGGTGCAGATCTCTAAGTCTAGTCAACGCACGTGTCTTCCGGAAGTGGTGTCAAGTGTCTTGCGTGATGAGTCAGTGGAAGTCTGACGTGAGAAATGAGAAACATTGAATTGATAGACACTTGATGGTGTATGTGAATTGAAAGACTCTTGAGGAAATTGTGAAATATGTGCTTTACTTGGTAGTCATGTGGAAAGAATGAGAAAGCTGATGGTTTTACGTGGGTGTCTTAACTTTACTTTATCTTGATTTTTAAGTTCATATCTAAACTCGCTTTCAAATATCTAGCTTACCCTTTTGTATTGTTCTGTGGCTGTTTTCTCTTAAAACTGTGATGATCGTGTACCAATTACACGGGAGCAGACGATGTTGCAGGAAGTGGAGATCCTCAGTGAGTGGTCGCCGGAAGGAGATCGCCTATCTCTGTTCTATTAGGCGATCACCCTTTTTCTGCTTTCTGATAGGAGATCGCCGATATGATAGGAGATCGCCTGTCTTATGGGAGATCGCCTTTTCTGTTAGGAGATCGCCTGTTCTATTTTGCTGTATTTTTGTTGGTTAAGTTTTGAGAAAATTGACCGGTCATGTATTAAACTCCCTGTGAGGAGTAACATCATTATATATATATACATACATTCGTTTCGAAAATTTTGTTTCATTTTTTTTATGTATAAATGTGAGATGTATTTTGGTGGGATGTTACATTAATGGTATCAGAGCAGTTCGTCCTTAGGATGACCTGAGGGCTGTGGATCCATTGTGTTTCTTCTGCTCATAAAAGTTATTTGAGTTTTAAATGAAAACTATAGTGAAAAGTTTTCAAACGTTTTTGGTACTGAAGTTTGGTGTGTGCTTTAGTGAATATATGCTTTAACTAAAAATTTTAGTATTAAGAATGAAAGGATCTTGATAAAGTAGTGAGGGTGCACACTCATAACTGGATCGAGATGGTTCTCAATCTTAATTCCAAAGGTTTGATGTTTAGCATACATTGAATTCTGGTGTGATTTATTTCATGTTATTGAGTGTTTTTGTAATTGATTGAAAGTAGTTGTTTGGATTGAGGGTTGTGTACCAGTAGCTGTTCTGGTGTTTTGTTGAAGGTTATAAGTATTGCGATTCTGTTGATGAGCTCAAATTCTTAATGACTTTGAGATGCTGACCTTTGTAAGGTCTAGATGTTACCTCTTGAATGAATTGATTTCTTATCGATTTCATTCTTATAGTTGTAGGGAATATAAAAGCTAGTAGTTTCAGAACCTGAGAACGAAGAAGATGGCACGTAGACCCCCTACCCCTCCCCAACCTTCTTCAGAGATGGGCCAGATCGCCAGGGCCATTGAGATGATGGCAAGTGCCATCCAGCAACAGAATGCAGCAATGGCTCAAAACCATCAAGCTGCAATGCACCACTGGGAGACTGCTCGGTCGGCTGAAACAGCCTCTCACGCTAGTCAGCCTCAGGAGCAGATGGGACTGACCGAGTTCCTCAGGCACAACCCACCTAAGTTCAGTGGGAACGTTACCCCTGATCAAGCAGATCAGTGGGTCAGGGGGTTAGAGAAAATCTTCAGGGTGACCTCCTGCCCTGAAGATAAGAAGCTGGTGTTTGCCACATATCTTCTCTCTGGAGAAGCTGAGTTCTGGTGGATGGGGGCTCAGCAGATGATGGAGGCCCGAGAGGAAGTGTTGGATTGGGAGAGCTTCAGGGTGAGGTTCCTGGAGAAATACTTTCCAGACAGCGCAAGATTTGCGAAGGAAGCTGAGTTAGCAGGGGGATATGTCTGTGAACACCTATGCTGCCCGGTTTGAGTACCTCGCCCGGTTTTACACCCAAGCTACCTCCGAGGCTTGGAGGTGCAGGAAGTTTGAAGAGGGACTGAAGCATGGGCTGAAGAGGACCATAGCCCCGATGTGCATCAGAGAATTTCACGCCTTAGTAGAAAAGGCGAAGATGGTAGAGACCCTGGAAAAGGGTGATTCTCGGGTGATCAGGTCACACCCAGGGGGTTCTTCCAGTGGGAAGGCTAAGGTGCAACACTCACAAAGCAGACCTTATGCGAGACCTCCACAGCATAGGGCGAGGGCAGCACCGTCCCAGTCTCATCAGCAACAAACCTGGAAACTTAAATGTTTCCATTGTGGTGGATCACACACAGCCAATGTGTGTCCCAAGAAAGATTCAGTGAGAAGATGTTTTACCTGCCAGAGGACGGGACACGTTGCTAAAGATTGCCCTACTCAGCCTGGGATGACTCAACCTGGTGGTTCCCAGCAAGTGGGGAACGAAGGCAGCAGACCCTGGGCAACAGGGAGAGTGTTTGCCATGTCAGGAGCTGAGGCGTCATAGTCAGGTAACCTTGTGCAGGGTGTTTGTTTTATAGCTGGTAAAGGTGTAAAAGCTTTGTTTGATTCTGGAGCGACACACTCCTTTGTGTCAAGCCTGTGTGTAGCCGAGTTGGGCCTTATAGTGAGGGAGTTACCTTTCGAACTGTTGGTCTCTACACCTGCGTCAGGACAGGTGCTGGCCTCTACAGTTTGTCCCGAATGTCCAGTGATAGTAGAGGGACGCAGATTCAAAGTGAACTTGATCTGCCTACCTCTTCAGGACCTGGATGTTATCCTGGGAATGGATTGGCTAACTGCCAATCACGTCCTCATAGACTGCGGTAGTCAGAAGATAGCGGTTCCAGACCTCCCAGCATCTGATGTGATATCTGCTCAGCAAGGGCAGTCAGAGTTGGAAGGAGGAGCGAGGTGCTTCGTGATGCTAGCTCGGTTGGAAGTAAAGAATGAAGGGGACGTCAGTAGAATACACGTGGTGAGAGATTTCACAGATGTATTTCCAGAAGAAGTACCTGGATTACCCCCTAAGAGAGAAGTGGAATTCTCCATTGATTTAGTACCTGGGGCTGGACCAGTGTCAATGGCACCTTACAGGATGGCACCAGCCGAGTTGGTAGAGTTAAAGCAGCAAGTGGAAGAATTGTTGGAGAAACAATTCATCAGACCCAGTGTATCTCCATGGGGAGCTCCAGTGCTTCTAGTGAAGAAAAAGGATGGAGGATCTCGGCTGTGTATAGACTACAGGCAGTTGAATAAGTTGACCATCAAGAACAAGTATCCTCTACCTAGGATTGATGATTTGATGGATCAAGTAAATGGGGCCTCGGTGTTCTCAAAGATTGATCTGAGATCGGGGTACCACCAAATTTTGGTAAAGGCTGAAGATGTTCAAAAGACAGCTTTCAGGTCTCGGTATGGGCACTACGAGTATGTAGTGATGCCGTTTGGAGTCACAAATGCTCCAGCTCTGTTCATGGACTACATGAATAGGATTTTTCGCCCTTTCTTGGATAAGTTTGTGGTGGTCTTCATAGACGACATCCTCATTTATTCAAGGACCGAGGAAGAACATGAAGAACACCTGAGGACAGTATTGGAGATACTGAGGGAGAAGCAACTCTATGCCAAGTTCTCTAAGTGTGAGTTCTGGCTGAAGGAAGTCAACTTCTTAGGACACGTGATATCTGCCCAGGGGATCTCGGTGGATCCAGCCAAGGTAGAGGCAGTGCTGCAGTGGGAACGTCCTAAGACAGTCACTGAGATAAGGAGCTTTGTGGGTTTGGCGGGCTACTATCGGAGGTTTATTGAGGACTTTTCCAAGGTAGTAGCTCCTTTAACACAGCTGACCTGCAAGGATCAACCTTTTGCTTGGACCGACCGATGTGAGCAGAGCTTCATGGAATTAAAGGAGAGGTTGACTAGTGCTCCAGTGCTGGTGATCCCCGAGGTAGGAAGACCTTTTGATGTCTATTGTGATGCTTCACATCAGGGTTTAGGATGTGTTTTGATGCAAGAGAAAAGAGCAGTCGCATATGCTTCGAGGCAACTCAAGGTTCATGAGAGAAACTACCCTACGCATGACTTGGAGTTGGCGGCTGTAGTATTTGCCTTGAAGATCTGGAGGCACTATTTATATGGAGCTCGGTTCCAGGTGTTCAGTGACCATAAGAGCCTGAAATACCTGTTTGATCAGAAGGAACTAAACATGAGACAAAGAAGGTGGATGGAGTTCCTAAAGGACTACGATTTTCAACTCATGTATCATCCAGGGAAGGCCAATGTAGTGGCAGGTGCGTTGAGTAGAAAATCAATTCAAGTAGCCACCATGATGATGGAAGAGCAGAAACTGGTCGAGCAGTTCAGAGACTTAAACCTTGGGGTGGAATTTCAAGTAAATCACATTAGTTGTAGTAGGCTGGCTATAACTAATGACTTCCTTGGGATGATAAGGGATGAGCAGTTGGAGGACCCTAGTCTGAAGCGTACTGTGGAGTCACTAGGGACCGACCAGGCGAGAGACTTTGTGATGGGCGATGATGGGATCTTAAGATTCAATGGCAGAATTTGCATACCTGCAAATGAAGAGTTGAAGAAGATGATCCTAGAGGAAGGTCACAAGAGTCGCCTTAGCCTACATCCAGGCATGAACAAGATGTACCATGACTTGAAGGAGTCATTTTGGTGGTCGGGCATGAAGAAAGACATCGCCCAGTATGTTACTACCTGCTTGACGTGTCAGAAGGCAAAGGTAGAGCATCAAAGACCTGGCGGGTTGTTACAGCAACTGGATATCCCTGAGTGGAAATGGGACAGCATTGCCATGGACTTTGTCACCCATTTACCCAGATCGGTGAAGGGTCATGATGCAATATGGGTCATAGTAGATCGGTTGACGAAGAGTGCCCACTTTCTCCCAGTAAATATGAAGATGCCCATGGCCAAGTTAACACAGCTGTACATCAAGGAAATTGTGAGGTTGCATGGAGTGCCTTCCAGCATCATTTCGGATAGAGATCCCAGATTCACTTCACGGTTTTGGCAGACCTTACAAGATTGCTTGGGAACTAAGTTGAGGATGAGCTCTGCATATCATCCCCAAACAGATGGATAGTCAGAGAGAACAATCCAATCCTTGGAGGATCTGCTGAGGGCGTGCGTCTTGGATCAATTGGGAAGTTGGGATGAGGTGTTGCCGCTGGTGGAGTTTACCTATAATAATAGTTACCACGCCAGTATTGGGATGGCACCATATGAAGCCCTGTATGGGAGGAAATGCAGAACTCCCTTATGTTGGTACCAGGAGGGCGAAGCAGTCTTGGTTGGGCCAGAATTGATTCAGCAGACGACCGAGAAGGTGCAACAGATACAAAGCAGGATGAAAGCTTCTCAAAGTAGGCAGAAGTCCTATGCAGATCAGAGAAGAAAGCCTTTGGAGTTTGTTGCTGGAGACCACGTGTTCATGAAAGTGACACCAACCAAGGGTGTAGGACGGGCGATCAGGTCAAAGAAGTTGTCCCCTAAGTTCGTGGGACCATATCAGATCTTAAGAAGGATTGGTCCAGTGGCTTATGAGATCGCCCTACCTCCCCATTTAGCGAATCTGCACAATGTCTTTCACGTATCACAGCTGAGGAAGTGTAACATCCCGCCAAAATAAAACCATACATACATGTATAATGAAAATAAAGGTAAACAAATAATATTGAAGAGTACATGATAATATATATAAAAGTAATGAAGTTGCTCCTCACAGGGAGTTTAATACATATTCGGTCACTTTTTCAGAAAGCGTAAGCAAAATACAACAAAATGGAAGAACAGGCGATCTCCTAACAAAAGGGCGATCTCCCATCAGACAGGCGATCTCCTATCATACAGGCGATCTCCTATCAGAAAACAAAAAGGGGTGATCGCCTAACAGAACATAGATAGGCGATCTCCTTCCGGCGACCACTCACCGAGGATCTCCACTTCCTGCAACATTATCTGCTCCCGTGTAAATTATACACGATCATCACAGTTTTAAGAAAAGGCATCCACAAAACGAAAATGCAGGGGTAAGCTAGATATTTGAAAGAGAGTTTAGATATGAACTGACAAATCAAGATAAAACCAATTTAAGACATCCACGTAAAACCATCCACTTTCTCAGATTCCACAAAACCATCAAGTAATCACATTTTTCACAATTCAACCAAGAGTCTTTCAATTCACATACGCAATCAAGTGTCTATCAATTCAATTTCTCAAAACTTCACGTCAGACTTTCCACTGAATCATCACACCAGACACTTGATCACTATTTCCGGAAAAACACGTGCATTGACTGACTCAGGGATTTGCACCTGTCATACAAAAATGTTGTAAAGTTCCCACAGCAATGCGCATATTCGAATCTCATAACATCAATCTCACGTATGACAAGGTTAATCCATACGACGGCTGAGCTCGTTCTGTTTCACACGGGCCACTCATACATATGAACCTCCATCGACTCTCAACGCCTGAATGACTTCATCTATTTGATTCCATTATATCAGGAGAGTCTGGATATCCCATTATAGACATCACCGATCAATGCACATCCTACACAATCTTACACGGTATTTTCTTTCCTGAAAATACTATGCCTCGATCCACATTCACAACATTCAACACATCACATAACATTTCAACGAATGATTCCAACCAAAACAACAACCATTCCAAGGTTCAGATTTTCGAATATCACATTTAAATCTCAAACAGTTTTCAAACAACACAAAAACAGGAGATCATTCAATAACAGATGAAAACCGGCGATCACCTCCAGGAACCGGCGATCACGAACAAAACTGGGTTTAAAGCAAGAACAGTTTGAACACTCAGCGACCACGTCGCCCCCAACATCAAAATCATCACACATACAGTTTTCATTAGAAGTAAGGCTAGCTTCCCTTACCTGGACTTGCGCAAACACCAGGAGCTCCGAAATCCAACGAAGCCTAAAGAACGCCTTGGCTCTGTTGTTGCGTCTGTTTTGAAGGACTTGCAGAGAACTTCCCAGGTGCTCTAATGGTGGCTGCCGCTCGTCGTACTCTTGTGTGAAGGTGCCAGAATCGCAGCGCGAAGGAGAGAAATGGAGGAGAAAGGAGGTAGTTCACTCTTTCGCTCTTGAACAACTGAAATGTTTTGTTCCCTCAGCAGTGGGTTTTTCCATCTTAAACCAACTTGTCCACAAAAGCAGCTGCCACCACCCACTCTGCAGGGAAGTCTGAGTGTACCTTTCTCTGAACAGTACGACTACGGTTGTCTCTTGTGCATGCCAACCACTGCTCTGAACAGTACGACCATGAGTTTCTCTTGCGCATGCCAACATTCTGATGTCACTGTTCTGAACCAACACTTTTTGTCTACGTGTCGCGCGTGCCGCGCGTCTCATGCTGGGAGTCTGGGTCCCACCTTCTCTGTGTGCAACTCGACATCGCGCGATCACCTTTCACCGATGACCACTGGCGCGATGACATCTCACGCGAAGGCTATCCACCGATGACATTCCGCGCGATGACTAACCCGCATGCCTCGCGCCCTGGCGATCACGTGTAGTCTAGGCGACCGGCGATTATGTGTTAACAAGGAACTCTTGTAGTCTTCTAAGCTACACTTTCCTTCCTTTTTATTTTAAATAAAAACATACTTAGAATTCATTTAAAATATACCCTTTTATTCCAATTTAATTTTACAGGTCCTTACATTCTCCCCATCAAGAAAAATTTTCGTCCCCGAAAATTGAATTACAAGGAAAAGAGGTATGGATAAGCCTCTCTCATGGGTTCTTCTAACTCCCAAGTTGAATCCCCCGATCTCTCATCCCACACCACTTTCACCATGTCGATGGTCTTGCCTCTGAGCTGTTTACTTTGCCGATCGTCAATCCTGACTGGTTTTGCTTCAAAGGACAAGTCATCCCTGATCTGCACATCGTCCACTTCCAGCACATGAATAGGGTCTGCCATGTACTTCCTCAGCTGTGATACGTGAAAGACATTGTGCAGATTCGCTAGATGGGGAGGTAGGGCGATCTCATAAGCCACTGGACCAACCTTTCTTAAGATCTGATATGGTCCCACGAACTTAGGGGACAACTTCCTTGACCTGATCGCCCGTCCTACACCCTTGGTTGGTGTCACTTTCATGAACACGTGGTCTCCAGCAGCAAACTCCAAAGGCTTTCTCCTCTGATCTGCATAGGACTTCTGCCTACTCTGAGAAGCTTTCATTCTGCTTTGTATCTGTTTCACCTTCTCGGTCGTCTGCTGAATCAACTCTGGCCCAACCAAGACTGCCTCGCCCTCCTGGTACCAACATAAGGGAGTTCTGCATTTCCTCCCATACAGGGCTTCATATGGTGCCATCCCAATACTGGCGTGGTAGCTATTATTATAGGTAAACTCCACCAGTGGCAACACCTCGTCCCAACTTCCCAATTGATCCAAGACGCACGCCCTCAGCAGATCTTCCAAGGATTGGATCGTTCTCTCTGACTGACCATCTGTTTGGGGATGATATGCAGAGCTCATCCTCAACTTAGTTCCCAAGCACTCTTGCAAGGTCTGCCAAAACCGTGAAGTGAACCTGGGATCTCTATCTGAAACGATGCTGGAAGGCACTCCATGCAACCTCACTATTTCTTGGATGTATAACTGTGCCAACTTGGCCATAGGCATCTTCATATTCACTGGAAGGAAGTGGGCACTCTTCGTCAGCCTATCAATGATAACCCAGATTGCATCATGACCCTTTACCGATCTGGGTAAATGGGTGACAAAATCCATGGCGATGCTGTCCCATTTCCACTCAGGGATATCCAGTTGCTGCAACAGCCCGCCAGGTCTTTGATGTTCTACCTTTGCCTTCTGACACGTCAAGCAGGTAGTAACATACTGGGCAATGTCCCTCTTCATGCCCGACCACCAAAATGACTCCTTCAAGTCATGGTACATCTTATTCATGCCTGGGTGTAGGCTAAGGCGACTCTTGTGACCTTCCTCTAGGATCATCTTCTTCAACTCTTCATTTGCAGGGATGCAAATTCTGCCATTAAATCTCAAGATCCCATCATCGCCCGTCACAAAGTCTCTAGCCTGATCTGTCCCTAGTGACTCCATAGTACGCTTCAGACTAGGGTCCTCCAATTGCCTATCCCTTAACATCCCAAGGAAGTCATTAGTTATAGTCAGCTTACTACAACTAATGTGATTCACGTGAAATTCTACCCCAAGGTTTAAGTCTCTGAACTGCTCGATCAGCTTCTGCTCTTCCATCATCATAGTGGCGACTTGTATTGATTTTCTACTCAACGCATCTGCCACTACATTGGCCTTCCCTGGATGATACATGAGTTGAAAATCGTAGTCCTTTAGGAACTCCATCCACCTTCTTTGCCTCATGTTTAGTTCCTTCTGATCAAACAGGTATTTCAGGCTCTTATGGTCACTGAACACCTGGAACCGAGCTCCATACAGATAGTGCCTCCAGATCTTCAAGGCGAACACCACCGCTGCCAATTCCAAATCATGAGTAGGGTAGTTTCTCTCATGCACCTTGAGTTGCCTTGAAGCATATGCAACCACTCTCTTCTCTTGCATCAAGACGCATCCCAAGCCCTGATGTGAAGCATCACAGTAGGCATCAAAAGGTTTCCCAACATCGGGGATCACCAGCACTGGAGCACTAGTCAACCTCTCCTTTAGCTCCACGAAACTCTGCTCACATCGGTCGGTCCAAGCAAAAGGTTGGTCCTTGCGCGTCAATTGAGTCAAAGGAGCCACTACCTTGGAAAAATCCTCAATGAACCTCCGATAGTAGCCCGCCAGACCCACAAAGCTCCTTATCTCAGTGACCGACTTGGGACGTTCCCACTGCAGCACTGCTTCAACCTTGGCTGGATCCACTGAGATCCCTTGAGCAGATATCACGTGCCCTAAGAAGTTGACCTCCTTCAGCCAGAACTCACATTTGGAGAACTTGGCATAGAGTTGTTTCTCCCTCAGGATTTCCAACACTATCCTTAGATGCTCTTCATGTTCTTCTTCGGTCCTTGAATAAATGAGGATGTCGTCAATGAAGACTACCACAAACTTATCCAAGAAAGGACGAAAAATCCTATTCATGTAGTCTATGAACAGGGCTGGAGCATTGGTCACTCCAAACGGCATCACCACATACTCATAGTGCCCATAACGAGACCTAAATGCTGTCTTTTGAACATCTTCGGCCTTCACCAAAATTTGGTGGTACCCCGATCTCAGGTCGATCTTTGAGAACACCGAGGCCCCATTTACTTGATCCATTAAATCATCAATCCTAGGTAGAGGATACTTGTTCTTGATGGTCAACTTGTTCAACTGCCTGTAGTCTATACATAGCCGAGACCCTCCATCCTTTTTCTTCACTAGAAGTACTGGGGCCCCCCATGGAGACACACTGGGTCTGATGAATTGCTTCTCCAGCAATTCTTCCACTTGCTTCTTCAACTCTACTAACTCGGCTGGAGCCATTCTGTAAGGTGCCATAGACACTGGTCCAGCTCCAGGTACCAAATCAATGGAGAATTCCACTTCTCTCTTAGGAGGTAATCCAGGTACTTCTTCTGGAAATACATCCATGAATTCTTTCACCACGTGTACCCTGTTTACGTCTCCTTCATTCATCACTTCCAACCGAGCCAGGACCACGAAGCACCTCGCTCCTCCTTCCAACTCTGACCGCCCTCGCTGAGCAGATATCACATCTGCCTCGGGGAGGTCTGGAAACGCTATCTTCTGACTACCGCAGTCTATGAGGACGTGATTGGCAGCTAGCCAATCCATTCCCAGGATAACATCCAGGTCTTGAAGAGGTAGGCAGATCAAGTTCACTTTGAATCTGCGTCCCTCTACTATCACTGGACATTCAGGGCAAACTGTGGAGGTCAACACCTGTCCTGACGCAGGTGTAGAGACCAACAGTTCGAAGGGTAACTCCCTCACTATAAGGCCCAACTCGGCTACACACAGGCTTGACACAAAGGAGTGTGTCGCTCCAGAATCAAACAAAGCTCTTACACCTCTACCAGCTATAAAACAGACACCCTGCACAAGGTTACCTGATTGGGACGCCTCAGCTCCTGACATGGCAAACACTCTCCCTGTTGCCTGAGGTCTGCTGCTTTCGTTCCTCACTTGCTGGGAACTACCGGTTTGAGTCATCCCATGCTGAGTAGGACAATCTCTTGCAACGTGTCCCGTCCTCTGACAGGCAAAACATCTTCTCTCCGAAGTCTTCTTGGGGCACACATTGGGCGTGTGTGGTCCACCACAATGGAAACACTAGGGTTTCCAGGTTTGTTGCTGATGAGACTGGGGCGGTGCTGCCCTCGCCCTATGCTGTGGAGGTCTCGCATAAGGCTTATACTGCTGTTGCTGCACCCTTGCCTTCCCATTGGAGGAACCCCCTGGGTGGGACCTGATCACCCGAGAGTCACCCTTTTCTAGAGTCTCTACCATCTTCGCCTTTTCCACCAAGGCGTGGAATTCCCTGATGCACATTGGGGCTATGGTCCTCTTCAGCCCGTGCTTCAGTCCTTCTTCAAATTTCCTACACCTCCAAGCCTCAGAGGTGGTTTGGGTATAAAACCGGGCGAGGTACTCGAATCGAGCAGCATAGGCATTCACAGACATATCCCCCTGCTCCAACCTCAGGAACTCAGCTTCCTTCGCAAATCTTGCGCTGTCTGGGAAGTATTTCTCCAGGAACCTCACCCTGAAGCTCTCCCAATCCATCACTTCCTCTCGGGCCTCCATCATCTGCTGAGTTCCCATCCACCAGAACTCAGCTTCTCCGGACAGAAGATATGTGGCAAACACCAGCTTCTTATCTTCAGGGCAGGAGGTCGCCTTGAATATTTTCTCTAACCCCCTGACCCACTGATCTGCTTGATCAGGGGTAACGTTCCCACTGAACTTAGGTGGGTTGTGCCTGAGGAACTCGGTCAGTCCCATCTGCTCCTGAGGCTGACCGACGTTGGGGGTCGTTGCAGCCGATCTGGCGGTCTCCCAATGCTGCATTGTAGCTTGGTGATTTTGAGACATCGCCGCGTTCTGCTGCTGGATGGCATTTGCCATCATCTCGATGGCCTTGGCGATCTGACCCATTTCGGAAGAAGGTTGGGGAGGGGTAGAAGGTCTACGTGCCATCTCTCTTCGTTTCAGACTTTGAATCTGTAGGTTTTCTATATTCCCTACAACTATAAGAATGAGATCGATCAGAAATCAATTCATTCAGGAGGTACCATCTAGACCTTACAAAGGTCAGCATCTCAAAGTCATTAAGAATTTGAGTTCATCAACAGGATTATAACACTCCTAACTTCAAACAAAACACCAGAACAGTTACTGGTGTGCAATCATCAATCCAAACAACCACTCTCAGTCAATTACAAGAACACTCAATAAATCACACCAGAATTCAATGTAGGCTAAACATCAAACCTCTGGAATTAAGATTAAGAATCATCCCGATCCAGTTATGAGTGTGCACCCTCATTACTTTATCAAGATCCTCTCATTCTTAGTACCAAGATTTTCAATTAGGGCATACATTCTCTAAGACACACACAAAATTTCAATACAAAAACGTTTTGAAAACCTTTCACTATAGTTGTTATTTGAAACTCAAATAGATTTTATGAGCAGAAGAAACACAATGGATCCACAGCCCTCAGGTCATCCTAAGGACGAACTGCTCTGATACCATTAATGTAACATCCCGCCAAAATAAAACCATACATACATGTATAATGAAAATAAAGGTAAACAAATAATATTGAAGAGTACATGATAATATATATAAAAGTAATGAAGTTGCTCCTCACAGGGAGTTTAATACATATTCGGTCACTTTTTCAGAAAGCGTAAGCAAAATACAACAAAATGGAAGAACAGGCGATCTCCTAACAAAAGGGCGATCTCCCATCAGACAGGCGATCTCCTATCATACAGGCGATCTCCTATCAGAAAACAAAAAGGGGTGATCGCCTAACAGAACAGAGATAGGCGATCTCCTTCCGGCGACCACTCACCGAGGATCTCCACTTCCTGCAACATTATCTGCTCCCGTGTAAATTATACACGATCATCACAGTTTTAAGAAAAGGCATCCACAAAACGAAAATGCAGGGGTAAGCTAGATATTTGAAAGAGAGTTTAGATATGAACTGACAAATCAAGATAAAACCAATTTAAGACATCCACGTAAAACCATCCACTTTCTCAGATTCCACAAAACCATCAAGTAATCACATTTTTCACAATTCAACCAAGAGTCTTTCAATTCACATACGCAATCAAGTGTCTATCAATTCAATTTCTCAAAACTTCACGTCAGACTTTCCACTGAATCATCACACCAGACACTTGACCACTATTTCCGGAAAAACACGTGCATTGACTGACTCAGGGATTTGCACCTGTCATACAAAAATGCTGTAAAGTTCCCACAGCAATGCGCATATTCGAATCTCATAACATCAATCTCACGTATGACAAGGTTAATCCATACGACGGCTGAGCTCGTTCTGTTTCACACGGGCCACTCATACATATGAACCTCCATCGACTCTCAACGCCTGAATGACTTCATCTATTTGATTCCATTATATCAGGAGAGTCTGGATATCCCATTATAGACATCACCGATCAATGCACATCCTACACAATCTTACACGGTATTTTCTTTCCTGAAAATACTATGCCTCGATCCACATTCACAACATTCAACACATCACATAACATTTCAACGAATGATTCCAACCAAAACAACAACCATTCCAAGGTTCAGATTTTCGAATATCACATTTAAATCTCAAACAGTTTTCAAACAACACAAAAACAGGAGATCATTCAATAACAGATGAAAACCGGCGATCACCTCCAGGAACCGGCGATCACGAACAAAACTGGGTTTAAAGCAAGAACAGTTTGAACACCCGGCGACCACGTCGCCCCCAACATCAAAATCATCACACATACAGTTTTCATTAGAAGTAAGGCTAGCTTCCCTTACCTGGACTTGCGCAAACACCAGGAGCTCCGAAATCCAACGAAGCCTAAAGAACGCCTTGGCTCTGTTGTTGCGTCTGTTTTGAAGGACTTGCAGAGAACTTCCCAGGTGCTCTAATGGTGGCTGCCGCTCGTCGTACTCTTGTGTGAAGGTGCCAGAATCGCAGCGCGAAGGAGAGAAATGGAGGAGAAAGGAGGTAGTTCACTCTTTCGCTCTTGAACAACTGAAATGTTTTGTTCCCTCAGCAGTGGGTTTTTCCATCTTAAACCAACTTGTCCACAAAAGCAGCTGCCACCACCCACTCTGCAGGGAAGTCTGAGTGTACCTTTCTCTGAACAGTACGACTACGGTTGTCTCTTGTGCATGCCAACCACTGCTCTGAACAGTACGACCATGAGTGTCTCTTGCGCATGCCAACATTCTGATGTCACTGTTCTGAACCAACACTTTTTGTCTACGTGTCGCGCGTGCCGCGCGTCTCATGCTGGGAGTCTGGGTCCCACCTTCTCTGTGTGCAACTCGACATCGCGCGATCACCTTTCACCGATGACCACTGGCGCGATGACATCTCACGCGAAGGCTATCCACCGATGACATTCCGCGCGATGACTAACCCGCATGCCTCGCGCCCTGGCGATCACGTGTAGTCTAGGCGACCGGCGATTATGTGTTAACAAGGAACTCTTGTAGTCTTCTAAGCTACACTTTCCTTCCTTTTTATTTTAAATAAAAACATACTTAGAATTCATTTAAAATATACCCTTTTATTCCAATTTAATTTTACAGGTCCTTACAGGAAGTACATGGCAGACCCTAGTCATGTGCTGGAAGTGGACGATGTGCAGATCAGGGATGACTTGTCCTTTGAAGCAAAACCAGTCAGGATTGACGATCGGCAAAGTAAACAGCTCAGGGGCAAGACCATCGACATGGTGAAAGTGGTGTGGGATGAGAGATCGGGGGATTCAACTTGGGAGTTAGAAGAACCCATGAGAGAAACTTATCCATACCTCTTTTCCTTGTAATTCAATTTTCGGGGACGAAAATTTTTCTTGATGGGGAGAATGTAAGGACCTGTAAAATTTAATTGGAATAAAAGGGTATATTTTAAATGAATTCTAAGTATGTTTTTATTTAAAATGAAAAGGAAGGAAAGTGTAGTTTAGTAGATTATAAGATTTCCTTGTTAGTACATAATCGCCGGTCGCCTAGACTACACGTCATCGCCAGGGCGCGAGGCATGCAGACGTCGCCAGGGCGCGAAGCATGCGGGCATCGCCAGGGCGCGAGGCATGCAGACGTCGCCAGGGCGCGAGGCATGCGGGCATCGCCAGGGCGCGAGAGACATGCGGGCATCGCCAGGGCGCGAGAGGCATGCGGACATCGCCATGGCGCGAGGCATGCGGGCATCGCCAGGGAGAGACATCGGTCGTCTTCCAAAGAGAGACATCGGTCGTCTTCCAGAGAGAGACATCGGTCGTCCGCCAGGATGAGTCATCGGTGGATAGCCTTCGCGCGAGAGGTCATCGGTGGATAGCCTTCGCGCGAGAGGTCATCGGTGGATAGTCTTCGCGCCAGTGGTCATCGGTGAAAGGTTATCGCGCGATGTCGAGTTTCACACAGATAAAGTGGGACCCAGACTCCCAGCATGAGCGTCTTGCATGCGCGACACGTAGTCAGGGAGCGTACTTCAGAACAGTGGCTCCAGGGAATTGGTACGGAAAGTGACCCAAAACCCACGTGGCCACACTGCTCAAGGAAGGGTGCAGGCAAGCTTTTCCTGCAGATTGGGCGGTGGCAGCGGAAATTGTGGAACAAGTTGTCCTGCAGAGTGGGCGGTGGCAGCGAAAATTGTGGAACAAGTTGGTCTAGTTTTAAAAAACCACTTCTGAGGGGAAAAGAACGTTGCAGTGGTTCAAGAGTGAAAGAGTGAGTTTACCTCCATTCTTCTCTTTTCTCTCCTTCACAGTGCGATTCAGGCATCCTCAAGCACCAGTACGACGAACGACGACTGCCCTTAGAGCACCTGGGAGGTTCTCTGCAAGTTCTCCGAAACAGACGCTAAAACAGAGCTTAAGGCATCCTTGAAGCTCGTGGGTTTGGAGTTCTTAGTGAAGTTACGCAAGTCCAGGTAAGGGAAGCTAGCCTTCATTTTCAATACAAGCCATAGATTAGCTGTTTCTGAAGTGAGGGCGACGTGGTCGCCGGTTTCGTTTTCATCTTAGTGAATGCTCTATTCTATGTGTTTTGGGCGACGTGGTCGCCGGTTTTAAATCCTTCTTCACGATGCTCTGTTTTATGTGTGGGGCGACGTGGTCGCCGGTTTTAAATCCTTTTTCAGTGATGTTCGGTTCTTATACGTTTGGGCGACGTGATCGCCGGTTTTAGTATCGTTTTGAAACTGTTGAGATTGAAATGAAAAATGTATATGCTATTCGAAAACCTGATCGGCGGTATGCTTGTTCTTGTGAATGGGGTTGTTTAAGAAAAGACTCAAGGTATCCTATGATAGATTTATTCTTTATGTGTGGAATGATGCTTTGAATGTTGTGGATGTGGGATCAAGGCATAGTATTTTCAGGAAAGAAAATAC
This sequence comes from Phaseolus coccineus, assembly GCA_037954025.1. Classification (NCBI taxonomy): domain Eukaryota; kingdom Viridiplantae; phylum Streptophyta; class Magnoliopsida; order Fabales; family Fabaceae; genus Phaseolus; species Phaseolus coccineus. The sequence goes on along the minus strand of CM075680.1, from coordinate 31,200,717 downwards.
CGTGTAAGATCGTGTAGAGTGTGCAATGACCGGTGATTCGTTATGAGATATCCTGACTCTCCTGATGTAATGGAATCACATAGATGAAGTTATTCAGGCGTTGAGAGTCGAAGGAGGTTCACATGTATAGGTGGGTTGTTTGAAAGAGAACGAGCTCGACCTGTTTGGTGTGAATTAACCCTGTCATGCTTGGATAGTGAGGATATTGAGATTCATTTATACGCTGGTGAATGTGTGTGATTTCCCAGCGACCCTGTGAATGTGTGTGATTTCACAGTGGTGCAGCATGACAGGTGCAGATCTCTAAGTCTAGTCAACGCACGTGTCTTCCGGAAGTGGTGTCAAGTGTCTTGCGTGATGAGTCAGTGGAAGTCTGACGTGAGAAATGAGAAACATTGAATTGATAGACACTTGATGGTGTATGTGAATTGAAAGACTCTTGAGGAAATTGTGAAATATGTGCTTTACTTGGTAGTCATGTGGAAAGAATGAGAAAGCTGATGGTCTTACGTGGGTGTCTTAACTTTACTTTATCTTGATTTTTAAGTTCATATCTAAACTCGCTTTCAAATATCTAGCTTACCCTTTTGTATTGTTCTGTGGCTGTTTTCTCTTAAAACTGTGATGATCGTGTACCAATTACACGGGAGCAGACGATGTTGCAGGAAGTGGAGATCCTCAGTGAGTGGTCGCCGGAAGGAGATCGCCTATCTCTGTTCTATTAGGCGATCACCCTTTTTCTGCTTTCTGATAGGAGATCGCCGATATGATAGGAGATCGCCTGTCTTATGGGAGATCGCCTTTTCTGTTAGGAGATCACCTGTTCTATTTTGCTGTATTTTTGTTGGTTAAGTTTTGAGAAAATTGACCGGTCATGTATTAAACTCCCTGTGAGGAGTAACATCATTATATATATATACATACATTCGTTTCGAAAATTTTGTTTCATTTTTTTTATGTATAAATGTGAGATGTATTTTGGTGGGATGTTACATAAACTACTACATATTTACCTATACAATCCCTCAAGGTGTGATTCATAAGCCTCATGAATGTGCTTGGAGCGTTAGTGAGTCCAAAGGGCATCACCAACCACTCATATAATCCAAATTTGGTCTTAAAAGCGGTTTTCCACTCATCACCCTCCTTGATTCGAATTTGGTGATATCCACTTTTAAGGTCAATTTTGGAGAATAGAGTTGACCCATGCAATTCATCAAGCATATCATCAAGCCTTGGGATTGGATGCCTATACTTGATGGTGATGTTGTTGATTGCTCTACAATCACAACACATGCGCCATTTTCCATCTTTTTTAGGCACCAACAAGACGTACAGCACAAGGGCTTAGACTCTTTTGAACCCAACCCTTCTCCAACAAGTCTTGAACTTGTGATTCTATCTCCTTTGTTTCCTCGGGGTTGGTTCTATAAGCAGGCCTATTTGGTAGGCTTGCCCCCGGAATGAAGTCAATTTGATGTTCTATCCCCCTAAGAGGAGGAAGCCCATTGGGTCCTTCTTGTGAGAATAGATCGTCAAATTCACTTAAAAGGTTTTCTATTCGAGGAGGTAAAACCGTGAGTTCATTACTTGTGGCAGTGCATGTAAGTGCTCCTTTACAAAAGATAAGGCTTGGTTGTTCAACAAGAAGCAAGTTTTCTAAAACATTTTCAAAAGGCTTTTCTTGTAGACCAACCTTGTGGGAAGGAACACTCTTCTCCCACGCCTTCCTATCCCTAAGGATTTTCTCTTTTTCTAGCACTCTTTTTTTTTTGTTTTCCTCATCCCTCTTTTGTTTCATTTGTATTTGGTCTTTCACCACTTGAGAATGTGGTAAAGGACTAAGTACAAACTTCTTATATTTATGGGTGAAGGAAATCTCGTTAGTGAGACCATCATGCAAGGTTTTCTTGTCAAATTGCCATGGCCTCCCTAATAAGATATGGCAAGCTTCCATAGGCACTACATCACATAAAACTTTATCTTTGTATTTCCCTATGGAAAACTTGATTTCCACTTGCTTATTATCTACATGTAGTTCCCCATTTTCATTAAGCCATTGAAGTTTGTAAGGTTTTGGGTGAGGAACCACTTGGTTTTGATCTGATTCTTTTTTTTTGTCCTTTTTGTAACACTTCAAACTTGCATTTTCCAGAGAATCACAAATTTCCTATGAGTGGAAATAATTTTTGAAACAAAAACAGCCAGACAGAGAGAGAAACAGGGGAAATCTGGAAAACTGGAAAAAAAAAAAACAGCAAGATACCAAAATTTAACACAAAGGAAAAATGTAAGAAGGAAATTGTGTAAGAACTAAGACACAATTATGAACTCAAACTAAAATTAAAAAGGCAGCAAAGGATCAAAATAACAGCAGATTAAGGCAAATTAAAGAGACCCAAAAACAAGAAACAATCAAGCCAAAAATAGGACTACTAAGAATTGATGACAATTATGGATTCACATGACTTGACACAACATTTATAGATTCAGAAAATAAAGACTCAAAGCATAAAATGAAGCAATTATAAGAAAGCAATAAAGACTCAAATTCCTAAAAGAAAACAGCCACTCAATGTGTAAGGAATCCTATCACAATTGCACAAGAAAATGTTCAAGATCAATTGAACACATGTGCTTCGGTTGGATCTTCCATAAGCACACCAAGAACAATTTAAAATGTAAAAAAAAAAAAACAGCAAGACAATTATGGAATTGAAATGACAAGATGAAAATAAAGAAGAACTGAAAATTTAAAAAGACAAGCTACTCATCTTGAAGAACCAAAAGCTCATGATACCAAATGATGGCATTTTCATGTGTTCTTCTTGAATCAAAGTAGAAATAGATGGAGCGGAAGCAATGGATGAGTGAAACAAGACCCTCCTAGGAGTTGTGTTGGTCTTGAAGGTGCATGATGAGTATGGGTTGAGTGGTTCGGCCAGCTCAAGGGAGAAGGTGAAAGGATTGAAGTTTATAGCCTAGATTTCTAGGAGGAGTAAAAGGAATATATTTTAAATGAATTCTAAGTATGTTTTTATTTAAAATAAAAAGGAAGGAAAGTGTAGCTTAGAAGAGTATGAGATCGCCTGGTTAGTACATAATCGCCTGTCGCCTAGACTTCCCATGCGGACATCGCCGGGGCGCGAGGTATGCGGGCATCGCCAGGGCGCGAGAGACATCGGTCGTCTCCCAGAGAGATACATCGGTCGTCTTCCAGAGGGAGAGATCGGTCGTCTTTCCGGATGAGTCATCGGTGAAAAAGGTTATCGCGCGATGTCGTGTTTCACACAGATAAAGTGGGACCCAGACTCCCAGCATGAAACGTCCTGCAGGCGCGCCACGTAGACAAAAAGGGTGGTTCAGAATAGTGACATCAGAAAGTTGGCATGCGCAAGAGACACCGTGGTCGTACTGTTCAGGGAAACGTACACTCTGGCTTTCCTGCAAAGTGGGTGGTGGCAGCAGCATGTGTGGACAAGTTAGTGGAGATTCAAAAATCCACTTCGGGGAGGCAAAGAACGTTGCTGTGGTTCAAGAGTGACAGAGTGAGTCTACCTTCATCCTTCTCTTCTCTCTCCTTCACTCTGCGATTCAGGCCTTATCACGTCCCTGCTTGGCTATCGACGACTGCCATAGAGCACTTGGGAGGTTCTCTGCAAGTCCTCCAAACCAGACGCTAAAGCAGAGTTAAGGCATCCTTGAAGCTCGTTGGGTTGGAGCTCTTAGTGAAGTTTACGCAAGTCCAGGTAAGGGAAGCTAGCTTTGTTTTTCAATAAAAGCCGTAGGCTAGCTGTTTCTGAAGTGGGGGCGACGTGGTCGCCGGTTTCATATTTTGTTTTCGTGATACTCTGTTTTATGTGTTTGGGCGACGTGGTCGCCGGTTTTAAACTCAATTTCACGATGCTCTGTTTTATGTGTGGGGGCGACGTGATCGCCGGTTTTAAACCCCTTTTTCATGATGCTCTGTTTTCATGAGCTTGGGCGACGTGATCGCCGGTTTTAAATACAGATTTCGAACTCCCCTGTTTTAGTGTCGTTGAGACTGTTTGAGTTTTAAATGTGGAATGCATGTGATATTTTAAAGTCTGAACCTTGGAATGATTGTTGCTGTGATTGGAAATCGTTCATTTAAGTGTTATATGATGTGTTGAATGTTTGAATGTGGGATCAAGACATAGTATTTTCAGGAAAGGAAATACCGTGTTGAGATTATTTATGAGGTGTATTGATCAGTGAGTATCCTGTGAATGAGACGATCCTGACTCTGCTGATATGATGGAGTCACATAGATGAAGTCATTCGGTTGGTGAGAGTCGAAGGAGGTCCATATGTATGGGTAAGTCGTTTGAAAGATAACTGACTTGACCTGTTATATGGATTAACCCTGTCATACTGTGAGAGTGATGAGATTGAGATCGAGATTATGTTGATGCGCATGGCTGTGGGAACATTACAGCGATGAAGTATGACAGGTGCAGGTCTCTGGATGCTAAGTTCAACGCACGAGTCTTCCGGAAGTAGTGTCAAGTGTCTATGTGTGATGAGTCAGTGGAAGTCTGACGTGAGAAATGTGAAATATTGAGAATTTGTTGATAGACACTTGATGGTTGTGTGATATGAATGAGAAAGTGATGGACTCTTGTGAATGTTTAAAAAGGGCTGATCTACGTTGGTTGTCCAGTTTATAATTTAAAGTTTTAAAAATATCTAGCTTACCCTTTGTATTGTTCTGTGGCTGTTTTCTCTTAAAACTGTGATGATCGTGTATTTTACACGGGAGCAGATGATCTTCCAGGGAGTAGAGCTCCTCAGTGAGTGGTCGCCGGAAGGAGATCGCCTGTTTCTGTCTCTATGTGGTGATCGCCTGTTTTCTGTTTTGATAGGAGATCGCCGGTTTGTGTAGGGAGACCGCCGGTTTCATTTTATTTGGCTGTATTTTGTTTAAGTTTTGAAAAAAAAAATTGACCGGTTATGTATTAAACTCCCTGTGAGGAGAAACTTCATTACATATATATAATTATGTTCACTTCAATATTATTGTTTTACCTTTATTTCTTTTATTTTATATTTATTCCAAAGTATTTGGCGGGATGTTACAGTTCCCAAGTCTTTAGGGCTCTCACAAGAGCATAGAGCTCTTTGTCATAAGTGGGGTAGTTGAGGGTGGCACCATGGAGTTTTTCACTAAAATAAGCAATGGGGTGTCCACCTTGCAACAATACCGCGCCTATGCCTACTCCCGATGCATCACACTCTATCTCAAAAGTTTTGGAAAAATTTGGGAGAGATAGGATGGGTGCATTGGTGAGTTGAGCTTTTAGCCTTTGAAAGGCTTGCTCATGCTTTTCATTCCAACAAAATGCAACATCTTTTTTAACAAGTTCATTCAAAGGAGAAGCTAGGCTAGAAAAATTAGGCACAAACCTTCTATAGAAGCTAGCTAACCCATGAAAACTTCTTACATCACTTACATTTTGTGGAGTTGGCCACTCTTGGATGGCTTTGATTTTCTCGGGATCTACATGTACCCCCGTTTTGTTTAGTATAAAGCCTAAAAAGACTACACTATCTACACCAAAGGTACACTTATCCCTATTTGCAAAAAGACTATTTTTCCTAAGAACTAGAAAGACTTCCCTAAGGTGACTTAGATGGTCTTCTAGGGTTTTACTATATACTAAGATATCATCAAAGTAAACTACTACATATTTACCTATACAATCCCTCAAGGTGTGATTCATAAGCCTCATGAATGTGCTTGGAGCGTTAGTGAGTCCAAAGGGCATCACCAACCACTCATATAATCCAAATTTGGTCTTAAAAGCGGTTTTCCACTCATCACCCTCCTTGATTCGAATTTGGTGATATCCACTTTTAAGGTCAATTTTGGAGAATAGAGTTGACCCATGCAATTCATCAAGCATATCATCAAGCCTTGGGATTGGATGCCTATACTTGATGGTGATGTTGTTGATTGCTCTACAATCACAACACATGCGCCATTTTCCATCTTTTTTAGGCACCAACAAGACAGGTACAGCACAAGGGCTTAGACTCTTTTAAACCCAACCCTTCTCCAACAAGTCTTGAACTTGTGATTCTATCTCCTTTGTTTCCTCGGGGTTGGTTCTATAAGCAGGCCTATTTGGTAGGCTTGCCCCCGGAATGAAGTCAATTTGATGTTCTATCCCCCTAAGAGGAGGAAGCCCATTGGGTCCTTCTTGTGAGAATAGATCGTCAAATTCACTCAAAAGGTTTTCTATTTGAGGAGGTAAAACCGTGAGTTCATTACTTGTGGCAGTGCATGTAAGTGCTCCTTTACAAAAGATAAGGCTTGGTTGTTCAACAAGAAGCAAGTTTTCTAAAACATTTTCAAAAGGCTTTTCTCGTAGACCAACCTTGTGGGAAGGAACACTCTTCTCCCACGCCTTCCTATCCCTAAGGATTTTCTCTTTTTCTAGCACTCTTTTTTTTTTGTTTTCCTCATCCCTCTTTTGTTTCATTTGTATTTGGTCTTTCACCACTTGAGAATGTGGTAAAGGACTAAGTACAAACTTCTTATATTTATGGGTGAAGGAAATCTCGTTAGTGAGACCATCATGCAAGGTTTTCTTGTCAAATTGCCATGGCCTCCCTAATAAGATATGGCAAGCTTCCATAGGCACTACATCACATAAAACTTTATCTTTGTATTTCCCTATGGAAAACTTGATTTCCACTTGCTTATCTACATGTAGTTCCCCATTTTCATTAAGCCATTGAAGTTTGTAAGGTTTTGGGTGAGGAACCACTTGTAGCTTAAGCTTTTCAACCATCCTAGCACTACAACAATTACAACTAGATCCACTATCCACAATGAGGGAACATATATTTTCTAAAACATTGCATCTTGTATGAAATATGTTCTCCCTTTGTGTTTCAATGGATGTGCTAGGGTGATTGTTGAGGGTTCTCCTAATCATAAGCAATTCTCCCTCTAATGGAGCTACCCTCTCATCCTCTCCCCCTTCCTCTTTCTCACTAAGCTCATCCTCGCCACTAGTGTATTCGTCTACACCTTTAAGAAACAAAGTCCTTTGGTTTGGACATTGTGCTTGCACATGCCCCCTACCATAGCACTTAAAACATTTAACATCTCTAGCTCGGATGGGTGGGGTTGAGGTTTCTTTGGTGAAGGGTTTGGTAGGTTCTTTTGGTTTTTCCTTAGATGTACTACCCTCCCTTTTAAACTCTCTCTTGGGATAAAAGTTAGAATAGGGGCTCACCTTTTGACTTGATGTTTTGCGCAAATTTTGTTGCTCAACTTTAATGCAAAGTTGAACCAAATCATTCAAGTCTTGATAAGGTAAGAGCTCTACTCTATCTCTTATCTCAAGTGATAGGCCACTAAGGAACCTAGATATGGTGGTTTCCTCTTACTCTCTAATAGAGGCTCTCATCATATAGAGCTCCATCTTTTGCCTATACTCTTCTACACTCATATTCTTTTGTTGGAGTCTTTGGAGCTTGTCCATCAACTCCCTATGGTAGTAAGAAGGTATATGTCGACGTCTTAGGGCTCCCCTAAGGTCATTCCAATATTCTATGGGAGGTTCCCTATGAAGACGTCGGTCTCTTTCTAAAGAGGTCCACCAATACATGGCATTTCCTTGGAAACTAAGTGTGGCTAAGGGTACTTTTCGTTCCTCACTTACCCTATGGCAAGCAAAGAGTTGCTCTACCTTCATCTCCCAATCTAGATATATTTCTACATTTTCCTTTCCATGAAAATGAGGTAGGTCTACTCTAGTTTCCCTTGGCACCTCTTGTTCCCTTTGCCTAGTTCTTCTAGGGGGTGGTTGGTAGTAGTCATTAATTCTAAGGCTTCCCTCCCCTAGAGTTGCAATGCTTTGGGATGCATGAGTATTTGTTTTTTTTGATTTTTGAGATTTTTGGGATTTCTCTTCTTGAGCTCTAGCCAACTCATTAATCTTGTTTTCATTCTCCAATTGCCTAGAAGAGATTAATTGTACCGCTTGGGATACCTCTTTCAAAAGGGTTTTCAAAGATTTTACTTCACATTCTATAGACTTTGGAGAATGAGAAGAAGAAGACATGGCTAGACCTTTGTGTATTTAGGCGTTTTTACTTTGAGAAAGATTAGGGAAGATAAAGAAGGTAGTTTTCCAGGTAAGGGAGGTGAGTCTCAAATGACTACTTAAGTACCAAGCCTTTTCCTTGCCAAAAACTAGTCTCCAATGCCTTCTCACAAAAATTTCTCTTAGTGAAACACTTAAAACACAAGAAGTTGAGAAATCAAAAAAAGCAATAAAACTATGTAAGCTAAAAAAAAAAGATATGCAACAAACTAGTCGGTTTTAGCACAAATTAAACTAAACTAATCATGCAAAACGTTTCTACCAAAACAATAGAAAACAAGTTCAAACAAGCAACAAATTACTAAGCAAAAAAAAATAAATTTACTATGCTATTCGGCCCTAGGTGAGGCTTCTTGGACACTTTGAGCCCTTGAAGACACACTCACCATCTAAACGTAATTAAAGAGGTAATTAACAATAAACCAAGTTGCAAAGGAAAAGAAGACTCCCTTTGTTGATCCTCTTTTGGGTTAGTGCACTTCCTTGTTGTCTTGAATTTTTTTTTTTTTTGATCTTCTAGGTGTTTGTATTGTTTGTTTCAAGCAACCTTGTTTCGGCTTTAGCTTTGTCTCCTCCTTAAAATGATGGCTTTAATTCTCCAATTTCCAGCACCTATTCACAAGAGCTAAACCTAAACCAAGTCAAGTTCCATGCACATATGCACCAAGGAGAATTAAATTCCAGCACCCAAAAGAGAGGTCAAGAAACAAAAGCAAGAAACAAATTTAATTGAATAAAAACAGTACCACCAAAAGGATTTATAATATGACAACTTAGAAAGAGAGTCAAGAAATTAAAGCAAACAATTAAAGGTACTCAAAAAAAAGTTGGCACACAAAAGGAATTCCTAAAGAAAAGCACTAGATTAGATGACCAAATAAAATAAAAAAAAAAAACAGCACCACTGAAAATTGTTGTGGGCCAGAAAACGTGTTTGTTCCCCGATTTATGCTGAGCTGTATTTTTAAAATTTGTCTCTGAAATTTATATGCAAGAAAATTCAGGATCTTATCTAAACAATGGCTTTGGAATCACCTAAAACGCATGCACCATTTTTTTTTAATAATTTTTGCAAATTTGGTGTGCAGTTAGGCCAGCTGGAGCGCTCAAGATTTGCACTCTGATTTTGTAAGATTTATCATATTTTTTCTGTTGCCTTTTTTGATCTGATTCTTTTTTTTTTGTCCTTTTTGTAACACTTCAAACTTGCATTTTCCAGAGAATCACAAATTTCCTATGAGTGGAAATAATTTTTGAAACAAAAACAGCCAGACAGAGAGAGAAACAGGGGAAATCTGGAAAACTGGAAAAAAAAAAACAGCAAGATACCAAAATTTAACACAAAGGAAAAATGTAAGAAGGAAATTGTGTAAGAACTAAGACACAATTATGAACTCAAACTAAAATTAAAAAGGTAGCAAAGGATCAAAATAACAGCAGATTAAGGCAAATTAAAGAGACCCAAAAACAAGAAACAATCAAGCCAAAAATAGGACTACTAAGAATTGATGACAATTATGGATTCACATGACTTGACACAACATTTATAGATTCAGAAAATAAAGAATCAAAGCATAAAATGAAGCAATTATAAGAAAGCAATAAAGACTCAAATTCCTAAAAGAAAACAGCCACTCAATGTGTAAGGAATCCTATCACAATTGCACAAGAAAATGTTCAAGATCAATTGAACACATGTGCTTCGGTTGGATCTTCCATAAGCACACCAAGAACAATTTAAAATGTAAAAAAAAAAAACAGCAAGACAATTATGGAATTGAAATGACAAGATGAAAATAAAGAAGAACTGAAAATTTAAAAAGACAAGCTACTCATCTTGAAGAACCAAAAGCTCATGATACCAAATGATGGCATTTTCATGTGTTCTTCTTGAATCAAAGTAGAAATAGATGGAGCGGAAGCAATGGATGAGTGAAACAAGACCCTCCTAGGAGTTGTGTTGGTCTTGAAGGTGCATGATGAGTATGGGTTGAGTGGTTCGGCCAGCTCAAGGGAGAAGGTGAAAGGATTGAAGTTTATAGCCTAGATTTCTAGGAGGAGTAAAGCTTGTGCACAAAAATGGCAGCATAACATTACTCAAATAAACTTGAAAATACATGAGGTAGGCCTCCTTATTTATAGATTTAGGAGCCTTGGTGAGCAAGCTTAAAGGGTAGGGATGGAAATACAAAAAGTGGGGGCTGCCTAGGGTATTGACTTTAGTCAAACCACACCATCATCCTAATATTCTAGAAGATAGGTCAAAAATGCAACATTTGATAGTACACCCCTCCCTCTTTTGCTAAAGGCACCTATTTGCTAGCACACCCCTCCTTCTATTGCTAAGGGCACCTTTTTGATAGCACACCCCTAAGTTAGCAAGTTTTGCTTTCTACACTACACTAATCTACTAAGCTACCCCTAATGGGCCTCCAAGTAGCATGTACAAGGTCTTCTCCCTCCCATCCGTGGCTTCTTCTGTGTGTGCTTGGATATGTTTAGCCATGGATCTTGTGAGAGGTCCTAGACGGTCTAGCTCCATGGATAGCCTCCCTCCTTCACGTCCTAGACGCTCACTTCTTGGAGCTAGACGCTCCTCTTGGTCTAGACGGTCTTCTTGGTTTGGGCCTTGGCTTCCTTGGTTAGATGTGCTTGGCCCTCCTCCATCACATGAGGCACCGCACGGTCGTCGGTGGATAGTCATGAGGCACCGCCCGGTCATCAGGGGAAGTTATGATGCACCGCCCGGTCATCGGTGGAAGTTATGAGGCACCGATATGGTGTGACTGCATGAAGAGCGCGATTAGGCGTTAAGAGGGAGATCGGTCGTAAGTGCATGCAGAGGGAGGTCGGTCGTAAGTGCATGTAGAGGGCGATCGGTCATCGGGGTTCCCAGCGAGAACGCTACGCATGCACCTCGCATGATGCCCACTCAGAGGACGTGCGGCGAGGCCATGCAGGCAGGATGCGCCTGGCGCTCTCCTGGGAGCATGTGGCCCGCACAGAGAGAAGCGCAGAAGCCCTCCAGGTGTGATGCGTGTATGGTAGATTCCAGCTGGTGCCTCCACGTGTCACCATCTGGGAGAGAGGCGCGGCTCAGGTATAAAGCACTCCACGTCATGTAAGGTAAAGGGAATTCTTTCCAGATTACAAGTTTACACATGCTCACTACACTGAGTTTCTGAGTCACTGTGAGAGCGTTCTTACACGTGGCACAGTGATAACAGAAAACAGTTATAGAGAGAGAAAGTGGATCTGAGAGCACACACGAGTCTCACAGAGAGATTCAGTGATAGTTTTGGTGTTCCTGTTGCCTGACTTGAGCGTCGGAGCTACAACGGCCGCCAGAGGCGCCATCTGTGTGTTTTGCAGGCAGCGTTTGGAGTTCCGGTGGTGGTTCTTGGAGCGTTCCTGCAGAACAGAGGGCTAGACGAAGGAGTGACGAGGCAATCCTCCACGTTCGAGTCAAGCGGCAGGATCAGCACACAAAAAGGAACCTATGAATAGCACTAGATTTGATTTAAAAACCAAAAAACAGCACCACAGAAAAGCACAAATTGTTGTGGTCCAGAAAGTGTATCTTTAAAAGATTTATGCTGAGCTGACCCTTTTGTATTTGCTTCTGAAAATTGAGAAACAATCAGGAAAAGATCTTAACAAACTTTTGGCGTTGGTTTCACTCCAAACGCATGTACCAATTAATTTTGGTAAATTTTATAAAATCAGTGCTCAGAGCTGCCAGCTGGAACGTCAGGATTGCACACTTTTTTTGTAATATTTATCTTTTTTTTTCTATTTCTTCTTTTCAGATGGTTCTTTTTTTGTCCTTTTTCTAACACCTCAAATTTGTGAAATCCAGAGGCTCAGAAATTTTTGATGATGTATGTGATTTTCATAAATCAAAACAGTCAGCACAGAAAAGTGAAAAACAAGGGGTTCTGAAAACTGGAATGAAAAACAGAATGATATACCTCAAAAACACAATGGAGTTAATAATATGATGGAATTTGTGTGGATCTAACACACAAATAAGAACTCAAACTAAAGTTAAAAATGCACCAAAGGATCAACATAAAACAAATTTCAGATCAAACATTCAGACCAAAAACAAGAAACAAATAAAACAAAAAGAGTACTACTAGGATTTGATGACAAATATGGAAACACATGACTTAGACAAAACTTATGGATTCATAAAATGAAAAGACTCAAGAACATCATATGACCCAAATCAAATTTCAAGCAAGACTCAAATACCTAAAAAATAAAAATAGCAACACAAATATATCAAGAATCCTACACAAAATTGAAAATAGATGTTCAAGCACAAGTTTGAACAAACCCACCAAATGAAATGAATAAACAAGCATTCAAATCATATTAAAACACAAAAAACAGCAAGACAACTTGGAATAAAGATAAACAACTTGGAGAAAAGAAGAACTCAAAAAGAAAATGAAAAGAGATACTCATCTTTGAAGAACCATAGCTCTGATACCAAATGATAGCATTCCTAGGAGCTCTTCTTTGGATTTTGGAGTTCCTTGGTGATGATGGATGCGGAAGCTTATGGAGGAGGTGAGCAAGGCCTTCCTAGGAAGCATGGGTGCCTTGAAGGTGCATGAAGAGTGAGGAAATGGGGAGGTTTGGCCAGCCCCTTTGGTAGTGATGAATTGAAGACTAAAACCTAAGTGTTAGGCAAAGAGTAGTGTATGGCACAATTTGGGCAGCATAACAATACTCTATTTAATCTTCAAAATACATGAGGTAGGCCTCCTTATTTATAGATTTAGGAGCCTTGGTGAGCAAGCTTAAAGGGTAGGGATGGAAATACAAAAAGTGGGTGCTGCCTGTAAGGACCTAGAAACTTTAATTGGAATAAAAGTGTTATATTTAAATAATTTCAGAAGATGTTATTATTTAAAATACAAAGAGCTGGTAGAGGTCGGTCGGCTGACCATTTTATTAACCAAGTAGTCAGGTGCGATGACTTTATCGTGAGGTAATCATGTGGAGGTGATACCTTGGACGTAACATTGTGGGATGAAGAACCTTCAGCCAGGCGTGGCGATTGTCATCAGTCATCGCCAGGGCGCGAGACATGAGGATATCGCCAGCGCGCGAGAGGCATGCGGACATCGCCAGGGCGTGAGGCATGCGGGCATCGCCAGGGAGAGACATCGGTCGTCTTCCAGAGAGAGACATCGGTCGTCATGCAGGGAGAGACATCGGTCGTCATGCAGGGAGAGACATCGGTCGTCTTCCAGAGAGAGACATCGGTCTTTGCAGGGAGAGACATCGGTCGTTCGCCAGGATGAGTCATCGGTGGAAGGTTATCGCGCGATGTCGTGTTTCACACAGTTAAAGTGGGACCCAGACTCCCAGCATGAAACGTCCTGCAGGCGCGCCACGTAGACAAAAAGGGTGGTTCAGAATAGTGACATCAGAAAGTTGGCATGCGCAAGAGACACTCGCGGTCGTACTGTTCAGGGCAGTGGTTGGCATGCGCAAGAAGACAAAAAGGGTGGTTCAGAATAGTGACATCAGAAAGTTGGCATGCGCAAGAGACAACCGTGGCTGTACTGTTCAGTGAAACGTACACTCAGGCTTTCCTGCAGAGGGGGTGGTGGCAGCAGCATGCGTGGACAAGTAGGCTTGGATTCAAAAACCCACTGCGGGGAGGCAAAGAACGTTGCAGTGGCTCAAGAGTGAAAGAGCGAGTGCATCTTCATCCCTCTCTTTTCTCCTCTTCGCGCTGCGATTCAGGCAACCTCAAGCACCAGTAGACAAGCGACGACTACCCTTGGACACTTGGGAGGTTCTCTGCAAGTTCTCCAAACCAGACGCTAAAACAGAGTTAAAGCATCCTTGAAGCTCGTTGGGTTGGAGCTCTTAGTGAAGTTTACGCAAGTCCAGGTAAGGGAAGCTAGCTTTGTTTTTCAATAAAAGCCGTAGGCTAGCTGTTTCTGAAGTGGGGGCGACGTGGTCGCCGGTTTCATATTTTGTTTTCGTGATACTCTGTTCTATGTGTTTGGGCGAAGTGGTCGCCGGTTTTAAACCCCCTTTTCATGATGCTCTGTTTTCATGAGCTTGGGCGACGTGATCGCCGGTTTTTAAATACAGATTTCGAACTCCCCTGTTTTAGTGTCGTTGAGACTGTTTGAGATTTAAATGTGAAATGCATGTGATATTCAAAAATCTGAACCGTGGAATGATATTTGTTGTGTTCATTTAAGTGTTGTATGGTGCATTGGGTGAATTGATGTTAAGTAGCTGTCCTGTGTGGACTTCAGTAGCTGTCCTGTGTGGACTTCATCAGCTGTCCTGTGTGGACTTCATTAGCTGTCCTGTGTGGACTTCATCAGTTGTCCTGTGTGGACTTCATTACCTGTCCTGTGTGGTCTTTACAGTGGTGTGGTATGTGTCTATGTGTGGTGAGTCCGTGGAAGTCGGACGTGAGAAAGCGAAATATTGAGATTTGATAGGCATTTGATGTTTTATGTGAAACAAATAACTCTTGATGAAATTGTGAAGTGTGTGAAATGAATGGGAAATTGATGGTTTTACGTGGGTGTCTTAAATTTGTTTTGTCTTGATTTTAAAGTTTCATATCTAAATTCTCTTTAAAATATCTAGCTTACCCTACGTTTTTGTTCTGTGGCTGTTTTTCTTAAAACTGTGATGATCGTGTATTTTACACGGGAGCAGATGATGTTGCAGGTAGTCGAGCTCCTCAGTGAGCAGTTGGAGGAAGAGATCGCCTGTTTTCTTTTTATACTGTATTTTGGTTTTATTTTGAAACAGTTGATGGAATGTATTAAAACCCCTATAAGAGGGACGTTTCTTTTTGAGATACAATGTATGGGATGATGTACTTTCAATATATATACATATGTTGATTTTATAAATAAATGTCTACGCTCATTTTATTATATAAATATGAAAAGAATTTTGCGGGATGTTACATTAATGGTATCAGAGCAGTTCGTCCTTAGGATGACCTGAGGGCTGTGGATCCATTGTGTTTCTTCTGCTCATAAAATTTAATTGAGTTTTAAATAAAAACTATAGTGAAAGGTTTTCAAACGTTTTTGTATTGAAATTTTGTGTGTGCTTTAGTGAATATATGCCCTAACTGAAAATTTTAGTATTAAGAATGAAAGGATCTTGATAAAGTAGTGAGGGTGCACACTCATAACTGGATCAAGATGATTCTCAATCTTAGTCCTGAAAGTTTGATGTTTAGCATATATTGGATTCTGGTGTGAATTATTTCACTTTATTGAGTGTCTTTGTAATTGATTGAAAGTGGTTGTTTGGACTGATGGTTTTATACCAGTGGCTGTTTTGGTGTTATGCTTGCTGCTGTAAGTATCATGATCGGCTGATAAACTCAAAATTCTTGATGAATTTGAGATGCTGGCCTTTGTAAGACCTAGATGTGGTCTTCTAAATGAATTGATTCCTCATCAAGTTCATTTTATAGGAATATGATTAGAGAATAATAGTTTCCTAATCTTACACAGAAGATGGCACGTAGACCTCCTACCCCTCCCCAACCTTCTTCAGAAATGGGCCAGATCGCCAGGGCCATTGAGATGATGGCGAGTGCTATCCAACAACAGAATGCAGCAATGGCTCAAAATCATCAAGCTGCAATGCACCATTGGGAAACTGCTCGGTCGGCTGAAACAACTTCTCACGTCGGTCAGCCTCAGGAACAGATGGGACTGACCGAGTTCATGAGGCACAACCCACCCAAGTTCAGTGGGAATGCTACCCCTGATCAAGCAGATCAGTGGGTCAGGGAGTTGGAGAAAATCTTTAGGGCGACCTTGTAACATCCCACCAAAATACATCTCACATTTATACATAAAAAAAAAAAATATGAAACAAAATTTTCGAAACGAATGTATGTATATATATATAATGATGTTGCTCCTCACAGGGAGTTTAATACATGACCGGTCAATTTTCTCAAAACTTAACCAAAAAAATACAGCAAAATAGAACAGGCGATCTCCTAACAGAAAAGGCGATCTCCCATAAGACAGGCGATCTCCTATCATATCGGCGATCTCCTATCAGAAAGCAGAAAAAGGGTGATCGCCTAATAGAACAGAGATAGGCGATCTCCTTCCGGCGACCACTCACTGAGGATCTCCACTTCCTGCAACATCGTCTGCTCCCGTGTAATTGGTACACGATCATCACAGTTTTAAGAGAAAACAGCCACAGAACAATACAAAAGGGTAAGCTAGATATTTGAAAGCGAGTTTAGATATGAACTTAAAAATCAAGATAAAGCAAAGTTAAGACACCCACGTAAACCATCAGCTTTCTCATTCCCTTCACATGACTATCAAGTAAATCACATATTTCACAATTTCCTCAAGAGTCTTTCAATTCACATACACCATCAAGTGTCTATCAATTCAATGTTTCTCATTTCTCACGTCAGACTTCCACTGACTCATCACGCAAGACACTTGACACTACTTCCGGAAGACTCGTGCGTTGAACTTAGCATCCAGAGACCTGCACCGGTCATACTTCATTGCTGTAATGTTTCCACAGCTGTGCACATAACCATAATCTCAATCTCATCGTTCTCACAGTATGACAGGGTAAATTCATATAACAGGTCGAGCTCGTTCTTTTTCACACGACCCACCCATTCACATGAACCTCCTTCGACTCTCACCAACTGAATAACTTCATCTACGTGATTCCATTATCTCAGCAGAGTCAGGATCGCCTCATTCACAGGATACTCACAGATCAATACACCTCATAACCAATCTCAACACGGTATTTCCTTTCCTGAAAATACTATGCCTTGATCTCACATCCACAACATTCAAAACATCATACCACTCAAATGAACGATTCAAATCACAGCAACCATCATTTAAAAGGTTCAGATTTTCGAACGTCACGTGTATTTCGCATTTCATTCTCAAACAGTCTCACGATACTAAAACAGGGGAGTTCGAAATCAACAATATTAAAACCGGCGATCACACCCAAAACAGGGGATTTTGCAATAACAGTTGAAAAACCGGCGACCACGTCGCCCCATCACCAAAACAGAGCATCGTGACAATAGGATTTTAAAAACCGGCGACCACGTCACCCAGGCACATAGAACAGAGCATTCACGAAGATGAAAACGAAACCGGCGACCACGTCGCCCTCACTTCAGAAACAGCTAATCTATGGCTTGTATTGAAAATGAAGGCTAGCTTCCCTTACCTGGACTTGCGCAAAACACCAGGAGCTCCGAAACCCAACGAAGCTTAAAGAATGCCTTGGCTCTGTTTTTGCGTCTGGTTTGAAGGACTTGCAGAGAACTTCCCAGGTGCTCTAATGGTGGCCGTCGCTCGTCGTACTCTTGTGTGAAGGTGCCTGAATCGCAGCACGAAGGAGAGAAAAGGAGAAGAATGGAGGTAAACTCACTCTTTTGCTCTTGAACCACTGCAACGTTTCTTTTTCTCAAAAGTGGGTTTTTGAATCTTAAACCAACTTGCCCACAAAAGCCGCTGCCACCACCCACTCTGCAGGGGAGTTTGCGTGTACGCTTCCCTGAACAGTACAACTACGTGTGCCTCTGCGCAGGCTAACACTCTGAGGTCACTATTCTGAACCACCCCTTTTGTCTACGTGGCGCGCGTGCAGGACGTTTCATGCTGGGAGTCTGGGTCCCACTTTATCTGTGTGAAACTCGACATCGCGCGATAACCTTTCACCGATGACCACTGGCGCGAAGGCTATCCACCGATGACCTCTCGCGCGAAGGCTATCCACCGATGACCTCTCGCGCGAAGACTATCCACCGATGTCCTCTCGCGCGAAGATTATCCACCGATGTCCTCTCGCGCGAAGACTATCCACCGATGACCTCTCGCGCGAAGACTACCCCGCATGCCTCGCGCCCTGGCGATCACGTGAAGTCTAGGCGACCGGCGATTATGTACTAACAAGGAACTCTTATAGTCTTCTAAACTACACTTTCCTTCCTTTTTATTTTAAATAAAAACAATACTTAGAATTCATTTAAAATATACCCTTTTATTCCAATTTAATTTTTACAGGTCCTTACATTCTCCCCATCAAGAAAAATTTTCGTCCCCGAAAATTGAATTACAAGGAAAAGAGGTATGGATAAGTTTCTCTCATGGGTTCTTCTAACTCCCAAGTTGAATCCCCCGATCTCTCATCCCACACCACTTTCACCATGTTGATGGTCTTGCCTCTGAGCTGTTTACTTTGCCGATCGTCAATCCTGACTGGTTTTGCTTCAAAGGACAAGTCATCCCTAAGCTGCACATCGTCCACTTCCAGCACATGACTAGGGTCTGCCATGTACTTCTTCAGCTGTGATACGTGAAAGACATTGTGCAGATTCGCTAAATGGGGAGGTAGGGCGATCTCATAAGCCACTGGACCAATCTTCCTTAAGATCTGATATGGTCCCACGAACTTAGGGGACAACTTCTTTGATCTGATCGCCCGTCCTACCCCCTTGGTTGGTGTTACTCTCATGAACACATGGTCTCCAGCAGCAAACTCCAAAGGCTTTCTCCTCTGATCTGCATAGGACTTCTGCCTACTCTGAGAAGTTCTCATTCTGCTTTGTATCTGTTTCACCTTCTCGGTCGTCTACTGAATCAATTCTGGCCCAACCAAGACTGCTTCGCCCTCCTGGTACCAACATAAGGGAGTTCTGCATTTCCTCCCATACAGGGCTTCATATGGTGCCATCCCAATACTGGCGTGGTAACTATTATTATAGGTAAACTCCACCAGCGGCAACACATCATCCCAACTTCCCAATTGATCCAAGACGCACGCCCTCAGCAGATCCTCCAAGGATTGGATTGTTCTCTCTGACTGTCCATCTGTTTGGGGAGGATATGCAGAGGTCATCCTCAACTTAGTTCCCAAGCAATCTTGTAAGGTCTGCCAAAACCGTGAAGTGAATCTGGGATCTCTATCCGAAATGATGCTGGAAGGCACTCCATGCAACCTCACAATTTCCTTGATGTACAGCTGTGTTAACTTGGCCATGGGCATCTTCATATTTACTGGGAGAAAGTGAGCACTCTTTGTCAACCGATCTACTGTGACCCATATTGCATCATGACCCTTCACCGATCTGGGTAAATGGGTGACAAAGTCCATGGCAATGCTGTCCCATTTCCACTCAGGGATATCCGGTTGCTGTAACAACCCGCCAGGTCTTTGATGCTCTACCTTTGCATTCTGACACGTCAAGCAGGTAGTAACATACTGGGCGATGTCTTTCTTCATGCCCGACCACCAAAATGACTCCTTCAAGTCATGGTACATCTTGTTCATGCCTGGATGTAGGCTAAGGCGACTCTTGTGACCTTCCTCTAGGATCATCTTCTTCAACTCTTCATTTGCAGGTATGCAAATTCTGCCATTGAATCTTAAGATCCCATCATCGCCCATCACAAAGTCTCTCGCCTGGTCGGTCCCTAGTGACTCCACAGTACGCTTCAGACTAGGGTCCTCCAACTGCTCATCCCTTATCATCCCAAGGAAGTCATTAGTTATAGCCAGCCTACTACAACTAATGTGATTTACGTGAAATTCCACCCCAAGGTTTAAGTCTCTGGACTGCTCGACCAGTTTCTGCTCTTCCATCATCATGGTGGCTACTTGAATTGATTTTCTACTCAACACATCTGCCACTACATTGGCCTTCCCTGGATGATACATGAGTTGAAAATCGTAGTCCTTTAGGAACTCCATCCACCTTCTTTGTCTCATGTTTAGTTCCTTCTGATCAAACAGGTATTTCAGGCTCTTATGGTCACTGAACACCTGGAACCGAGCTCCATATAGATAGTGTCTCCAGATCTTCAAGGCAAACACCACCGCTGCCAACTCCAAATCATGAGTAGGGTAGTTTCTCTCATGCACCTTGAGTTGCCTTGAAGCATATGCAACCACTCTCTTCTCTTGCATCAAAACGCATCCCAAGCCCTGATGTGAAGCATCACAGTAGGCATCAAAAGGTTTCCCAACATCGGGGATCACCAGCACTGGAGCACTAGTCAACCTCTCCTTTAGCCCCATGAAACTCTGCTCACATCGGTCGGTCCAAGCAAAAGGTTGGTCCTTGCGCGTCAATTGAGTCAAAGGAGCCACCACCTTGGAAAAATCCTCAATAAACTTCCGATAGTAGCCAGCTAAACCCACGAAGCTCCTTATTTCAGTGACTGACTTAGGACGTTCCCACTGTAGCACTGCTTCAACCTTGGCTGGATCCACTGAGATCCCCCGAGCAGATATCACGTGCCCTAAGAAGTTGACCTCCTTCAGCCAGAACTCACACTTGGAGAACTTGGCATAGAGTTGCTTCTCCCTCAGAATCTCCAACACTGCCCTTAGATGCTCTTCATGTTCTTCCTCGGTCCTTGAATAAATGAGTATGTCGTCTATGAAGACCACCACAAACTTATCCAAGAAAGGGCGAAAAATCCTATTCATGTAGTCCATGAACAGGGCTGGAGCATTTGTTACTCCAAACGGCATCACTACATACTCATAGTGTCCATACCGAGACCTAAATGTTGTCTTTTGAACATCTTCGGTCTTTACCAAAATTTGGTGGTACCCCGATCTCAGGTATATCTTTGAGAACACCGAGGCCCCATTTACTTGATCCATCAAATCATCAATCCTAGGTAGAGGATACTTGTTCTTGATGGTCAACTTATTCAACTGCCTGTAGTCTATACACAGCCGAGATCCTCCATCCTTTTTCTTCACTAGAAGCACTGGAGCTCCCCATGGAGATACACTGGGTCTGATGAATTGTTTCTCCAACAATTCTTCCACTTGCTGCTTTAACTCTACCAACTCGGCTGGTGCCATTGACACTGGTCCAGCCCCAGGTACTAAATCAATGGAGAATTCCACTTCTCTCTTAGGGGGTAATCCAGGTACTTCTTCTGGAAATACATCCGTGAAATCTCTCACCACGTGTATTCTACTGACGTCCCCTTCATTCTTTACTTCCAACCGAGCTAGCATCACGAAGCACCTCGCTCCTCCTTCCAACTCTGACTGCCCTTGCTGAGCATATATCACATCAGATGCTGGGAGGTCTGGAAATGCTATCTTTTGACTACCGCAGTCTATGAGGACGTGATTGGCAGCTAGCCAATCCATTCCCAGGATAACATCCAGGTCCTGAAGAGGTAGGCAGATCAAGTTCACTTTGAATCTGCGTCCCTCTACTATCACTGGACATTCAGGGCAAACTGGGAAGGTCAAAACCTGTTTTGATGCAGGGGTAGAGACCAACCGTTCAAACGGCAGCTCCTCCACTCGAAGGCCCAGTTCGGTTGCACACCAATTTGACACAAAAGAGTGTGTCGCTCAGAATCAAACAAAACTCTAACGTATCTACCAGCTATAAACAAGCACCTAGTACTAGGTTACCTGACTGAGATCCCTCCGCTCCAGACATGGCAAACACTCTCCCTGCTGCCTGAGGTCTGCTGCCTTCGTTCCTCAACTGCTGGGAACCAACGGGTTGAGTCATCCTTTTTCTGTTAGGACAATCTCTAGAAATGTGCCCCATCTCTTGGCATGTGAAACACCTGGGTCTCCATGTTTGTTGTTGTTGAAACTGGGGCGGTGCTGCTCCTGCCCTATGTTGTGGAGGTCTCGCATAAGGTTTATTCTGTTGTTGCTGCATCCTTATCTTCCCACTAGAGGAACCCCCTGGGTGGGACCTGATCACCCGAGACTCACCCTTTTCTAGAGTCTCCACCATCTTCGCCTTCTCCACCAAGGCGTGAAATTCCCTGATGCACATCGGGGCTATGGTCCTCTTCAGCCCATGCTTCAGTCCTTCTTCAAATTTCCTGCACCTCCAAGCCTCAGAGGTAGCTTGGGTATAAAACCGGGCGAGGTACTCAAACCGAGCAGCATAGGCGTTCACAGACATATCCCCCTGCTCCAATCTTAGGAACTCAGCTTCCTTCGCAAACCTTGCGCTGTCTGGGAAGTATTTTTCCAGAAACTTCACCCTGAAGCTCCCCTAGTCCAACACTTCCTCTCGGGCCTCCATCATCTGCTGAGTTCCCATCCACCAGAACTCAGCTTCTCCAGATAGTAGGTATGTGGCAAACACCAGCTTCTTATCTTCAGGGCAGGAGGTCGCCCTGAAGATTTTCTCTAACCCCCTGACCCACTGATCTGCTTGATCAGGGGTAGCATTCCCACTGAACTTAGGTGGGCTGTGCCTGAGGAACTTGGTCAGTCCCATCTGCTCCTGAGGCTGACTAGCGTGAGAGGCTGTTTCAGCCGACCGAGCAGTCTCCCAGTGGTGCATTGCAGCTTGATGGTTTTGAGCCATTGCTGCATTCTGTTGCTGGATGGCACTTGCCATCATCTCAATGGCCCTGGCGATCTGGCCCATCTCTGAAGAAGGTTGGGGAGGGGTAGGAGGTCTACGTGCCATCTTTCTTCGTTCTCGGATTTTGAAACCACTAGTTTCTATATTCCCTAAAACTATAAGAATGAAATCGATAAGAAATCAATTCATTCAAGGGGTAACAGCTAGACCTTACAAAGGTCAGCATCTCAAAGTCATTAAGAAGTTGAGTTCATCAACAGAATCATAACACTTATAACCTCAAACAAAACACCAGGACAGTTACTGGTGTACAATCATCAATCCAAACAACCACTTTCAATCAATTACAAAAACATTCACTAAAATGAAATAAATCACATCCGAATTCATTATATGCTAAACATCAGACCTTTAGAATTAAGATTGAGAATCATCTCGATCCAGTTATGAGTGTGCACCCTCACTACTTTATCAAGATCCTTTCATTCTTAATACTAAGATTTTCAGTTAGGGCATATATTCACTAAAGCACGCACAATTTCAATACAAAGACGTTTGAAAACCTTTCACTATAGTTTTCATTTAAAACTCAAATAAATTTTTATGAGCAGAAGAAACACAATGGATCCACAGCCCTCAGGTCATCCTAAGGACGAACTGCTCTGATACCATTAATGTAACATCCCACCAAAATACATCTCACATTTATACATAAAAAAAAAAATATGAAACAAAATTTTCGAAACGAATGTATGTATATATATATAATGATGTTGCTCCTCACAGGGAGTTTAATACATGACCGGTCAATTTTCTCAAAACTTAACCAAAAAAATACAGCAAAATAGAACAGGCGATCTCCTAACAGAAAAGGCGATCTCCCATAAGACAGGCGATCTCCTATCATATCGGCGATCTCCTATCAGAAAGCAGAAAAAGGGTGATCGCCTAATAGAACAGAGATAGGCGATCTCCTTCCGGCGACCACTCACTGAGGATCTCCACTTCCTGCAACATCGTCTGCTCCCGTGTAATTGGTACACGATCATCACAGTTTTAAGAGAAAACAGCCACAGAACAATACAAAAGGGTAAGCTAGATATTTGAAAGCGAGTTTAGATATGAACTTAAAAATCAAGATAAAGCAAAGTTAAGACACCCACGTAAACCATCAGCTTTCTCATTCCCTTCACATGACTATCAAGTAAATCACATATTTCACAATTTCCTCAAGAGTCTTTCAATTCACATACACCATCAAGTGTCTATCAATTCAATGTTTCTCATTTCTCACGTCAGACTTCCACTGACTCATCACGCAAGACACTTGACACTACTTCCGGAAGACTCGTGCGTTGAACTTAGCATCCAGAGACCTGCACCTGTCATACTTCATTGCTGTAATGTTTCCACAGCTGTGCACATAACCATAATCTCAATCTCATCGTTCTCACAGTATGACAGGGTAAATTCATATAACAGGCCGAGCTCGTTCTTTTTCACACGACCCACCCATTCACATGAACCTCCTTCGACTCTCACCAACTGAATAACTTCATCTACGTGATTCCATTATCTCAGCAGAGTCAGGATCGCCTCATTCACAGGATACTCACAGATCAATACACCTCATAACCAATCTCAACACGGTATTTCCTTTCCTGAAAATACTATGCCTTGATCTCACATCCACAACATTCAAAACATCATACCACTCAAATGAACGATTCAAATCACAGCAACCATCATTTAAAAGGTTCAGATTTTCGAACGTCACGTGTATTTCGCATTTCATTCTCAAACAGTCTCACGATACTAAAACAGGGGAGTTCGAAATCAACAATATTAAAACCGGCGATCACACCCAAAACAGGGGATTTTGCAATAACAGTTGAAAAACCGGCGACCACGTCGTCCCATCACCAAAACAGAGCATCGTGACAATAGGATTTTAAAAACCGGCGACCACGTCGCCCAGGCACATAGAACAGAGCATTCACGAAGATGAAAACGAAACCGGCGACCACGTCGCCCTCACTTCAGAAACAGCTAATCTATGGCTTGTATTGAAAATGAAGGCTAGCTTCCCTTACCTGGACTTGCGCAAAACACCAGGAGCTCCGAAACCCAACGAAGCTTAAAGAATGCCTTGGCTCTGTTTTTGCGTCTGGTTTGAAGGACTTGCAGAGAACTTCCCAGGTGCTCTAATGGTGGCCGTCGCTCGTCGTACTCTTGTGTGAAGGTGCCTGAATCGCAGCACGAAGGAGAGAAAAGGAGAAGAATGGAGGTAAACTCACTCTTTTGCTCTTGAACCACTGCAACGTTTCTTTTTCTCAGAAGTGGGTTTTTGAATCTTAAACCAACTTGCCCACAAAAGCCGCTGCCACCACCCACTCTGCAGGGGAGTTTGCGTGTACGCTTCCCTGAACAGTACAACTACGCGTGCCTCTGCGCAGGCTAACACTCTGAGGTCACTATTCTGAACCACCCCTTTTGTCTACGTGGCGCGCGTGCAGGACGTTTCATGCTGGGAGTCTGGGTCCCACTTTATCTGTGTGAAACTCGACATCGCGCGATAACCTTTCACCGATGACCACTGGCGCGAAGGCTATCCACCGATGACCTCTCGCGCGAAGGCTATCCACCGATGACCTCTCGCGCGAAGACTATCCACCGATGTCCTCTCGCGCGAAGATTATCCACCGATGTCCTCTCGCGCGAAGACTATCCACCGATGACCTCTCGCGCGAAGACTACCCCGCATGCCTCGCGCCCTGGCGATCACGTGAAGTCTAGGCGACCGACGATTATGTACTAACAAGGAACTCCTATAGTCTTCTAAACTACACTTTCCTTCCTTTTTATTTTAAATAAAAACAATACTTAGAATTCATTTAAAATATACCCTTTTATTCCAATTTAATTTTTACAGGTCCTTACAGACCTCCTGCCCTGAAGAGAAGAAATTGGTATTCGCCACCTATCTGCTATCTGGAGAAGCCGAGTTCTGGTGGATGGGAGCTCAGCAGATGATGGAAGCCAAAGCTGATGTTTTAGACTGGGAGAGCTTCAGGGTGAGATTTCTGGAAAAATACTTCCCAGATAGTGCAAGGTTTGCGAAGGAAGCAGAATTCCTCAGGTTGGAGCAGGGGGAGATGTCAGTGAATGCTTATGCTGCTCGGTTTGAGTACCTCGCCCGATTCTATACCCAGGCGACCTCTGAGGCTTGGAGGTGTAGGAAATTTGAAGAAGGACTGAAGCATGAGCTGAAGAGGACCATAGCACCTATGTGCATAAGAGAATTTCACGCCTTAGTGGAGAAGGCGAAGATGGTGGAGACACTTGAGAAGAGTGACTCCCGGGTGATCAGGTCATACCCAGGGGGTTCTTCCAATGGGAAGGCCAAGGTGCAGCAACAGCAGAATAAGCCTTATGCGAGACCTCCACAGCATAGGGCAGAAGCAACACCTCCCCAGTTTCAGCAGCAACAGCCCTGGAAACTCAGATGTTTCCATTGTGGTGGACCACACACATCCAATGTGTGCCCCAAGAGAGAGTCAGGGAGAAGATGCTACATCTGCCGAGAGACGGGACACCTTGCTAGAGAGTGTCCTAACGGGAATAGGGCGACTCAACCCAGTGGTTCCCAGCAGTTGAGGAACGAAGGCAGCAGACCTCAGGCAGCAGGGAGAGTGTTTGCCATGTCTGGAGCGGAGGCATCTCAGTCAGGTAACCTAGTACAAGGTGCTTGTTTATAGCTGGTAGATACGTTAGAGTTTTGTTTGATTCTGGAGCGACACACTCTTTTGTGTCAAATCGGTGTGCAACCGAACTGGGCCTTCTAGTGAAGGAGCTGTCGTTTGAACGGTTGATCTCTACACCTGCATCAGGACAGGTTTTGACCTCCCCAGTTTGCTCTGAATGTCCAGTGATAGTAGAGGGACGCAGGTTCAAAGTGAATTTGATCTGTCTACCTCTTCAGGATCTGGATGTTATCCTGGGAATGGATTAGCTATCTGCCAATCACATTCTCATAGATTGCAGTAGGCAGGAAGTGGTGTTTCCAGATCTCCAAGAGACAGATATGATATCTGCTCAGCATGTATGGTCGGAGTTGAAAGAAGGGGCGACGTGCCTTGTGATCCTAGCTCAAGGGGGAGTGAAGAATGATGAAGATATGGGCAGTATACATGTGGTGAAGGATTTCATGGATGTATTTCCAGAAGAAATACCTGGACTACCTCCTAAGAGAGAGATGGAATTCTCTATTGTTTTGGTACCTGGAGCTGGACCAGTGTCAATGGCTCCAGCAGAGTTGATGGAATTAAAGAAGCAAGTGTAAGTTAGATTTAGTTGTACCAAGGTTTAGTTTCAGCTACATATAAGTTATGGAGAGTAAATAAGTTGAGGGTTTAAAGACTTAAGCATGTGTATCCATGGGAAGTACCAGGGTTAAGTTCCAAGAATGAAAGAATGAATTTTCTTTTAATTGAAGCTTGGAAGATGGTTATGTCGATGAAACAGCATGAGATGGCTCTAGCTTAACCACAAGCTTAAAAGGAAAGATGAGATATTGTATTTATGTCTAAAGTTCAATTAGACAGAGAAATTTGCTGAAAAATACTAGGTAGAGAAGTTACTGGGATAAGAGAGAAAGCTTCACGCAGAATGGATGCTGTTTTGTTGATCGTGATTCGAAAGATGAGTATGGAAATGGTGGGTTGAGACTAAAGGCTTCTGATGCCGTAGATCTCCTGAACTTGGCAAATGAGGATGCAGTTCTGCCTGTGAATGTAGAAGGGAAGGAGGTAATGGCTATGGATAAGAATAAGGGTAAGCCGTGTTATGATGATGTTGAGTTCTTCTAGCGATGTTAGTAAATTGCAGAAAGTTGGATGTGGAAGCAGAACTTTCCGTGCCTTGTGTTTCTAATGGGATGGGATTTACAGCTAATCCTTTAAATGGGCAGTTGTGGTGGTCAGCGTTTCGTTTCTGATCCTAAAAACACTGCTGCATTGTCAGCTGTGGCAACAAGTCCTCACCCTGAACACAGTGAGGGATTTATGATCTGCGTGTTGAATACTGAGCACCTTGAGAGCCCATGCAATGCTAATATGGATGTATCCATTGGAATTCCTGAGTTAGCAGCTCTGAAATCCCAACCATCTGTTAAAGGGGTGGGTTTTTCCTGATCTGCTATTAGTAATCAAAGAAGTGATGAACCAGAGGGGCGCCTGAAGAAAGAGACCGTGCTCCCTCAAGTTTTTGCTGTTCCACCATCGGTTTGACAAGAAACGGTGTCTAATGTGAAGCCAAGCTACAAACCGGTTGTTTCTGAACTGAAAAATGAAAATCCTGGAAGAAACTCCATCTCTGCAGTTTCTAGACAGAATAATAATGTTGATGTCACCCAAGTCATCGCAGATCAGTTCATGCCAATGAAGGACATCTAAAACAAGAGGAATTAGGAGTTTTAAGGATCAAGTATTTGAGACAGGTTTTCTGGTCTGCAAGTCTCCACTTCAACCAATGAAATGACAGATCAGGGGATTCAACTTGGGAGTTAGAAGAAACCATGAGAGAAGCCTATCCCTACCTCTTTTCCTTGTAATTCAATTTTCGAGGACGAAAATTTTTCTTGTTGGGGAGAATGTAAGGACCTAGAAACTTTAATTGGAATAAAAGTGTTATATTTAAATAATTTCAGAAGATGTTATTATTTAAAATACAAAGAGCTGGTAGAGGTCGGTCGGCTGACCATTTTATTAACCAAGTAGTCAGGTGCGATGACTTTATCGTGAGGTAATCATGTGGAGGTGATACCTTGGACGTAACATTGTGGGATGAAGAACCTTCAGCCAGGCGTGGCGATTGTCATCAGTCATCGCCAGGGCGCGAGACATGAGGATATCGCCAGCGCGCGAGAGGCATGCGGACATCGCCAGGGCGTGAGGCATGCGGGCATCGCCAGGGAGAGACATCGGTCGTCTTCCAGAGAGAGACATCGGTCGTCATGCAGGGAGAGACATCGGTCGTCATGCAGGGAGAGACATCGGTCGTCTTCCAGAGAGAGACATCGGTCTTTGCAGGGAGAGACATCGGTCGTTCGCCAGGATGAGTCATCGGTGGAAGGTTATCGCGCGATGTCGTGTTTCACACAGTTAAAGTGGGACCCAGACTCCCAGCATGAAACGTCCTGCAGGCGCGCCACGTAGACAAAAAGGGTGGTTCAGAATAGTGACATCAGAAAGTTGGCATGCGCAAGAGACACTCGCGGTCGTACTATTCAGGGCAGTGGTTGGCATGCGCAAGAAGACAAAAAGGGTGGTTCAGAATAGTGACATCATGATGTGAGTCTCTTATGAACCTTTTTTGGTTTGGGTTGAGTTGATATAGGTTTCATTGTATTCATGACACTTTCAAGAATTAGGATCAAAATTCTAAAGCAATTAATAGAGTTTCTACTCAAGAAAACAAAAGGTTCATACTAAAAGCACATGAATAGGTAACTTGTAGTGTAAGATAACAATGGAATATGAATGGGTAATTCAAGAACAGTACCAAACCTCAAAGGAAACACAAGAACAACATAAGAACACCAAGAACAAGTGAAAATACTGATTGAAATTCAATAGGAATTAGAAAATCACAAAGAAATTCATCAAAGAACAAAAACCCATGGATGGAAAACAAGAACAACACATGTATATGGAAACCCATGGTTTGGACGAAATTAAAACAGCAAGAAAACAAGGAAATAAACCAGCAAAGTGCAGAACAATGGCAGCAAATGAAAGGAAACAACTCATGGAAAAGATTGAACCGATTAAAAATGGAAAAACTACAAGAAAACACAAATGGGTATTTTTAGAAGATGAATAGAAATGACTTATGTGGTTGTAGCCTTTTGGAGATGTGATTCACGCCACTTGGAGGGTGGTTCTTCCAAGATGAGTGGGTGGTGCCGCCACTTGAGAGTCTCCAAAGCTCACAAGATAAGACATGAAGGAGAAGAAGAGACAAGTCTCACAAACTCACTCTCTCTCAATTTCAAGATAGTTTCTTTTCTTCTAACTTTCAACTTTTTTATTCAAAGTACCAAGCACCCCTATTTATAATGGAGAGGGCTGGTCATGTTACAAAGGGGAAGGAGTGGGAAGAGTCACTCTTCTAGCTCCTTCTAGTGCCTAAGAGAGAAAGGAGTAGAAAAGTCACTTTTTCCTAAAGAAAGTGCCTAAAATGCCTTACATTTAGAGGTTTCTTTTGGTTTTCCTCTTTGGCATACTCCTAAGGATATTTCTATATTATTTACAAATTTATACAAGAGTATTTACAAAGATTTATTTATACTACTATCTTTTGAATTTTCAAGAGAACCCAAAATGTTCTACTTTTTAAGAAGACTAGTAAGAAGAATTTTAAATGCTTGGGTGGATGACCTCTTCCTCCATTAGTAAAATCCTCTTCTACTTGATCTCCATCATGCTCCCCAGGTTGGAGAGAATTCATCCGCGAATTCAGAATCCCTACATATAACAAAGTCAGTTTGCTATCAAATAAAATAGTGGATGATAATAAAGGCAAACTTGACTTAGCATTATGAATCATTGGGATGTCGGAAAAAGAAGTCCTATAGACAGACCATGTTGGAAAAAAATGTGGGGGAATGATTATTTTCTTAGGAAAAATTCCCTTTAAAGGGTAAAAACCATTAGTAGGTATGGAAAAATCATCCCTAACATTTTTCAACCAATATGGAGTGCAAGTAGGAACTTTTGGTAATGAAAAAGACAAAGAAGAAGAATACCTTGGATGCTCAAATTGAGGCATAGCATGAGTAAAAAAGATTGATTTAGTTGATAAGGTATTATGACTCATTTTATCATTTTCTTCTTTTTCATTTTCTCTTTTATTTTTCATTTTTAATTGGTCCTCATGAACTTCTTGTGGAGATAGGGGTTTTAAGGTAACCTTGCGCCCTTGGAAGGAAAAAGACATTATATTGGTGAGGCCATCATGTAAAACATGTCTATCAAATTGCCAAGGCCTCCCTAAAAGAATATGGGTTGCTTCCATAGGCACAATATCACATAAAACCTCATCTTTATACTTTCCTATTTCAAAATTTATGAGGACTTGTTTATTAACCATGATTTCTCCCTTTTTAGTAAGCCATTGGAGCTTATAGGGCTTGGGATGAGAGATAGTGGGTAAAACAAGCTTATCCACCACTCTTGTACTAGCCACATTTGTACAACTACCCCCATCAATTATCATGGAACATAACTTTTTGTTGATAAGGCACCGGGTATGGAAAATATTTTCTCTTTGGGTATCATCCAAAGGTTTTTGAATTGTGCCCATCATGCGCCTTATCACCAATAAGTCACCTTCACATTGTATTTCACATTCATTATCACTAGGGCTAGGGGAAGGGGAGTTAGATTTAGAAGAATTATCACTATGTTCACTTACAACTAAACCCCCTTTTACCATCATGGTTCTTTTTGTTGGACAATTTGCGGCTATATGACCATAACCTAAACACTTAAAACATTTCTTACTTGAGGTTTTGGTTGGTGATTTATTAGTTGAAGTGGAAGGCTTTGAATCCTTGGATTTGAAAGATGAATCTTTAGAAGGAAATTTGGACAAAGACTTGTTTTTATTTTTCCAAGAGTTGTTGTAATAGCCATCATTATGAGTATTTTTGAAAGCAAGTTTCTTTGCAATTTGGGTTTCAACCTTGATGGCAAGGTGAACCAAGTTTTCTAAAGAAGAGTACTCATAAAGTTCAACAACATCTTGAATGTCCCTTCTAAGACCACTTACAAATCTAGCCATCTTAGCTTCATCACTTTCATGTATATCAACTTTAAGCATAAGCGTTTCTAGCTCTTCAAAATAAGCATCCACACTTACCGTGCCTTGGTGAAGCCTTTGGAGCTTCAACAATAGGTCTTTCCTAAAGTGTGGTGGAACAAATCTAGCGCGCATACACTCTTTCAAATTGTTCCAAGAAACCACGGGAGGTCTCTTGTTTAGCCCAATGTCCATAAGAGTTTTATGCCACCATTGCATGGCATAGTCTAGAAATTCTAAAGTAGCTAGTTTTACCCTTTGGTCTTCTTGGACCTCATGTACATGAAAGATTTGTTCAACCTTTGCTTCCCACCCCAAATATACATTTGGATCACCTTCACCACTAAAGCTAGGTAATTTTACAAAAGGCATATAAGGCTTTGCCACATGTTGCCGCCTTTCTTCATAATGATGATGCCTCCTCCATTGGGTTTCATCTTCATGTCCATGATAGTTGGAAGAAGTTCTTGATGAATGCCTTGAAGAATGGCGTCTTCTATGGTGTGTATGGCTGGACCTTTCATTAGTCACTTCAAGCCTTTGTAATCTTTCTTCCAATTGTCTTATAGCTTCATCTTTTTGTGCAAGTGACCTTTTGGCTTCTTTTAATTCACCAAGAATGAAAGCATTTTGTAGAGAGTGTGGTTTGGAAGATTCTCCACTTGAATATTGAGCCATTTTCAAAACAGTACAGCAAACACAAATAGCAAACAATTAAAGAAAACAAGGTTAGAAAACAAAGAAATAAGTGGTGCGGTTTTGGTAAAAAAATTAAGGCACTCAAAATCACTCCAAGAAATTATACTTCCCTCAATCAAGCTACTCTTGTGGAATGGAGTAACCTCAAATGAAAGATGCCAAAGCACTCAACCACTCATCCAAAAATAACCACCACAAAACTTAAAGAACAATAAAAGACAAGCAAGAAAAGGTACAAAACAAGAAAGGGTAGTGCAAAAAGAATACAAGATATATGACAAAACTTAAGGAATGAAAGACAAGCAATAAAAGGTACACAATAAGACTCAAAGAATACTCACTAAACTTTATAATCAAGAAAGAAAGTACAACTCATAAACTTGTCAAAATACAAGGATCAAAAGTTCCACAAAGTAGACAACAATTTGCCAATCACTATGAATCCAACTTTGGTATGAAAATTAATGTGCAAAAGAATGAATAGATGCAAATACCAAACTGTTTTGAAGGATTTAAAAACAGAATTTGTTCTGTTTTGTTCTGTTTCAGTTCTGTTTTTTTTTTCTTTTTTTTTTATACCAAATGGAACTTATGTAGTGAAAGAACCATAATATGCATCATATGGAAGTTGAAACATCAATCAAATTGCACAAAAATTTTATGAAGGATTCAAGACAATTGAACACTTGAAATCAAATGTTTGGAACCTCCAATCACAAGTACTAAAACAAATTCAAGAGAAACACAAACTTTCAAAATCAAAAGCAAGCAAGTAGAGACAAGATTTGGACACCTAGAACACTATGAACATAAAACTCAAAGCAAAAAGTATGATCAATGAAAAGGCACAACTAAAACATATTCAAACCAAACAAAAGTATGAATATAAGGTGCTGGAAAAACAAGAAACAAGAAATTATAGGTGCTGGAAAAAAAATTACCCAAAAAGAAAGTGTCTATTCAACTCACAATCAACAAATCAACACCATGGCTCTAGATACCACATGATGTGAATCTCTTATGAACCTTTTTTGGTTTGGGTTGAGTTGATATAGGTTTCATTGTATTCATGACACTTTCAAGAATTAGGATCAAAATTCTAAAGAACAATTAATAGAGTTTCTACTCAAGAAAACAAAAGGTTCATACTAAAAGCACATGAATAGGTAACTTGTAGTGTAAGATAACAATGGAATATGAATGGGTAATTCAAGAACAGTACCAAACCTCAAAGGAAACACAAGAACAACATAAGAACACCAAGAACAAGTGAAAATACTGATTGAAATTCAATAGGAATTAGAAAATCACAAAGAAATTCATCAAAGAACAAAAACCCATGGATGGAAAACAAGAACAACACATGTATATGGAAACCCATGGTTTGGACGAAATTAAAACAGCAAGAAAACAAGGAAATAAACCAGCAAAGTGCAGAACAATGGCAGCAAATGAAAGGAAACAACTCATGGAAAAGATTGAACCGATTAAAAATGGAAAAACTACAAGAAAACACAAATGGGTATTTTTAGAAGATGAATAGAAATGACTTATGTGGTTGTAGCCTTTTGGAGATGTGATTCACGCCACTTGGAGGGTGGTTCTTCCAAGATGAGTGGGTGGTGCCGCCACTTGAGAGTCTCCAAAGCTCACAAGATAAGACATGAAGGAGAAGAAGAGACAAGTCTCACAAACTCACTCTCTCTCAATTTCAAGATAGTTTCTTTTCTTCTAACTTTCAACTTTTTTATTCAAAGTACCAAGCACCCCTATTTATAATGGAGAGGGCTGGTCATGTTACAAAGGGGAAGGAGTGGGAAGAGTCACTCTTCTAGCTCCTTCTAGTGCCTAAGAGAGAAAGGAGTAGAAAAGTCACTTTTTCCTAAAGAAAGTGCCTAAAATGCCTTACATTTAGAGGTTTCTTTTGGTTTTCCTCTTTGGCATACTCCTAAGGATATTTCTATATTATTTACAAATTTATACAAGAGTATTTACAAAGATTTATTTATACTACTATCTTTTGAATTTTCAAGAGAACCCAAAATGTTCTACTTTTTAAGAAGACTAGTAAGAAGAATTTTAAATGCTTGGGTGGATGACCTCTTCCTCCATTAGTAAAATCCTCTTCTACTTGATCTCCATCACATCAGAAAGTTGGCATGCGCAAGAGACAACCGTGGCTGTACTGTTCAGTGAAACGTACACTCAGGCTTTCCTGCAGAGGGGGTGGTGGCAGCAGCATGCGTGGACAAGTAGGCTTGGATTCAAAAACCCACTGCGGGGAGGCAAAGAACGTTGCAGTGGCTCAAGAGTGAAAGAGCGAGTGCATCTTCATCCCTCTCTTTTCTCCTCTTCGCGCTGCGATTCAGGCAACCTCAAGCACCAGTAGACAAGCGACGACTGCCCTTGGACACTTGGGAGGTTCTCTGCAAGTCCTCCAAACCAGACGCTAAAACAGAGTTAAAGCATCCTTGAAGCTCGTTGGGTTGGAGCTCTTAGTGAAGTTTACGCAAGTCCAGGTAAGGGAAGCTAGCTTTGTTTTTCAATAAAAGCCGTAGGCTAGCTGTTTCTGAAGTGGGGGCGACGTGGTCGCCGGTTTCATATTTTGTTTTCGTGATACTCTGTTCTATGTGTTTGGGCGAAGTGGTCGCCGGTTTTAAACCCCCTTTTCATGATGCTCTGTTTTCATGAGCTTGGGCGACGTGATCGCCGGTTTTTAAATACAGATTTCGAACTTCCCTGTTTTAGTGTGGTTGAGACTGTTTGAGATTTAAATGTGAAATGCATGTGATATTCGAAAATCTGAACCGTGGAATGATTGTTGCTGTGTTCATTTAAGTGTTGTATGGTGCATTGGGTGAATTGATGTTAAGTAGCTGTCCTGTGTGGACTTCAGTAGCTGTCCTGTGTGGACTTCATCAGCTGTCCTGTGTGGACTTCATTAGCTGTCCTGTGTGGACTTCATCAGTTGTCCTGTGTGGACTTCATTACCTGTCCTGTGTGGTCTTTACAGTGGTGTGGTATGTGTCTATGTGTGGTGAGTCCGTGGAAGTCGGACGTGAGAAAGCGAAATATTGAGATTTGATAGGCATTTGATGTTTTATGTGAAACAAATAACTCTTGATGAAATTGTGAAGTGTGTGAAATGAATGGGAAATTGATGGTTTTACGTGGGTGTCTTAAATTTGTTTTGTCTTGATTTTAAAGTTTCATATCTAAATTCTCTTTAAAATATCTAGCTTACCCTACGTTTTTGTTCTGTGGCTGTTTTTCTTAAAACTGTGATGATCGTGTATTTTACACGGGAGCAGATGATGTTGCAGGTAGTCGAGCTCCTCAGTGAGCAGTTGGAGGAAGAGATCGCCTGTTTTCTTTTTATACTGTATTTTGGTTTTATTTTGAAACAGTTGATGGAATGTATTAAAACCCCTATAAGAGGGACGTTTCTTTTTGAGATACAATGTATGGGATGATGTACTTTCAATATATATACATATGTTGATTTTATAAATAAATGTCTACGCTCATTTTATTATATAAATATGAAAAGAATTTTGCGGGATGTTACACTGCCTAGGGTATTGACTTTAGTCAAACCACACCATCATCCTAATATTCTAGAAGATAGGTCAAAAATGCAACATTTGATAGTACACCCATCCTTCTTTTGCTAAAGGCACCTATTTGCTAGCACACCCCTCCTTCTATTGCTAAGGGCACCTTTTTGATAGCACACCCCTAAGTGAGCAAGTTTTGCTTTCTACACTACACTAATCTACTAAGCTACCCCTAATGGGCCTCCAAGTAGCATGTACAAGGTCTTCTCCCTCCCATCCGTGGCTTGACTCATTTGGGCGTGAATGTACTTGGCCATGGACCTTGTGTTGGGCCTGAACTTGGGTTGGAGCTTGGGCCTCTTCCATCACAGGTGCTCACCCTGTTAGAGTTTGCACTCCAGTTAAGGAAACCTTACGTGCTAGATTACCCTAAGTCTGGGTGATAGCAGCGCAAGGGTATTCTTGTAAACCCTAAATATGGGTAGCGGCGCAGAGGAAACCCTAGACTATATATAAAGGGTAGTAAAACTCTTCACAAAGGTACGCAGTTTCAAAACCTAAACACAAATACTCAATACACTTGGTGTGCTTGCCCTAGTTTTGACTCGAGCGTCGGAGTGCAAACGGCCTCGAGGGCGCCCCCTTTCTATCTTGCAGGGCAGATTGCTTCGAGAGAACAAAACATATATCAAGGTGTGGAAGGAGGCGCATGATTGCCGTAGAGTCAACCGACAGGAGAGTCAACCGACAAGAACATTTGGCGCCCACCGTGGGGCCAAAGTAAAACAAGGTCCCATACACGAGAGAAAGAGAAGAAACCACAGAGATGAGGAATACCAGGCAAGGGTCTGTCCCACCAAATGGGGGTGAGAGCGTTACCATGCAACAACTCATGGAAACGATGCGCGCCCTCCAGGAGATGGTGGCGGAGTCAAGGGCAGATCAGGTGCGAATGCAAATGGACCTGGCCGCATCACAGGCCAAGAACGAGGAATTACACAGGGCAAATGAAGAATTGCGCGTGAACCTGCGTAATTTGCAGCAAGCAGGGGATTGCGCGGTGGACGATCGGGCTCCACCAATGCCGCCAAGGGCTTTCCCCATGCCTTTCTCCTAAGCAATCATGGACACAGTGGTCCCAGCCACCTTCGTGGGCCCTAAGACTGTGTTCATTGGCGTAGAGGATCCTGAAGCGCATCTCACAGCGTTTCACAAGCAGATGATGCTGTCAGGAGGGTCTGATACGGTGCATTGCACGCTCTTCATGACCATGTTGATAGGGACAGCGCTGAATGGTTCGTTAGCCTGCCTGAGGGACATATCACGTCTTTCGCGCAGTTCTCCATGCTATTCAGAGAACAGTACATTGTTAACCGGGCCCCTCCACCGATGTCCTGTGACCTTTTTGACGTGAGGCAATATCAGAGGGAGTCCCTTAAAGATTACCTCCATAGATTTGGAGCGATGGTAGTGAGGTTGC
The DNA here is from genome assembly GCA_037954025.1 of Phaseolus coccineus. Taxonomy (NCBI): domain Eukaryota; kingdom Viridiplantae; phylum Streptophyta; class Magnoliopsida; order Fabales; family Fabaceae; genus Phaseolus; species Phaseolus coccineus. Next base: position 31,163,577 of record CM075680.1, on the reverse strand, counting down.
ATACCAAAGACGAAGATATGGTGGTGCACGGCTTCAGAAAGGGTATATTGCCAGGACCTTTCAGTGAGTCCCATATTAGAAGTCGCCCGAAGACCTTCGGTGACATCAAGTGTGGTGCTGTTGCTCATATTGCCGCTGAAGGAAAACTCAATGAGAAGCGGGAGAGCGCAGCCTCCTCGCGGCAACGAGTACCTAGTCAGCCTCAGCCCTTGCGGGTACATGAGGCAACGACAAAAAAGAGAACCCAGGGAAAGCAGAAGCCCTACGAGGCCAAGAAGCCCCAGGCTAGGGCACGCGCTAAGGAGGATGTGCCCCCTAGACATAACTTCCTAGTGGAGCTCAAAGAGCTGATCGCCATTCCCAATGTGGCAGAGAGGCTGAAGGTGCCCCCAAAGACAGACAAGAGATTGGGGCCCAACAAGAGCGCCTGGTGTGAATTCCACCAAGCATTTGGCCATCCCATTCGAAACTACTTGGCCCTTGGCCATCAGCTAGATGAGTTGGTCAAAAGCGGCTTCCTGAATGATTACTTGAAGGAGTCACAGGAGGGAGAGGTGGTGGTAGCACCGAGGGCTGATCAGGGACACGAGGTGCCCATACATGGAGAGATCCTTACCATTTCAGGTGGGTTCTCAGGAGGAGGATGCACCTCGTCGCAGCGCAAGAAGTATGCACGTTCAGTGATGGCAGTGGAAGCATGTGAGGAAGACCACTTCCCAGACATCGACCTCACGTTCACAAAGGCAGATCGCCTGGACGTCGTCCCTAACAAGAACGATCCAGTGGTGATATCAGTGGTTACAGTGGGGAGAAGGGTGCACAAGGTCCTCGTCGATCAAGGAAGTTCAGCTGATGTTATGTTCTGATCAACCTTTAACAAGTTGCAGCTGTCCCCAGATCAGCTAAGGCCTTATACTGGCTGCCTGTATGGGTTCGCAGGTGACCAGGTTAAGGTGCGAGGATATATAGAGCTGAGGACCACTTTTACTGATGGGGTGGCCTCCCAAACCGAGAACATCAAGTATCTGGTCGTCAACGCCCCATCAGCCTACAACATGTTGTTGGGAAGGCCAGCCTTGAATAGACTGGGAGCCGTAGTGTCGACGAGGCACATGAAGATGAAGTTACCCTCAATGGAAGGAGTGGTGATCACCATAAGGTCAGATCAGAAGGAGGCTAAGAAGTGCTACGAGAATAGCCTCAAGACAAGAAGGGGAGTGTGCACGGTGACCACCCAACCACCGGGTGGAGAGTACGATGATACTGACCTGCCCCGAGGACAAATCGAGGTCACACGAGCAGAGGTCGCCCGAGAGAGATGACCGGAGCCAGCAGAGGAGGTGGTAGAAAGGGAGATTGGAGGCAAGATGTTCAAACTTGGCAAATCCCTATGCCAGGAGACACAAGACCAAATAGCGGGAGTCATAGAACGGCATATGGACGCTTTTGTTGGGTCTGCCTTGGATATGCCAGGTATTGATCCAGACTTCTTATGTCATCGCCTTGCATTGAATCCCCAAGCCAGACCTGTTCGACAGAGGAGGCAAAAGTTCAATGAAGAAAGGAGGCAAGTGATCAGGGAAGAGACACAAAAGCTGTTTAAGGTTGGTCACACACGGGAGATCCAATACCCTGAGTGGCTAGCGAATGTGGTGTTGGTGAAGAAGGCCAATGGGAAGTGGCAGATGTGTGTGGACTTCACTGACCTCAATAAGGCGTGCCCAAAGGATTCTTATCCTCTACCAAGTATTAATGCGCTGGTAGATAACGCCTCGGGGTGCAAGCTACTCAACTTTTTGGATGCCTTTTCTGGGTATAACCAAATCAAGTTGCACCCAATGGACGAAAGCAAGACAGTGTTTATAACCGAGCTGTCCTGCTACTGCTACATAGTCATGCCATTTGGGCTGAAGAATGCGGGCGCCACCTACCAAAGGCTGATGGACAAGGTCCTGTCACCCATGATAGGGCGCAATGTGCAGGCCTACGTGGATGATATGGTGGTGACATCCCAGGTGAAAGATCAGCACGTCATTGATTTGGAGGAGCTACTCACTACAATAGCGAAGTATGGGTTGAAGTTGAATCTAGAAAAATGTGTCTTTGGGGTAGAGGCAGGCAAGTTCCTCAGTTTCTTGCTCACCGAACAAGGGATTGAGGCCAACCCAGACAAATGCACGGCGATCTTAGCCATGAGGAGCCCGACGTCGGTCAAGGAAGTGCAACAATTGACAGGTCGAATGGCTGCCCTTTCCAGGTTTGTGTCAGCCGGGGGTGATAAGGGTCACCCTTATTTCCAATGCTTGATGAGGAAAAACAGGTTCTTGTGGACCCTGGAGTGCGAAGAAGCATTCCTCAAGCTGAAGCAATATCTGTCTAGCCCACCAGTGCTGTGCAGACCACAGATCGGCACCCCATTGCGCTTATACTTCGCGGTCACCGAAAGGGCGGTGAGTTCAGTCTTGGTGCAGGAACAGGACCAAACCCAAAAGCCTATCTACTTTGTTAGCAAGGTGCTGCAAGGGCCCGAGGTGAGGTACCAGGCCATTGAAAAGGCAGCCTTGGCCGTCGTGTTCTCAGCGCGTAGGCTACGTCATTACTTCCAGAGCTTTATAGTGGTGGTGATGACAGACCTGCCCATCAGGAAGTTCTTGCAGAAACCAGATGTAGCAGGGAGGATGGTACGATGGGCAGTGGAGTTATCTGAGTTCGACATACAGTATGAGCCCAGAGGCCCAATCAAGGGCCAAGTTTATGCGAACTTCGTAGCCGAGATGTCCTCGGCAGAAACCCAGGAGGAAAGACCTGACTTCAGATGGGTGCTCTCGGTAGATGGGTCTTCCAATTAGCAAGGTAGTGGGGATGGGGTGATCTTGGAAGGACCGAAAGGGCTGTTGATCGAGCAAGCTCTACGGTGTTCCTTCAAGGCCAGCAACGACCAAGCTGAGTATGAGGCTCTAATCGCTGGAATGCTGTTGGCTAAGGAGATGGGAGCACAGAGTCTTCTGGCAAAGAGTGACTCCCTATTGGTCACAGGCCAGATGGCGGGAGAGTACCAGGCCAAAGATCCTCAGATGGCCTCCTACCTAGAGTATGTCCAAGTGTTAAAGAGTTCCTTTGTAGACTTTGAATTGGTACATGTGCCCAGAGATCAGAATGCCCGAGCTAACTTGTTGGCAAAACTCGCAAGCTCGGGCAAGGGGGGCAGGCAGAGGACAGTTATCCAGGAGACCCTAAGGGCACCTCGCACCTATACGGCTGACAACCTGATAGGAGTCCGCCAGATCAGCCAGACAGATGGTGGGAGGAGGAGTCATTGGTCGTTGACCCAGGAAACTTTGAAGAAGCCAAGGGTCAATGCATATGTGGCACTAGAGGAGACATCGCCACAGGTATGCTCGTTGCAGAGTGGGGAAACATGGATGACACCCTACAACCGCTACTTGGCTGATGGGATGTTGCCCATAGAGCCAACAGAGGCGAGGAAGGTGAAGAAGAACTTGACTAAGTACACACTCATTGATGGAGAGTTATACAGGCACGGGTTTACGCATCGCATCCTGGTGTGTGTGCATGGTGAGCAGTGTGTGCGTATAATGGCAGAGCTCCATGAAGAAATATGTGGGAGCCACATAGGAGTTCGTGCTTTGGCATCTAAGGCCATTCGAGCAGGATATCACTGGCCAACCATGAGGGAGGATTGCACGAAGTATGCGCAGCAGTGCAAACAATGTCAGTTACATGCAGATTGGCACAAGGCGCCTCCAGAGGAACTCAGATCTATATACAGCCCTTGGCCATTCCATACCTGGGGAATTGACATCCTGGGGCCCTTTCCTTTGGCTGTGCGGCAGATGAAGTATGTAAGGACCTGTAAAATTAAATTGGAATAAAAGTGTTATATTTAAATAATTTCAGAAGATGTCATTATTTAAAATACAAAGAGTTGGTAAATGAAGCTTCGTAGTAGTCGGACATCGGACGTCACCCAAGGTCTGGGGTCAGCTGGTAGAGGTCGGTCGACTGACATGTGGATCAAGAAGAGTAAAGGAGGAAAAGTGTAGCTAAGAAGTCTTCTACGAGATCGCCGTTAGTGAAGACGGAGGCGATCTCCGACTTCTCTGGCACATAATCGCCTGTTGCCTAGAGGAGACATGACCGCCAATCGTTTAGGGCGTACGTGATCGACGGGAGTGCACGTAGTATGTGGTCAAGATACTGGATCAACCAGAGTGGGTTCCAACAACCACGCGTATCAAGGTGTGGGTTAAGCCTTAGATACGCTGTGCATGCGAAGCTCTATGCTTGAGCAAAAGAGATCGTCCTTAGTGTTGCATGCATGGGCGCAAGAGGAGTGGTGCTGATCTTCTCTTGGAATGTGAAGCTACCGACGTCCCCGAGTCATGTGGAGATAATACATTTGACGTAACATAGTGGAATGAAGAACCTTCAGGAAGGCGTGGCGATGTGTCGTCGGGCATCGCCGGGGCGCGAGGCATGCGGACATCGCCAGGGCGCGAGGCATGCGGACATCGCCAGGGCGCGAGAGACATGCGGACATCGCCAGGGCGCGAGGCATGCGGACATCGCCGGGGCGCGAGGCATGCGGGCATCGCCGGGGCGCGAGGCATGCGGGCATCGCCGGGGCGCGAGGCATGCGGGCATCGCCTAGGCGCGAGGCATGCGGGCATCGCCGGGGCGCGAGGCATGTGGACATCGCCTGGGATAGACATCGGTCGTCTTCCAGGTTATCGCGCGATGACGTGTTGCACACAGTTAAAGAGGGACCCAGGCTCTCAGCATCAGACGTACTGCACGCGCGACACGTAGACAAAAAGGGTAGTTCAGAATAGTGACCTCAGAGTTTTAGCCTGCGCAGAGGCATGCATAGTCGTACTGTTCAGGAAGCGTACACGCAACCTTCCCTGCAGAGTGGGTGGTGGCAGCGGCTTTTGTGGAATAGTTGGTTTAAGATGGAAAAACCCACTACTGAGGAAAAGAAACATTGCAGTTGTTCAAGAGCGAAAGAGTGAGTTACCTCCTTTCTCCTCCATTTCTCTCCTTCGCGCTGCGATTCTGGCACCTTCACACAAGAGTACGACGAGCGACGGCCACCATTAGAGCACCTGGGGAGTCCTCTGCAAGTCCTTCAAACCACGCAAAAAACAGAGCCAAGGCATTCTTTAAGCTTCGTTGGGTTTCGGAGCTCCTGGTGTTTTGCGCAAGTCCAGGTAAGGGAAGCTAGCCTTCATTTTCAATACAAGCCATAGATTAGCTGTTTCTGAAGTGAGGGCGACGTGGTCGCCGGTTTCGTTTTCATCTTAGTGAATGCTCTGTTCTATGTGTTTTGGGCGACGTGGTCGCCGGTTTTAAATCCTTTTTCAGTGATGTTCGGTTCTTATGCGTTTGGGCGACGTGATCGCCGGTTTTAGTATCGTTTTGAAACTGTTGAGATTGAAATGAAAAATGTATATGCTATTCGAAAACCTGATCGGTGGTATGCTTGTTCTTGTGAATGGGGTTGTTTAAGAAAAGACTCAAGGTATCCTATGATAGATTTATTCTTTATGTGTGGAATGATGCTTTGAATGTTGTGGATGTAGGATCAAGGCATAGTATTTTCAGGAAAGAAAATACCGTGTAAGATCGTGTAGAGTGTGCAATGACCGGTGATTCGTTATGAGATATCCTGACTCTGCTGATATAATGGAATCACGTAGATGAAGTTATTCAGTTGTGGAGAGTCGAAGGAGGTTCACATGTATAGGTGGGTTGTTTGAAAGAGAACGAGCTCGACCTGTTTTGTGTGGATTAACCCTGTCATGCTTGGATAGTGAGGATATTGAGATTCATTTATACGCTGGTGAATGTGTGTGATTTCACAGTGGTGCAGCATGACAGGTGCAGATCTCTGAGTCTAGTCAACGCACGTGTCTTCCGGAAGTGGTGTCAAGTGTCTTGCGTGATGAGTCAGTGGAAGTCTGACGTGAGAAATGAGAAACATTGAATTGATAGACACTTGATGGTGTATGTGAATTGAAAGACTCTTGAGGAAATTGTGAAATATGTGATTTACTTGATAGTCATGTGGAAAGAATGAGAAAGCTGATGGTTTTACGTGGGTGTTGTAAGGACCTGGAAAATATTACTGGAATAAAAGGATATAATTTAATGGATTCGAAGTATGGTTGTACTTAAAATGAAAATGGAAGGAAAGTGTAGTTTAGAAGACTATGAGATCGCCTACTACACATTATCGCCGGGGCGCGAGGCATACGGTCATCGCCGGGGCGCGAGGCATACGGTCATCGCCGGGGCGCGAGGCATACGGTCATCGCCAGGGCGCGAGGGATGCAGACGTCGTCAGGGCGCGAGGCATGCGGGCATCGCCAAAGAGAGACATCGGTCGATCTCCCAGAGAGAGACATCGGTCTTCCTCCAGGATGAGTCATCGGTGGATAGCCTTCGCGAGGAAGGTCATCGGTGGAGAGTCTTCGCGCGAGAGGACATCGGTGGAGATTCTTCGCGCGAGAGGTCATCGGTGGATGGTCATTGGGGGTTCTGTTATACGCGGATGAGGTGGGGCCCTGGTTTCCAGGATGAACGTGCTGCATGTGCGACATGTAGGCAGTGAAAGTCCTTCGGAACAGTAGCTCCATGTGCGCAGAGACGCCACGTGGCCATACTGTCAGGTTTGCATTTAATTCGAGGAAGAAACCCACACGGAAGTGTTAGTTAGAGAGTAGGTAATGATCGCTACATGGCAGGCCTATGTTCCTAGTATCGGAATGCACCGCCTCTTAGTGAGATTAGAACGCAGTAAGAGAAAATAGTGACAGAGTTTCATCATTCTCTTTTCTCTCCTTTGCGCTACGATTCAGTCATCCCCAGGCACCAGCTTGACTACCAGCGACTGCCATAGAGCATTTGGGAAGGTTCTCTGCAAGTTCTACAAACCAGACGCTAAAACCGAACTAAGACATCCTTTAAGCTCGGTGGGTTTAGGAACTCTTGGTGTTTTACGCTAGTCCAGGTAAGGGAAGCTAGCCTTACTTCTAATGAAAACTGTATGTGTGATGATTTTGATGTTGGGGCGACGTGGTCGCCGGGTGTTCAAACTGTTCTTGCTTTAAACCCAGTTTTGTTCGTGATCGCCGGTTCCTGGAGGTGATCGCCGGTTTTCATCTGTTATTGAATGACCTCCTGTTTTTGTGTTGTTTGAAAACTGTTTGAGATTTAAATGTGATATTCGAAAATCTGAACCTTGGAATGGTTGTTGTTTTGGTTGGAATCATTCGTTGAAATGTTATGTGATGTGTGAATGTTGTGAATGTGGGATCGAGGCATAGTATTTTCAGGAAAGAAAATACCGTGTAAGATTGGTGTAGGATGTGTATTGATCAGTGAGTATCCTGTTAATGAGACGATCCTGACTCTGCTGATATGATGGAGTTACGTAGATGAAGTCATTCAGTGGTGAGAGTCGAAGGAGGTCCCTATGTATGAGTGGCCCGTGTGAAAAAGAACGAGCTCAGCCGTCATATGGATTCACCCTGTCACACTGTGAGAGTGATGATATTGAGATTGTGTGATGCGCATGGCTGTGGAAACATTACAGCATTTTAGTGTGACAGGTGCAGGTCTCTGGATGCTAAGTTCAACACACGAGTCTCCGGAAATAGTGGTCAAGTGTCTGGTGTGATGAGTCAGTGGAAGGTCTGACGTGTGAAATGAGAAATTGAATTGATAGACACTTGATTGCTTATGTGAATTGAAAGACTCTTGGATTGATTTGTGAAATATGTGATTACCTGATGGTTTTTGTGGAATATGGAAATGTGATGGCTGATATTGATATGGATCATGAATGGTGTGAAGATTTATGTTTTCTGTGGATTTTAAGTTTTCAAAACATCTAGCTTACCCTTTTTATCTGGTATTGTGATTGCTGTCTTAAACCTGTGATGATCGTGTATTTTGCACGGGAGCAGACGAGGTTGCAGAAGGAAGAGCTCCTCAGTGAGAGGTCGGCTGTTAGGAGGTCGGCTGTTATGAGGTCGGCTGTTAGGAGGTCGGCTGTTATGAGCGCGGCTGGTAGGAGATCAGCTGTTAGGAGATCGGTTGTTTTTTTTTTTTTTTTTTTTTTTTTCTTTGCTGTATCTTGCTTAAGATTTTGGAATATTGACCGATGTTGTATTAAACTCCCTGTGAGGAGAAACTTCATTACATATATATAATTATGCACATTTCAACATTTTGATTTTACGTTTATTTTCATTATATATTTGTGAAACGATTTGGCGGGATGTTACAGGTGTCTTAACTTTGCTTTATCTTGATTTTTAAGCTCATATCTAAACTCGCTTTCAAATATCTAGCTTACCCTTTTGTATTGTTCTGTGGCTGTTTTCTCTTAAAACTGTGATGATCGTGTACCAATTACACGGGAGCAGACGATGTTGCAGGAAGTGGAGATCCTCAGTGAGTGGTCGCCGGAAGGAGATCGCCTACCTCTATTCTATTAGGCGATCACCCTTTTTCTGCTTTCTGATAGGAGATCGCCGATATGATAGGAGATCGCCTGTCTTATGGGAGATTGTAAGGACCTGGAAAATCTTATTGGAATAAAAGTGTCATATTTAAATGGATTCGAAGCATGTTGTATTTAAAATGAAAAGGAAAGAAAGTGTAGTTTAGAAGACTATGAGATCGCCTGGAACATGATCGCCGGTCGCCTACTACACATGATCACCAGGGCGCGAGATGCATGTGGGCTTTGCCGGGCGCGAGAGGCATGCGGGCATCGCCAGGGCGCGAGAGGCATGCGGACATCGCCAGGGCGCGAGAGACATACGGGCATCGCCAGGGCGCGAGATGCATGTGGGCTTTGCCTGGGCGCGAGAGACATACGGGCATCGCCAGGGCGCGAGATGCATGTGGGCTTTGCCTGGGCGCGAGAGGCATGCGGGTGTCGCCAAGAGGAGACCTCGGTCGGTCTCCAGGAGGAAGAGACCTCGGTCGGTCTCCAGGAGGAAGAGACCTCGGTCGGTCTCCAGGAAGAGAGAGACATCGGTCGTCTTCCAGAGAGAGACATCGGTCGTCTTCCAGAGAGAGACATCGGTCGTCTTCCAGAGAGAGACATCGGTCGTCTTCCAGAGAGAGACATCGGTCGTCCTCCAGGATGGGTCATCGGTGGATTGTCACCGCGCGAGAGGTCATCGGCGGATTGTCTTTGCACGAGTGGTCATCGGCGAAAGGTTATCGCGCGATGTCGTGTTTCGCGCAGATGAAGTGGGGCCCTGGTTTCCAGGATGAACGTGCTGCATGTGCGACATGTAGGCAGTGAAAGTCCTTCAGGAACAGTAGCTCCATGTGCGCAGAGACGCCACGTGGCCATACTGTCAGGTTGCACTTAATTCGAGGAAGAAAACCCACCAAGGAGGGTTAGTTAGAGAATAGGTAATGATGGCTACATGGCAGGCCTATGTTCCTAGTATCAGAATGCACCGCCTCTTAGTGAGTTTAGAAACGCAGTGAGAGTATAAAAGGTGACAGAATGAGTTCACCTTCATCTTTCTCTTTTCTCTCCTTGCGCTGCGACTCAGTATTCCCCAGGCACCAGCTTGACTACCAGTGATTGCCATAGAGCATTTGAGAAGGTTCTCTACAAAGTTTTACCAATTAGAACGCTTAGGCAGAGTTCAGGCATCCTTTACGTTCGGTGGTTAGAGCTTGAAGTGAGTTTCACGCTGATTCAGGTAAGGGAAGCTAGCCTTACTTCAAATGAAAACTGTATGTGTGATGATTTTGATGTTGGGGGCGACGTGGTCGCCGGGTGTTCAAACTGTTCTTGCTTTAAACCCAGTTTTGTTCGTGATCGCCGGTTTTTCATCTGTTATTGAAATATCCCCTGTTTTATGCTGTTTCAAAAGTGTTTGAGATTTTAAATGTGGTTTTCGAAAATCTGAACCTTGGTATGAGTTTTGCTGTGATTGAAATCGTTCATTGAAGTGTTATGTGATGTGTTGAATGTTGTGATTGTGGATCGAGGCATAGTATTTTCAGGAAAGAAAATACCGTGTAAGGTCGTATAATAGGTGTATTGATCGGTGATCCTATAATGAGACATCCTGACTCTACTGAGGTAATGAAATCACATAGAGGAAGTTACTCAGTTGTGGAGAGTCGATGGAGGTTCATACGTATGGGTGTCTCGTGTGAAACAGAACGAGTTTGGCCTGTTGTATGGATTAACCTTGTCATACCGTGATAATGAGAATATTGAGATGGTGTGATGCGCATGGCTGAGGGCACTTTCCAGCCTTTTGGTATGACAGGTGCGAATCTCTGGGTCTAATCAACGCACGAGTCTCCGGAAATAGTGGTCAAGTGTCTGGTGTGATGAGTCAGTGGAAAGTCTGACGTGAGAAATGAGAAATTGAATTAATAGACACTTGATTGCTGATGTGAATTGAAATACTCTTGGATTGATTTGTGAAAGATGGGATTTCTTGATAGTCTTGTGGAATATGGAAATGTGATGGCTGATATTGATATGGTTCATGTATGTTGGGAAGTTCTTATGTATGCTCTTGATTCAAAGTTTTTCTTAAATATATAGCTTACCCTGTATTTTGTTTCTGTGGCTGTTTTCTTAAACCTGTGATGATCGTGTAACTTTACACGGGAGCAGATGAGGTTGCAGGAAGTGGATTTCCCCAGTGAGTGATCGCCGTATGTGGTCGCCGGTTTTATGTTCTTGCTGGGCGATCGCCCCCTTTTGCCATTTTTCCGATAGGCGATCTCCGTTTTCTGTTAGGAGATCGGTAGTTTTGTATTTTGCTGGCTTTATGTTTAAGTTTTGGAAAACGACCGCTTTGTATTAAACTCCCTGCGAGGAGAACTCCTTTGTATATATATACAATTCTGTTTATTTTAATATATTTGTTTTACCGTTATTTCATATTACGAAAATGAAAAAAAAAAATGGGAAATGTATTTGGCGGGATGTTACAGAGATCGCCCTTTTTGTTAGGAGATCGTCTGTTCTATTTTGCTGTATTTTTTTTGGTTAAGTTTTGAGAAAATTGACCGGTCATGTATTAAACTCCTTGTGAGGAGCAACATCATTATATATATATACATACATTCGTTTCGAAAATTTTGTTTCATATTTTTTTTTTGTATAAATGTGAGATGTTTTTTGGTGGGATGTTACAAAGTACCTTGTAGTTGCCATAGAATATTTCACGAAGTGGATCGAGGCTGAGCCAGTAGCGCAAATCATAGCCCAGAAGATCCAGCACTTCGTGTGGAAGAATATAGTGTGTCGCTTTGGTGTACCCAAGCGTTTGGTGTCTGATAATGGCACCCAGTTTGCAAGCCAACAGTTGGGGAAGCTATGTACAGAGTTGGGGAAGCTATGTACAGAGTTGGAGATCAAGCAGGTGTTTACATCAGTCAAGCATCCCCAAACTAATGGGCAGGTCGAGTCGGCCAACCGAGTCCTACTCAGAGGGCTGAAGAGAAGGCTGGAGAAGGCGAAGGGGATTTGGGCTGAGGAGGTTCCCAGAATTGTATGGGACTATCATACCACTCCTCAGTCCACCACCAAGGAGACCCCTTTCAGTTTGGTGTACGGTTCAGATGCCATGATTCCAGTAGAGATCCAGGAGAGCTCACGACGTTTCCAGAACTTCGTGGCTGAGGAATCCAACGAGGAAAGGAAGGTGAATTTAGATCTCTTGTGATACAAACCCACAAAGACTCCAAAACCAAGTCCACAAGAAGATGACCAGGAATGCCAACTATAAAGTGTCATCTCAAAAAGCAAAGAAAGACCTCTTCAATAGGAGGAATGGACAAGGTCCAGAGCACTTGAAGTTCTTCCTATTAGTCCTCTTAAATATTTAGAAAAATGTTGTAAATAAATTGGGCTCAAATGAGGTGTCAAATAGTAGAAATAAGGTAGAATAAAGTGCCTTTAGCATAGTAGGGGGTGTGGGTAGCATTCTTGCTTGTTCCTAGCCCATTTGAAGGCATTTTGACCTAATTTCTAGAAGGATAAGCCAAGAATACGGGATTGACTTAGTCAAATCCTATGGCTGCCCACTTTTTTCCCTTTTCCCATTCTACCCTCTTTTCTTCTTTTCCAAGGCTCCTAAATCTATAAATAGGGAGGCCTACCTCATGTATTTCCATGTTGAATTTAGAGTAAAGTTACTATACACAATTTGTGTTAGAGTTTGTGAGCTTTGTCTCCTTACACCATTGTCTTATCTTGTGAGAATTAGAGAGCTCTCAAGTGGTGGCATTCTTCACTCATCTTGGAGCAAACCACCATCTAAGTGGCGTGATCACTTCTCTACCTTCATTCTCCTAAGTTTCCTTTCACTCATCTTTTTTCCATTCCATTTCCATTCCAAATTTCAATTCTAAAATCTATGTCTTGATCTTGTTTTAATGTTTTGTTTCCTATTCGGTTTCCTTCATTATGTTTATTTTCCTCTCTTTAATTTCAGCACCTTTACTTGTCATCATCTTCACCTTATAATTGTTTTTTCCTTTTGCCTTTGTGAAATGAACCTTCACATCTACTTAACCACTTGGTTAAGTTAATGTCCAGTGGGGATTTTCCTTAGGTTCTCACCTTAATCATCCTAAAATCTCAATCCTAATTAAAGTGCCACCATAAAATGCTAAATCGTAAAATCAACTCATATCATCTTGGATGAAGTTAGGGAAGAGGCAGGAATCAAAGTCGAAGCGTTGAAGAGGAGAGTTGAGCTCAAGCACAGTTCTAAGTTGAGAGCTCGGCAGTTCCAGGTCCCCGACCTAGTCATGCGGAAGGCATCTCCCTACCAGATAGAGAACAAGCTATCCCCTAAGTGGACTGGTCCCTTTAGAGTGATAGAGGCCCTGGGGAATGGAGCATATAGGCTTGAAACTCTAGAAGGTGGTCTGATTCCTCGTACATGGAATGCGACTCACCTGAAGTTTTATTTTAGTTAAAATTATGTAACATTGTACACAGTAAGGGGACACTCTTTTTTCCCTTTTAAGGGTTTTTAATGAGGTCACCCAATAAAATTTTTAGTTAAAGATATATCTTTGAATGTATTTGTACAATGTAGTTCGAACCTATCGTTTAGGGTTAGAGGTCTCGTAAGTGGAAAGGTAGGTTCGTAGAGAACACCTCCCCATCGAGTCAGAACTCCCAACTTGAACAGAAAGGTTCACCAGTTAAATCCTCCTTCGCCTATGAGCAATGTGAGGTTAGTTCAAACTTGTCATTTGGGGTTAGAGGTATTCTAAGTGGGAAGGTAGGTTCGTAGAGAACACCTCCCCTTCGAGTGATAACTCCCAACTTGAACAGAAAGGTTCACTAGTTAAATCCTCCTTCGCCTGTGAGCGATGTGAGGTCAGTTCGAACCTGTTAGTTAGGGTTAGAGGTCTCATGAGTAGGAAGGTAGGTCCATAAGGAACACCTCCTCTTCGAGTGAGAACTCCCAACTTGAACAGAAAGGTTCATTCAGCGAAATCCTCCTTTGCCTTTGGGCGATGTGAGGTTAGTAAGGACTCGTCAGATTGGGTTAGAAGCCTTGGAAGCGGGAAAGGAAGGTTCATAGAGAACGCCTCCCCTTCCGAGTGAGAACACCAAGGGCGTACCAGTGAAATCCTCCTTCGCCTATGAGCGATCAGAGGCCAGCTCGAACCTTTCGTGTGGGGTTAGAGGTCTCGACAGTTGGAAAGTAGGTTCGTATAGAACACCTCCTTGTCGAGTGAGAACTCCCAATTTGAACAGAGGGCTTGTAACATCCCACCAAAATACATCTCAATTTATACATAAAAAAAAAAATATGAAACAAAATTTTCGAAACGAATGTATGTATATATATATAATGATGTTGCTCCTCACAGGGAGTTTAATACATGACCGGTCAATTTTCTCAAAACTTAACCAAAAATACAACAAAATAGAACAGGCGATCTCCTAACAAAAAAAGGCGATCTCCCATAAGACAGGCGATCTCCTATCATATCGGCGATCTCCTATCAGAAAGCAGAAAAAGGGTGATCGCCTAATAGAACAGAGGTAGGCGATCTCCTTCCGGCGACCACTCACTGAGGATCTCCACTTCCTGCAACATCGTCTGCTCCCGTGTAATTGGTACACGATCATCACAGTTTTAAGAGAAAACAGCCACAGAACAATACAGAAGGGTAAGCTAGATATTTGAAAGCGAGTTTAGATATGAACTTAAAAATCAAGATAAAGCAAAGTTAAGACACCCACGTAAAACCATCAGCTTTCTCATTCTTTCCACATGACTATCAAGTAAATCACATATTTCACAATTTCCTCAAGAGTCTTTCAATTCACATACACCATCAAGTGTCTATCAATTCAATGTTTCTCATTTCTCACGTCAGACTTCCACTGACTCATCACGCAAGACACTTGACACCACTTCCGGAAGACACGTGCGTTGACTAGACTCAGAGATCTGCACCTGTCATGCTGCACCACTGTGAAATCACACACATTCACAGGGTCGCTGGGAAATCATACACATTCACCAGCGTATAAATGAATCTCAATATCCTCACTATCCAAGCATGACAGGGTTAATCCACACCAAACAGGTCGAGCTCGTTCTCTTTCAAACAACCCACCTATACATGTGAACCTCCTTCGACTCTCAACGCCTGAATAACTTCATCTATGTAATTCCATTACATCAGGAGAGTCAGGATATCTCATAACGAATCACCGGTCATTGCACACTCTACACGATCTTACACGGTATTTTCTTTCCTGAAAATACTATGCCTTGATCCCACATCCACAACATTCAAAGCATCATTCCACACATAAAGAATAAATCTATCATAGAATACCTTGAGTCTTTTCTTAAACAACCCCATTCACAAGAACAAGCATACCACCGATCAGGTTTTCGAATAGCATATACATTTTTCATTTCAATCTCAACAGTTTCAAAATGATACTAAAACCGGCGACCACGTCGCCCAAAACACATAGAACAGAGCATTCACGAAGATGAAAACGAAAACCGGCGACCACGTCGCCCTCACTTCAGAAACAGTTAATCTATGGCTTGTATTGAAAATGAAGGCTAGCTTCCCTTACCTGCACTTGCGCAAAACACCAAGAGCTCCAAAACCCACTGAGCTTGAAGGATGCCTTAGCTCTGTTTTTGCGTCTGGTTTGTAGGACTTGCAGAGAACTGCCCAGGTGCTCTAATGGTAGTCGTCGCTCGTCGTACTTTTGCGTGAAGGTGCCTGAATCGCAGCACGAAGGAGAGAAAAGGAGAAGAATGGAGGTAAACTCACTCTTTTCCTCTTGGACCACTGCAACGTTCCTTTTTCTTAGAAGTGGGTTTTTGAATCTTAAACCAACTTGCCCACAAAAGCCGCTGCCACCACCCACTCTGCAGGGGAGTTTGCGTGTACGCTTCCCTGAACAGTACAACTACGTGTGCCTCTGCGCAGGCTAACACTCTGAGGTCACTATTCTGAACCACCCCTTTTGTCTACGTGGCGCGCGTGCAGGACGTTTCATGCTGGGAGTCTGGGTCCCACTTTATCTGTGTGAAACTCGACATCGCGCGATAACCTTTCACCGATGACCACTGGCGCGAAGACTATCCACCGATGACCTCTCGCGCGAAGGCTATCCACCGATGACCTCTCGCGCGAAGGCTATCCACCGATGATGTAACATCCCGCCAAATACATTTCGCATTTTTTTTTTGCATTTTCGTAATATGAAATAACGGTAAAACAAATATATTGAAATAAACATAATTGTATATATGTACAAAGGAGTTCTCCTCGCAGGGAGTTTTAATACAAAACGGTCATTTTCCAAAACTTAAACATAAAAACAGCAAAAACAACCAAACAACCGATCTCCCAACATAAAAAGGCGATCTCCTAACAAAAGGGCGATCTCCTATCAAAAGGGCGATCTCCTATCAAAAGGGCGATCTCCGATCAGAGAACAGGAAACGGGTGATCGCCCAACAGAAGCAAAACGGGCGATCTCCTCCCGGCGACCACTCACTGAGGGGCTCTTCTTCCTGCAAGATTCATCTGCTCCCGTGTAAAGATTACACGATCATCACAGGTTTTAAGAAACAATCACAGAACCAAAACGCAAAGGGGTAAGCTAGACATTTAAAAGAGAGTTTCAAAATGAACTTAAAAAAATCAAGATGAAATCAATTTAAGACGTCCACATAAAACCATCAACTTTCTCATATTCCACCAAACCATTCGAAAATCACATAACTCACAAATCAATTCCAGAGTCTCTCAATTCACATCAGCAATCAAGTGTCTATCAATTCAATTTCTCAATATTTCCCACGTCAGACTTTCCACTGACTCATCACACCAGACACTTGACCACTATTCCGGAAAACACGTGCATTGAACTTAGCGTCCTGAGACATGCACCTGTCATGCTAAAAGGCTGGAAAGTGCCCTCAGCCATGCGCATTACACAATCTCAATATCATCATTATCACAGCATGACAGGGTAAATCCATACTACAGGCCGAACTCGTTCTGTTTCACACGAGACACCCATACGTATGACCTCCTTCGACTCTCCACAACTGAGTAACTTCTTCTATGTGATTTCATTACCTCAGTAGAGTCAGGATCGTCTCATTACACCAGGACACTCACTGATCAATACACATCCTACACAGATCTTACACGGTATTTCCTTTCCTGAAAATACTATGCCTCGATCCCACATTCACGACATTCACACATCACATAACATTTCAACAAATGATTCCAGTCACAGAAAAACTCATGCCAAGGTTCAGATTTTCGAATATCACATTTAAATCTCAAACAGTTCCAAATAATCACAAAAACAGAGGATATTTCAATAACAGATGAAAACCGGCGATCACCTCCAGAAACCGGCGATCACGAACAAAACTGGGTTTTAAACAAGAACATTTTGAAACCGGCGACCTCGTCGCCCTTAACATCAAAACAGAAATCGATTACAGTAAACACTTCGCATTTCAACATCAGAACCCCAGAACGAAAACAAGAACCCGCGACTACGTCGCCCCAACATCTCAATCAGCAAATATAACGTTTTCGTTGGAAAAAGACTAGCTTCCCTTACCTGGACTAGCGTGAAACTCTCTCTTCAAGCTTTAATCCACCGTACTCACGGATGCCCGAACTCAGCCTAAGCTTTATGATCGGTAGACTTGCAGAGAACCTTCCCAGGTGCTCTATGGCAGTCGTCGCTCGTCTTGCTTTTTGCTCGAAGGTGCTTGAATCGCAGCGCGAAGGAGAGAAATGGAGGAGAAAGGAAGGTAACTCACTTTTTCGCTCTTTGGATAACTGCAACGTTTTTCCTCCTCTCAGAAGTGGGTTCTTGCCTCTTAAACCAACTTGTCTACAAAAGCAGCTGCCATCACCCACTCTGCAGGGAAGTCTGAGTGTACGTTTCACTGAACAGTACGACCACTGTTGTCTCTTGTGCATGCCAACCACTGCTCTGAACAGTACGACCACTGTTGTCTCTTGTGCATGCCAACCACTGCTCTGAACAGTACGACCACTGTTGTCTCTTGTGCATGCCAACATTCTGATGTCACTGTTCTCAACCAACACTTTTTGTCTACGTGTCGCGCGTGCTGCGCGTCTCATGCTGGGAGTCTGGGTCCCACCTTCTCTACGTACAACTCGACATCGCGCGATAACCTTCGCGCGATAACCTTCCACCGATGATCACTGGCGCGAAGAATCTCCACCGATGACTCATCCTGGAGGACGACCGATGTCTCTCTCTGGAAGACGACCGATGTCTCCTCCTTCTGGAGACCGACCGAGGTCTCCTCTTCCTGGAGACCGACCGAGGTCTCCTCTTGGCGACGCCCGCATGTCTCTAGCGCCCAAGCGATGCCCGCATGCCTCTCGCGCCCTGGCGATGCCCGCATGTCTCTCGCGCCCTGGCGATGCCCGCATGCCTCTCGCGCCCTGGCGATGCCCGCATGCCTCGCGCCCTGGCGATGCCCGCATGCCTCGCGCCCTGGCGATCATGTTCCAGGCGATCTCATAGTCTTCTAAACTACACTTTCCTTCCTTTTCATTTTAAAAACAAACATACTTCGAATCCATTTAAATATAACACTTTTATTCCAATAATATTTTCCAGGTCCTTACAATCTCCCTAACAACAAAAATTTTCGTCCTCGAAAATTGAATTACAAGGAAAAGAGATGTGGATAGTCCTTTCTCATGGTTTCTTCCAACTCCCAAGTTGAATCACCCGATCTCTCATCCCACACCACTTTGAGAAGCTTTCATCCTGCCTTGTATCAGCTTCACCTTCTCGGTTATCTGCTGAACCAACTCTTACTACTCCAATACTTCATCAAATTCCATTGCACATCCCAACTGCTGAGCTAGTTCTCACGCTCCCTGAAGGAACACCTTACATACGTCTCTTCACCACCACGATTGATATTTCAAATGAGCTCGGCTTCTCCCAAGTTCCGAGTCATATTTGGATACAAGAATATCCTTACATTTCCCTTTCTCATCACTCACCATTTCCATTTCGCCAGAAGAGCAAAGTTAAATTTTCTGTTATCCCTTAAATTATTCATTTACTGGTATGCAAATTTTTTTTTTTGCCCTTAATCTTAATATCCCATCTTCCCCCATTACAAAGCCTTTAGCTTGCTCGGTGCCTAGAACTCCCATAATACCCTTCAGACTAGGCTCCCCTAAATGTTCAATCAAAACTGGTTCGCCCTCCTGGTTCCAACCATAAGGGAGTTCTGCATTTTCCCCATACAGAGCTTCATACAATCACTGACTTCAAAACCCCATAACACCACTGATCCAGCCCCTTGACCAGACGCCAGAGCTTCTTCTTCTAGCCTCCTCCTTCTCACCAGCTTCGCGCCAAGCACCTCAATGACTTCACCTGAAAGAACAAGTTGGCGCCCCTGAATCTTTCTCTCTCCTGACGGTTATCCCTCTTGACACGTGGAGGATATCTGGTCACACACGTGTCGTCATCTGGAGAACCTACAACTGAGTCGTTACTTCTACTTTGCTCCTGCGGCTAAGTTATCCACACAGGGAGTAGCCTAGTGCGCTAGCTACTGTGGGCGCAGCCTTAACACGATGAACTGGCAGCCTTAACGTGATGAACTAATCTTCTCAAATGTACGGCGATGTGAAAACCCCGGCGATCTGAATATCAGGCGATGTGCTCCTTTCGGCGTTTTGTTGACCACTGATCTCGTATTCTCCACACACGGTCGATAGGCGTGTACTGATTTTCTCTCCCGGCGATAGGCGTGTATTGATCCACACGGCGATAGGCGTGTTCTATTCTTAACACATGGCGATAGGCGATTGCTACTCTGTGTTTCTTTACTTCTCGGGTTCAGCTTACAGGCGCTCGCCTGATACTGATCCGCAAGTGTTGGTCCCTTAACCACCCCAACCAATCACCATTCTGGGCGATCGCCTCTCCGATTCACTTGCCACCCTCTACCACATGACTCCTTTGAACGATCTACGTAAACAACTGTTGCTGGCATCATCTACTGCTGATAGCCAACCAGATCAACCACTACCACTGCCGATTCTAAATCATAAGTAGAATAATTATCTCTCATGAACTTTGAGTTGCCTTGAAGCATATGCAACCACTCTCCTCTCTTGCATCCAAAACGCATCCCAACCCTTGATGTGAAGCACCACAGTAGACGTCAAAAGGTCTTCCGTCCTCTGGAATTACCAGCACTGGAGTACCTCATGGAGATACGCTGGGTTTGATGAAATGCTTCTCCAACAGCTCTTCCACTTGCTTCTTCAATTCTACCAACTCGGCTGGAGCCATCCTGCAAGGTGCCATTGACACTGGTCCAGCTCCGGGTACCAAAACAATAGAGAATTCCACTTCCCTCTTAGGAGGTAACCCAGGTACTTCTTCTGGAAATACATCCATCCAATCTTTCACCACATGAATCCTGCTTACGTCCTCTTCATCCTTCACTTCCAACCGAGCTACCATCACGAAACACCTCGCCCCTTCTTCCGACTCTGATCGCCCATGCCGAGCAGATCTCACATCTGGCTCTTGGAGATCGGAAAACACCACTTTCTGCCTACCGCAAACTATGGGAACGTGATCGGCAGACAGTCAATCCATTCACAGGATAACATCCAGATCCTGCAGAGGTAGACAGATCAAATTCACTTTGAATCTGCATCCCTCTACTATCACTGAACATTCGGGGCAACTGTAGAGGTCACCACCTGCCCTGACACAGGTGTAGAGACCAACAGTTCGAAGGGTAACTCCTTCACTATAAGGCCCAGCTCGGCTACACCGACTTGACACAAAGGAGTGTGTCGCTCAGGATCAAACAAAGCTTCTACACCCCTACCAGATATAAAACAAACATCTTATACCAAAATACCTGACTGGGACGCCTCAGCTCCTGCCATGGCAAACACTCTCCCTGTTGCCTGAGGTCTGCTACTTTCATTCCTCTACCGCCGAGGTCCCCTGGGTTGACTCATCTCTTTTCTGTTGGGGCAATTTCTAGAAATGTGCCCCATCCTTTTGCACGTGAAACATCTGGGTTCCCAAGGTGGTTGCTGCTGAGGCTGGGGCGGTGCTGCTCTTGCCCTATGCTGTGGAGGTCTCTCATAAGGCTCAAACTGCTGTTGCTGCATCCTTGTCTTCCCACTGGAAGAACCCCCTGGGTGTGACCTGATCACCCGAGAATCACCCTTTTCCAGGGTTTCCACCATCTTCGCCTTCTCTACTAAGGCGTGAAATTCCCTGATGCACATCGGGGCTATAGTCCTCTTCAGCCCATGCTTCAGCCCCTCCTCAAACTTCCTGCACCTCCAAGCCTCGGAGGTCGCCTGAGTGTAGAATCGGGCAAGGTACTCAAACCGAGCAGCATAGGCGTTCACCGACATCTCCCCCTGCTCCAACTTTAAGAACTCTGCTTCCCGCGCAAACTTTGCGCTGTCTGGGAAGTATTTCTCCAAGAACCTCACCCTGAAGCTCTCCCAATCCAGCACATCCCCTCGAGCCTCCATCATCTGCTGAGCTCCCATCCACCAAAACTCTGTTTCTCCAGATAGCAGGTAGGTGGCGAACAACAACTTCTTCCCTTCAGGGCAGGAGGTCGCCCTAAAGATTTTCTCCATTTCTCTGACCCACTGATCTGCTTGATCAGGGGTAGCATTCCCACAGAACTTGGGTGGGTTGTGCCTCATGAACTCGGCCAGTCCCATCCGTTCCTGAGGCTGACCGACGGGCGAATTCGTATCTGCCGACCGAGCAGTTTCCCAGTGGTGCATGGTAGCTTGATGGTTCTGCGCCATCGCCGCATTCTGTTGCTGGATGGCACCCGCCATCATCTCAATGGCCCTGGCGATCTGGCCCATTTCAGAAGAAGGTTGGGGAGAGGTAGGAGGTCTACGAGTCATCTTCCTCGTTCTCAGATTCCGAAACCACTAGCTTCTATATCCCCTACAACTATAAGAATGAGATCGATAAGGAAATCAATTCATTCAAGGGTGTAACATCTCGACCTCACAAAGGTCAGCTTCTCAAATTCCTTAAGAATTTGAGTTCATCAACAGAAACATGAAGCTTATAACCTCAAGCAAAACACCAGAACAGCTACTGGTGTGCAACCATCAATCCAAACAGCCACTCACAATCAATTACAACCACACTCAATAAAATGAAATCGATCACACCAGAATTCAAAGTATGCTAAACATTAAACCTCTGGAATTTAGATTGAGAATCACCCTGATCCGGTCATGAGTGTGCACCCTCACCACCTTATCAAGACCCTCTCATTCTAAATACTAAGATTTTCAGTTAGGCATACATTCACTACAGCACACACAAAAAAAATTTCAATACAAAAACGTTTGAAAACCTTTCACAATAGTTGTCACTTAAAACTCAAATAAGTTTTCATGAGCAGAAGAAAACACAATGGATCCACAGCCCTCAGGTCATCCTAAGGACGAACTGCTCTGATACCATTAATGTAACATCCCGCCAAATACATTTCGCATTTTTTTTTTTGCATTTTCGTAATATGAAATAACGGTAAAACAAATATATTGAAATAAACATAATTGTATATATGTACAAAGGAGTTCTCCTCGCAGGGAGTTTAATACAAAACGGTCATTTTCCAAAACTTAAACATAAAAACAGCAAAAACAACCAAACAACCGATCTCCCAACATAAAAAGGCGATCTCCTAACAAAAGGGCGATCTCCTATCAAAAGGGCGATCTCCTATCAAAAGGGCGATCTCCGATCAGAGAACAGGAAACGGGTGATCGCCCAACAGAAGCAAAACGGGCGATCTCCTCCCGGCGACCACTCACTGAGGGGCTCTTCTTCCTGCAAGATTCATCTGCTCCCGTGTAAAGATTACACGATCATCACAGGTTTTAAGAAACAATCACAGAACCAAAACGCAAAGGGGTAAGCTAGACATTTAAAAGAGAGTTTCAAAATGAACTTAAAAAAATCAAGATGAAATCAATTTAAGACGTCCACATAAAACCATCAACTTTCTCATATTCCACCAAACCATTCGAAAATCACATAACTCACAAATCAATTCCAGAGTCTCTCAATTCACATCAGCAATCAAGTGTCTATCAATTCAATTTCTCAATATTTCCCACGTCAGACTTTCCACTGACTCATCACACCAGACACTTGACCACTATTCCGGAAAACACGTGCATTGAACTTAGCGTCCTGAGACATGCACCTGTCATGCTAAAAGGCTGGAAAGTGCCCTCAGCCATGCGCATTACACAATCTCAATATCATCATTATCACAGCATGACAGGGTAAATCCATACTACAGGCCGAACTCGTTCTGTTTCACACGAGACACCCATACGTATGACCTCCTTCGACTCTCCACAACTGAGTAACTTCTTCTATGTGATTTCATTACCTCAGTAGAGTCAGGATCGTCTCATTACACCAGGACACTCACTGATCAATACACATCCTACACAGATCTTACACGGTATTTCCTTTCCTGAAAATACTATGCCTCGATCCCACATTCACGACATTCACACATCACATAACATTTCAACAAATGATTCCAGTCACAGAAAAACTCATGCCAAGGTTCAGATTTTCGAATATCACATTTAAATCTCAAACAGTTCCAAATAATCACAAAAACAGAGGATATTTCAATAACAGATGAAAACCGGCGATCACCTCCAGAAACCGGCGATCACGAACAAAACTGGGTTTTAAACAAGAACATTTTGAAACCGGCGACCTCGTCGCCCTTAACATCAAAACAGAAATCGATTACAGTAAACACTTCGCATTTCAACATCAGAACCCCAGAACGAAAACAAGAACCCGCGACTACGTCGCCCCAACATCTCAATCAGCAAATATAACGTTTTCGTTGGAAAAAGACTAGCTTCCCTTACCTGGACTAGCGTGAAACTCTCTCTTCAAGCTTTAATCCACCGTACTCACGGATGCCCGAACTCAGCCTAAGCTTTCTGATCGGTAGACTTGCAGAGAACCTTCCCAGGTGCTCTATGGCAGTCGTCGCTCGTCTTGCTTTTTGCTCGAAGGTGCTTGAATCGCAGCGCGAAGGAGAGAAATGGAGGAGAAAGGAAGGTAACTCACTTTTTCGCTCTTTGGATAACTGCAACGTTTTTCCTCCTCTCAGAAGTGGGTTCTTGCCTCTTAAACCAACTTGTCTACAAAAGCAGCTGCCATCACCCACTCTGCAGGGAAGTCTGAGTGTACGTTTCACTGAACAGTACGACCACTGTTGTCTCTTGTGCATGCCAACCACTGCTCTGAACAGTACGACCACTGTTGTCTCTTGTGCATGCCAACCACTGCTCTGAACAGTACGACCACTGTTGTCTCTTGTGCATGCCAACATTCTGATGTCACTGTTCTCAACCAACACTTTTTGTCTACGTGTCGCGCGTGCTGCGCGTCTCATGCTGGGAGTCTGGGTCCCACCTTCTCTACGTACAACTCGACATCGCGCGATAACCTTCGCGCGATAACCTTCCACCGATGATCACTGGCGCGAAGAATCTCCACCGATGACTCATCCTGGAGGACGACCGATGTCTCTCTCTGGAAGACGACCGATGTCTCCTCCTTCTGGAGACCGACCGAGGTCTCCTCTTCCTGGAGACCGACCGAGGTCTCCTCTTGGCGACGCCCGCATGTCTCTCGCGCCCAAGCGATGCCCGCATGCCTCTCGCGCCCTGGCGATGCCCGCATGTCTCTCGCGCCCTGGCGATGCCCGCATGCCTCTCGCGCCCTGGCGATGCCCGCATGCCTCGCGCCCTGGCGATGCCCGCATGCCTCGCGCCCTGGCGATCATGTTCCAGGCGATCTCATAGTCTTCTAAACTACACTTTCCTTCCTTTTCATTTTAAAAACAAACATACTTCGAATCCATTTAAATATAACACTTTTATTCCAATAATATTTTCCAGGTCCTTACAGATGACCTCTCGCGCGAAGGCTATCCACCGATGACCTCTCGCGCGAAGGCTATCCACCGATGACCTCATCCTGGCGGATAACTGATGTCTCCCCCTGGAAGATGCCCGCATGCCTCACGCCCTGGCGATGCCCGCATGCCTCGCGCCCTGATGATGTCCGCATGCCTCGCGCCTTGGCGACGTCTGCATGCCTTGCGCCCTGGCGATGCCCGCATGCTTCGCGCCCTGGCGACGTCTGCATGCCTCGCGCCCTGGCGATGACGTGTAGTCTAGGCGACCGGCGATTATGTACTAACAAGGAAATCTTATAATCTACTAAACTACACTTTCCTTCCTTTTCATAAAAACATACTTAGAATTCATTTAAAATATACCCTTTTATTCCAATTTAATTTTACAGGTCCTTACAGGGCTCACTAGTGAAGTCCACCCTCGCCTAAGGGCGATGGGTGGTCAGTTGAAATTCGTTAGCTTCCTCCTCTGCCTTGAGCAAGGAAGGGTCAGGTGTATACAGATCGGAGTTGGAGTCTTCACGGGGTAAAGATATGGGCGATGATAAGATAGGTGAGGCACTTTTCGTCAGAGAAGTTCTTATGAAGTCTTGTCCATGGTATGATCACCTGTCCTAGCAAAAGCAGAGCTCATAACGACTTAGCAGAGTTAAGCGTGCTACCTATGGGTCGATTCTATGCTGAGGAGGGAACTCAACCAAGTATGACAAAATAGCTAGACAACAATAGAGATACCAATACAAGTAAATTGATGCGAAAAGTCAAACAAGTATATAAATGTGTTAAATATATTGGAAGTTAGTTACAAGATGTTCAGCTATGAGATACAGCTGCTTAGAAGACCTATCTAGGCACTATTTGCCCATCGACTACCTGTTTTGATACAGAGTATGGCGAGAGGTCCATTTCAGGATGCGCGCAGGCAAACTGAGCAAGGGCATCGCCAAACCCCTCCCCATAGGCGTCGGTGGCATCTTTAGTGAGCTCAGCCTCGGTCTTCTTAAGCAGCTCGGTTTGTTGGGCAAGTTCCTCCTCAACTCTGTCCAGCTGAACCTCTTGGCTTGTAGCCCTTTCCTCCAGCTTGTTCATCTTAGTTTGAGCCCCCTCCAGCTGCTCTTCCAGTTCGATGATCTTGTTGCGGAGGGGGAGGATTTTGGCCTCAAGCTGGAGGGCCTCCTACCCCTTGGAGAAGAGGAGCTTCTTGGTCTCCTTCTCTGATAGGCAGAGACTACCCAGCTCCTGGTTTAGGGCAGTCTTGCGCTTGGCAGCTTGCTGAAGTTGGAGCTCCAAGTCTTTCTTTTGCTCCAGCTCTCTCTCCAGATTTGCAACCTTTTCTAGCAGCTCTGCCTCAGCATTTCCCTTGACCAGGAGGAAGTTGGAGGCGGCAAGGAACCCCCCAAGACCGTAGATGATGAGGTCCCCTAGAGAGTTCTTGTCCATGGCCTCCATCGCAGCTTGGCCAGGCATTTGAGCAAGAATCTGCTGGAGGAGAGGAGGCAGTTCAGGAGCAAGAGGTGCTTGGCTAGTGGAAGGGGCACTCTCCCCTCCACCCTCGAGCGCCAAGAGTGGCTCAGGGGGAGATGAAGCACTGGGAGGGTGCTCCCTAAAGGAAGGAGGTTGCCCCTTTGTTGCAGAAGAGGTCTCTGCAGCAACCTCCACCCTCTTTCTCTTGAAAACGAGACCAAAACAGGTGTCTTCGTCTTTAGATATCACCACTGCGGTTGCCCTTTTTTATTTATCAGAAGTTGGACCTAGGGAAACCACAGCAGGTGAAGAGGGCCAGCAGGGCCTGAGCCATCTGTTGTGCGGCGATTTAGTAGGTCAGCCAACCTCTTCTTCTTCTCGGAGTCCAGTACCATACCTGCAATGAACAACAAGCAAGCAAAGGGTGAGAAGAGTCATGCATAAAACACAAGTGTTGTTAGATGAGAGATAAAGGCAATTTACTGATATAGACGCTGAGGGTTTCAACATCATATTCGTGCCTAATCAGCTGGGTGGTGTCAAACACCACACCCCAGCTGGAGAGGAGTTGGCACATATCGCGGTCAAAGGGCGTCAGCTCCTCAAGTCCGCGAGGCTTCTTGAGCTTTAACTTCTCCACCCAATACAATGGAAACCCATCAAGCATGGTGGAGTCGTACGAACTGCAGCAGACTCGGAAGAACTTCCCCTTGAAGCCCTTGTACGATTGAGAGAAGAGGGTAAGCAGAACCCTCCTTGCCACTCCATTAAGGCTTACCCAAAGCCTTTTCCCAGGGCTCTTCGCCTCGAAGAAATGGAGGAATACATCTACCGAGGGAGTGAACCCTAGGTTGTTGCAGAGTATGGAGAAGGCCCTGATGAAGGCCCAGCTGTTGGGGTGCAGCTGGGCGGGTGCCATGTTCAGCTCTGTGAGCAAAGCCCTCTCGAACCCGGTGAAGGGAAGATGGACTTTGACTCACTTGAAGACGGTGGCGTAGAAGAAGAAGAAGGGTTCCCCGTCATTGCCGCGATCATCAACGCATACGGGTTCACCCTTTGTGCAGGGTCGCACCGAGATATACGCGTCAGTCTCCCTGCCAAAGACGCGCCCCTTGATCTCGTTCTCATCGTCCCTGTGTTTTCTCAGGTCTTCACAGGTCGTGAGTTTAGAGGTCTCAGCAAGGAGCTCCTCAGAAGCCCAGGAGTACAGGGCCTTGTAGTCAACAACTACGCTTGGAGGAGGGTTGGAGGTGGTTTTGGTTCTGGCCATCTCGATTCTAAAACAAATGAGAGGCAGGAAGAAGAAAAGAGGGCTTAGAAGAAGCGATGGCGAAAACAATGGCGGACAAAGACTCAAAAGAAGAACGAACACAGAAAAGAAGAACAGAAACCCTAAATGCATAAATCCTAAACAGACCCAGTGCAGTTCAGGTATGTGAAGAGAAGCAGAATCATAAAGTGAAGGCAGAAAGGGAGAGTAAAGATCATACCTTTGTGTAAGCAAAGTTGAAGGATCACGAGCGTAGAGGTTGGAGTAGGACAGAAGCGTGCAAGAGAAGTTAGAAAGTATAAAGGCTCGAGTGAAAAGTGATGAAACAGTGTAGAGGCGCGGGGTTTTGAAAGGGTTTAACGTAAGCAAGGAAGTGCAAACGTTAAAAACACCCTAACCGTTGATCTAGACACGTGTCCGCAGATTAAGAGGAGGTTGGTGAGATGTCCCTTTAGGGCACTGTTCATGTCCTTTTGCTCAGTGCCACGTAGGTCGCCCGAGCCGATGACTTAGTCTCTTCGCTGAACAAGTTAACAACTTGAGACTAGGGGGCTTGTGTACCGACCAATCCTCGGATACCGAGAATAGCTAGTAATGGTGGGCCACGTCAGTTGGGTCCCACAGTGTAGCCCAAAGCCATGTGGGATGGATCCCACAGGTAGTATGAACTAGTAGGATGATTAGTCATCAGCGTGTCGATCACCATAGTGGACTGATGTGTCCTAGTCACTCCGCAGGTTGATGAGTCCTCGGCGACAGAGTGTGACGAGGTGACATCGGTCTTGGGTGTTTTGAACAACAGAGCTAGAACATTTGGTGTGGGTCCTGAAAGAAGATCAGTTATCAGTAACATGCCCACAAGTAAGGAGAGGCTTGAATCGCGAAGAGCTTATGCGTGTGGCAGGGAAAGCACAGTTAGGTGCAGAGTCCTGAGGGGTCGAGTACTCATCGGAACTAGGGTTTCCCAATGAAGCTACATGCATGGCACGTGAACAGTGAAGGCACTCCCAGAACAGGTGGCCCCAGATACTAGGTGCACGAGGAGGCACCCAGGTGGTCACCCTGTTAGAGTTTGCACTCCAGTTAAGGAAACCTTACGTACTAGATTACCCTAAGTCTGGGTGATAGCGGCGCAAGGGTATTCCTGTAAACCCTAAATATGAGTAGCGGCGCAGAGGAACCCTAGACTATATAAAGGGTAGTAAAACACTTCACAAAGGTATGCAGTTTCAAAACCTAAACACAAATACTCAATACACTTGGTGTGCTTGCCCTAGTTTTGACTTGAGCATCGGAGTGCAAACGGCCTCGAGGGCGCCCCCTTTTTATCTTGCAGGGCAGATTGCTTCGAGAGAACAGAGCATATATCAAGGTGTGGAAGGAGGCGCGTGATTGCCGTAGATTCAACCAACAGGAGAGTCAACCGGCAAGAACAACAGCCCTTGGCCATTCCACACATGGGGAATTGATATCCTGGGGCCCTTTCCTTTGGCTGTGCGGCAGATGAA
The DNA here is from genome assembly GCA_037954025.1 of Phaseolus coccineus. Taxonomy (NCBI): domain Eukaryota; kingdom Viridiplantae; phylum Streptophyta; class Magnoliopsida; order Fabales; family Fabaceae; genus Phaseolus; species Phaseolus coccineus. The sequence continues at coordinate 31,134,724 of CM075680.1, read as the reverse complement.
GTACCTTGTGGTCGCCATAGAATACTTCACGAAGTGGATCGAGGCTGAACCGGTAGCACAAATCACAACCCACAAGATCCAGCACTTCGCGTGGTAGAACATAGTATGCCGCTTTGGTGTACCCAAGCGCTTGGTGATGGCATTCCTATGAGCTCTTCTTTGGGTTTTGGAGTTCCTTGGTGATGATGGATGCGGAAGCTTATGAAGGAGGTCAGCAAGGCCTTCCTAGGAAGCATGGGTGCCTTGAAGGTGCATGAAGAGTGAGGGAATGGGGAGGTTCGGCCAGCCCCTTTGGAAGTGATGAAATGAAGACTAAAACCTAAGTATTAAGCAATGAGTAGTGTATGGCACAATTTGGGCAACATAACAATACTCGATTTAATCTTGAAAATACAATAGGTTGGCTCCTCCTTTTATAGGCTAAGGAGAACCATAAAGGTTAACCTAATGCTAAGCAAATGTACTCAAAATGAAATGCAAATGCCAACACATAAGACTGATGGCCGACCCTAGTTTTTAGGAATGCTTCTAGAAATGTACCAAAAGCTAGGTTAAACCCTCATGGAATCAAGTTTGTGCTATTTACACCACAACTAAAACTAAACTACTCTTGATGGGCCTTCATGTAATATGTACAAATATCTTTCTCTCCCATCCTTAGCTAAGTCAACGTCTTCATGTAGTCTTTTGGCCATGGACCTAGTAAATGGTCCTAGACGCTCTTCCCATGGCCCTAGATGCTCCTTCCATGGCCCTAGACGCTCCTCTTCTTGCCCTAGACACTCTTGGTGTGGCTTTGGATGCTCTTGTCTTGGCTCTTGTGTGGTTGTGCTTTGCCCTCTTCCATCACTTGGTGTCTGATAATGGCACCCAGTTTGCAAGCCAACAGTTGGGGAAGCTATGCACAGAGTTGGGAATCAAACAAGTGTTCGCATCAGTCGAGCATCCTCAGACTAATGGGCAGGTCGAGTCAGCCAACCGAGTCCTACTCAGAGGACTGAAGAGAAGGCTGGAGAAGGCAAAGGGGACTTGGGCTGAGGAGGTTCCCAGAATTGTGTGGGCCTACCATACCACTCCTCAGTCCACCACCAAGGAGACCCCTTTCAGCTTGGTGTACGGTTCAGACGCCATGATCCCTGTAGAAATCCAGGAGAGCTCACCACATTTCCAGAACTTCGTGGCTGAGGAATCCAACGAAGAAAGGAAGGTGAACTTAGATCTCTTAGATGAAGTAAGGGAAGAGGCGGGAATCAAGGCCGAAGCATTGAAGAGAAGGGTTGAGCTCAAGCACAGTTCCAAGTTGAGAGCTCGGCAGTTCCAGGTTGCCGACCTAGTCATGCGGAAGGCATCTCCCTACCAGATAGAGAACAAGCTATCCCCCAAGTGGACTGGTCCCTTTAGAGTGACAGAGGCCCTGGGGAATGGAGCGTACAGGCTTGAGACTCTAGAAGGTGGTCCGGTTCCTCGTACATGGAATGTCACACACCTAAAGTTTTATTTTAGTTAAGACTATGTAACATTGTACACAGTTTAAGGGACACTCTTTTTTCCCTTCTAAGGGTTTTTAATGAGGTCAGCCAATAAAATTTTCAGTTAAGATATATTCTAGAATGTGTTTGTACAATGCAGTTCGAACCTGTCACTTGGGGTTAGAGGTCTCGTAAGTAGGAAGGTAGGTTCATCAAGAACACCTCCTCTTCGAGTGAGAACGCCAAGTCGAACAGAAGGGTTTTTCAATTAAATCCTCCTTCGCCTATGAGCGATGAGAGGTCAGTTCAAACCTTTCGTTTGGGATTAGAGGTTTCGACAGTTGGAAGGTAGGTTCGTATAGAACACCTCCTCTTAGAGTGAGAACTCCCAATTCGAACAGAAGGTTCACCAGTTAAATCCTCTTTTGCCTAGGAGCGATGAGAGGTCAGTTCGAACTTGTCACTTGGGGTTAGAGGTCTCGTAAGTTGGAAGGTAGGTTCATATAAAACACCTCCTCTTTGAGTGAGAACTCTCAATTTGAACAGAAGGTTCACCAATTAAATCCTCCTTCGCCTATGAGCGATGAGAGGTCAGTTCGAACCTTTCATTTGGGATTAGAGGTCTCGACAGTTGGAAGGTAGGTTCGTATAGAACACCTCTTCTTCGAGTGAGAACTCCCAATTCGAACAGAAGGTTCACCAGTTAAATCCTCCTTCGCTTATGAGCGATGAGAGGTCAGTTCAAACCTTTCGTTTTGGGGTTAGAGGTCTCGACAGTTGGAAGGTAGGTTCGTATAGAACACCTCCTCTTCGAGTGAGAACTCCCAACTTGAACAGAAAGGTTCATCCAGTTAAATCCTCCTTCACCTACAAACGATGAGAGGTCAGCTCGAACCTTCCGTTTGGGGTTAGAGGTCTCGACAATTGGAAGGTAGGTTCGTATAGAACACTTCCTTTTCAAGTGAAAACTCCCAATTCGAACAGAAGGTTCACCAGTGAAGTCCACCCTTGCCTAAGGGCGATGAGTGGTCAGTTGAAACTCGTTAGCTTGGGGTAGAGGTCTCGGGGGCTGGAAAAGACTACTCGCAGAGAACGCCTCCCCTTTCGAGTAAGAACATCAAGGGCGACTTCTTCCAGTGAAATCCTCCATTGCCTCGAGCAAGGAGGGGTCAGGTGCATATAGATCGATGCTAGAATCCTCACAGGGGTAAAGAGGTATGGGCGATGATGAGATAGGTGAGGTACCTTTCGGCAGAAAAGTTCTTATGAAGTCTTGTCCATAGTATAATCTCCTATCCTAATGAAAAGCAAAGCTCATAACAACTTAGCAGAGTTAAGCGTGCTACCTATGGGTTGATTCTATGCTGAAGAGAGTGATTAACCAAGTATGCCAAAGCAGCCAGACAACAATAGATATACCAATACAAGTAAGTTGATGCATTAAGTCAAACAAGTATGTAAACCAAGTAAATGTATTAATTGGATTGGAAGAATGATTACACAAGATAATTACAAGAAGTCCAGCTATAGAATAAAGCTATCCAAGAGACCTATCTAGGCACTATTTACCCGTTGTACCGACCAGTCCTCGGACACCGAGAATAGGTAGTAAAGGGTGAACCACGTCAGCTGGGTCCCACAGCATGGGCCAAAGTCACGTGGAGTGGACCCCGCAGGCAGCTTGGATTAGAGGGTGATCAATCATCGGTGTGTCCAATCACAGAAGGGTGATCAGTCATCGGTGTATTCCCTTAGAGAAGGGTGATCAGTCATCGGTGTGTCCCTTGAGAGAAGGGTGATCAGTCATCGGTGTGTCCCCTCAGAGAAGGGTGATTAGTCATCAGCATGTTCCCACAGAGAAGGGTGATTAGTCATCAGCATGTTCCCACAGAGACAGGTGATTAGTCATCAGCATGTTCCCACAGAGAAGGGTGATTAGTCATCAGCATGTTCCCACAGAGAAGGGTAATTAGTCATCAGCATGACGATCACCAGAAAGGGCTGATGTGTCCTCGTCACTCCACAGGGTGATCAGTCCTCGGGAACAGAGTGTGACGAGGTGACATCGGTCTTGGGTGATTTGAACAGCATAGACAGAACAGCTAAGATTGGTTCCCAGTGTGGGCCAATGACCAGTTAAATACCCAGAGGTAGGGAGAGGCCTGAATCACGAAGTGCCCATGCGGGTAGCAGGGAGAGCACAGTTAGGTGCAGAGTCCTGAGGGGTCGAGTACTCATCGGAACTAGGGTTTCCCAGTGAAGCTACATGCATGGCACGTGAACAGTGAAGGCACTCCCAGAACAGGTGGCCCCAGAGACTAGGTGCACAAGGAGGCACCCAGGTGGTCACCCTGTTAGAGTTTGCACTCCAGAGAAGGAAACCTTATGTGCTAGATTACCCTAAGGTTGGATAATAGCGGCGCAAGGGTATTCCAGTAAACCCTGAATATGGCTAGCAGCAGAGTGAACCCTAATTAGGGCTAGCGGCACAGTAAACCCTAGACTATATAAGGGACAGTAAAATACTTCACAAAGGTACGCAGTTTCTAGACCTAAACACAGAGAGACTCGATATTGGTGTTGCTTGCCCAATATTGACTTGAGCGTCGGAGTGCAAACGGCCTCTAGGGCGCCCCTTTCTCTTTTGCAGGTGCAGATTGTTTCGCAAGAATCAAGCACATATCAACGTGAGGAAGGAGGCATGTGAGTGTCGTGGAGTCAACTGACAGGCGAGTCAACCGGCAAGAACATTTGGCGCCCACCGTGGGGCCGAAATAAAACAAGGTCCCATACACGAGAGTGAGAGCAGAAAATTACGAAGATGAGGAATACAAGACACGGGTCCGTTCCACCAAACGGAGGCGAAAGCGTTACCATGCAACAACTCATGGAAACGATGCGCGCCCTTCAGGAGACGGTGGCGGAGTCTAGAGCGCATCAGGCGCGTATGCAGGAAGACCTGGCCGCCTCACAGGCCAGGAATGAGGACTTGCACAGAGCAAATGAAGAGCTATGCTTGAATCTGCGCCACATGCAGCAAGCTGGGAATCGTGTGGGAGAGGATCAGGCTCCACCAACGCCCCCAAGGGCCTTTCCCATGCCTTTCTCCCCCGAAATTATGAACACGGTGGTGCCTCCCAACCTGGTGGGAGTGAGGGCGTCGTTCACAGGGATGGAAGATCCAGAAGCACATCTGACAGCCTTCCACACTCAGATGATGCTGTTTGAAGGCTCAGACACTGTGTACTGCAAGATGTTTATGAGTACACTGAGCGGAATAGCTATGGAGTGGTTCGTAAGCCCTCCAGAGGGCCACATCACCTCCTTCCATCAGTTTTCGAAGCTGTTCACGGAGCAGTACATCGTCAACAGAGCGCCACCGGTGGTGTCCTACGATCTGTTCGACGTGCGCCAGTACCAGGGGGAGTCGCTGAAGGACTACCTCAACCGTTTTGGTGCGCAGGTGGTGAGATTGCCCAGCAAGGACGAGAGCATGCTGGTGCACGCATTCAAGAAAGGCGTACTGCCTGGTCCTTTCAGTGAATCGCTCATCAGAAGCCACCCTGCCACCTTCGCTGAGATTCGGCGCCGCGCAGTGGCGCACATAGTAGCAGAGACAGAGGTCTCTGAGAAGAGAGGCAGCGCTGCACCGTCGAAGCCGCGCGAAGGTCAGGGGAAGCTGCAGCAGCAGGCGCGGGTGTATGAGGCCAAGGAAGGGAAGAAGGTGTAGGGAAGGCCTCATCCCTATGCACCCAGGAAGGACCAGACCAGGGGGCGTGCAAGGGAGAACAACGCACCCCCTAGGTATAATTTCATGGTGGAGTTGGCGGAGCTAATCGCCATCCCTGCCGTGGCTGCAAGACTCCGAGTACCAAAGAAAACCGACAAGGTGCTTGGAGGGAGGAAGGATGAGTGGTGTGAATTCCATCAGGCTTATGGACACACAGTTCACACCTGCCTGTCATTGGGGCATCAACTTGCTGAGTTAGTGAAGACAGGATTCCTGACCGATTACCTACGGGAGGCGCAAGGTGATCGCTCTTTGGGGTCTCAGACAGGTGATCAGCAACACGAAATCCCTGTGCATGGGGACGTAAGGTGATGGAGGATGCAACGCTGGGGGGCTCCCAAGTAGCTCAGGAGGAAGCTCCTCGTGAATCAGGCGTCGCCAGAGCGGTCATCGCCTATGAAAGGAAGGGGTCCATACAGAGTGGTTGAGGCGTTGGAGAATGGAGCTTATCGGCTGGAGACTCTGGATGGAGCAGCTATCCCCAGGATGTGGAACGCTACACACTTAAGTTTCTACTTTAGTTAAGTTGTAAAGTAGATGCGTTCTCGCGCTGTACACACCCTCAATATATCTACTGCAAACAGTTGAGCAGATCAGGGGGCACCTTTTTAACAAGGCCACCCAATAAAAAAGATTTCAGTACATAAAGTGTGCAAGTGTTTCCCAGTTTAAAGTTCTCCTTGCCCCAGGCGCAAGTGCATGTGATCGGTGGTCAGTTACCGAGTGGCCACCACCCACAGATCAGTGCCTAGAGGAGAGCCTGGATGTAGAGCGCGAGCACTCGGTCGGTGCATGGTCATCGGGGTCTTGCCAACACGGGTTAAGCTGGGACCCAGAGCGTTACGCATGCACCTCGCATGATTCCAGAAGCAGAGAGCTCGGTCGGTGCATGGTCATCGGGGTCTTGCTAACACGTGTTAAGCTGGGACCCAGGCTCCCAGCGAGAGCGTTACGCATGCACCTCGCATGATTCCAAACCAGAAGAAGAAGAGTTGCCCACTCAGAAGGCGTGCGGTGAGACTATGCAGGCAGGATGCGCCTGGTGAGTGCGCTTAGATAGCCACACCTGGTGCTCTCCTGAGAGCATGCACCCACTAAGAGAAAAAAGTCCTCACCTCGAATTTGTACAGCGAGGCTGAGGCGAGATAAGAAAGTCCTCTCCCTCGGCTTTGTACAGCGAGGCAGAGGCGAGAGAAAAGTCCTCCCTTCGACTTTGTACAGCGAGGCAGAGGCAAGAGGAAAAAGACCTCACCTCGACTTTGTACAGCGACCCTGAGGCGAGATAAGAAAGTCCTCTCCCTCGAATTTGTACAACAAGGTAGAGGCGAGAGAAAAGTCCTCTCCCTCGACTTTGTACAGCGAGGCAGAGGCAAGAGGAAAAAGTCCTCACCTCGACTTTGTACAGCGAGGCTGAGGCGAGATAAGAAAGTCCTCTCCCTCGACTTTGTACAGCGAGGCAGAGGCGAGAGAAAAGTCCTCTCCCTCGACTTTGTACAGCGAGGCAGAGGCAAGAGAAAAAAGTCCTCACCTCGACTTTGTACAGCGAGGCTGAGGCAAGAGAAAAAGAAGTCCTCACCCTCGACTTCTTACAGCGAGGCTGAGGCAAGAGAAAAAGAAGTCCTCACCCTCGACTTCTTACAGCGAGGCTGAGGCGCGAGAAGAAGTCCTCACCCTCGACTTCTTACAGCGAGGCTGAGGCGAGAGAAGAAGTCCTCACCCTCGACTTCTTACAGCGAGGCTGAGGCAAGAGAAGAAAGACCTCACCCTCGACTTCTTACAGCGAGGCTGAGGCAAGAGAAAAAAGACCTCACCCTCGACTTCTTACAGCGCGGCTGAGGCGCGAGAAAAAGACCTCACCCTCGACTTCTTACAGCGAGGCTGAGGCGAGAAAGAATAGTATTGTCCACCTCAATATAGCACTCGAGGTCGACCCACCAGGAGGTCTTCCTTGATGAGTTAAGATCGATCGAGTTAAGGCTTTCCTTGGCTTGTCAGTCAAGGTCGACTCAGGAGGAATCTCCCATCTCCCAGTATAAGGAGGAGGTCTTCTAAAGCTTATCGGCAGGCAAGAGGGGTCATCGAGAAACACTCTTCCTCCCCACAACAAGGCATCATCTTTAGCGCTCAGGCCCTCTATGCACTTAGCACTAGAGTGACAAAGAAGTAAAGCAAAGCCTGAAGCGCGATGACTGATCGGTGGTGCACTAACATGCTAGTCGGTGGTCGGTGGTAAAAGCTTTGAGTAAGAAAGCTTTTCCAGGCAAGTTTTTGTGCGATAAGCTGAAGCATTTAGGCCCCGTTAAGTCGGTCATCCAGCATGAAGTTATGCATAAAGACTGTTAAAGAGAATGCTAAGGTAACAGTTAGTCGCGATCAAGTCAAAAACCAAGTGTGAAGAGTTATAGTGAGATCGCGCTAAAGCCTAAGCTAGATAACAGTTAGTCACATGCAGAGAGTTAAAGATGGAGAGAGACAAGTAGCTGAAGCAAATAGATTTCATTCATATTGAAGTCAACACAGAGAGCCTTTACAGCTAAAAGGTTTATACATAAGTCATGCGGCAGACAAAGAAATTACAGAAAAGAAGAAGTTGCAAGAGAAGAAGCTCAAGGAGGAGGAATGATCTTGCCATCAACCACTTAGTCTCTTCACTGAGAACGAGTTCACAGCTCGAGACTGGGGGGCTTGTGATCCGGTCAGTCATCGGTAGTCGATGACATCAGCAGCAGATGACCATGTGGACCATTCACAGGGTGACACGTGGTAGAAGATAGCAGGTGAATCAGAGAGGAGATCACTCAGAACGGTGATTGGTGGTCAGTTGCTAAAGTGACCACCACTAGCAGATCAGTGCCTAGATGAGCGCCTGACAGCAGAGCGCGAGAAGTAATGAAGCATCGGGGAGAAGGGTGATTAACACCTCTTTGTCGAGAAAGAAGTCCTCAATTCGAGCAGAGAGCTCACCAATGAAGTCCTCAGAGGGTTAAGGGATGTGGGCGATGACAAGGTGGTGAGATGTCCCTTCAGCCCGCTACTCATGTCCTTACACGCAGAGCCACGTAGGTCGCCCGAGCCGATGACTTAGTCTCTTCGCTGAAACAAGTTAACAGCTTGAGACTGGGGGGCTTGTGTACCGACCAGTCCTCGGACACCGAGAACAGTTAGTAAAGGGAGAACCACGTCAGCTGGGTCCCACAACATGGGCCAAAGCCATGTGGAGTGGACCCCGCAGGCAGCTTGGATTAGAGGGTGATCAGTCATCGGTGTGTCCAATCAGAGAAGGGTGATCAGTCATCGGTGTGTTCCCTTAGAGAAGAGTGATCAGTCATCGGTGTGTCCCCTGAGAGAAGGGTGATCAGTCATCGGTGTGTCCTCTCAGAGAAGGGTGATTAGTCATCAGCATGTTCCCACAGAGAAGGGTGATTAGTCATCAGCATGTTCCCACAGAGACGGGTGATTAGTCATCAGCATGTTCCCACAGAGAAGGGTGATTAGTCATCAGCATGTTCCCACAGAGAAGGGTAATTAGTCATCAGCGTGACGATCACCAGAAAGGGCTGATGTGTCCTCGTCACTCCGTAGGGTGATCAGTCCTCGGCAACAGAGTGTGACGAGGTGACATCGGTCTTGGGTGATTTGAACAGTGTAGACAGAACAGCTAAGATTGGTTCCCAGTGTGGGCCAATGACCATTTAAATACCCAGAGGTAGGGAGAGGCCTGAATCACGAAGTGCCCATGCGGGTAGCAGGGAGAGCACAGTTAGGTGCAGAGTCTTGAGGGGTCGAGTACTCATCGGAACTAGGGTTTCCCAGTGAAGCTACATGCATGGCACGTGAACAGTGAAGGCACTCCCAGAACAGGTGGCCCTAGAGACTAGGTGCACAAGGAGGCACCCAGGTGGTCACCCTGTTAGAGTTTGCACTCCAGAGAAGGAAACCTTATGTGCTAGATTATCCTAAGGTTGGGTAATAGCGGCGCAAGGGTATTCCAGTAAACCCTGAATATGGCTAGCAGCACAGTGAACCCTAATTAGGGCTAGCGGTGCAGTAAACCCTAGACTATATAAGAGACAGTAAAATACTTCACAAAGGTACGCAGTTTCTAGACCTAAACACAGAGAGACTCGATACACTTGGTGTTGCTTGCCCAATATTGACTTAAGCGTCGGAGTGCAAACGGCCTCTAGGGCGCCCCTTTCTCTTTTGCAGGTGCAGATTGTTTCGCAAGAATCAAGCACATATCAACGTGAGGAAGGAGGCGTGTGAGTGTCGTGGAGTCAACTGACAGGCGAGTCAACTGGCAAGAACACCCGTCAACTACCTGCACGGACATTGAGAAGGGTGAGAGGTCCATCTCAGGATGCGTGCAGGCAACCTGACAAGGGCATCGCCAAACCCCTCCCCGTAGGCGTCGGCGGCATCTTCAGTCAGTTCTGCCTCAGTCTTCTTGAACAGCTCAGCTTGTTGGGTAGCCCTCTCCTTGAACTTCTTGATTGGTAGCCCTCTCGTCCAGCTTGGTCATTTTAGTTTGGGCCCCCTCCAACTGTTCTTCCAGGTTGATGACTTTGTTGCGGAGGGGGAGAATCTTGGCCTCAAGCTGGAGGGCTTCCTGCCCCTTGGTGAAGAGAAGTTTCTTGGTCTCCTTCTTAAATTGGCGGAGACTGCTCAGCTCCTGGTTCAGGGTAGTCTCACGCTTGGCAGCCAGTTGCACTTGGAGCTCCAAGTCTTTCTTTTGCTCCAACTCCTTCTCCAATCTGGCTACTTTCTCTTGAAGGTCCACCTCGGCATCCCCTTTGACCAGCAAGATGCTAGAGGCAGTAAGGAACTCACCAAGGCCGTGGCTGATGAGGTCCCTTAGTGAATTCTTGTCCATGGCCTCCATCACTTCTTTAGTAGGCAAGTGGGCGAGGGTCCGCTGGAGGAGAGGAGGGAGTTCGGGGGCAGAAGGTGCTTGGCTGGTTTGGGGGGCACTCTCTCCCCAACCCTCGAGCGCCAGGAGTGGCTCGGGGGGAGAAGAGGCACTAGGAGGGTGCTCCCTGAAAGATGGAGGTTGCCCCTCTATCGCAAAAGAGGTCACTGCAGCAACCTCCACCCTATTCCTCTTGAAGACGAGTCCTGAGCACGTATCCTCATCTTCAGAGACAACCACTATGGCTGCCCTCTTCAGTTTGCTATCGGAGGTGGGGCCTGGGGCAACCGCGGTGGGACAAGAGAGCCCAGCGGGGCATGAGCCACCTGTTGTGCGGCGACCCAGCAAGGCGACTAGCCTCTTCTTCTTCTCTGCGTCTAAGACCATATCTGCAATAAACAACAAGTAGAGAGTGAGAAATGGCACGTAGAAAACACAAATGCTGACAGATATAAGATGAAGGCAGATATACGAATATAGACGCTGAGAGTTTTAGCATCTTACTTGTGCCTGATTAGCTGGGTGGTGTCGAACACCACTCCCTAGCTGGAGAGAAGTTGGCACAGGTCGCGGTCGAAGGGTGTCAGCTCCTCCAATCCTCGGGGTTTCTTGAGTTTGAGTTTCTCCACCCAGTATAGGGGAAACCCGTCGAGCATCGTAGAATCGTAGGAGCTGTAGCAGACTCTGAAGAACTTTCCCTTGAAGCCTTTGTAAGACTGCTGGAAGAGAGTTAGCAGAACTCTCCCTGCCACCCCGTTCAGGCTTACCCAAAGCCTCTTTCCAGGATTCTTTGCCTCGAAGAAATAAAGGAAGACATCCATGGTGGGTGGAAACCCCAAGTTGTTACACAAGATTGAGAAGGCCCTAATGAAGGCCCAGCTGTTGGGGTGCAGCTAGGCAGGCGCTACATTAAGCTCTATAAGCAGAGCCCTCTCGAATTCGATGAAGGGTAGGCGGACCTTAACCTGTGTAAAGATGGTGGCGTATAGGAAGAAGAAGGGCTCCCCGTCGTTGCAACGATCGTCAGAGCACACAGGTTCACCCTCCGGGCAGGGTTGAATCGAGATATATGCGTCACTCTTCCTACCGAAGACGCACCCCTTGATCTCGTGCTCATCGTCCCTATGTTTTCTTAGGTCCTCACAGGTCGTGAGCTTAGAGGTTTCGGCAAGGAGTTCCTCAGAGGCCCAGGAGTAAAGGGCCTTGTAGTCAATGGCAGGAGGAGGGTTAGAGGTGGTTTTGGTTCTGGCCATCTCGAATCTAAAATAAATGAGAGGCAGGGAGAAGGAAAAAGGGTTTAGAAAAAAGTGATGGCATGAACAAATGGCGGACAAAGACTCTCAGAAGAAGAATGAAAACGAGAAAGAAGAACAGAAACCCTAAAATGCAGAAATCATAAATAGACCCAGCGCAGTTATGGCATGTAGAAGGTAAGAGAATCATAAAGCAAAGGCAAGAAGAAGATAAAAGATCATACCTTTTGAGTGAGCGAAGATGAAGGGTTACGAGGGGTGGAGTAGAACAGAAGCGTACGAGAGAAGTTAGAAAGTATGGAGGCTTGAGGGAAAAGTGATGAAACAGTGTAGAGGCGCGGGGTTTTGAAAGGGTTTAACGTAGGCAAGGAAGCTCGAACGTTAAGAAACCCTAACCATTGATCTAGCCACATGTCCGCAGATTAAAAGGGTTGGTGAGATGTCCCTTTAGCGCGCTGTTCATGTCCTTTTGCTCAGTGCCGCGTAGGTCGCCCGAGCCGATGACTTAGTCTCTTTGCTGAACAAGTTAACAGCTCGAGACTGGGGGGCTTGTGTACCGACCAGTCCTCGGACACCGAGAACAGCTAGTAAAGGTGAGCCACGTCAACTGGGCCCCACAGCATAGGCCAAAGCCACGTGGGATGGACCCCGCAGGCAGTATGAACTAGTGGGATGATTAGTCGTCAGCGTGTCGATCACCAAAGTGGACTGATGTGTCCTCGTCACTCAGCAGGATGATGACTCCTCAGCAATAGAGTGGGACGAGGTGACATCGATCTTGGGTGTTTTGAACAACAAAATTAGAACATCAGATGTGGGTCCTGAGAGAAGACCAGTTATCCGTAAAATGCCCAGAGGTAGGGAGAAGCCTAATGATGGAGAGAGGCCAAGCTCACCCCACCATGAAAGCCAAGGGCCAAGACTAGACCGTCTAGAACCACATGGAGAGCGTCTAGCACAAGACAAGGGGGAGCTACATGAGGAGCGTCTAGGAGGGAGCCTAGATCGTCTAGGACCTCTCACAAGGTCCATGGCCAAGCACATTCACGGATGCTTGTACATGCTACTTGGAGGCCCATTAGGGGTAGCTTAGTAGATTAGTGTAGTGTAGAAAGCAAAACTTGCTCACTTAGGGGTGTGCTATCAAAAAGGTGCCCTTAGCAATAGAAGGAGGGGTGTGCTAGCAAATAGGTGCCTTTAGCAAAAGAAGGAGGGGTGTACTATCAAATGTTGCATTTTTTACCTATCGTCTAGAATATTAGGATGATGGTGTGGTTTGACTAAAGTCAATACCCTAGGCAGCCCCACTTTTTGTATTTCCATCCCTACCCTTTAAACTTGCTCACCAAGGCTCCTAAATCTATAAATAAGGAGGCCTACCTCATGTATTTTCAAGATTAATATGAGTAAAGTTATGCTGCCAAATTTGTGCCAAGCTTTGCTCTCTCCTAGTTTCTAGGAATTGATCTTCATCTCCTTCACCTCACCAAGGGTTGGCCGAACCTCCCTACTCCCATACACACCATGCACCTTCAAGATCACCATCACTCCTAGGAGGGTCTTGCTCATTTCAACCATTGCTTCCGCACCATCTTCAACATCCAAGGAGAGCTCAACATGTGAAGGCCATCATTTGGTATCAGAGCATGGGGTTCTTCAAAGATGAGTAGTTCTTGGTCCTTTTTAATTTTGAGTTCTTCTTTAATCCTTGTTGTTCATCTTTGTTTTCTGTACCGACCAGTCCTCGGACACCAAGAACAGATAGTATAGGGCGAACCACGTCAGCTGGGTCCCACAGCATGGGCCAAAGCCACGTGGAGTGGACCCCGCAGGCAGCTTGGATTAGAGGGTGATCAGTCATTGGTGTGTCCCCTCAGAGAAGGGTGATCAGTCATCAGCATGTCCCCAGAGAGAAGGGTGATTAGTCATCAGCATGTCCCCTAAGATGATGGCGGACGGCTAGTCACACCCCTTCTAGTGCCAAGACGTGAGCTTGAAAGGATAGATCAAGAGCTTCTAGACCAAGAGGAAGACCGTCTAGCACCTTGCATGGAGCGTCTAGGACCTATCACAAGGTCCATGGCCAAAGAAATCCAAGAGGAGACGGCCCAAGCTAAGGAGGGGAGAGAAAGATACCTATACATGTTGCAAGAAGGCCCATCATGAAATTAGCTTAGTTTATGAGGTGTAAATAGCATTTTTCCTTCAAGACTTGACCTATCTTGCTTGGCAAGTTTGTGCCCACTTTTGCATTTCATTTCAAACACATTTGGTTAGCATCTAGGGTAACATTTAACGTACTCCTTAGCTTATAAAAGGGGTAGCCTCCTTCATGAAACTTAAGATTAATTTGAGTAAAGTTATGCTGCCAAATTTGTGCCATACTTACTCCTTTGCCTAAATCTCTTGATTTATGGTTTTAATCTTCACTCCTTCACCACCAAAGAGAGTTGGCCAAACCTCTCTCATTTTCATACACTTCATGCACCTACAAGCCACCACCACTCTTAGGAGGGCTTGACCCATTTCATCCATTGAACTTCCGCTGCATTCATCACCCAAAACGCACCATGAAGAACTCAAGAATGCCACCATTTGGTATCATGAGCTATGGTTCTTCAAAGATGAGTGTCTCTTCATTTTTTTTTTTGAGTTCTTCTTATATTCAAGTTGTTCATCTTGGCTCCAAGTTGTCTTGCTGTTTTTTGCTTTTTATTTTTGCATTGGATGCTATTCTTGGCATTTCAATCGGTAGAATTGTTCAATTTGTGTGGCTGTCTTTTATTTTTAGGTATTTGAGTCTTGCTTGTTTTTATTTTCTTTTGGGTCATATGATGCTTTGAGTCTTTTTATTTTATGAATCCATATGTTTTGTCTAAGTCATGTGTTTCCAAATTTGTCATCAAAATCTTAGTGGTACTTGTTCTTGATGATTTGGTTTCTTGCTTTATTTTGGGTCCAGTTTTTATTTTGCTGTTTTGGATGATCTTTTGGTGCATTTTTCTTTTAGTTTGAGTTCATATTTGGGTGTTAGATCCACGCAAATTCCTATATCTTCACTCCATTGTGTTCTTGAAAATTTTCTTTGCTGCTTTTGGTTCCAGCTTTAGGATCCCCTGTTTTCACTGCAACTGGCCTGGCTGTTTTTATGTGTTAAAATTAAATACGTCACAAGAAATTTATGAGCCTCTGGATTTGAGTCATTTGAGATCTTAGAAAAAGAATACAAAAAGAATCAGTTGAAAAGGACAAATAGAAAAAAAATGATAAATCATACAAAAAAAGTGTGCAATCTGTTGTTCCAGTTGGCGGAAAATGAGCACTGGTAGTAAATATTTTATCAATATTAATTGGTGCATGCGTTTGGCGTGAAACCAACTCCAAAAGTTTGTTAAGATCTTGACCTAATTGTGTCTCAAATTTCAAAAGCGAAGTCAAAATATCCAGCTCAGTACACACGTTTTAAGTGACGCTTTTTGTGCCAGGGAAACTTTTTCAATAGTGCTGTTTTGGTTTTTCAAATCAATTCTAGTACCATTCTAGGATTCCTTTTGTGTGCCCACTTTATTTGGGTACCTTTTATTTGCTTGTCACATTTTATTGCAACTCTTCCTAGTTGTGTCACATTATAACTCCATTTGTGTGGTCCTTTTGTTTTTTGCAATTAATTTGTTTCTTGCTTTATTTCCTTGACCTCCAAGTTTTTGTGGTGGATGAAATTTTCATTTGGTGCTTGTTGAGTGAGATTTTGACATGGGCTGTCCAGCTTGCTTAATAGGTGCTGGAATGAGGATTTTATTGACCTAATTTCAAGAGGAACAAAGGCCAAAGGTGCAGAAACAAATACATACCACAAATACCCATACACTTTGGAAGGCCCAACAAGTAGAAAGACAACAAAAAGGGGGGGTGCATATAGTCAAGCAACAAAGGGAGTGTTCTTTAACTTTCTTGCAAGATTAACTTTCTATTAATTACTTATTAATCACGTTTTAGACGGTGAGTGTGTCTTCAAGGGCTCCAAGTGTCCAAGAAGCCTCACCTAGGGCCGCCTAGAATTAATTGTTGCTATTTCAATTTCTTTGGGATTTGCTTAATCTTGTTTAATCTTGCTATTTGCGCGTTTTGTTTTGGGCTTTGCATAAGCTTTCATTTGCATAAAAAAAAATTGTTTTCTCATTGTGTTCTAAGTGTTTTAACCTAAAGAGAGGATTGTGTGAAGATTTTGAGGGATAGTTTTTGGCTAAGGCAAGACCCTACTTAAGAAGTCCTTTGTGACTCACCTCTCTTACCTGGAAAGCTACCTTCATTAACTTCTCTATTCTTTCTTGAAGAAGAACATTTATATACACAATGTTTTAACCATGTCTTCTCATGCATCCAAGTCTAGTGATAGTGATGAAAAGTCCATTAAATCACTTTTGAAACAACTTGTCAAGGATGTACAACATCTTTCATATAGACAATTGGAAAATGAATCTAAAATCAATGATTTGGCTAGAGCAAGGAAAGAGAAATCACAAAATTCAAAAAAATCTCATTCACATGCATCTCATTCTCAACTCCAAGAGTCTCTAGGAGAGGTAAGCATTAGAAACCATGAGTATTACCAACCACCACCTAGAAGACTTAGGCAAAGAGAGGAAGAAGCCCCAAGGGAAGTAAGGGTAGACCTACCACATTTCTATGGTAAGGACAATGTAGAAGTTTACCTAGATTGGGAAATGAAAGTGGAACAACTCTTTGCTTGTCATAGGGTGAGTGAAGAGAGAAAGGTACCCTTAGCCACCCTTAGTTTTCAAGGAAATGTCATGTATTGGTGGACCTCTCTAGAGAGAGATAGACGTCTTCATAAGGACCCTCCCATAGAGTATTTGAATGACCTTAAGGGAGCCCTAAGACATCGCCACATACCTTCCTACTACCATAGGGAGCTAATGGACAAGCTCCAAAGGCTCCAACAAAAGAACATGAGTGTGGAAGAGTATAGGCAAAAGATGGAGCTATACATGATGAGAGCCTCTATTAGAGAGGAAGAGGTCACTACCATATCTCGATTTTTAAGTGGACTCAACCTTGACATAAGAGATAAAGTAGAGCTTCTTCCCTACCAAGACTTGAATGATTTGGTTCAACTTTGCATTAAAGTTGAACAACAAAATTTGCGCAAAACTTCAAGTCAAAGGGTGGGAATCTACTCTAACTCCTATCCCAAGAGAGAATATAAAAGGGAGGGTAGTACATCTAGAGAAAAACCAAAGGAAACTACCAAGCCCATAACCAAAGACACCTCTACCCCACCCATCCGAGCTAGGGACATCAAGTGCTTTAAGTGTTTTGGAAGAGGACATGTGCAAGCCCAATGCCCAAACCAAAGGACCATGTTTTTAATAGGAAAGGATGAGTACACTAGTGGTGAGGATGAGCCTAGTGTAGAAGAAGAAGAAGGGGGAGAGGATGAGAGGGTTAGTTCTTTAGAAGGAGAATTACTCATGATTAGGAGAACCCTCAACAATCATCCTAGCACATCCATGGAAACACAAAGAGAGAACATCTTTCTCACAAGGTGTAATGTTTTAGAAAATATATGTTCTCTTATTGTGGATAGTGGATCAAGTTGCGATTGTTGTAGCTCTAGGATGGTTGAGAAGCTCAATCTACAATTAGTTCCTCATCCTAAGCCATACAAGTTGCAATGGATCAATGAGAATGGGGAACTAAGTGTAGATAAGCAAGTGGAAATCAAGTTCTCCATAGGTAACTACAAAGATAAAGTTTTATGTGATGTAGTACCAATGGAAGCTTGCCATATCTTGTTAGGTAGACCATGGCAATTTGATAAAAAAACCTTGCATGATGGTCTAACTAATGAGATTTCCTTCACCCATAGGCAAAAGAGATTTGTACTTAGTCCCTTACCACATTCTCAAGTGGTGAGAGACCAAATACAAATGAGAGAAAAGAGGGATGAAGAAAATAAGAGAAAGAATAAAGAAAAACAAAGAGAGATAGAAAAAGAGAAAGTTCTTAAGGATAGAAAGGAGTGGGAGAAGAGTGTTCCTTCCCACATGGTTGCTCAACAAGAAAGATCTTTTGAAAACATTTTGGAAAACTTGCTTCTTGTTGAACAACCAAGCCTTGTTTTTTGTAAAGGAACACTTGCATGCACTGCCACAAGTAGTGAACTTATGAGTCTACCTTCTCAAGTGGAAAATCTTTTGAGTAAATTTGATGATGTATTCTCTAGTGAGGGACCCCATGGTCTTCCTCCCATTAGAGGTATAGAACATCAAATTGACTTTATCCCGGGGGCTAGCCTACCAAATAGGCCAGCTTATAGAACTAACCCCGAGGAAACCAAGGAGATAGAGTCACAAGTGCAAGACTTGTTGGATAAGGGTTGGGTTCAAAAGAGCCTAAGTCCTTGTGTTGTACCTATCTTGTTGGTGCCAAAAAAAGATGGAAAATGGTGCATGTGTTGTGATTGCCGAGCAATCAACAACATCACCATCAAGTACAGGCACCCAATCCCAAGGCTTGATGACATGCTTGATGAACTACATGGATCCACCATATTTTCCAAGATTGACCTTAAAAGTGGTTATCACCAAATTAGGATCAAAGAGGGTTATGAGTGGAAAACTGCTTTTAAGACCAAATTTGGATTATATGAGTGGTTAGTGATGCCTTTTGGCCTTACTAATGCTCCTAGTACAATCATGAGGCTCATGAATCATACCTTAAGGGATTGCATAGGTAAATATGTAATAGTTTACTTTGATGATATCCTAGTGTATAGCAAAACCCTAGAAGACCATCTAAGTCACCTTAGGGAAGTCCTTCTAGTGCTTAGGAAAAATAGTTTGTTTGCCAATAAGGATAAGTGTACCTTCTGTGTAGATAGTGTAGTTTTCTTAGGTTTCATAGTTAACCAAAAGGGGGTGCATGTTGATCCTGCGAAAATCCAAGCCATCAAAGAGTGGCCCACTCCACAAAATGTAAGTCAAGTAAGAAGTTTTCATGGGTTAGCTAGCTTCTATAGAAGGTTTGTGCCTAATTTTTCAAGTTTAGCTTCCCCTCTCAATGAACTTGTTAAAAAGGATGTTGCATTTTTTTGGAATGAAAAGCATGAACAAGCCTTTCGAAGGCTAAAAGCTCAACTCATCCATGCTCCCATTCTAGCCCTCCCAAATTTTTCTAAAACTTTTGAGATAGAATGTGATGCATCGGGAGTGGGCATAGGTGCGGTGTTGTTACAAGGTGGACACCCCATTGCATATTTTAGTGAAAAGCTACATGGTGCCACCCTTAACTACCCCACTTATGACAAAGAGCCATATGCACTTGTGAGGGCCTTAAAGACTTGGGAACATTATCTCATTTCAAAAGAGTTTGTTATCCATAGTGATCATGAGTCCCTAAAGTACTTAAAAGGCCAACACAAGCTCAACAAAAGACATGCTAAATGGATGGAGTTTCTTGAACAATTTCCTTATGTAATCAAAAATACAAGAAAGGAAGCACCAATATAGTAGCCGATGTCTCTCAAGGAGGCATATTCTCTTTTCAAAATTGGGTGCCCAAATTCTTGGATTTGATCACATAAAAGAACTTTACCAAGAAGACCAAGAATTCTCATCCATCTATGCTAAGTGCAAACATAGAGCACAAGGAGGTTACTATGTGGCCGAAGGGTATCTCTTTAAAGAAGGAAAACTTTGTATTCCCCAAGGCACACATAGGAAGCTCCTTGTAAAAGAATCACATGAAGGGGGTCTCATGGGCCATTTTGGAGTTGATAAAACTTTAGATCTTTTAAAAGAAAAATTTTATTGGCCACACATGAGAAAGGATGTCCAAAGACATTGTTCTAGATGCATATCATGTTTGAAAGCAAAGTCTAGAGCAATGCCTCATGGACTCTACACCCCTTTGCCGATTGCAAATGCTCCCTGGGAAGACATTAACATCGATTTCATTTTAGGACTCCCTAGGACTGCAAGAGGCCATGATTCTATCTTTGTGGTGGTGGACTGATTTAGCAAAATGTCCCATTTTATTCCATGCCACAAGATAGATGATGCTCAAAATATTTCTAGACTCTTCTTTAAAGAAGTGGTGAGACTCCATGGTATACCTAGAAGTATAGTGTCCGATCGAGATCCCAAGTTTGTAGGCCACTTTTGGAAAACTCTTTGGGGCAAACTTGGTACGAGACTACAATTTTCAACTTCTTGTCATCCTCAAACGGATGGTCAAACTGAAGTAGTCAATAGATCTCTTGGAACTATGCTTAAGGGTATCATGAAGGGAAACCACAAATCTTGGGATGAGTATCTTCCCCATATTGAGTTTGCTTACAATAGAGTAGTCCACAAGACTACTAATGCTTCTCCTTTTGAAGTTGTATATGGGTTTAATCCTCTCACACCTTTGGATTTGTTACCTTTACCTAATCCACAAGAATTTGTGCATAAGGAAGGAGTAATCAAAGTCGATTTTTTTAAGAAAATGCATGAGAAGATTAAACTCCAAATCCAACAACAAAATGAAAAGTATGCAAAATACCACAATAAGGGGAGAAGAGAAATCATTTTTGAAGAAGGAGACTTAGTTTGGCTTCACCTTCGCAAAGATAGATTTCCCACTCAAAGGAAGTCCAAACTAAGTCCCCGATGAGATGGACCCTTTCAAGTCCTCAAGAGAGTCAACAAAAATGCATATAAGTTGGACCTACCTCTAGAATATGGAGTACATGATACTTTCAATGTAACTGACTTATCTCCATTTGTAGGTATCAATGAAGACTTGGATTTGAGGACAAATCCTTTTCAAGGGGGAGGGGATGATGGAGGACGGCTAGTCACACCCCCTCTAGTGCCCAGACGTGAGCTTGAAAGGATAGATCAAGAGCTTCTAAACCAAGAGGAAGACCGTCTAGCACCTTGCATGGAGCGTCTAGGACCTATCACAAGGTCCATGGCCAAAGAAATCCAAGAGGAGACGGCCCAAGCTAAGGATGGGAGAGAAAGATACCTATACATGTTGCAAGAAGGCCCATCATGAAATTAGCTTAGTTTATGTGGTGTAAATAGCATTTTTCTTTCAAGACTTGACCTATCTTGCTTGGCAAGTTTGTGCCCACTTTTGCATTTCATTTCAAACACATTTGGTTAGCATCTAGGGTAACATTTAACGTACTCCTTAGCTTATAAAAGGGGTAGCCTCCTTCATGAAACTTAAGATTAATTTGAGTAAAGTTATGCTGCCGAATTTGTGCCATACTTACTCCTTTGCCTAAATCTCTTGATTTATGGTTTTAATCTTCACTCCTTCACCACCAAAGAGAGTTGGCCAAACCTCTCTCATTTTCATACACTTCATGCACCTACAAGCCACCACCATTCTTAGGAGAGCTTGACCCATTTCATCCATTGAACTTCCGCTGCATTCATCACCCAAAACGCACCATGAAGAACTCAAGAATGCCACCATCAGAGAAGGGTGATCAGTCATCAGCATGTCCCCAGAGAGAGGGGTGATTAGTCATCAGCATGTCCCCAGAGAGAGGGGTGATTAGTCATCAGCATGTCCCCAGAGAGAGGGGTGATTAGTCATCAGCATGTCCCCAGAGAGAGGGGTGATTAGTCATCAGCATGTCCCCAGAGAGAAGGGTGATTAGTCATCGCTGTGATGATCGCCAGAAGGGACTGATGTGTCCTCGTCACTCCGCAGGGTGATCAGTCCTCGACAACAAAGTGTGACGAGGTGACATTGGTCTTGGGTGATTTGAACAGCGTAACCAGAACAGCTAAATTGGTTCCCAGAGTGGGCCAATGACCAGTTAAATACCCAGAGGTAGGGAGAGGCCTGAATCACGAAGAGCCTATGCGGGTAGCAGGGAGAGCACAGTTAGGTGCAGAGTCCTGAGGGGACGAGTACTCACCAGAACTAGGGTTTTCCCGGTGAAGGCTACATGCATGGCACGTGAACAGTGAAGGCACTCCCAGAATAGGTGGCCCCAAAGACTAGGTGCACGAGGAGGCACCCAGGTGGTCACCCTATTAGAGTTTGCACTCCAGAAAAGGAAACCTTATGTGCTAGATTACCCTAAGACTGGGTGATAGCGGCGCAAGGGTATTCTAGTAAACCCTGAATATAGCTAGCAGCACAGTGAACCCTAATTAGGGCTAGCGGCAGTAAACCCTAGACTACATAAGGGAAAGTGAAATACTTCACAAAGGTACACAGTTTCTAGACCTAAACACAGAGAGATTCAATACACTTGGTGTTTTTTGCCCCATCCTGACTTGAGCGTCAGAGTGCAAACGGCCTCTAGGGCGCCCCTTTCTCTTTTACAGGTGCAGATTGTTTCGCAAGAATCAAGCACATATCAATGTGAGGAAGGAGGCGTGTGAGTGTCGTGGAGTCAACTGACAGGCGAGTCAACCGGCAAGAACATTTTCCATACTTGTCTTGCTGTTTTTTAATTTTTAATTTGAATTGGTGTGCTGTTTGGAAATTCCAATTGGTGCATCTTGTTCAATTGTTCTTGAGCAATCTTTGTGCAATTTTTGGTAGGATTCCATACACCTTTGTGTTGCTGTTTTTCTTTTAGGTTTTGTACCGACCAGTCCTCGGACACCGAGAACAGGTAGTAAAGGGCGAACCACGTCAGCTGGGTCCCACAGCATGGGCCAAAGCCACGTGGGTTGGACCCCGCAGGCAGCTTGGATTAAAGGGTGATCAGTCATTCCCCTCAGAGTGGGGTGATCAGTCATCGGTGTGTCCCCTCAGAGTGGGGTGATCAGTCATCAGTGTGTCCCCTGAGAGAAGGGTGATTAGTCATCAGCATGTTCCCACAGAGAAGGGTGATTAGTCATCAGCATGTTCCCACAGAGAAGGGTGATTAGTCATCAGTGCGTCCCCACAGGGAAGGGTGAGTAGTCGTCAGACCACTAGGATGGGCTGAGGTGTCATCACCACTCAGAGTATGGCGAGGTGACATCGGCCTTGGGTGAAGACGTGGTGACATCGGCCTTGGGGGAAGACTAGTTAAATACCCAGAGGTAGGGAGAGGCCTGGATCACAAAGAGCCCATGTGGGTAGCAGGGAGAGCACAGTTAGGTGTAGAGTCCTGAGGGGACGAGTACTCACCAGAACTAGGGTTTTCCCAGTGAAGCTACATGCATGGCACGTGAACAGTGAAGGCACTCCCAGAACAGGCGGCCCCAGAGACTAGGTGCACAAGGAGGCACCCAGGTGGTCACCCTGTTAAAGTTTGCACTCCAGAGAAGGAAACCTGATGTGCTAGATTACCCTAAGATTGGGTGATAGCGGCGCAAGGGTATTCCAGTAAACCCTAAATATGGCTAGTAGCGCAGTGAACCCTAATTAGGGCTAGCGGCGCAGTAAACCCTAGACTATAAAAGGGATAGTAAGATACTTCACAAAGGTACGCAGTTTCTAGACCCTAACACAAAGAGAAACTCAATACACTTGGTGTTCCTTGCCCTACACTGACTTGAGCATCGGAGTGCAAACGGCCTCTAGGGCTCCCGCTTTCCTCTTTTGCAGGTGCAGATTGCTTCGAAAGAACCAAGCACGTATCAACGTGAGGGAGGAGGCGTGTGAGTGTCGCGAGTCAACCGACAGGCGGGTCAACCGGCAAGAACATTTGGCGCCCACCGTGGGGCCGGAGTAAAACGAAGGTCGCATACACAAGAACGAGAGCAGAAATCGCAGAGAATGAGGAATACCAGACATGGATCTGTTCCGCCGAATGGAGCCAACGGCGTTACCATGCAACAAATCATGGAAACAATGCGCGCCCTCCAAGAGACGGTGGCAGAGTCCAGGGCGCATCAGGCGCGGATGCAAGAGGACCTGGCCACCTTTCAGGCCAGGAATGAGGAGTTGCGCAAGGCAAACGAGGAGATGCGCTCGAGTCTGCACCACATGCAGCAAGCTGGGGGTCGCGTGGGAGAGGATCAGGCTCCACTAACGCCCCCAAGGGCCTTCCCTATGCCTTTCTCCCCTGAGATCATGAACATAGTGGTGTCTCCCAACCTGGTGGGAGTGAAGGCGTCGTTCACGGGGAAGGAAGATCCAGAAGCGCATCTGATAGCCTTCCACACCAGATGATGTTGTCTGGAGGCTCAGACGCTGTGTACTGCAAGGTGTTTATGAGTACGCTGAGTGGAGTAGCTATGGAGTGGTTCGTGAGCCTGCCAGAGGGCCACGTCACCTCCTTCCAGCAGTTTTCGAAGCTGTTCACAGAGCAGTACATTGTCAACATAGCGCTATCGATGGTGTCCTACGACCTGTTCGACGTGCGCCAATACCAGGGGGAGTCGTTGAAGGACTACCTCAACCGTTTTGGTGCGCAGGTAGTGAGCTTGCCCAGCAAGGACGAGGACATGCTGGTGCATGCATTCAAGAAAGGTGTGCTGCCTGGTCTTTTCAGTGAATCGCTCATCAGAGACCACCCTGCCACCTTCGTTGAGATTCGACGACGCGCGGTGGCGCATATTGTAGCAGAGACGCAGGTCTCTGAGAAGAAAAGCAGTGCTGCACCGCCAAGGCGCGAAGGACAGCGGAAGCAGCAGCGACACGCATGGGTGCATGAGGCCAGAGAAGGGAAGAAAGCGCAGGGCAGGTCTCGCCCCTACACACCCAGGAAGGATCAGGCCAGGGGGCGTGCAAGGGAAAACAATACACCCCCCAGGTATGATTTCATGATAGAGTTGGCGGAGCTGATTGCAATTCCCGCTGTAGCTGCAAGACTCCGAGTACCAGAGAAAACTGACAAGGTGCTTGGAAGTAGGAAGGATGACTGGTGTGAATTCCATCAGGCTTATGGACACACACTCTACACCTGCCTGGTGCTGGGGCATCAACTTGTTGAGTTGGTGAAAACTGGTTTCCTAACCGATTACCTGAGGGAGCCGCAAGGTGATCGCGCTTCGGGGTCCCAGGCAGGTGACTAGCAGCATGAGATCCCTGTGCACGGGGAAATCAAGTGATGGAGGGAGCTACGCTAGGGGGGCTCCCAGGTAGCTCGGGGGGAAGCTGAAGCAGAGGGCATGATCGCTACTCGTGAGGTCGGTCATCGCCAATGAAAGGAGACCCAGCATATATACACCCAGTTAAGATGTAAAGTAGATGCGTTCTCGCGCTATACACTGTAAGCAGTTGAATACACCAGGGGGCACTCTTTTCCCTAAGGAGGGTTTTTAACGAGGCCACCCAATAAAAAAGACTTCAGTACATAAAGTGTGTGTTTTCCAGTTTAAAGTTCCCCTTGCCCCAAGCGCAAGTGCAGGTGATAGGTGGTCAGTACCAAGTGACCACCACCCACAGATCAGCGCCTGGACAAGCGCCTGGGAGCAGAGTGTGAGAAGTCATCGGTGGTTATTCATCGTGCGATTAGTCATCACCGCGTGCAAGCACGATCAGTCACCCTGTGCAAGCACGATCAGACATCGCCGCATGAGGGCGCGATCTGTCGCCGCCACGTACAGAGCACGATCACTCATCGGCGCATGGTCATCAGGGTCTTGCCAACACGTGTTAAGCTGGGACCCAAGCTCCCAGCTGCAGCTCGCATGATTCCAGAAGAAGAGCTCCTCGTCGGTGGGAACGTGCATGGAACCGTGCGATGAGGCCGTGCAGGCAGGATGCGCCTGGCGAGTGCGCTCAGACCAGCCACGCCAGGTGCTCTCCTGGGAGCATGCACCCACTCAGAGAACATTGGAGAAAAGTCCTCTTCCTCTGCTTCTTACAGCAAGGTTGAGGCGAGAGAAAAGTCCTCTTCCTCTGCTTCTTACAGCAAGGTTGAGGCGAGAGAAAAGTCCTCTTCCTCTGCTTCTTACAGCAAGGTTGAGGCGAGAGAAAAGTCCTCTTCCCTCGACTCTTACAGCGAGGCTGAGGCGAGATAGAACCTGTCACTTGGGGTTAGAGGTCTCGTGAGTGGAGAGGTAGGTTCGTAGAGAACACCTCCATTTCGAGTGAGAACTTCCAACGTGAACAAAAGGGTTCGCCCAGAGAAATCCTCCTCGCCTGTGAGCGATGTGAGGTCAGATAAATCCTCCTCGCCTATGAGCGATGTGAGGTCAGTTAAGTCCTCCCTCGCCTGTGAGCGATGCGAGGCAAGATCGAACCTGTCACTTGGGGGTTAGAGGTCTCGTAAGCGGAAAGGTAGGTTCGTCAAGAACACCTCCCCTTCGAGTGAGAACGCCCAACGTGAACAGCCAGGTTCACCAGTTAAGTCCTCCCTCGCCTTTGAGCGATGCGAGGCAAGATCGAACCTGTCACTTGGGGTTAGAGGTCTCGTAAGCGGGAAGGTAGGTTCGTCGAGAACACCTCCCCTTCGAGTGAGAACACCCAACGTGAACAGCAAGGTTCACCATAGAAGAAAGTCCTCACCCTCGACTTTGTACAGCGAGGCTGGGGCGAAATAAGAAAGACCTCACCCTCGACTTCTTACAGCGAGGCTGAGGCGAGAGAAGTCCTCACCCTTGACTTTGTACAGCGAGGCTGAGGCGAGAGAAAAAGAAGACCTCACCTCGACTTCTTACAGCGAGGCTGAGGCGAGAAAAGACCTCACCTCGACTTTGTACAGCGAGGCTGAGGCGAGAGGAGAAAGACCTCACCTCGACTTCTTACAGCGAGGCTGAGGCAAGAAGGGTCATCGAGAAGCACTTTTCTTCCCCAAAACACAAGCATCATCTTTGGCGTTCAAGCTCTCTATGTGCTTAGCGCTGGAGTAACAGAGAAGTAAAGCAGAGCCTAAAGCGCGATGACTGATCGGTGGTGCACCAACATGCTAGTCGGTGGTCGGTGGTAGAAGCCAGTTCTGCTGCGAGAAGCCAAAGCATTTAGGCCCTTCAAGTCAGTCGTCCAGCATGAAGTTATGCATAAAAGTTGTTAAAGACAATGCTGAGTCACATGCAGAGAGTTAAAAATGGAAAGGGATATGCAGCTGGAGCAAAGATTTCATTCATGTTGAAGTTAATGCAGAGAGTCTTTACAGCTAAAAGGTTTATACAAGTTATGAAGCAGAAAAGAAATTACACAAAAAAGAAGAAGTTGCAAAGGGAGAAGAACAAGGAGGAGGAATGATCTTGCCATCGACCACTTAGTCTCTTCGCTGAGAACGAGTTCACAGCTCGAGACTGGGGGGCTTGTGATCCGGTCGGTCCCGGTAGTCGATGACGTCAGCAGCAGATGACCACGTGGACCATTCACAGGGTGACACGTGGTAGAAGATAGCAGGTGAATCAGAGGGGAGATCACTCAGAACGGTGATCGGTGGTCAGTGCTAAAGTGACCACCACCAGCAGATCAGTGCCTAGATGAGCGCCTGATAGCAGAGCGCGAGAGGTAATACAGCACCGATCAGTCATCGGTGCATGGTCATCGGGGAGAAGCTTAATTTACACCTCTTTGTCGAGAAAGAAGTCCTCAATTCGAGCAGAGAGCTCACCAATGAAGTCCTCAGAGGGTAAGAGATGTGGGCGATGACAAGGTGGTGAGATGTCCCTTCAGCGCGCTACTTATGTCCATACGCGCAGAGCCACGTAGGTCGCCCGGGCCAATGACTTACTCTCTTCGCTGAAACAAGTTAACAGCTTGAGACTGGGGGGCTTGTGTACCGACCAGTCCTCGGACACCGAGAACAGGTAGTAAAGGGCGAACCACGTCAGTTGGGTCCCACAGCATGGGCCAAAGCCACGTGGGTTGGACCCCGCAGGCAGCTTGGATTAAAGGGTGATCAGTCATCGGTGTGTTCCCTTAGAGAAGGGTGATCAGTCATTCCCCTCAGAGTGGGGTGATCAGTCATCGGTGTGTTCCCTCAGAGTGGGGTGATCAGTCATCG
Source organism: Phaseolus coccineus (assembly GCA_037954025.1). NCBI lineage: Eukaryota > Viridiplantae > Streptophyta > Magnoliopsida > Fabales > Fabaceae > Phaseolus > Phaseolus coccineus. Next base: position 31,107,423 of record CM075680.1, on the reverse strand, counting down.
GTGTGTCCCCTGAGAGAAGGGTGATTAGTCATCAGCATGTTCCCACAGAGAAGGTTATTAGTCATCAGCATGTTCCCACAGAGAAGGGTGATTAGTCATCAGCATGTTCCCACAGAGAAGGGTGATTAGTCATCAGCGCGTCCCCATAGGGAAGGGTGAGTAGTCGTCAGACCACCAGGATGGGCTGAGGTGTCATCGCCACTCAGAGTATGGCGAGGTGACATCAGCCTTTGGTGAAGACGAGGTGACATCGGCCTTGAGGGAAGACCAGTTAAATACCCAGAGGTAGGGAGAGGCCTGGATCACGAAGAGCCCATGTGGGTAGCAGGGAGAGCACAGTTAGGTGTAGAGTCCTGAGGGGACGAGTACTCACCAGAACTAGGGTTTTCCCAGTGAAGCTACATGCATGGCACGTGAACAGTGAAGGCACTCCCAGAACAGGCGGCCCCAGAGACTAGATGCACAAGGAGGCACCCAGGTGGTCACCCTGTTAAAGTTTGCACTCCAGAGAAGGAAACCTGATGTCCTAGATTACCCTAAGATTGGGTGATAGCGGCGCAAGGGTATTCCAGTAAACCCTAAATATGGCTAGTAGCGCAGTGAACCCTAATTAGGGCTAGCGGCGCAGTAAACCCTAGACTATAAAAGGGATAGTAAGATACTTCACAAAGGTACGCAGTTTCTAGACCCTAACACAGAGAGAAACTCAATACAGTTGGTGTTCCTTGCCCTACAATGACTTGAGCGTCGGAGTGCAAACGGCCTCTAAGGCGCCCCCTTTCCTCTTTTGTAGGTGCAGATTGCTTCGAAAGAACCAAGCACGTATCAACGTGAGGGAGGAGGCGTGTGAGTGTCGCGAGTCAACCGACAGGCGGGTCAACCGGCAAGAACAGGTTTTGAGTCTTTATTGAAATTTTATTTTGGTTCATTTTATGCTCTTTGAGTCTTTAATTTTTGAGTCTATATATGTTGTCTAAGTCATGTTTCTCCAAAATGTCATAAAATCATAAGTAGTACTTTGTTTGGCTTATTTGTTTCTTGATTTTGGGTCTAAAAGTTTCATTTGAATCTGCTGGGTTTTTGAGCTTTTGGTGCCTTTTTATTTTTAGGTTAAGTTTATATTTGTGTTTTAGTTCTACACAAATTCATTCACATCTTTTCCTTTGTGTCTTTTGGTATATCTTTCTGTTTTTCCATTCTACACAGAATCCCCTGTTTTGCATCAATCTGTGCTGGCTGCTTTTGCTTAGAAAATTTGTTTTACCACATAGAAAAGTTTTGATTCTCTGGAATATGCAAGATTGAGGTGTGATTGAAAAGACAAAAAAAGAATCAGGTCAAAAAAAGAAGTATAAAAAAAATGAAAAATATTTTAAAAACAGTGTGCAAATCTGGGCGCTCCAGCTGGCATAACTGAACACTGATTTTGCAAAATTCATTAAAAAAAATGGCTCATGCGTTTTGGGTGAAATCTATCCCAGAATTTTTTTGAGATCTTGAAATATTTGCATATCAATTTTCAGAGGTAAATCTTTAAAGGGCAGCTCAGTATAAAGTGGGGAAAGTCACGTTTTCTGGCCACAACAGTTTTTCAGTGGTGCTCTTTTTGTTTTTTTTTTAAATCTATTCTAGTGCTATTCTTAGGATTCACTTTGTGCGCCTACCTTTCTTTGAGTACCTTTATTTGCTTGTTTTATATTTCTTTGGAACTCTTTCTAGTTGTCACAATTTTTAACTCCATTTGGTGGTACTATTTTTCTAATTAATTTGTTTCTTGCTTTAATCCTTTGGCCTCTAAATTTGGTGATGGAATTATTTGAGTAGAAATTTAACTTGAGTGAGGTCTAGCTTGTGTGATAGGTGCTGGATTGGAGAATTAATTTCCTAATTCTAAGAGGAGCCAAAGCAAGGGCAGCAAACAAATATTACCCAAAAACACCACAAACACTTGGAGGGCCCAACAAAGAAAAGACAACCAAGGGAGTGCCAATAGCAAAACAAGGATCAACAAAGGGGGTTTTCTTAATCTTCTTTGCAACTTAACCTTGTTAATTACTTCTTTAATTACATGATTAGACGGTGAGTGTGTCTTCAAGGGCTCCAAGTTTCCAAGAAGCCTCACCTAGGACTGACTAGTGTAGACTTTAATTGGTTTAGCATGTGTTAATTGTTTTTAATTGTTTTCCTTAATTAATTACGTTTGCTAATTGTCTTGCCTTGTTTAAGTTTGTTAATTTTTTTTGCTTGGTTATTTAGCTAGTTTGCATTGTTTTCTTGCATCAAAAAGGATTTCTTCAACTTGATTGTGTTTTAAGTGGTTTACTAAGAGAAAGCTTTGTGTGAAGATATTGAGGGATAGTCTTTGGCTAAGGCAAGGCTTGGTATTTAAGTAGTCCATTGTGACTCACCTCCCTTACCTGGAAGACTACCTTCTTTGACTTCCCTAAATTTTCTCAAGGTAAAATACTTCTACACACAAAACTTTATTCATGTCTTCTTCTTCTCATTCTCCAAAGTCTATTGAAAATGAATTAAAATCTATGAAAACTCTTTTGGAAGAAGTTTCAAAAGCTGTGCAAATGATTTCTTTTAGACAATTGGAGAATGAGTCTAAAATTAATGAGTTGACTAAAACCCAAGAAGAGAAGTCACAAAAATCAAAAAAATCTCAAACTCATGCATCTCATTCACAAGTCCAAGAGTCTCTAGGGGAGGGAAGCCTTAGAATGTATGACTACTACCAACCACCCCCTAGAAGAAATAGGCAAAGGGAGCAAGAGGGCCCAAGGGAGGTTAGAGTAGACCTACCTCATTTCCATGGTAAGGAGAGTGTAGAAACCTACCTAGATTGGGAGATGAAAGTACAACAACTCTTTGCTTGCCATAGGGTGAGTGAAGAACGCAAGGTACCTCTAGCCACCCTTAGCTTCCAAGGGAACGCCATGTATTGGTGGCCCTCTCTCGAAAGAGAAAGACGTCTTCATAGGGAACCTCCAATTGAATATTGGAACGACCTTAGGGGAGCCCTAAGACGTCGCCACATACCCTCATACTACCATAGGGAGTTGATGGACAAGCTCCAAAGACTCAGGCAAAACAATATGAGTGTTGAGGAGTATAGACAAAAAATGGAGCTCTACATGATGAGAGCCTCCATTAGAGAAGAGGAGCATATCACCATAGCTAGGTTCCTTAGTGGCCTCTCACTTGAGATAAGGGATAGAGTAGAACTCCTTCCATACCAAGACTTGAATGACTTGGTCCAACTTTGCATTAAAGATGAGCAACAAAATTTGCACAAAACTTCAAGTCTAAAGGTTGGATCCTACTCTAACTTCTATCCCAAGAGAGAATATAGAAGGGAGGGTAGTACACCAAAAGAAAAACCTAGGGAAACTACCAAACCCTTAGCCAAAGATGCCTCCACCCCACCCATCCGAGCTAGGGACGTTAAGTGCTTTAAGTGCCATGGAAGAGGGCATGTGCAAGCACAATGCCCAAACCAAAGGACTTTGTTTTTGAAAGGTGTAGATGAGTACACTAGTGGTGAGGATGAGCCAAGTGAAAGAGAGGAAGGGGGAGAGGATGAGAGGGTAGATCCATTAGAGGGAGAATTGTTAATGATTAGGAGAACCCTCAACAATCATCCTAGTGCATCCATGGAGACACAAAGAGAGAACATCTTTCACACAAGATGTAAAGTTTTAGAAAATATATGTTCTGTCATTGTGGATAGTGGATCAAGCTGCAATTGTTGTAGCTCTAGAATGATTGAAAAGCTCAATCTACAAGTAGTTCCTCATCCTAAGCCATACAAGTTGCAATGGATAAATGAGAATGGGGAACTAAGTGTAGATAAGCAAGTGGAAATCAAGTTTTCCATAGGGAACTACAAAGACAAGGTTTTATGTGATGTAGTGCCTATGGAAGCTTGCCATATACTCTTAGGAAGACCATGGCAATTTGATAAAAAAAACCTTGCATGATGGTCTTACTAATGAGATTTCCTTCACCCATAAGCATAAAAAGTTTGTACTTAGTCCTTTACCACATTCCCAAGTGCTGAAAGACCAAATACAAATGAAAGAAAAAAGGGATGAGGAAAAGAAAAAGAAAAGAGAGCTTGAAAAGGAAAAAGTCCTTAGGGATAGGAAGGAGGGGGAGAAGAGTATTCCTTCCCCCAAGGTTGCTCAACAAGAGAAGCCTTTTGAAAACATCTTGGAAAATTTACTTCTTGTTGAACAACCAAGCCTTGTCTTTTGTAAAGGAACACTTGCATGCACTGCCACAAGTAGTGAACTTATGAGTCTACCTCCTAAAGTAGAAAAACTTTTAAGTGAATTTGATGATGTATTCTCTAATGAGGGGCCCAATGGACTCCCTCCCATTAGAGGTATAGAACACCAAATTGACTTGATTCCGGGGGCAAGCCTACCAAATAGGCCCGCCCATAGAACTAACCCCGAGGAGACCAAGGATGATGGAGAGAGGCCAAGCTCACCCCACCATGAAAGCCAAGGGCCAAGACTAGACCGTCTAGAACCACATGGAGAGCGTCTAGCACAAGACAATGGGGAGCTACATGAGGAGCGTCTTGGAGGGAGCCTAGACCGTCTAGGACCTCTCACAAGGTCCATGGCCAAGCACATTCACGCCCAAATGAGTCAAGCCACGGATGGGAGGGAGAAGACCTTGTACATGCTACTTGGAGGCCCATTAGGGGTAGCTTAGTAGATTAGTGTAGTGTAGAAAGCAAAACTTGCTCACTTAGGGGTGTGCTATCAAAAAGGTGCCCTTAGCAATAGAAGGAGGGGTGTGCTAGCAAATAGGTGCCTTTAGCAAAAGAAGGAGGGGTGTGCTATCAAATGTTGCATTTTTGACCTATCTTCTAGAATATTAGGATGATGGTGTGGTTTGACTAAAGTCAATACCCTAGGCAGCCCCCACTTTTTGTATTTCCATCCCTACCCTTTAAGCTTGCTCACCAAGGCTCCTAAATCTATAAATAAGGAGGCCTACCTCATGTATTTTCAAGATTAAATAGAGTATTGTTATGCTGCCCAAAGTGTGCCATACACTACTCCTTGCCTAACACTTAGGTTTTAGTCTTCAATTCATCACTACCAAAGGGGCTGGCCAAACCTCCCCATTTCCTCACTCTTCATGCACCTTCAAGGCACCCATGCTTCCTAGGAAGGCCTTGCTCACCTCCTCCATAAGCTTACGCATCCATCATCACCAAGGAACTCCAAAATCGAAAGAAGAGCTCATAGGAATGCTATCATTTGGTATCTAGAGCTATGGTTCTTCAAAGATGAGTATCTCTTTTCATTTTCTTTTTGAGTTCTTCTTTTCTCCAAGTTGTTCATCTTTATTCCAAGTTGTCTTGCTGTTTTTTGTGTTTTAATATGATTTGAATGCTTGTTTATTCATTTCATTTGGTGGGTTTGTTCAAACTTGTGCTTGAACATCTATTTTCAATTTTGTGTAGGATTCTTGATATATTTGTGTTGCTGTTTTTATTTTTAGGTATTTGAGTCTTGCTTGAAATTTCATTTGGGTCATATGATGTTCTTGTGTCTTTTCATTTTATGAATCCATAAGTTTTGTCTAAGTCATGTGTTTCCATATTTGTCATCAAATCCTAGTAGTACTCTTTTTGATTTATTTGTTTCTTGTTTTTGGTCTGAATGTTTGATCTGCAATCTATTTTGTGTTGATCCTTTGGTGCATTTTTAATTTTAGTTTGAGTTCTTATTTGTGTGTTAGATCCACACAAATTCCATCATATTAACTCCATTGTGTTTTTAAGGTATATCATTCTGTTTTTCATTCCAGTTTTCAGAACCCCTTGTTTTTCACTTTTCTGTGCTGACTGTTTTGATTTATGAAAATCACATACATCATCAAAAATTTCTGAGCCTCTGGATTTCACAAATTTGAGGTGTTAGCAAAAGGACAAAAAAAGAACCATCTGAAAAGAAGAAATAGAAAAAAAAAGATAAATATTACAAAAAAAATGTGCAATCCTGACGTTCCAGCTGGCAGCTCTGAGCACTGATTTTATAAAATTTACCAAAATTAATTGGTACATGCGTTTGGAGTGAAACCAACGCCAAAAGTTTGTTAAGATCTTGTTCTGTTTGTGTCTCAATTTTCAGAAGCAAATACAAAAGGGTCAGCTCAGCATAAATCTTTTAAAGATACGCTTTCTGGACCACAACAATTTGTGCTTTTCTGTGGTGTTGTTTTTTGGTTTTTAAATCAAATCTAGTGCTATTCCTAGGTTCCTTTTTGTGTGCCATCCATTATTTGAGTACCTTTTATTTGCTTGTCTAATTTCATTTGAACTCTTTCTAGTTGTGTCACATTTAAATTCCATTTGTGTGGTACTGTTTTTCAAATTAATATGTTTCTTGCTTTCTCTTTCTTTGGCCTCTAAGCTTGTTGGTGGATTAAATATCAATTGGTACTTGTTGAGTGAGAATTTGACTTGAGGGGAGTCTAGCTTGCTTAATAGGTGCTGGATTGAAGATTTTATTGACCTAATTCCAAGAGGAACAAAGGCAAAGGGCAGCAACAAACACCATACTACAAATACACCACACACTTTGGAAGGCCCAACAAGTAGAAAAGCAACAAAAGGGGTGCAACTAGAAGAACAACAAAAGGGGTGCAAATAGTAAAAGCAACAAAGGGAGTGTCATTTAATTTCTTTGCAATCTTGCTTGTGTTAATTACTTGTTAATCACGCAATTAGTCGGTGAGTGTGTCTTCAAGGGCTCCAAGTGTCCAAGAAGCCTCACCTAAGACCGTCTAGCTTAATTTTGTTTTTATTAATTGCTTTAATTGAACCAACTTGCTTTAATCACTTCGTTAATTTCTTGTTTAATCTTGTTTAAGGCTTTGATAGCTTGTATTGTTTTCTTGCATTAAAAATTTGATTTCTTCATCCTCATTGTGTTCTAAGTGTTTTACCTAAAGAAGGACTTGTGTAAAGGTTTTGGAGGGATAGTTTTTGGCTAAGGCAAGACTTGGTATTTAAGTAGTCCATTGTGACTCACCTCTCTTACCTGGAAAGCTACCTTCATTAACTTTCCTCTTCTTTCTTAAAAGTAAAATATTTCTATACACAAAGTTCTAATCATGTCTACTCACTCTTCCAAGTCCATTGAAAGTGATGTAAGGTCCATAAAATCTCTTTTGAAACAACTCTCCAAGGACGTACAACACATTTCATATAGACAATTGGAAAATGAGTCTAAAATCAATGAATTAACTAGAGCAAAGGAAGAAAAATCTCAAAATTCAAAAAAAAACACATACCCATGCATCTCAATCACAAGTCCAAGAGTCTCTAGGGGAGGGAAGCCTTAGAATGTATGACTACTACCAACCACCCCCTAGAAGAAATAGGCAAAGGGAGCAAGAGGGCCCAAGGGAGGTTAGAGTAGACCTACCTCATTTCCATGGTAAGGAGAGTGTAGAAACCTACCTAGATTGGGAGATGAAAGTACAGCAACTCTTTGCTTGCCATAGGGTGAGTGAAGAACGCAAGGTACCTCTAGCCACCCTTAGCTTCCAAGGGAACGCCATGTATTGGTGGCCCTCTCTCGAAAGAGAAAGACGTCTTCATAGGGAACCTCCAATTGAATATTGGAACGACCTTAGGGGAGCCCTAAGACGTCGCCACATACCCTCATACTACCATAGGGAGTTGATGGACAAGCTCCAAAGACTCAGGCAAAACAATATGAGTGTTGAGGAGTATAGACAAAAAATGGAGCTCTACATGATGAGAGCCTCCATTAGAGAAGAGGAGCATATCACCATAGCTAGGTTCCTTAGTGGCCTCTCACTTGAGATAAGGGATAGAGTAGAACTCCTTCCATACCAAGACTTGAATGACTTGGTCCAACTTTGCATTAAAGATGAGCAACAAAATTTGCACAAAACTTCAAGTCTAAAGGTTGGATCCTACTCTAACTTCTATCCCAAGAGAGAATATAGAAGGGAGGGTAGTACACCAAAAGAAAAACCTAGGGAAACTACCAAACCCTTAGCCAAAGATGCCTCCACCCCACCCATCCGAGCTAGGGACGTTAAGTGCTTTAAGTGCCATGGAAGAGGGCATGTGCAAGCACAATGCCCAAACCAAAGGACTTTGTTTTTGAAAGGTGTAGATGAGTACACTAGTGGTGAGGATGAGCCAAGTGAAAGAGAGGAAGGGGGAGAGGATGAGAGGGTAGATCCATTAGAGGGAGAATTGTTAATGATTAGGAGAACCCTCAACAATCATCCTAGTGCATCCATGGAGACACAAAGAGAGAACATCTTTCACACAAGATGTAAAGTTTTAGAAAATATATGTTCTGTCATTGTGGATAGTGGATCAAGCTGCAATTGTTGTAGCTCTAGAATGATTGAAAAGCTCAATCTACAAGTAGTTCCTCATCCTAAGCCATACAAGTTGCAATGGATAAATGAGAATGGGGAACTAAGTGTAGATAAGCAAGTGGAAATCAAGTTTTCCATAGGGAACTACAAAGACAAGGTTTTATGTGATGTAGTGCCTATGGAAGCTTGCCATATACTCTTAGGAAGACCATGGCAATTTGATAAAAAAAACCTTGCATGATGGTCTTACTAATGAGATTTCCTTCACCCATAAGCATAAAAAGTTTGTACTTAGTCCTTTACCACATTCCCAAGTGCTGAAAGACCAAATACAAATGAAAGAAAAAAGGGATGAGGAAAAGAAAAAGAAAAGAGAGCTTGAAAAGGAAAAAGTCCTTAGGGATAGGAAGGAGGGGGAGAAGAGTATTCCTTCCCCCAAGGTTGCTCAACAAGAGAAGCCTTTTGAAAACATCTTGGAAAATTTACTTCTTGTTGAACAACCAAGCCTTGTCTTTTGTAAAGGAACACTTGCATGCACTGCCACAAGTAGTGAACTTATGAGTCTACCTCCTAAAGTAGAAAAACTTTTAAGTGAATTTGATGATGTATTCTCTAATGAGGGGCCCAATGGACTCCCTCCCATTAGAGGTATAGAACACCAAATTGACTTGATTCCGGGGGCAAGCCTACCAAATAGGCCCGCCCATAGAACTAACCCCGAGGAGACCAAGGATGATGGAGAGAGGCCAAGCTCACCCCACCATGAAAGCCAAGGGCCAAGACTAGACCGTCTAGAACCACATGGAGAGCGTCTAGCACAAGACAATGGGGAGCTACATGAGGAGCGTCTTGGAGGGAGCCTAGACCGTCTAGGACCTCTCACAAGGTCCATGGCCAAGCACATTCACGCCCAAATGAGTCAAGCCACGGATGGGAGGGAGAAGACCTTGTACATGCTACTTGGAGGCCCATTAGGGGTAGCTTAGTAGATTAGTGTAGTGTAGAAAGCAAAACTTGCTCACTTAGGGGTGTGCTATCAAAAAGGTGCCCTTAGCAATAGAAGGAGGGGTGTGCTAGCAAATAGGTGCCTTTAGCAAAAGAAGGAGGGGTGTGCTATCAAATGTTGCATTTTTGACCTATCTTCTAGAATATTAGGATGATGGTGTGGTTTGACTAAAGTCAATACCCTAGGCAGCCCCCACTTTTTGTATTTCCATCCCTACCCTTTAAGCTTGCTCACCAAGGCTCCTAAATCTATAAATAAGGAGGCCTACCTCATGTATTTTCAAGATTAAATAGAGTATTGTTATGCTGCCCAAAGTGTGCCATACACTACTCCTTGCCTAACACTTAGGTTTTAGTCTTCAATTCATCACTACCAAAGGGGCTGGCCAAACCTCCCCATTTCCTCACTCTTCATGCACCTTCAAGGCACCCATGCTTCCTAGGAAGGCCTTGCTCACCTCCTCCATAAGCTTACGCATCCATCATCACCAAGGAACTCCAAAATCGAAAGAAGAGCTCATAGGAATGCTATCATTTGGTATCTAGAGCTATGGTTCTTCAAAGATGAGTATCTCTTTTCATTTTCTTTTTGAGTTCTTCTTTTCTCCAAGTTGTTCATCTTTATTCCAAGTTGTCTTGCTGTTTTTTGTGTTTTAATATGATTTGAATGCTTGTTTATTCATTTCATTTGGTGGGTTTGTTCAAACTTGTGCTTGAACATCTATTTTCAATTTTGTGTAGGATTCTTGATATATTTGTGTTGCTGTTTTTATTTTTAGGTATTTGAGTCTTGCTTGAAATTTCATTTGGGTCATATGATGTTCTTGTGTCTTTTCATTTTATGAATCCATAAGTTTTGTCTAAGTCATGTGTTTCCATATTTGTCATCAAATCCTAGTAGTACTCTTTTTGATTTATTTGTTTCTTGTTTTTGGTCTGAATGTTTGATCTGCAATCTATTTTGTGTTGATCCTTTGGTGCATTTTTAATTTTAGTTTGAGTTCTTATTTGTGTGTTAGATCCACACAAATTCCATCATATTAACTCCATTGTGTTTTTAAGGTATATCATTCTGTTTTTCATTCCAGTTTTCAGAACCCCTTGTTTTTCACTTTTCTGTGCTGACTGTTTTGATTTATGAAAATCACATACATCATCAAAAATTTCTGAGCCTCTGGATTTCACAAATTTGAGGTGTTAGCAAAAGGACAAAAAAAGAACCATCTGAAAAGAAGAAATAGAAAAAAAAAGATAAATATTACAAAAAAAATGTGCAATCCTGACGTTCCAGCTGGCAGCTCTGAGCACTGATTTTATAAAATTTACCAAAATTAATTGGTACATGCGTTTGGAGTGAAACCAACGCCAAAAGTTTGTTAAGATCTTGTTCTGTTTGTGTCTCAATTTTCAGAAGCAAATACAAAAGGGTCAGCTCAGCATAAATCTTTTAAAGATACGCTTTCTGGACCACAACAATTTGTGCTTTTCTGTGGTGTTGTTTTTTGGTTTTTAAATCAAATCTAGTGCTATTCCTAGGTTCCTTTTTGTGTGCCATCCATTATTTGAGTACCTTTTATTTGCTTGTCTAATTTCATTTGAACTCTTTCTAGTTGTGTCACATTTAAATTCCATTTGTGTGGTACTGTTTTTCAAATTAATATGTTTCTTGCTTTCTCTTTCTTTGGCCTCTAAGCTTGTTGGTGGATTAAATATCAATTGGTACTTGTTGAGTGAGAATTTGACTTGAGGGGAGTCTAGCTTGCTTAATAGGTGCTGGATTGAAGATTTTATTGACCTAATTCCAAGAGGAACAAAGGCAAAGGGCAGCAACAAACACCATACTACAAATACACCACACACTTTGGAAGGCCCAACAAGTAGAAAAGCAACAAAAGGGGTGCAACTAGAAGAACAACAAAAGGGGTGCAAATAGTAAAAGCAACAAAGGGAGTGTCATTTAATTTCTTTGCAATCTTGCTTGTGTTAATTACTTGTTAATCACGCAATTAGTCGGTGAGTGTGTCTTCAAGGGCTCCAAGTGTCCAAGAAGCCTCACCTAAGACCGTCTAGCTTAATTTTGTTTTTATTAATTGCTTTAATTGAACCAACTTGCTTTAATCACTTCGTTAATTTCTTGTTTAATCTTGTTTAAGGCTTTGATAGCTTGTATTGTTTTCTTGCATTAAAAATTTGATTTCTTCATCCTCATTGTGTTCTAAGTGTTTTACCTAAAGAAGGACTTGTGTAAAGGTTTTGGAGGGATAGTTTTTGGCTAAGGCAAGACTTGGTATTTAAGTAGTCCATTGTGACTCACCTCTCTTACCTGGAAAGCTACCTTCATTAACTTTCCTCTTCTTTCTTAAAAGTAAAATATTTCTATACACAAAGTTCTAATCATGTCTACTCACTCTTCCAAGTCCATTGAAAGTGATGTAAGGTCCATAAAATCTCTTTTGAAACAACTCTCCAAGGACGTACAACACATTTCATATAGACAATTGGAAAATGAGTCTAAAATCAATGAATTAACTAGAGCAAAGGAAGAAAAATCTCAAAATTAAAAAAAAACACATACCCATGCATCTCAATCACAAGTCCAAGAGTCTCTAGGGGAGGGAAGCCTTAGAATGTATGACTACTACCAACCACTCCCTAGAAGAAATAGGCAAAGGGAGCAAGAGGGCCCAAGGGAGGTTAGAGTAGACCTACCTCATTTCCATGGTAAGGAGAGTGTAGAAACCTACCTAGATTGGGAGATGAAAGTACAACAACTCTTTGCTTGCCATAGGGTGAGTGAAGAACGCAAGGTACCTCTAGCCACCCTTAGCTTCCAAGGGAACGCCATGTATTGGTGGACCTCTCTCGAAAGAGAAAGATGTCTTCATAGGGAAACCTCCAATTGAATATTGGAATGACCTTAGGGGAGCCCTAAGACGTCGCCACATACCCTCATACTACCATAGGGAGTTGATGGACAAGCTCCAAAGACTCAGGCAAAACAATATGAGTGTTGAGGAGTATAGACAAAAAATGGAGCTCTACATGATGAGAGCCTCCATTAGAGAAGAGGAGCATATCACCATAGCTAGGTTCCTTAGTGGCCTCTCAATTGAGATAAGGGATAGAGTAGAACTCCTTCCATACCAAGACTTGAATGACTTGGTCCAACTTTGCATTAAAGTTGAGCAACAAAATTTGCGCAAAACTTCAAGTCTAAAGGTTGGATCCTACTCTAACTTCTATCCCAAGAGAGAATATAGAAGGGAGGGTAGTACATCAAAAGAAAAACCTAGGGAAACTACCAAACCCTTAGCCAAAGATGCCTCCACCCCACCCATCCGAGCTAGGGACGTTAAGTGCTTTAAGTGCGATGGTAGAGGGCATGTGCAAGCACAATGCCCAAACCAAAGGACTTTGTTTTTGAAAGGTGTAGATGAGTACACTAGTGGCGAGGATGAACCAAGTGAAAGAGAGGAAGGGGGAGAGGATGAGAGGGTAGATCCATTAGAGGGAGAATTGCTAATGATTAGGAGAACCCTCAACAATCATCCTAGTGCATCCTTGGAGACACAAAGAGAGAACATCTTTCACACAAGATGTAAAGTTTTAGAAAATATATGTTCTCTCATTGTAGATAGTGGATCAAGCTGCAATTGTTGTAGCTCTAGAATGGTTGAAAAGCTCAATCTACAAGTAGTTCCTCATCCTAAGCCATACAAGTTGCAATGGATAAATGAGAATGGGGAACTAAGTGTAGATAAACAAGTGGAAATCAAGTTTTCCATAGGGAACTATAAAGACAAGGTTTTATGTGATGTAGTACCTATGGAAACTTGCCATATACTCTTAGGAAGACCATGGCAATTTGATAAAAAAACCTTGCATGATGGTCTTACTAATGAGATTTCCTTTTCAGGTGTTGAGAGTCGAAGGAGGTTCATATGAATGGGTAAGTTGTTTGAAAGATAACTAACTTGACCTGTTCTATGAATTAACCCTGTCATATTGGGTGAGTGATGATATTGAGATTTGTTTATGCGCATAGCTATGTGGATTTCACAGCGACCCTCTGTGCTTGAAAAGGAAAAGAAGTGGGAGAAGAGTGTTCCTTCTCCCAAGGTTGCTCAACAAGAGAAGCCTTTTGAAAACATCTTGGAAAATTTGCTTCTTGTTGAACAACCAAGCCTTGTCTTTTGTAAAGGAACACTTGCATGCACTGCCACAAGTAGTGAACCTATGAGTCTACCTCCTAAAGTAGAAGAACGTTTAAGTGAATTTGATGATGTATTCTCTAATGAGGGACCCAATGGACTCCCTCCCATTAGAGGTATAGAACACCAAATTGACTTGATTCCGGGGGCAAGCCTACCAAATAGGCCCGCCTATAGAACTAACCCCGAGGAGACCAAGGAGATAGAGTCACAAGTTCAAGACTTGTTGGAGAAGGGTTGGGTTCAAAAGAGCCTAAGCCCTTGTGCTATACCTGTCTTGTTGGTGCCCAAAATAATGGACCCTTTCAAGTCCTCAAGAGAGTCAACAACAATGCATACAAGTTGGACCTACCTCTTGAATATGGAGTGCATGACACATTTAATGTAATTGACCTATCTCCATTTGTAGGTACCAATGACGACTTGGATTTGAGGACAAATCCTTTCCAAGGGGGAGGGGATGATGGAGAGAGGCCAAGCTCACCCCACCATGAAAGCCAAGGGCCAAGACTAGACCGTCTAGAACCACATGGAGAGCATCTAGCACAAGACAAGGGGGAGCTACATGAGGAGCGTCTTGGAGGGAGCCTAGACCGTCTAGGACCTCTCACAAGGTCCATGGCCAAGCACATTCATGCCCAAATGAGTCAAGCCATGGATGGGAGGGAGAAGACCTTGCACATGCTACTTGGAGGCCCATTAGGGGTAGCTTAGTAGATTAGTGTAGTGTAGAAAGCAAAACTTGCTCACTTAGGGGTGTGCTATCAAAAAGGTGCCCTTAGCAATAGAAGGAGAGGTGTGCTTGCAAATAGGTGCCTTTAGCAAAAGAAGGAGGGGTGTACTATCAAATGTTGCATTTTTGACCTATCTTCTAGAATATTAGGATGATGGTGTGGTTTGACTAAAGTCAATACCCTAGGCAGCCCCCACTTTTTGTATTTCCATCCCTACCCTTTAAGCTTGCTCACCAAGGCTCCTAAATCTATAAATAAGGAGGCCTACCTCATGTATTTTCAAGATTAAATAGAGTATTGTTATGCTGCCCAAATTGTGCCATACACTACTTCTTGCCTAACACTTAGGTTTTAGTCTTCAATTCATCACTACCAAAGGGGCTGGCCAAACCTCCCCATTTCCTCACTCTTCATGCACCTTCAAGGCACCCATGCTTCCTAGGAAGGCCTTGCTCACCTCCTCCATAAGCTTCCGCATCCATCATCACCAAGGAACTCCAAAATGCAAAGAAGAGCTCATAGGAATGCTATCAAAGGAGATAGAGTCACAAGTTCAAGACTTGTTGGAGAAGGGTTGGGTTCAAAAGAGCCTAAGCCCTTGTGCTGTACCAGTCTTGTTGGTGCCCAAAAAGGATGGAAAATGGCGCATGTGTTGTGATTGTAGAGCAATCAACAACATCACCATCAAGTATAGGCATCCAATCCCAAGGCTTGATGACATGCTTGATGAATTGCATGGGCTCACCATGTTTTCCAAAATTGACCTTAAAAGTGGATATCACCAAATTAGAATCAAACAAGGTGATAAGTAGAAAACCGCTTTTAAGACCAAATTTGGACTATATGAGTGGTTAGTGATGCCCTTTGGGCTCACTAATGCCCCTAGCACATTCATGAGGCTCATGAATCACACCTTAAGGGATTGTATAGGTAAATACGTAGTAGTGTATTTTGATGATATATTAGTATATAGTAAAACCCTAGAAGACCATCTAAGTCACCTTAGGGAGGTCCTTCTAGTGCTTAGGAAAAATAGTTTGTTTGCCAATATAGATAAATGCACTTTTTGTGTAGATAGTGTAGTGTTTTTAGGTTTCATAGTCAACCAAAAGGGGGTGCATGTTGACCCCGAGAGAATCAAAGCCATCCAAGAGTGGCCCACTCCACAAAATGTAAGTGATGTAAGAAGTTTCCATGGGTTAGCTAGCTTTTATAGAAGGTTTGTGCCTAATTTTTCAAGTGTAGCTTCTCCTTTGAATGAACTTGTGAAAAAAAATGTTGCATTTTGTTGGAATGATAAGCATGAGCAAGCCTTCCAAAGGCTAAAAGCTCAACTCACCAATGCACCAATTCTAGCTCTCCCAAATTTTTCCAAAACTTTTGAGATAGAATGTGATGCATCGGGAGTAGGCATAGGTGCGGTATTATTGCAAGGTGGTCACCCCATTGCATATTTTAGTGAAAAACTCCATGGTGCCACCCTCAATTAGCCCACATATGACAAAGAGCTTTATGCTCTTGTGAGAGCCCTAAAGACTTGGGAAAACTACCTTGTGACCAAAGAATTTGTAATCCATAGTGATCACGAGTCTTTAAAATATCTAAAGGGCCAACACAAGCTCAACAAGACACATGCTAAATGGATGGAATTTCTTGAACAATTTCCTTATGTAATCAAGTACAAGAAAGGAAGCACCAATATAATGGCCGATGCTCTTTCAAGACGGCACACACTCTTTTCAAAATTGGGTGCTCAAATTCTTGGATTTGATCACATAAGAGTGCTTTATCAAGATGATCAAGAATTATCATCCATCTATGCCCAATGTCAACATAGAGCGCAAGGAGGTTACTATTGTTGAACCTAGTGGTGTTCAAGGTTTTGAAGAATCCAAATCCTTTGAAGGATGATGAAGCTTTTGCTGTGCTTGTTGTTGCTGTGCTGGTTTAGTTAGGATCTGGGTAGTTTGAGTTGTGTAACTCAACCTTTGATTGAATCTAAAGCTCAAGCATCTCAACTTTCAAACAAAGTAAAGTGTTTTTTTCAAACTGAGTTAAAACAACCGATTGTTTTATCGAAACAACCGATTGTTTAAGCTTAGGTGTTTTGAAAACTGTTTTGAAGTGTGAAAATTGGTTAAGTAACAAAACAACCGATTGATTCGAGGAAACAATCGATTGTTTGTTATGTTTTTATAACAGAAAACAGTTTTGACTTTGACTGAGCTTTAAATGCTTTTAATTCTTACGCTCCAGTCATTAAATGCTTTGACCAACCTTTCTGAAAGCTTTTATGGGTTTGTTAAGATTTGATAAACAAACTTCCTTTTATATAATTCAGAAAATCTCTTTTAAAAGGTTTAGAATGCTTTTGACAAAGTGCTGCTAAGAGAGTTTTGGAAAATTGCTGAGATTGCTTAAGAGCTAAAGAGATTGATCAAAGTGCTGAGATAGGATTCTCTTGTACTAATTTCAGATTGCTTCTGTAACAAGTGTAATCCTTGTAATTCTGTGAACATTTGTTTGTGCTGTTGCTAAGAAGAGCTGTGTGTTCTTGAGGGGATCAAGATCAACTTTCTTAGTGTGGTGTGCTGACCAAGGAAAGTGTGTTTCTTGAGGGTGTTCAAGGTCACTTTCTTGGTTGTGTGTAAGTAATCTAGTGTTGATTGCTTAGTGGATTTCCTCAGGGTTTCTGAGAAGACTGGATGTAGCTCTGGGTTGGAGTGAACCAGTATAAACATCTGTGTACAATCTCTCTATCCCTAACTCTTTAATTTCAGTTTATTTGTTGTTTGCTGGTATAAACAACCGATTGTTTTCCTGGCAGTGCTGTTTTGCTTGCTGTTTTGGCAAACTGAATTGCTTAATCATTTGATTTCTGAAAGATATTCATTCTAGCTTGGAAAAGTTTGCGAAAACCTCTTTAAACAATTCACCCCCCTCTAGTTTAAAGCCATCTTTCCTAACAACTATGTGTCCGAGGGATATCTTTTTAAAGAAGGAAAACGTTGCATTCCCCAAGGCACACATAGGAAACTCCTTGTCAAAGAATCACATGAGGGGGGACTCATGGGCCATTTTTGAGTTGATAAGACTCTAGACATTTTGAAAGTAAAATTTTGTTGGCCACACATGAGGAAAGATGTCTTAAGACATTGTTCTAGATGCATAGCATGTTTGAAAGCAAAATCTAGAGCAATGCCTCATGGACTCTACACTACCTTGCCGATTGCAAATGCTCCTTGGGAAGACATTAGCATGGATTTCATTTTAGGACTCCCTAGGACTGCAAGAGGCCATGACTCTATCTTTGTGGTAGTGGACCGTTTTAGCAAAATGTCCCATTTTATTCCATGCCACAAGGTAGATGATGCTCAAAATATTTCTAGGCTCTTCTTTAGAGAAGTGGTGAGACTCCATGGAATACCTAGAAGTATAGTGTCCGATAGAGATCCCAAGTTTATAAGCCACTTTTGGAAAACTCTTTGGAGTAAACTTGGAACAAGACTACAATTTTCCACTTCTTGTCATCCTCAAACGGATGGTCAAACCGAAGTAGTCAATAGATATCTAGGAACTATGCTTAGGGCTATCATGAAGGGAAACCACAAGTCTTGGGATGAGCACCTTCCCCACATTGAGTTTGCTTATAATAGAGTAGTCCACAAGACTACTAATGCTTCTCCTTTTGAAGTAGTATATGGATTTAATCCTCTCACACCTATGGACTTGTTACCCCTTCCAAATCCACAAGATTTTGTGCATAAGGAAGGAGCAATCAAGGCCGATTTTGTTAAGAAATTTCATGAGAAGGTTAAACTTCAAATACAACAACAAAATGAGAAGTATGCCAAATACCACAATAAGGGGAAGAGAGAAATGATTTTTGAGGAAGGAGATTTAGTTTGGCTTCATCTTCGAAAAGATAAATTTCCCACTCAAAGGAAGTCCAAACTAAGTCCCCGAGGAGATGGACCCTTTCAAGTCCTCAAGAGAGTCAACAACAATGCATACATGTTGGACCTACCTCTTGTGTAACGCCCCTAAAATCTTATTCATATTTATATCATAAAATAAACATAAAACAATAATATCAAAATTAGCATATGTATATATAATAAAATACATCCATCCCATACATTGTATTTCAAAATAATATCCCTTCTCTAGGGAATTTTAATACATAACCATCAAGTGTTTCAAAATAAAACAAAATACAGCATAAGAACAGGCGATCTCCTTGTCCAACCACTCACTGAGGAGCTCTACTACCTACAACATCATCTGCTCCCATGTAAATTACACACGATCATCACAGTTTTAAAGAAAACAAACACAAAACAAAACACAGGGGTAAGCTAGCTATTCAAAAAAAACTTGAAATACGAAACTTTAAAATCAACATAAATCAGCTTTTCAACACCCACATAAAATCCATCACTTTCTCATTCATATCACACAACCATCAAGTGTCTATCAACAATTTTCAATATTCATCTTTCTCACGTCAGAATTCCCACTGACTCACAACACATAGACACTTGACTCTACTTCCGGAAGACTCGTGCGTTGACTCAGACTCAGAGATCTGCACCTGTCATACTACACCACTGTGAAATCCACACAGGGTCGCTGTGAAATCCACACAGCTATGCGCATAAACAAATCTCAATATCATCACTCACCCAATATGACAGGGTTAATTCATAGAACAGGTCAAGTTAGTTATCTTTCAAACAACTTACCCATTCATATGAACCTCCTTCGACTCTCAACACCTGAATAACTTCATCTATGTGATTCCATTATCTCAGGAGAGTCAGGATATCTCCTTCTAGACAAGTCCCTAGTCAATGCACATTACACACGATCTTACACTGTATTTTCTTTCCTGAAAATACTATGCCGTGATCCCACATTCACAACATTCAATGCATCATACAACACGTAAATGGACGGTTCCAAATCACAGCAACAATCAAAACCAAGTTCAGAATTTCGAAAATCGTATACAGTTCACATTTCAATATCAGACAATTTCAATTCGTCACTAAAATAGGGGATTTCGAAACAAACATTAGAACCGGCGATCACGTCACCCAAATTTCAGAATCTTCTAGCCTAAGGTTTTTATTGAACGAATGCTAGCTTCCCTTACCTGGACTTGCGTAAAATCTCACTACAAGCTCTAACCCACCGAACTTAAGGAGACCCGAACTCTGTTTTAAGGCTTGATTGGAAACTTGCAGAGAACCTTCCCAGGTGCTCTATGGCAGTCGCCGGTAGCCAAGCTGGGACGTGAGAAGGCCTGAATCGCAGAGTGAAGGAGAGGAAGGAAAAAGGATGAAGACTAAACTCACTCTATCTCTTGCTACTCCAACAACGTTCGAACTCCAACTAAGAGGAGGTGTGTTCTGAGACTAAGAAACGTAGACCCGCCATGCAGCTGCCATTACCCACTCTGTGGGAAGCTTGCGTGCACGTTTCCTCTGACAGAACTGCCACGTGATGTCTCTGCGCGTACCAACTTTGGGTTACCTGCCTTACCAACTCTCTGGCGTCAACTGTTCTGAAGCACTCCTAATGTCTAGGTGTCGCGCATGCAGAACGTTCATGCTGGGAGCCTGGGTCCCACCTTATCTGTGTGAAACACTACCTCGCGCGATGACCATCCACCGATGACTAACCGCGCGATGATTATCCGCCAATGAACGATGTGCCTCTCATCCCGGTGATGACTCTGTGCCTCTCATCCCGGCGATGACTGATGTGCCTCTCATCCCGGCGATGACTAGGTGCCTCTCATCCCGGCGATGACTAGGTGCCTCTCATCCCGGCGATGACTGATGTGCCTCTCATCCCAGCGATGACTGATGTCACATCGCCACACCTTGCTGAAGGTTCATTAACCCACTATGCTACGTCCAAGGACACCAAAGACTTCCACCTTCAATTCCTCAAAGAGACCTGAAAGAACAGCATGGCGCCTCTGCGGCCGGTGTAGCTCCTGGGACTAAGTTATCCACACAGGGAGTTGCTTAATGCACACGCTACTCTGGCACAACATTAACATGGTGTGCTAGTCAACTCTGGGTATCACGACTCAAACTACTCATGGTGGCAGATATGCCACTCATCTTCTATATCACTCATCTTCTGTATTTAGACCACATACTAAGTGCTTACCAAGTCTTCTCGAATACTCGGCGATGTGCTCTTTTTGGCGATCATGTACACCATAGGCGATTGGCGATCATGTACACCATAGACGATTGGCGATCATGTGAAATCTTCGACGGCGATCATGCGCAAAAATAGGCGATTACTGATTTCATACGGGTGAAGTCGGAGGCCGCTGCCTTCTTCAACAAACAGCGATCTCATCGACTTCTAAGCTACACCTTCCTTTCTCTTACCCTTCTTGATTCACGTGCCCCCCCCACCTCAAGCACGCCCACGTGATTACCTCACGATAAAGTCATCGCACCTGACTACTTGGTTAGTACAATGGTCAACCGACCGCCCTCTACCAGCTGATCCCAGACCTTGGGCGACGTCCGAGGTCTGACCACTATGAGATTTTCTATTTTTATGTCCTTTTTATTTTAAATAATAACATACTCAGAAATTATTTAAAATCTATCACTTCTATTCCAAATAATTTATAGGTCCTTACATTCTCCCCAACAAGAAAAATTTTCGTCCTCGAAAATTGAACTACTAGGAAAAGAGGTAGGGATAGGCTTCTCTCATGGTTTCTTCTAATTCCCAAGTTGAATCACCCGATCTGTCATCCCACACCACTTTTACCATGTTGATGGTCTTGCCTCTGAGCTGTTTACTCTGCCGATCGTCAATCCTAACTGGTTTTGCTTCAAAAGACAAGTCATCCTTGATCTGCACATCGTCCACTTCCAGCACGTGACTAGGGTCTGCCATGTACTTCCTCAGTTGTGATACATGAAAGACATTATGCAGGTTTGCTAATCGGGGAGGTAGGGCGATCTCATAAGCCACTGGACCGATCCTCCTCAGGATCTGATATGGCCCAATAAACTTAGGGGACAGCTTCTTTGATCTGATAGCTCGTCCTACACCCTTGGTCGGTGTCACTTTCATAAACACATGATCTCCAGCTGCAAACTCCAAAGGTTTTCTCCTCTGATCTGCATAAGATTTCTGCCGACTTTGAGAAGCTTTCATTCTGTCTTTTATCTGTTTCACCTTCTCGGTCGTCTGCTGAATCAACTCTGGTCCAACCAAGACTGCTTCGCCCTCCTGGTACCAACATAAAGGAGGTCTGCATTTCCTCCCATACAAGGCTTCATATGGTGCCATCCCAATACTGGCGTGGTAACTGTTATTATAAGTGAACTCCACCAGCGGCAACATCTCATCCCAGCTTCCCAATTGATCCAAGACACACGTCCTCAGCAGATCTTCCAAGGACTGGATCGTTCTCTCCGACTGTCCATCTGTTTGAGGATGATATGCCGAGCTCATCCTCAACCTAGTTCCCAGAGAATCTTGTAAGGTCTGCCAAAACCGTGAAGTGAACCTGGGATCTCTATCCGAAACAATGCTGGAAGGCACTCCATGCAACCTCACAATTTCCTTGATGTACAACTGAGCCAACTTGGCAATGGATATCCTCAAATTAACTGGAAGAAAGTGAGCACTCTTCGTTAGCCGATCAACTATGACCCAGATTGCATCATGACCCCTTACCGATCTAGGTAAGTGGGTAACGAAATCCATTGCAATGCTGTCCCATTTCCACTCAGGAATATCCAATTGCTGTAACAAACCGCCAGGTCTTTGGTGTTCTACCTTCGCCTTCTGACATGTCAAGCAGGTAGTAACATACTGGGCGATGTCTTTCTTCTTGCCCGACCACCAAAATGACTCCTTCAAGTCATGGTACATCTTATTCATTCCTGGATGTAGGCTAAGACAACTCTTATGACCTTCTTCTAGGATCATCTTCTTCAGCTCTTCATTTGCAGGTATGCAAATTCTGCCATTCAATCTCAAGATCCCATCATCTCCCATTACAAAGTCTTTAGCCTGATCGATGCCTAGTAATTCCACAATACTCTTCAGACTAGGGTCCTCTAATTGCTTATCCTTTATCATTCCAATGAAATTATTAGTTATAGTTAACTTACTACAACTAATATGGTTAACATGAAATTCCACTCCCAAGTTTAAATCTCTGAACTGCTCGATCAGCTTCTGCTCTTCAATCATCATGATTGATACTTGCATTGATTTTCTACTCAAAGCATCTGCCACTACATTGGCCTTCCCTGGATGATACATGAGTTGGAAATCATAGTCCTTTAGAAACTCCATCCATCTTCTTTGTCTCATATTTAGTTCCTTCTGATCAAACAGGTATTTCAGACTTTTATGATCACTAAACACCTGAAACCGAGCTCCATACAAATAATGCCTCCAAATTTTCAAGGCAAACACCACAGCTGCTAACTCTAAGTCATGAGTAGGATAGTTTCTCTCATGAATTTTGAGTTGCCTTGAGGCATATGCGACTACTCTTTTCTCTTGCATCAAAACACATCCCAAGCCCTGATGTGAAGCATCACAGTAGACATCAAAAGGTCTTCCTACATCCGGGATCACCAGCACCGGAGCACTAGTCAATCTTTCCTTTAATTCCATGAAACTCTGCTCACATCGGTCGGTCCAAGCAAAAGGTTGGTCTTTGCGAGTTAACTGAGTCAAAGGAGCCACTACCTTGGAAAAATCCTCAATGAACCTCCGATAGTAGCCAGCTAGACCCACAAAACTCCTTATCTCAGTGACTGTCTTAGGACGTTCCCACTGAAGCACTGCCTCTACCTTGGCTGGATCCACTGAGATCCCCCGAGCAGATATCACATGTCCTAAGAAGTTAACTTCCTTCAGCCAGAACTCACACTTGGAGAACTTAGCATATAATTGCTTCTGTAAGGACCTAGAAACTTTAATTGGAATAAAAGTGTTATATTTAAATAATTTCAGAAGATGTTATTATTTAAAATACAAAGAGCTGGTAATAGAAGTTTCGTAGTAGTCAGACCTCGGACGTCGCCCAAGGTCTGGGGTCAGCTGGTAGAAGTCGGTCGGCTGACCATTGTATTAACCAAGTAGTCAGGTGCGATGACTTTATCGTGAGGTAATCACGTGGGTGTGCTCGAGGAAGACATGTGGATCAAGAAGAGTAAAGGAAGAAAAGTGTAGCTTAGAAGTCTACGAGATCGCCGTTGTTGAAGACGGAGGCGATCTCCGACTTCTCTGGCACATAATCGCCTGTCGCCTAGAGTACACATGATCGCCAATCGCCTATGGTGTACATGATCGCCGAAAGTGCACTTAGTATGTGGTCAAGATGCTGGATCAACCATAGTGGGTTCCAAAAACCACGCGTATCAAGGTGTGGGTTAAGCCTTAGATACGCTGTGCATGCGAAGCTCTATGCTTGAGCATAAGAAATCGTCCTTAGTGTTGCATGCATGGGCGCACGAGGAGTAGTGCTGATCTATTCTTGGAAATGTGAAGCCACCGACGTCACCAAGCCATGTGGAGGTGATACCTTGGACGTAACATAGTGGGATGAAGAACCTTCAGCAAGGCGTGGCGATGTGTCATCAGTCATCGCCGGGATGAGAGACATGCGGGCATCGCCAGGGCGAGAGACATGCGGGCATCGCCAGGGCGAGAGACATGCGGGCATCGCCAGGGCGAGAGACATGCGGGCATCGCCAGGGCGAGAGACATGCGGGCATCGCAAGGGCGAGAGACATGCGGGCATCGCCAGGGCGAGAGACATGCGGGCATCGCTAGGGCGAGAGACACGCGGGCATCGCCAGGGCGAGAGACATGCGGGCATCGCCAGGGCGAGAGACATACGGGCATCGCCAGGGCGAGAGACATCGTTCGTCCGCCAGGATGAGACATCGGTGGATAGTCATCACGCGAGCAGTCATCGGTGGAAGGTTATCGCGCGATGTCATGTTTCGCACAGAGAAGGTGGGACCCAGGCTCCCAGCATGAGACGTCTTGCATGCGCGACACGTAGACAAAAAGGGTGTTTCAGAATAGTTAGCATTAGAGAGTTGGTATGGAAAGTGACCCAGAGTTGGTGCGCAGAGACCCACGTGGTCATACTGTTAGAGGAAATGTATACGCAAGCTTTCCTGCAGAGTGGGTGGTGGCAGCGGCATGCCTGGGAAGGGTGGCTTAAGTTCAAACTTCAGTTTGGATAGGCGGGGTTCGAACGCTGCTTGAGTAGAGAGAAATTGAGTGAGTTGGTTTTAGCTCCCTGTTTCTTCTTCTCCTTCTCCATACGTTCAGACGTCCTAGCGCATCAGTTGGCTATCGGCGACTACCATAGAGCACCTGGGAGGTTCTCTGCAAGTTCTCCATACCGGACGCTAAAATAGAGTTAAGGCATCCTTGAATCGTGTTGGGTTGGAGCTCTTAGTGAAGTTTACGCTAGTCTAGGTAAGGACAGCTAGCTTTATTTTCAAGAAAACCTTCAGCTAGAAGATTTTGATGTTGGGGCGACGTGGTCGTCGGTTTCAAATGTTATTGCGTAATCCCCTGTTTTGGGCGTAATCGCCGGTTTTAAATGTTGTTTTCGAAATCCCCTGTTTTAGTGTCGCTTTGAACTTGTTTGAGATTGATATGTGAAATGCATGTGATATTGGAAAATCTGAACCTTGGTACGATTGTTGCTGTGTTTGGAATCGTTCATTTAAGTGTTGTATGGTGCATTGGGTGAATTGATGATATCTAGCTATCCTGTGTGGACTTCACTAGCTGTCCTGTGTGGACTTCACTGGCTGTCCTGTGTGGACTTCACTAGCTGTCCTGTGTGGACTTCACTGGCTGTCCTGTGTGGACTTCACTAGCTGTCCTGTGTGGACTTCACTAGCTGTCCTGTGTGGACTTTACAGTGGTGTGGTATGTGTCTATGTGTGGTGAGTCAGTGGAAGTCTGACGTGAGAAAGAGAAATATTGAATTTTTATAGACACTTGATGTTTTATGTGAAACAAATAACACTTGATGAAATTGTGAAGTGTGTGAAATGAATGGAAAAATTGATGGATTTTACATGGGTGTTTTAAATCTATTTTATATTGATTTTAAAGTTTCGTACTTCAAGTTTTAGAATAGCTAGCTTACCCTGTGTTTTGTTTTGTGGCTGTTTTTCTTAAAACTGTGATGATCGTGTATTTTACACGGGAGCAGATGATGTTGCAGGTAGTCGAGCTCCTCAGTGAGCAGTTGGAGGAAGAGATCGCCTGTTTTCTTTTTATGTTGTATTTTGGTTTTATTTTGAAAGAGTTGATGGAATGTATTAAAACCCCTATAAGAGGGACGTTTCCACCGACGTCCGTGCGGTGCCTCATAACTTCCCCCGATGACCGGGCGGTGCCTCGTGCCTATCCACCGACGTCCGTGCGGTGGCTCATGACTATCCACCGACGCCCGTGCAGTGCTTCCAGGCACTTATCTAGGCACCGCTCTGGGGGTGGCGGCCACTAGGTATCTGACTACCGATC
Organism: Phaseolus coccineus; assembly: GCA_037954025.1. NCBI lineage: Eukaryota > Viridiplantae > Streptophyta > Magnoliopsida > Fabales > Fabaceae > Phaseolus > Phaseolus coccineus. Next base: position 31,081,505 of record CM075680.1, on the reverse strand, counting down.
ACCATTGTAAGCAATATCCTCCCTGATTCACTTGCTCTTTCTACCATGTGCCACTCTGTGTATGGTGCACGTGGTCACCTGCTGCTGACGTCATCAACTACTGATGACCGACCGGAACAACAATGTATGGGATGATGTACTTTCAATATATATACATATGTTGATTTTATAAATAAATGTCTACGCTTATTGTATTATATAAATATGAAAAGACTTTGAGGGGCGTTACAAGGGGCGTTACAGCTTCTCCCTCAGAATCTCCAACACCGTCTTCAGATGTTCCTCATGTTCTTCCTCGGTCCTTGAATAAATGAGTATGTCGTCTATAAAGACTACAGCAAACTTATCCAAGAAAGGACGAAAAATTCTATTCATGTAGTCCATGAACAGAGCTGGAGCATTTGTCACTCCAAATGGCATTACCACATACTCATAGTGACCATAACGAGACCTAAATGCCGTCTTCTGAACATCTTCAGCTTTTACCAAAATTTGGTGGTATCCCATTCTCAGATCAATCTTTGAGAACACCGAGGCTCCATGCAGTTGATCCATCAAATCATCAATTCTAGGCAGAGGATACTTGTTCAACTGGCGGTAATCTACACACAACCGAGACCCTCCATCCTTTTTCTTAACTAGAAGCACTGGAGTCCCCCATGGAGATACACTAGGCCTGATGAACTGTTTCTCCAACAATTCTTCCACTTGCTTCTTTAATTCTGTCAACTCAGCTGGAGCCATTCTGTAGGGTGCCATTGACACTGGTCCAGCTCCAGGTACCAAATCAATAGAGAATTCCACTTCTCTCTTAGGAGGTAGTCCAGGTATTTCTTCTGGAAATACATCCATGAAATCCTTCACCACATGTATACTGCCCCTATCTTCTTCATTCTTCACTCCCCCTTGAGCTAGGATTACAAAGCACCTCGCCCCTTCTTTCAACTCCGACCACACATGCTGAGCAGATATCACATCTGACTCTTGGAGATTTGGAAACACCACTTTCTGCCTACCGCAATCTATGAGAATGTGATTGGTAGATAGCCAATCCATTCCTAGGATAACATCCAGATCCTGAAGAGGCAGACAGATCAAATTCACTTTGAACCTGCGTCCCTCTACTATCACTGGACATCCTGAGCAAACTGTGGAGGTCATAACCTGCCCTAATCCAGGTGTAGAGACCAACAGTTCAAACGGCAGCTCCTTCACTAGAAGCCCAACTCGGCTACACACCGACTTCTTCTTCTTCTTCTAATTCCGATCTTCTTCTTCCATTCTTCTTATTCCGATCTTGTTCTTCCATTCTTCTTCCTCCGATCTTCTTCTTCCATTCTTCTTTTTCCGATCTTCTTCTTCCATTCTTCTTTTTCCGATCTTCTTCTTCCTTTCTTCTTCTTCCGATCTTCTTCTTCTATTTTTCTTCCCATATTGTTCTTCTGATCTTCTTCTTCCTTTCTTTCCTTCCGATCTTCTTCTTCCATTCTTCTCCTTCCGATCTTCTTCTTCCGTTCTTCTTCTTCCGATCTTCTTCTTCAGTTGTTCTTCTTCCGATCTTGTTCTTCCATTCTTCTTATTCCAATCTTCTTCTTCCATTCTTCTTCTTCCAATCCTCATCTTCCGATCTTTTTCCTCCATTCTTCTTCTTCCGATCTTCTTCTTCCATTCTTCTTCTTCCGATCTTCTTCTTCAATTCTTTGTCTTCCGATCTTTTTCTTCCATTCTTCTTCTTCTGATCTTCTTCTTCCATTCTTCTTCTTCCAGTCTTCTTCTTCTGAACTTGTTCTTCCATTCTTTTTCTTCCGATCTTCTTCTTCCATTATTCTTCTTCCGATTTTCTTCTTCCATTCTTCTTTTCCGTTTTTCTTCTTTCATTCTTCTTCTTCCGATCTTCTTCTTATTCTTCTTCTTCCAATCATCTTCTTCCATTCTTCTTCTTCCATTTTTCATCTTCCGATCTTCTTCTTCCAATCATCTTCTTCCATTCTTCTTCATCCGATCTTCTTCTTCCATTCTTCTTCTTCCGATCTTCTTTTGGCATTCTTCTTCTTCCGATCTTCTTCTTCCATTCTTCTTCTTCCATTTTTCATCTTCCGATCTTCTTCTTCCAATCATCTTCTTCCGATCTTCTTCTTCCATTCTTCTTCTTCCGATCTTCTTCTTCCATTCTTCTTCTTCCGATCTTCTTCTTCCATTCTTCTTCTTCAGATCTTCTTCTTCCATTCTTCGTCTTACGATCTTCTTCTTCCTGAATTCTTCTTCTTCCGAAGTTGTTCTTCCATTCTTCTTCTTCCGATCCTCTTCTTCCATTCTTCTTTTTCCGTTCTTCTTCTTCCATTCTTCTTCTTTCCATCTTCTTCTTCTATTCTTCTTCTTCTTCTGATCTTCTTCTTCCATTCTTCTTCTTCCGTTCTTCTTCTTCCATTCTTCTTCTTTCGATCTTCTTCTTCCATTCTTCTTCTTCCCTTCTTCTTCTTCCGATCTTCTCCTTCCATTCTTCTTCTTCCGATCTTCTTCTTCCATTTTTCCTCTGCCATTCTTCTTCTTTGGATCTTCTCCTTTGGATCTTCTTCTTCCGATCTTCTTTTTCCATTCTTCTTCTTCAATTCTTCGTCTTCCGATCTTCTTCTTCCTCAATTCTTCTTCTTCCGAAGTTGTTCTTCCATTCTTCTTCCTCCGATCCTCTTCTTCCATTCTTCTTTTTCTGATCTTCTTCTTCCATTCTTCTTCTTTCAGTCTTCTTCTTCTATTCTTCTTCTTCCGATCTTCTTCTTCCATTCTTCTTCTTCCGTTCTTCTTCTTCCATTCTTCTTCTTCCATTCTTCTTCTTCCCTTCTTCTTCTTCCGATCTTCTCCTTCCATTCTTCTTCTTCCGATCTTTTTCTTCCATTCTTCTTCTTCCGATCTTTTTCTTCCATTTTTCTTCTTCCGATCTTTTTCTTCCATTTTTCTTCTTTCGATCTTCTTCTTCCATTCTTCGTCTTCTGTTCTTTTTCTTCCATTCTTCTTCCTCCGATCTTCCTCTTCCATTCTTCTTCTTCCGATCTTCTTCTGCCATTCTTCTTCTTCCGATCTTCTTCTTCCCTTCTTCTTTTTCCGAACTTGTTCTTCCATTCTTCTTCTTCCTCCGATCTTCTTCATCCATTCTTCTTCTTCCGATCTTCTTCTTCCATTCTTCTTCTTCCGTTCTTCTTCTTCCATTCTTCTTCTTCCCTTCTTCTTCTTCCGATCTTCGTCTTCCACGCTTTTTCTTCCAGTTTTCTTGTTCCCTTCTTCTTCATCCATTCCTCTTCTGCCATTCTTCTTCTTTCATTCTTTTTCTTCCATTCTTTTTCTTCCGAACTTGTTCTTCCATTCTTCTTCTTCCGATCTTCTTCTGCCATTATTCTTTCTCCGATCATCTTCTTCCATTCTTCTTCTTCCGATCTTCTTCTTCCATTCTTCTTCTTCCGTTCTTCTTTTTCCATTCTTCTTCTTCCTATGATCTTCTTCTTCCATTCTTCTTCTTCTTCCGTTCTTCTTCTCCCATTCTTCTTCTTCCGATCTTCTTCTTCCATTCCGATCTTCTTTTTCCATTCTTCTTCTTCCGATCTCCTTCTTCCATTCTTCTTCTTCCATTCTTTTTCTTCCGATCTTCCTCTGTCATTCTTCTTCCTCCGATCTTCTTCTGCCATTCTTCTTCCTCCGATCATCTTCTTCCATTCTTCTTCTTCTGATATTCTTCTTCCATTCTTCTTCTTCCGTTCTTCTTCTTCCATTCTTCTTCTTCCGATAATCTTCTTCTTCCATTCTTCTTCTTACGTTCTTCTTCTCCCATTCTTCTTCTTCCGATCTTCTTCTTCCATTTCGATCTTCTTTTTCCATTCTTCTTCTTCCGATCTCCTTCTTCCATTCTTCTTCTTCCATTCTTTTTCTTCCGATCTTCCTCTGCCATTCTTCTTCCTCCGATCTTCTTCTTCCATTCTTCTTCTTCCGATCTTCTTCTTCCATTCTTCTTGTTCGGATCTTCTTCTTCCATTCTTCTTCTTCGGATCTTCTTCTTGCATTCTTCCTCTGCCATTCTTCTTCTTCGGATCTTCTGCTTCCATTCTTCTTCTTCTGATCTTCTTCTTTAATTCTTCGTCTTTTGATCTTTTTCTTTCATTCTTCTTCTTTCGATCTTCTTCTTCCATTCTTCTTCTTCCGATGCTCTTCTTCCATTCTTCTTCTTCTGATCTTCTTCTTCCATTCTTCTTCTTCCATTTTTCGGGTTCCCTTCTTCTTCATCTATTCCTCTTCTTCTATTCCTCTTCTTCCATTCTTCTTCTTCCATTCTTCTTCTTCCATTCTTCTTCTTCAGTTCTTCTTCTTCCATTCTTCTTTTTCCAATCTTCTTCTTCTATTCTTCTTCTTTCATTCTTCTTGTTCCCTTCTTCTTCTTCTATTCCTCTTCTTCCATTCTTCTTCTTCAATTCTTCTTCTTCCGATCTTCTTCTTCCATTCTTCTTCTTCCGATCTTCTTCTTCCATGGTTCTTCTGATCTTCTTCTTCCATTCCTCTTCTTCCGATCTTCTTCTTCCATTCTTCTTCTTCCATTTTTCTTTTCCGTTCTTCTTCTTACGTTCTTCTTCTTCCATTCTTCTTCTTCCAATTTTCTTGTTCCCTTTTTCTTCTTGCATTCCTCTTCCTCCCTTCCTCTTTTTCCATTCTTCTTCTTCCATTCTTCTTGTTCCATTCTTTTTCTTCCATTCTGCTTGTTCCGATCTTCTTTTTCCAATTTTCTTCTTCCGATCCTCTTCTTCTGATCTTCTTCTGCCATTCTTCTTCTTCCATTCTTCTTCTTCTGATTTTCTTCTTCCATTCTTCTTCTTCCGATCTTCTTCTTCCATTCTTTTTCTTCCATTCTTCTTCTTCCGATCTTCTTCTTCTATTCTTCGTCTTCCGATCTTCTTTTTCCATTCTTCTTCTCCGTTCTTCTTCTTCCGTTCTTCTTCTTCCATTCTTCTTCTTCCTTTTTTCTTGTTCCCATCTTCTTCTTCCATTCCCCTTCTTCCATTCTTCTTCTTACATTTTTCTTGTTCCCATCTTCTTCTTCCATTCCTCTTCTTCCATTCTTCTTCCTTCCTACTTCTTCTTCCTTTCTTCTTCTTCCATTTTTCTTGCCATCTTCTTCTTCCCTTCTTCATCTTCCATTCTTCTTGTTCCGATCTTCTTCTTGAAATATTCTTCTTCCGATCTTCTTCTTCAAATCTTCTTCTTCCGATCTTCTTCTTTCATTATTCTTCTGCCATGCTTCTTCTTCCGATCTTCTTCTTCCGATCTTCTTCTTCTATTCTTCTTCTTCCATTCTTCTTGTTCCCTTCTTCTTCTTCTATTCCTCTTCTTCCATTCTTCTTTTTCCATTCTTCTTCTTCCATTCTTCTTTTTCCGATCTTCTTCTTCCATTCTTCTTCTTCCGATCTTCTTCTTCCATTATTCTTCTTCCGATCTTCTTCTTCTTCCGATCTTCTTCTTCCATTCTTCTTCTTCCGATCTTTTTCTTCCATTCTTCTTCTTCCGATCTTCTTCTTCCATTCTTCTTCTTCCACTTCTCTTGTTCCCTACTTCTTCTTCCATTCCTCTTCTTCCATTCTTCTTCTTCCATTCTTCTTATTCCATTCTTTTTCTTCCATTCTTCTTCTTCCGATCTTCTTCTTCCGTTCTTCTTCTTCCGATCTTCTTCTTCCATTTTTCTTGTTCCCTTCTTCTTCTTCTATTCCTCTTCTTCCATTATTCTTCTTCCGTTCTTTTTCTTCCATTCTTCTTCTTCTGATCTTCTTTTTCCATTCTTCTTCCATTTTTGTTTTCCGTTCTTCTTCTTACGTTCTTCTTCTTCCATTCTTCTTCTTCGATTTTTCTTGTTCCCATCTTCTTCTTCCATTCTTCTTCTTACATTTTTCTTGTTCCCATCTTCTTCCTCCATTGCTCTTCTTCCATTCTTGTTCTTACATTTTTCTTGTTCCCATCTTCTTCTTCCATGCCTCTTCTTCCATTCTTCTTCCTCCCTACTTCTTCTTCCATTCTTTTTCCTCCCTACTTCTTCTTCCATTCTTCTTCCTCCCTACTTCTTCTTCCATTCTTCTTCCTCCCTACTTCTTCTTCCATTCTTCTACCCATCTTCTTCTTCCGATGTTCTTCTTCCGATCTTCTTCTTCAAATCTTCTTCGTCAGATCTTCTTCTTCAAATCCTCTTCTTTCGATCTTCTTCTTCCAATATTCTTCTGCCATGCTTCTTCTTCCGTTCTTCTTCTTCCGTCTTCTTCTTCCCTTCTCCTTCTTCCATTCTTCTTCTTCCGATCTTCTTCTTCCATTCTTCTTCTTCCGATCATCTTCTTCCATTCATCTTCTTCCGATCTTCTTCTTCCATTCTTATTCTTCCGATCTTCTTCTCCCATTCTTCTTCTTCCATTTTTCTTGTGCCCATGTTCTTCTTCCTTTCCTCTTCTTCCATTCTTCTTCTTCCCTTCTTCTTCTTCTTCCATTCTTCTTCTTTATTTTTCTTCTTCCGATCTTCTTCTTCCATTCTTCTTTTTCCGATCTTGTTCTTCCATTTTTCTTCTTCCATTCTTGTTCTTCCGATCTTTTTCTTTCGATCTTCTTCTTCCATTCTTCTTCTTCCAATCTTGTTCTTCCATTCTTCTTCTTCCATTCTTCATCTTCCGATCTTCTTCTTCCGTGGTTCTTCTTCTGATCTTCTTCTTCCATTCTTCTTCTTCCGATCTTCTTCTGCCATTCTTCTTCTTCCGATCTTCTTCTTCTTCCGTTCTTCGTCTTCCATTCTTCTTCTTCCATTCTTCTTCTTCCGATCTTCTTCTTCCATTCTTCTTCTTCTTGCATTTTTCTTGTTCCCTTCTTCTTCTTCCATTCCTCTTCTTCCATTCCTCTTCTTCCGTTCTTCTTCTTCCATTCTTCTTATTCCATTCTTTTTCTTCCATTCTTCTTCTTCCGATCTTCTTCTTCCATTCTTCTTCTTCCGATCTTCTTCTTCCATTCTTCTTCTTCCGATCTTCTTCTTCCATTTTTCTTGTTCCCTTCTTCTTCTTCTATTCCTCTTCTTCCATTCTTCTTCTTCCATTATTCTTCTTCCATTCTTTTTCGTCCATTCTTCTTGTTCTAATCTTCTTCTTCTATTCTTCGTCTTCCGATCTTCATCTTCCATTCTTCTTCTCCGTTCTTCTTCTTCCGTTCTTCTTCTTCCATTCTTCTTCTTCCATTTTTCTTGTTCCCATCTTCTTCTTCCATTCCCCTTCTTCCATTCTTCTTCTTACATTTTTCTTGTTCCCATCTTCTTCTTCCATTCTTCTTCCTTCCTACTTCTTCTTCCATTCTTCTTCCCATCTTCTTCTTCCCTTCTTCATCTTCCATTCTTCTTCTTCCGATCTTCTTCTTCAAATCTTCTTCTTCCGATCTTCTTCTTCAAATCTTCTTCTTCCAATCTTCTTCTTTCATTCTTCTTTTCCCATGCTTCTTCTTCCGATCTTCTTCTTTCATTCTTCTTCTTCCATGCTTCTTCTTCCGATCTTCTTCTTCCATTCTTCTTCTTCTTCTATTCTTCTTCTTTCATTCTTCTTGTTCCCTTCTTCTTCTTCTATTCCTCTTCTTCCATTCTTCTTCTTCAATTCTTCTTCTTCCATTCTTCTTGTTCCGATCTTCTTCTTCCATTCTTCTTCTTCCGATCTTCTTCTTCCATTCTTCTTCTTACATTTTTCTTGTTCCCTTCTTCTTCTTCTATTCCTCTTCTTCCATTATTCTTCTTCCATTCTTTTTCTTCCATTCTTCTTCTTCTGATCTTCTTTTTCCATTCTTCTTCTTCCGATCTTCTTCTTCCATTCTTGTTTTCCGTTCTTCTTCTTACATTCTTCTTCTTCCATTCTTCTTCTTCCATTTTTCTTGTTCCCATCTTCTTCTTCCATTCTTCTTCTTACATTTTTCTTGTTCCCATCTTCTTCTTCCATTCCTCTTCTTCCATTCTTGTTCTTACATTTTTCTTGTTCCCATCTTCTTCCGTTCTTCTTCCTCCCTACTTCTTCTTCCATTCTTCTTCCTCCCTACTTCTTCTTCCATTCTTCTACCCATCTTCTTCTTCCGATCTTCTGCTTTCGATCTTCTTCTTCAAATCATCTTCTTCCGATCTTCTTCTTCCAATCTTCTTCGTCAGATCTTCTTCTTCAAATCTTCTTCTTCCGATCTTCTTCTTCCATTCTTCTTCTGCTATGCTTCTTCTTCCGTTCTTCTTCTTCCGTCTTCTTCTTCCCTTCTCCTTCTTCCGTTCTTCTTCTTCCGATCTTCTTCTTCCGATCTTCTTCTTCCATTCTTCTTCTTCCGATCATCTTCTTCCATTCATCTTCTTCTGATCTTCTACTTCTATTCTTCTTCTTCCGATCTTCTTCTTCCATTCTTCATCTTCAGATCTTCTTCTTCAATTCTTCTTCTTCCGATCTTCTTCTTCCATTCCTCTTCTTCCGTCCTTCTTCTTCCGATATTCTTCTTCAGTTCTTCTTCTTCCGATCTTCTTCGATTCTTTTTCTTCGGATCTTCTTCTTCCATTCTTCTTCTGATCTCCTTCTTCCATTCTTCTTCTTCCGATCTTTTTCTTTCATTCTTCTTCTTCCGGTCATCTTCTTCCATTCTTCTTCTTCTGATCTTCTTCTTGCATTGCTCTTCTTCCATTCCTCTTCTTCCGATCTTCTTCTTCCATTCTTCTTCTTCCATTCTTCTTCTTCCGATGTTCTTCTTCCATTCTTCTTCTTCCATTCTTCCTCTGCCATTCTTCTTCTTTGGATCTTCTTCTTCCATTCCTCTTCTTTCGATCTTCTTCTTCCATTCTTCGTCTTCCGATCTTTTTCTTCAATTCTTCTTCTTCTGATCTTCTTTTTCCATTCTTCTTCTTCTGATCTTCTTCTTTAATTCTTCGTCTTCCGATCTTTTTCTTCCATTCTTCTTCTTTCGATCTTGTTCTTCCATTCTTCTTCTTCCGATGCTCTTCTTCCATTCTTCTTCTTCTGATCTTCTTCTTCCATTCTTCTTCTTCCATTTTTCTTGTTCCCTTCTTCTTCATCTATTCCTCTTCTTCCATTCTTCTTCTTCCATTCTTTTTCTTCAATTCTTCTTCTTCCATTCTTCTTCTTCCGATCTTCTTCTTCCATTCTTCTTCTTCTTCTATTCTTGTTCTTCTATTCTTCTCTTCCATTTTTCTTCTTCTATTCTTCTTGTTCCATTCTTCATCTGCCTTTCTTCTTCTTCCATTTTTCTTCTTCCATTCTTCTTCATCCATTCTTCTTTTTCTATTCCTCTTTTTCCATTCTTCTTCTTCTATTCCTCTTCTTCCATTCTTCTTCTTCTATTCTTCTTCTTCTTCCTTGCTTCTTTTTTCATTCTTCTTCTTCTATTCTTCTTCTTCCAATCTTCTACTTCCATTCTTCCGCTTCCATTTTTCTTCCTCCATTCTTCCTCTTGTATGCTTGTTCTTCCATTCTCTTCTTCTATTCTGCTTCTTGCGTTCTTCTTCTTCTATTCTTTTTCTTCTATTCTTCTTCTTCTATTCTTTTTCTTCCATTCTTCTTTTCTATTTTTCTTCTTCAATTCTTCCTCTTCCATTCTTCTTCTTCTACTCCTCTTATTCCATTGTTCTTCGTCTATTGTTCTTCATCCATTCTTCTTCTATTCTTCTTCTTCCATTGTTCTTCTTCTATTCTTCTTCTTCCGTTGTATTTTGTCTATTGTTCTTCTCCCATTCTTCTTTTCCATTCTTCTTCTTCCATTGTTCTTCGTTTATTGTTCTTCTTCCATGCTTCTTTTTCATTATTCTTTTCTATTCTTCTCCTTCCATTGTTCTTTGTCAATTGTTCTTCTTCCATTCTTCTTCTTGCATTCTTTTTCTTCTATTTTTCTTCTTCTATTCTTCTTCTTCTATTTTTCTTCTTCCATTCTTCTTCTTCCAATATTCTTCCATCCATTCTTCTTCTTCTGTTCTTCTTCTTCCATTCTTCTTTTATTTTTTCTTCTTCCACTCTTCTTCTTTTATTCCATTCTTCTTCTTCCATGCTTCTTCTTTTATTCTGCTTGTTGCATTCTTCTTCTTCCTTTTTTCTTCTTCCTTTCTTCTACTTCCATTCTTCGTCTATTCTTCTTCTTCCATTCTTCTTACTCAATTCTTCTTCTTCCTTTCATTTTCTTCATTTCTTCTTCCTCCATTCTTCTTCTTATATTCTCCTTCTTCTTATCTTCTTCTTGCATTTTTTCTTCTTCCATTGTTCTTCCTTTCTTCTTTTTCGTTCTTCTTCTTCCATTCTTATTCTTACATTTTTGTTCTTTCATTCTTTTTCCTCCATTCTTCATCTTTTGTTCTATTTCTTCAATTCTTCTTCTTCCATTTTCTTCTTTCGTTCTTCTTCTTCCATTGTTATTCTTCTATTATTCTTCTTCCATTCTTCTTCTTTTATGCTTCTTCTTCTATTCTTCTTCAATTCTTATTTTCCGTTCTTCTTCTTCTTCTTCCGTTCTTCTTCTTCCATTCTTCTTCTTCTTCTTCCGTTCTTCTTCTTCCATTCTTCTTCATCCATTGTTCTTCTTCCATTCTTCTTCTTCCATTCTTCTGCTTCCATTCTTCTTCTTCCATTGTTCTTCTTCCATCCATTCTTCTTCTTCCATTGTTCTTCTTCCATCCATTCTTCTTCTTCCACTCTTCTTCTTCTTCCATCCATTCTTCTTCTTCCATTTTTCTTCCTCATTTCTTCTAGCATTTTCTTCTCCCATTCTTCTTCTTCCTCCATTCTTCTCCTTCCATTCTAATTCTTCCACTCTTCTTCTTCTTCCATCCATTCTTCTTCTTCCATTTTTCTTCCTCATTTCTTCTAGCATTTTCTTCTCCCATTCTTCTTCTTCCATACTTCTTCCTCCATTCTTCTCCTTCCATTCTAATTCTTCCACTCTTCTTCTTCTTCCATTCTTCTTCTTCCTCTTTCTTCTTCCATTCTTCTGCAATTGTTCTTCGTGTATTCTTCTTCTTCCATTCTTCTTCTTCTTCTTCTGATCTTCTTCATCCATTCTTCTTCATCCGATCTTCTTCTTCCGTTCTTGTTCTTCAATTTCTCCTATTCCGATCTTCTTCTTCCATTATTCTTGTTCCATTCTTCTTGTTCCATTCTTCTTCTACCATTCTTCTTCTTCCATTCGTCTTCTTCTGATCTTCTTCATCCATTCTTCTCCATCCGATCTTCTTCTTCCATTCTTCTTCTTTCGTTCTTCTTCTCCAATTCTTCCTCTTCTGATCTTCTTCTTCCATTCTTATTCTTTCCTTCTTCTTCTTCTGATCTTCTTCTTCCATTCTTCTTGTTCCATTCTTCTTCTTTCATCTATTCTTCTTCAATTCTTCCTCTTCTGATCTTCTTCTTCCATTCTTCTTCTTTCCTTCTTCTTCTTCTGATCTTCTTCTTCCATTCTTCTTGTTCCATTCTTCTTCTTTCATCTATTCTTCTTCCATCTATTCTTCTTCTTCTATTCTTTTTCTTCCATTCTTCTTCCTCTATTCTTCTTCTTCTATTCTTCTTCCTCAATTCTTCTTATTCCTTTCTTTTTCTTCATTTCTTCTTCCCCCATTCTTCTTCTTATATTCTCCTTCTTCTTATCTTCTTCTTCCATTTTTTTCTTTTATTCTTCTTCTTACTTTCTTCCTCTTCCATTCTTCTTCAATTCTTGTTCAGCCATTCTTCTTCTTCTTTTCCTCTTCCTCCATTCTTTCTCTTCTATTCTTCTTCTTCCATTCTTCTTTTTCCTTTCTTCTTCTTCCTTTCTTCTTCTTCCTTTTTTCTTTTTCCATTCTTCTTCTTCTTCCACTCTTCTTTTTCCATTCTTCTTTGTCTATTCTTCTTCTTCCATTCTTCTTCCTCCATTCTTCTTCTTCCTTTCTTCTTCTTCATTTCTTCTTCTTCCATTCTTCTTCTTCTATTCTTCTTCTTCCATTTTTTTCCTTTTATTCTTCTTCTTCCTTTCTTCTGCTTCCATTCTTCTTCCATTCTTTTTTGTCTATTTGTCTTCTTCCATTCTTTTTTGTCTATTTGTCTTCTTCCATTCTTCTTCGTCTATTTGTCTTCTTCCATTCTTTTTTGTCTATTTGTCTTCTTCCATTCTTCTTCGTCTATTTGTCTTCTTCCATTCTTCTTCTTCCCTAATTCTTCCTTTCTTGTTCTTGCTTTCGTCTTCTTCAATTCTTCTTCCCTCCATTCTTCTTCTTCCATTCTTCTTCTTTCGTATTAGTCTGATAAAAAATAAAGATTCGCAAATAAAGTTTTTGAAAAAAGAGTTACAATATGAAAAAATAGAAAAGGATATAAAATTTAATAAGGATAAACTAGAAAATATCACAAGCCAATTTAAAACAGAAGTATGCGCCGAGATACCTACGGCTTTTTGGGGTAGGAAAACTCACGAAGTAAGTCTCCCATATAATGATGATTTTAAAGAAACAGATATCCCTACTAAGGCAAAACCGGTTCAAATGAACCAAGAAACCCTAATACGAAAAGGATATCTGTTTGATCCGAGAGGATATCTGAGGACGCTTGGCTGGTGACTGTTATATATGATTATTATTTTATGCACTATATTTCTGCTGTGTAATCTTTCCTGCTCCAATCTTTAAGATAATAGTTTAATTAACTCTATAACGTAATGAGTGTTGGTTTAGTGAGGAGCATTGGTCAGCCGGTAAGGGTGTTCCCGGTAGTAAGTCCTAGGGTAAGGCAGTAAAACCGTTGGTAAGCCTGGTGGTCCCGATCCAAGAACTAGACACGTAAGTTATGTCTAGGTTAATTAAAATGTTGTCTAAAGGAAAGGAAAAGGAAGAAGAAATAGGAGAATCTAGTGAAGAAAATAATAATCATATATTACATCATGAGTTAAGAATCCCAGAAATAGAATCTCAACTTAATAAATGGAAACTTCCCAAGTTAGAAATTTCCTCACTTTACAAAACTAAAATATCAGACATGTTTAAAAGCGAATATGTAATTAAAACTGTCGAAAAAGAAATCGATATAAAACAAACCCAAGAGTCTATACCATTAATCTCACGAGCTCTAATAGCCGAACATATAAAAGATTACAAGTATTTACATATAGGATCGATTCAAATAGCTATTAAACCCTTGTTTAGGCAAGGAATCGATACTCCATTATTTGCAGTTTTAAGAGATAATAGGCCAAAAAATTTGAATGATCAGATCTTGGCCATCTTTGAAACCAATCTCCACGAAGGACCGGTTTATATTAATAATTACCATAATTACTCGGTATCTCTTAAAAGCTTTCACGAAACTAATTACAATATTATTTTAGATATTAAGATGAAGGACGATGGTTGGAATCCTAGAGCAATTCCTATTACCATAATATATCGTCTCTATTATAAAGTAATGAAAACCCAATTAGCCCCCCAGGCTTTATTAATATCTCCTAAAGACGAAACTACCCTATTATTGGTAAATCCAGAAAGGGTAAATGCCTCGGTCCCTCGGGTACTGAGACATGATGAGGTAACCAGTGGATTAAAATGGAGATTAGAAGACATACTACCTCCAATTCCTCCTACCCCTAGCGAAGTAGACGCTATAACAGAATTTAAATCGGGAGCAGTAGAAATTACCTTTGCTCCTTTAAGAGAAAACCTAAGAAGAGTACGCTCTATGGCAAGATCTGAATTTAGTCTAACCAGACCATCCATAGATAGGCGAAGTTTTTCAATACCTAGAGGGTTGGTAATGCAAGGATTACATCCAGATCATACCATACCCACCCCGGAATTTGAGCCCGAAGAAACCCATTACACCTCGGCTCGATCACAGGACTCACCAACTAAATCTGACTTTAGTCAGTTAAACGTCATAAAGACATTTGAAATTAATAAAAGAATGCTTCAAGAAGATTTCGTAAGTAGTGCCAATAAAAAGAAAAAGGATTGGTTTTATAAAAATTTTAGTGATGAAGAACGGGCTAAAATAAGAGAAGAATATTACGACTACATGAATACCGTCGAAATAAATGTGTTCTTCTTTGAATGGTTCGAACAGAATTATTTTCAGACGATAAAAGTTATAAAATCAGGAGAAAAATATATGGAAAACCGCTAAAGGAGAAGTCTCCAGTATTATTCCTCCTCTAGAGGAAGTAAAATTCCCCAATATTGAAAATAAAGAGGTCATTGCCTCTCCCTTCAAAATGATAGGAGAAAAAAGAGAAATTCAAATAAAAGACATTCAAAATATTCATTCCCAATTAAATTACACTAACCAACTTTTACATCAAATGGCAAAAACCGAACCCGAATCAGAACCTAAAATTCTTAACAAACAATCGGAAAGATTGGGAAAATCTTTAATAAAACCATTTAAATTCTCTGAAGACGAGTTAAAAGAATTAAAAATTGGAAGAGATGCAAATTCTGCATTAGATGAGATTAATAAAAAGCTAGATGAGTTAAAAATTTCAAAAATAAATGTTCTTACTGAAGAAGACGAATCAATCAATAAAATAAATAGGGGGAAGGCCCCACAAACATTCCCAACCAGTAGAAATTTTTATAAGAGACCCACTCTTCCCGATATTCAGTTTGAAGAATGGGAGTTAGAACACCCATCTGCCTTTGACGGCAATGGGATAACAGAATGGAATATTGATGGTATGACCGACCATCAGATTCTTCGCAAAACCCATGAATTAACAATGGCCGCTTCAGCCTATAGGGTAAAACATTCCGAAGAACAAACAATAAAATTAATAGTGGCCGGTTTTACTGGCATTTTAAAAGGATGGTGGGATAATTATCTCAATTCAGAGAATAGATTATACATTACTACCTGCGTTAAAAACGAAGAAAATGGACAAATTCCCCTAATGGTAGAAACCTTGGTTACGGCCATTATTCATAACTTTATCGGAGACCCCAAAATCCTCGATGAAAGAACTTCAATTCTATTACATAATCTAAGGTGTCCAACTCTAGGAGACTTTAGATGGTATGTTGATAATTTTATGTCTATGGTTCTGACACGGGAGGATTGTCGAGAACCATATTGGAAAGAACGTTTTGTAGCAGGACTACCTTTAGTCTTTGCGGAAAAGGTTAAAGGAAATCTCCAAACGGAATACCCAGATACGACTCTAAAAGATCTTACCTATGGAAGAATTAGTGCTATGGTTAAAAACACAGGAATAGCATTGTGCAATGCTATGAAAATAGAAAATCGAATAAAGAAAAATCAACAATTAGGCATAAGAGAATTAGGAGATTTTTGTGCCCAATATGGGTACGAAAAGATAACTCCTCCGTCAAATTCCAGAAGAAAGATGGTAAAACAAAAAATTCAGAAAAATATTCCTAGAAAACCCTGGAATAAAAGAAGCTCTACTAAAACCATCCCAAAACCTCAAAATAATAGTCCAATACAAAATACAAATAAAGTAATATGTTTTAAGTGTGGACGATATGGCCACTATAAGAAAGACTGTAGAGTAAAAGAAAAAATTAACAAGTTAGATATGAGCGAAGAATTAAGAGAACAAATAGCCAAGATTTTATTAGAATCCTCTGACGAAGAAGAGGAGATCATAGAAGAAATAAATGAAGATTCAGAAGAGGAATCTATAGAAGATTGCGACAGATAACTGTGGTGAAGAGTGTAGTTGTCGCTATCAAATCAACGTAATATCCAGTGAAACAAAACGAGCCTTGGAGATGGTAGATTTAATAGAAAATCCCGAAGAAAAATTTCATTGGCTAACTAAGATAAAAAATGAAATTTTAGAAACTGAAGATCGAGAACAAAAGAAAGATAAAGAGATCTTTACAGGCTATAATTTTAACAAAATTCTACAACGAGCAAAACAAGAAGAAAGAAAAATAACCGTAAATGACCTTCATAGAGAAATAAAATTATTAAAAGAAGAAATATGTATAATAAAATTAGACTTAATAGAATTACAGGAGTCAAAAGCAGGTCAAAACTTTGTGACTTCAACATCGGGCCAAGATTTTGTGGCTCAGGTAAAAGCCTACCAACAAAAATGGAAGGTAAAAATAACGTTAAAAATAGGAAACTCTTTTCATAAAGAATTTACGGCCCTAATAGACTCTGGAGCCGATTTAAATTGTATACAGGAAGGATTAATACCTACTCAATACTATGAAAAAACTACTCAGCAACTCTGGTCTGCTAATAGTACAAAATTAGGAGTAGAATATAAACTAACAAATGCACAGATATGTAACAACGGAAAATGTTATAAGACAAATTTTATCCTTGCTAAAGAACTAAACGAAGATATAATCTTAGGAACCCCCTTTTTAACACAGATATATCCCTTTTCCGTAATAGAAAAAGGAATATCATCGGGAAATATATTATTTACTTTTTTAGATCCAAGAAAAGAAAAAGAAATAAAAACCTTAAAAACCCAGGAAGAAGATTTTATTAGTCTGATAAAAAATAAAGATTCGCAAATAAAGTTTTTGAAAAAAGAGTTACAATATGAAAAAATAGAAAAGGATATAAAATTTAATAAGGATAAACTAGAAAATATCACAAGCCAATTTAAAACAGAAGTATGCGCCGAGATACCTACGGCTTTTTGGGGTAGGAAAACTCACGAAGTAAGTCTCCCATATAATGATGATTTTAAAGAAACAGATATCCCTACTAAGGCAAAACCGGTTCAAATGAACCAAGAAACCCTAAAACTATGTAAAGAAGAAGTTAAAAGGTTTTTAGATAAGAAATTAATAAGGCCAAGTAAATCGCCATGGAGTTGCGCGGCCTTCTATGTTAATAACGCTAATGAAAGGAAAGAAGAGAACCTCGCATGGTAATAAACTATAAACCCCTTAACAATGTATTAAAATGGATAAGATATCCTTTACCAAATAAGCAAGAATTAATTAAAAATTTATACAATGCATTAATCTTTTCAAAATTCGATATGAAATCTGGCTATTATCAAATTAAGATAAATGAAAAAGATAAATATAAAACAGCCTTCGTAGTTCCCTTTGGACACTATGAATGGAACGTTATGCCTATGGGTTTAAAGAACGCTCCGTCCGAATTTCAAAACATAATGAATAATATACTACTACCATACTCAGAATTCGCGATAGTATATCTAGATGATGTATTAATATACTCTAATTCCCTGGAACAACATCTAAAACATTTAAGAACCTTTAAAGATTTAGTAAAAAGAAATGGACTGGTAATATCTAGTAAGAAAATGACAATAGGTGAGACAAAAATCAGATTTTTAGGCCATGAAATATGGCAAGGTAAGATAACACCTATAACTAGAAGTATAGAATTTGCAAAAAGGTTTCCTGATGAAATAACCAATAAAACTCAACTCCAAAGATTTTTAGGATGTTTAAATTATGTGTCAGATTTTATTCCTGAAATAAGAATAGTTGCTAGACCATTATATAAAAGGTTAAGAAAAAACCCAAAACCTTGGGAAACAGAACATACTATGGCTGTAAAGAAAATCAAAACCTTAGTAAATAATCTTCCCTGTTTGGGAATCCAAAATCCTGAAGCAGAACTAATAGTTGAGACAGACGCCTCTGAATTAGGATTCGGGGGAATATTAAAACAAAAAATAAAAAATTATCCTGAACAGATAATAAAATATCATTCTGGAGCATGGAATGAAACGCAACAAAATATAGTACGGTTAAAAAGGAAATTCTTTCTATTGTTTTATGTATAACAAAATTTCAAAATGATTTAATAAACAAACCATTTCTATTACGAATAGATTGTAAATCTGCTAAAGAGATTTTAGAAAAGGATGTTAAAAATATTGTTTCAAAACAGATTTTTGCTAGATGGCAAAGTATTTTGTCTTGTTTTGATTTTAAAATAGAATTTATAAAAGGAGTTAATAATTCCATTCCTGATTTTTTAACAAGAGAATTTTTGCAGGGACATGGCTGAAAAATCAAAATCCCGGGGCTTATCGTTAGACGATTTTGCCCCTCTGGCCTCTAAAAAGTTAATAGAGTCAGGGACAAGTTCGTCCACTGCCTCAAAACTTTCTAAAAAGATCGATGGAAGGATTCTTCCCCCTTCTATCTCGTCCCCTTCAAAATTTACTGTGTTAGGGACACTTCCCGACACATCAAAAGATTCCCCAGTGGATTCTGTTTTAAAAGAGTCGTGTAAAACTCTGGCGGTACTAGAACCCCACATGGAAGAGGTTGACCCCTCTCAAATAATCCCTAAATATTTTGCTCCCCAATGGGCTTGGATCCCATGGAAATCACTTAAAAAGACCAAAAGGTTTTATCAGTTAATACTAATAGATACCCGGTCCGCTGAGATTACCCCCGTATACGATAAAGATCAAACAACTACCTGCTTCTCTAAATTACGAATTAAAAGGATTTTATCCGAGAAAGACTGGAATCAAAAACCCATAACAGAGAAAAGATTTTCAAGGGTTTTTGAGCCGACCTCATTCACCTATTTTGATTACCAGCAAGCCTAGTATAATATCTTGTATGATCTTAATAACCGGCACTCTTGGTATATTTCTTTTGATCACGTAAATGTATTAAGTACCGAGATTCCGGCCTGGTTTCAAGAATGGTTCTGTTGGATTGGACCTACTAGAGCCATCTTCCCTCCACAAGTTTTAAAATATTATAATAATTACAAAGAGCTGAATCCAGAAATGCCGGCTCATCTTAAATTAATAAATTTGTGTTGTAAAATGGGAGTGGGATGGATTGTTCAGCATATATATGAGATTCATCAGCACAAACCTATACCATTTCCCCGGCACTTGTGTCTAAAAATAAAAATCTCTTGGTGGAAAAAATTTGACATAAAGTTCCTAGACGAAAAATTTCGCCGATGGAAGAATGGTCCGATGACTTCCCCAAAAACACCAGAAAAGCAAGCAGCAGCACAGAAAAAGCTTGCATCATTACCTAAAGGAAAGACTAAGGCAGAATTAAGAGCAACACTATTAGAGGCCTTATCTTCTCTTGGGTCAGATGATGAAGACGAAGAAAGTTGTTCTGATCCATTTTATCAGAACGAAGACGACTGCTATGGTTTGGACCTATAAAAGACAAAAGCTGTAGCTGGTAAAAGCAAAGTGACAAGACGGCACTCAACGAGCATCTTGGCACAAGCATCCAAATAAAGCCTAAAAGTGTGGCAGACCAGAAGTGACTCCACTATGACAAAAAAGAGACTCTTTCACAAGCGTGGCAGACAAGAAGTGACTCCACTCTGAATAAAGAAAGTCTCTGAATAGTGTAAAATAAAATTTTGAATTCCGCAGCTGAGCGAGAATTTGAAATCCGCCAGTTTGCAAGTTGTATAAATAGGACTAAGAATGCATTGATGAAGGCAGAACTTAGGCAATCTTCATCCTAGAACTAAGTCATTACCTCTTTGCAATAGAATTCTAGTCTTGTATTCAAAAATCCGTGTAAAAACCCCATTCTGGAATATTCTTCAGAAGCTTGTAATATTTGTCAAAAGATCAAAGAATTGCTTAATACCCTGTCTTTGTAAGTCTTTCTTCTTAAAATTACTATATTTTCACTATATGAAATTGTTTTACATGCTTTTAATATATTCCGCCTGGACTCTGGTATCAACTGGTATCAGAGCCATTAGCACTTAATCGGTGCTGGTGGCGACTGATCTGAGAGGATATCTGAGGGCGCTTGGCTGGTGACTGTTATATATGATTATTATTTTATGCACTATATTTCTTCTTCTTCCAATTTTCTTCTTCCATTCTTCTTCTTCCGATCTTCTTCTTCTTCCAATATTCTTCTTCCATTCTTCTTCTTCCATTCTTCTCCTTTCGATCTTCTTCTTCCATTCTTCTCCTTCCAATCTTCTTCCTCCATTCTTCACCTTCCGATGTTCTTCTTCCATTCTTCTCCTTTCAATCTTCTTCTTCCGTTCTTCTCCTTTCGATCTTCATCTTCCATTCTTCTTCTTCCATTCTTCTTCTCCTTCCGATCTTCTTCTTCCATTCTTCTTCTCCTTCCGATCTTCTTCTTCCATTCTTCTTCTCCTTCCGATCTTCTTCTTCCATTCTTCTTCTTCCGATCTTCTTCTTTCATTCTTCTTCTTCCGATCTTCTCCTTCCATTCTTTCCTTCCGATCTTCTTCTTCCATTCTTCTTCTTCGGATCTTCTTCTTCGTATCTTCTTCTTCCATTATTCTTCTTCCGATCTTCTTCTTCCATTCTTCTTCTTCCGATCTTCTCCTTCCATTCTTTCCTTCCGATCTTCTTCTTCCCTCTTCTACTTCCATTCTTTCCTTCCGATCTTCTTCTTCCATTCTTCTTCTTCCATTATTCTTCTTCCGATCTTTTTCTTCCATTCTTCTTCTTCCGATCTTCTTCTTCCATTCTTCTTCTTCTAATCTTCCTCTTCCACTCTTCTTCTCCTGATCTTCTTCTTCCGATCTTCCTCTTCCATTCTTCTTCTCCCGATTTTCTTCTTCCATTCTTCTTCTTCCATTCTTCTTCATCTGACTTATTCCAATTTTCTTCTCCCATTGTTCTTCTTCGGATCTTCTTCTTCCATTCTTCTTCTTCCGATCTTCTTCTGCCGATCTTCTTCTTCCGATCTTCTTCTTCCATTCTTCTTTTGCCGATCTTCTTCTTCGATTCTTCTTCTTCCGATCTTCTTCTTCCATTCTTCTTCTTCCGATCTTCTTCTTCGATTCTTCTTCTTCCGATCTTCTTCTTCCATTCTTCTTCTTCCAATCTTCTACGAATCTTCTACTTCCGATCATCTTCTTCCGTTCTTCTTCTTTCGATCTTCTTCTTCCATTCTTCTTCTTCCGAACTTCTGCTTCCATTATTCTTCTTCCGATCCTCTTCTTTCGTTCTTCTTCTTCCGTTCTTCTTCTTCCATTCTTCTTCTTCAATTCTTCTACTTCCATTCTTCTTCTTCTTCTATTCATCTTCTTCTGATCATCTTCTTCCGATCTTCTCCTTCTGATCTTCTTCTTCCGATTTTCTCCTTCTGGTTCTTCCATTCTTCTTCCGATCTTCTTCTTGTTCCATTCATCTTCTTCCCTTCCTCTTTTTCCATTCTTCTTCTTCCATTCTTCTTGTTCCATTCTTTTTCTTCCATTCTGCTTGTTCCGATCTTCTGTTTCCAATTTTCTTCTTCCGATCCTCTTCTTCTGATCTTCTTCTGCCATTCTTCTTCTTCCATTCTTCTTCTTCTGATTTTCTTCTTCCATTCTTCTTCTTCCGATCTTCTTCTTCCATTCTTCTTCTTCCATTCTTTTTCTTCCATTCTGCTTGTTCCGATCTTCTTCCAATTTTCTTCTTCCATTCTTTTCTTCCATTCTGCTTGTTCCGATCTTCTTCTTCCAATTTTCTTCTTTCGATCCTCTTCTTCTGCCATTCTTCTTCTTCCATTCTTCTTCTTCCGATCTTCTTCTTCCATTCTTCTTCTTCCGATCTTCTTCTTCCATTCTTCTTCTTCCGATCTTCTTCTTCTATTCTTCTTCTTCCGATCTTCTTCTTCCATTCTTCTTCTTCCACTTTTCTTGTTCTCTTCTTCTTCTTCCATTCGTCTTCTTCCACTTCTCATGTTCCCTTCTTCTTCTTCCATTCCTCTTCTTCCATTCTTCTTCTTCCATTCTTCTTGTTCCATTCTTTTTCTTCCATTCTGCTTCTTCCGATCTTCTTCTTCCATTCTTCTTCTTCCGATCTTCTTCTTCCATTCTTCTTCTTCCGATCTTCTTCTTCCATTCTTCTTCTTCCATTTTTCTTGTTCCCTTCTTCTTCTTCTATTCCTCTTCTTCCATTCTTCTTCTTCCATTATTCTTCTTCCATTCTTTTTCTTCCATTCTTCTTGTTCTGATCTTCTTCTTCTATTCTTCGTCTTCCGATCTTCATCTTCCATTTTTCTTCTCCGTTCTTCTTCTTCCATTCTTCTTCTTCCAATCTTCTTGTTCCCTTCTTCTTCTTCCATTCCTCTTCTTCCCTTCCTCTTTTTCCATTCTTCTTCTTCCCTTCCTCTTTTTCCATTCTTCTTCTTCCATTCTTCTTGTTCCATTCTTTTTCTTCCATTCTGCTTGTTCCGATCTTCTTTTTCCAATTTTCTTCTTCCGATCTTCTTCTTCCGATCTTCTTCTTCCATTCTTCTTCATCTGATGATCTTCTTCTTCCATTCTTCTTCTTCCAATCCTATTCTTCCAATCTTCTTCTTGCGATATTCTTCTTCCGATCTTTCTCTTCTATTCTTCTTCTTCCGATCTTCTTCTTCCATTCTTCTTCTTCCGATCTTCTTCTTCCATTCTTCTTCTTCCGATCTTCTTCTTCCATTCTTCTTCTTCCATTTTTCTTGTTCCCTTCTGTAAGGACCTAGAAACTTTAATTGGAATAAAAGTGTTATATTTAAATAATTTCAGAAGATGTTATTATTTAAAATACAAAGAGCTGGTAATAGAAGTTTCGTAGTAGTCGGACCTCAGACATCGCCCAAGGTCTGGGGTCAGCTGGTAGAGGTCGGTCGGCTGACCATTTTATTAACCAAGTAGTCAGGTGCGATGACTTTATCGTGAGGTAATCATGTGGAGGTGATACCTTGGACGTAACATTGTGGGATGAAGAACCTTCAGCCAGGCGTGGCGATTGTCATCAGTCATCGCCAGGGCGCGAGACATGCGGATATCGCCAGCGCGCGAGAGGCATGCGGACATCGCCAGGGCGCGAGGCATGCGGGCATCGCCGGGGCACGATAGGCACACGGACATCGCCATGGCGCGAGGCATGCGGGCATCGCCAGGGCGCGAGAGACATGCGGGCATCGCCAGGGAGAGACATCGGTCGTCTTCCAGGGAGAGACATCGGTCGTCTTCGAGAGAGAGACATCGGTCGTCATGCAGGGAGAGACATCGGTCGTCATGCAGGGAGAGACATCGGTCGTCATGCAGGGAGAGACATCGGTCGTCTTCCAGAGAGAGAGATCGGTCTTTGCAGGGAGAGACATCGGTCGTCTTCCAGAGAGAGACATCGGTCGTTCGCCAGGATGAGTCATCGGTGGAAGGTTATCGCGCGATGTCGTGTTTCACACAGATAAGGTGGGACCCAGGCTCCCAGCATGAAACGTCCTGCCCGCGCGACACGTAGACAAAAAGGGTGTTTCAGAAGAGTGACATCAGAGAGTTGGCATGCGCAGAGACACACGTGGCCGTACTGTTCAAGGAAGCGTGCACGCAAGCCTTCCTGCAGAGTGGGTGGTGGCAGCGGCATTTGTGGACAAGTTGGTTTAGATTCAAAAACCACTTCTGAGAGGGAGAACGTTGCTGTGGTTCAAGAGTGACAGTGATGGAGGAGGGCCAAGCACATCTAACCAAGGAAGCCAAGGCCCAAACCAAGAAGACCGTCTAGACCAAGAGAAGCGTCTAGCTCCAAGAAGTGAGCGTCTAGGACGTGAAGGAGGGAGGCTATCCATGGAGCTAGACCGTCTAGGACCTCTCACAAGATCCATGGCTAAACATATCCAAGCACACATAGAAGAAGCCACGGATGGGAGGGAGAAGACCTTGTACATGCTACTTGGAGGCCCATTAGGGGTAGCTTAGTAGATTAGTGTAGTGTAGAAAGCAAAACTTGCTAACTTAGGGGTGTGCTATCAAAAAGGTGCCCTTAGCAATAGAAGGAGGGGTGTGCTAGCAAATAGGTGCCTTTAGCAAAAGAGGGAGGGGTGTACTATCAAATGTTGCATTTTTGACCTATCTTCTAGAATATTAGGATGATGGTGTGGTTTGACTAAAGTCAATACCCTAGGCAGCCCCCACTTTTTGTATTTCCATCCCTACCCTTTAAGCTTGCTCACCAAGGCTCCTAAATCTATAAATAAGGAGGCCTACCTCATGTATTTTCAAGTTTATTTGAGTAATGTTATGCTGCCATTTTTGTGCACAAGCTTTACTCCTCCTAGAAATCTAGGCTATAAACTTCAATCCTTTCACCTTCTCCCTTGAGCTGGCCGAACCACTCAACCCATACTCATCATGCACCTTCAAGACCAACACAACTCCTAGGAGGGTCTTGTTTCACTCATCCATTGCTTCCGCTCCATTTATTTCTACTTTGATTCAAGAAGAACACATGAAAATGCCATCATTTGGTATCATGAGCTTTTGGTTCTTCAAGATGAGTAGCTTGTCTTTTTAAATTTTCAGTTCTTCTTTATTTTCATCTTGTCATTTCAATTCCATAATTGTCTTGCTGTTTTTTTTTTACATTTTAAATTGTTCTTGGTGTGCTTATGGAAGATCCAACCGAAGCACATGTGTTCAATTGATCTTGAACATTTTCTTGTGCAATTGTGATAGGATTCCTTACACATTGAGTGGCTGTTTTCTTTTAGGAATTTGAGTCTTTATTGCTTTCTTATAATTGCTTCATTTTATGCTTTGAGTCTTTATTTTCTGAATCTATAAATGTTGTGTCAAGTCATGTGAATCCATAATTGTCATCAATTCTTAGTAGTCCTATTTTTGGCTTGATTGTTTCTTGTTTTTGGGTCTCTTTAATTTGCCTTAATCTGCTGTTATTTTGATCCTTTGCTGCCTTTTTAATTTTAGTTTGAGTTCATAATTGTGTCTTAGTTCTTACACAATTTCCTTCTTACATTTTCCTTTGTGTTAAATTTTGGTATCTTGCTGTTTTTTTTTCCAGTTTTCCAGATTTCCCCTGTTTCTCTCTCTGTCTGGCTGTTTTTTGTTTCAAAAATTATTTCCACTCATAGGAAATTTGTGATTCTCTGGAAAATGCAAGTTTGAAGTGTTACAAAAAGGACAAAAAAAAGAATCAGATCAAAAAAGGCAACAGAAAAAATATGATAAATCTTACAAAATCAGAGTGCAAATCTTGAGCGCTCCAGCTGGCCTAACTGCACACCAAATTTGCAAAAATTATTAAAAAAAAATGGTGCATGCGTTTTAGGTGATTCCAAAGCCATTGTTTAGATAAGATCCTGAATTTTCTTGCATATAAATTTCAGAGACAAATTTTAAAAATACAGCTCAGCATAAATCGGGGAACAAACACGTTTTCTGGCCCACAACAATTTTCAGTGGTGCTGTTTTTT